>CM077115.1:351414156-352774156 GCA_039619475.1 Icerya purchasi
ACACTAGATCGCGTGTTCAAAATGTTTCATTCGAATTATTTGATTGTTCGATAACTTCGAATGCATTCGATTGTTCCACAGTTGCATTCGAAATGTTATTTCATTCATATAATTCATTCGTATTCACATCAATCATTCGAATTAAAATCATTCGAATCAAAATCATTCGAATTAAAATCATTCGAATCAAAAATCATTAAAATCAAAATCATTCGAATTAAAATCATTCGAATCAAAATCATTCAAATTAAAATCATTTGAATCAAAATCATTCGATTGTTTTTTGTTTTTTGTTTTTTTTTTTTTTTTTTTTTGACGATTGTTGATTGTTTCGATTGTAAAAACATTTCGAAATCGCACATCACTAGCACTGACAGATCACACGCTTATATCTACCATAGTGTTAGCCACCACGAAAGCGAACCATTCGAACCCGTGCACACTCTGCTCTCGATAGTTTCCCTATCGTTCATAATAATTTTTCAAAGCCTAAGTATCATAGAATTAGTGCAAGTATATTTATTATTTTTTCTCACTTACGATTATTTTTCCGTCCGTAAGTATTATAAAATTAGTCTAAGTATATTTCTCATTTTCTACGGTTCCAAAAATTTTTCCTTATTCTCCGATCGTTACAAAAGCGCACTGACTAGTGATGGGCAACTTCGAAATGATTCATTCAAATTATTCGATTGTTCGATAACTTCGAATGCATTCGATTATTCCACAGTTACATTCGAAATGTTATTTAATTCGAATAATTCATTTGTATTCACAACAATCATTCGAATTAAAATCATTCGAATCAAAATCATTTGAATTAAAATCATTCAAATTAAAATCATTCGAATCAAATCATTCGAATGAAAATCATTTGATTGTTTTTTTTTTTGACGATTGTTGATTGTTTCGATTGTAAAAACATTTCGACGCACATCACTAGCACTGGCAGATCACACGCTTATATCTACCATAGCGTTAGCCACCACGAAAGCGAACCATTCGATCCCGTGCACACTCTGCTCTCGATAGTTTCCCTATCGTTCATAATAATTTTTCCAAGCCTAAGTATTATAGAATTAGTCTAAGTATATTTATTATTTTTTCTCACTTACGATTACTTTTCCATCCATAAGTATTTATGTATGTTTTCCCCGGTTCTAAAAATAAATCTATCGATGTCTCGCCCCTCAACGAAAGCACACGCATCATTCTCACGCACGTGTCATTCGTTCGCGTTACCACTTTTTTTCAAAATTAGCCCAAGTATATTTTATTATTTTTCTCATTACGATTATTTTCAGTCCGTAAGTATTTCTGTATGTTTTCCGAGGTTTTAAAAATTAATCCGAACAAACATTCAGACTGTTGTGAAAGCATACTATCTACCCCCCCGCACAGATTCTATATTACTCTATTACGAGTTCTTCAAAAATTGATTCGAATATGTTTTTCATTTTTTTTTTTCAATCCTAAAAATTCATTCTTTCTACCCCGCCCCCACACATATAAAATTACTGATCTTTCGCAATCTTTATTTATTTTATCGATTCTAAAAATTAATCAATGGTTCACTCGAAAGCGTACCGCACATTCCCACACAATTATCTTCTATCACGAATTTCCCTATTGATCATGAACATTTTTTCAACGTTAGACACAATAGCATATCACATTGATCTCGCATATGTACCACATGCAGTTCTATATGTTTATTTTTTTATTAACGATCTTTATTTTTTTTTTGTACCTGTATTATTTTTCCCTACACATTCATGTCATCATATACACTTAACATTATCAAAAATAATTTTAACCTTTCGAGAAAGAAAAATCTCCGATCAATAAAAAATATTTATTAACATCACAATTATTTTTAATATTATTCGTTTCGCTATAAACATAATTTTTTTATTTAATAAACTCATCCGCATCATCAATCGTTTCAAGATATTGTTTCGAACGTCAATCCCTGTTTTCCAAGAATCGATAACCTCTGCAGGTATATATCTCGTCATCGCAACAACCTTTACCTGCATGACTCGCATACCTTCAAGACCACTTGTACATTGCTCGCACGCTATTTCCCATAATTCGGTACAAGAATATTTTTCACACTCCCTCACATATGCGCATACACTCAAAGTCCTCGATTACTTTGTTTGTATACAAATATATTCAGCTTTCTCCGACAGAACAACATTTTTTCTGACGTAACATTTCCACCGCCACAACCGACTCAAAGGTAGCTAATGAGATAGACTATCGAACGGAATCATTCAAGCGGTCAGTATTAGTTTTATGTTAAACATGTATATTTTGTCGAATCTGTGTTCACGCATTATTAAAAAATTTACGTCAACGTTAAAGAAAATAATTTCCTACGTTTTTTCTCTTTTTTTTCTCTATCATTTTTTTCTGTCATTTATCTTTCCTTTTTCTCTTTCTTTTTCTCTGTATTTTTTTAGTGAAAAGTTTGAAATACATATTATTCAATCATGAATGTTAATATAGTTAACGTAAGCAGCAACTCAAGATCAATTAAGGACATTGCAAGTGATAGCGACTCACATACGTCTTCGTCACTTCAATTACCGCAATCAGATGGTGGTTATTCTTCAACAGAATCAACATCTTCTACACATAAAATCGTTGGTCCAGTATTATTGTCAGATCAGATGGATATAGCGGAATATTTTGTAGATTTCAGCTTCCATAAGGATTCTGATTATGGTTTTCTAGTAACCGAACTAGCGATGATTGATATGTCTGGCGGGAGGTGTTTACATACGCTATACAAGCCAAGCAGAGCATGGTCTGCATCAAAAATGCCTCATTTACAATGCTCTTCCGTGAGTCGTTACTTGAAAAACCCCTCATTATTTCCCTGTCGGGAAGAAATATTCATGGCACGTGATGTATTCACAATACTGTCTGAAAAACCGAAGGTTCGCGTATATATTTTAACCACTTATGCAAAACTTATATTATGGGAACTTAACAAAAAGTCTGAATTGATGCGTGACTTGGACTACGAACTCGTTAATATGGAGAAAGTCTTTCGAGTACCTAGTATTGATGATTTATATCAAGAATACTCCAGTATAAGCAATCTGGTAACTTGTAAGCACCATTATGAGAATGATATTTTTCATTGTGCGATGAAAAATGTTATGGTGATGAATACGTGGCACGATCACGTTATCCGCCCGCTGAAGCTTATGAACAATCTCAATATAAATGATTTAAGCCAGTTGTTCATTACAGCCACCAAAGAAATGATAATTACATTATTTCCAAGTTGCATCGGGGACATTTATATATTTTTACCGGACAGATTAAAACAGGATGATACGATAAAATCATTTCTACCATGCTACGATCACGAACATGATAAAGAATATTATATCGATGGTGATACATTACACAGGAGTACTCGAAATTATGTCAAAGTAAAAGATTGCGACGACTGTCAACATTCAATTCATACGGATTAAAAATTCAATAAAAGACGTGGAATTTGAAAGCTGGAGTTGTCTAGATCCTACGAAAGTTGAATATGAACATAACAATTACCTTTCAATGTACCAAAGTCAATTGTCGCGTAGTATGTATAATATGTGAAATAAAACCATATTTTTTTCTTTTACTCGCATTTTTTATTTTTATTATTTCAAAATCTTTTACATTGTTTCACATAAATTATAATGTATGTATGTATATATGTATGGAATTTTAATATGTAATAATATACATTTCATACATTTTATTTTATTTCATGGTCATATAATTACTTTAAAATTATTTAGATACACCGCAGATATTATAGTACCGAACACATCATTTATTATTTCATTCTATTTCAATTAATATGTTGTATGGATGAAATCAAATCAATTTATGTAACTGTTTATTTAAATTTAAATAATCTTTTTCTTTTTCTTTTTTTTTATCTCTCAGCATATGCATGCGTGTATATGCTTACATATACAAGTATGAAAAAAATTATTTTTTTATTTTTTCCTCGATATGAATGGTAAATCTACGACTTTATTTGAAAAACGGTCAAAACCTAATACATAGATTTCAAACTTTGATGGAAATTTCCGTAAAATGTTCAGTTTACACTTATTATCTTTAAAAAAAAAATTCATTATTATTCATATCGTTTAAATAGACTGATACAACAGAGAGAGAAAATAAAAAGCTAAATTTTTACACGTGAGGGAGGAAGCTGATGAAAACGTACGAGTCTTATTATTTGGAATACAGATTATGAAGGAAATTTTTATTCAATGTTTCGTTCTAAGATTTTTCATTTTTTACATTTAAAATTTTTCAATACGAAAATATTTCGAAATCTACAGGAACGTCTACGAATAGTCTTCGTCATTATAGAAGCACCTGCAGATCATGTATCGACACTGCATGCGCGTAAGGGTGAGTAAATATGTGTGAATATGTGTGAACATGTGTGTGTATGTATGCTTGAAATGTGCGAAATGGCTAATAAGAAACATCCGTTGAATCGCAACGACAGGTAGAGATCCGATTATAGAATAAGAGAGTGAGAGTGAGATAAATTATGTACCTTTATTATTGCAGAACTGCACTGCAGTGGCAGACATGAAATATCCGTTAGCATCCTTTTCGAGGCAGTTTTATAAAAAAGGCCGAAAATTAGCTTTAAAACTGGATGAATGAGATAGTTGATAATAAACATACCATTAAGACCGGTATACATGTATGTGGGCATGTGTGTGAGCGCACGGTTAAATGAATGACAAAAGATTATTAACTGCATAGGCATTGTTAAATACAACTATACTGATTTATCCGTAAAACTAACAAATTTTACCGTTGTTTTCTTTCCTTTTTTTTTTCTTTCACGTTTTACCAAAAATTCATGTTAGTTCTAAAAATATTGCTAAATTCAAATTAAATCGATCATGTTATTTTATTTTTTATTTTTGTTTCTTTAAACAATGTGTTACGATCGTATTTATCTTACTCAATCTTTTACCTAATATTCTAACGGTTTTAGACAACAGCAGAAATATGCAAGTTACCTTGGATGTATTATATTTTATTCGTGTATATGTGTATACACGCTTTCTATACAAGCACATGCAAACATCGGATGCTGGAAATGTATGATAATATAATTTTTAAATCAATGATTAACGTATTATTATTATTATTTTTTTTTTTTCACCCTGTGATATACAAAATAACATCATACTTGCTTTTACAACAATATTTAAATTCTACAAAAATAAATGTCCCCAGGGTCGGGAGTAAAAATATCATGAAGAATCACTGTTTTTTTGTTTTTTTTCTTTCTTTGCTTCACAATCTTTTTTCTTTATATTATTTTTTATTTCAGAGATTTTTTAAAATAGTTTTCTTTACACTCCAATATGGAATCTGTTAATTTATTGTACATGTCATATAATATGATAAATGCTAAAATTCGGAAAGTTTTTTTAAAGAAGTAATTGACAGAAGAGTATACTTTTGAAAACAAGAGAGTGAAGAGGCTATACATAAAAAGCAATATGATGCATTAAACATAACGAAAAAAAAAACAAAAAAAAACCAGAAGAAACGTAAACACAAAGACTATTATGTTTTTTCATTAATCTATTCAATTACAACTTTTTTTCATTCATCTATATTCTAAGTTCCATCATAAGTTTTAATTTTTTATATGATGCCTACTAATTTCTATGTTTACTTAATTTATTTACTTTTCCACGAATGTTTTTAGAATTAAATTTTGAAAAAATTAAACATATTTTCGCACCTGCATCAACTATCACATTAAATACATGTAGAAATTTTCATTTCAAACACCGCCGGAAAATAACATGTTTTTTTTTTTTTTTTGATATTTTTTAAAAATTTATTCATACTCTCTCTCGTTTTTTTATTATTTTCTTATGTATATGTATTAGAATTAGTGATGTGCGATTTCGAAATGTTTTTACAATCGAAACAACCGATAATCGTCAAAAAAAAAAAACAATTGAATGATTTTTGTGAATACGAATGAATTATTCAAATAAAAACCGGAACCATCCGAACACAAACGAATGAAGTATTCGTTAAACATCGCCTAGATTCTTTCGAGAGAAATAACATTTCGAATGATTGTTGCAAATAGGAATGAATTATTCGAATAAAAACCGAAACTATCCGAACACAAACGAATGAAGTATTCGTTAAACATTGACTAGATTCTTCCGAGAGAAATAGCATTTCGAATGATTGTTGTGAATACGAATGAATTATTCGAATGAAATAACATTTCGAATGCAACCACGGAACAATCGAATGCATTCAAAGTCATCGAACAATCAAATAATTCGAATGAATCATTTCGAAGTTGCCCATCACTAATTAGAACCCATATGATTTTACAATAAAAAAAGTGTTTATACTCATTATTGAAGTTGAATATAGATAATATTTACATTTAAAGGAAAAAGAAAAAGTTATTTTTATTATTCCATTCGCACGCGAAAAAAATTATGAAATGTAAAATATATATATAATTCATGTAATATATTTACAAACGATTAACAAGAATAAAAGAAAATTAATTTAAAAAATAAATAAATATCACAAAAAATTTAAAGATGGAAAAATTACAAGATTATGATTCGTACAATGCTCACAAATTGACTCCTTTGATCGGGTTATGTTGGAATTCGAACAAACTTGCATGGTTGCATTGCGGACAATCTTTGATTAAGGTGGGATGTACTGCACTGAGTGGAAAAGAATCTGGAATATCATAGCTATGATGTTTAAAACATGGTAAGAAGCGTTTGATACGTCGATCATTCTTCAGTGCTACAGGTAATTTATTGTAAAAATCGCAAATTTTTTGAGGGCATACATTAATTAATATCTCTGCAGTAATATTTTGCATCAAGTCGCACGTAGAATATTTTACTAATGATAATATAGGTCTAACATTTACATCGTACCATTTCATCATCACATATACATTCTGCAATGAACACCTATGTATGTTTTTATCCGTGTGTGCATCACATTTTACAACTCTTGATATTCCTTTATACATATTATTTAATTTCCTTAAATTGGGTATACCGAATTCTTTTTCTAAATTAATAATCTTGAATCTTGAAAGTGATGTTTCAAATAGTTTTATCCATATAGTGGTAATTTTTTCATTTCCTTTAACGTAAATATTCAATGGTTCCAAATCTTCCAACACATTTTCTATATCACCAGCAATAGATTCGTAATTGTAATCTCCTGCATTCCACGGAATTGAATGACAGTTTTGAATTATCCTCATGTTTTCTTGTTTTTTATTATTGGATAATACATCCCATTCGAATGGAGGCTTGTAAATTCTATGAAATTGAATTTCACCATCGATACTTATTATTGAAAGTTCCTTAATGATGTACGTATCATTATCATATTTAAAACATTGAATATCGATAATTACCTCACGTGCTACTATCATTGTTACAGTTGTTATTAAAGAGAAAAGAAAAAAAACTAAAACTTTTAATAGTAACTAAAATTTAAACGTGTGAAGAACACTAATTCGTGAAACTAATAACAAGCGAGCGAATACAGTTATTCAGAGAGTTGACATAATGTCTACCTTTGAATTAGATGCATTCGATGAAATGTTGCATCAGAAAAATGCCCTTCAAACGGAGAAAGTTGATTGCATACATTGATGAATGAAGTTGTTAAGAACTTGTACATACATATACATTTTGTTTGTGGTAGTGTATGCATGTACACATGAGATCTTACATATAAGTAAGGGTCAAGATCCGGTTTTAACAGCTGTATCAGACGATCTTAACGTGCAGCTATGTACATGCAGGGATAGACTTTAATATAATCATTATCGATGGTAAACGAGAACATTAATTCATTTTTAAATTTTAATATATAGTCTTCCGTCACTAATAAGATAACATAAAAAACTACTAACTTAACTGAATATATCCTTCTTCAACCAACTTTTCTTCAATCATTCGAATTTCATCATCTACACCAACATTTCACACTTTTTTAGATGTATGCGATAACAATAATCACTCAACCAATTCATTAGGATCGTCTGAATAATCGATCGGTGTATCTTCGTGACATACTCCGCCATCAGCACAATGCTTAGTCTTTGCTTCATCATAGTAAATTTTTACACTTGATCCATTAGACTGAAACATCGGACGTATTATTTTTCTGTATTTAGGAAATGTAGTACCCTTTAATACACCAGTAGCACGTAAATGAGCTCTAGTACACTCAAGTATTTATTTATATAGATCTAAATCATTATTTTGTATATTTATTCCCATCTATATGCGATACCATTAGTAAATGAAAGAGTCCGGGTGCGTAAGGAAATTTTATTTGCTTACTTCCTTTTCCTAAATAAATTTCACCATATTTGCAGTCCCAAGAAATCAATGTCGATCCTATCAGATACTCATCAATGTTTGTATCATAGTGTATTCCATATACTTGATCATTCGGAATAAGTTCATCAAAATCTGTATGAAATGAATCTACTTCACTTATGTTAAACGACTTAGCTTTGAGTTTGTTTTTTAATATTTTCATCTTCAATTTCAGACTCAGCGTCACTTCTCTGTTTACTATTAGACCGTTTTTGACGTTTTTACCATTGATGTATCATTTATTCCATAAGAATCTATTTTTTATCTTTCAGATTTTTGTAATGCTTCATGAATTTCCAATAATGGTTTCATAATAGGTTCCAACATGATGGCTGAAGTACTTGTAATTGGTTTCCTGGGTATAAGTGTGTTTATGTTAGTGTGTACATGTAGGGCGTGGTTCTGCAATAATGTATCGACTGGAATAGAAATCATAAGAATATTAAGATCCTGTTTCAACAGTTTTGAAAGTGTTTGCATGCAACATCACATGTAGTGATGGCTGAAGCGAGTGTGTAAAAATAAAAAAATAAAAAAAAAATCTTAGGCTAATTTTATAATACTTACACTCGGAAAAATAAAAAATAAAAAATATGTACGAATGGAAAAAGGGTGAGAAGGGATGTTTAGGTTAGTTTCTGGCTTTAAATATTATATTTTGGTTAATTTCAGAATTTTTATATTCACACATAGAATTTTGAAAAAATCGTGGTATCACAAATGATCGAGACTTGCGCAGGAACGGCGCGTGCGCTTTAGAGATATGCCAGGAGGACAAACGGAGCTTGGGTTAGTTTTCAGCTTTAAATATTACACTTGGGTTAGTTTTCAGCTTTAAATAATACACTTGGGTTAGTTTTCAGCTTTAAATATTACACTTGGGTTAGTTTTCAGCTTTAAATAATACACTTGGGTTAGTTTTCAGCTTTAAATATTACACTTGGGTTAGTTTTCAGCTTTAAATATTACACTTGGGTTAGTTTTCAGCTTTAAATAATACACTTGGGTTAGTTTTCAGCTTTAAATATTACACTTGGGTTAATTTCGGAATTTTTATATTGCGAGTAAGTATAAAAATTCCGAAATTAACCCAAGTGTAATATTTAAAGCTGAAAACTAACCCAAGTGTATTATTTAAAGCTGAAAACTAACCCAAGTGTAATATTTAAAGCTGAAAACTAACCCAAGTGTATTATTTAAAGCTGAAAACTAACCCAAGTGTAATATTTAAAGCTGAAAACTAACCCAAGCTCCGTTTGTCCTCCTGGCATATCTCTAAAGCGCACGCGCCGTTCCTGCGCAAGTCTCGATCATTTGTGATACCACGATTTTTTCAAAATTCTATGTGTGAATATAAAAATTCTGAAATTAACCAAAATATAATATTTAAAGCCAGAAACTAACCTAAACATCCCTTCTCACCCTTTTTCCATTCGTACATATTTTTTATTTTTTATTTTTCCGAGTGTAAGTATTATAAAATTAGCCTAAGATTTTTTTTTTATTTTTTTATTTTTACACACTCGCTTCAGCCATCACTACATGTGATGTTGCATGCAAACACTTTCAAAACTGTTGAAACAGGATCTTAATATTCTTATGATTTCTATTCCAGTCGATACATTATTGCAGAACCACGCCCTACATGTACACACTAACATAAACACACTTATACCCAGGAAACCAATTACAAGTACTTCAGCCATCATGTTGGAACCTATTATGAAACCATTATTGGAAATTCATGAAGCATTACAAAAATCTGAAAGATAAAAAATAGATTCTTATGGAATAAATGATACATCAATGGTAAAAACGTCAAAAACGGTCTAATAGTAAACAGAGAAGTGACGCTGAGTCTGAAATTGAAGATGAAAATATTAAAAAACAAACTCAAAGCTAAGTCGTTTAACATAAGTGAAGTAGATTCATTTCATACAGATTTTGATGAACTTATTCCGAATGATCAAGTATATGGAATACACTATGATACAAACATTGATGAGTATCTGATAGGATCGACATTGATTTCTTGGGACTGCAAATATGGTGAAATTTATTTAGGAAAAGGAAGTAAGCAAATAAAATTTCCTTACGCACCCGGACTCTTTCATTTACTAATGGTATCGCATATAGATGGGAATAAATATACAAAATAATGATTTAGATCTATATAAATAAATACTTGAGTGTACTAGAGCTCATTTACGTGCTACTGGTGTATTAAAGGGTACTACATTTCCTAAATACAGAAAAATAATACGTCCGATGTTTCAGTCTAATGGATCAAGTGTAAAAATTTACTATGATGAAGCAAAGACTAAGCATTGTGCTGATGGCGGAGTATGTCACGAAGATACACCGATCGATTATTCAGACGATCCTAATGAATTGGTTGAGTGATTATTGTTATCGCATACATCTAAAAAAGTGTGAAATGTTGGTGTAGATGATGAAATTCGAATGATTGAAGAAAAGTTGGTTGAAGAAGGATATATTCAGTTAAGTTAGTAGTTTTTTATGTTATCTTATTAGTGACGGAAGACTATATATTAAAATTTAAAAATGAATTAATGTTCTCGTTTACCATCGATAATGATTATATTAAAGTCTATCCCTGCATGTACATAGCTGCACGTTAAGATCGTCTGATACAGCTGTTAAAACCGGATCTTGACCCTTACTTATATGTAAGATCTCATGTGTACATGCATACACTACCACAAACAAAATGTATATGTATGTACAAGTTCTTAACAACTTCATTCATCAATGTATGCAATCAACTTTCTCCGTTTGAAGGGCATTTTTCTGATGCAACATTTCATCGAATGCATCTAATTCAAAGGTAGACATTATGTCAACTCTCTGAATAACTGTATTCGCTCGCTTGTTATTAGTTTCACGAATTAGTGTTCTTCACACGTTTAAATTTTAGTTACTATTAAAAGTTTTAGTTTTTTTTCTTTTCTCTTTAATAACAACTGTAACAATGATAGTAGCACGTGAGGTAATTATCGATATTCAATGTTTTAAATATGATAATGATACGTACATCATTAAGGAACTTTCAATAATAAGTATCGATGGTGAAATTCAATTTCATAGAATTTACAAGCCTCCATTCGAATGGGATGTATTATCCAATAATAAAAAACAAGAAAACATGAGGATAATTCAAAACTGTCATTCAATTCCGTGGAATGCAGGAGATTACAATTACGAATCTATTGCTGGTGATATAGAAAATGTGTTGGAAGATTTGGAACCATTGAATATTTACGTTAAAGGAAATGAAAAAATTACCACTATATGGATAAAACTATTTGAAACATCACTTTCAAGATTCAAGATTATTAATTTAGAAAAAGAATTCGGTATACCCAATTTAAGGAAATTAAATAATATGTATAAAGGAATATCAAGAGTTGTAAAATGTGATGCACACACGGATAAAAACATACATAGGTGTTCATTGCAGAATGTATATGTGATGATGAAATGGTACGATGTAAATGTTAGACCTATATTATCATTAGTAAAATATTCTACGTGCGACTTGATGCAAAATATTACTGCAGAGATATTAATTAATGTATGCCCTCAAAAAATTTGCGATTTTTACAATAAATTACCTGTAGCACTGAAGAATGATCGACGTATCAAACGCTTCTTACCATGTTTTAAACATCATAGCTATGATATTCCAGATTCTTTTCCACTCAGTGCAGTACATCCCACCTTAATCAAAGATTGTCCGCAATGCAACCATGCAAGTTTGTTCGAATTCCAACATAACCCGATCAAAGGAGTCAATTTGTGAGCATTGTACGAATCATAATCTTGTAATTTTTCCATCTTTAAATTTTTTGTGATATTTATTTATTTTTTAAATTAATTTTCTTTTATTCTTGTTAATCGTTTGTAAATATATTACATGAATTATATATATATTTTACATTTCATAATTTTTTTCGCGTGCGAATGGAATAATAAAAATAACTTTTTCTTTTTCCTTTAAATGTAAATATTATCTATATTCAACTTCAATAATGAGTATAAACACTTTTTTTATTGTAAAATCATATGGGTTCTAATTAGTGATGGGCAACTTCGAAATGATTCATTCGAATTATTTGATTGTTCGATGACTTTGAATGCATTCGATTGTTCCGTGGTTGCATTCGAAATGTTATTTCATTCGAATAATTCATTCGTATTCACAACAATCATTCGAAATGCTATTTCTCTCGGAAGAATCTAGTCAATGTTTAACGAATACTTCATTCGTTTGTGTTCGGATAGTTTCGGTTTTTATTCGAATAATTCATTCCTATTTGCAACAATCATTCGAAATGTTATTTCTCTCGAAAGAATCTAGGCGATGTTTAACGAATACTTCATTCGTTTGTGTTCGGATGGTTCCGGTTTTTATTTGAATAATTCATTCGTATTCACAAAAATCATTCAATTGTTTTTTTTTTTTGACGATTATCGGTTGTTTCGATTGTAAAAACATTTCGAAATCGCACATCACTAATTCTAATACATATACATAAGAAAATAATAAAAAAACGAGAGAGAGTATGAATAAATTTTTAAAAAATATCAAAAAAAAAAAAAAAACATGTTATTTTCCGGCGGTGTTTGAAATGAAAATTTCTACATGTATTTAATGTGATAGTTGATGCAGGTGCGAAAATATGTTTAATTTTTTCAAAATTTAATTCTAAAAACATTCGTGGAAAAGTAAATAAATTAAGTAAACATAGAAATTAGTAGGCATCATATAAAAAATTAAAACTTATGATGGAACTTAGAATATAGATGAATGAAAAAAAGTTGTAATTGAATAGATTAATGAAAAAACATAATAGTCTTTGTGTTTACGTTTCTTCTGGTTTTTTTTTGTTTTTTTTTTCGTTATGTTTAATGCATCATATTGCTTTTTATGTATAGCCTCTTCACTCTCTTGTTTTCAAAAGTATACTCTTCTGTCAATTACTTCTTTAAAAAAACTTTCCGAATTTTAGCATTTATCATATTATATGACATGTACAATAAATTAACAGATTCCATATTGGAGTGTAAAGAAAACTATTTTAAAAAATCTCTGAAATAAAAAATAATATAAAGAAAAAAGATTGTGAAGCAAAGAAAGAAAAAAAACAAAAAAACAGTGATTCTTCATGATATTTTTACTCCCGACCCTGGGGACATTTATTTTTGTAGAATTTAAATATTGTTGTAAAAGCAAGTATGATGTTATTTTGTATATCACAGGGTGAAAAAAAAAAAATAATAATAATAATACGTTAATCATTGATTTAAAAATTATATTATCATACATTTCCAGCATCCGATGTTTGCATGTGCTTGTATAGAAAGCGTGTATACACATATACACGAATAAAATATAATACATCCAAGGTAACTTGCATATTTCTGCTGTTGTCTAAAACCGTTAGAATATTAGGTAAAAGATTGAGTAAGATAAATACGATCGTAACACATTGTTTAAAGAAACAAAAATAAAAAATAAAATAACATGATCGATTTAATTTGAATTTAGCAATATTTTTAGAACTAACATGAATTTTTGGTAAAACGTGAAAGAAAAAAAAAAGGAAAGAAAACAACGGTAAAATTTGTTAGTTTTACGGATAAATCAGTATAGTTGTATTTAACAATGCCTATGCAGTTAATAATCTTTTGTCATTCATTTAACCGTGCGCTCACACACATGCCCACATACATGTATACCGGTCTTAATGGTATGTTTATTATCAACTATCTCATTCATCCAGTTTTAAAGCTAATTTTCGGCCTTTTTTATAAAACTGCCTCGAAAAGGATGCTAACGGATATTTCATGTCTGCCACTGCAGTGCAGTTCTGCAATAATAAAGGTACATAATTTATCTCACTCTCACTCTCTTATTCTATAATCGGATCTCTACCTGTCGTTGCGATTCAACGGATGTTTCTTATTAGCCATTTCGCACATTTCAAGCATACATACACACACATGTTCACACATATTCACACATATTTACTCACCCTTACGCGCATGCAGTGTCGATACATGATCTGCAGGTGCTTCTATAATGACGAAGACTATTCGTAGACGTTCCTGTAGATTTCGAAATATTTTCGTATTGAAAAATTTTAAATGTAAAAAATGAAAAATCTTAGAACGAAACATTGAATAAAAATTTCCTTCATAATCTGTATTCCAAATAATAAGACTCGTACGTTTTCATCAGCTTCCTCCCTCACGTGTAAAAATTTAGCTTTTTATTTTCTCTCTCTGTTGTATCAGTCTATTTAAACGATATGAATAATAATGAATTTTTTTTTTAAAGATAATAAGTGTAAACTGAACATTTTACGGAAATTTCCATCAAAGTTTGAAATCTATGTATTAGGTTTTGACCGTTTTTCAAATAAAGTCGTAGATTTACCATTCATATCGAGGAAAAAATAAAAAAATAATTTTTTTCATACTTGTATATGTAAGCATATACACGCATGCATATGCTGAGAGATAAAAAAAAAGAAAAAGAAAAAGATTATTTAAATTTAAATAAACAGTTACATAAATTGATTTGATTTCATCCATACAACATATTAATTGAAATAGAATGAAATAATAAATGATGTGTTCGGTACTATAATATCTGCGGTGTATCTAAATAATTTTAAAGTAATTATATGACCATGAAATAAAATAAAATGTATGAAATGTATATTATTACATATTAAAATTCCATACATATATACATACATACATTATAATTTATGTGAAACAATGTAAAAGATTTTGAAATAATAAAAATAAAAAATGCGAGTAAAAGAAAAAAATATGGTTTTATTTCACATATTATACATACTACGCGACAATTGACTTTGGTACATTGAAAGGTAATTGTTATGTTCATATTCAACTTTCGTAGGATCTAGACAACTCCAGCTTTCAAATTCCACGTCTTTTATTGAATTTTTAATCCGTATGAATTGAATGTTGACAGTCGTCGCAATCTTTTACTTTGACATAATTTCGAGTACTCCTGTGTAATGTATCACCATCGATATAATATTCTTTATCATGTTCGTGATCGTAGCATGGTAGAAATGATTTTATCGTATCATCCTGTTTTAATCTGTCCGGTAAAAATATATAAATGTCCCCGATGCAACTTGGAAATAATGTAATTATCATTTCTTTGGTGGCTGTAATGAACAACTGGCTTAAATCATTTATATTGAGATTGTTCATAAGCTTCAGCGGGCGGATAACGTGATCGTGCCACGTATTCATCACCATAACATTTTTCATCGCACAATGAAAAATATCATTCTCATAATGGTGCTTACAAGTTACCAGATTGCTTATACTGGAGTATTCTTGATATAAATCATCAATACTAGGTACTCGAAAGACTTTCTCCATATTAACGAGTTCGTAGTCCAAGTCACGCATCAATTCAGACTTTTTGTTAAGTTCCCATAATATAAGTTTTGCATAAGTGGTTAAAATATATACGCGAACCTTCGGTTTTTCAGACAGTATTGTGAATACATCACGTGCCATGAATATTTCTTCCCGACAGGGAAATAATGAGGGGTTTTTCAAGTAACGACTCACGGAAGAGCATTGTAAATGAGGCATTTTTGATGCAGACCATGCTCTGCTTGGCTTGTATAGCGTATGTAAACACCTCCCGCCAGACATATCAATCATCGCTAGTTCGGTTACTAGAAAACCATAATCAGAATCCTTATGGAAGCTGAAATCTACAAAATATTCCGCTATATCCATCTGATCTGACAATAATACTGGACCAACGATTTTATGTGTAGAAGATGTTGATTCTGTTGAAGAATAACCACCATCTGATTGCGGTAATTGAAGTGACGAAGACGTATGTGAGTCGCTATCACTTGCAATGTCCTTAATTGATCTTGAGTTGCTGCTTACGTTAACTATATTAACATTCATGATTGAATAATATGTATTTCAAACTTTTCACTAAAAAAATACAGAGAAAAAGAAAGAGAAAAAGGAAAGATAAATGACAGAAAAAAATGATAGAGAAAAAAAAGAGAAAAAACGTAGGAAATTATTTTCTTTAACGTTGACGTAAATTTTTTAATAATGCGTGAACACAGATTCGACAAAATATACATGTTTAACATAAAACTAATACTGACCGCTTGAATGATTCCGTTCGATAGTCTATCTCATTAGCTACCTTTGAGTCGGTTGTGGCGGTGGAAATGTTACGTCAGAAAAAATGTTGTTCTGTCGGAGAAAGCTGAATATATTTGTATACAAACAAAGTAATCGAGGACTTTGAGTGTATGCGCATATGTGAGGGAGTGTGAAAAATATTCTTGTACCGAATTATGGGAAATAGCGTGCGAGCAATGTACAAGTGGTCTTGAAGGTATGCGAGTCATGCAGGTAAAGGTTGTTGCGATGACGAGATATATACCTGCAGAGGTTATCGATTCTTGGAAAACAGGGATTGACGTTCGAAACAATATCTTGAAACGATTGATGATGCGGATGAGTTTATTAAATAAAAAAATTATGTTTATAGCGAAACGAATAATATTAAAAATAATTGTGATGTTAATAAATATTTTTTATTGATCGGAGATTTTTCTTTCTCGAAAGGTTAAAATTATTTTTGATAATGTTAAGTGTATATGATGACATGAATGTGTAGGGAAAAATAATACAGGTACAAAAAAAAAATAAAGATCGTTAATAAAAAAATAAACATATAGAACTGCATGTGGTACATATGCGAGATCAATGTGATATGCTATTGTGTCTAACGTTGAAAAAATGTTCATGATCAATAGGGAAATTCGTGATAGAAGATAATTGTGTGGGAATGTGCGGTACGCTTTCGAGTGAACCATTGATTAATTTTTAGAATCGATAAAATAAATAAAGATTGCGAAAGATCAGTAATTTTATATGTGTGGGGGCGGGGTAGAAAGAATGAATTTTTAGGATTGAAAAAAAAAAATGAAAAACATATTCGAATCAATTTTTGAAGAACTCGTAATAGAGTAATATAGAATCTGTGCGGGGGGGTAGATAGTATGCTTTCACAACAGTCTGAATGTTTGTTCGGATTAATTTTTAAAACCTCGGAAAACATACAGAAATACTTACGGACTGAAAATAATCGTAATGAGAAAAATAATAAAATATACTTGGGCTAATTTTGAAAAAAAGTGGTAACGCGAACGAATGACACGTGCGTGAGAATGATGCGTGTGCTTTCGTTGAGGGGCGAGACATCGATAGATTTATTTTTAGAACCGGGGAAAACATACATAAATACTTATGGATGGAAAAGTAATCGTAAGTGAGAAAAAATAATAAATATACTTAGACTAATTCTATAATACTTAGGCTTGGAAAAATTATTATGAACGATAGGGAAACTATCGAGAGCAGAGTGTGCACGGGATCGAATGGTTCGCTTTCGTGGTGGCTAACGCTATGGTAGATATAAGCGTGTGATCTGCCAGTGCTAGTGATGTGCGTCGAAATGTTTTTACAATCGAAACAATCAACAATCGTCAAAAAAAAAAACAATCAAATGATTTTCATTCGAATGATTTGATTCGAATGATTTTAATTTGAATGATTTTAATTCAAATGATTTTGATTCGAATGATTTTAATTCGAATGATTGTTGTGAATACAAATGAATTATTCGAATTAAATAACATTTCGAATGTAACTGTGGAATAATCGAATGCATTCGAAGTTATCGAACAATCGAATAATTTGAATGAATCATTTCGAAGTTGCCCATCACTAGTCAGTGCGCTTTTGTAACGATCGGAGAATAAGGAAAAATTTTTGGAACCGTAGAAAATGAGAAATATACTTAGACTAATTTTATAATACTTACGGACGGAAAAATAATCGTAAGTGAGAAAAAATAATAAATATACTTGCACTAATTCTATGATACTTAGGCTTTGAAAAATTATTATGAACGATAGGGAAACTATCGAGAGCAGAGTGTGCACGGGTTCGAATGGTTCGCTTTCGTGGTGGCTAACACTATGGTAGATATAAGCGTGTGATCTGTCAGTGCTAGTGATGTGCGATTTCGAAATGTTTTTACAATCGAAACAATCAACAATCGTCAAAAAAAAAAAAAAAAAAAAACAAAAAACAAAAAAACAATCGAATGATTTTGATTCAAATGATTTTAATTTGAATGATTTTGATTCGAATGATTTTAATTCGAATGATTTTGATTTTAATGATTTTTGATTCGAATGATTTTAATTCGAATGATTTTGATTCGAATGATTTTAATTCGAATGATTGATGTGAATACGAATGAATTATATGAATGAAATAACATTTCGAATGCAACTGTGGAACAATCGAATGCATTCGAAGTTATCGAACAATCAAATAATTCGAATGAAACATTTTGAAGTTTCCCATCACTAGTCAGTACGTTTTTGTAACGATCGGAGAATAAAGAAAAAATTTTTGGAACCGTAGAAAATGAGAAATATACTTAGACCAATTTTTATAATGCTTAGGCATGGAAAAAATAAAAAAATTAAAAAATACATTTGATGGTATAAAGCAGGGAATAGGGAGCTCACGTTAGTTTTATGCTTTAAATATTATACTTTGGTTAATTTAAAAAAAAAAATTACGATATCGCTAACGATCGACATGTGTGCGAGAACGATGCATGCGCTTTTACTTGGTTTAAATCAGTTGTGGCAGTGGAAATATTACGTCAGAAAAATGTCATTCCGTCAGGAATAGTTGGTTACATATGCGCATTGAATGAAGTATTCATGGGCTTTGAGTATGAGTATGTTTTTGTGTTAGTGTGTACATGTAGGGTGTATCCATCTACAATATGACATAGACTGTAATAGAAAGTATAAGAATGTTAAGATCCGGTTTCAACGGTTGCGTTAGCATTTACGTGTAGCGCTATGATAGAAGCATTTTCGCTTTTGCGATGTGTGAGATAGAGACTTACCCCCCCGTACATAATGTATCGGACAAAGAAAAGTTTTACGCAACTGACCGAACGAAAATCTTCGCGATTCCTAGAAATACCGGAACGGCGAAAACCTGTATTTTACCGCGATTCCTGCAGACTGACCACTGATAATATTGATAACAACAAAATCCAATAATGATAATAACTAATTTTACATATGTTACGGACGCTCGTAACCGTATATATATCATTGTGTGCGTAATCCTCCAAAACCAGTCGCTACCGAATAACGGTAATTTACATACAAGTAAAGGCATGCATCGGTCAAATGATTGACAGGTACAAGGTCACTTGCGATGGCACGTGTACGAATTTACCGCGATAGTGATGATGATGGTGATTTTACATGTGTGTGCAGACGTATATACACGTACATTTACATGTGTGTGCGGTAATTAAGGGATCGACAATCAAATGGAATGCGGTTCCACGGTCCGAGACGCTCCGGAAACGGCTCTGGAAGGCCTTAATCAACGGTGGCGACATCCTTTGAGCTTATATTCACACATAATTAATAATTCAACGATTAAATTGATTGCATAATTAATAATTCAACGATTAAATTGATTGCATAATTAATAATTCAACGATTAAATTGATCGCATAATTAATAATTCAACGATTAAATTGATTGCATAATTAATTAGGGACATAAGGGTGCTTGGGACCCTTAATTGGGTGAATTTTCTGCAATAATCGGGCTATTTGGGTTAGTTTTTGACCTCTGATACTATTAATTAGGTTAATTTTCCGAATTAATCAAGGTATTAAGGTGAAATTTCACCTTGCGACGGCTCTTGGGTGCTTTTGGGCGCTGGCGGCATCCTTTGAGCTAGAACTGTCATTTTACATCTACTCTTGTGCTCTTTGAAAAGGGCTATACAAATGTAATTAAATATACACAATCAAATGTTCTTTCCCGTTTCTCTTTACTACATATTTGTTGTTCAAAGGTGATTTCGGATTTGCTGAAAATTTTTTCATCGGTCGAACTGACTTTTCTACGCTTCTACACTGTTATCAATCAGGTTTCTTATTAAACTCTAAAATGCGTATTTGTGTTATATTTTCCTTCCCTAATTACTGGTAGTAGGCAATTTTTTTAAACGTATCATTTTCATTCTTTTTCGACATTTTTCCTGTTCACGTTTAAAAAGCTCAGATCGGCATATTCGTTTAATGATCATTTAGACGGATATTATAGTTTTGTTTGTCACATTCGCGGTTTTTAATCGTTTCATATGTTTGTTTTTTTTATAATTATTGTAAAAAAATTACTTGCCAATGTAAAATTGTTGTATTTTCATTGTCGCGTTTATTAAAATTTTTTTTATCGACTTTTTAATCGTTTTTTTCTTATTTATGTTTCATCTATTTCTAACAATCTTTCTTTTTATTTGTTCCCGAATCATTCGAAGTATTCTACATTTGTAATTTCGATAATGATTTATGCTTAATTTAAATATATTAATTAATACCGTATATTATAATCGTTCGTTTAATAA
The DNA here is from genome assembly GCA_039619475.1 of Icerya purchasi. Classification (NCBI taxonomy): domain Eukaryota; kingdom Metazoa; phylum Arthropoda; class Insecta; order Hemiptera; family Monophlebidae; genus Icerya; species Icerya purchasi. Next base: position 351,435,204 of record CM077115.1, read on the forward strand.
ATTTCGTATAGCGTAATTTTCATTTTTGTCTGTTTAATTTTAACTATTTTTTTTTTTGCTCCAAATATATTTAGATATACGAAGTGTGGCAATTAAGTTCCGGGGGAATTTAGTTATCAACTCTCCAGCTGCCAACACTGCGTGGTTCGTTCACATGTTGCTAGAAAGAGGGGACCTTTTTTTTTTTTTTCTAGTTTTTTACTGTTTTTTATTTTATTTTATGGGCGCGCCAGCACAGGACATTCACGCAACACAAAAGATTAGAAGAATAGAAGGAGTAGAAATGTGAAAAAATTTGAACCGTATATACACACCAGTGGACTTGATAAAAATAAAATAGAATATTTAATAAATATGTAAAATACTCGGACTTTTGGGATGCTACATATTTAAATGAAATTTCGAAATGTATTTAATGTAAATATTAATGTAACAATAAAAAAAAAAAATTAATAATAAAACAAAGAACTTTCAGATAGAAATAAAAATTCCGGAAAAAAAAAAAAAACTCCGTTAACGTATATTAATATGATTTTGTTCCCACACAAATTTTAATGAAAAAAACAAAAACATAAAAATAATTACATTTTGAGCCTAAGAAAGTTAATGAGTAGGTGTAGAGTTTATTGACAAAAAAAAAAAATAATACGAGATTGGCAGAATGCTAAAGAGCAAATTAAAATATGATAAATTCGCCAGAGTGAAGCTGCGAGCAACATCTAGTATATATACGAGAGTAATTTTTTTGCCCAAAGTGAGGTTCTGATTTTGAGCATAGCTAACTATGAAAACGGAAATTTTGGTAGTTTACAGATCTTTTAAATTCCGCGATAAATTTTTAAAATTTTGTTTTTATCTACATTAGGATACAAACGTTTTAGCGTGTTCAAAGGTCCATTTAAAAGCGTTTCGATAGATATACGACACTGTCTCGGCCATTTAACCTGCCTGCATACATTACCGCGCACGTAATGTATTCATAGAGCATGCAAACACTTTTTTTTACCATACAAAGGGGGCCCTGATATATCTACTTTGCTAAATTTAATTTGAATTTCGGAAGTTTCGGTGAAGAACCGAAATGTGTTTCCATTATCTTCAAATGACAAACTTTCCATCAATATACAATACGCCCGGGAAAAATTGATTTTTTTCACAAACTTTCAACATGGTAACACCCCGAACGAAGGGCCAAATTTAAATATTTTTCCTACAGAATTCGGCTTAATACATATACGTGATTAGGATATGTTCTGATTTTTTCAAATTTCATAACCAAACCACCATGTAAGAAAATATGCCTTTTTCCATTTTTTTTTTTTACTTCAAAAAAAGAGATTAGCGAAAATTAAAAAAACAAAAAAATATAAAAGAAATAAATACCGCTCTAACAAACAAAAGTAAGCATAAAAAGCGTTTTTAGTTTTAATTGAGTATACTCCGTATTGTCGGCCTGAAAACGTTTCTTGAAATTAGATATTTATTTTAATTTATTAAAGTTAATTTATACTACGACTCCTGGCCAGGTGTGTGCATACGGGGGGGGGGGGTGCTGTTGACAGGGCTTTGGCGTTGCTGATCTTCTATCAAGTGTACACAATCTTTTCGATTAATATTCGTTAAACTTCTATAACCATGTAAGATTATTATGAAAATAGTGAAATTATCTAACACTTGCCATAGTAATTGCTGATTTTTATCTGTACGGGTATTTTCTATAAGTAGAGTGTAAATAGCAACCCTAGGAAGTCCGACGTCACAGCAACAAAAACCATGTACAGAGTGCAGAAACTATAACCTAAGTATTTTATTCGGGAAGTAAGAATTACCCAATTCCCGGTGCCGGGGCTCAGGAACTAACCAAGTTTTCCCCAATTTCTGCTTTCTGTTCCCCAGCATTTTCGATAACCCGACAACAAATTTTTAAAATCTAATCCAAATTATAGGGGCTCAAAGTTCACGCCATTTTCTGAACCCTTAGGCCGTTGACAACTGGTAATCCAAACGCACGCCCCTAGCAAGGAGGTCCAAATCTTTGCCCCGTAGGCTGAACCTGTGCGGTAATCCGAATCGTGTGTAAAAAATAAACCGAAAATTTCCATTCAAAGCTTGAAACTAACTTAAGCTCCGCTCGCCCTCCCCGATACAGTACCTCTCCGTGATAGCCGCTGCGAAAGCGCACTGTACGTTCCCGCGCACACATCTCCTGCCGCTAATTTCCCTATCGTTCATAATAATATTTTTTCCAAGCCTGAGTATTATAAAATTAGCCTAAGCTTATTTTTATTTGCTCCACGTCTAAATAATTTTTTCCATTTCCGGTTCTAAAAAATTAATCTACCAAAGCCCCAACCGCACTGTCCGTTTCCGAACACGTTGTATATATGCTTATGAATTTCCAAAATTAATAACCGTATATTTTAGTTTTCAATTTCTGAAACGATTTTTTCTGATCTTTCGTAATTTTTTATTTATTTTTCCGATTCTAAAAATTAATCCATCAATTGGGTGGTCCGTTTCGGAAGCGCATCCCGCGCAGAATCGCCACAATAGTCTACGCAAAAATGCATTGGCCGTTCCCTGCAGCTAGTTTTCTTATCACCCATTATATTTTTTTTTTTCGAGTCTAAGTATTACAGAATTAGCCTCAGCATATTTTTTCGCCTCGCAACTTTTTTTTTCTTCCAATCGTTCATAATCTTCTTCTTTAGTTATTAGCCATTATCAGTCCACTGCTGGACGAAGGCCTCCCCTAATTCCTTCCAGCCGTCGCGATCTTTTGCCTCTTCCCGCCAGTTCAACCTAAATTTTCGTATTTCATCCATCCAGCGTCCCTTCGGTCGTCCCAAAGCTCGTTTCCCAACAGGTTTCCAGAATGTTAATAGATTGATCCATCGGTGCTCGGCTCTGACCACATGACCGCACCATCTCCATTTATTGGCTTTAATGATACTTATTGCGTCATTTATTTTTGTGGTTTGTCGGATACGTTGTTTTGTCCATTTGTCTTTCAGGGTAATACCTAACATAGACCCTTCCATTCTGCGTTGATTTGTACTTATCTTTTGTTGTAGTTTTTTCGTTAATACCCATGTTTCGCTAGCATATGTTGGAACTGGCAGAACACATTGGTCAAAAACTTTTTTTTTCAGATTTAAGAAAACTGAAAAAAGAATACAATGAAGAACTGCAGATATCAAAGCATGAAAAATGGAAAGAACTGATTAATTCTTCGACAATCTGGGGCAAGCCGTATAAAATCTGTATGGACAAAACCAAACAAAGAGTAGACATACATGCTTTTAATGTCGGTGGATGCATCGTACACGATAACATTGAAAAACATAAAATAATTTTTGCTGAATTATTTCCAAACCGAACACTTAAGTTGCAACCGACTCAGCCAGATAAAACTCTTCAAATATATGAAAACGAATTAACTACAATAATCAAAAAACTGAACAATAGGAAAGCCAATGGACACGATCAAATTTCTAACAAGATGATTAAACTTCTTCACAAAGTAGACGGAAAAACATTTAAATCTATTTACCAAAAATGTATCGAACTAAATTATTTCCCAAACGTCTGGAAACAAGGAAAAATTAAAATAATAAACAAACCTGGAAAAGATTTAACAAATCCGAAATCATACAGGCCTATAACGTTACTTTCTAGTTTAAGTAAAATATACGAAAAAATAATAAAAAATTTTCTGGATACAGAAATAAAAGAAAAAGCGATTTTAAACGAAAATCAGTTTGGCTTTCTTAAAAACAAATCAACCGAGCTAGCAATAAAAAAGTTATGCGATTACATTGAAAAATATAAAAAACGAACAAAACATACGTTACTAATCAGCTTTGACATATCCGGAGCATTTGATCAAATAAAAATTGATGAAATCTTAAAAATAACGAAAAGAAAAAATATATCTGGTACAATACAAACTATAATTCGTAACTACTTAACAGATAGAAGAATTGGGTTATTTAATCAAGAAAACAAAATCCTATACAATAGGAGTGTCAACTCAGGAGTACCACAAGGTTCGGTTCTAGGGCCAGTACTCTTCAACATAGCAATGAGCGAAGTTCATAATTTGCATTTCAGTCAACACTGCAATAAGCTACGCAGACGATATAATGTTAGTAGCAGGAATTTCTAAGAAGGACGAAGTTTACAATATAAATGAAACAATAAAAAAATTGAGTAAAAACATTCAAAACTTAGGCTTACAATTCAACATAAATAAAACCCAAGCACTACTAATAAGTAGAAAACAAGACAGGGAAGAAATGATACACTGCATTGAACAGCACTTATACATAAAGATAAAGATAAAATAAAAATAGTAAAAGAAATAAAATACTTGGGAATAATCATAGACACAAATTTAAATTTTGGAAAACACATCGAATTCATAATAGACAAGATTAAGATTAATTTCAAATTAAGATCACTATATTCAAATATGTTCGGTTTCAAATATAAAGATAGAATAGTACTCTACAAAGCCATTTTTGGATCAATAACAGAATACTACAGTATATTTTCCAGTTTTACGAGAAAAAGACAAGAATAAGCTGTTAAAATTACAAAGGAAAATATTAATAGGAACAATCTCTGGTTATCGCACAATATCATATACTTCAGTCAACATCATAGCAAGAATAATACCTATAGACACTTAAAGTTAGAAACTGTAAACCAAATCAAAACATGCAAACAAGAAGAATAAATTTTAGACAAAAAAAAGTTACGAAAACAGATCAATAAAATTAATTCAAGTAGTATACGACTTTGGCAACTCAGGTGGATAAATCAAAATCTGGCAAAGTAACACGGGAAATAGTTCCAAAATTAGAAGAAAAACTACAAATGAAACATTTTTATACCGATTATAACTTCACTCAATTTTTAACCGGACATGGAAATATAATGGGGTGTCTATATGAAACGATTTAAAATTGCTGAATCGGACATCTGTATAGACTGTAAAGAGGAAACAGACGATTGCTTTCATTCGATTTTCGAATGCAATAAGTTTAAAAACGAAAGAGAAAAACGGAAAATAATAAAAAAAACAATAACCGAAATACATAAAAAAAACTTTTTTAATTTGACCAGCTTTGTCAAACATGTAATGAATAACAAAACAAAACACATCAACAACAAATAATAACAGTAACAATCAGAAACTCTGGCTGAAAAACCGCAAGGTACAGCGGAGTAAATAAATAAATAAATAAAAAAAAAAAAAAAAAAAAAAAAAAAGCTTCGAGAATGCCATCCAAGTTAGTTGTATTCTTCTAGTTATCTCCTCTTCCCAGTCATTATTTACTTTCATTAATTGCCCTAGGTAAATGAACTTATCTACTTTTTCTATTTATTGTGTGTTTATAAGTATACTACCGTTTTTGTCCGTTACCAGTTCGTTACTCATGAACTTAGTTTTATTTATGTTTATTCTAAGTCCTATTTCTGAGCATTTATCGCTGACGGTTTGTATCATTTCTTGTAGTTCTTTTAAGCTGTTTCCAAATAGTATAATGTCGTCCGCATATAATAGATGTGTTAGCCTTTTATTTCCAATTAAAATACCTGAGTTTTTCCAGTTAATTTCCTCCATATTATCTCGGAGTGCAGCTGTAAACAATTTTGGAGATAACGCGTCTCCCTGTCTTATATCTTTTTTCAATTGAATCTTTTCTCTTTCTTCATTAATCGTGATTGTAGCTGTTGCTTTTTTATATATATGTTTAATTATTCTTACATATGTACTATTGATTTTTATTTTTTCCAATGCTCGTATTATCGCTTTAGTTTTCAGGCAGTCGAACGCCTTCTCAAAGTCTATGAATGCCATGCACATTGGTATTCTGTACTCCCTTGTTTTTTCGATTAGTTGTCTGACAGCGTGTATGTGGTCTATCGTACTTCTTCCTTTTCTGAACCCTGCCTGTTCATCCGATTGGCTCAAATCAAGTTTTTCGGTTAATCTTATCGTGATTAATTTTGTAAATAGCTTATACATAGTCGATAGGAGGCTAATTGGACGGTAATTTTGTATATTTTCTCTATCACCCTTTTTATATATCAGTACAATTTCCGTATTGTTCCATTTTTCCGGTATTTTTCCCTCATTTAAACATCTATTAAACAGCGTATCCAGATATTTATTTATTTTTTCCCCACCTAATTTAATAATTTCTATTAAGACTCCATCTTCTCCTGGGGCTTTGTTGTTCTTTTGGGTCTTTATGGCCATTTCTATTTCGTGTACTGTGATTGGCGGGATCGAATTATCGGGAGTCATAATATGTTTTATTTATTTTCATCATCCGGAGAGTACGATATTTCAAGATTTACATCTATATTTTTAAAGTACACGTAGAATATACCCATATACATACAAAATTTAATGCTTACGCCATACTCAGCGCTCTTCTAGGGATGCATAGAAGAACGCTGAAGCCGTTGAATAATTGCAAATCGTATTAATTTCTCACAAGTGCACACGTTTAAATCCGAGTCCGGCGAAATATATTAATATTTAAATTTTCAAGTGTTAATTTTTCATTAGAAATTAATAATTTAAAATGAGTCAAATCAGTGATATTTATGACGATCAAAATATAATTTCGTCCGCAGTGAATAATGACAATAATATCGTCTCGGGCAAAGTAACTCTGATGCAGCAACGTCACCGGCGCACAGATTTCATTCCACAAATTTTTTAAAGATTTGAATGTTGATGCAGTTATTTTTCATAAGCCGGATTTACTGTCACCTCCACCTTCGGGTACCGCAAGCTCATTATCAATTTTCGTCATCAAGAATCATTATTTGCAGCGCGCAATATATTTTTGATGCCACCGTCTTCAACAATATATCAACCATTCGCTCCATAACCATCACCCCCCCCCCCATTTCATCTTTATCACCGCTAACACAAATTTCTTTTCCGATATTTACGCTACTGCCGTCATCATCACCGCAGCATTCATTCACATAGATACCCATTCATTCAGTACCGGCACTTAAAATATTGGAATTACCAAAGGAAATTCGATCTCATCAAGTCGTTATCTATATGAAGGATCCGAAGAACCGGCAGAACTGAAAAACCTTTATATACGCCGTGCTGGCAAAGTTTGCGCACAAGCCTTATAGCATCTAGTAATTTAAAGTATTTATGATTTTTCAGATCTGCATATGCCATCAGTCGCCCTAGATGAAATTGAGCAATTCGAACAACGATACAGAGTGACTTTTAATCTCTACAAATTAATTGAACCAGGCAATATAAACACCACACTAAATGTACCTACTGTTCGAGCGGTACGTGCATTTTAGAAAAATACTGGCTAACTAGATTATCTATTACACACACACACACACAAATATTCTATTTTGTCAATAAATTATCTTCAATTTGTTTTTCTTTTTTTTTTGTGGGCGCGCCAGCGGCATTGACCCAACAACAAGAAAACTAAGCTAAGAAATTAAATAACTAGGCGGTCTGAAATGGACGCAATAAAGGACAGCAGTGCGGACACCACAGAAGACGAAGGAAAGCAGAGGATAAAGGAAGAGTTATAGGGAGTAGGGAGACCTAATGATAGGAGCTGACTGTATAAAAGGGAGCGTTCGTTACGAAGAGCAGGACACTCGAAGAAAATGTGATCAGCATCACATGTACGAGGAGGATCACTATCGTGAAGAGAACAATAAGGAGATGGCGACGGAGCAAATCGAAAGCGAGAGGAGGGGAGTAGACAATGATTTGGAGACGAATTAGGGAGACAATAGAAGAGCGACGACCGAACGGAATAGAATGGAACCAAGACAGGAAAGGAGGAATCGGCTGAATGAAACGGTATTGCGAATGACTATTAGAAAATAGGGAGGGATAGATATTCCGCCAAAGTCTGGCGTGATTGGAGGTGGATAAGGAAAGGATATCTGAAGAAGGGAAATGGTTGAGGAATGAATCAAGGCGACCAGCAGAACGAGCCAAAGAATCGGCTGCGTCATTGCCATCAATCCCGGAATAACTGCGGACCTACAAAAAATCAATAAGAATAGAACGGGATGACTGCAGAGTGGAGGTAAGAGAACGAATTGAGAGAATAATATTATCAGAGAAATGTGAAGGAGGAGAGGATAGGGCTTGAAGGACGCCCTTAGAGTCCGAAATAATGAGGAATTGGGAAAGATCGCTTAAAGAGGAAATATAAGAGATAGCCTGAAGGATGGCGATCGACTCGGCAGAAAAAATAGAGCAGAAGGAAGGAAGCCGGAAGGACTCAGAATGTCGAAGCGATGGAGCAGTAAACGCACCACCCACGCTGTCCTCGCTCTTGGAACCATCAGTAAAGATCAATACATGAGCAGGAAAAGAGGAATTCAACAAATGAAGAAATTCATTGTTGACTGTACCGTGAGAGGAGGAATTGGCTCGAAGTGGGAGAGAGGAAAATTTGATAGGCTGCCATAGGCTATTGAAGTCATGAAAGAAGTACGGGAGAGTGTTATAGGAAAGGACAACAGGAGAAAAATTAGAAAAACGGGTAGCAACGAGCGACAGGATTGGGATTTTATGAGGAGAAAAACGCCAGCAGTTTTTGATATGTAGATCTTCAATTTGTTAAAAGAAAGTTATTATTAGTTAAAAGTCATGTTTTGTTCTAACTGGGAGAGACATGAGGAAAGTATTAACTTAACGTAGAATAAGTTAAGGTTTAGATAACTAAACTTTAGGTCAATTGTGGTCCTAGGACCAGAGTGGTGAGAGAAAAAAAAAAGCTATGCTTAGAACTGTACATAAATCTCAGACATTGATAAAATAATTGATTATATTCACAATCTCCTTTTATTTTTTCATTATTTTTATTTCAAAGATTTCTTTTTTTTTTAATAATTTCTCTACAGCCGCATAATGAATTTGTTAATTTAACGTATATGTGCTTGTTAATATGATAAATGTGAAAAGCCTTTTCAGAAGAAGTAATTGATAAAAGAGTATACTTTTTAATTCAACAAGTTAAAAGAGTATATATTATTAAACACAAAGACTATTACGAATGTAATCAATTCAATTATAACTTTTTGTTCTTTCATCTATATATTTTGTTTAAGTTTCATCATAAGTTGCAATTTTTTTTATATGATGCCCACCGATTTTTATGTTTACTTAATTTTTTAGTTTTCCTCCCAGATGTGAAATTTATCCCGTTTCAGAGTATAGTATTTTGAATTCCTTTTCCGCGCTAGTCGTCTAATTGCCGAGGTAGCTGTTCTATTGTTTTTTCAGAAAAGCTAATTGATTAAATAACATTCGGTGACTATCATCTCGATGGGACCTATAGCTTTCTCCTTATATTCATCAATGCGGTAATCGATGATTTAATTCACGTTGTGCCCTGTGGGGACACATTCAAAAAACGTCCAAACATGATGATGATTTCGGCGCAAGTAATAAAAAAAGGTAATAAAAAGGGTAGAGTAGTCTGTTTGTTTATTACCACTCGGCCATCGATGGAGAATCGAAAATTGATCTCCTAGACCATATTTTTCTATTGCACGTTGTATTTATTCGTCTTCGTCATACTCCCCCTGCCCAATTTTGGCGCTTAGGTCACCTCAATCACATTAACAATTTCTCTTTTCTGTTTGCTATGAAAAATTGTTGATATTAGAAGTTGCGCTAGTGGGTATGCATAAACATAAACTTAACTATAAGTCTTGATCAGATCTTACATTCGGTGACCAGATGTGTTTCAGTCGTTTACCTTAAAACGATAGGTTACAATTTTTTCTCACGGCAGTTCTCACTGCGAACTGTCTGTCTCACTCTTTCTCTCTCTGATATTCCACAGATTTCGATACCGTAATCTATTTTTGTGGTGCTTGATTTTCCGGTTTATCGAAAAAAAAACTTGAAACGTTCCAGGTATACGTACCAGTAGCGATGCCTCTATTTTACGGTAACATATTTTCTACGAAGAAGTTGCGGGGATGACCGGTCGCAAATCTCGATGGCGGAGGATTGCGCTAATGCGTCATTCTTGACATAGTGTGAGATTATCTTGCGATTTTCTGGGCGTTAAATCTTCCGGAATTTCTGGTTCGCCTTTTTCATTTTTACGCTGCCCAAAATCGGTACTAAGTAAGCTACCACGTTATGCTACCACGCATGAGAGTACTTCGAAAAACTCATTTGACGAAAAAAATAATAAATAAGGCTGTCCGTTATCGAGGGAGTTGTAAAATTTTAAGCCCCCCACTAGTCAACGCTAACAACATTACTAGAGTTCCTAGTCCGCTGAGCTAGAAATCCATGTGAAAACTAGGTATCAAACTTTACGGACGGTCGCAGCATCGCGAATTTCATAGCCGTGATTTAATCAGTCCTTTTATTTCCCGGCACACAGTCTGTGGACACTGCGGTGAAAACCCGTCCACATCCACCGCTGTTTATATATATATATATATATGTATATATATATATACATACGTGTGTAAATAGCTGGTAGTCGTCTGCCGTGTAAGCGCATTTACACCTAGTGAACAACTCTGCATTCTCGAGAGGTGGTGGTGGCATACGGCTTTTTAGTTAGCCGATAGGCGTCGCTACAGTAGCGAAAAAGAACAAATAACGATGTCAGTTCGATGCGCGGGAACGGCAGGGCCGGGATTAAAGTTAAAGAAGGAAAATGAGGAAAAAAGTTTTCCAATTTGGCAGGTTTATTAGGATTTCGTTTGGGCATTCAATTTCCCGCAAAGGCGTCTGGCAGAATTTCCATCGTTTCCCGCGCGAACACCACCGCCGCGCGCAGCCTTCACAGTCGTTACTCCGCTCGCGTCGCCTGACGCCTTTGTTCTGTTTTTCCGACTGAATCAACTCTAGCAAACAGCATTTTTCTTTTAACAGACACATTCTGTCGAAAATTTAATCGAGGACGCTTATTTCACAATTTACGCCTTTTCAAAAAATTATTCAACAGATTAAACGTGTTCTTTTCAGCGAAAGAATTTAAATCGATGAAAATGCGTTTAATTAATCCCCACCCCCCACCTTGCTCGCCGACCGATGGCAAAGAACCTTTTTATTATAAATAATAGCGGCCGGCGTGAAAAGTAAAAAAAAAACTAAACGCAATTAAAAAGTTTTTTTTTTCTTTTCTTTTCTTTTTGTTATTATTCATTTTTTTTAAACGATTTCCTCTCGCTTTCCGAGACAAAAAATAAATAAATAAAACGGCACAATATACCTACGTGCAAAGTGGAAAGGGAAAAACGAATTAAAAAAGGAACAATTATTATTTCTTGTGTCAGTTGCCGGATTTTTTAATTTTTCTTTTTTCCCCCCCAACAAGCTCGTCAACACACGAGGGCGTAGGGAAAGGGGAAAGTAATTTTATTTCAAATTAATTCCTTTAACAATTAAAAATATTATAAATAAAAAACGTGTACTACAGAAATTATATTTTTAATATATCTTTAAAATATAATTTTTGTGGTACACGTTTTTTATAATATTTTTAATACCTTTAACAATTCCACACATCGTTACTTTCTGCCGGTTAATATAGTTTTCCCTTTTTTCATTTCCCTTTCAAGCCCCCGAAAGTCAACACAATCCCCGGCAGTCAATACAATCCCCGATATTTTCTCTTTTACACAACTCGTTAAATGCGAATAATTTTCGATAATACGCCTCAGCGCCAGACCGAACTACACCGCAGCTGTATTTCAATGTAGCGGAACTCGTTTGTAGCATGCTTTTACAGGTTGAATATTTATTCCGTACATTTTTAGAAAATTAAAATTGGAAAATGAAACTGTTTTGAAAAAAAAAGTAAATAAATTTAAATGTTTTCGATTGCGCCGTAAAAACGTATAACATTCGAGCGGGAGCTTTTCCAAAAAAAAAAAAAAAAAAAAAAAACATATTTATTCATTTAAACGGCGCGGGGAATGATCGTGGTCACCTAAGCGAAGAAAAAAGCAAAGGGAGAAGCGAATTGGGAAGCGAAGGGTGAAGTGAAGGGAGAAGCGAAGGGAGAAGCGAAGAGAGAAGCAAAGGGGAAAGCGAAGGGAGACGCGAAGGGAACGCTAGATAAATCGACTAAAGAGAAAAAAGAAAACTCGCGCGACACTAAATAATCCACTTCGAGCGAATGTCCGTAAAGGAGAATAGAAGAGGAGAATAAGAATCGGAAATAATTAAATCCGTGTACGGACTTCAATGTACCGAATTAACACCCTGGTTTTTCTATAGAGAAAAATAGGCAAACATAAATCATCGCGCGCGCTAAAATCTGGGGTTGTACGGCCAGTAGGGGAGAACAAACTTAAAAATAACTTAAGAACGGCGAGCAGGTGTCCTAGTTCTGAAAAAGACATCACACGCACACAATAGACCTCATCTCATTAAGCTTTTTAGCAAATATAAAATAGGACCGCTACTTTTTTCACATTGCCTTTCAACCGTTCGCAGCACCCTGTCGCCTGGTGTAAATGGCGTGCGTTCTATTTAACTTGCAGATTAACCAGTTACCCGCGAGGCGAAATTCGCAACCTATGAAGCAATTAAGTGTGTGCGTGTGCATTAGAACGCATTTCCACTTTTTATTTACTTACGAGGCGCGCCAACGAAAAGATCTTGTTTAGGTGTGCGCCAATGCGCGTGCGTTCATCGTCCGTTTTGAGAAATTTATATTAGTAGAGAGTGATTTCGCGTGTGAGTGTCGCACATCAATTGTTACACGAGGAAGCATGAAATTCACCGAAAGATCCGAAACACTTTCAAGAAATGCCTCTCAAACGGTCCTTGGAAAAATTCAATTTTTACCGTTTTTTGTTTATTTATTTATTTTCCCGTCCTAATGTCGTTTTTACTCATTTCGAGGAAATAAAATAGGTTTTCCATATTTTGCGGCCGCTATATATAAGTGGTATTTCGTGAGTCCATCAAGAAAAGAGCGAATACGAGAGCTAGAAATGAACATGGAATGAAAATGTATTGGAAAATACATATGATCGGGTTTATCTGGAACAATTTAATTTAAATATTAACGAATGATTTACATGTTGTTTAACAAAATCTTAAAAGATTAAATTTGATGCAAGACGGATTAAATATTGGTATTTAGTCAAACCAAATACTTGAGTGTAGTAATAGTAACTTAAAATTTTATAATAATTTTTACTATATCACTAAAAAAATAAATAAATTTTTAATTATATTGAATAAATTATGTAATAATAATAACCCAATAAATTACAAGAAGGGAATAACATTATATAAAAGGCGTAATTTGCCTAACACACTTTATGGTAGTGTTATATCTAATATCTTTAAACGAGCAATTCTTGTATATATATATATATATATATATTTCGTGTATCTCGGAAACGGCTCTAACGATTTGGATGAAATTTGCACACTAGGGGTACTTTGGGCCAATAAATCGATCTGTCAAGGTTTAATCCATGGAAAAATTCTTCGCGAGTTTTAAATGATTTGTAATATTTTTAGTATGATACAAATCTAATTTTCGAACGTCGTCGATTATCGTCTTTGGCGTCAATACTGGTAGTGCAAAGCAATAAAACATACGGTAGGCAAAAAATGCGAGCGGGTAATTCCAGATACCTGGAAGCGGAGAGGAACGAATGGACAAAGAAATAGATATCGGTTCTCAGCCGACCAGCGGGCAATCACATAGTGACGGTTCGAAAATCATGCGCTACACATGCAATAAATATATATATATATATATAACAAAAAAAAAAAAAGAAAACATAAACGAATCGAAAATATCGTAACAAACAGCTCATTTTTAATTTCTTCTTGCATTAATTTTATATTTAAATAAGAAAAAAAACTGCTTTTTAATAGCTACTAAACAAAAAAGAAAAAGAAAATCGGTTAATAAACAAAGGAGGACTTTGCCTATTTTATATACAGATGTTAAATGTTTTGCGTATTTACATATTTGTTTGTGAAAGTGAATTACGGAGAATGTGTTGTGCACATTTTGAAAAAACTCCCTTATGTGCACTATTATTACATTTTGCAGTGATTTAGTCGGAAGTTTTTTCCAATTGTTTGGAAAACAGCTGATCACAAGTAAAATTACAAGACGCTTTTTAGTTGTTTTTATAACGAATAAACCGATAGATAAAGCTAACGACGACCCTCTATATACTTAAAATATAAATGTTCTAATAAAAAACGTATAGAAATATATTCATAAAAATCAACGTGTGTACAGTTATTGAAAACATTTTCCAACAATCCGGAGAAAGCGAATTCGAAGGACCTCTACATTTTTGTTTACGTTCAGTATTGAAAAGCAAAGTTGTATGGAAAGAGGCTTTACATTCATAAATGTGAACTCATAAATTAGTTTTAAAATATTTTATGTTTTGTGAATATGTATAAGATTAAAATAAAGTTAAGAAGTATGTTATTCGTATCTAAGTATATTTTTCGATATAAGAATCAAAAATGTTTTTTTTTTTTTTTTTTGAAAATATATATATTTATTAATATTTGTATATTCCTTCGTCAAGCTATATGTATTATCGATTAGTTTTCTTACATCTAAATATGCCTACATTATACTACTTATATACTATACAATTTTATCGCCGCGCAAATATTTTATTATAAAATTATACTATTTTTCCTTATTTCTAACTTAGCTATAACTAATCTATTATTTATTTTATTTTTATTTTTTATTATTTTATTTACTTATTTTGTTCCGTCTCTTTCTCTTTCCCTTTTTTCACTTTTGTTTATTACTATTTCCGTACCCTCTTCTCTTATTTTTAATGCTTATTATTGTTCCTATATTTCCCTCTTTCTGTAACCATTCCTTTATTTTCTTTTTTTTCACCCCAATTTTTTCTTCCTTTATTATTTCTTTAGGGATTTTATTTAACAACTGCGTTATAATGTATTTGACTGTTTGCTCCGCCATCTTTGTTTTAGCTTGTTGCGTTAACTTATTAGCTGAATTAAATTCAGTTTTTTATTAAGATAAATACTCAAAATGAATTAAGTTCAATAAATGTACAAAAATCAAAATGAAAAGTATTTTAATTACACGTGGCAGCAAGTATTTGCTCTATTGAACCAAATCGAAATGATTTGTTGTACTACTTTCTGTTAAACTGTATGCTGGATGGTTTGCACTCAGGTCGATTCCCTTCATCAAACGAAGCACCTTTTTATCTTAATGCGAGTTGATGGACAATGTTTTTCATCAATTCCTGAGGTGTTTAAATAAACAAACTTGATGGTTTGCCAACTCGAGAACACGCGACATATAATTGACCATGCGAGAAGCACGGATTTTCTAGATCTAACCCACAAATGGACATTGTTTAGCATTGTGACTTGTTCATAGTCATGGAGAAGGCTAAGCGGATCGGGAATTGCAGACGTCTGAATGGAATGAGCAAGTCTGAAGGGATCATTAGGATCCGTGGGAGGAGAACAACTTCACCTTGAAACTTGCCGCTGAAAATGGTAGCTTCAAGAACATTGCCCGGAATTTTGTTTATGACCAATCGCGTACTATTGCATAGTTTTGGTGCATTAAAAATTAATTTTAGTGTACTTAAAAACTTTTGAAAACGTATCTGACTTCTTTTTAAAAATACATCGCGTTTTATATTTGGAAATTTGGTTTTAAAACGTTTTAAATACTTTTTGAGATCCCTTTCTTGTACATACAAATTTGAAAAACATACCTAAATTCTTTTTTAAAAAAGATACATCGCGTTTTACATTTCGGAATATAGTTTTAAAACGTTTTAAATAATTTTGCGATCGCTTTATTTGAAGTAAAACTCTGGAGACGTATCTAAATATTCCTTTTTTAAAACTACAATGCGATAGAAATTTGGGAAAATATTTGTACGGAATTTTATAAAATACAAAGACATAAAAATTGGAATTCCTAGAACAAAATCTGAAATACTTTTCGTAGTCTTAGATTAGAGTTCTGTGTTGCTAACAATGTTACAAAATTATAATGATGCATTATCTAACGAATAATTTTTGAAACACTTTGCACGTTTGCTGTATTTTATTTAAAATTTCGTGAACGTATCTAAATGCATTTTTAAAATCGTAACTAATATAAAAATTACGTCAAGGAAATTTTTGTAAAAGATATTTGTGTTAAATTTGAAGACGTGTTTTATTCCGAATAAGTTTTTTAAACAATTTGCGTACTCGCTGTATTCTAATTGAAAATTTTAAAAAGTTCGGAGAGTATAGTGATATATTTTGAGAATTATAATAGAGAGCATTTTTAAAAATTCGGATAAAATATATTATACAAAGCAAAACGATACTCTTCAATTTCTTGATATGACGAATAGAAGGAAAAATTCGGAAAACTGAATAATTTTGACTAAAAAAAATACTTTGGTAATTTCGGAGGAAGTTAGATCAACACAGGAAAACAACTTTATGACACTGTAATCGGTGTGATGAGGCCAGCGGAAAGAACCCAGAACGCGATCGAACGGCTGTGAAAGGTGGTTCAAAGGTCCAAACGGAGAAATTCGGCGTTCGAAGCGTTGATGGCCTGCCTAAGCTGGTACAGGGGGTGGAATACGGTATCTGTCGGTTGGGCAGGGCAGGGGGGTGCTGTGTAACGATCATTATTATTATTATTATCATGTTATCGCCTATGACGTCACTGCACGGCTCAGTGAGAAGGACATGTTTCTCCATCTCTCTCCTCCCAGAAGTAATAAGTGAAATTATGCGGGTTCGGAGACTGGTCCAATTGTGAATTAAACCATACATGGACCCTCCTCTCGAACTGCCACAAAAAAATTCATCGAAATCGGTTAAGCCGTTTAGGAGGAGTTCAGTGACAAACACACGTGTCCTACAATTTTATATATAAAGATATATATATATATATATTGCAATAAAAATTATTAAAGTTTATAGAACTACCAGCTACATAGCAAGCATCTGGCATTGTAGGTATTAAACCCGGTTAACTTACGAAATTCAGAAACATATCAACGTATTTTTAATAAAAAATAAATATAAATCACGAATTTAATAACGTACAGTATCAACGCAACTTTACTTCATACACGAACAAAAATCGTTAACGCTTAAATAGTTTAAACCTATACTAGATAAGTATTAAAGTAATAAATTTCAGTGACGGTGGGACGAATATAACGGTATAGTTAAACATTTTTTCCCTACCATATACGATAGACTGCATAATAAGTATTTACGCCAAATCTTTTTTAATGTACAATTTATTACTGAACACGGCCTGTTTAAAGATTATTTATATAGACGTAAAATCGAACGCTGAAATAATTGTGTAACGTGTAACTTTCTACTGACAATATTAAACATATCTTTACCGGCTGTTAGTACTACAGATTTTTTTCAATATCAGCAGTGATCAATTAGTATAACTAAGCTATCTAAAGTATGTTCAGTAGTTTTACGATAGCCGAAATAAATCACCACAAAATACATGTACACCTATATATAATAAATTTATGTATACTAATTAATATAAATACGGTAAAACAGTTTGTCAGGGGGTTCCATAAACTTAAATAGACCGGCTCTGAAACTGTTATTTATATAAATTATTGGTGTTAAATCTCCACCTCATCGTATTACGAATTAAAAAATGAAGACGAATAAGGCACACTAGCATATTAAACAGCAAAAGCAATGTTTCGAGTTGTTTCTAAAAAGTGCAAAATGCTATTTACCAATAATCGCGATGGTGCTGAAGCTCGATGCCTCTTTAGCTAAGGCGGATGCAGCGTTGTAAAGTTTTCTTTGTGTTTTGGCTACAATTCGAGGTTAACACATATTATGCTACTGAGACACATTGACTGTGTAACGGTATTATTATACTTAGTCACGCGCTCAGAGATGCCGCCACGGCCCCGTAAATACACCATGGACGTAAAGTTATATTTTAAGTATAATTTTTAGTTTTAAGTATAAATTGATATTATTTGACTTTAGAGAATCAAAAAAAAAAAAAAATCTATTTTTGTAGCAAAAGTATTCGATATCGGTTAAAAAATAAAGCTAAAATGGAACGGAAAAAATGCACAAAATAAATTTACACACATCCGTATGTACAAATAGGCACCGCTGCTAATTAATTGAAAATGAATGAAATTAATTAGAAGTTCTATTTTAGTTTTCTCAAAAATTCGATAGACAGCTCTTTCACAATACGTGTAGGGAGGTCAATTTTTATTGACTGTATTTTAAAAAAAGGATTAACTTAACGCAGTAATTAAGAACGGTTGCTTATTTCATAAGGTTTATATAAGTTTTTTTTTTTTTTTTTTTTTTTTTCGTATTAGCCTCCGGGAAAGAACTAAAAACATAACTCTGTTACCGATTGATTTCAAATTTTGCGATTTTATTGTTCGTAGGAAAAAAAGTCAAGCGCCGTGAATAAATTTGGAAAATTCAAAGAGCAAAACAAAAAATACTACATCATAAGGAAAAGTGCGGGTGCATCTAAACTGAATGAAATGTTTCATTAAAATTATATTAAACTCCGGAAAATTGTATTAATTACTTCTTGCAACTTCTGTTGCCCGTTGGAATAAACTTTTTAACAGCTGCTGAATTGCAAAAAGCCGACACGTCGAAAAACGAAGCCTTAATTAAAATATCGTACTCTCTTTCAACAGCCCCCAATGTACTAAAATTGATCTTCACAATTTTAAAGAAGCGGGGGCATGTTTATTCGGTAGAAGAGTAACATTTAGAGATCACTCGTGAAGTTGAGATGAAAAAATGTAACGAAAAAACGTTCTTAAATAGAGATTACGCGTTAAAAATTTATTTCGAAAGAAAAAAAAAAGGTAGTCGTAGCAAGTCATTTTTCGAAAGAATTCATTTGCATTTTGAAAGTTCATAATGAAATTACGTGTGTTAACTTAAGTAGTAATTCTTTTTTTTTTTTTGCTCGTTTATTTTGACAAATTTAAAATTGGTTCTCTTCAGAGAAATGCTTCTACAAAAATTTTGTATTCTTCTTTCTCCCCGATTAGTCACATCGTAAATGATGAATTCGGTCTGCATCGTGCCTCTTTCAGCTATTGTCAATTTACATTAGACCAAATACCTCGCGATCATAATTAATTCTGTTAAGGATTAACGAGATTCGTTGACGATAACCAGTAATTTTAGATTAATATTAAATCTAGTGTTAGAAAGGTTGGTTCAAAGTAGAGTTAATCTCCCGTTTGAAAGCACATTCCGAGGAATCTGACTGAAAACACCAGATTTTATGGAAATAATAACCCGATGCTTCAGTGAGATTCCTTGGCATGTGTTTTGACACAGTAGATTAACTTCGAAGCAACCTATAAAAGTCATCTTCCTATTATAAAATACCTTTCTAACAATTCAAAATGACCGGCGAACATCTACAAATCCTTGATCCTTAATAGAATTAATTTATGGTAGCGTGGTAGTCTATTGGTTAAGATGCTTGGCTACTAAATCAGAGGACACGGGTTCGAGACTGGTCTCGTTCCAGATCCGAATCGCTCCCAGGTAAATATTCAATCTGAAATTGAATATTGGTTATACCAGAGAAATCTGGGAAAGTAAAGGTGGATCCCAAGTAGAAAGGAACTGGCCTCAGTATTCTTATTAGATCCATTAGGCTTAGTACCATTATGGAAAGCTTAACTTTACAATCCATGATACCTTATCAAGGATAAATGGGACTTACTTTACTTTACGGCTGCAAGACTCTGCCGTGTTTTCCAATATTATTATTATACTCTACAAAAAATAGTCGTAGTCCACCATTCTGCTTTACGAAAAATCTCGGGCGTTCATTATACCATTCGGCAATATCTATAATCGGAGTATTTCCATTAAAATATTATCGATCCCTGCGCATAGTTTTCTTAACATGTTCCCGGGTAAACTATGACAACTTTCAAAATTTTCCGCCCAATCCTTTCTGCAATGATCCACCTTTCTAAGATTCATAATAGCTGCCGTTGTACGATTTCCTGTAGTAGTAAAACTTGGGACAAAAAAAAAAAACGTTTTGAACTTTCGCGGATTGCAACCCAAACTGTTAAACGGTTCAATTTTCTTCCGTATTACATGGTGTATACCGCATCACTTAATGCACTTCAGAATTAATCTCGTAGAATTATACGAATGGAGCAAAATCAATAAGTGAGAGGACCCTCTTTCACTGACAACGTGTGCATTCGAGAAATTAATGGAGAACGGCACGCATTTATCAGGGGCTAATTTGTTCGCGTTTAGACACGGAATTATACGAAATGCTTTTTTGTTTAGGAATAATATACCGATCAGCTTCACACAAAACCGGATTATACAGGTAATAACAGATTCACCGGGCGGCCGTAAATGCTATAATACTCCATTAATGCTTTCTTGCGTACTGCATATTCAATTTTATTTTTGTGAAATACCCAGTCATTCCACCACGGTAGGGAATGAGAAAAGTGACTCTGCGGCCCACGATACTGTGCCTGAGCCCGTCTTGTCCGCTACATAGGCCGAATGTTTTATCGTCCTGTATTAAACGGCAGCGGTGTCAGAACTTTCTCTGTGCGTCCGCTCTGTACATTGCCGAGGAGTGTGTTTATTAAACCATTATGTCACCTCCGTTAAAGATGAATCGATCTGATTATTGTTTGGTAAATTGCCTATGACTGAGGCATTATCTTAAGCAGTGTTGACTAACTTTTTTGTCCTTTGTGTAGAGTTCAGTTTTATATCGGTCCGTTCAACACCTCTTTCTTGAGCGCAATACGCTACTGGAAATAAGCATGCGACATGTGTAAAGTTAAATAACCTGCGTTATATCCGTTAAATCTTAACCTCCACCGGGGGCCGCAAATGGATATTAAAAACGGCCCAAAAAATAATGTTAATTAAAAAAATAAATTCCAAAATTCGGTTCCTCCTTTAATTTTCAATTCCGAAAAAATCGCAAATAACAATAAAATAAATTAATAATAAACAATGGTAACAATAATAATAATACTAATAATAAAAGTAATTTGATAAAAGACCTGGTGTTTACATTAAAATCAACGCTCCAAGTTAATTTAAACAAAACGAACATGACGTTGCGCCAAAATGATGAAAGTAATGCGAATGAAAGAAGGAAATTATATTTTTCTCACAACGACAAACGCGGTTAAATAAAAAAGTATAGTCTTAAAAAGGGCTGTTTCTAATTAGATGACCGATGATCGCACGGAAGAAAAACACCGAAACTAAGCGAGTAGTAACACGGAAAAAGGTAGCAAACAATTATTAGAGACAATTTTAAAGTGAAAAGAAAACGAACTATTAAAACGGGTGGATAAAACAAACGAACCGGTCATTATGAGACGAAGTTACGCGAAACAATAACAAACGTGCACGTGTTAATCGGAATAGATGACGAATTAGATTATCGAGATATTTAAAATTAACCGAATCGGATAACTAACTAAATAAAACATATGTATGAACAAGAAGATATGATAAACCCAATTCAATCGAAATAAAGTTGATTAAAATTACATGTACAATAAAAATCGAAATTAAAACAAGGATGTACAAACTTCCTAAAAAAAAAAAAAATGTGTACGGTCATGGGATCCCAGTCAGGAACGAAGTTCCTTACGTTTTTTCTTATTATCATTATTAAACCATTACGAACGTTATTTTAGTTAATTAACATAGGATTTACAATTTCTCTTTAAGATTAAATTTTGAAGTGATACTTATTGAATTGTAGTTGTAAGTAACGAAATGAATCAAATCAACGAGTGTATTATCACACACGCAAAATGAGCATTTGAGAAATGTGTGTTTTAGGCCTTTTACACTATTTTCGTCAATTTTTGCTATTTTCCAACACTTTTTTCTTGTGATTGATTTTCCTCAATTTTTCACCATCTTTGTCAGCTTTATACTAATTCGGCTCTCAACTCTAGTATTATAATTTAAAAGTAGCTCATCTGTTTAATTGGCAGCACTTCTTTTGTATAAATTCTATGATTTCATGCTGTATATTTTGCTATCGGGGTTCTCTAGGTGATGGTTGAAGGTGGCTGGGACACAACCGGACAGCTAGACGAGGGTTCAAAAGTGGCCAAATAACGGCGAGGGCATGGGTGACGTCATAGGATGGCTTGGTCGTGTATTATTAAAAATTGCGTCTATTCGCCAATGTTTGCTATTTCCCGCTATTTTCTTGTATTTTTAGCACCTTTCACACCATTTTCCTCAATTTTTCACCATCTTTGTCAGCTTTGTACTAACTCGGCTCTCTCGACCACGTCATAGGATGGCTTGGTTGTATTTGATTAAAAATTGCGCCCGCAACAAATGGATATGCAACTTGCACACTATGTTCTGAAACGAATCGTTTCTATCTATATACTTTCGGGTATGATGTAGCCAAACTATTATGGCGGTTTTTGTCGATGGAATGTGTGTAAATTTAAAAGGTAAAATACACTTTTTTTTCTTTTCTTTTAAATTGCGATCTGGCTAATGTAGCCAATAAACAACAATTGGAATGTAGGTTATGACATGATGGGAGATGCCATTCAACAATAACACTCCGCGTTGCTTTACCAGTCAATCAAACCGGCGGGGAAGATCTAGGGACGTATAACGATTTAGTCTATGATTGTCGTCGCCTGAGTGTCTAATAAATAAACTGCCAGCGGGTTTGGCCTACTAACCTACGCAAGTAACGCTCGCTATAATTTTTTTAATTACTTTACTTACCTCCGGTACATTTAGATCCCGATGTAGGTTATCATTGCGCATGTACCACGGTGCATTAGCTATTCTCAGTATTTTTGACTGGCATCGCTGCGTAATTTTAATATTAGACGCTGATGTTGTTACCCCAAGAAGAAGTATACTACAGGTCCACACCGATTTGATAGCTTCATCATATAACAGCAATTTTGACTTTAACGATAACACGGAAGTTTCGCCCAGGAGCCAGTACATTTCTCTCAGCTTAATTTCCTTGGCTTTGATCTTAATATGCTCCTTCCAGGTCAAACGGCGATCGAGCCACATGCCCAGGTATCTGACTTTATTTCCCTGCGGAATGGGACCATCAAGATCAACAGGAGGACATGTACTGCGTCTGGTTGTGAATGTAACATGCATCGACTTGGACGAATTGATCTTAATCCTTCATAGTTGCGCCCATTTCTTCAGGTCATTCAAACCAGCCTGCAAGTTCTCCGACGCTGCCACCGGATCGCTGTCCCTCGCAAATAGCGTTGTGTTATCAGCAAATGCTGCGACCTCCACATTGGACGTAACTGGAAGGTCATGTGAGTATACAAGAAAGAGGATTGGTTCTACTACTGAACCTTGGGGGACGTCAGCTTCGGTAGGATAAAACCCGGATACATTGTCGCTAGATTTTACTTGAAAGTACACCTATCTGTCAAGTATGAAAACCGTAGTGGATAATGTGTGGCGGGTTTTTTTTTTATTTTTGAAAGCAATCCCTCGTGCCGCACGCGATCAAAGGCTTGACTAACATCCAGGAAAGCGGCAGAACCATATTGTTTCCTGTTAAAGCAATTTTACCAGTGTATCTCGGAATTCTATGATTCTACTGTAGCGTGCCCAGGACGAAACCCGAACTGGTAGTCTGGCATTGTACCCTGCAGCTGCTTTATTAGCCTAGACAATAATACTTTCTCAAACAATTTTAGATACTATCGATAAACGACTGCTAATGATGAGACTTCACTAGTGAGCTTACCCGGTTTCGGTATCATTATTACCTGAGCCATCTTTTCCACTGTGACGGATAATTAACCCAGCCGAATAACAGCGTTGAAAATTGTTGTTAACAAAACTATGGCCTTTCGAATTTTAGCAACTTTCCAGTGTTCAGGTCATATCCAGGGGGCTTTTAAAATTGCTGATTATAACTTTTTTAATTTCTGAGGGCGTGAAATGTTTGATTGGGGGCGACATTTGAAATGGTGCAACTAAATCACGCTTAACCTGATGATGAAATAAAAAAAAAAAAGTTTGAACAAAATATTTTCTACGGTAAATCCTTTTAAATAAAATGACTACTATACGGGGTAATATGGAATCTTAATTGTTTTCCAGCGTTACGTATCGTGGACGATTTTGCCATCTAGGTTAGCCCGCGTTAAAAAACTTCATTCCAAAAAAAAACAAAAAAAAAGCGTCCAGTTCTTAATGGCAAACTGGAAATTTCTGCACATTCGGAAAATATCACGTTTCACAGAGAGTAAATAGCGTACACTACTGCGTCGCGGTGGTTGATGATGAACACTTTAATTGGCCGTGAAAATGTCGAATATCGAATGCTGTACTTCGAGTGCTCCGTTGTAGCAGGACGCGAAATGGCGAGTTACATTCGCTGTCGTTCGCAGTTCGTAATGTAAATTATCGAAGTATGCAAAACGCTTTTAGTAGCAGCAAGCCACTGGCAGTCGCTCTGCGTTCCGAGTAAAGAAAAAATCCCGACCTGTGCATCGCTTCTAACACGTTTATACAATTAACTTCCGAGTCAATCATACTGTTTGGTGTTGTTTTTGGAACTGTTTGCGATCGTTTTCGTTTTGATTCCTTTCCTTACATTCTAAACTGCCCTCGATAATTCGGGCGCAGTTTTATTTGCACAAACCGAATGGGTCCTGTAAAACGGGAATTTTGAACATTTTATTTCGTATAAACGTATTTTTCATTTCTTTAAATCGTTCGAATTTTTTGAATTATAACAAACGCTAAACGTTACTACACTGATTATTATTTAATGCTTAAAAAATTTCGATCGCATTATTAAAAGCGTCATTATTACCGAAACGGAATTATATAATATCGTTAAATTGTTTCCCTCAGCATTCCGAAAACAGTTCGGAATTTCTCGTTCGAAGGAAAAAAGGAATTAAATTTCGAAAATTAAAAATGTTTCTATCGGACGTTCTAAATATATTTCCTCCGGACATGGACTTATGTACTAAATTAAAATGAAATCGCAATAAAATGAAATCGCAAAAAATGAAATCACAATAAAATGAAATCGCAATAAAATGAAATCACAATAAAATGAAAACTATTTAAAAATATAAAAATAAAAATAACTTCGCAAAAGTCATATGAAAAGAACGGCACGCGCTTTTTTCGTAAAGGAAACTAGAAAAATTTTTACAATTAATATTTTTTATTATATTACAAGTCGAACGGGCATTTTAAAAATGTTTTTGGTTTTTTCAGCTGTATTCGAAACATTTCTTATTCAATCTTTGTTGTAATTCGGTCCAATTGGGGTCGTCGATTTCCGAATACGCCGGTCATAGGCAGGATGTGCAAACGTTTTTACAACGTTAGCTCGCGCCTTAAGTTTGAAGTCATCTCGTCGTGTTTTGCTTAAACATTTATTCAGAACCGTCATTTCTTCAGTAGACTGCTCTAATTAACTCGCGGTTGTAGTGTCATATAGATAGCAATCAGCTCGCCAATCCGTGTCATCCTGAAAAGAAAAAAACCTTCTAACTTTTTTTTTTGTTTTTTTGTTCTTTTTTTTCTTCTTGGATCTGAACGATATGGTTTGTATAGTTCATTTGGCCATCGTGCATTTAACACGGTCGATTTTTTCCTTCCAATTCTTCATATCGAAACTTTTACCGTCAGAGCTAAAAGTGTCGAATTCAGACTCCTCACATTGTAAACCTCGAGCTAGAGTCTAGTTTTTCGATGAACGGTTTCCTCCGCACACCCCTTTTTCCTACAGCTCTTCTTATTGTAACAAATCTGTCCCTTTCTATCTTCTTCAGTTGAGATAGCATTTTCTTCGCACGATCGATTCTACTATATAAAGTCCATGACTTTAATTTCAAGCGTATTAGCCGCATATTAGTGTTTCTTCGCGATTACTTCATATTGCAGACGAAAAAGTGTCCGCTTTCGAAATGCCAATGGGACGAGGAAAATCGCGAACGCGTCGTTTTTTGTGGCGAGCTCTTGTTTCGTTACCGCCTTTTATTTTCTCTTCTTCCGATCCCGACATCGTGAAATTATAGACTTTTGATTATCCCTCGCATATGGCTTAGCGACGTGAATCTCCCCGGTAGTTGATTGTATTTTGCGTGCGCCCTGATTTAATACATTTTTGATAAGCATCAAAGCCAAAATATCGTCCCACCGCCCGTTGCACCACTGTGTGTGTGTCTCTGGTGAAATTCGTTTATCCCCCAGTCTCCTAACATCATCTTTCACAACAGAACATTTCGAAAAACTCGTCGGATGCCTCACATCGTGGTGTTTCTTTTTTTTCTTATCTTTTTTTTTGATTTTTGTAAACTAGTTTGCAATTTTGCGATTACTTGTCTTTCGATTAAACCGCCTCAAAACTTTACTTATATTTTTTCCTAAATTTACTATTTCTATCCGTAAGGGCTATTTTGATTTTAATTTTTGACCATTAATTTCACTACTCTTATTAATTTCCAGCGTCCTTTCCCAAATAGAGAGTATTTGCCTTTTGAGACGACGCAGTGACAGTAACATAGCCGACACAGACCGTCGACGATTAATGCTATCCTTCCTTTTGCTTGTGTTGAAATTCTTTAATCAACTCCATATACATATGTATTACCCTTCACCTTACCGCACTATAGAGATTTAATCAGTTGGTACACCGGTATCATGTGCAAAATCAGATGTTGTGTTTGTGTCGTTTATTAGGTAGATTATTGAACTGTCCGAATTTCCCTATTATTCTTTCTTTCTCTTTCCAGTGTTCCCACGGGGTTTTTGTTTCTACACACTTTCTTTCTAACACTTTTACACTCTTTAAACAACAAAACTGACAAGGAAAGGAATGAAAATATTTAAAAATTGAAAATATCCAATGACTCGCATGAAATTCATGAGGCGCATGCATCCTTCGGTCACGCAACTCCCAGGATACCCAAATGTCTTCCGTAATTTTTATAGCAGAACCCGATATCAAAACAGAGATCAAGGTGAAAATTAGAGTCATTAATACCACATATATATATATATATATATATATATATATATATATATATATATATATTTACAAATACATGACTCTTATTTTGGGAATTCGAGCCAGGTGAAGAATTAAAGCGATACAAAACCGAGCCAAAGTAAAATAAAACTGCGCCACATGGGCCCGCCTGAATGAACAACGAAAAAAAAAATCCGAAGGAACCGATTTTAATTATCTCCGTTGGAACCGATGAAATCTACTTAAGAAAACCGTTATTTTTTTCTGCATTGTCAATCAGATGATGTGCAACATAAAAAACAAAAACAAAAACAATAACAAAAAGATAACACGTAATAATTTCTGTGGAAATTGGAATCAACTTTTCTGTCGTCAAAACTGTTAGACGAAATGGAGAAAAACGTCCCGCGTCGAAAAGTAAATAATAATCGTATTAAGTATAAATAAAAAAAAAAAGGTAAAATAATAGTAATAAAAGCGAGAGACAAAACCGTGAACCTTAAATTACAATTGGACGCACTGCCGATCCGGAATGAACGTCTTTTAATATCTCGAAAAAAAAAAATCCCGTGTTGGCCGAAGACGATGCCGAGGGGCTCGATCGGCAAGAAAAATGAGAATTCTTTCGGTTTCCGAATAATATATGGCAAACCCCGCGCCCGACCGCTGGCCGCTTGACGAAGGTGATTCTGTTCCGGCAGCCGACTGCAGAGGTGAGCAAATTATGATGATCACTTCCGTTTTTTTTGTCGTTTGTGCATACTGTGGTCGTTTTATTATCGTTGAAAATTGCAAATTCCTCCGGGAATTTATGCAATACTGAAAATGTCCCTCGTTCGTCGCAGTCCGCGAATTTCAACTAGTAGTGCACTACTGAACGAAATGGGGCAGTAACGCAGATAACGAAGTTATTATAATCATCAGCGGCTGCTTCGCCGGGTTCAACGAAGCGTATTTTTATTTCCGAATTCCCTATTCAAGCATATATTAAGCGAAATATAGTCTCTCCCGTTGCGATGGTGTGAATGTGCTCGCGCGCGCTCCGAGGACGACGTGTGTCTCGGAAGCGGGGGCGCGCGCGATAAAATTAAAAATCGGGCGCATGCGCGGGTGCCGGCGCGCAAAAAATTCGAACGGGGCCTTTAAATTGCGGAAACTCGGATCCGGCGGATTTTTATTTATTTACTTTTACCCTAATTTTTATCACCGGGCCACCGCCGCCGCTGCTGGTCGCTTTAATTGATATAGTCAGTCGGGCGAGCGGCAGTTTTATATTTATACGTCCGTTTAACTAAGTTGACTGAAAAGTGCGTGCCGAAAAACGCTAAAAAAGAAATCGGAACATCATCTTCAACGCCACTCCGAGACCAAACCGGCACTATTTAATGACCTCATCAATCAGAGTTCTTCGATCGGATCTGGCTACCGATAATGGATTGTTACGACAGACATTACGCCAAGAATACCAGGAGACAGACAGAGAGAGAGAGAGGGACTTTAGGAAAAGTTAAAAATGAACGGACGCCAGGAGACAGCCTGGAAAGGAAAAGCGGGAAACGAAAAAAACGCCGCTAGGAAGAGCGCCTAAAACAACATTAAAGCTCTCTCGGAGAAAGTTTCGACGACACCCCACAATGCCTGTGCACGCACTGCGCGCACCGATAATGATGTTAAGACTGATCTTTTATTTTCGGCGTGTCCCTCTCTAATCCCGCCGGTCCCGCGGGAGTGAAAAAAATCGTTTATGAAAATTCCGCTGCTACCGTTGCGAAATA
Organism: Icerya purchasi; assembly: GCA_039619475.1. Lineage (NCBI taxonomy): Eukaryota > Metazoa > Arthropoda > Insecta > Hemiptera > Monophlebidae > Icerya > Icerya purchasi. Next base: position 351,464,080 of record CM077115.1, read on the forward strand.
AATCTAGCAAACTTTCGCCTTTCATGAGTCAGCGAAAATCATTTTCAGCGCTCGATTAACAGCAATCAGCTGCCGTAACTCTCGGGCGTTTAAAAAACAATTTTTCGCTCGCTGCAAGCAACCGGACTATCCGCTGCCGGCTTGCAATGCAGAAACGCTTATGTAAATTTAAATTTCCGCGATTGCACGATTACACGCCGTTTTCCTTCCTTCCTTTTTTGGCTTTATATTAAGAGAGAAAAAAAATCGCACGATATTGTCTAGACTTCCGTTACAGGGAAGTGTTCGGTAGTTCGATCCCAGGAAACGGAAATTACAAGATTAACCGCTAATGAAATCATATATGGAAGGCAATGGCAACGATACATATGCATGCGCGCTAAATGATGTGTAGTAGGCAGACACACATAAATAGGATTTTATTCGAAACGGCCAGCAGCATCTGCCGGCTATATTTCTAATTTAGACAATGAAATGTATACTAGCGGGAATAATGATTAGTGATAAAAGCAATACCGGGTATAATTGCGTAATTCTAATGTCATCTCGAAAAGCGTATACTTCTATCATGGCTGATAATAGTTCAAATTGCTGTAAAGTCTTTGTAGAACAAATTATTTCCGATCAAGTAAAATTCAAAATCGCAGAAATCTTACCGAAAAATTCTTTTTAACTAATATCGTCATCGAAATTAGAAAAGTTGGTCGAAATACGTTATTCAGCTCCCCCGTCCTTTCGGCTTAACCCGTGTTTTCTACATATGAAATATACATTCTATTTAGTATCGAGTTCGGGTGTCATTAAGAATGCTGATATTGGATACTGCAATGGGCAATTATTATTCAACATGATCGATTGTCATGAAATCTATTAAAAGACTGAATAGGGGAAAATTTATGTCAACGATGAAGTTCAAAGCAGCTCCGTGTTCTTGTTGGTATTTGCGGGTCAGAATTTTCCTTCTTATGTTTTTCTTTGAAGAGTTCGATTTTCAAAAATCGTTTCTTAAAAGGATTAAGCAATGGTTACATATATATTTTTACGTTATTGTCATCTAAACGATATAATAGACGTAAAGGAAATGAGCACGTAGACAGTATTCCAGTCCGAACGCGTCTTGCGTGTTTTTTGTAGAGGAATTCATCACGACGCAACCGACCTAACCTGTCCGGAAAGAAAAAGACAGAATTCTATCGATGAACTCGTAATGTGAGTTTTCAGCAGGCTTCTCTAGAACTCCCTAGAACATACTAACAACTCGATTCATACGCTAATACGGTTAGAGTTAAACAGTAAGAGTAATTAAAGGACTACAATTAATAATCGAAATATAATCGGTAAGAAAAACAACTGATTTAAAATCAAGTATTAGTAAAGACAGAGAACATTTCTTTAGTATATCAATAGCTTTGATTTAGTGCTATTATCGTAAACCAGGCAATCAGATTGGAAACAGTTTAATATCGCAAATTAAAATTGCTACAGAAACGATAGAAGTGATGGATTTGGGGGTGCAGCGATTCTTGTTAGGTTAAGGATTAGTCACACCGGTCTATTCACATAAATTTGGCTAATGACAGTTACAATACTACTTCTAATGCAGTTTGTTGTTTGTAGTGCTAGAATTGGTGAATTTTTCGGTCATCCTCGACAGTTCAGATAATAGACCTATATTATATTTTAGGTGGAGATTTTAATGCTCTGAACACATATTAGGGTTGTGTAGCAGGAATGGATTATTATAAGGGAGTTTGATTAATTCTCATATTGGGGAAATTCAGGAACCGAGGGAAAAGAAGAGGAATGGGCTGTGTGGTTGAAAAAAGATAGAGATACTAACAGTCGCGGTGGGAACGAAAAGAAAAAGGAAGAAGACTTTGGACTGGAAAATAACTAATAAAACGAACGTCTGAAGCAGCCGAACGTGCCAATGAGTCAACTAACTGGTTACCCGAAATTTCACAATGGCTAGAGGAATCCGCAATAGAGCCAATACAGACAGAGCGCGAATGCGAAATTAAGGAGCGTATGTGAGATAGTCTGGAAAAGGGAGTAGTAATGGCTTATAAAACGCGCGTTTTGAATTAATATTGTATATATTGCTGGTAGAAGCTATAAAAAGAATTGCTTGTAGGATTGCGATAGACTCGGCTAGGAATGTGGCGGAGAAGGAGGGATGTTGTTCCGTTTTCGCCATCAGAAAAATATACGAAAAATGCCGAATTTATTCTGCTTCGTTTAGCTGTTACCTACTCGCGATATTTGGCGATTGTTCGTCACGTGATAGAAGTTGTTTTGTAAATTACGCGGTCTACATAAATCACTTTTTTTTTTTCTTTCGTTACAAGTTCTAAGAAAATGCTCGCCGGATAGTTGTAGTAAAGTTTCAATTTTCTCCTCTTCAGAATATCCTTCAAAACATCTTCAGTTTGACTTCCGAATCGAGGGACCTTCGTATGATTCATCAGTTCTTTACGACGTCAGTAACTCTTATCGTGTTCCTACTACTTGTTTCATTGAACGGGGGAAGAGTCATAGGTAAATTTTTGTTAACGTATTGTATACCTAATATTTCGCGATTGGGTGCATGAAGTGTGTGCTCGCAAACGTTTCGTCTCGATCTTTTCGTTCCTTCTTCTTTTTATTTCGTATCACATCAATGCACTCTGGAGGACTCTTGACCCATTCAATGTCGTCCTTTGATGGCAGTTCTATTATTCCAGAAATTCCCTACGATTAAATTCACATTTTATTATTTGCAACGCGTTACTTATACGAAGTTACCTAAACAATTTTTTTTTCTTTCTTTTTTTTTTTATTTTCCTGGCGCGGATTGACGGGTAAAAACCGACGGCTGTATGCAACGAAAAACATCCTAACGCTGACGTCATTTCATCACTGGCGTTGGTATACTGAGCGCCGTTCGGCTTTTTTTTTTTGCTATAGTCCATCTTGTTCATCTCAACATAATGAAATCTTTAAAGCTAACACGACACTCACTTCACTATATACTATCTAAATCAGTTATAAATAATTCGTCACTCTCCCCACATTTTATTGACGAACAATTTCGACGACGCCTGGCCTTTAGGAGAGCAATGCCTTTTGTTTCTTCTGGAATCTTTAACGAACCGTTTTTCTCTTTTAACGAATTAACTGAAGTATTACATCCTTTTAAGAACGTACATTATTGTTATACTTTCGAATGTCGGGGGGAGGATTAACCAAGAGGATATTAATCTTTGACGTAAGAATTGTGATAAAAAATGTTTGAACAAACTGTGCGGATAATTGAAAAGGCCGTTTGAAAGAGACGGTATCCGCCAAAAAAATTGTAATATTACCATGTGTTAGATAAGTTACCCAACTTGAGAAACTCCGAAACCCTGTAGAAGTTTTTGATTTTTTCGGAAAATATTCTGCACGGGCAGGTGAAAACCCATGAAACGAGAAAATCTTAAGCTTTTTCATTTTATTTCTGAAGAGCTTAAGATTTTCATAAGATCGTTTTATGTTTATGCAATCGTACTGTGTAAAGTTAATTGATCAACGGCACAAGGGTGAACGATCGATGTGACAGCTGAAAATACCTCTATACTATATAATATTTGCACGTGAAATAATAATAGTATTACGATAAAAGTTTTTCGTCGACAAATTACACGCACGTACCTGAAAAGCAAAAAGATTATAGTTAGAATGACAATCTTAAAGTACTATTTCTTCTCATTACTTGCCTACTTTAACCGTACTTCACATTGGAAAAAAAATAAATAAAAAATAAGGGAGGCGTCGACTAGAAGAAATATTTTACACAGAACGATTTTTTAAGCATTTCTAATTTTAACAACATTTTGCATTTTCTTTATTAAAATCTCAGTAGCAATTAGATTAATAAATTAATTCACTTAACTTTTATTGTAATTTTTTATTCATTAGAGACAAAAATAATTACGCGTAAAGCGTCTCCCCCCCCTCCAAAAAAAAAAAAAAATCTAGCCTAAAAAAAAAAGAGTTTCCTTGAAAAATTTTTAAAAGTGTTTTTATTGCACTAAAAAACCACCGTAAATTCGATTTCACCGAAATCAAAAAAAAAAGAAGAAACTTAGCATTAAAATAATTATTCGCTGGTAAGAATTTTACGTAATTTTTTTTATCAATTTGTTCAGTTCATTTTTTTTCTTGATCTTTTATTTTATCCATTTTTAGATTAGAAAAAATTTCAAAAAAAAATAGGGCGCTACCGGAAAAAATGACAACTCAGTCACCATTACGCTAGTTCCGCTACAGGTCTGCGGAGCGTTACTAATAATTATTTACGTATTTTTTTCTTAATTTGTCAAAATTTTTTGTTAACGACGATTACTGAAGTTATGCGCGTTTAATAAAAGAAAAGAAAAATGTGCACAAAAAGGTAATGTCATTTTCTTAATTCGCGTTCTGCCGTGCTTGTGATTGGTAGTTACCATATACTAGTGTGCCATTTGCACGAGGGATTTCGCTCCTTCATTAATTATACACGAGCTTTTCTTTTTCAAACTGAAAGTCTAATACTCATCGATCTGATTCGTATTTCATTCTCTGTGAATTTTGTTTTTATTTAGTCGTTATTAGTTGGCGAGAATTGTATACTTCATCGAACGAAAGAGTCAAAAACTAGTCACCCCATTGACTTCCTAGTAGCTGGGTTAACAAAAATAAATATGGAACTGATTATTTATTGGCTTCCTTACTCAAATTATTACGTAATAAATACTTTACTTTTAATTTTCGGCTATTTGAGTTCTATAATAGATTACAGCTCTCTTTAGAGTACCTATGTATAGTTTAGTATAAGTTTGTTTTCATATGCATGTATATATACAGGTAAGTATGCGTACACGCTCAGTATGCACCTATTTCCGGTTATTTAATTTATTTAATTATCAAATATTTTTATTTATCATATATATTATTTCGGTTATATTAATGCGTATATGTGTATACACTACTGTAACGATGTTTTTATACGGTAAATAAATAGATAAACAGAAGTTTTTACATTTAAACGTTCATAACAAAAGTAAAATCGGAATGTTAAAAAGATCACGAAAACTTTACTTAATAACTGAAATAGCAGCTTCATCGAAAGAAATCGATTTGGAAGTAAAAAGTATCCTTTCTTTCTTTTCTTTTTTTTTTTGGCTTACAACGTGTGAATGCTTCGGAATGTCGGTTTTCTTTTACCGCTAATAAATTACAGAACCGTGAAGTTGTGAAGTTTTGATCTAGTAAGGCGGCTTATAAATCGAAACTTATAAACAGATGTTTCGAATCGTAAGACGGATTGCCTGCTGAAGATTATTTTAATCCAGTTGCCTTCCAGCTGAGACGCGTTTAAATATTTCGACTTCGGGCGCAAAATGTGTACAGTATGAATGAATTTTTTCGGCTTGTAAAACCATTTGTCAAGCAACCAGCACGGACAGCGGTTCTGTGTCTGCATGTTAATCTCTTTTTACCACTTTTTTTTTTTTTAGCTTTTCTAGTCTTTTTTTAGGTTTTCCTTTTTTTTTCGCTTTCACGTCAGAGTGATAATTAATCCGAGTCAAACGTCGTTTGTTTTATAGCCTTTATTTTTCCTTCCTCCTTCTCGAAATATTTTCTCGGCTTCTCTCGTCTTAGTTCGTATTCGTAAGTAGTTTGTTAGTTTTACATATGATTAGTGTTTGTAGCATATCGCCGAAGAGTAGCCGTGTAAAAAGAAGAAACGAATTAATGCGAAAAACTCGAGTGGAACTTTTTAAACGAAATGACGTTTTTAACACTTTGAAGGTGGAAATTGTAAGAGAAATGCGTAAATATTATTTTAATTATATTTAATAATTAATTTTATAAGTGTCGAATTCGTTAGCATTATTTTTGCAGCGCCAAAAATTTTAAATGTAACCGAAACGGAAGAACAAAAATTGTATACAAAGAGCCACTTTTATACGGCAAATGTTTTAATTAATCACCGTGACATTCTTCCTCGGGGTACTTCTTGTTCTTCCTCGAATTCGTTCACATCCCGAACTTTTTTTTTGTTCTATTTTCCAAATACACATTTCTTCTTCACTTGACCGTATTTTGTCCTTCCTTTCTAGTTCATTTCTGTGTCTATTTCGCTCGCTATTTTTTACCTTTTTCAGAAACCCCCCGGTAAATTCTCTAATTTTATTTTTTTGTTCTGCTATTTTTGCTTTCTACGTTTGCAAACCATCTTTGACCCACTTTTATTCAAAATCCTTTTTGTTATTTCTTCTTGACCCTTTTTTTGATTTGTACATAAAAAGAGCTGGTCTTCTCTTTTTTTTTTTTTCTCACGACGATGCATATTTTTTCTGCTTTTTCATAAAGAAGTTCTTCGTTTGACCTGGTCCCGAAATGTTTTCCTTAGAATTTTTCCGAAAATTCTTTCTCTCTCTCTTTCTCAATCTCTTTTTCAATCTCTCTCTTCTTTGATATTTCAATCATTGCTGTTTTATATCTAAACAGTAAACTGTATACGATAATTCCGGTTTAATAACTGTATCTGCAGAACACCTCGCTATCTATTGATATTGATTTTACGTTATACATATATGTATATTTCGCGTTGATAAGCCATTTTCATTTTTCTTACCTTTATTTCCAGTGTTTTCTTATTTTTGTACCACTAATTAAGTTCACGTAAGAACTACTCGAAATTTTTTGATCTTTTAATTTGTTCATACTTTGTATATTCAAACATGTGTAATTGTAATATTTAATGAAATCGACCCGCAATTACACAGCATTGACGTAGAATTAAACAGAATAAAATAAACTAATACCATCATTAAAACTTATCCGAGTAAGACACACTTCATGCTGTGTTCGAGTGTCCGAATCCATTTTTATTGTTGGCCGTAATTTTAGAGGTCGGTATTCGCAGTCAATTTCTCTATTTAGTGTTGTAACTGAAATCCACTTTTCACTCAGTGTTGAAATTCGGTAAGCTGTTAAGATTTTAGTTCATTCATTTAATGTGGTATTTTCCACTATAAAACTGAACTAATTTAAAATTGAACTAAATCAAAATCGAACTAATTCAAAATATGGAAAACAGCATTAAATGAATAAACTGAATCCTAAGTAACCACAAGATGTACGATCGATGAAGACGATATTTTAAAATTAACGATAACATAACGTAAAAAAAATAATAAAAAAATACACATACCTTAATATGCATGATGACGTAAAAAAAAATAAGAAAAATAAGAAGCCAAAAATAGGTAGCGAAGTAACCAACGATCATATCGAAAATAGCGCGAAAGGTGAAATACCGTAAAGAGAATATTTTCGTAACGGACATATTGAAAATGGCGCGAAAAAAGCAAAATATCGTAACGGGAAAATTTTAAAAATAACGTTAAAATGATACGTGAAATGTAGTAATTTTTAAGAAGGCGGGTTATTGAATATATATTACGTAAAGATAGCCATGTTAGTTCTGTACTTAATTGTAATTATAGTCTAATTATTTTAACGAATGAACTTATAAATATGTACATAAGCCAATCCACTATTAACCAATTTCAAATTTTGAGTATGTAAGCAAAATGTAAGTGACACCATTGGCTTATGTTTACAATAAAACTTATACTACATATATAACACTACTCACACATCTACCCAAAAACCCTGCGAGTCTTGTAAGAACTTCAGCAGCAACTATATTGAAATAATCATAAAACTAATAGAAAAGAATAGTAGTAATAAATAAAACAAAAATAATACCATTAACTATAACAATTGCAATATGTAATCTTAATACTAATATTATCAATAAACAAATTTAACATAGCGAATTTAAGCAGTAATAATATAATATAATAACTGCTAACAGCTTAACAATAGGTTAGAAAAAATTTGTTGGGGAAATGAGATTTCAGTATAATATTAAATTATCCGAGAACTACTAAAATTTAATGTTATTTTTATTTAATTTCTAAATTTGTTTTAAATGCTATAAGTAATTTACACACCTAAAAATTTATTTAATTATTTAATTTAAGACAACTATTTAATCTCGGATAAAACGAAAATAGCAATGCGGGATATACTATTTGGCAACGCTGGTGTAGTTTTGAATAATGCCGGCCGGTAAAGATAATATGCCGCCAACAAAGACGTTTTGTTCAGTTATTGCAGCTTAAGGCAACTGTAAATAATCTATAAATTTTCTTTGAAGTTGTCATTTTTATATTTTGTAATTATTATTAGTAACTAATTACTTGTTTAGTGTTTTAATTATTACAAATATTACTATCGTGTGAATTCATTTGAAGTTTAAGATATACCGAATTGAAGTTTATGTTTTTTTTTAAAGCAGTGAACGAAGTTTGTTTAATAATAATAATAATAATATTAATATTAATAATCAATTAATCAATCAATCAATCAACTTTATTAGAAAACAAAAAAATCATTACAGAATAATTTAATTTAACCACTAATGCGCAAAAAACAAAGCTGCGCTAAATTGTGGCTATGGATGTACAAAATTATTACATTTTTACTTATGGTAATATAATATAAATGTAATTATTATCCGACAGGTGATATATGTATAATAAACGTATCCATGTATTTGAATCACATATTAGCCCACATATATACACTCATTTACACTCCAGCATACACACGTACACCCACCCACCCACCCACACACACGCATACACATACATATACATACGCATATACATATATATATATATATATATATATTAATTACAACGTAATTCTTGGACTACCCCTCATTCGGAAAAATGTCCCAAAAAATGTTCCAGAAAAATGTCCCAATTTTATGTAACGTTTGTTATATTTTATAGGATTTTGTTATTGTTATTTAAAAAATGTCACAATTTTATGTAATGAAAGTTAAATTTTAGAATAGGATTTTTGTGGTTATTTTTTTTGTGTTGATGCCGGTAAGAATTACGTTGTAAATTTTGATCATTTTATACAAAGTATAGAAGAGAAAGAGACAGAAATGAAAGCAAGAGGGGTCAAGGGGCACAGCCCCTTACGAGGCCAAAATGGCTGAGTTTATATATATATATATATATATATATATATATATATATATACATACATACACATACATAGCCACGTGCATACATAAACATATAGGCATATACTTGTTTCTATAAAAAACATGTCTTCAGATTTACTCTCTGGCATGACCTTTTTTTCGGGCCTGGTTTTAATTTTTTTTTTTTTTTGTATATAGGATTAATGTACAGTAGACACAGTAAGGTATGTTTTGGAATTTCAAATTTATGAATTTCAGGTACTACTACATATGTACTCTATAATTTTTTTACGGCGTTTTTTATAGTTCCAGAGAGGTACTTTCAAACTCATTGGAAGCTCATTATATATCTTGCAACCCATATACACAGCCTGTATTCTAGTATGATTTAAGGAAATTTGGTAATTGAAGTGATTCAGAATGTGCATTTCTTGTAATACGGTTCGGAACTGAGATTTAGAATTTATTTTTATTTTTAAATACAAAATTTGAGAGTTGGACTTAATGTAGTTGGTTTAATGGTAATATCTTGGGGTTGGTTGAATTTGTAACATTATAGCCAATTGTACGGAAAACTGAATTTTTCAGGGTAAGTGAGGGTTGTATCAGATAATTTGCTGCTCCTCCCCAGGTGACCAAGCCGTAAGCTAAGGTAGGTTGATATAGAGATAAATATAATCTTTGCATGTGTTTAATAGTGAAATATTGGGGAGAGGTAATAGAATAAATAGTTTAACTTTCTAAGTTTTTTGCTCATATAATTTGTATGTAGGTCCTATGACAATTTTGTATCCAGAATTAATCGCAAATATTTAATTTCTTTTGATATAGTCAATAACGTTTTGTCATTCTAATTAATTTTGAAGTTTTTAGTATATTTTGGATTTTGGTAGCTATAAAGCAAGTATTTTGTTTTTGAACCGTTTAAAATCAATTTGTTCTCTGTTAACCACCCCGGCATTTTGTTTATATCTGCTTGTATCAAATTTTGTAACTTTTCTGGACAGTAGCAACTTGACACTAATGCTGTATCGTCTGCATAACAGAAGATTTTTCCATTTACCGGCAGACTGCAAAATTCATTTACATAGATAAGAAATAGATATGGTCCTGGAATGCTTCCCTATGGGACACCACTGCTTAAATACCCTGTTACTACTGTAATTCCGGTTTATTTTGGTAGCGAATTTTCTATCTATTAGGTAGGATTTGAACCATTCAAACATTTTACCTATAATTTATTCAGTAAGATTTTATGGTCAATTGAGTCAAAGGTCTTTTGTAGGTCAATGTATACGGCTGCTATAGTATAACCTGCCTCCAATTTCCTGGCTATGTATGATATGTGTTCAAATAAAGCAACATCTGTTCCTTTTCCAACCAAAAATCCAAACTGATTTTTACTAAAGTAATTTTTATTGTCCAGGTATAAAAGTATTTTTTCTTTTATGCATTTTTCGAAGATTTTGGACAAAGTTGGGATAATACTAATTGGCCTGTAATTTGAAACCAAAGCTTTATCTCTCCTTTTATGAACTGGGGTTATGAGACTAGACTTTAATATGTCCGGAAATTTACCCTCTTTAACTGAATTATTGAAAAGAAACGTTAGACGCCTTACAAAGAAATCTAGGTTCTCTCGAATTAATTGCATTGATATCTTGTCTGTGCCAAAGGAAGGTTTATTTGGTAATGACAATGTAGCTTTTTTGATATCGTCCATTGTGAAATCAAAAAATACAAAATTGATTTGGTGTTCTCAAACATCAAACTTTGTACACTCGCTCCAGGGGATGAAAAATCAAAAGTGGGGGCTTCATCGATATATTTATTAAAATGTTCCGCCACCAAGTTTTCATTTCCTTCAACTTTTATCCTTATATTGCCTATTTCGATGTACTTAAAGGATCTATCCTCTTTCCCCATTACTTCTTTCATAACAGCCCAGTAGTTTTTTTGGTTATTGTAACACTTATCAAGAAGATTTGAGTAATATCTTAATTTACAGAACCTAACCGACTTTTGAACTGCTCTGGAAGCACTCTTAAATTTATCTTTTAAGTATTTGTTTTCTGGGTATGCTTTGCTCAATTTATAAGGTATTTCTTTATTATAAACTAGTTCCAAAACATATTCTGTGATCCAAGGGGTATTTTCCCTACATTTATTAGAATATGATCTAGTATATTTACCTTTGTTTAGAATAGTACTAATTTGATCTATTAACCGTCTAAATTTTTCATTAACACTTGCTGAACTTTTATATAAATATATTAAGTTTAAATTTTGTAATAACGATTGGAATAGTTGTCTATTAAAACAGTGCTTTATTTTTTTATCTGATTGGCAAAAATTAGTTTGCATTGTAATGGAAGAGTGTATAATGAAGTGATCGCTAAAAAATATCTCTGACGTTTCGCAAGAAACGGTCATTTGTATCTTTTTATTTTCCAGTCCCCGCACAAAAAAGTGATCTAAGCATGATTTATAGCCATCTGCCTTTCTCATGAAAGTTGGTGTGGAAATTTGACTTGAAAAGCCGTAATTTAGTACATTTGTTCGGTTTCAGTAAATCTAGATTTATATCCCCCGCAATAATGGAAATAGTCTCATACTTATTTATAATCTAACTTACTTCCTCCAAGAAGATTGGAACACAAGAATCGTAAAAACGGTAAACACCCAATAAGGATAGCCATTGATTTTTTGTATATGCAATTCGCATAAGAATTGCATTTCCCGTAGAGATGCTTATATCCATGGTAGAGTGAGGAATATTATTGGAAATACATATAGCAATCCCTCCTGAACGTTTATAATCTCTACATTGTGAGTATAATGTATAACCTGCTATGTTATACCTAATGGTTTCATCAGGATACAGCCATGTTTCCGTTAATATCATAATGTTAAATTTAATAGTGCAATTTTTCAGATACAAAAGGAAATCGTCATCGTGTTTTCGCAAACTTACTATATTTAAAGTTAATACATATTTTAAGTTTTGTCAAATCCATAGTTTATTTTATTGTTTTAAATTTAAGTATGCAATGAAATTAATTTTTTCAGCAAAAATGTTCGAAACAATTTTGAACATATAATTTAATCAGAATTGATTTCACCTTTGCATATCTGTAGTAATGAAAGGAACGGAACCATGACTTTTCTGAATTAAAAATGTTGTGGTTTACACTATTTTTGTGACTATTAAGCTTTAAAAAAATAGCGTAATTTCTACAAAGCAGTCTAATATACTTATATAAATAGTTGTAACCGAAGTTAACCTTATGTGTGTTTAAATTTACGTTAAGAATGTATATTGTCAAAAATAGAATAATCATAATAATAATAATAATAATAATAATAATAATAATAATAAAATGAAAAAGAAAAAAAGTAACTGACGCGCTATACGATTTATAACTAGATTGAGAAAAACTTAAAAAATACAAACTCGAAATGTAACGTAATTTCACGTTGTAAGGTTTTGAAACGTTTATTATAATATTTCATTCGGTAACGGCACAAACGATTGTCAACGAATATTACAAAAAATTCGAGAAATAAATCAAAATTTGGCGCCAATTTTGTCTACGCATTTTAACTGATGCATTCGCGGAAAAAGATATTAGCTCGGTGCTGATCCATTTTTTTTCCGCATACTCCTTTTTCAAACTTATTAGATACGTTTTTGCTGGACGACTTGCGCAAATTGCCGAGCAAACCTATAAATAATATCGTACGCAACATTTCCGGTACATTTGATAAAATTTATGTACTTTTTCAATCAGTTTTATTACGCAAAATATTATTACAACACTGACAATTTCCCCGCATCGTCTCAGCCTCATACTAATTATCTTGAGATAATTTTTTACCACTTCTGTTTTAATTGGAGAATGTTCCAATTGCGTTTCTTACATGGTATTTAAAAAGAAAGTAAAATTTTGATTTTTAAATCAATCGAAAAATTTTCTGCAAACTCATTTTACGCGTAATTTTAATTGAAATAATCGAACTGAAAAATTTATAAATTTCGCCTCATACTCTACTCGGGTTTCACTTTCAATCCCGGATATTAATTTGATACATTTTATTATATTCATTATTTTAATTTATATCCCGTTTACTTATATACATATATATTTCTTCTAACAATAAGTTCTATTTTATGTATCGGATATTAGTATACAAGTTTAATTTTATTTCTGAGAATCCAATTTATTTCTATTTCCAATCCAGAAATTCGTTTAAATTTAACTTTTTCTACTATGCAGCGAACTTGTGGATTTTCTTTTTTTTTTTTTTTTTGCAACAGTAATAATAATAAATAAAATAAAATTCTATTAAAAATCGTATGGAAATTCGATTTTCAATTCACGCTAGTGTACGCTAATTATTAATAGGAAACGAAATAAAAACGCTATCAACCGGTGGCAATTCATTTAAACAATAACAACATAATAAAACACCGACTAGTTATCAACAATGCCCGTGTTCATGATGTATAAATGTTTCTGTATAGAATAAATGCGCCTATGACAATATGGGAAATTATACGATTAATACTAGTATCGTAATAATAGGTTAAGTTAGAAATATTACCCGTTTTCATCGTCAGAATGTTTCAGCCGTCGAGTATTTATTTATTTACTTATTTCTCGGTTTAATGGTAGAAAAAATAATTAAACGGTAGATAATGTTTTAGGTGTTTGGGCAGTGACTGGTATCGTCGGAATCGGCACAAAGTTAAAAACACTTTCATAGCCGTACAATTTGAAACATTATGATTCTTATTAAGTGTATTTTAAAAGTGAAACTTGCAAAGAGAACATGACGACAGGTGGTGAGGCTGTGCCATTTGCTAAAGCGAGTGAAACAGGGTAGGTCGAAATTCTTAGAATACAAACGGTGACCTCCAAGTAAAAATGAAAATTTCGAAATAATTACAAATGTAGATTTGACAAACAAAAAGCGTGTCGAAATTTTCGAAATTATTATTATTTTTGACTTTTGCAATTCCGACAAAACTGTGACTTACACCGAACAAAGAGAAAAAAAGGGCATTTTAAGCGGCAGAGGATTTAAGTGTTTCGGCTTAATTAAAAATTTATACGAAAATCGAACAGTGCCACCACCACCGAACGGACTTTGCTACCTTTCGCAAACAACATTTTACTTAAGGATAAATACGCGTAGGGTAGAAACGGCTCTATATACACATAACGACACCTATAACAGGCATTCTGTTTTTAACTAATAGCTATTACAGTGTTGTAGAACGATAAAAATTGATTAATAGTCTATAAAATTTATCGCACCATGGCCGGACGCACCTAGCAGTGCATTACAATCATTTATTGCCCCCATAGCAACAATTCGGAGTATCTCTTTTTGATTACCACTCTTTCTGAAATACACCATCGTCGTAGTTTGTAATAAACGAGCTTCCTATATCATCTAATAGAAACTTTTTATATTTTATTATACCATTTAATAGCGCTATCGTAAACGAAGCTACGTTAAATATATACATATATATATATATACACACTAAAATTCTTACATTTTTAATAACGATATTAAAAACGATACAACGTGATTAAATTTAATCGAATACTTCCACCGTTTCCAATGCCGCAGAAGTTTATAATGAAACATAATGAAACCGGTTTCAAGATATTTTTAACACGGTAATATTCGCAATGTAAATAACATGTTTTAACAAAATAGATGTGACATTTAGTAACATTTTAAATATCGATTGAAAGAAAACGTTTACTGTATGGTTCTAGTTGCTTAAATGAATTTTTAAATGTTTTTTTTTCCCCTGAAAATTACTCGATTTCTTTAATTAAGGGCTCTATTAATAATTGTGAACCGTTAGTTCAGTTTTAATGGATAATCGATGGCTGCGAAACAATAAGTATACCTAACTCCATATAACAGTTAGAGTAGAATGATCAGTCCGTTTCTAACCGGAATTAGTAACATATATTTACATGCATTAAAGATGTTCAGCTATTGATTTGTATTGCGCCTGCTAGTATTAAAAGAATACTATCTATTTGTGACTTGGCAGTAGTTCATTATAGTTACTTGGCCACTCCTTCCTGTTTATTAATTAGTTAAGAAATCGGGGAATGTCTCAAGCACCCGGAAAAGCAAAACATATATTAATAAAAGTAAAAGCCAGCAGTTTTATCGGAGTCAGTTACCCAACCATTGTTTATTTGCCATTCTCAACTTGGGTATCGCTTCCTAATTAAACGTCTTCCCATCTCCTCGTCCAAACTTATTTCTTCTTATCTGTATATCGAAAACCACTGGCGCTTTTTCCCCGTAAAATCCCACTCATTGCTGTCCGTCTTTCTAATTTTTCTCCTCTTGTCGTTTTCTATAACACTCTTCCTTACTTCTCTCATGACTTCAATTATGGCAGCCTATCAAATTCTCCTCCCTCCCACTTCGGGCCTATTCCTCCTCTCACGGTACAGTCAACTATTGATCTTTACCGATGGTTCCAGGAGTGAGGACGGTATGGGTGGTGAGTTTACTACCTCGTCGCTTCGGCATTTCGAATCCTTCCGGCTTCCTCCCTTCTGCACTATTTTTTCTGCCGAGTCGATCGCCATTCATCAGGCTATCTCTTTTATTTCCTCTTTAAGCGATCTTTCCCAATTCCTCATAATTTTGGACTCTAAAGGCCAAGCCCTATCTTCTCCTGCTTCACATTCCTCTGATAGTATTATTCTCTCAATTCGTTCTCTTACCTCCACTCTTCAGTCATTCCGCTCTATTCTTATTGATTTTTTATGAATCCCCAGTCATTTCGGAATTGACGGCAATGACGCAGCCGATTCTTTGGCTCATTCCTCGCTTTGATTCATTCCTCAACTATTTTTCTTCTGCAGACATCCTTTTCTTATCCACCTCCAAACACGCTAGACTTTGGCGGGATATTTATCCCTCCCTATTTTCTAATCGTCATTCGCGTTACCGTTTTATTCTGTCGATTTCTCGTTTCCTGTCTTGGTTCCATTCTGTTCCTTTCGGTCGCCGCTTTTCTATTGTCTCGCTAATTCGCCTCCAAATCATTGTCTACTCCGCTGCTCTCGCTTTTGATTAGCTCTGTCGCCATCTTCTTATTGTTCTATTCACAATTACGATCCTCCTCGTGATGACATTTTCTTCGGGTGTCCTGCTCTTCTTAATTAATGAACGCGCTCCCTTTTATACGGCCAGCTCTTGACATTAGATCTCCCTACTATCTATAATGCATGGTCAAAATCGGCAAAAACGTTTCACCGTATTTTGTTTTTTTTTGTTCCGCGGCGGGTAACCAAACACTTGTTTGTGTATGGTCATCCTCTGAGAGGAGTCCTCCGATGTGCGAGAGAATTTGATCGTGTATTTTATTTTATTATTTTTTTTCTCATCCGGGTAGATTTTATTAAATAAAAAAGCCTCCGAAAGAAAAAAAAAAAGTTTTATTTCTTAGCCATCCGAAAGATCCGGGATTCGAGGTCTTTTCCTTGTAATTTCTATTTTTAATCATGAGCTACAGACGAAATGGGGCAAAGTGCTGTGTATCTGTAATAAATTTTTTTAAAGAAAGACAAGAGGAACTTTCAAGTTCATCTCGTCGGATGATTTAGCATATGGCCATTACCGGTCCAATATCGTGATATCGGCTGAAATTCTTAACCGACTATCCGACGACACTAGTAAGACGGGGGAGGCGACTCTCTTCAACTCACTCGTAGCCCCCGTATGAACCCCGGCACATGCGCATATAAAACAGCATGCCACTTTATTTCTCGCGCCAACGTATTTTTGTATATATGTAGTTTTTTTACGTATTTTTAAATTCTGTAGTTGAAATCTTACCAGTAAAATCGACAAGAGTTTCTCCTGTGATTCTTATTGCACAGGACTAGAGAGCTCTCTGAACTGCTTAGTTATTACAAATCATTAAAAAATAACTAAACGATGGCTTCCGATTTTTTTTCCATTTTATCCACTTTTAAAGATTGTTGAAAAAACTTACGGTTTTTCTTTGTTCTAGATGTGACACAAATGTACTTCTAAACTAATGTATTATAACCGAAAAATAATAATGCTTTTAAGAAATAAAAAAATCGAGAGATTCTGAGCGACTTTAAAATTCCCATAATAGCTAATTAGGTAACACAATGACACACAAATTATGTAACTTACATTTTACGGTTTACTTCCAGTTGAAGTTTCGGAGGTTTTTCAGCTAAAAATGTATGTTTTCATTTCTTTTTGAATTTGTTTCATCTGTTCTAAAACTCGGAAAAATTCAGAAAAAAAAAATTTATTATAATATACGTGTATACATACAACTATGTCGTTGTTGTTAGTTGTGAATTTCAAGAGGTTTTTCAACCAAAAACGTATGATTTTATTTAATTTTTGACGTGTTCCACTTGTTTCACCCGTTTCAAAAATCTGAAAAAATTCAGGGAAACTTGTTATCTTCAAATACGTAACATATTATATATCTATTCCGGGTGTTATTCATTAAATTCCAAGAGGTAGGTTTTTCAGCCAAAAATGCGTGTTTTTATTTTTTTTAAATCTCAAAAAAAATTTCAGGAGATAGTTTACACTACAGTACATGTTATGTATTTTTTTCGTCGTTACTGAATTTTTTAAATATCTTTTACGACATTTTTAATATTTTGAACGTTTCTAAAAATTTGTAAAATTTCACCGTTATAGAACTTTCCATTACTTTTAACATCTCCAACAAGAATTTTCAAAATATCGTAAAAAACCCGAAAATCACAAAACGGTGACTACAGCAGCCCCCCCCCCCTATTGGACTAGGGGTCTGAAACTTTTAGCATAATAAAGTTTGATTCAAAGGCACTTTTACGCCCCTTTAACTGGCTTTATTAAAAGCATCTTTTGGAAAAATAGCACCGGAAAGGATACACTTATTACAAGTATAAATTGACCGGTTGTTAAGTGGACGTCGTTCATTGTTACGCGGTTTTATCCGATATTTTCATTTATTCGTTTTTCTTCGAATTACCGTTAAGAAGTGAGGTTGAAATAGACGGTCACGTTTCTCTGCGTCGCCGATGAATTTAAGATAAAAACACGGCAATATCGTTGTAATTAAATTTTTAATGTCTCGGTTAATTTTAAAGGCGTGCGTTTTTCGGAAAAATAAAAATCAAACTGCCGCCGTTATTTTAGCGGAAGTTTAATGAAAAGGAATTCTCGGGTTATTGTTCCTTTGAAATTTTTATGACTCGGCACGAATCCCCCTGTGCACCGTTGGCGAATAAAATTTTTTCCATCACGACCTACAGCGATTTCGTTTCAAGCAAAGAAAGAGCGGCGAATAAATTCAAAGGTATTTCAACGCACACATATATATATATATATATATATATATATATATATATAATGGGAGAATGTGCGCGTGTACGCGTCCCAGTTTGTTTAGTAATGAACTTATAATAACAAGTATAAACCTTTTACTAGGAGTGCCACTAATTTAAACTTTATAGCGCAAAGCAAACTGAACGATACAATGGATGTGTAGATGCTGTTCTACATATGATGGCGGCGCGTATAGCAGATTATAAAGGCCATCTAATGAAATTTACTCCTAAGAGACGGCCAAAGAAAGGACGACGCCGACTCGTGTCCTGGTATGTAATTCCTTTGGGCGTTAAAACATCATCGTTCCGAAGACGACCGAGAACATCGGTTTTAGTCAAATAACTATCGCGCATCTATACACATGATGGTGTAATATTCGTTTAAATAGAGCTTACGTAGTGGCCTAGTTCAGTGCGCATCTCCACAAGTGCTCGCCTATGCAACGAAACATAGCGGCATAGAAGCTGCTGCTTCGCTCATCATATTTCTTCGCCGAACAACCACCTCCTTAATGGACATACTGTATAGCGTTTCTTCAAATTCTATATCCGCTCTGCTCAAAGGGCGCGACACTTTATGCAAATTCTCGTAACCGCGCTATTTTCCCGGCCGCACCACCTAATTACTTATTATAAACCTTTAGCAAATGACCCGGTTTCGGAAAAATAGCGATTATTAAGATTGTAAGCTTGGCTGAAATTTCGCCTTGACTGCAATTACGGAATTCGAGCTGGCCAGGGTCGAATGTTACGAAATCGTTATTTTTCTACTACATATATATTAATGACTATCGAAATCCCGAAATTCGTATTAACAGATCCCTCCCGAAAATAACAACCGTTTCTGAACGACCATCATCTTAATATAAAAGAGTAAATAATTAAATAAATCACCGCTATCGACAGGCGAAAATAATCGTTAATATGCTGCTACTTCCTCTTTATTTCTCTGTCATGCACGTATTTAATAAACAAATAAACAGATCTTTTTTTTGTTTATCAGCCAGTTTGTAAACTGCCACCCCTCTTATTCGTTAGAATTATCTATCATGCAAAATGTGACAAATTTTTTACACTTTTTTGAGATATTTTTTTTTTTTTTTTGAGTTTGGCCAAAGGACAATCAAACTATATTAGAGATTTTAATCTGGTCAGAGATCGATGAAAGAAAAGATACAAGAATAGGAACCACCTTTGAAGACGGCAAAGCTAAGATATAGAAAGCATTATACGGAGTAGGAAAATTCAGCTTTAATAGCTGAACGTACACGATATTACGTTCGGAGGAAAGGCTGGAACATTCAATACGTGGTCAAGATCACGAACAAAAATAACAGCCGCCAGAGTGCAAAGGACAATAAGGGAACGGGGAAAGAGCAAAAAACGATACCGTGTGGATGGGAACGAAGTATGATTGAACCGCAGACGGCAGATAGTAATAATGAAAAAACGTTTAAGAGTAGGAAAATAATAGAACGAAGAACAGGAAGGAGATCTAGGCTGAATAGAAAGGTAAAATGAGTTAAAATTGGAGAAGGAGCGAGGATCCGACCAAAGCCTGACATGCATTCTTTTGGAGAGGGGAAGAATGTAGTGTCCAGGAATCTTTTTAACAAAATGTGGGGAGTGTTCAGCGTGCTAAGGAATCCACCGTCTCGTTACCATTAACACTCACATGACACTTTGGATCCAAAGAAGGTTG
The DNA here is from genome assembly GCA_039619475.1 of Icerya purchasi. Classification (NCBI taxonomy): domain Eukaryota; kingdom Metazoa; phylum Arthropoda; class Insecta; order Hemiptera; family Monophlebidae; genus Icerya; species Icerya purchasi. Next base: position 351,484,283 of record CM077115.1, read on the forward strand.
ATAGAAATGGAATGCCAGAGGGAAAGACTATGGATGAGAGAACGTATACGGAAAACGATAAAGTCGAGGGAATATGAAGGAAAGGGAGAGGATATAGCTTGAAGAGCACTTTTGGAGTCCGCAAAATGATCATCAGGTATCTCTACCAGAGGATCGAGTTGAGGAAGTAAATATAACGGCTCGAAGAATGGCATACAGTTCCGCGGATAAGATGGAGCAAAAAGTCGGCAGCCTGAAGGATTGAGTTTCCTGGCTGGGGAGAAAAAGGAAGCAGCTACTCCACCTGAACTCTCGGGACCGTCAGTAAATATTAATGGGGGGGGAGAATGAAGAAGAAATGAGGAATTAATAAGAAAATTAAATTCTCGATTGGCAGCTGCGGAGCCAGAAGTTTTAGATGATGAAGGAAGAGAAGAGAGTTTTGGAGGGTGAAAAAACTCGAAGAAGTTATAAAATAAGGAAGTTTACTATGGGAAATAGTATAAGAATTAAACGATGAGAAACAAGGGCTCAGATGATGGGAGATTTATTAGGAGAGAAACGTCATTTATGAAAGATAGAAAGGTATGAGAGCCGAATCTTAGAAAACGAGATGGAAAGTCTTTTTACATGGAAACTGTATCCTAAATATGATCGGCGGATGAACAACGGCTATTGGATTCAGCAAGAATAGCTGGAATAGGAGTGGAATTGAGCGCCCTTAAGCAAAAACGAAGAATTAAATTTTGTGTTGAATCCAATTTGGAGAGGAGAGATTCGAAGGCATTGCCACATATGAAAAAACAGTAATCTAGTTTTTAGACAATATGATTTACTTGCACAGCAGGATTAGGATTCGAGGATCCACCTGGTATGCGAAAGGACCTTGAACAGATTGAGTCGTTTGCGGCAAGAAATATTAAGGAAATTAATGTGCTCGAAGAAGGATAAGCGGCTATTTAGAAACACTCCGAGATAGCAGAAACAGTTGACTAGTGTGAAATTATGATTATTCAGAGAAACATTGACAGTGGCTAAATTGTAAGGTCAGGAGGATTTGGAAGAAGGTACAGAGAGATGGATAGAGGAAAGAAAAAGTTCCAAGTCAGTTAGTGATCAAGTTCCTACGTTGGCGCTTATCCATAGCTAAGGAGTAAAGGAGAATGTCGTCTGCATAGAACAGGGAATGGAAGAGTGGCAACATTAATCTATTTTCGAAACATTTTTATTAGTTACATTCATACTTCGCTTTTTAACAGCGGTTTTTGAATCAAATATGCGAATGAGAGTGCGCATTATAATTATTAAAATAATAAAAATAGAAAATTAATAAAAAAGAACACCGACTAGCTTCGATCAAACTTGCTCGAGCGACGACGAATTTATTCAAAGCCAGTTGGTGTTTTTTCGTTTCACTTTCTGCTTTTAATCAACACGATACACTGAATGTTTAGTTGCGTCGTTTTATTTCATTAACAAATGGCGTTACTGTATGTACGACGTTTACGATGTAGTAATTATGTAAACAATTACCTTTGGCCGAAAGTCTACGCTGCAATAGCTTCCCGTTTAGTGGTCAATAGATCAATTCCGCTTCAGTGAAAAAGAAAAAAAAAAGAAAAGTACTTCCTCGATACTTGGAAGCAGACTGTACCGGCCAGCAGCACGTGAACCGTTTAAGGAGGATATATGCCAAACCTCTCCGCCCTAAAATGGATTATTTCTTCCTATCGGCAAATGTCTATATCAGACATCTTAAGAAAAGTCTGACTGTTCTGGGGACACGGTGAAACCACTACGGAGATTACGCAGAAACTTAAATTCCTTACTATTAGTTGGATTTACTCAGCTATTACTCTTACGTCGGGTCAAATGGACTTTACTTAGGTAACGGCACATCTTCTTAGTTTCTGAGCGTAGTCTACCGAGATTATTCGTACATCCTAGCTGCACGGACATAGGCCTCTAGTATTCATAGCAATTGTTATATTCAAAACGCAAGTGTAGACGCATTCAATACGTACGCACAAACACGGGGTCACAGATCTTTTTCGGCTAGTATTAATTTTGATATTGTGCTGTAAGAAATGAATTCCAAATTTCTCAAAGAATGATAGCAACACAAGGCTTTTCTTCGTTGCCTGAAGGTTGAAACGTGCTAAAATCGATTTTTGAAATACAGAATATCGTCTATTTGAAACATTTATAACCAGGACTACTGTTGTTGAGGGAAACGAAAAAGATGAATGCCTCGATCTGCCTGCTGCCGATGTTTTCGAAAAATTTGAAATTTCTCCAGAAAAAAAAAAAAAAAAAACGAAAAAAATAGGACATTCAGAAATAGCTGTAGCGGATGATTTTCGAAATTAGTAAAATTTCCGGTTACAAACGAGCAGATCAGTAGGCGCTAATGGCTTCAACTTGACAGGAAAATTAACGAGCGCCAACAACCGCCATGAGCTTATTTATACGTATTCACTTATTCCTCGTATTCGATACAACCACAAAAGGCAAACATCGATGTTATATGAAAAAAAATCTCAACAAGTATTGAAGTAAATATATCGAGACAAGCTCAAACTTGATGAACTATTATTTTGATGTTTCCTATTTTTTCAGTTTCAAGACGGTGCAATGAAAACGAGCAGGGGAACACGTTATGAAAATAATAAGCATTTCAATTTAACATATAAAACAAAAGAACACACTAATATAAACAATTAATATTAACCCGACGCGTTTAGAATACCTTCATGATCACGGGAGAGTTATAACTATCCCATGATCATCATCATGAAGTGGTCGGGTTAATAAATATCATTTAATTGTTTATACCAGTGTGTTTCTTCTTATTATATGTTAAATTAAACTAAGCAATGTGTGACGAAAACGTATATAAAAATAATAGGTATTTCAACGGCAGAGACAAGGGGGGAATTCTAACAGAGATGTTCAATGCGGATAAGAGGTGAAAAGTGATCATTTACAATACCTCAAAGTGGCGCGTAAAATATAATTCGATTCATGACGGTTAGCCGGGATCTAACTGTGTACGTGTATATATACATATATATATATATATATATATGTGTGTGTTATCTGATTCTCCGAGCAAACGGAGATGAACTGACAACAGCAGCCACCTCAATAACATCCTTTACTTTTAATTGATCGCAGAACAATACTTGTGTTTAATTAAAATATTAATTAAAAAGACGATAAGGAATATCGGTTTTATTTTTGGTGTTTTTGTTTCTACAAAAAGACGCGATTTTATTCACCACTAAACTCATAACGGTTGCTTTGTAAAAGACGCAGAGAGTGAACAATCCGGATGCCCAAAACTAGGTACGGTGTAGCAAAATTGTCATCGCTGTGTAATAAATTCATCATTTGATCTAACTGCGATCTTATATGGATCGGAAAATAGCTTATTGATTTATTTATTTGCGGTCAGCAAGAATGTACTGCTCTGGTAAAATTGTTCCAAGTTGCGTAATTTTCTTAACCTTGCGATCAATTTTTAATAAGATACTAAAATAAATAAAGAAAGTTTAAATATTTTTAATTTTGCGTTATACGACGACCAACCAACCTCAAAAAAAATTAAACTATCTTGATACATATCAATTGGCGGCGCAGTAAACAAGAATACAATAAGAATAAAAAATATATCAATATATTAATATATTGACATATATATATATATATGCTATATATACAGTGAGTCCCATAAATATTCATACACCGACGAGAAAAATGGAATATAAAACAACGAAAAACAACTTTAATGACGAAAAATACATATGAACTGATAGGTATGACTTTCTGTGTAACATAATGAAAGATAAAAAGTAAAAAAAAATCGTATATCATACTTGTAAATGGAAAAAAAGGAAAGAGTTGAATAAAGCACGTCACAACAATATTCGTACAACACCAAAAAATTGTTTTTAATATTTCGTTTGAAGACCTCGAACCTTAACTACTGTTTCCAACCGACGTGGCGTGGACATTTTCGGCAATATTCCACGGGAATTTTCTTCCATTCGGCGAAGAGACGTTCTTTCAATTGATTGATGTTCTGAGTTGGTGATTCACGAAGTTTCTTGTCAAGGTAATCCTACACATGTTCTATAGGTTTGCAGTCGCGAACAGGGGTAGACATCACATAGGGGCAATTATAAAGCATCCATTCACGGGTATAAAGTGCGGTGTGTTTTGGATCGTTATCCTGGTAAAAATAAAATGAGTTCGCAATTTCAAATTTTTCGACACTTGAGCGTAAATTATTACGTAAAATGTCCACATACATTTCCTTATTCCTCCGGCGATCAGTAAAGACGAGTGAACCTATCCCATACGATAAGAAACAGCCCCAAACCATTACTCCTCCGCCTCCATGTTTCACGGTTGCTATAGGGTTCTTCGGATTTAATTCCATCTTCGATTTGCGCCATACTTACCTCCGCCAAAAAGGTTAAATTTAGACTCATCACTGAATATAACGTTTTTCCTGAAACTGTCGGGGACTGTCTGATACTTCATCGCAAACTGAACCGCTCTTTCTTATTCTGTTCACTTACGAACGGTTTCCTTCTGACGGTTCCCCCATAATACCCATATTTTCTTAGCGATCTACGAATTGTTTCGGCAGAAACTGTTTTTTCCACACAGCACTTACTTCCGTCACGAGTTTTTTGGGGCACTCAGTTGTGGATTCTGGCCAACCTTACCGACACTATACCATTCATTACGCGCGGAAAGCTTCCTTGGTCTGCCCTTTTGTAGAATTGACTCAATGCGATTCTCCCGTTCTTATCGACGGATAATGTAGTGGCAAGTACTGCGAGATAGTTTGAGTAGCCGAGCTATTGCATTTAATGATTTACCCGTTTGTATAGTGATGAATGACCAGTTTTCGCATCTCCAAAGTCGCGTATTTCGACACTTTCGCGGCATTTTTACTCGCACTTGATGCACTGCACTCGTAACTCGCACACAGTATGATCGCTTGTCGTGAAATTACGACTCAGCGCTCTCATCCGTTTTTGAAAAACCCCAAGTGCAACATTGCGCACTGTGTTCCATTGTACGAATATTTCTGTGACGTGTTCTTTTCAGTTCTTTTCTTGTTGATCTGTATACAGGCGTGATGTGTGATTTTTTTTACTGTTTGTCTTTCATTATGCTTCACAGCAAGTCATACCTACGAGTGTTCATATTTATTTTTTCGTCGTTAAAGTTGTTTTTCGTTGTTTTATATTCCATTTTGCTCGTCGGTGTACGAATATTTATGGGACTCACTGCATACCATTAATGGCTATGCCATTTTTATGCCAGGGGTTATCAGGAAAAGTGTCCTGTCACGAAATCTATCCCATGAAATTTGTCCCATATATAAGACTTTAATGCGATATTAACGCTCCTAAATCCCCTAGTGGTGAAAATTGGAACTTATCGGGAAAAGTGTCCTGTCATGAAAACTAACAAAATGGTTCTAATGCGATATTAGCGGTTCTACATCCCCCGGTGCTAAAAATTGGAACTGAAAGACTTTTTTCTGTCAAACGGCCTAGCCGATGAAAAAGTTTACTCTTCTATAAGAATTATAGAAGAAGTAGACCTGGGGGTGAAGGGGGCTTGCCCTATTCCGAGGTCCGAAGGGGAGAGTTATATTAATACAACGTAATTCTTAGGCTACCCCCCATTCGAAAAAATGTCCCAAAAGATGTCTCAATTTTATGTAACGTTTGTTATATTTTATAAGATTTTTGTTATTGTGTTATTTAAAAAATGTCACAATTTTATGTAATGAAATATGAAACGAAAAAATGTCTTAATTTTATATAATGAAAGTTAAATTTTAGAATAGGATTTTTGTGGTCGTGTTATCTTTTTTTTTGTGTTGATACCAGTAAGAATTACGTTGTAAATTTTGATCATTTTATACAAAGTATAGAAGAGAAAGAGACAGAAATGAAAGCAAGAGGGGTCAAGGGGCACAGCCCCTTGCGAGGCCAAAATGGCCCAGTTTTATATATATATATATATATATATATATATATATATATATATACAGATAGATAGATAGATACACCAGATTATTGATTCAAACGAGAAGACGGAAGGTCATCTGGACCAGAATTACCTAAGACCGGGAAAAATGGCGAAGATCAGTAAATGAACAACAGGCTGTCTAATCTGAAATTCAAGGAGAAGTTGCACCATGAGAGACATACATGCACACACGTAATAGCCTACCCCAAAAATACTAAGAGTTAGCGAAGCTGCTTGGATTGCCCATAATGATAAATTGTAAAGCAATATATTAATGCCCTTTAGAGCACGCAAATGTCTATATAAAACCGTCGAGAAGCCTGTGGGTTTTACGAAAAATTTTATGCTACAAAAAAATTATTCCCTATGTGCTGATGAAGCGGCCCTAGATAGATAATCTTCGAGTCGGGTCTTTTTGTTGCAATGTGTTGTTTGAGAAACGCTGAGATGGCGATAAAGGGTGTCACGATCAAAATTTAGCTGCCGATAAATTATTTCGCGATAATCGAAAAATTTAGTCGGCATCAATTTTTCCGCGATATTAGCTTTTAGTCTTGCGATAATCGCTAGTTTTTCTCGACCGTCAAAATAGTGTTGTACGCAATTTTCATCAACGATAATCGTACTTTTTCGAAAATTCCGATCTTCCGCATCATCATTTTAAGTCATTCGTTGTTTTGATGCGAGATGCAAGTTCGGCATATTTGCAACTCGGCCTTCTAAATTCGATATAGCAAAATGTTAGGAGACCGGCGCAATCTGCGAAAGCTTTCTGCATGACAAGCGTGTTGATCTTCACGAATGATAGCCGATATCGTGCTTACTTTCGAAGAACGTTCGTTATGCGGAGACAGCGCTACGGACTTGCGACACCGGTGCGCCCGGCGAAAAGAATTGTCGTCGGAGCTTATCGGTTAGACTTCTTTTAACATGGTCGCAGTTTCCGCGATAGCCGCCTTTTTTTCTCGCAGTTGTCCTAATAGCGATATCAGCTTTATTGCCAACAAGGCGGCCGAGGTGTGTAATCAATTGCCAACTTGGTAAAACGTGTTTTTGACTAGTAAATTTTAATTAATTGAAAGTTACCTCGACAGCTTTTATTTAAACAATGGCACAGCGAAGCGAGAAATTGTCGCTTAGAGCACGGTAAGAGCTCCGTCGGTAGTTATTAGATTTCGCTTTCCAAAGCTGTATCTGCTCAGCGGACCGGTGAGTAATCCGTATCGAAGCGAACTTTCGGTAGTTTCAGGACAGTCATTGTATCCCGACACAACTCTCGTTTCGCCGTTCTTGTTCTGAACATTGCAATTTTAAATTGACTTCGAAAAATTGAAATTTTACAATATAGCCGTGCGCAAAAAAGGGGAAAAAAACTTTACAGATTACACGCGCGCGTACTCAAAACTCAAAAAACACGATACCCGATAGCGCTGTCTCAATGCCGCGTTCGATTTCATCGTCGGCATTGAATCATCGTTGAAACAACATCGGTCATCTTCGTTTCGTTTATTATTTTCGTTTTTATTCGTCGTCGTGTCCGTAGTTGTGTATTTCCGCGTTCGATAAAGATTGTGCCGATTTTTATTTAAATGCCGAAATCTCTATGGATAATAACTCGATAACTAGGGGCAAAGATGGTCGTCGAAATTTCTTCTGCGACACAGTTGTAGGGGAGTAAATTTCAGTTTGCTAAGGCGAGAATTATCATGGGTGACTTGAATGCAAAAAGCGGGAAAAGTAGGGTTGCTAGAATTATTGACCCGTATGGTTTGGATGAAAGAAACGAACGTGAAGATTACTATTGTGCAACTTTAGTATAGAAAATCATTTCATCGTCATCGAAACTTTCTTCAAATTACATCCTTGAAGACTTTATAAATGGAAGTCACTAGGCGACACCCCCCCCCCCTCCCCCGACAAAATAATAAGGAACCAAATAGACTATACCTTAGTGAATAGAAGACTTGGAATTAGTGCAGTCTCATTCGAAAACCTAGCCAGGAGGAGAGATATCGGATCAGATCATAATACGCTATTTGGAAAGTTGTTGCGAATTAAACTAGAAAGAATTAAAAAGAAAACTACGCACGACCGGAGAAAACTTGAAAACAGATATGTAGACAGGAATGCGTCTGAAAATAATGAAAATAGGTTAAAAGAATTAATAACTGTAACCGAAAATATTAGTCAGAAATATCTAAAACATGACGGTAGCATCAGGAAGAAAGAATGAATAACGGAAGATATGTTGCAGCTAATTGGGGGGGAAAAAGAAAAATACGATGAAATATAGAAGCTCGCAAAGAGAAATAATAAGAAAAATTCGAGAAACCAAAGACACTTGGGCTAAAGAAAAATGTGATGAGCTCACAGAAAAAACACGATACGTTTCATAGAGTAAAAGACCTAACAGGAACACGCAAAAGAATAATTACCGGATATGTTTAATCGATAAGCAAGGTGAAATAATTATCGAAAAACGAAAAAGTCTAAAAACATGGGAAAAGAATATTATTATAGAAGAATTATTCCATGATGATAGACCGCGATACTTCTTATACCTACGAATATTGAGTCTGGACCAAGCATTACAGTAAGCGAGCTAGGCAGTTAATCTTATGAAAAATAGAAAAGCCCCAGGTCCGGATAAAATTCACAGTGAATATTTAAAAATGATGGACGAAAATGGAATAATATGGTAAAAATTTCCGAGTGAATGGCTAAAATCACAATTCATTACTGCACCAAAGAAATCAGGTCGATGTAATGAGTATTAGTCTGATAGGTTACCTCCTAAAAGTGTTCTTACAGGATCATTCGCCGCAGAATTTATGAAAAATGCGGGGGCAACAAATGTATCAAAAACACAGTTTGGATTCCGAGACACCTTGGGAACAATAGAAGCATTGTTTTCATTACAGGTGTTATTCCAAAGGATGTGTTAATTGTGACACATCTATGTATGTTTCATCGACTATCAGAAAGCATTCGATCGGGTACAACACAGTAAGATGGTTCCCCGATTCTACGGAAAATTCGATTGGATGATAAATATGCACGGATTATTAAAAATCTCTATCGGAGGAACCAAGAAGTCTGTGTGAAGGTTGAAGAAGAGAAGTCTGTAGCTAAGGCAAGGTGCATATTATCGCCGATTTTGTTCAATATCTACTCGGAACAAATATCTTTAAGGAAGCCGTTCAGGATCTAGATGAAGGGTTACTGGTTAATGGAGAGCGCGTGAGCAACCTCAGATACTCCGAACATTGATGAACAAAGCAGTGAAAAGTAGTATTAAATTCGGCCTGGAATTGAACTTCGACAAAACTAAATAAATGGGTAATTAGCATCGCGATAGCCTAGATGCGAAAGCGCTCGACTTCCGTTACAGAGGTCACGTGCTCGATCCCGGGCGACGACAAAACTTTATTATAAGAATTAAATTAAAATATTCGCTAATAATCACGTGGAAGGCAATAGCAAACCACCACGTACAACATCATATGCGCGCTAGATAGTACACAGCAGACATACTCGTACACGGGACTGCACTTGTATATTGATAAGTCAAACGATTACTGATCAGTTCCGAAAGTAGTCTTGCGTGTGTACACCTGCGTTGCATATAATAATTCTACATCTGTACATCTAAAAAAAAAAAAAATGTACGAATAGGTTGCCCACCAACCGAATGGTTGAGTAGATAATGATGATGAGCACATCATAAGAGTCAGTTAATCATAAAAAACAAAAATATACCAAATCACCATATATGTATATATATATATATATATATATATATATATATATATATATATATATATATTTGGAACTGTAATAAATGATAATTAGGATCAATCTCAAGAATTAAGAAGTAGAACAAAGAAAGCAAGGTATTTAATCTATGTGAGCACCTAAATCTGCAAACAAAAATGAGACTGCTCTGATGCGCCATGTATATTATCAATAGTTCTATATGGAGTGTAATCATCGACATTGACGGAAAACATTTCGAAAAAGCTAAATGATTTATGCGGTTATATCGTCGTATTTTGAAAATTCCCTGGACACAGAAACGAACTAACAAAATGTATTATCGAAGATTAACAAAGAACTTGAAATCTCGAATAAAATCTAGAGAATTCGAATATTTTGACGCCATATAATGAGAAATGAACGAAGATACGAGTACTATTACAGATCAGGGCAAGATAACATCTCGACTCAAAAATTTAAGAACATGGTTTGCAACAGCAACTACAGAACTCTTCGGAGTAGCAATGGACAAAAGCATAATAACTAATTTGATCGCGAACATTAACGCATCCGAAAGAAGGAAAAAGGCGATTTTTCATGAAATGCGTTAAATCTATATTAACTGACTAAAATTGATCGTATCGCTGTAATACAATAAACGTTCTTTCGATACAGAAACGAAATCTTTACATGTGAAAGTTCAGCCGCGGTAGCGCGTTCGCAGAATTAGGGAGGAACATAATTGCGTAAATGTCGCACGTGCTAACGAATTAGACTTTTCTTCGTGAACGTTTCAAAGCTCTATTAGAAAATTAGAGAAAGCGGTTTGGCCGAATGCGGTTCAGCAGGCAACAAGTCGAGCTTTCAGCGAACGTAAACGGTTAAGCATGCACGAGCAGAAGTGGATTAAATTCGGATGAAAAATACGCAGTCTGCATTTGAATAAGGTGGCCTGGGCCGCAGTGTCACACGGTTCCAGCTGCGAGACGTTTGCGCGGGAAGCGGAGCAGCACGTACATGTGAAGAGCAACGTGTCTGTCGGTTAGCTGGTCGAATTACTGTGCATCTACGAAGTATCATGTCTAGAGCTTATATAATCTAGTTGGCCAGCGCCGAGAGCGAGACATCAGCGACACGTATACGGCTGCAGAATCAGGGCCACTTTTCGCTATTCGGTCTTTTTAACGTTCGTTTGAGGAAATTTCGGGGTGACCGCTTAAAGGCTGTAAACAAAGAGGAACTCGATTCCGTCTGTATATTATTACAACGGCAGCGGAAAGTGTCAAACGGTTTAAATTAAAAGCTCCCGGACGACTAGCCGCATTCGCCTAAACTTTGCCGCTGCTTCGATCAAAGCGGAACGGCACACACATAACCTCTGCTCGCCTTGTCAAACTTGTTGTAATCACAGCTTTCGACGCAGAAACTAGCTTTGTCGTTAGCAGTTCGCCTGACCGAGCAATTCCGCGCTCAGAACAACACGCTCTTCCGATACTTCAAAGACCTCCGTCAGTTAGATTCTTTAATATTCATCGCTCCTATCGAGCAGTCCCATTCCACAATGTCGTTTTAGCGCACAAAACTCGAAAAAAACTCGAAAAAAACTCGAAAAAAAAAGCAATATAGTAATAGTAATAATAATAATTATTATAATAATAATCAAATCAATTAAATGTTTCATTATCATTATAACAATTCCCATCTATGCGCAAAAATTCACGCGAGCGATGACGTAGTAAAAAGAAAAATACAAGTGCAAAAAACGATGAATTGCAAAGCGGACGGTAAATCTTCTAATCATTACAATTTAAATTAGCGAAATAAAATAAAAAAATCGTGTTTCAATTAAAAACGTAACAAAACACACAATGAAAAAAGTATTTCTATATAGCTAAAAAAAAGAACAAAAATAACAATACTAACTACAGTAGGCAAATAAATTTGATGCATACTGATAAACGCATTAATATGTTTTCTAAAACGATAATCTAGCCTCATGCGGCATAACGTGTATAATATAGAAAGTATTTACCCTACTTAAATATTAATTAATTAAATTATAATTATAACCTATATTTATATATATTCTCATGCGCGTTAAATCTTGCTTTTCTTCTAAACTGTTTTTAGAAGAATTGTTTTCGATTAAGACATTCTCGCGCAGCCGTCTTGTGTAAAAAATTCTTTATTGTTCAATCACATTTTACATGTACATACAATATTACTATTTACACTGTGACGGAATCGTAATTGGACATTCGAAATGAGGAAAAAAATATACTTGCGAGGTAAGTTGGTCTCGCTAAAAGACTAAAAAAATTACAATTGAAAATCAATTTCGACCTAAAACATTCTTTACCGTATTTTCTTATGCTTGACAATCGTGGTTAATAATTGACTATAAGGATTGACCCGTTATCGATTATACATCTGAAATTCAAAGATTACAATACGTGTTTAATTGAAATTAAAATGGTGTTTTTGCGAAAATTAAAAGTTTACAGATTACGACAATAATATAATTTTACATTCATTGTTAACGAGCACGTATAAACGTATAGCTGAAAATTTTAGATTACCTAAAAAATTAACGAAAAATAAATTGTCGCTGATCTAAACAAAACGAATATCCGAGATGTATGTAGCTTTTAAAACGACTTGTAAATGCGACAAAGATTTTGGATTAATATGAAAAGTAATGTACCCATTTAATAAAAATATTGCTTTAAACTCAGATTTAAAAGAGATATCGAAAAAAGAAAGAACGAAAAGACAACAAAAGATAAATAAAAATAAAAAACGAAAAGTAATGGAAAAAAATCATATCAAAAATGAGTAATTTTAAATGTCTAATTTTTTCGAGACGAATTCATTTTCTTTTTTTAAAAGGAAAAAAGTATAGTAGCGCGAAAATATGTATGTATTTTTAAAGCACTCCATCACAGATATATTGCGTTGTGCCAAGCTGCGTATCGAGCTTAGTAATCGTCGTGTGAATTTTTATTTGCACAAAGATGCTAGGAGAAATTATGGTACACTCGTACTTGAAAGTAACAAAATTCTATTGAAACTCTCCACCGGGCTACGAATTTCACTCTAGATGAATTCATCGATAATCAGCCACGTCGAACCTTTCGTATCAGACTAAAATTAGCTTGTTATTATATCTCTGTTTCTCCTCATTTTTAATGTCAACGAAATGTTCTTAATGCGAGACGAATTTAGAAAGCCTGGGTATTTCATATTACGCCGTAAACACATTTAATTAAATTGTATTTTGCGTAAAATAATTACACATTTTCAAAAAGTATATCAATTCGCGAACAACTGATCATTTTCACACTGAAGCAATGGCGCATAAATTAAAATAATTGGTTTACGATTGTTTTTCACGCTATAATTTGATATCAACAAATTATCGTTTCTTTGACTTTATATAGTTCTTGACAGTACTAGAAAATGCTAATAACGTAATTTATCGCCCACGTTGAAATAGCTATCTTCTACAAATGGTATATGTATAAAAGTCCCCCCGTACCTACTTTTATGTGGGAAAATTCGCAGGGAAATTTGACAAACTTCGCGTTCTACTAGGCGGTGTATTTTAACAATCGCTTGAAGCTAGTAGCAAAAGTTGACAATTATCCGTCTACGCCTAAACAATCTTATTTCGCGGCAGCTTTAAAAAATTCTTTTTTTGACATTTTTATGTCTTTGCTATGGCACATAAACTTGAAAAGCGTTACGAAATGGAAACGTCACGAAGTGGAACGTCATGAAATGGATCGTCACGAAATGGACCGTCACGGAAAAGCGTTACGAAAATTTCATGTCTTTACTTGGATACGATTGATTACTAATATTATGTCTGTGTCTCTACTTGGGCACATAAACTCGAAAAGCGTTACAAAATTGAGCGTCCTGAAATTGAACGTCCTGAAATTGAGCGTCCTGAAATTGTGCGTCACGAAATTGAGTGTTACGAAATAGAATGGCGCGCCATAAATATTGAATCCGAATTGATGTATTGTGCCTACGAGGGTCACGCAGAAAGTAAGGTTCCAAAACCCGTCGCGTTGGCGTAATAATGAACGAAAATTAAATTTAAAAGTTACATTTTATTGCTTGAACATTTTCCGTCCGGTCCAGTGACTCGATATTTTTAAGCAATTCGTCATCCGCCGGATAGATATATATATATATATATATATATATATATATATATATATATTTTTTTATTTTAATTGAGAAAATAAAGCGTTATCACTTGGGCAAGGTCCGAACTGTAGTCAATTGACAACTCGACGGTAAGTTCTTGGGTAATGTTCGCTGTGAGTGACCGTGCATTGTCATGCAACAATTGAATTGCTTTCTAAATTTTTATCTCTCTCCTTAAATTGATGAGTGTTTCCAGTAGTTTAGGCCGTTAATGGTCTGTCCACCCTCCATGAATTCCACTAAAATAATGTGATCCCTTTGTTGTCTCAAAATATCAACATTGGACGGATTTTCTATAAGATTAAACTAATAACGGCGCAATAACCAAACTAGTTTCGTTTTAAAGGTAAAACTATTACATTTAATAATTTTTTGTTGCACAGTGGGAGAGAATGACGTTTTTTCATGTCTTTACTTTGGCACATAAACTCGAAAAGCGTCACGAAAATTTCATGTATTTACTTAGAGATAGGATTGATTACTAATAAGAGAGCATTTAATGAGACCGATTTCCCACATACGCGAGTATGCATTCAACAGAAGTAGATAAAAGTGTTACCTATAACGACTTGTAAAGACCTGTGAAGATCATAGGTTTGTGTATTTCACACGCCGTTTCCTCAATATTACCACCGCTAACGATAATGATGTAAATGAGGAACTTTGTACTAGCGGTAGTTAGTTGTTAAATGTATATTTTTGCGCATACGTTGCGATATAATATGCATAAAGGAAATCACAGGTTGCACGGCGACAATCTAATGTCGGTAGATACCTGAATGGATGTACAAAGCCCACTTCTTAAGGGAAAACATGAAAATGTCTCACTGTGTTGCGGACTTGTACGCAAGCTGATTTCAAAGATTCGGGAACAAGTAGATAGTAGGTTCTTATGAGCACTCTGTTTCAAGAAGTAAAGAATTGTGGATATTGTCAAATGTACTTAATATTTTTATGCACGTATTTATAAGCCATTTCTTAATTTCAAGACTTGTACATTTTTAATAACTTCTTCGCTAATTAATTCCGCTACCTGATAGTTTCTGATACCTTAATCCTAGAAGTTCCATTTTTTGAACGTATCAGTTAAAACTGAATTTTCTAAAATTGTTTTCATTAACAGAATAGGGAAGTGACAAATGCTTTAATTATTCTCTGTAAATAACTCATCCAAATTAGTTGTTTTTTTTTTTGTTTTTGCAGACTCTATTCGTTCACACTGTGTATTCATACTGCAACGAGGAGCGGCACTTAGATTTTCGTAATTTTGAGCCGAGCAAGAAAAATCATAAATTTTACCGTTTAAAATATATCCTACCAATGTCGGCGACCTTTATGAATTTAGGAAACCGTAATCTTCTCAATTTGGTGTAGTCGGTCTCACCTGCCAAAGGTGGCAACTAACGATACCTGCTTCGACGACCGTGAAGACCATTTTTCATCTTTCACCGAATTTTTTTGAAACTTGAAATGGCAATATTTCTATCATCAACGTGCAAATAACCTTATTTGTTGGAAAAAAATAAAAGCCTTCATTTCTCTTCTACCCTCTGCACGCACTTGCTTATACGACGCGTAAAATGTAATCGCAACGATCGAATTTATTTCACCTATGACATACTAAACTATTAGCTTATTAGCGAAGCTTTTTATATCAAAAAAGTTTTAAGAGAGGCCAATTCATCACAATTCAGCCCTAAACATCGCGGTCACATTAAAATGACCGGTTATATAACCTTCGTATCAAGTCGCGTCATCGGAGTGAAAATACATTATATTATTTAAGGCTGGTGCGGTAGAAATAAGTATCGTATTTTAAAAAATTAAATCACCTTCTCTATCGAACATGGAGAAACGATCTTGGTGGTGTTGGAAAGAGGAAGGAAGAAGGTATTTTTCATTCAGTACCAACCAACATAGGTGGCTGGTCGATTGAGCAGTTTTTTTCATAACAGCGAATCATGCATGGGGTTACGGCGCGCGAGTTCTAAAAACGTACCTGCGTTCGCCTAAAAATCTTTACGATTATAGATCAAAAACTTTAGAGAATCTGGCTTAGTGTATGGAAAAAAAAGCGCCAGCTCTCATTAACGCGGGTTAGCATCGCAACGATCAACGCTTGTGTCCGCGCAATCATCTAGTCAAGACGCTATGCGGTTCGGATAAGTACTTCATTATTCGCATTTAACGAAGCAACGTTACCGATAATAGAATCGAACGAAATCCCGCTAAACGCGATCCTAATCAACGACGAGGCGAGTTTTTATTTGAATGATGACGTCAACAAACAAAATCTTTAGTATTGGAGCGACGAAAATCCTCCTCGTGTTATTCAAAGAAACACCTCGTTCGCCGAAGGTTGCCCCGAGACACATGGATGGGAGTAGCGTAATGGCGTGTCATCGGTCCCCGTATTTCTTTGAAGGCACCGTTAACTTCGAGCGGTATAAATAGCTGTTAAATGAGTTTGTACGACCTGAACTGGTAAGACAAAACGACATACACGGGGTTCCGACAAAATGATGGCGCAACGTACCCGATACGGCAAATGAAACTCGATGATTTGTTTCAGACGAATGTTTGACAACCGAATAATTTCGCAGACGCGGAGATTCCAGTAGCCGTCGCGTTCGCCAGATCTCTTGATCTACGACTATTTTTTATGGGGATACTCAAAATTGAAAGTGTATCAAATCAAACCTTGAGAACTAGAAAAGCTGAAAAATTCGACGTCATTCTATTCCAATGACTATGCTGAGTAAAATTTACGATAAATTCGTTTTACGTCTAGGCTATTACATCGAAAATTAAGTGATGTTATTTTTAAGACCAAGAAGTTGTCGAATTTAATAAATATATCAAAAAAAAAAAAAACAAAAAAAAAAAACAAACAAAAACAGCAAAAAACGTTCTTTTTTATCTTTAATTTGGTTTAAAAAAAGTTCCTAGCACTTTTTGTCGTTCCGTTATAATAATTTTTTTGTGAGGACCCTACAGAAAGCTGTCAGAAAATACCCCCTTCAATAGGATATTTTCAGAAACTAAGTCTTTTCTTTTTACCTTTCTTATTGGTGAAATATCGCAATTTCGCTATAAATCAAAAAACATGCAAAGACAGTAAAAAGCCGAACGATAGAAAATAAGCAATAGAACAATCGCTCTAATTGAAATATTGCAATCATCGCGTGTTCGAATGTGAAATGAAAATTCCAACGGTTACAATCACGCAACGAATCGCTGACAATACCCATTTTCGAATCGATCGTTGCACTACTTGTGTATTCTCTAGAGAGGAACGAACCCGTCCATTTTCGATGTATCAAATTCCAAAAAAGCGAATAGGAAGTAATCGATGTACTAATGCCAATTTTTTATACATCAAATACGAAATTGTTTTTTTTTTTTTTTTTTTTTTTTTTTTCTATCTATACATAATAAGACAAATCGGGAAAGTTATTATTTTGTATTTTAACAAAATCGTCATAAAACTGTTAATACCAGAAGGAATATAAGCAAGTAAAACTTTAGGAAAGAACTGTGGCTCAATTAGGCTATTTTTTTCTTTTTTTTTGTTTTTTTATTATTTTCGGGCTCATCAACTATGTGGACATTGATCCAGTGCGAGTGATTTTTTTTGTATATTTTCAATGTGCGACAGCGGGAACGAGCCTTACTCGAACGAAACATCACTAACACAACCAAACAGCTGCCGTGGTGTTAGGCAATAGTGTTTCGTTCGGATAGGGTCGGATTCGAATACCCACTGCTGCGGATTGTAACCTCCGAAAAGTTCACCTGCCTTGGGTTAATGTCCATAGTTGACGCACTAGAAAAAAAAAAAAAAAAGTAAATGTATTACAATATTAATACTGCCTAACCAACTGCATTACGATAAGTTGGACAAACGAGTAAAAGGAGCTGGACTTTCCTAAATAATTTTTAAACTGATATTAATAATAATAATAATAATAATCAAACTTTATTATTATTATTATTTTACAATATTTCCACAAATGCGCAGTTTTGCGCGAGTAGTGGATTCATATGGTGATATAATTAAATTTTTTGAATTACAATATACATTAATGTACGTAAAATAAAAGTAAGACAAACAAAACAAAGATGACAAAATAAAGTAAAAATAAAGAATAAAAGTAGAGGATATTTGTGACATGAACTTAACGCTTAAAATAATATGGTAAGAAACAAGGTGTAATATGAGTGCAGTCTCATAATTAGCATTTAATAAAATAAACGATTTTTACACTAGTAACGATATTTACATACGTGTAAAACAATTTAGCGTAATTTGGCAATATGTACGAGTACTAATTATTTTTCTATTAGTCATAAGATAATTCTCTTTTTTTTTTACACACCCACACACACACACATATATACATATATAAAAAATAGTAATAGTAGTAGTGGTAATAATGATTTGGTCTTAAACATAGACATCCAGGTTTAAGTTTTCACGAATAGAAGGTAATCAGTCAAAAGTTTTCGTCTTTTTGTATAGTTTCTTAATTGAACTTTTAATAATGTGTGCGGTAATGCATTGTATAAGACTGCACCTCTATATATACAAGGATTGTATACGTGTGTGATATTTATTAAAATGAGGAGTATTTGCTCGTTCTGAGGTTGAAGATCTTGTAATTCCTTCTGGCTGTTTTGTATTAAATTTCATTTTATTTTTGTAGACAAATAATAATAATAATAATAATAATAAAAATAATAATAATAATAATAATAATAATAATAATAATAATAAAAATAATAATAATAATAATAATAATAATAATAATAATAATAATAATAATAATAAGGTTAAATATGTATATATCTCTGTTGGTAAGATTCTTCTTCTTAAGAATCACCTTTTGTTGTTCTTTTTCAACTATTTTATTATTTCTAACTCCATCTCCACTCATTTCTGATAGGACATTTATTAGGAGAGAAGCGCCATTTATGAAAGATAGAGAGGTATGTGAGACGAATCTTAGAAAATGAGATGGAAAGTCTTTTTACAAGGAAACTGTATCCTAAATGTGATCGTCGGATAAACAACGGTTTTACATTCGATTCAGCAAGAAGAGCTGGAATAGGAGTGGAATTAAGCGCCCTTAAGCAAAAACGAAGAACCAAATTTTGTGTTAAATCCAGTTTAGAGAGGAGAGATTTTGAGGCATTGCCATATATGAAGGAACAGTAATCTAGTTTAGATAATATGATTGATTTGTACAGCAGGATTAGGATTTGAGGATCACCGCCCCATCTCGTATGTGACAGGGCCTTGAACAGGTTGAGTCGTTTGTGGCAAGAAATATTAAGGAAATTAATGTGCTCAAAGAAGGACAAGCGGCTATTTAGAAACACTCCAAGATAGCAAAAACAGTTGACTAGGGAAATAGGAAGATTATTCAGAGAAACATTGACCGTGGCTAAATTGTAAGGACGGAGAGAAAATATAACACAGGAGGATTTAGAAGAAGACACAGATAGATGAATAGAAGAAAGAGAAAGTTCCAAGACGGACAGTGATCTGTTAAGTACCTCGCTGGCGGTTGTAATATCCATAGCTGAGGAGTAAAGGAGAATATCGTCTGCATAGAACAGGGAAGAGGAAGAGATAGGAAGAGTGGCAACATTGAGCATATAGATATTAAACAAAGTGGGACTGAGACAAGAGCCCTGCGGAAGACCACGAAAAACCTTTCTTGAAGGAGAATCTGTTGCAGAAGACAAACGGATAGACCGATTCAGCATAAGGTTGAGAACAAGATCAACGAAAGTAGGAGGAATACTAATGGATAACATTTTCTCTTTAAGGCAGGGAAGATAAACATTGTCGAAAGCAGCAGAGATATCAATAAAGGCTGCCAAGGTGTATTTTTTGTCAATAAAGGATTTATATATATCGGATACAAAAAGACTTATACAATCAGCTGGACCAAGGCCCGGACGAAAACCAAACATATTGCTAGGAAGGATATTCAAGTTTTCCAACCACCAAACGAGACGCCTATTGAGAATACTCTCAAAGAGCTTTCTCGAGTGAGATAGGTCGAAAAGAAGAAGAGTTCTTTTTGGGAATGGGGATGACAATAAATGTGTTCCAAGAGGATGGAGTATTGCATGTATAAACAAAGGAATTAAACAGCGAATTCAGGAACTGAAGAGCACTGTCAGAAAGATTTTGGAGAACAAGGTAAGGAATTCCATCGATTCCTGGTGAGGATTTAGACGCCTTATGCAAGGAAAATTGGAGCTCATTAATATGAAAAGAAGAGGTAAGAAAATGAGGAGAGAGGATAGGAGTAGACGATAACATCGTTTCCTCGAGGCACGGAACATAAGGAGGGGCAATTGAGTCGATAAAGATAGAAAGGTTGTCATCAGAGAGGAAGTGGTTAGAGGAATGACCGGCAGACGAAGATTTAAAAGCCCTGGCAAGACTCCAAATCCGCGAGAGAGGAGTATTTCGTGTAAAAGAAGAGCAGTACTTTCTCCATGACATTCTCTTAGCGGCTTTTATTGTAGATCTAGTTTTAGCATTAGCCCGTTTATGTGCGAGAAAGTTCTCCAAAGTGGAATTGGAGCGAAAGGTTCTGAACGTTCGAGAATTAAGGTCATAAGCGCGTTTACACTCATCGTTCCACCATAAATAGGAAGAGGATTTAGGTTTAGTTTGAGAGGGAAAACGGGGAGGAGGACACGACAAAGAAAGAGCATTAGTAATTGCTAGGATGAAAGAGTTATATTGGCACTGAGAATCATGGACATTTTGTATTCTTGAGACATAGGAATCCACCGCTGAGCTGAATTTAGCCCAGTCAACCCGGGATAGATTCCACTGAGGATTAAGAGCAGGTTTGGAAACAGTAAGATAAGAGAAATCAAAAAAGGAAATAAGGATAGGAACGTGATCACTTCCAAAGGTGCCATCCAAAGTTCTCCAGCTAAGTTGCAAACTGATGGAAGAAGAACAGAAGGTAAGATCAAGAGAACTAGTAACTGAAGCGTTTCTGAAAAAAGTAGGCGAAGAATCATTAAGTAAAACTAAGTTATTTTTGAGGAAAAAATCTCCTAGAATCACACCATTTCGGTTGTAATGTGAGCAGCCCCAGAGCGGCGAGCGAGCGTTCAAATCACCTCCAACGATAAAGGGATGAGGAATTGAATTAAGGAAGAGTAAAAAAGAAGAGTCCCGGAGGATATAAGACGGAGGAATGTAGACAGATATTATGTGAAGAGGATCAGAAGACTTGGAAGGTATTGAAATATGAACTATGTTCAAGGCATGGAGTGAGGAAGAAAGAGGAAGTTGAACATTGTGTTCAGTAAATTGAATGTCTTTTTTAATAAGAATTGCAGCGCCACCGTATCCATCATCCCGATCAGACCTGATCGCATAATAGTTTTTACAGGTGAAATGAGTATTCTGTTTAAGCCATGTTTCTGAAAGCAAGGCTATGTTAATCTCATTTTGACTGAGCAGAGCCTCTAAGGACCCTCTATTTGCTCTAAGGCTTCGGCAATTCCACTGTAAAACTTTTAAATTAGAACACATATTTGTCGGAGAAAACATAATAGCATATGAAGCTAAAGCTCAAATTGACCATCGGCAACCAGCTGCAGTTCAAGTGCGGCAAAGAACATACAGAGGAAGTATGAGAAGGAAAAAAGAAGGAATGTGCAATAGGTAAAACTAAGTTATCGAGGAAGGGCGCTAGACCCTTTAAAAGTTTAAACCACTGAGTAAAAGTAAAAAGGTTTAGATATAAGAAGGAGATTAATTTAAAACAGTCGACTCTTAAACTCTGGGTACTAATTTTGGGAGACTTGTTAAGAGAGTGTTCTATACGAAAGAAAAGAAGTAAGAGAGAAGAGCAGAAAACAGAGAAAGAAAAGAAAAGAAGAGAAAAGAAAAAAGACAAAAAAAAAAAAGAAAAAAAAAAAACTAATTTGTTTGATTCTCTACTGTAGAACATGAGTGGATTAAGTGGAAAAATTTATATGCCAACTTTTGGAATTCAGGATTACTGCGCAGTTGTGGAGAGATTTCTTGGAAGTTTAAAATAAAATTCATCCTGTCAGCTGCCTCGGGAGCTGATACAGGTAAGGAAAGATTAAGGTTAGCCGGAGCATTATTTGGCACCTCGGAGTTTTTAGTAACGGGACTAGATTTATTGACCGAAGAATGGTTTGAAAAGAAAAGTCCGTCTGGATAATTACGGTTATTAGAAGGAAGAGGAGGAAAGTAAGATTGAGCTGGTGAAAAAGTTTTATGATTTGATGTTATAGATTTTTTATGGAAAAAGTGAGATTTAGGACGGGAAGTAGTAAGATTTTCTTTACGGGTTATATCCGCAAAAGAAAATGCGGACGATGAGCGGTTCTCTTTTTTAAACTGGCGGGCTTCGCTGAAGGAAATGTTTTCAAACGCCATTATTTTTTTTAACTCGAGCTGTTCTTGGAAGACGGGGCATTGACGACTACTAGTTTCATGCTGACCTCTGCAATTAAGACATATAGGTTGCGAGAGAGGCTCGGGGCACTCGTTAGCTCGATGCGATTCACCACACTTGTCGCAACGAGGTTTACTACGACACATTTTTTCCGTGTGACCAAAACGGAAGCAGGCTCGACACTGAATGGGATTTTTTATGCTGTGTTCAACTGAACATCGGAGGTGAAAGAAATGGACAAACTCGGGAATTTTGTGTGAAAGAAATTTAATCTCGACTAAGGGAATAGGCCGAAGCTCGCCGTCTTTTCGCTTTTTAAGACGTCGAATAGATATAACTGGGACTGACGATGTTATGTCTTTGCAAAGGTCTTCTTCCGAGACATCTGTCGGAATATCCCTCACAATACCAAACGAAAATAAAAGAGAGCTCGGAATGAAGGCTTTAAGTTTATGTTGTTCTAAAAATGTACTATCTAATAGAAATTCATTGGCCGAGGAAATATTGTTAAAAAATAATCGGAGCCTGTTCCTACCGGCTCGCACAATTTCCCTAATCGCTGCAGTTTTTTTAAACAGGAATTTTGCGGCAGCAAACGAGTGAAGACTGCCGATATTATTATCCGAAAGAGATTCCAATATAATCTGAACGGAACCAGTGAAATTAGCAGGAAAAAGAACGATATCTCGATTATTACTACTATTGTTGTTATTAGTATTATTATTATTACTATTACCATTATTATTATTATGATTATTATTGTAATTATTCATATTATTATTATCAGAAGAAGTATTGTTATTATTACTATTATTATCATGCAAGAACGTTCCGGCTATTCATCGTGTTTAGATCATCTTTTTGTTAGAGATTTTAATGATATCCTGTTTAAATCAAATTTAACACACAAAATTCTCAAAATAAGTTTTTCCGATCATTGCGCTATAGACGCATCAATTAAATTTTATTCCAGCCATAAGACAATTAAACCCAACTGTGTTTATCGTTTCGATAAAATTAAGTTCAAACAATATCTTGCGACTATCGACTGTGAAAAAATATATAGTTCGCAATTAACAATTGACGAGAAATTTGAAGAGTTTATAACTATAATAAAAAACGGTGTAGAACAGTCTAAATGTATATTGCAGACTAGAAAAATCCATAAAAGGTCACCCTGGATTACAGATGAGTTAGCTAAGCTTTCTCTCGAAAAAAATCGAGTATACAAACTGACTAAGCGTTATCCTACCGATGCTTGTTTACAATCGCAGTTTAAAGAAACCTCCAGAATGTTGCAAAGATTATTGAGGAAAGCAAAAGTGAATTATTATACCAAATTACTAACGAGCTGCGAGAATAATCGAAAAAAGTATTGGGCGGTTATTAAAAAAACCCTAGGAAACAATTCACGAGCATTACGTAACATATCAATTAATGGCCTTCAAATGAATGTGTGCGGTAACGAAAAACTGATTTTTAAATGTAGGTGAATACATCCTGTTTGTTAAAATGGTATAATAAAGTAAACTTTAATAACAAACAATATAGATCAATAAATTAGATAAATACCTATTTAGAAACGTTTTCGGGCATAACCCATCATCAGCTAACACTAACTTAAAGGAAACTTAAAACGGGTTATGCCCGAAAACGTTTCTAAATAGGTATTTATCTAATTTATTGATCTATATTGTTTGTTATTAAAGTTTACTTTATTATAAACTGATTTTTGATTACTAGCACGAAAGCAAACTCCCGACTTGTCCCCAGAACCATTGCTATCGGACAACGAAGGGAAAAGTAATCGATTCTGGCCCCTACGGAATCATCCAGACTCCGATAATAATCATATAGGAACTCTGCAAAAAAAAAAAAGATACTAGCGCACCTGAAATAAACGAAGGTAAGAAACTGCCTAAACCACCTCCTATTATATTATATGGGGTAATAAATTATAAAGACATGATAACCAGTATCTCAACGGTTCTGTCAAAAGGAGATTATATTTGCCAAGCTCTAAAAGACAATAAAATTAGACTGAAAACAAATAACTCCGATAACTACAGGAAAATAATAAAACACCTAAAGGATCGACAAGTAATTTATCACACCTACCAGCTCAAAGAAGAAAGAGCATACAGGGTGGTTATTAAAAACCTACATCACACAATCACGCCCGATGAGATAAAAGATGCGTTATCCACACTGGGTTTTGAGGCAAGGAACGTAATCAATGTGTACAGACAAAGGACAAAGGAGCGGTTACCAATGTTCTATGTAGATTTAGAGCCGAATAATAATAATAAAGATATATATAACTTGCAGTATTTACTCAATACGAAAATAAAAGTAGAACCGCCTTTTAAAAGTAGAAGTATAATACAGTGCTCAAGATGTCAATCATTTGGACATAGCAAAACATATTGCACCTTACCGTACATTTGTGTTAAGTGTGGAGAACAGCATGAGACGAAAAGCTGTCAAAAAACAGCTGATACACCAGCAAAATGCACCCACTGCGAGGGTAATCACCCTGCGAATTACAAGGGGTGTACAATATACAAAGAGTTAATAAAGATGAGGAGTAAACCTAAAAATATGCCGCAGCAGATAAAGCAACAGTACTCCTATTCAGAAAACCCAAGCGCTATTAACCCTAAACTAATAAATGCCAATCCTAACAGTAGTTATGCAGAGGTCCTACGGAATTGCGGTAAAAAATACAGCAGTGAAACGGAGGTCTCCAATGGTATAAACACGTATACAACTGATTGTAACATCAGTAGGAATAACGGAAACAAAAATAATATCACAAATTATGATATAGTCGGACACCTCACTGAATTTTTAACTGAATTTAGAGCAATGTTCAACCAGCTCATTCAACAAAATGGGATGATAATTAACATGTTATCAACCGTGGTTAGTAAATTAATCCCAAAATGAACAGAGTACTAAGAATAGCTGTATGGAATATCAACGGACTGGTGCAATACCGTCACGAGGTCGAACTGTTTTTAACAATCAATAAAATTGACGTCTTAATGTTATCAGAAACACACTTCACTAGCAAAAGTTACATTAAGATTCCTCACTACACAGCGTATCACACTCCACACCCAAGTGGTAAAGCACACGGAGGAGCAGCTGTGATAATAAAGACGTCTATCAAACATTACGAGCTTAATAAATTTTCGAAGGAATACTTACAAGCTACGTCTGTGCAAATTGATACATCCTACGGTCCGCTTGTGCTATCTTCCGTTTATTGTCCTCCAAGGCATAAAATGCAACAGTTACATTTCGATGAGTACTTTACGACCTTAGGAAACAAATTTATATCTGGTGGAGACTTTAACTCTAAACATACATCCTTCGGGTCACGACTCATAACATCAAGAGGGAAACAGTTAGACGCGTGCATACAGGAAAATAAGTACACCATCCTATCAGATGGGATTCCATCATACTGGCCAACAGACAAAAATAAAATTCCAGACCTCCTAGATTTCTTCATTAGTAATGGGATCGATGCAAATCATACGCTTACTGAATCTGTCATGGATGCTACATCGGACCATTCACCAAAAATACTAAACTTGAGTGCTGCGGTAATACAAATAGCGAAAAAGCCAGCACTAACAAATAGAAACACTAACTGGGACACATTCCAGCAGCTAGTCGAGCGAGGAATAGATTTGAAAGTGTCATTAAAAACGGAGGCGGATATCGAATTGGTTGTAGAAAACCTCAGCAAATGCATACAGACGTCTGCATATTTATCTACGCCTGCAGACAGTGATCGGCAAACTGTAATAAGACACCCTGTAATAGTAAAGAGCATGATCTCAGAGAAAAGGAAATTAAGGAGGATATGGCAGGCTGATAGAAATCCAATTAATAAGGCTAACCTTAATAGAGCAGCTAGGCAACTAAAAAAAACACTACTGGAACTGAAAAATGAGACGATGCGAGAGTTCATTGGAAATTTGACTTCAACTAAATCAACCGAGTACAATCTCTGGAAGACCGTAAACAGAGTAAAAAAAGATCACGTCGCTCAATGTCCTCCTCTCAGAGGGAGGAATGCAGAATGGGCACGAAGCAGCCAAGAAAAAGCAAATAGGTTCGCAGAATATCTTGCTGAAATCTTCCAATCGCATCACAATGGGAGCTCAGATCATGAAAAAAACATTAAAAAATATTTACAGATACCATTCCAGATGCTCCCACCTATTAAACCAACTTCGCCTATGGAAGTAAGTGCATATATAAAACAACTAAATGTAAGGAAGGCACCTGGGCATGATCTGATATCAGCAAAAATTATCAAAAATTTGCCAAGGAAAGCGGTTATCCTAATAACATACATTTTTAATGCGATCTTTCGCACTGGCTATTTTCCAATTCAATGGAAATTTGCTTCAATTATAATGATTCCCAAACCAGGAAAACCGCAGAATGAAGTTTCTGCCTACAGGCCTATTAGCCTTTTGCCGGCCTTCTCAAAACTTTTTGAAAAACTCATCCTCAAAAGAATCAAACCAATCCTGGAAGAAGAAAAAGTAATACCAAACTATCAATTCGGCTTCAGAGATCGCCATAGTACAATTGAGCAAATACATAGGATAGTGGATGTGATCAACAAAGCCTTCGAGGATGGAAAATACTGTCCTGCAGTATTCCTGGATATCGAAAAAGCTTTCGACAGAGTTTGGCACACTGGCCTTCTATTTAAAATAAAACAGTTGCTGCCTCACCAGTATTACGAAATCATTAAATCATATTTAACAGAGAGGTACTTCCACGTTAATGTTAATGGAGAATATTCACAAATTCACCCAATACTATCGGGGGTACCTCAAGGTAGTGTACTCGGGCCGATATTATATCAGATATACGTAAACGATTTCCCAGTACACTCAGACACGATAACGGCTATGTTTGCTGATGACACGGCGATCTTATCAAGCCATCAGGACAACGTCGTAGCAACAGAATATATTCAAAAGCATCTACTTGATGTAGAAAGGTGGATGAAGCTTTGGAAAGTGAACGTCAATGGATCAAAATCTAGGCAGGTCATATTTACTTTAAATAAGGGAAGAAACCAACCAATCAGGCTGAACGGACAAGCGATTCCGGAATCGAATACCGTGAAATATCTCGGGCTGCACCTTGATAAAGGACTCACATGGAAAGATCATGTGGCTGCCAAACGTAAACAGCTTGATATAGTATACCGAGGCATGCAATGGTTAATGGGCAAACATTCGCCATTATCCCACGCGAATAAATTACTGCTCTATAATTCCATTCTGAAGCCTATATGGCTATATGGAATCCAAGTCTGGGGCACAGCGAGCAACTCAAACATAGCCATCATTCAAAGATTCCAGTCAAAAGTTCTGAGAAACATTGTGGCGGCCCCATGGTTCGTTCGAAACGATGATATACATACCGATCTACACGCTCCAACAATCAAAGAAGAAATCAGCAGCGCTGCCAGAAGACATCTGTATCGACTGGAAAATCACATCAATCCGCTAGTCAAAAACGTACTGCAGAATAACTTTCTCTTCAGAAGACTAAAAAGACTCAGTCAACTCCAGCTAGTAGAACGGCCGTAGGCGTATAGCTATTTTCTATAACATTCAATAAACTACTTCATCATCAGGAAGCGACCACTGGGAAGCGTTCCGGAATAGCGTATCTCTATAAATGATCAGTGCTACTTATTACTCAATTGAGTAGATTGTACGCAACTTAAAAAAAAAAAAAAAAAAAAAAAACTTCAATAATTATTACAGCAATGTAGTTAACAATATGATTGATAACGCGGATACTTCCAATTACACACCAGCGAATGAAAACATAGCCCTTCTCTCCTTTGGGTTTATTGATTTTTCTTTGGATGAAGTTAGGCTTGGAATAATGCCAATGCCTAATAAGTCCTCTTTCGGATATGATGGAATCTCGATTTCGTTAATAAAAGATAATTTACACTTTTACGTAAAACATTTAACCTATTTATTTAATACATCCTTACAAGTTGGGCAATTTCCAGCAGTCTTAAAATTTGGTATAATTACGCCCGTTTTTAAAAGTGGCAACTGTACTAATATTTCCAATTATAGGCCAATATGTATTCTTTCCACCATATCTAAAATATTTGAAAAATGTATTAAGCGTAGATTGTTAAATTATTTGTTAAATATTAATTTTTTCAGTAAAAATCAGTATGGTTTCCTTCCTGAACTTTGCACTGATGACTCGCTTTTCGATCACATTTCACTCATTGCATCCAATCTAGAAATGGGCGTTTCGGTTGCAGCAGTATATCTAGATTTAAAGAAAGCGTTTGACGTAGTTAACCATAACATTTTGTTGTGTAAATTGTACAACTGCGGCTTTCGGGGTATTATCCATGAGTGGCTTAAATCATACTTAACGGATAGATTGTATTGCACTAAAATTAACAACATAAAAAGTGACTATGTAAAACAATTTCACGGAGTACCTCAAGGAAGTATACTGGGACCCCTCCTGTTTCTAGTTTATGTTAATGATTTGTGTAATTTGAATGTACATGGGAAAATATTTTGTTACGCAGATGACACTGTGCTTATGGTAAACTCCCGCCAACAAGCTACTCTCCAGAATCTTTTACAAGATGACTTGCACAAAATCAAAAACTGGTTACGCCTTAATAAACTGTTTATTAATCTGAGTAAAACTAATTATATTATTTATAGCCACATACCGCAATTTAAATGGAATGATTTCAAAATTTTCTGGGAAAATGACGTTCCGGCGGATAGAGTTCATGATGTAAAATATTTAGGTGTTCAATTAGACTGCAAATTGTACTGGGATAAACATCCAACTTACCTTGCATCGAAAATTAGAAAATTAAATTATATATTTTATTATCTGAGCAAATTTTTTAATACCATACACCTCCGTAAACTATATACGGCCCTATACCAACCGGTGCTGAGTTATGGAATCATGCACTGGAGCAAAGCTGCAGACTACCATTTGAAACATCTGACACAACTACAGAAAAATGTTATAAGGTTATTTGATAGAAGTTAAGACACAGTTGTAGACTATAATATTATACATCTTTCAAAACTTTACGAACTGCAGCTCCTTATGTTTGTACTTAAGAATAGAAAAAAATTTAACATCTCCGTTACACAGGCAGCGGGGGAAGAATTAGCAGCACTACCAAATATTAACAAATACCATATCCGGAATCAGTCAATATATATGGGTCCCAAACTTTTTAATTCTTTACCCTCATCCTTAAAAATAGACTTAAAAAACTACAAAAAACACCGTAAAATTCTTGTATCCTACCTATCATCATAACTATAACTATAACAAGATAAGGAAACATAAAGAAAGAAGAGAGAGAAGAGTAATAAAAAAAAAAAAAAAAAAAAAGGTTCATCAAATTTTAATTCGTTTTATATTTGTATAAGTTATTGTATTAAATAAATTAATAGTACGCATTCGGCATTTTTTTTTTTTTTTTTTTTTGCAGCTTGAAGAAAATTTTAATGTTTTTTTTTTATTTTAATACCCATCGCTCGCGCAAATATGCGCATAGATGGACTATTGTAGTAATAATAATAATAAACGTATTTTTTTTTTTTTTTTTTTGATTTACAATGTTATTATTGTTGATACTATTGCCGTTAGTATCGCTGGTGATATTAGAATTGGAGTTGCTATTATTGCTATTGCTGTTAGGATCGAGAACGTAAGACGGAGACGGTATGGTGAGATCGACTTGAGAAAGCCTGATTTCTTTTGGGAGAGTAGCGGAAATCGGTGAGAGAGGATCAGCCAATTTACGTTTCGGGTTGGGATCTAAGTCTACACTTATGGACAGGTTGGACGGGGGTTTAACCGATTTGGTTGAATTTTGGGAGGAGGCCGCTGAGCGGCCCTCCTTAGCTACGCTCATTTAACAAGCAGAAGAAAAGGAGGAAAAAAAAAAAAAAAAACGAAACGAGAAAGATTAAATAAATAAATGTAAGCGAATAAATAAAGTGAAATTAAATCTATGCGAGAAAAATCTGAAATTCAGACACAGCGAATAACGAAAACGTGATTACCGTGTTTAACGTGTTACAATTAAAACGAGTGATAAGACAGACAAAAGGAAGTAAAATTGAACAATCGCACCGCTGTTGATCTGCCGACGATAAACGCGATAACGCACTACATGTTCGAAAACGCACTAAATAGTTAACTCTTATCATCTTCTTCTTTGTATACTTATCTTGATGGAGAGGCGCAGGCATTACAGTATAGAACATTTTAACCGGTTTGTTATGAAAACCTGCCGATAAACTTCTGCTTTTCTATATATGTGTATAATTTTTTGGTGCGTCCGATAGAACTACAAAAAACTGCTGCGAATTATTTTTTATTTCATGGAAGTACTAAAAGACATATTCAATGTGAAACGTATATATAAAGCTCCTCAGCATAAATATAAAGGGAAACCTGAGAATAAACAAAGAAAAAAACGGGTGGTCAATTTGTAACCAAAGTTATGACGGAATATCAGCGGAGACAGATAACAAGAGTTGAATTTTTTTAAAAAGTAAGCTTCCGTGCCTGCTACATGAACAAAGTTAATCCTATTGAAAGTGGTTTATCTGTGCTGCGTTCGTATATTTGCTGATTTTATCGGTGAGATCGTTCATTTTACCTCTACTGTATATAATTTCGTCTATTTTATTTTATCGATAAAGCGGATTCGTATTATTCTTATCAGTTTTTACTTTTATTATTAGTAGTAGTATTAGCTTCATCGCTTTTTTTTTTTTTTTGGGCGCATCAACTATGGACCATTGCCCCGACACAATGGGAAGAAGAGACAACTAACTAGAACCTAATTCGATTGGAGACAGCTGAAATAAAGGAACCAAGGACAAGAACAACAGACTGGGAAGGAAGGGACAAGATGTAAGACGCACAGTAAGGAGTGGGAAGCCCCAGCTTTATAAGGTGAAGATAGAAAAGAGAACGCTCCGCAGAAAGAGCAGAGCACTCGAAGAAAATGTGATCAGCATCACAGACAACTGCTTCATCTGGATGCAACGGACAATGAGGAGAGGGAAGCAAAGAGAAACGATAGCGTGAAGAGGGCAGCAGTTTGTGATTAAAGCGCAGGCGGACAATAGAGGAAATTATAAATCGTGGAAGAGAGGGAAACTCCGAGAACCATGGATGAGAAGGAAGTGTAGGTTGGATTGAAAGGTAGAAGGAACGATTGTTGGAAAAAGAAGAAGGGTACACATCCGACCAAAATCTGAAGTGAAACTTCTTAATTAGGGGTAATAGATTAACAGCCGAGATTTTTTTAAAATAGAAGCGAGAACAAACAGCAACCTGAGCCAAAGCATCCGCCATTTCATTACCCTCGATGCCTCTGTGACCAGGAACCCAAAGTAAGTCAATGTGTACAGAGTGATGGAAAGAAAGATTATAAATGAGAGATCGTATACGAAGAATGAAGAAGTCAGAAGAGGGAGGAGGAAGCGGTGAACTGATAGCCTGGAGAGCACCCATGGAGTCAGAAATGATTAGATAGTCGGAGGACGAACGATTGGACGAGATATGTATGATCGCACGAAGGATAGCCATCAATTCGGCCGTAAAAATAGAACAGAAAGATGGGAGGCGAAAGGATTCGGAGAAATTGGAGTCGGGAAGAATAAAAGACGATCCGACCCCACCGGGTCCTCTAGAGCCATCAGTAAAAACAAGTGCATGAGAAGGAAAAAGACAACTGACCGTACTGCGAAATTCCTGTTTAATGACGGTCTGAGGCATAAACTTAGAAAATTTAGGGAGAAAATGTACTTTGGGAGGGTGTAAGAGGTCGAAATAATTGAGTGAGAAGTACGGAAGATTATTGCTGGATATAATATGGGAGGAGAAATGGCTAAGACGTTGAGAAATAGGGGCTAAGATAGGGATTTTATTAGAAACAAAACGCCAGTTCTTGGCAATGTAAATGTAGGAAAGAATAAGTTGAGACGAAGTGAAAGGTAAACGTTTGGAAAGGAATCGATAGCCCAAATAAGACCTTCGAACTGAGAGGGGAGGTATGTTAGATTCCGCGAGCATTGCTCAAATGGGAGAGGATTTGAGAGCACCGAGGCAAAGACGGAGACAGGAGTTTTGTATTATATCTAATTTGGAAAGAAGGGATCTGGAGGCACAACCATAGATAAACGAGCAGTAATCAAACTTGGAGCGAATAATGGATGTATACAGGGAAATGATATCGCTAATCGTTAACTTTCCTCTCAATTGTTAAATTCAATGCCAGACGAGTCCGACGGGGGGGGGGGTAAGCCTCCCCCGACTAATTCTCGCTCTTCTACTAAAACTGCTTCCGATGTAACAAAATCATCGAATAAAATTAAATCATCTGTTAATCATTCTTCACCGTCTTCTTCTAAATCTCTTTCCACTGCTTGTCCTAATAATAACTCGCAGACAGTGTCTCCGACTGTTGAACAAACAGTCATGGACACTTCATCTGTACATAACATTCCGTCTAACCCTACTAATACGGACAATCAAATGAAAGCTACCTCCTCTTTAAACGTATTTCCAAACAACTACGAAGGCCAGATCGTTGTTCTTGTTGAGAGCCTGGAAGACAAGAATATTGCCTATCTCCATCCCATGTCTTTGGCCAGAATGTTTTGTAGAAAAATGAATGGTCTCTCCTCCATTTCTAGGTCAGGAAAAAACTTGGTAAAATTAACTTTCACGTCTGTTATCGAAGTCAACAATGTCATCCTTTCGGACGAATTACACAAAGAATTAAAAATCCGATCTTTCATCCCGCAATCTCTGCTATTTCGACTTGGTGTAGTCCGTGACGTTCCGTCCAATATTTCTGTTGACGAACTATTGTCCAATTGTTCATCGGAGGTACCCGTCTCTAGTATTCGTAGGTTGCAGAAAAGGTCCCTCGATAAAGATAATTCCTTTACTCCTATCCCCGTAATAGAAGTTAAGTTTCAGGGCTCCTTTCTTCCTTCCTTCCCGCATCTGCTTCTATGATTCTTATCGTGTTAAGGTTGAGCCTTTGATCCGTAGACCCAAATTATGCCGCAATTGCCTTCGCTTTGGGCACTTCAGCACTTCTTGTCGTAGCAAAACCATTTGTTCTTTGTGTGCGGGTGGTCATTCATCTTCGGAATGCACCGTTACGCAACAAAGTGGGCCTTCTTCCTATCTTTGCGTCCACTGTGGAGAGAATCATTCCGCTTTGGACCCCAACTGTCAAGTCTTCAAAGAACAAGTCAAAATTCATAAAATAATAAGCTTACAAAATGTATCATATTCCGAGGCAAAAAATATCTGCCAAGCCAAGTTAATGTCTCCAGCCTTTTCTTTTGCCGAGATTTCAAATTCTTCAAACTTCCCCGCTTTGGCGAATTACTCTCCTGCCATCCCTAAGAGGAAACGTCAGAGAGGCTCCAGCAGTTCGTCTTCCTCCTATATCAGGCTTCCTACGCAAAGGCACTTTTCCAACTCTTCGTTTCCTAATCCCTTGAACAAATATTAATCAAGTTTAACTCTCAGTGCTGGCACTAAAGGTTATCGTTATAGTGCTTCAAAGGTCTCCAATCCACCTACAGTATCTCCCTCTGTTCTCGTCAACAATGTAAAGGCTCCAGCAGCTAATAACGTTTCCTTCAGTGACTCCGCCCCTCCTCCTCCTTCCAACCCTATAGCTGCTACACTACGAAGCGCCCTTGGCAGATTGGACGTTCCCAATTTAGAAGATAAACTAGAGGCTTTATGTCAGATTTTAAAATCATAGATATTGAAGCAGAAGTACTTCCACTTCTTCCAGTCCTTTATACGGTTTGCTCCTCCCTTTGTCTTTTCATCCTCAAAAGCCCTGTTTCTATTTTTATCCTTTTAAATGATGCTATTGATTTCTTCATTCACCTTAGTCTCAACGCAATTTTTCATAGTGCGCCTCATCGCTTGCCGCTTTCTCGGCTGTTCACACATAATGAGTTATATTTTTTACCCTACAACTTTCTTGTCAACTTTTTTCTAGCGTTCCTTCGGTGTTGCTTGCCTCCTTTAACTAGGTTGGTTGATAGCATACCAGGACCCATTCGCAAGGATTTATTTGAGCGATGGAAGCTTCTTGTTCCTTTTCTAAAATTTTACACAGCGTTCCTTTGGTGTTACTTGCCTATTTTAATTAAGTTGGTTGATAGCATACAAGGTCCCAGACGCAATGATTGCTTTGAGCGATGGGTGCTGTTATATTATGCCTACTGGCATAACTATTGTAATATTCTTCTGCGACACCAGCCTCATTATAATTTACTCGGGCGGTGGATCTTCTCACCTTTGCCTACACTTCCCATAAATCTTTCCTCAGTTGCGTTATTCTGTGGTGAACACCTTCTCTCTTTTCTCATTTCCTCTCGTCCCACTCTTCCTCTACTACTGCTTCAGCCTTCTAAGTTTTTTCTTCTCCTCTTACTCTCCTCTCTTCACTCTTCCATTTTATTCCCCAAGTTGATGGCCAGTAACCTGGTTCCTCACAATGTTTCCGAAAGTTAAAATCCTTCAGTGGAACTGCCGAAGCCTTAGGGCTAACAAACCCTCTCTTGCGAGACTGTTAGATCAACATAATATTAATATTGCTTTGCTTTCTGAAACATGGCTAAAAAGCTCATCTGACCTTCATTTCAAAGGATTCTCCCTTATTAGTTCTAACCGCGCGGACGGTTATGGAGGCGCAGCTATCCTAATTAGAAATGACATCGTATTTCTTACTCATAACAACTTCCAATCGTCCTTTCCTTCCATCCCTCCTTTCCCCAATCTAGTTCACATTTCAATCTCTAATGATTCTGGTAACCCACTTAACATCATCTCCGCTTATTTCCCTCCTAATTTTGATTTACGCGATTCCCCGTTTCCTACGTTCATTAACTCTCTTTCGACTCCCTTTATTAAAGGCGAAGACTGGAATGCTAACTCACCTTCCTGGGGTTGCACTAACTATAATAATAATGGTGCAGTCCTAGAAAATTTAATTCTTCAAAATGATCTATTTCTCCTTAATGACGGTACACCCACCTGTGTCAGCAACCCTCTAGCTCCTAGCTCCATTGATCTATCATTTACATCTCCCAATCTTGGTTTTAGCTGCTCATGGAACACTCTGGATGACAATTTTGGAAGCGACCTTGTTCCCATCATCATTTCTTTAAATCAGTTTTCTCATTCTACTCTGAACAATCCTACTCAATCTCATAGATGGGTTCTCTCTAAGATAGACTGGCCCATCTTTCGCTCCTACGTTGACTCTTCACTGTCTCTAATTCCTTCGCATTTAAATCCATCTTCTCAATACGCGACCTCTTTATGGAATCTATTTCCAACGCCTTAACTCTTTCTTCTCCTCCTGCTCAGCTTCCAACACATAAAAGGTCCAAATTTGTTTCCTCTGTGTGGTGGAACCAAGAGTGCAAAGTTGCCTTTGATCGAAGTTTATCCACCTTTAGAACATTCCGTTCCTGTCCTAATCTCTCCAATTTTCTCGCTCACAAAAGTGCCAATGCCAAAGCTAGGTATACTCTTAAAACGGCAAAAAAGAACTCGTGGAGAAATTTCTGCTCCGCTTTCTCCCGTTCCACTCCTCTCACTCACATTTGGAAAATGGCGAAGACTTTCAAATATCCCTCAGCTCAACATCTTTCAAATCATATCCTGTCTCCGGACAAATTAATTCCATTTATGAATTCCTTAGGTCCTTGTTACGTTCCTAGCTTCCAAGAATCCTGTCGCATCCCGGTTCCCCTCACCTCCTCTCATTTCCTACTCACTCCTTTTACCTACACTGAATTGGAAGCTGCCTTACGTAATTCTTCTAATTCTTCTCCTGGCAAAGACGGAATTCCCTTTCTCGTCCTAAAAAGTATCTCTGATTCCGCTCTTCGGTTCCTCTTAAATTTATTCAATTCATTTCTCTCGTCTGGTTCTACTCCATCTGTTTGGAATATTTTCATTGTTGTCCCGATCCCAAAACCTAACTCCTCCTCTCTTCGACCAATCTCTCTTGCTCCCTGTGCCGGAAAGCTGTTTGAAAGTATAATTAATATACGGCTAATTTGGTGGCTTGAGCACAATAAAGTATTGCCAAATAATATGTTTGGATTTCGCCCTGGACGCGGCCCTCCCGATTGTACCATTACTTTCTTGTCAGATGTGTATTTATCTTTCATCAACAAAAAATTCCTCATTGCTTCCTTCGTCGATGTCTCTGCTGCCTTTGATAATGTTCACCTTCCCACCCTATTCGATTCCATGCTCTCCTTGAATATTCCACCCTTCTTCTCTGCTCTTGTCATTAGCCTTTTCCAATCCAGGACTATCTTTCTCTATTTCTAGACTGGTCTTTCGTGGACTGCCGCAGGGCTCTTGTCTAAGTCCAACCCTTTTTAACATTTACCTTATAAAAACTGCTTCTCTGTCAACAATCTCCTCTTCCCTTTTTTTTGCTGACGACATCCTCATTTACTCCACCCATCGTAATATCTCCACCGCTAATTCCCAGCTGCAACATTACTTAACGATTTTGGAAAACGCTTTATCTAATATTCATCTGTCTATCTCTCCAACGAAATCCTCTGCTGTTGTCTTTACTCTTCGTCCTTTTGACCCCTACTTAGTTAGTCTTTCCTTAAATAGTAATCCGATCCCCCTGGCTAACCATTTCCGTTACTTAGGAGTATTTTTGGATAGCCGTCTTTCGTTCCACAATCATATTAACTATATATATACGTGTCATCACTAAAAAGGCTCAACCTTATTAAGTCCCTTTCACATACGAACTGGGGGGGTGATCCGTGCATTTTGCTCATGTTCTACAAATCCTGTATCCGTTCTATTCTAGATTATTGCTGTTTTATTTATGGTAACTCTTCCAGGTCTTTGCTTTCCAAGCTCGATCGCGTCCAAAATAGTTGCCTCCGCCTCTGTCATGGAGCTCAGAAATCTTCTCCTATCCCTGCTATTCAAGCGGAAACCCACATTCCTCCACTCTTTATTCGGCGTTCCTATTTGGGCTACCGCTTCCTCATTAAACGTCTTCCTATCTCCTCTTCCTCACTTATTCTTTCTTATTCGCTCATTCTACAGGATTGGCGATTTAGTGCCAATAAAACACCAATTCTGTCTCTTATTTCTACTCGACTCCTTCAATTTTTACCATACATTCACACTTACGATAAGCTCCCATATTTTTCTTTTAACTTTTCCTCCTTTCTTCATCCAGTTAATTGCTTTTACTCTTCTGCTCCCCATACACCCGTTCTGCATCACGCCGTTAGATCGGAATTTTTACATACCTTAAACTCCCACTATTCTAACCACGTTACAATCTACACGGACGGTTCCAAGATCCCAAGTGGAGTTGGTGCAGCCTTTCTTTGTCCTTCATTAAATCACTCTGAGTCCTTTAAACTTCGTTCCTTCTGTTCGACTTTCTGTGCCGAGTCTATTGCTATCCTCCATGCACTTTTCTTCATCAGATCTTCGAAGGTCTCTCATAATTTCCTTATTCTATCAGACTCTCAAAGCGTGCTACAGGCTGTTGCATCTCCTCTGCCTTCCCACTCTACTGATTATGTAATCCTTTTTATACGTTCCTTGATCCATGACCTCTTTCTTTTTTGTGCAATCCAGGTTAATTTCCTTTGGATCCCTAGTCATTCCGGAATAGAAGGAAATGAGTCAGTTGACTTATTAGCTCGGCGAGCTTCTTCTTCCGGCAGGTTCCTTACTACTTTTCCATCCATCAATATTAAGTTTCTGTCCTCTGCAGCGCATAACCAATTATGGTTTAACTCCTACTACTCCTCATTCTCAAACCCGGATTCTTTTTACTTGTCCATCCAGCCTTCTCTTCATTTCTGTTCCTGGTTTCTTGACTTCCCTTTTATGCGTCGCTCCAGCATCTCGGCAATATGCCGCCTCCGCTTTGGGCACAGCTGGCTTCCCTCGTCGCTTTTCCGATTCTCTCTCGCGGCATCTCCGTATTGTCCTTTACATCCTCTCAACAGTCAACATGTATGTGATCCTGATCACATAATGTTCGAATGTTCATCACTTTCATCTGAACAATCTTCCTTTTACTCCTCTCTCTTATCAAACAATGTTCCTACTCCCTATTGTGCTGCATTTATTCTTTCCCTTCCTTCTCCTTCTGTCATCCAGGCGCTTGATACATTCTTGTTGAATGTTTCACGCCGCATAAAAATCTGATTTTTTCTTTATTCCTATTTCTTGGGCTAATGTCCTCGCTGACGAACCCATAGTAAATATTAAAAAAAAAAAAAAACAAAAAAAAAAGCACACGAACTTTCGTCGTGATTTCAGATTCTGAAAGATATTGATTGTACATTTTCGTTTAATTTCCGTTTCATTTATAATCGTTTTCCATCAATATATGTACATTATGTATTATTTACAATTTTTTTTCTTTTGATTTACTTTTAACTATGGAGATATATTTAAAACACTTTTCTCTCGTTACTTTGCAAGCGACATCGCACATCCATGTTTTGCAAACTGTCTTCAATTTGTATATTATTGTTATCTGTTTCTAAAAAAATTTGAACTGTAAATGGAAAATAAATAATTGTAAACTACATTTAGCACTTTTATGATACTTTACCGATGAACGAATGTTTACACAGCTCAAGTCCTGTGTTTCGAATTTTTAGCCGACTATAGTAATTTTTGGTTAGCGTGATACGGTTCAACTACTGTTTGTTACCGTGTTAAAGGAAACGTTTTTAGGTCTGCTAGAATTTCCATTAAGTTTTCCTTCTTCGTTAAGATTTGATGCATTGCCAAATTCGTATGCTCTGACGATCCGATCAAACCGCAAAAATCACACCCATTGCTGTCGTCTAATCTCTATCATTCCCAAACGTGCAAAATGAAACGGAATACGATGGTGTCCGAATTACAATCTATAATACGTTATGTTCGAACCGCGAATGCTCAACGGTTGATTTATTGAGATTACTATATGACACCTGTCTTTGTACCAAATGAACTCTCTGCACGATGCCCCGCTCCCACTGTTTTAATAAATATTCCTTTACAACTGCCGAATTTTCCTCCTAATTTAATTTTATTTCGTATAATTCTCAGGAACCGACTATTTCGTTTCCATGGATTCCAACGTGTGCCGACACCCCCACTTGAATACAACAACGATTCTTCGAATGCCGGTACTACTTTCTTGATTTTTTGTTTTTTCTACATTAATAATTTTTTGGGAGAATACGCGGTGTTTTAATTTTTTTAATACTCCCACGCGGAATTCGTTATTATCAATATTTTCTTGTTACAATTGTTTTTGGTGCATTTTAATGGCCCATATTTACGACGTCGTATATCAATAGTTTAGAACGAGCGCTTAAAGATAGAAAATTGAACATACAATTAAAAATCAGAATTCTGTCAACAATACGGTAAGCTTCGGAAACCTGGACGATATCGGAAGCTAACAAAAAGAAAATCAATGCCTTCGAGTTGTGGTGCTACGGAAGAATGCAAAGGTAAAAAATGTAAAATACATTGGACATAAAATACGAGAAGAAGATCTTTTCACGACTACGATACAAGAGAAAATTCAGGGAAAAAGACCACGAGGTCCTTCCTGACGGAATACATACATGGAATAGCTGAAATAAATTCACTTTCCACAAAAGGTCAGGCAGAGACAACTGTAGTAAAACGAGGTGCCGCACAAACCTCCTGAACAGGAGATGGAAATGATGATGATAACTCCACCGTGTAAGAAGATCCAGCATTATATACTTACTTATTAGAATAGTAGAAGACTTGATTTAGATATGTAAGTAAAAGTAAGCAAAGTAAGTCCCACACTAATCTTTGATAAGGTAACCATGGATTGCGAAGCTTTTCATAATGTTACTGAGCCTAATGGATCTAAATACTGAGGCCAGTTCCTTTATATTTGGGATCCGCCTTTACTCCCCCCAAGCAGATAATTCTCTGGTATTACCAATATTAAATTTCCGATTAGAGGTATAAACCTGCGAGCGATTCAGACGTATTTATAAATACCCTAGCGTCTACAATGTGAAACACTGCAACAATCAAAACTGACATTACAGTCCGACATTTTTACTAGATTTGTAGCACAATCTCTGCGAGGAACAAATTCACTCTAATTCGGCTTGAAGAAAATTCGGAAAAACCTCTTCTAAAACCGTAACTACTAGAGGTTCGGGAAACGGAGAATAAATTATTAAGTTGAATTAAAAAGAAAAAAAGTATACATACCTATATGTGTACGTTATATGATTAATAAAATTCATCAACAAACTGCGCTCCTATAGTTGATGGAGAAAAATTGAAAAACGAATCTCAAATCGCCGTAAAATGTTATTAAT
Organism: Icerya purchasi; assembly: GCA_039619475.1. Taxonomy (NCBI): domain Eukaryota; kingdom Metazoa; phylum Arthropoda; class Insecta; order Hemiptera; family Monophlebidae; genus Icerya; species Icerya purchasi. The sequence goes on from CM077115.1 coordinate 351,525,288, forward strand.
AGAAGCAACAGGAGCATAATTTTACCAAGCGAAAAGGTTCTAAAGTCAAATGCTGCGGTGAAATTTGTATTTTCTTGCAAAGGCGGCTCGGGGAAATTTACAAAAAGTCGGCGACACGAAGTTTCGGCGGCGCGGAAAGTTGAAACCCCACGGCGATTTGGCAATTAACAGCTTTTCAAAGGGAAATCTTAGTACATATTCGCATGTTTCTGTCAGTTGCGCACAATATTCACGTTCGACATCGACGCGGTCCCCATCGCGCCAAAATTCTATTTTCCGATTGATTTACTTCGAACTTTAGCAGAACCGCGCCTTATTAAAAGCGCCCTTCAACAGAAGGGGGGAAACACGCAAATCAGCGATATAATTTGTTAAATTAAAATTTCTACATAAATATAAGTTTACCACCGCGCTTTCTGAGCCGACACAAATTTTAACAAACTTAACTTGTTAAATTGCAAACATCAGAATAAGTTTGCTGCGGGTAATCCCCCGCGCGCCCCTTTCTTCTAGACCGGACAGATATGGAAACGCCGAAGCGAAATTCCATCGTTCGGAAAGTAAATACATCACTCCGGAGGAGTCTAGAGAGTTTTTCACTGTAAGATCATTAAAAGTTCTAGCTTGAATTTTTAATAAAGCAATCAGCGATATTCGCCGCCAAGTTTCCTTTTTTCGCGTGAAATTACAAAAACCAATAAAATGCAGCGCTATTTATTTATTTATCGAGAGTCCGGTTCGAAAATTGTCTATACAGGGATTTGAATTTCGCCGCCGAAAAATAGATACACAGATACGCTGAGTAAACATGTAACATGCATAATAATCAATCAACTGTAAAAATCAAAGCTGGCGAAATGAGCATAGCCAGCGAAACGAAGAATAGCTCTTATATTTTCATATTTACAGGAAACGGTTAATTACGAAGAAATCGAACTATTATTATACGTTTGCTCCACCGTATTCAATTCAAATAAAATTCTTCCGCAATCGCTTTCATTCCTATACATACCCGTAAATTACGACTCCCCAGCGGCGCTCAGCCGTCCATGTGTGTCACAACTGCGTCTCATTATCAGTCACACATTGGCTATTTACCGCAGATTCCATTCCAGTTATTAGATATATCGTTCTAGTCGTATCTTTTCATTTTGCTCAGTTGCAACACCAAGTTTTACACAGTCGGCTTCCTGCTTAAACTGTTTCGGGAACGAACCTTAACTATCGATTAAAATTTGTCTTTAAAAGAATTCAAACAATCAGAACTGTAACAGAGAGAAGCGATTATTATAGTAAAATTTAGTATAGTGTAAACAAGAATACAGCTAATTTTTTTTTTTTTTGTTTTTTTTTGTTTTTTTTTTTTTGCTAATATATGCCCCATGTTCCGTAAAAATGATTAAAGCGAATTTTCCGAACCACTCTCATTTGTTACCCTTTCCTTTTGGGAGGACTAGCGAATTTCTCTACCGGATTGTCTTCTCATCCTGATACACCGCTAATAACAATAATAAACTCTCTTTTTGAATTCTCCGTTTGAATCTTGCATTCTAGCTCTGACATTACATATAAAGTCAGTCACAATTTGAATCCTAGATAAATTTTTCTCCTTCTTCGCAATTAATTTTCTCAATCTGATAAACTTACCCATACTCACAAGTTGTGTGCCCCTGAAGGTTGATTACTATTATTATTATTATTATTATTATTATTATTATTATTATTATTATTATTACTATTATTATTATTATTTTACATTACAAAACTCCATTCTTAAATATATAAACCCAAAAATAAACATGTTACAAGAAATTTTAAATGTTTTAGAATTATACAAACTCCTAGATTTTACTGTTAAATATAAAGGTAAATTCAATATTCAAGTAAACCCAGGAATCACCAGACTGAGCAACATTGAAAAAGCTAGTATACCAAAATTTAAGAAATACCACTCAAGAATAAAATGAGAATATACCTAAGGAGCGTATATTTTCAACCAGTTACCAGAGAACATAAAACCGTTTTAAAAAAAATTACAAAAACAGACGTGAAGTTATTATCCTTAACTCACAGCCGAACATAGTAGAAGCGGGCACACCTACTTTTACTGGCTATCCTAAACGGACTGCTTATTCCTTACTAAACCTTAAACTTACATCTTCAGGTACACATCTATGTAGCTAGACGTGCTCAACATATTAAACAACACGAATATTCTATGTCTATGTTACTAATAATATTATGTATTCATAAAATCGTCAATATCATCTATACAGTCGTCTTATTGCATCTAAATTATATATTCCTAATTTATATGAGCTGCACAGACATCATACACATATATGCCATAAACTTTAAAAACACAATTGCACGCACATTACAAAACAACAATATTACACACACACACAAGTAAGTAAATACATAGAACACTAATACGCAATTAAAGTTATTTGTACTCTTAACATAAGATTAAATCTATACTGAAAGCTAAACTTTAAATATTTATTAAAAGTCACACTAACACGCACATTTATAACTATTTCGATAGATCCATATTATAACTCATTCGCACATATACTATCACGCACATTTGAAACAAATTATTGTAAGCCCACTACTTGCGCACCTGCGCATATGTGGGTATTCGTTGTACAATACCTTATTCAAATTGTTATTCACAGTTTATAAATATAAATTAATTGATTGATTATTATTATTATTATATCATTTCTCTAGTCTAACTAGGTAAAATAAAAATCCTGTACGGGCATTTAGCCAAGTACGAGACTGTAGAATTATTCCTTTACACCAATGACCAGTCTAACAATATTACACGTGTCTAATATGACAGACTTTTGCATGCGAATATACACAGCGCTTTATTCAATTGCAGCTTCTTGATGACCTGCGCTAACTGTTTTTAGGAATGATTTCGGTTGCTCTCAGATGACTCACAACCTCTATGTAGTTTCCACAATTTCTTTTTTTCATTCGCCAGTGGCATATATTTTCTTCGCTTTTCAACTTCCGCATTCTCTACATTCCTGCTGAGCGGTACGGCAACATCGACAATTTTAACTTTTCGGTTTTCCTTTTCAATTATTATTATATCAGGATGATTAAAACTAAAATCGTTTTATCTGTTATAATTTTCTGATTGTAAATCACCTTTACAGCATCATTTTTCACTATGCTCTTTGCCTTATATGCATAATACGGCTCATTAGTCCGATCTACGTTCATACTGTATCTTTTAATAACATTTTGGTGAATAATATTGTCTTCTCATGTATTCTATTAAGGCTACAGCACGGCATTCATCTATAATACGTTTCTTTATCGTCTCCACACATCCGGCATTGATCATTTATGTTTTCATTAAGTATATACTTTCTGTAATGTTTTTGGTAGCAATAACCTGTGTACTGCCATAATAAACCCTTCAGTTTTTGGCATTAACTGGCCAATCATAAGCCACATGTTCGACGCCCCGTATCTACTATATCTTTATCCAATTCTGCTTTGTGTTTTCCATGCAGTGCACCCTCGCTTCATCGCTTATGCTTCTCCATTTTTGACATGCTCTTATTTTGTTGTGAGTGCGTAGGAATTTTGACTGATAAATTTAGGGGTGTTCGTCCTTTGTCGTTCTGGCTAATATATTTATGTAACTGCGATGTGGACGCTTTTTTGTAAAAGAATTCTCTCATATTACGTATTTGTACCTCTCTAAGTCGACCTATATCTATTAATCATCTCCCCCTTTCTTTTCTGGGTAATGTTGTCCTAATAACAGAAGATCGCGCGGTTGATGTTTCGTATATCTTGTCATTAATGTTCTTATTTTGCTTTCAGGTTGTTCTATATTCGTATTTAACCATTTTGTTATTCCGAATGTATACGTTAGTACTGGAACTTCGTATGAATTGATCTCAAGTGTGTCTGTAAAATTCGTCTGATGCGTCTAAAGTATTCTTGAGTTACTTCTTATTTAATCTGCGTATGATCAACTTTCTTGTGTTGGGCTATACCTAGGTATTTATAATTCTCCATCAGCTCCAGTGTATCTATTTTGAATTGTGAAATATCTAGCTAATCCATTTTTTCTTTCCCTCTATATATATATATAATATTTTACATTTATCTAGCCCGAATTACATTTATATATATCATTCAAAAATTCTGCAGTACATTGTAACAGTTTTTCGAGCTGCGATCTATTACTTGCATAGATCTTTAGATCATCCCATAAGTACGTGATTGTGTACGCTTTTTTATTATTTCTATTCCTCAGCGAATATCCTATTTTCTCATTATTTAGCAATGTACTTAATGGATTAAGAGCCAGACAGAACCAGATAGGGCTAAGCGTGTCACCCTGGAATATACCTCTGGGCATTTTAACATTCTCAATTTTGATTTCATTATTACCATTTGTTACTAATAATGTTGTTTTCCATTTGCTCGTGCAATTTTTTAAAGATTTAATGAACACCGGATTTATCTTGTAAATTTTAAACACTTCAATTAGCCAATCATGTGGAACACTGTCATGCGCCTTCTTATAATCAATGTATGCCATAAATATGTTTTCTATTCTTTGCCGTTTCCATAATGGTCTGATCGATAATTAGCTGTTCCTTGCATCCAAGTTGTTCTTTCCTACATCGTTTTTGTTCTTCAGCTATAGTGTTATTTTCTTCTATGTGTTTCTCAATTTTCCTCGCTATAGATGCTGTCATATTATCTTATTCATCGTTGATAAGCATCTTATTGGTCGGTAGTTAGCTAGGTCTACCACCTCTGTTTTTTTTTTTTGTAATCATATATGTGATCCCGGTTGTAAGAAATTCTGGTATTTCATTAGTTCTTTGAATCAACCGATTCATTACACGCCTTATTTGTACATGCACTGCTGCGAAGCTTATCTGCCCGCGGCACTTTTCAGTTTTGCATCCTCTTGAGGCACATCTTCATTTCATTTTCCTCAATTACATGGTCTATCATTTTCTGTATATTTATCGACTTTTCATTCACAATATTCCTCCACATCGCATCTTTATTATAATATTTTTCCGTTCCCCAGATTTCGGACTAGTATTTTCCGAGTCCCTTCTACGTTGGCGTTTGCATACATATTGGAGCACATCTGTATTCAGTCGTCGATAAAATAATATTTCATTCACCCCAAATTGTTTATTTTGTTCTTTCTTTTCATACTTTTTGTGCATCTTTTTATTCTATCTATTTTGACTGCTAATTTCTGCTTTAACTGCTCTAGCTGAATTGTCATCTCAAGTAAAAATTATTAAGAACAAGTAAACAATCACGCAGAAGGCAATGTCAAATTTTCACAAAAATATCAAACGCGCACTGGCCAATTTTAGGCATATACAACTGGACTGGACTTGTAATGAGATAATTTACAGTCACTTACAAGTGTGTAAAGTGGCTACACTAAATCTGTACAAACGCAAATAAATAATCATCGTGCCAGAAATCTAGCAATAAATTGATATCGGTTATATGAATTATGTTACTTAATTACGGTATTTTTCTGTTACTATCCTCTTCGTTTATATTTTTAATGTACCTATTTCTTTGTTTAAATTCGCATTATTTATTTGATCTAAAAAATAAGGTATAAATTATATTAACGAGAGAGCGAGAACATTAATTATACGCAGGTTTCTCTTTGTCTCGATATTCTTGAAGCTCTTCTCGCAAAATAACTTTTGTGACAGGAAAATACTTCAGAACACGTTCGTAATTAAATTTTACCGAGCCATTCGCTAGCATTTTAAACGAACTTGACGAATGTTTGTAATCGTTTTGTAAATAAATGAAGGTGCGTAAACTAAATTACGTATGGCATGAAAGAAGAGAAGTAAATAAATGAAGAAAAAAAGTCAAAAAAAAAAAATCATTCGTTAATGAAATAAACGAAAAATGTCTATAAAAGCCGGACGGGGCACACAAATGACTCTAGTAATTCGCATTTAATCAAATTTGCAAGCAGCATGCGGCATCATCTGGCGTTTGAACGCAGAGAGACGGAACGAAATGACAAACGTTCCTTTTGGCTTTTTATCTATTAATGAAATTATCCCAGTTTTCCGGGCTTTGAGCAGAACTCTACAACACATCCTACTCCGTTGTTAGTTGCATCAGCAGTTAATTTTCAAATAAAAACAGCCGAAAAGGATGATAAAATTATCCTTTGCCCCTCCCAGTGCAAAAATTAACCCCTTTATTCGCCGGAGAAGCAATCTGCACATTTTTCGGTGAACCAAAGAACCGAGAAACGTCAGTTAAATGTGCAGACAGAGACGGAGAGCGCCATCCTTGTCCCACCTCATTCGCCTCTCGCGCCTATTTTTAATTCGATCTAATTACTTTCCCACTCTCTTTCAGCTTAGCAACATTCGTACCCTGTATAAATTAAAAAGCTCGCGGCGGCAATTGTTGCATGCAATAACAGCGGCGATATAATCGAAGAGGAAAAAAGAATTATACGCATTTTTCAACGTTTTTTTTTTTTTTTTTGGTTTTGCAAACGAAATGAAATATTTCGGACCGGGGCAAATTTTACAATTTCAAAAAAGCGCTGCTTGCCGCTGGCACATTCATATTTCTATTTTCCGAGCTTTCGCCGCCGAATAATATCAACAATACCGGGAGGAGGTACTGCATATTTCAAAATATCACATACAGACGCCCGTCGTTGATTTCCTAAATTATTATTATTTCCCGCAATAGTCACTCGGACCGAAACAATAACAGAGCTGGAAATTAAAAGCTATATGATACGATCAATCAGAATAAAAATCTCTTATTGACAACTGCGACAGACAAGCCAGCTATCCCGCGTCATAGTTAGATGGTGATGTTTCGAATCCCGATTCTATAAATTAAGATTATAGAAAGATTCTCCTCTTGAGCTAGGCTAATGTTCTTCCCGTATTGGCGAGACCAAAAATAAAATGAAAAATTAAAATAAAATAAAATAAAAAATGAAATGAAAAATGAAATGAAAAATGAAATGAAAAATGAAATGAAAAATGAAATGAAAAATGAAATGAAAAATGAAATGAAAAATGAAATGAAAAATTAAATGAAAAATTAAATGAAAAATAAAAATAAAATAACTGCAAGAAGAACTTCATTGTTTTTTCCTCATAATGGAGGTTAAAATTAAGAGGCATATGATTCGATCAATCGGAACAAAAAACTGTTATTAACAAGTGCGAGAGGTCGATTGCTGCGGCACCAGTGATCGTCTTTACCCCGGTAGATTTATGCCCAACCGGCTTCAACCTCCGAATTCAAGTTTTATAAGTCGAGAAGAATTGACAAACCTTTAATTTTAATGGACTTTTTGTTCAGCTTTACGAAACTAACATAATATGTAGTGGTTTTACCGGCGTGAAAAGTTTTAAAAATTACATTAACACAGTGCTTATCAGAACGTATGGAAAAACAGACCGAATGACCAATCCGCTGATAGTCAGATACACATGTTTTCCCCTTAATGTGAAGGAAAGATTAAGTTTTTGAAAAATTCGGACATCAACTATTTTTCCAGCCAGCAGGCTCTTTGCGGTCATAGAAATTTCTGTCTTTATAAGGAAAAATTTAACATCGTCAACGATGATAATTGTGTACTTTGTGACATGAACGTATCGGAGACTCCGTCTTCCACGGCTTATTTCGTATTCAAACGATGTTTGTACAAAATACAAAATTCTGGGTACGTATTAAAACGGAGTGTTAGAAATTAATGGTGAGTTAAGTATCGTTAATTTTATTACTACTATGAAGTTTTTAAAAACAGCTCCGTTACGAAACAGAAATAGGAATTGCACATAAGTTCAGCTAAGTACTATACATTGCGCGTATATTACGACTATGCCTAATTGGTATCGCGATCGCAAAGAAAGAAAAAAAAAAAAACAAGTGCCAGACAAGCCAGTTACCGCAGCGTAGTTAGGCAGCGATAACATGGTTGGAATCCCCCGATTCTGTAAATTAAAATTATAGAAAGATTCCTCTTGAGCTGGGTTAATAATGTTCCCATGTTGACGAGACTGTAAATAAAATAAAAAATAAAAATAAAATGAAAAATAAAAATAACTCCAAGACAACTTTTACTTCGGCTGAACGTTTCTCGTTATTTTCTTTTAATTTTTTTATTGATTTAATTAATTTTTTTCAAAGAAAACAAGCCGTCGAACGCATCTTAGATAGAATCTAAGACTTTTTTTTCCTAACCTCGAAAGAATGGACCGGCAGAATTTCAACGATTTTTGATGAAACTTTTGTCCAACATGTACGCGTAACGAAGGGCAACGCACAACGGCTGCATGACCCATTATTAGCTTTCTGTGGAACACGATCGCGTCCTAGGAAATATATATTCGATCAAACAGCGCGCTTCTTTCACTTTCTAGAGTAAAAAGTGTACATAATATTGCTGGTTAATTAATTGATTGTGCCGATTTGTCAGAGACCATTATGACGCGGGTACTTGCTGCCGTAGCGTAGTTGTGCTACTGCTCCATTAAGTAGAACCTGTTTTGCACATTTTCCTCGTTGGGTCGATATTATTAATGAATGTCCAAAAAAAAAAAACTGAAAAAAGCAAAATAAATACCTTAACTGCGCAATCCCCGACGCCCTGTCAAGGGTATGGGACTTACTTTACTTTTTACTTAAGATCGAATTAAATTATGATATTGGGCTTTAAAATTTGTAGATTAAAATGGCTCTTACACTATTTCCGGTTACGAGTAAAGAGATTTCTCCGCTAAGGGGTATTCCTATTATCTGACGTTTACCCGTAACGCGAGCGTCTCACGCGCAAGTAATTTTATTCGCACTGTGATGCTGACACATTCAGTTGTTCGTATACACCGTTGGGTTGAATTTTGCAGCTTTTTCGATGGCCGAGAACGATTTGTTATTAACATTACCATCGAAAGAAAACGGGATAAAAAATTTTACCGGAACAAATTAGAAACAAGCGCAGTACCGAAGTGAATTCTTTAGCAGAAGACTCCAGCGACGGATTTTCAATACACTTTTCAATCGTCATTTAGTATGATAGAATTTTTCAGATTAAGCGACATTGCCTCAGTCTGATGATATAAAGAAAAATTATTCGTACCAGAGTTATTGCAAGTTTTTTTTTTTTTTTTTTTTTTTTTTTTTATTCCGGTTTATAGAAAGGAAGCTGATGGCGGAATTTTCGAGAAATATCGAAAAACAATTTCCAGGTGCTAAAGTGTTTCTCTCTTCCTGCAGTCGCCCAATTCTAACATTGTTTTAGCGGCACCGAGGCCTTTATAAATACGATGAAACAATTTTCTCCACCAGATATTGGCGGAAGACCGCTTTCATCCTCTCCGGCTAGAAGAGTTTCTCAATTACGTTTTCTTTTTAGTCACATACACGTGTATTTCTTGTATGACCGCAAAAATGGAGACGACGGACGAGCCGGTGTTTCCATGGCACGTTACTTACGTAATTTGTGTTGGTAGTCGGATGATTTTTAGAGCATCGAAATAAATCTTACCGCGAAACTAGATCAAACCGCACTACCATTACCAGCTCAAAATCTCGCGCGAAGGGGTGGCGATTTTGCTGCTATTGCCAGATTCTCCGTAAGAAAACTTACCGAAAATCGTTCGTAAAATATCTCATTAGCGACATGGCGCCGTAATAATTCAGGGAAATAGATCAGCGCGCGCGAACGCCAACCCTATGCAATTACCGATTACGTGCGATCCCGCCAAAATTTATTGTTTTGTAGAATGGCAAAATTGATTATTGCCTTTTTTCTTTCTATTTTTTATGTATTGCACGCGTACGTTACATAATTCAGTTTATTTGCATGCGGAAATATTGCGTTCATAAAAACTTGAATTATACTTATGTTACATCGCATTCTTTTGAAATTAATTATTTTGCGAATAATTAATTTTAACAGATACAAAAAAAGGTTAAACCAATATATGTACACTTTCTGCGCAGAAATAGGTCTTTTCTTTTCTTTTTTTTACACGCATATTTCGGTACAATTTTATTTTACAATAAATAAATTAGTACTACTTTTGAAACGGTGTTACAACTTGACCTAATTTATGAACAGAGTAGAAACTATGCATAATTACATAACTTCTAAAGTATAAGTATATAAATGACCATATGCGCACAGAAATACCCGCACGCACGCACGCACGCACGCACGCACACCAAGTATATGCACATATTCACACGATGCATAACATATAGAATAAATTAGCTGACCAACTAATAAGGCGTCTTAAGTTATCATCGGGAAGTAGCAGTTTTAAGGCCTTTTGTTTTTCGGTGACTGTGAAGACGGTTTCGGTGCGCTTCTGCAATATGGTGTATAACTTCGTCAATCCATGGAATGTTTAAATCTGAATGTATATAAATGTCGGATACCTGTTTTATTATACTGAATGTATATCTTCGTTGCGTTGGTACCAGGAAGCTCATACCTCGGAGTCAGTTGCTTTGAGTGCGCTGAATAATCGACCGATTGGATTTCTTTGCACCGGCCTAGAGTTGAATACATCGGTCTGATGATTTGATAATGAATTATACGGTTTCATTGCCTAAAATTTATAATCGGCGAGCCCTTCTGTCGCTTATGGGCTTAATGAATGATAACAATTGTCGTTATATTTTTCTTACCTGAAAAGTTGCTCATTGTCGCGTTTATTGTTTAATTTGTTCAATGGAAGAAGCGATTAAAGATTTAAAGACAAAAACTCAAGAAGTAAAAATTAATGAGTGGATTACACTGCATCAGATTTGCATACGATATATCACCCTGGTAACTGGGTCAGAAAAGGATATGGAAAAATCTTTATTGAATTTTAATCAAATTCTTAAATAACAACGGCGTGTGGCGAAAGTGTGGCGAAAGTGCGGCTATTGCCGAAAAAAAAAAGAAACTTGCTTACAAATAGAAATCCTAAAGCATAAGGACAAAATTTTACCCACGCCTATGTGTGGAGTGTATTATTATTATATGGCTGCGAAACATGGGTGATGACGGAACAAAACGGAAGCAATGGAAATGTGGATTTGGAGAAGAATATTACGCATTAGCTGGACGGAAAAAAAAGAAGAAATTCAGAAGTACTTGAACAGATAGGAATGAAGAAAACACTTCCAAGTACAATTAAAATAAGAAGTGGGAAAATTCTAATAAGAAACAATTCGATCCTAACGAGCATAATTGAAGGAAGAATTAATGGTAGAGGACCTAAGGAAAAGGTCGACCGAGGAAGACGTTTGTGGGACAAATGATCGAAATGGCTGGTTGCAACAAATATTCAGATATGAAGATAGCAATGGAAAAAAAAGGAATGGAAATTCGCACCGACAAGGCTAAGCCTTTAGAATAAAGAAGAGAAGATCTCGCGCGGATGTTAAATTCCGCTATTTCTTTCAAATCGTCTTCTCTAATTTGATCTTTATACACGGAACTACTTGTCACCCCACAAAGGTCAGAAAATATTTTATCATTTTTTTTCACGGCGATAAATAATATTTTTCGACTCTTTTTTTATTTTATTTCATTTTATTTTATTTTATTTAATTTTATTTTATTTTATTTTATTTCATTTTATTTTATTTTATTTTATTTCATTTTATTTTATTTTATTTCATTTTATTTTATTTTATTTTATTTTATTTCATTTTATTTTATTTTATTTCATTTTATTTTATTTTATTTTATTTTATTTCATTTTATTTTATTTTATTTCATTTTATTTTATTTTATTTTATTTTATTTCATTTTATTTTATTTTATTTCATTTTATTTTATTTTTTGTGAGCGCGTCGAACAACGGGGACATTAACCTAGCAGCGCAAGTGAAAATTTTTGCAAGTTTCAATATGCAGCAACGGAGTATCACAACAAGTCCTACTACTCAAGCGAAGCACCACTGCCTAATCCAGTATGCCGCGGTAGCTGGCTCATTTTTTAACCCGTTATGCGAAACAGGCGGCAAAAAACAATTTTCCTTCATCGACTGTGTCTGCGTTTGCGATTATACACTGCTCATTCACGACGGTGTACGTGGCCCTCACTCGCTTTGCTCGCCAACCCCTACTATCGGGCGCGTCCATTGTAGTTCTTCAGGTGCATTTCGAATATTTCTCATTTGTCGCATCCGGTATACTGTAAGTAGAATGAAGTAAGTCCTATACCCTCGACAGAGCGTCGGAGATTGTGAAGTTAAGGTTCACAATGTACTCAGACTAACGGCACTTAACGTCATAATATTTACGACATTCCTGATACACGTTACATACACGTTCTTCGTTAAATATTTCTGAACGTCCACGCCTCCCGCACCCTTTTATTATGAAATGCTTTCGAATAGAGGGGGTGGTAAAATTACAATAAAACAAGCAGCAAACAGCAGCCGGGAATAATTTTTAATTTATCAACCGACTGTAGTCAATTTCTTTTTGGCCCGTCAGACTGACGTTCAAAACTTTTTTTCGGATAACAACCGAAGCGGTGTAAAGAGCTCTGAAAACCGTTTTCGAAAATTATCACGTGTCATATTCATGCCGCGATAAAGTTAGTCGCTTATCATATTCGGCATACGCATTTTTCGCCAAATGACGGAATTAGATTATTTTCAAGGAATACGAAAAGTCTTATACCTTTTCTCGATATTCGTTAATTCATTTTCAAACGATGTATACGCTGACGCAAAATATAATAGGTGAGTTTTTTGAAAAACCCGGCTAAAAATAATAATTACTCCCGTGCCCTTAGGTTTTTGTAAATAGCTTTAAAAAATCGTAATATCCTAGCAATAAGAAGACACTTTTCTGCCCTGGTTACATTACTAAAATTACAGCTGATAAATAAAATTCCACCATCATCATTACACGCCCCACTTATTCATTCGTATCATCCCTTTGGACATACATACAATATATATATATATATATATATATATATCAGTATTTGTATGCACAGATGCATCGTAATAAATTTACATTTTCTCGTTAATCTCGTTAACGCAAGACGTGAAAAGGGAAAATATCGGTTTTATTAAAAGATAGCGGTTTAAAAATATCTTTACAAAAAGAAGGAAGAAAAAAGCGGCAACTTCCGAAGACCGCTAGTCGATGCCGAAAACGATTTTTCCGTATACCTTTACCGGATAAAACGGTGGTAATCGAATTATAAATTAAATTTAGTGCAGTCGCCTCGCGCGCAACCGTTATTGAAATTTGATCTAAAAGGAAAGATATACGCACGGTAGTACATACATCGGTCTGTCGTTGGGCCCTCCGATAAATAACATCCCGCAGAGCAGTACGACTAGAACGAACTTCTGGTTTCCTGCATTGGAAGTCGACCTCGGAGGTTCCTCTAATCCAACCTATATATTGTCCCGTAATAATTCATCTTCCGCTAACCGATTAACCTCACCGTCCGAATAGAGTGCTCTGATAACAATAGGTAGGACGAACGGAATTTTTCGAGTTGCCCTATTTCCCTTTGCAAACCGCTTCTCTCCGACCGCTGCTGATCGAGAGATCCGCTAATTCCGCTGTAAAACGTTTCCAGAGAAAAGCAGAACTACGGTTTACCATTCTTCGAAATAGCCGTTTAGTTGCAATCACGAACCGGTTCAACAAATGTTGTTATGGTTCCGGACAGTTTCTTAATTGTGAGAAATATTTCGCAATCTACATATATAGTGTACTATCAGCGATTCCCCGGGGTTTTCACCTTTATCGTGTGCCCTGTGCTTTTTTCAAATTCGGGCAATTCACAGAAAATGTAAAAACGAAAAAACCTGCCAAAAAAAAATGAAGATAGACGGAGAAGAGAGCGAAAGGGGTTCCTAGTTGGGCAGTTTGCGAGACGAGACAGCCAATAAAACGGGCAATTTTCAAAACACGTTCGTATTTTTAACCGGTCAAAAATGCCACTTTCCGAATTTTAGTGGAATTTCTTTTAATTCCAAATGTTCTATATTTTTTGATAGCTAGCTACCGTGTGTGTGTGTGTGTGTGTGGCGTAGTTGATTAGTTAATTGTGTTTCGTTCGGGTAGGACGGATCGCTGCCACACATTGACGCTTTCAAAAATTTCACCCGCGCTGGGTTAATGTCCGCAGTTGACGCGCTCAAAAATAAATAAATAAATAATAAAAAAAAAAAACAAGTAAAAAACATTTTCAATAATTTTTTGAAAATATTTACTAACAACTCGTAGCAGCCCATATGTAAGAAATGGCAACTATCGAATGAAGAAAATCTTCTCCGAGACTGTATGTCGAAAAAAAAACGGGCTATTAATAACGGTTTCGACAGTTCCATCTTTGACACGCACACTGTGTTTTTCTGTTCAAACTTCGACAATTCGCAGAAAATACGAACGCAATCGAAAAAAGCCCGCTAAAAACGAAGATAGACGGAGAAGAAAACGAAAGGTGTTCTTATGTTCGGCAGTTTGCGAGGCGAAACGGCCAATAAAACTGCCACTAGACAATTTTTCAAAACACCATCGTGTTTTTAAATTCCCTTTCACTCGTCGAAAATATACCATTTTCCTAGTGAAATTTCTTTTAATTCTAAATGTTCTATTTTCGTTAATATCTTCGATAATTTTTTTTTTTTTGAAAATATTTACATTTAACATTTTCTCGCGCCCTAGAAACGCCTTGTAAAATCAGGGAAGCAAGGAGCAGTCGAAAGAAGGTTATTCTCGGGCCGAATTTACTTTAAAAGCAAAATACCGAAAATTATTATTACTTTTTTTTTTCAAATTTATTTAGAATATGGATATTACCTTTTAGAGAATAACTTTTATTTTCTAGTTTTTTTTCTAGTTTTCTTCTATTTTTTTTTTTTCTTTTCTTCGGGTCAGCTCTCGCCATTTGGTTTTAATTATTAGTTACGTTTTGCATCCTTTTTCTTAACACGACATGATTTTAATTAATTATATAAATATTTTTCCTCAACAGAAGCGGATCTCTAGTGTGCTATCTGAGGTATTATAATTGCATTGGGGATACAGTATTATTGATGAAAAAATTACCCGTTCTCTTTCTCTAGCCCTCTCTCTCTCTCTCTCTCTCTCTCTCTCTCTCTTCGGTAGTTTCCTGTGACTTTAAGTTCATTCTCGAGCTAGGTAATGTCTCTCGATTTTAATTCGCGTCATATCTTCTTCCCCGTAATCTGAAGAGTACTTGGTCTGGTAGATTTTTTACAATAAATGTTTTCCGCTGATCGGTAATATTTTGGAAATCTTCCTTCCACTTTTAATTAACTACGTAATCTGTAACTCTGTATAAACTTTTTACGCAAAAAAAAAAAAAAAAAAAAAAAAACCAAAAAAAGAACCATCGGATTTCATAAATTCTTCCGAGAATCAGTGTTCTCCTTGATGATCATTGCTGTCAGTTGTTAGCGTTCACTATCTTATTAGCGATATTTAAATCCTCGATTATTTGTATTTTTAGCAGTTTAAGGTCGAACTCGCAATGTCGAAAGTTTATCGTGCAACATCGATCACTTTGAATTTAAACCCGTTCGAAAATTTCGTCCCAGTTGTCGATTAAAGTAAAAATTAGAAGGTTCACCATGTATGTACTATATTTCTAACGATACCGAGCAGATATTTATACTTCTTCTTCTTCTTCATCCGCCGTCTCCGTTACGAAAGTTGGCGATCAACACGGCAATGTCTTTTCTAGACATGGCAGATCTAAACATTTCAATGGACGAACAAACGATGAAAGTCATTTGTCCACGAATTTTGTGGGCGCCCTTTTGATCTTTTGCCCAAAAGCTTTCCTTCCATAATGAGACGTAAAATCTCATATTTTTGGCCTCTCATGATGTGGCCTAGATAATGCAGTTTACTTTCCATTAAGGAAATGTAATAATTCCGGGCGTTTATTGATTCTTTTGAGGACTTCTTTATTAGTATCTTTTAAGATCCACGGAATTTTCAGCATACGCCTATACGAATATAATTCAAAGGCCTGTATACTTCTTTCTGATAAAACATCTAACGTCCAACTCTCGTTGCCATACAGTAAGACCGAGAAAACATCGCAGAATTCGTAATCCAAGACTTAATTCCCTTCTACTGAGCAGGTTCTTCATTTTTATGAGCACTGCTCTCAATTGCTTTATTCGCAATCGGACTTCCTTCTTACAGCTGCAGCTATCGTCGACAAAGGTACCCCCAGGTGTATCTAATTGATTTGAGACCTGTTCTAGTTTTGTCCCATCTGCTTTTATCATTCATTATACAGCCTTCTTCTTAGAGAACACTATTTCGTTTGCCCATAAGCTTTTTGCTATAGTCTATAAATTTGTTCATTATTTTTCGCAGTTCCTCCTGACTATCAGCTATAATGAGACAGTCATCTGCGTATCGAATATTATTAATTGCGACTCCATTTATCTTGATCAACCCGTCATCCTCATCAAGCGCCTCTCTGAATATTGGCTTCGGCATATACATTGAAAAGCAGAGGAGACAGTAGACATCCCTGTCGAACTCCTTTTTTAATTCCTATATCCTCCGATGTTACGCTTTCGATTCGTATCTCAGCCGTTTGCTTCCAGTATAATTCACTTATTATGCGCAAGTCCTTTCTGTCTATACGCTCTAAAATTCCCATCAATTTTCCATGTTGCACACAATCGAAAGCTTTATGGTAATCTATGGCGCACGCGTATACATTAATATTCATATCCCGACAGCGCTGTGTGAGCATACGGACGGCGAATAGGGCT
Source organism: Icerya purchasi (assembly GCA_039619475.1). NCBI lineage: Eukaryota > Metazoa > Arthropoda > Insecta > Hemiptera > Monophlebidae > Icerya > Icerya purchasi. Next base: position 351,542,114 of record CM077115.1, read on the forward strand.
TCACGAGTGCCCATGCCATTTTTGAAACCGAATTGTGTATTTCCCACTTGCTCTTCGCACCGTCTATGTATTCTTGTATGTATTATTCTTAGAAATATTTTTAGAGCGTGCGACATCAGACTAATCATACGGTAATCGTCACATTTTAAGGATTTTGTTTTCTTTGGAATTGCAATAAAGGTCGATTTTAACCGTTCGGTCGGTATTTCCCCTGTGTCATCGTATATTTTATTAAATGCTTCGGTCATTTTGCGTATACCTATGTCACTATGGTCAGCTAAAACTTTGATCACCTCTGCGTGTATTTCATCTGGACCGACCGCTTTGCCATTCTTCTGACGTTTAATTGCATGTATAACTTCTTCCTTTGTTATAAATGATCCAGTATCGCTGTGATCCGGGTAATTATCATGCGGCTTGATTGCTCTATTATCGTTAAAGAGTTGGCCAATATATAAGCCTTCGATATTTGGAGTTTTTCATTTACCCCGATCACCATGTTCCCGACGTCATCAAGGAGCAGATTTGTACCGGCCTTCTTGTATATGCCAGCTGTTTCTTTCACATTTTTATGTAGATCTAGTAGATCGTGCTTTTCTTGAAAATTTTCAATCTCATCACATTTCATTTCCCAGTATTTTTCTTTAGCCTGTCTGCAAAGTTTCTTAATAGTCTTATTTATCTTGTTATATTCAGCCGGTCTACTCTTTGCATTTCTTCTTTCCTCCATTAGATTAATAATCTCGTCTGTCATCCATTTTTGCTTTTTTATATTACTGACGACACCTATATGGTTTTCTTCAACGTCAACGATAATGTCACGGAGTTTACTCCATATAAGCTGCTCTAGATCTGACTTTTCTTTATTCAATTTTAAATTCAAAGCCTTTACTACTTTAGATTCAAATGTTCTATTTTTCAGCTTCAAAACGCCAATCTGCCTTTTCCGAACACGATTAATTTTGACAAAACATCTGTGGATTTTTATTTCCATGGCTGCTGGGTTGTGGTCCGAACTGATATCCGCTCCCCCGGCTATGTCTTTACTGATTTTACATACTTCCAGTGACTTTTCGGAATCAAAATAAAATCAATTTGATTACAAACAACCGTTTCAAAATTATCAGCTGGAGATCTCCATGTATATAAACGTCGAGGATGATGCTTAAAAAAGGTGTTAGTTATTTTTAGCTCATTTTCTATACAAAATTGTGCGAGCCAATCGCCTCGCGCGTTACGTTTTCCTAAGCCATAATTTTCGATAATATCACTTTCTGCTCCTTCTCCACCCTTTGCGTTAAAATCTCCCATTACCATAGTAATTTCGCCTTTCTTTGTAATTTGTAATACGTCTTGGAGGGTGTTATAAAAATCTTCAATTTTTTCATCCAAACTGTCACTTGTCGGCGCATATACCTGTATTATATTGATCCTGCGATACGTTGTTTCTAGGATTAATAGTATGATTCGGTCGTTAAAAGGTATAAATTCTACCACCGATTTAGCTATTTCATTTGGCAGCATTATTGCAACCCCATTTCTGTTCCTACTATCTGTTCCTCCAGAGAAGTAGATGTGCATTCCATCTGACCTTAAGGATCCTGTATCCGGCCATCTTACTTTGCTGAGACTTAAAATATCAATATTCAGCGTTTTAATTTCTTTGACTACGTTCGCTAATTTGCCTGCCTGCAAAAGACTACGTACATTCCATGTAGTGACTTGTAACTGCTTGTTGAATACTTGCAAGTACATTTCCTTTGTGTTATTAGTTGCACGCGTGTTCCCTCCTGTAGAGTTCTGTACCAGCAATGGCGCAGGGGAACTCGAGTCAGCATGCATTACTGCTGGTGACCGCTCATTGCCTGCCATGTTGTTTCCAGCATGCCCCATGAGTACAGCATTCGTTCTATTTCTTCTGCATGCCATGTTGATAATGGGAAAAGTACAGTGGTGGTTTCCCCTTGCCTTCCACTGGATTTTCTGTTAGGGTTTACTCCCTTAGCCGAAAGTAACCGGTTTTAAGGCACCGGACACTCGCCTACTCGCTTTAGACTGATATGCATCAATCCGACACTGGGACACATGTCACAAGCGAGTTGCTGATAGTCTGCTAGTTTTAAAATGCAGTAAAGCGCTTAACGGTATTTACTGGTAGGAACACTTTCGGCAAGTATACCTCCCTCCGTTTTCCTATCAGCAGTGTATTGTGAGTTCTGATTTAGCTTTTCTAATTAGCGCTAAACCCGCCAAACAGAAAATTACCACCCTGCACGACGTGGACGTACAGAACTCACGAGATTGTTGTTTCGTTTCTTCACCAGTGGGACTAGAGCACTGTATGCCGATCGAGCGACTACTTACTAGAGAAGGTAACTCTAGTTACAACAACCTGTGCTCCGCAGGGCATATATTTATACAGTGAACTATAAATTTTGGTACGATGCGTCTTTGAAGAAATAGAGGGGTGTTAGTTTAGCAGTAGGCCGACAATGTTTCATAAACTTCGAACGCGTGAAAGCGCGCCAACTACACGCGTGTACGGTTTTTTCCCCTTGTAACGTAACTGGAGACTGCGAAGCGGCATGACTGCAGTTAACCTCGTCGCATTACTGATTATTGGAAAATACACTTATCGTCGTTCGAGCGGTATTTTTTTTTTTTTTTTTTTAAATTGACACACTTGTTTCGTGTTTGCCGTTCTAAATAACTTCATTTTTTCATAATTATTTCGCGAAACCGCGCCTGATCGCATGGAGGAAAAAAACTTTTTTTTTATAATTATTATTATCAATCGTTACCGTAAATAAAGTAAAATGAATCCGATACCCTTGATAAGGTATCATGGATTGTGAAGTTAAGGTTCACAGTGTACTAAGCCTAATGGAACTAAAGTGAATATTAGGGTCAGTTCCTTTCTACTTGGGATCCGCCTTTACTTTCCCCCAGATAATTCTCCGGTATAACCAATTCGGAGAGATTCGGATCTGGAACGAGACAAGTCTCGAACCCGTGCCCTCTGATTTAGTAGTCCAGCACCTTAACCACTGGACTACCGCGCTACCATAATGGCTACGATACGTCTAATAATTATTCCGTCGAGCTGTTGTTTACACACAAAAACAAGTTTGATAGTCGAAATTGCGCTCAGCTAAATACGTGCCGTCACTAAACCCGGTTGGTCATCAGATTACGTCTGAGGGTGGAGCTTACTATTGCGCAGCCGGATGATGAGTAAATTGGGAGAAGGGCGGTAGCCTAGTGGTTAGGCGCTTGGCTACTAAACCAGAGGACACGAGTTTAAGACCTGTCTCGTTCCAGATCCGAATCGCTCCCAAGTATATATGCAATCTGAAATTTAATATCGGTTATACCAGAGAATTATCTGTGAAAAGTAAAAGCGGATGCCAAGTAGAAAGGAACTGACCCTAATATTCACTTTAGTTTACATTATGAAAAGCTTAATTTCACAATCCATGATACCTTATCAAGGATATGGGACTTACTTTACTTTTTATGTCGCATAGATTCGGAACAGAGCTGACTCTTCGATTTTGATTTTAAATTTTCATTAAAAACTGGTGCATAACTTTTTATTTCGTCCGAAAGCTGTTCGATCGTGAAAAAGTATGAATCGCGTTATTTTTTTACGGATAATAATCTGATTACCAGCATTACATAGTTTACTTGATTATCCCGGAGTACTACGTATTTTATTCTTTATAATTACTCGGAAGTAGCTGGATAAGTCTTTATTAAGTATTAACTTTTATAAGCTTTGTAAATACCGTTGTAAATTTTAAACGTGAATAATGAGGTTGTTCTGTCTTTTTTTTTTTTTTGACCCGGTATCTAAACCATTTGGTCACTTTCAAATAAAAGCTATTTCAACATAGTTGCTATTTTAACAAAAAAATGGAAAATACTCCATTTTCTAGAATATGAAGAAAAATACCGAACGATTGAAAAATTAATGCTTGTCACGCCGGAAAAATAAAGTAAACTCATAGTAGAGAAAGTTGTACGCATTTTTACTAGAAGCGTTTCCTTGCTGAATCCCATATTTCTCCTATCTTTATTCGCGGATCCTACTTGGGTTAACGCTTTGTAATTAAGCGCCCGCCTATTTATTCCTCTTCGCTTATTTCTTCCTACTATTCTATCCTTCATGAGTGGCGATTTTCCTATAATAAAACTCCAATTTTATCCTCCTGCCTTTGTTAATTTTCGCCTTTTATTTATAGTCACGATAAACTTGCGTACTTTTTCTTTCAGTTTTTCTGGTTTCCTTCATCCTACTAATTGTTTTTTATTCATCAATCTGTTCTAAATCTGTCGCTCAACAAGTCGCCAGAGCTGAATTCTCCCCTACGCTTTAGGTTGTTTATTTCTTACACACATCGCTATCTATACGGACGGTTCTAACGCGACAAGCGGAGTTGGTTCTGTCGTTTTTTGCCCAACTTGAATTATTCTGAATCTTTTAAGCTTCCCTCCTTTTGTTCAATTTTCTATGCGAAATCGGTTGCTTTTGTTTCCTCATTAATCAATTTCCCATAAAGTTCTCATTAACTCAGATTCCAAAAGTGCTCTGCAAGTTATCTCATTTTCTCGGTTTTTATCTGCATATACATTCCCTGTGATGTTGACTACATTTGATTTGCAATCGTTCTTCTATTCTTAGTTATTGTTCTTTTTTTTTGGTCTCCAATTACGAAATACGATGGGATAAATATATTTAGAAAATTTATATAAATAACTAAAACTACCGAACATATTTTAAATAGCTTAGTTACTATAATTGATCAGGGCTAATATTGCTAAAATCTGCATTAATAACAGCCGGAAAGGATATGGCTTAATATTATCAGGAAAGTTACACGTTACACAGTTATTTAAGTGTGCAATTTTATGTTTACGTAAATAATCTTTAAATAAGCCGTGTCCAGTAAGAAATTATAGATTAAAAAAAATTTAACGTAAATACTATATTATGCAGTTTATCATCTATGGTTGGAAAATTTTTTTTGATATCCCTGCTATTCTTAAGAGTGCTGCTTGTATTCTCTCATTTTCTTCTATTCCGGTTGTTATTCCTGCCCTTGAAGTATTTCTATGCTCTGTCTTTAAACCCATAAGGATATAAACTTATTGCTCCTCCCTCCCATTTCTTGGGCTAATTTGCTGACAAACCGACTTAAAAAAAAAATAATAATAATAAAAAAAATCGTTTTTCAATTAATATAGAGTAAAATGTCTAAACTAAAAAAAAAATAAAACATTGTTTTTCCTACGATTTTGAAAGTTGTTATTTTCGAATGGTATTAAAATTGTGCAATTAAAAAATAATTTCTTTTTTTTTTTTTTTTGGGCTCGCTGACAAAGAGCATATGTTCGACAAGGAAGAAAAGTATTACTGAATTAATTATTTAGATTCGTATGCGGTCAGATATCGCATCAATGAAGGATACAAGGAGAGCGACAACAGGTAACGAAGGAAAGGAAAGAACAGATGCAGCATTATAGGGGGTAAGATTAGTAAGTCTCAGAAGTTGAGAGTAGAAAAGTAAACGTTCAGAAACAAAAAAAAAGTAATGATCAAAAAGGGGGAGATTGGAAATGAAGTTGATGAACGCGCATTAGTATGAAAATTATTTTAGAAAAATCTAAAATGAATAAATCAGGTTCAATTTTGCACGCTTACATCTGAGGAAACAACCGAAACCAAATGAAATAACAGTTCCAGACGGATGAGAAACTTTGAAAAATATATTTTAAAATTTTGATAACGTTCCGAATAAAAATCTGTTTACATTTACATAAATTAGAAATAATCCAGTTTTTTTTGTTGTTTTTTTTTTAAACAGCGGAACTAAAAAGTAATTAAACTGCGCGTACATTTTCGACAAACCGGCAAATTCCATTTTTTTGCGTTTTTCCGAGATTTTCTTATTCACGCTGGTGACAATAAAAATTATAGGAATCGAGTACGAAGGGGAATAAAGGTTTTTTCTCGGAAAAAGAGAAAAAGACCTTCTCACGTTGTCTCGGATGATAAACTAATTAGACGCCGTATATTGGGCACTTTTTTGTACCTCTTTCCTGAAAAACTGAATTACCCTCGGAATAATTTATCGGCCCGCAAGGAATTTCGCATCGTGTCTCTCGCGTCATCCCGTTTCAGCGATGCGTAATTAATTTAAAATCCGGTCGGACAACAACTATTTACTGTGTTACTCTCTACGCACTGTCCGAAAGAGAGGGCACAAATTATTATTTAAAATTCGTTAAATTTCACATGGAATTCCGGAGATGTGGAAAAGTTATGCAAATTATCCTTCCCGAAGTGTATAATTCATGTCGATAGGAGGCGCACGCGCGAAAATATCCCTCTGTTTGCAACAATGTTAATAGGAAGTCCATTAAAGGATGACATTTAACTAAACACGGACACTGGCAGCCCGGTCAATATTAATGACGGAGGAGCAGCGTGCACATATGTGGATACAATCGGACCGGGCGAACCCGGCGTGATGGAACATATCGAGTGCGGTTTCGACGAATTCATTTTCATCGTCATCGCGATTATTCCTGCAGGCCGCACATGATTTCAAAATAAACCCCTCCGTTCGGAATATTTAGCGCGCCGCCCTGCGCGACCACCACCGACTATTATACCATGTCAAAACTAACGTACGCTGCCGAAGAGATTATAATGAATTCGGACATTTTATTACAGCAAGTAGCCGAGCTCGGCGCCGCGCCGAACGAATATTCGCAACGAAACCGGCCAATCAGATAATCAACAATGAATGGGCCGTCGGGCGTCGCCTGCCGGTGACACGACCGCGCTAATGTTATTTATTCCTTCTATCGGTTTTCAGATTAGCAACAAATATGCAATGCAAACAGCGAGATCAAAGAAAGCTCGATGACAAATTCATTCATTGGCACGCTTACCGATCGCGGTCATCGGGAACTGCTGGTCAGCGGTTTTTGAATATAAATATATTCGTTTTACCGCGAATTCGCGATTCGGTTTTATAATTTATTTACATCAAATTCGCTTTCGTTCCTCACATCGCCCCTCAGCTGCGGTGCTCGTCCTATTTTGCAATCGTAGTACAAAATTTTATCTTTCAGTCTGGAACGCGTGATCTTTCTTTCTTTGAGGCCACATCTTTGACTAGATATCTAGCTGAAGAGGTGTAAAGCTGGCTAGAGCCGACGGTATGTCACGAATCAGCTTCGCAAAAGTTAAACTTTCAAAAAGTGGACCTAGCAATAATTTTCGTTTTTTTTTTATCCCCCCGATAACGCTAAATTCGATTCTAGCTGATAACAGCTGTTTAACAATTTTTAATATTTTCTACACGTTGAATAGCAGCCTACCAAGCGATAGGTGCTAAGAGAAGTCTTATTTAAACTTCTGTCTTCGGCTAGATCGATGCTATCAAGCCGTCGTCGAGCTTCTAGAGAATCGTCCAGCAACCGCTGATTATTGTTTGAGTGTGTTTCTAATCGATGAGCGTAAATACATCACTTCCTGAAGAAATTTCAATGCGAGGTTTTCAAACTGATAATGTATCACGACGGAGCATCTACAACTATCCGAAAGATTTTGTTCTGGAACCGTTGAATAATCGCTACGTTGATCCTCTTTTGGAACGGAGTCCTTTTACACCGCTTGTCGATAGGAGTAAACTGGCAGAAATGGCGAGGTCACGACAAAAGCGTTATGCGTCGTCCTCCAGGCGACCTTCACTCTCTTTGTCGTTCACTGTCTCTTTCTATTATATACGGGTGTGGTGTGTGTGCGTGTGAGCGAGTATCGAGATTTCAGTAGCAAGCACTGTGCGCGGCAAGCTGTATAAGCTCAATTCTAAATACGTATAAATTTTATTGAATTTGAAAATTGGCGCGGCTTTTTTGTGCGACGTTAGCACACTTCAACGAGTATCAGACTGATTTATTTATTGTTTTTGTTTTAATTCGTATATGGGATTTATGTATTGTGTGTCATTTTTTATCGTATACTTTATGAATGACTTTATACTTGCATATCTACCAAAAAGTGGTGAAAAGAACTTCGTTCCTACCGAGTGTCCCGACACCACTTCTCTTTTTTTTTTTGGCAGCGGGTGAACGGCCCCATAATAAGCAACTGTAAAAACTAGCTTCAAAATTTCATTATAAACTAGTAGTTTATTTTCAACGGATCTTTCCAATTTCCTGTTTTAGGAATCAATTGTCTTCGCTGTATATTTAATACGGTTCGTTTATATATGTTTCTTCCATGTTAGACATTGATCAAATACCGGAATATTTTACATCTGTTTTTCGTGAAATCGCAACACTGTTCATGATTACGTCTTCTTTCGGATCAATTAGTCTGTTAGTATTACTCGCGTTGATTTATTTTTATTAGTCTCAATTTCACACAAGCTGAGCCGTGACGAAATTTCATTAACTGCTCTTTGGAAGGTATTCCATGCTTTGTCGGGGCACGCATCTGAGCACAAAATCGCCGTGTTATCAGCAATGTAAGGTGTAAGAATCTTTTTATACTGCTTATGAGTCTCGATGCGCAGCCTACGTTCCCAATATTGTCTTTTCCGATAACTCGTAAAAAAGGATAATTCAAATGCAGGATAATTGTTCCGAATTGCAAGGTTCCATTCGATAATCCCTCCATTGCTTTTCTTTTAGTGGCAGAAATTATCGAACTTTTGAACGTTTTGTTCTATGGCGCTGGTTCTGATATTGATGTCATTGCAACTCTTCGATGTGTCTGAAAATATCTCTCTTTATACTTATATAATTTAACCAACCTCGTCTACCCAGTCCCGCTCATATGACTGTCTCAGCTCGTTTTACTTTTTCGACTATCTCGTCTAATCTTTTATTCATCCTTATCCTTCCTAATTTCTTTAATTCTTCACCATCCCAGCTCCTGATGGCATAGTGTATGTATCTTCTCCCGAGATATTAAGACCTACGGCGCCTATCATTCGGTAAGGATCGGCGCAATAATTATTTTCCCGTCTCCAGAATGCCCAAATCTGTTTCCGAAATCATTTTAAAGAAATCACTCTTACATTGAAGCCGTAAAATTTGTTTCGTCTTCCCGTACGCTAATACATTTATTACGAGTATTCTCGTTAAATGTTCTTATTCGTGATGTTTGTTGATTTAGTGCTGATATTTTTTGCGCGGTGTTAATATCCTGAGGCTATCAGTACTCTAAATTTTCTATTAGATAATTTTACTACTGCAACCAATGTTACTGACGCATGCTAATATTTGTTTCTTCTTCTAAAAAATCCTCCTCTTTAATCATATTCAATTTCTGGTAATTATTACAATCAATTTCTTTATCCTCTTTTCCACTCGGAGCCTCTACTTCGAATGTCCCATCGTTCTACATTCTTATAAACTCCTATTCAAGATTTATTACATTTTAAAACCACCGAAGGAATTTTAATCAACACATTTTATTTTTTTTTTTCATTTTTTACATTAGAAACCTCCATTATTCTCGTATTCGGTTAAATTACTTTTTAACCAACTATTCATTCCGGTTGGTACACTATCGACTTTTTCTCTTATTTTCAGAATATTTTCAATAAAATTTACAAATTGTCATATTTGGTACACATAATCCGATGTTTTTAAGTCCTAATTTTCTATATCTTTGTAGTTTCACTTTCTGCGAATTTCGTTAAGTGGCTGCATCAACTTAAAACCTCTAAACACGGAGATGTTATTTATAGTCACGGAAGCTTCTTAAGATTATCTCTGATTTTATGCTGACTGTTATAAATTCTTTCAAAAGTCTTTTGTACTTTTTCGGCCATTTCAAAACATTTTAAAATATTTTGGATTTTTTTTTTTTTGTATTCTTTGCAGTACTGCCCTTCCAGCAGACTATAAACGAAAATATCCTTCGCACAGAGGGTAACAAAATATGGCTGATTAACCGTATCAGCAATAACTTACAAAGTGTAATGACGACTAAGGCATGTTGAAGAGAATTCTATTCTTCAAATAATGTCTAAACGAAGAAAAAACAGATTTTTTTAATCATGATTCCAGCTTTTTTTGGGAGGTGTGACAAAATCTCTGTCGTTAGTTTATCATCACCCGATGCCTTTTTCTTATGAGTCCTTTTGAAACATCTTTATATCTCTTTTAGAGAAAATGGTTTGGTTGGAAGAAAGCTCTAGTTGAAGCAGTTGATCCAATGAGCTTATTACATATTTCAAAAACGATTCATTATAGCTGTATGAAGTAAAGGCACTTTCTAAGGAACCAGCAGAAGTTTTCGCCTTCTGATAATCTGTTTTGACCCACTCATTATTATTAAGTTTAATATTATACGGTGTGTGTATGTGTGAGTGTATCTTGAAGTAGTTTTTTTATAGCTATCCATAAGGAGTTATCTTGCATATTTAATGAATCCGTATAGTATTTGTAAGACAAGTTTTTATATTTTTTGATTTCATTTTTCCATTTATTGTGAAGTAGATTATACTTGGTTCTATATGAAAGATATCGATACTGCTGCCAATTTTTTTTTTTTTGCTGATCTTGTATCTTTTATAAAATTGCGAATTGCCGCCGATATCTTCGCTTTATTTGGTACAACTGTAACATGCGGTTTGAATGGTGGCAATAAGGTTATTAACAGACTCCTGAATATCATTTCTATCGCTAAGCCTTTAATTTTTTTTATTTTTAGAGATCAATGTTGTCCTTGATAAGCATAGCGAATTTATTCCAGTCAGTGGTTTTATTGGTCAAATGATAGCTCTTCAGTTTTTTTTGTAGATTGTATATCAAAATTTGCAATAGCGCCGGTACATGATCCGACGATAGATCGATGCTAGTTTTGTAACAACTTATAATATCCTTGTGTAGACCTTTGCAAATGTAACAATATAGTATGTCCGGTATTCTATTGTACTGTTGCGACCAGTAAGTGGGCGCCGTTGGTGATAGGATGGATAAAGAATTTGATTACATTGCTGTATATAATATCCGACCCTGTTTATTAGTTCTTTCGAACACCAAGCGTGATGTTTGGAGTTCTAGTCACCACCACCGATAAACGTGTTATCCGGGTTTTTAAACATCACGATATATTCACTCTCCGGTACATACCCAGGATGACAAGAAACTGCAGCTGTGTTTAAGTATTTTTTGCATATTTCGATGTTTACTGCGACTAGTTGGTATGTATATGTACAGTAAGAAAAATGAAAGCGGTGTGTAAGAGAATTTTTGACCAATACCACACAGCCGCGGTGAGCCGTTCCATCCGGCTTCGGTATTCAGTAACTTGTATAGCCGGCCATCCTAAATCTTTTTCCGTAACATAAGTGAGTCTCTGTGATCAGTGCAACATCAACGGCATTCCGATTAAGGTAAATTTCTAAATCGTTCTTTCTTTGTGCAATACCTTTTGCATTCCATTTTCAATATCACTAGGCACTGCTGTGTGACAATGCTTCGATTTGACCGCATTTATGATATTATGTTATTTATAACTTTGGTTAATGGGGAAATTAAGGGATTTATCATTAATTTGAATTCTGATAGGTAAGTATATCTGAGATGTTATTATGCGGGTTACTGGCCGATTCGTCTATGACATGTGTGGTAGCTTGATTGATGTTTTGTAATTTTACTCTGCTAGCATACAAGTTAAGACTGGTTCCCTTTAGAGAAGATAATTCTTCCGCATAATAAGCATGTGGAGTGATTTGTTTTAAGTCGGATCTGTATATCGCTAAATACATAAGGCATCCTCCGTAACTAGCGGGATGATCGCGCTCGCACAAAGCACATTTGTGCGGTTTTCCACATTTATTAGTCTCGCGTCTCTCAGCGCTTCAAAATTAGTCTCTATAATTACAAGCACTACTATTTGTGATATGAATACATACCGGTGTACAGGGTAAAAAAAAAAAAAATGAGTAATTCTGTAACGTCCTTTCAAAAGTTCGTTGAAAAGAGACTCCAATCATTTAGAAGCTCGCAACAGTACGGAACTAATTCAACCGTAAATAATTGCAAAACTATCTAAGTGCTTTGTTCTCTACAGTCAACTGAACATGTTTATTTTATAATTACAAATCTAATTAACTGATAATCCGCGGCAAGTGAGAAAAAACATATATAATCGTCGTTTATTTACATATTTATTTTAAACCAAATTCCGTCCTTATTACATAAAAAGTAAATGATTAAATAAAAAAAATAAACAGCAGCCGTCTGTTGCACTTTGCCTATCTCGACATTGTCTGGCGTAGATAACAACATTTTTTTCTATTTAATCAGCGTTATTCGTTAATGACCTTTCTGACTGTCCGTCTAGCAACGGCTCAAATAAAAACACAGTGAACTCGGTGCCATTTGTAGTAATTACTGGGGTAATCGGCGCGGTTCCTCCGTTCAAGAGAAAACCCGCTATACGCACAATCTGAGACATTCCTATTTCGCCGCAATCTCACATGGAACTATAGTACTCAAAGAAAACGAACTTGCCAAGAAAAAGATGGACACGAACGAAAATGCGAAGCAAATCATTGAAGACGATGTCACTCCACATTACACGCTATTCCTTTTCGGTGGCTTATCGGGGTAAGAAAAAAGAATTTGCAATTAAATATTTGTTATGAAAATTAAAAATTAAAAAATCGATATTATTAATTTTCATTTATTCCGTAACTCAGAAAAAGCAAGGTAAGTATCATGACTTTTAAGTATAATTTAAAATAACACCTAAACTATATTCATCGCAACACAATTATTTCACCTGAATTCAAAGAAGGAACAAGCCGTCCGTTTTAATGCCAAAAAATCAACGAAAACTAAAAAGGTAAACTCAAAAAGGCAACACAAAACTTTGCATATAAATATCACGATTTTCAAAAAATATGGGAAAAGACTAACGAATAGAACAGAAAAAAAAAAGTACCTGGAAAGAATATATTTTATTCGGAACATAATTATTAGACCGTACATTGTAATTTGAAAATTATTAATATAAACAATAATGATAAATTTATATTTCCAAAAATGCAATTAAAATTGAAAATTACAGAACCAACCATACCCCTCCGGATATAAACATGGCAAGCGTGTTAAATTTTTAATTTTAATTTTTTCCCCCATTTTTAAATTTAAAAAATTGTTTATATTCTTTATTTATACATTATTAATTTTCAAATAACAATACTTAAAAAAAGTGCCTACGAACTACAATCCTAATTCATTACAATTCATCGTAAAATCAATTTTTTCGAAAAAACAAAAAATGTACCCCTACGGCTACATGCGTCACGGTAAAATTTCATCCTATCCTCTCTCTAGGCAATCGGATAATATGAATTATTTGAGCTTTATGTTAAAGAATATAAAAATCATTACAAATTTTTCTTCCTTTTATACTTTTTTATACATATAACTTTATTATACACAGCTAGAATTCGCATTTAAGGTCATTTTAATAGTACTATTGTTTGACATTTTACTATGCAACTTTAGAAACATCGGTCAAGAAATTGTGATAAAATATAAATTAAAAGTAAACATAACTTTTCGATATTTTCTATAATTTTTAAACGGAATTAATTATATAAATAAGCAAAACTTTTTCTATAATTTTAACATATTTATGTATATCAACTTGAATAATATTCGTTCTCTTTCCTTCCTTTTTTTCCCCCGAACATACGTCCAGGCTTATTGGCAACATCCTAGTAAAAAAATACATGTCCCCCCTGTCGTTATTGTAAAAAATTCAATGCAGCCTAAAACATAAAGCATACAAAATTCAATCAGTTACTATTAGTGAATAACATAAACTAAAAATTAAAGCATTATACTATTTTAGCATACAACAAATCTACCACTTACATTAAATTACATCATATTCTGCTTTAATAAATACATACATACATACATAAAAGTATATACGTATGAAATCGTATATAGCAATATGCAGAAATGGAAAGGTTCCCGGTATTTACATCATCATTTATGTATATTTCTTTATTGATAATTTAAATTAAACAATGTGGTCTAAAGGAGATTTTTTTAAGGTTATAAATCGCTACATTTGCTTAGATAATGATTTCTAGCAGTCATCCAGCATAATAATATTAGGCGATTTATACAAAATTACTAATTGTAAATTGTTTTCTTATTTGTTTTTTCATTACCTTTTTTTAAAATTAATACCATCGAATTTATCGGATTTTATAAACTATAGGTTGCCTTATTTTAATATACAGTTTATCATTCCGCTAATTTTCCAGAAAAAAAATAAAATACATATGTATATAAATAAGGGTGCTTCGACAGTAAGGGTTTTTGACATAAACCCATTATTATATTTAAATTTCGATAAATTGTATGACCCCGTTTATACGGTAGTTTTATTTATGTATAAATAATCAGTGTTTTATTCTGGATTTACTTTCATTTGCACCGAAGATAATTTTTAAATGTAACTAATGAAATAAATTACAAATCTTAAATATTCCTGCGCTGTAGCTCTATCTAACGAAACATAGTTAAACTAAACCATCGAGAGTCAATTTGAAAACGTATAATAATTTAAGCGGGAACATATAGATAGCGGTAACCAAAACCGACGTTTAAACTCATATGGAAGATTACTACACATGATTGTATAAAGCTAAAATCGACTAAGACGAAGGAAAATAAAGGCTAAGATAAGAATTTCCCGTGGCGGAAAATGCCAGTTCTTATAAATATGCAGACTGGAATGAATAAGAGTCTGCGGAGAGATGAGGATGGAGTAATGAATTCAGCAAGAATTGCTAAAATTGGAGAATAAAACCAAAGACACGAATTTTGGATATGTATAACTTAGATAGGCGAGATTTAAAGGCGCAGCCATACACCAGAGATTTGTAGTCGAATATGGAACAGATAAAGGATCACCACACCAATTTGGTTGAGGATAGAGGTTTCAATAGTTTTAATAGTAGAGGAGGGAACACATTCAATACGTTTAGAAAATGTCAGTCGACTAAGGAAAACCCCAAGATAGTAGAAATGAACACGTGGAAGAGGTGTATTGTTTAACGATAAATCAGTCAAGACGGGATCATAATGCCGAAGCGTAAAAAAAATAGCAGATTACTTAGAAGAAAAAATAAAAAGGTGAATTGAGGATACAGAATGATTCAGTGTAATAAAAGATGGATTAAGAACTATATGAGCAGTTACAATATCGAAGCAAGAAGAAAAATGCAAAATATCATGGTCAAAAAAGAAGGGAAGCAACACTAGTGGTGTAGTTATTGCAAGCAGTAAAACTAAGAGAAGAACCTTGGTGAAGACTGTAAAAAACCTTTCTTGCAGTGTAGAGAAATGGAAAAGAGAATTGAGTAAAACAATTCATCTTGAGATTAGTAATAAGAGAAAAAATTGAACTAAAATGTTAATTGCTGAAACGTTTTTTCTTGGATGGAAGAAGCTAACGTGTTTTGAATAAAGGATATATACACATTGGAAACAAAAAAAAACAAAAAAACTATACACTCAGGAACGTCGATACCAGGTTGAAAACCAAACACATTACACTGGAAACAAGGCGTCTGTTTAACATATCTTCAAATAATTTTCTGATACAGGATGCTAAGAAAATCGGGTATAAGAAAAAACATTTTTGGGAATAGGAATGATAATAAAAGAGTTCCAGCAAGGAGGGGAAATACCATTGGAAAGGAAAAGTTTGAGGAGAATACTAATAGATTGTTCAGACAAGTTTTTAAGGACAAGATAAGATACACGTCGAGACCTGGAATAGTACTGAAGGATTTTGAAAGAACAGACTTTAATTCGTTAATATTAAAGACGGAGATCAGGAAGCGAGGAAAATAATTTTGTGGAAAAAAAGCAGAATGCAATTCATACTGGGAACGTAAATAGGAGCAACAGAATCAATAAAAGGTAACAGGCTATCAACCAGAAGAAAGGAAATTTAAAAGCTCTCGCCATTCTTCCAATATGTGAAAAGGGGGTAGTTCTAGAGGAAGGAGAACGAAAATTCTTCCGAGAGTACTTTTTTTCAGGCTTTCATTTAGTATATACTGAGCTCTTACGTTCGCCCGTATATGAGCAAGAAAATTTTTGGTCGTAGGGCTCGAACAAAAAGTTATAAAAGTTGCTCGAATATGAGCAAATGTAACGTTGCTCATCGTTCCATCAAAGGAAAGAGGATGTACCACGACGAACGGAGAGTGAACGGAAGCAAGATGGTAAAGATAAAATCGGACCCTTGGGGCGCTAAAACCTCGAAAGTTTCAAAAAAATATATTTTTTTTCAATCATGTGATATATCAATTGAAAGATCGCTATTAGTCAAACATTGTGTTTCATGTGCTAAGGATTCCGTATGTATTGTATGAAAAACAAAAGACAATATAATTGAAAGAATGCGATCCATTATTTAATAATAAAATGTAACACAAATTTCTGTAAATGCCATATAATATAGATATTGAATAAAATAAAGCAAAACAAAATACAATTCTTAATTTATTGTTTTTTATTGAAATACATAGTAAAAAGTCCAGTCTAAAAAACAAAAAAAGATAGTCGCACACTAATAAAGTTATTTTGTACTTTTTAATGCATAAATTAAAGGCTATTCTTAAAACGTTTTTTTTATTTTTCTTAAAAATATCGGGACTAAACTGCATGTGGATGACATCGATTTTGAATTATATAGAAATAAATGTTTGCAAGGTCGTATCTGAAGGGGGTTTTCAGAGTTCACCCCCCCCCCCCCCCCGAAATATCTGCGAAATATAAGAAGTGCTTGAATTAAATGGAGCGAAATTCAGAATAAATTTCTTTTCAATGTTACACAAAAGAAACGAAAATTTAAATTTTTATGAATTCTATGGAAATGACTATTTTTATTTGTTTTTATTGTAGTGTTCAAATATTGCATATGCAATAATTGACTACAATGCTTTAGCGTACTATTTATAAATAAATATATGTCTTAATAATACCCCCCCCCCCACACACCCCCCGAAATTTTGGTCTAAATACGGCCCTTAATCTTAATCACAATAAACTCCAATTTGAAGACTCATAATATTGCACTAAACTAAGTACAGACTAAAGTAAACTCGTGTAAAATTAAAATTCGTTTTTACCCAGGAATGTTCTTTTGTTATCAGATGGCCATTTTGAATCAAATACAATGCCCCGAGTAGTTGTAGAAAAAAAAGAATTAATTTTTGAATATACCTAAATTATATTAATATTTAAACTAACGTTGCAAAAATTTTACTATAGTATCTAAATTTTAGAAATGAAAAATACATAATTTATATTTTAGTTTAAAAAAACCGTACTTTATTATTTTTTTACTAATTACTCGTTGAAATTATTTGAAATTACTGAATGTAGAATTCTAAAAGGCGGGCCATGCAGCGAAAAATTTTAATTTATCCAACAGAAAAATGCATAAAACTAATTTGTATTTCCTCAGTCAGGGAGTTGCAGCCAAATAAATCTTTTTTATATTTATTTTTTTCAAATGTAACCTGCATTTGTTGCCTCTATAGATAAAACAACGCGATAGTAAACAACTTATACCAAAAAGGAAGAAGCATTTCTGAAATTTTAATATTAACTTACGTAAAAGATGAGAAGTACAAAACCGTAAACATTAAAAACGCTTGATTTAACTTAAAACAAAATTTAAGGTGCCTAATTTTTACATTTTCATAAAATTCTTTCTCGCTGTTTGTTTTATTAACTTATCGGACGCTTAAACTAAATCTAAAAACAAAATACTACACGTATAAAACCATTTTGTACGTTTTGTCTTTCTATTTAATTTCACGCAGAAATATATATCACTAAAATAAATGTAATTAGATAAAATCCGCTTTATGTTTTATTATTACATTGACGGAATATTTTAATTTTATATATAAAATACAGAATCGGAGCAACGTGTTTTGTTCAACCGCTACATTTGGTAAAGAACAGAATGCAAGTAAAAGATTCAAATGCGAAACCCCACAATACATTTGGTATAATGCAAGATGTACTAAGAAAAGAAGGTGTTATAGGTATCTACAACGGTTTATCAGCTGGACTGCTTCGTCAAGCTACCTATACGTCAACTAGATTAGGAGTATACACATGGCTAATCAATAAAACTAATGGGTATATACGATTACATTGCATATTTACATACATACATGCAAACATACATACATACATTATTTATATATATATATATATATACTAACTGACCCGGCGAACTTCGTACCGCCCCAGAACCAATAAATGTTGTGTTAACTTATCAGCAATTAATACTCAAAATTAATTAAGTTCAATAAATGTACAAAAATCAAAATGAAAAGTATTTTAATTACA
This sequence comes from Icerya purchasi, assembly GCA_039619475.1. Taxonomy (NCBI): domain Eukaryota; kingdom Metazoa; phylum Arthropoda; class Insecta; order Hemiptera; family Monophlebidae; genus Icerya; species Icerya purchasi. The sequence continues at coordinate 351,560,558 of CM077115.1, forward strand.
CTGAAATAAATGTAATTCACGTGGCAGCAAGATTCCCCTTAATAAAAAAAATCAGTATAAATTTACTTTGAAAATTAAGATAAATTACTTTGGAAACATTCTTTTTCGGGCTAGACCATTAGCTAACAACACAGAGTACACACTCAATTTATATACTTTTTAATAAAGTGTGTACTCAGTGCAGTTAGCTGATGATGAGGTATACACGAAAAAACTTGTTTCTAAAGTAATTTAATTTCTTAAAGTAAATTTGTACCCATTTTAGGATTTCGTACGTATATAATGTACGGAATCCTAATAAGATGGTTCAGAAACGACAAAAATATTCAATTATACAATAGCTCGGAAACGGTTTGACTTATCGGAATTAGATTATAAATTACAATTAAACTTCTATCCATGACAATTTACAACTTCAAGCTGAGCGATTACCCTGAGCGGCAAAAAACCGTCTAGAACAGGTCCGTGCCCAGAATTTTGAAGTTGGTGGGGGGATTTTATTCACATATTTATTTTATAAATAACAATACATTTTTCGCTAATATTTATACTATTAATAATTTCCATCATTTTGATTTATATATTAATAATTTACATAAATGAATTACCGTATAAACATTAATAAAAATTACGTATGTTATTGATTATACTTGTAATAAAAAATTTTGCATAAAATATTAATGAAGTACCTAAAAATATGGAGCATATTTTTTCTTTTTTCTTTTAAAGGTAAGAACACCCTAAAAAATCATCAATATTTATTTTAAATTTTTGATTTTTTTCAGATTTTTGTGTATTTACAGTAACTATTTCATTTTTCACGGGGGGGGGGGTTAACCTCCAAAACCCCCCGTGGACACGGCTAAAATATATAATATTGAATTTAGAACGACCTCAAAAATCACCCTTAAAAAATTCATAACCCATCTCCAGATAACCCTTTAAAAGCGAAATTCAAAATATAAAACAAAACACTGCAGCCCTTTTATAAAATTCAAAATTTACGGTTAAAAAATTATTTAAAATCCCGTTTTGGGCGAAAAACAGCAAAATAAAATGAATTTTCTTCATCACTTTTTTTTTTAAATTTCGTATTCTGCTATTCGGGGCGGAGACAAATCCAACAAATCAAAGATCATAAAAATCAGTTCAGCCGTTCTGGAGTTATAAATGGTGTAACTAACCCGGCTTTGTTTTATTGGTTATAAAAATAAATAAAAAGCCTCTTGTAATTTTAACTGTGATCAGCTGTTTTCCAGCCAATTTGAAAAAATTTCCGACAAAATCACTGCGAAATATAATAATAAAGGTATATTACACATAAGGAGGTTTTTAATATGTGCACAACATATTCTCAGTAATTCACGTTCACAAACAAATATATAAATACGCAAAACATTTAATATCGTCATATAAATAGGCAAAGTCCTTCTTTATTTATTAACCGATTTTCTTTTTCTTTTTTTGTTTAGTAGCTATTAAAAAGCAGTTTTTTTTTTCTTATTTAAATATAAAATTAATACAAAAAAAATAAAAAAACGAACTGTTTATTAAGATATTTTCGATTCGTTTATGTTTTTGTTTTTTGTTATACTCGTACATATATTTTTACCGGACTTGGTCTCCCTACTCAATACTGCGCCTCTTATGTTCTATCTCTTCCCTCTCCACAGATTGTTCCTATTATTTGTTCCTTTCTCCTAACAATATCTGACCCTATCAAGATATAAGTGATTCCTTCCTATTCTAATTGTTTCTGGGTAAAGATCCCCGGTTGACAAGCCCAAAAAAAAAAAAAATATATATATATATATATATATATTTTTACCGCATGCGTACCTCATTGTGTGACTGCCCGTTGATCGGCTGAGAGTCAAGACCGATGCCTTTTTTTTGCCTATTCATTCCTCGCTGTTTCCAGGTATCTGGAACTACCCGCTCACATGTTTAGCCGACCATATTTTTTATTGCTATGCTCTACCGGTATTGACGCCACCGGCCCAGGCACAAAGACACTACCAGAGCTGATAATAGACGGCATTCGAAAATTGAAAAATAATATTAAAGGCAGAACAAATGATCTATTAGATCGTCTTCGAAAGATTACGCTACCAAGCCTGATTCGTATCATTTTGAAAACATTAAAATTCATTTAAAACTCGCGAAACCGAATTATTTCATGGATTATACCTTGACAGTACGATTTATTGACCCAAAATACCCCTAGTGTGCAAATTTCATTTTAATTAATTACAACTTTTTATCCAAATGAGCCATTTAATTTGCAATAAAAAAGTATTGAGGTCATCAATCGAGATAAAAACTATTCTATCTTTTAAGCTGGACTAAATCACACATAGTGTGAAAATTTCATTAAGATCGGTTGAGTAGTTTCGGAGATTACTTCGACCAAACATTTGTGACACGGGATTTTTATATATATATATGTACTATCCAAATTTAATAATGCACTCAAATGAATGTGTACATGAGTGAGACGAAAGAAATTAATGTGAAAAGATTAACTGCCAGAAGATAGAAGTAGTGACCCAATATAAATATTTGGAGTTAATGATGGACCATCACTTAAGGTGGAACGTACATGCAGAATACGTTGCAAAGAAAATTAAGGCAACAATACCAGCATTATACACATTAAAGAAATATTCATCAAATAAAACATTAAAGATGGTGTATTATACACGCTAGCGGAATCGAGAATCAAATATAGAATTCAGGCACGGGGAATGGCTAGGGAAACATACGTGGGGAAAATAAGTAAACTGCAAATAAAATACTTGAAATTAATATCAGTTCATACATACGAGATTGGAAGTGAAATAATTCAAAAGGAAGATTTGCTAAGCGTTAGAGGAATGTACTTATTTATAAAGATATGGGAATGCATAATGACAAGAAAGGAAACAGAACTGGAGAAATGGAAGAAAAATAAAATACGGACTGAGGGATAACTACGAGTATTTAAACAAACTTCCGTTAGCTAAAACAAAGATAAGGGAACAAACAGACAAATACATTATAACTCAGTGTTAAATAAAATGCTTAAGAAATAATAGAGAAAGAAAAGATTTAACAAAATATTTGCGCAGCGATTATCATCATCTTCAACCATTTTCAATCCACTGTTGGATGTAGCTCTTTCGAAGTTCCTTCCATTTTTTTTCTTCACTGCCGCTTTGTTCGTCCAGTCGCCTTGAAACTTATTTATGTCATCCACCTAACGTGTTAAAGGTCTGCCTTTTTTACGTGTTCCGTTTGGCACCCACATTGTCACCGTATTTGCAAGGAGTTCTGGATGTCTTGCGAGATGACCAGCCCATCTCTATTTTGATTCTTTTATCGTTTGTACTACACCTTTTATTCCTGTAGTTTCCCTGATCCATTTATTTTCCTTTTTATCTTTTAAAGTTATGCCAATCATTTTTCTTTCAATCCTCCTCTGTGTCACTTTTAGTCTTTCTTCCATTGCTTCTGTGGTGTTCCATGTTTCGCATCCATAAATCATTACTGGCAGTACACATTGATTAAATGCTTTTATATATATATATATATATATAAAATTAGATATAAGAAAACTCGTTAACAAGCGTATAGCTTGACGGGAAAATGTTCAAACGGTGATAAATATAATATATATTTTCAAAAAAAAAAATAATAATTTCGAATAACTTTAAACTGTCACTGCCAAATTAAAAAACAAACATTTGTTGACAAGATTAAATGTTGATACTTCCTTTCATTACGTAAAGTGCTTAATAGCATCGTGTTTATTTATTTTCTATAGGGCCCAAAATACAGAGCTGAATTTTACAGAAAAAGTTGGTATAGGAATATTGGCTGGAATTTGTGCCGCTATCGTGGGTACGCCGACCGAAATAGCTTTAGTAAGAATGACATTAGACGGAAGACTACCGGAATCACAAAAACTAAATTACAGAAGTGGATTTCACGCTTTACTTCAAATTTCCAAATTAGAAGGATTCACTAGTTTATGGAATGGAGTAATACCAACCATTTGTCGATCAGTAATTGTTAATGCCATTCAACTGGCAACATATTCACAAGCCAAAGAGGTGCTTCGTAAAAACTGTAAGCTTCCATAATATACATATATATATATTTCATTAAATTAAGCATCTTAGATTATTTACTGGTATAATTTTTCTGGCAATATTTCCTTCCTATTCACGTAGACAAAAAATTTTTTAAGAAAACATGTTAAACAAAATGTTTTTCCTCTTGTTTAGGGGATTCAAAAACACTATGTAAAAAAAAAGTACAAAACTAAGGCCTAAAAATACTAATATAATTTTATGAAATGAATATCTATTTATACACCAACGCCACCTAGATAGCAGTAGGTAGTGAAATTTGTTCGTAACCACATCATCTGAATCCGCAACTGATATTGAACACGAATAAAATTAAAATAAATTAATTTCTGAAATCAGTTAAACTACAATAATCTATTCGCTTAAAAATAACTGCTGATTCCAGCAAGAATTAATTTGTTAAAATTAATAGTACAAGGAATAAAAAAGCTCATTATATTTGTTCCTTTGTTACTCCGATTTGTTTTTTATTTTTTTTATTTGTTAACTGCATAAAATAAACTGTATATTACGAACACACAAAAATACATGTCTTGTAGATTTTCAAGAACATCATTACCATTTACTCACACTTGAGAAAATAATTCTTAAATTAATAATTCTTAAATTAATTTCGCAATTGAAATATATATATATATATATATATATATATATATATATTTTTTTTTTTTTTTTTATTATTGGGATTGTCAGCCAAGGACCTTCACCCAAAAACAATTAGAAAGAGAAATAAATCAATTATATTTTGATGCGGTCAGACATTGCTAGTAGGAAGGAGCAAACAATGGGAACGATGTGTAGAGAAGGAAACGACAGGATATAGAAGGCACAATACGGAATAGGAACACCAATTCGCAGCAAATTGGCATAGAAAACAAAACACTCGACAGAAAGAGGTTAACAATTAATAAAAATATGATCAGCATCGAAAAATAAAAACCAACAGTTTATAAACTTTAAAGCAATATCAAAGTATAATTCATCCTCTCCGAACACATGATAAATAATTTAAAGGACATCTGATAACAAATAGACCAAAAGCATAATTTTGAAGAAGAAAAAATATAAAAGTAATCTAAATTAGGCTTCCCGTTTCTCCTCATCTCTACGTACTTTTATCTTTTCTGCTTTCTGGTATTCATTGTATTATATTGAAAATACACTTCCAAAATTTTTTCCTGTTATGCAAAATCTATCTCCTGAGCAGTTTTCCTAAAAAATTCGTTACCCGAAGAAAGTAAAAACAGCTTGTTCTTTCCTCGTATTAATTCATTATTTTGTTGTAGATATAATACAGCATCTCCAGATAACATTTTCCTCTTTTGTTGACAACGAACTGAATTACTATTCAATAATTCTTACAAATAGCGATACTAATTAAACATCGTTTCCGAAAAATGATTTCCGTTTTACACCCACCCTCATACTCATGGTCTTAGGCCGAGGGGGGGGGGCGTTGCCCCCTGGAGCTTTGAAACTTTTTAATCACTGGCCGTGATGAGTGTAATCACGGACAATTCGGAAGACTTTTATAATAAAGTAGCAGAATTTGCCAGAAATCCACGAAAATTATGTTTTAATTAAGATTTTATTATTGTTTAATAAAATATTAAGCCTTTACAAATTATAAATTTTATTTTTCCTATAACTCATATCCTCTTTCTATCATCTTGCCCCCCTCCGGTCATCGGCTAGCGACGTCCTTGCTCAGACTTGAATTTCGTATAAAATTCAAAATATAATTATTGTATTGCACATGCAGAACTTTGTGCGATTTTCTTTAATATATTTAGAATTTATATATTCCACAGCTAAATACTCAGCGACGTCAAGTTAGCCCCCACATGACAATTTCAAAATCAAATTTAAATAAACAAACTGTGCTCGTTTTGTGTCAAGTCCCACTATGTTCGACTATGTTCCCGAAACATGTCGGTGATCAATTTTTAATAAACATACATTTTTCGGAAAAAATTATAGATTATGAAGTATCTAATAGTATAAGCATGTTTTAAAAATACATAATTACTATTACAATTTAATTTAACTTTTGTCTTATATTTAAGGGTGAAAAATAAAACGAAATTATAAAATTCTAGCTAAAATGGTAGCTTAGAAATAGTAAGAAAGATAATATTTTTTATTAGACTTTACCTATTTTTTATTTTTGTTAGTAATCCGATCCGAATTCTTTGTTCCGGAGCAAGTTTAAATATATATATTTCTCATTGAACTATTTTTAATTAAAATTACAAAATAAAAATTAAAAATAAATAAAAATGGCAAAAGATCGACGATAGTTGTGTTTAAAATAGAATAAAAACGTAACATTAATAGTTTTACTAGAAAACAGTATTAAATATTAATTATAATTAAATCCATAGGTAATATTTATACAAATCTTTTATAGCATAAATTAAGTTTCTCCGTTATAATAAATTTTTTCATAGAGGCTTCAGTTTCTTGGGGGGCATATGCCTTATACCCCACCCCCCACCCCGTGGAACCGCCGCTGAAATAAGTATACAGAAAAGTTTCATCTATAAAACTTAATTATAATTAATATGTTTTATGTTCAATTTAAAGTAATAAAATAAAATCATATATAAATTTTTAATAATATTAAAAGCAACTTAAAAATATAAATCTTTAAAACTTAAAAAATTTAAATTTTAGACTGAATACTTTTGATGCATCGAATTATTATCTAACTGGTTCTGTTTTAATTGTAATATATTTTTTAACAGATCACTTTGAAGACAACATTACTTGTCAAATTACCGGAAGTACAATATCAGGACTTTTAACAGTTTTATGTTCCTTACCAATTGATAACGCTAAAACCAGGTAACTTTTATACAGTACACATTAGGCTTTGAAATTATTACCGGTATATTTACAAAAACAAAACGGATGTATGAACTGTATGATAAAACTGATAAATTTTATTCTCTTATCATTATCACATTTGAATTGATTGATAGTTTTGTCTGTCTAGACTACAGACGAAATCCGTTATCTATGTTTTTCCGTAACAGTCAAACGACTGATGATCTGCATTTAATCACGTGTAACTTATCGGTTGTAATCTACTTAATTAAAGCACGTGAATGTGAAAAAATGATGTATGATATCACAATTTTTACGCATTATTAAATTGTATACAGTGCGAAATTAAATTTAATTACGTTTAAAAATAATTAAAAATCCACAATTTTAAATTTTTTCATGACAACCATTCTTTCGAATTTCATTGTAGAATACAACAAAATGTACATAACGGTAACAGCGATAATTCTGAACAGCATGCCGGCGTCATGGACACGTGGAAAAAGATTATTCGCAAAGACGGTTTATGCGGCTTATGGAGAGGCTTTACACCGTATTTAGCCAAATTGGGATCGCATACTGTATTAACATTCTTATTTTTAGAACAATTGACTGATATTTATAAAAAAAAATGTACATAACTTACATACTTCAGATAATAAGTTGATATAATCTGTAATAAATTAATCAAAAATAACCTAAAAATGTGAGGAACCAATGTTCTGATAAAAAATAATAATTGAGAATCCTCGATGCAACTATATTGATATTTAGGAGATATATTTAATATTTCCGAATACCCTTATTTTATGTACTATTTAATTTTATTTGTTTATATCATAAGTAAATCATGTAAAAAATATAATTAATTTTAATGTAATGTTATATTTCATCTATAATTCCATTTTTGATTTCCATATCTCTAAAATTTATGTTTTATAATTCAGGTTTCAATTTTTTTGAAATTAAATTTTTTTTTTTTTGAAGAATTAATTATTTCAATTGAATTAATAAGGAAGGTTTTACATGACTATATATTTTAATCAGTATGCTGATTTTAAACTTTGAAAACGTATTAAATAATCTTAAATTATTTTAATTACACGCTTTTGTCTACTTTTTCCTTTGCATTAGTTAACATGAAATTGTGTAATTCAATTTTAATCTATAACCAGTGATCTACTGACATAAAATTTTACATCATATAAAAACATAACATAAGGACGGCACACTCAGGATTTTTTTTTGGTCGGGGCTAGAATTTAGAAGATGAGTTAGAGGCTGGTAACTCGATAATTCGATTAAATACCTATCTATTTCCGTTGTCTGTAAATTAAAATAAAAAATAAAATGAAAAATTGCAAAACCAACGAATTTTATCAAAAAAATACAAAATTGACGAATTTTATTTTTAAAAAAATTACAAAACTAACGAATTTTATTTAAAAAAAAAAAATAATAATAATAATAAAAGATGGCATCAAACCAATTACGATCGGCAGAAGTAAAGATTTGGACATGGACTGTTTGAGTCAGGATATCTTTACTCGGCGTTGCTATAAATGGAATTGGTGTTATACACGGTTGGTACAAAAACTTCCCAGACTACACGCTATAAAATCTGTACTAATGACGCGATTTGTTTGAAATTCATGGTATTTATAGTTAAATGTTTTGAAAAGACATGACGAAAGTTTCAGGACATTACCTGCACTAGTTTACACTTAGGAGAGCGTCAGTTGTGAGTAAAACTCTGTGTACCGTGTTACATTTGCGATAATGGAACAAAGAGCCGCGATTAAATTTTGTTTTTTGTGTGCATCAGAAACATACGAATTGATGAAAAAAGCATATAAGGGTGTAAGCCGTACAATGTGTTTTGTATCGTTGATTTAAAAGTGGACGGAGCTTGTTGGAAGACGATCCATGCGAAGGACGACCGAGCAGGATAACTATCGACGAAAAAGTGGCTCGTGTGCAAGCTATACTCGCTGAAAATCGGCGAGTGGCGTGCCGGTTCATCGCAAATGAACTAAACGTGAGTACCATGTCCGTTCACAACATTCTTACCGATGTTTTCGGTAAAAAGAAGCTGTGTGCCAGGTTCATGCCGCATTTCCTTACGCCGAACAAAAAGAACAGAGCCTGGAAGCGAGCGAGACTCATTGAAGCCGCCGATATGAACCCGAATTTTTTAAAGACGATCATTACCGGCGATGAGTCTTGCTGCTTTTAGTACGATCCCAGCACAAAACGAATTACCACACAAAAAACAAAATTTAATCACGGCTCTTTGTTCCATTATCGCAAACGTGACACAGTACACAAAGGTTCACTCACAACTGGCTGTCTTCTGAGTAAACTAATGCAGGTAGCGACCTGAAACTTTCGTCATCTCTTCTCACAACATTAAACTATAAGCACCGTGAATTTCAAACAAATCGCGCTACTTGTACGGATTTTATAGCGGTAGTCCGGGGACCTTTTGTACCACCGTGTATTACATGATTCTGCTGCCGCTTTGTCAACTTCGTTGTTAGCTCTAAGACTGCTGTGCCTTGGTATCCATGCGAGTACAATTTGGCCCGAATAAGTAAACGCTTTTTCCGATATAGTTTTCGCGAAGGGATGTTGATTTTCGTGTCTGTTCTGTATACATCTGACGGAACTAAGAGAATCTGTACAAATTAGTATATCATGCTTTAACTCCGATTCTGCAGTATCAATTGCGCAAGAGATTGCATATAGCTCTGCCGACAGCACGGAGAACGTTGATGGAAGTGGACATCGAATTGTCCCATGTTTATAAACGACGGCACAACCACAGGAATTTCCTTTTTTTTGCTCCATCCGTGTATAGTATTTCATGATCATTATACATATTTAGAAGATTCTGGAACGAGTCCTGAATAGTGAATTATGGTAATGAGCGAAGATTTAGGAGAGATGTGTCACATATTATGGGAATGGATATCGAAGGGGGAATAGACAGTTGGTTAGTTTTGGAGAGAGTAGGCAGGTTAATGTCAAGGTTATGAAAGATGTTTGGAATCTTGTTGTGAAAAAATAAATTTGAATAAGGGGTAGATTGGTAGTTGTGATAAAACATTGTAGAGTCAGACAGATCAGGAGTTTTGAGTGAGTGAATGTGGAATTTAAGGAGTATGTAAGAATAATAAAGATCAGCGGGAAGCTCTCCAGAATCGTAAATCAGATGGTTTATTGGTGTTGATCTCAATGCACCAAAAGACGTAAGGCTGTATGGCGGACTGACAATGAGTTTAATCGTTTCAAAGTTGTTAGTGTAGCAGACGAGTACGCAGGAAAACCGTAGTCATATTTTGAATTTATCAAGACTCTGCATATTCTGAGAAGAGAAATTCGTGCAAGCAGCTCTGAGATAATTTATATAATCCATCCATAACAGCCTTCTGTCGAAAATCAAGCCAAGGTATGTAATCCGAAGAATAATTTCTATGGCCTCTGAATCTAAAGTAATAGCCACATTCTACCGCCAATGATGAATTCTACAGAAGTGCACCGCTTTAGTTTTAGTAGGTGAGAAGGAAAGACCAGTGTTTGTGGACCCTTCAGTAAGCTTCTCCTGGAGCATAGTCTCGCCAAGTTTATGATCATAACAATGGACGAAAATCACCAGGTCATCTGCAAATAGTACACTTCGGATCATTGGATTTATCTGCGCCATCATCGAATTTATAGCAATAATGAAGAGCGTCGGACTTAAGACTGAACACTGAGTACTGAATCGTTTGTTTTCTTGATAAAGTTAATTATTTTGGGCTGTATGCATGAAATTTTAGAAGAAGCTATCTTCTCTGTATTCCAGTATTGAAGATCAGCATATAAAATATATATTTAATTCCTTAGTTTAGCTGGTAAATATGTATGTTTGATTACATATTAAATAAGAAAAAAGAGAAGTAGTGTCTAGAGGGGGAAACCCGGTAGGAACAAAGTTCCTTTCCCTTTTTGGTAGATATATAAAGTCATTCATAAAGTATACGATAAAAAATAAAATAAAATTTACACGCGTTTAGAATTGCGGTTATACAGTTGACCGCGCACCATGCTTGCTGCTCGGTACTGGCGCGCGCGCGCGCACACACACCCTATATAATAGAAAGAGACAGAGAGAAAGAGAAAGAGAGCGAAGGTCGCCTGAAGGAAGTATAACGCTTTTTCCTTACGTGATGGTTTTTGCCAGTTTACTCCTACTGCAAGTCGCGTTAAAGAACTTCGTTCCAAAAATATTCTTCCTCTTTTTGTTACACCATTTCCAGTAGAAAGTCGGCGATCATCATAGCTATTGATTCTTTATTCTTGGATGCCTCTTGAAGTTCGGATGTTAACATTTCGTACCATCTTTTCATGTCTGCTTCCCAGGAAAGTTTGCATCTACCAGGTCTTCCAGAGCCAGTAATTCCTCCATATTGCACGAGGTGAAAGAGACGATATTTCTCAGGGTGTCTGTACACATCACCATAATATTTAAATTTCCTTGTTCGGATTATATGGAGCCCCTCAGCTTGGTTCGACATCCTGTTCAATACTTTTTTGTTGGTTACGCGGTCACGATAAGAAATTTTTAGCATCCTGCGATAAACGTACATTTCGAAGGCTTCAATTTTCTTCTCTAAAGTTTGCGTGAGAACCCAGCTTCCCATGCCATACAGTAGTATGGACCAGATGTAGCAACGCACCAGTCGCATTCGTAATTGTAAATCAAATCCTTCCGGGTCATCAAATTTTTCATATTAAGAAAAGTCTTCCTTGCTTTCTCTATTCGTGTTCTTATCTCCACTGACTGGTCAGTTTCTTCATGAAACCATGTTCCCAGATACAGAAATATGCAGACTCGTTCAAGCGCTTTACCTTCAATAAGTAATTTCTTCATCCGTATTACTTTAACCTCTGTCAGCCGATGTACTGCCAGCCATTTGGTTTTACTGATATTTATATTGAGTCCATATATTACACTAATCTGTGTCACACGGTTCAACATGACCTGTAACTTTTCGAAGCTGTCTGCAATTAGAACGGTATCGTCTGCATATCGGATGTTTGACACCCTTTCTGGCCCTATTGTTATACCATCCTCCACGTTCAAGGCTTGCCTGAAGATTGTAATGTGACCATTACATGGCTAAAGAAAATCAAATAAATAAAAAGAGAAATAAAAAAAAAAAAATGAAAAATAAATAGAAAGAAGGATAATAAGAAGAATTGTTGGGCCAAAATATGAAAATGATATATAGAAACTAAGAACTAATAAAGAGGTATATGAAATAGTCGAGAAAATAACAGATACCATGCGCAAAAGAAGGGTCTCGTTTTATAGCCATCTTAAACGGATGGAGCCGGAAAGACTAACCAAAAAGATATTCGACTTTTTTGATGAAAATAAGAATACGCAAATAGGTTGGTTTGTGGAAGTTAAAAGAAGGACACTAAAACGAAATGAAGATAGAAGAAGAAGAAATTCAAGATAGATTAATACTTAGAACAAAAAAATAGCAATGCTCAAAAGCTTTAAAGAAAAACAGAAGAAGAAAACTAGAAAAATATGGACGGAGGAAAGAAAAGAAGAACACCGGCAGAGGATGAAAAAATATTGGCTGGAGAGGAAGGCGATGAATCGTGCTTAAATTATTTTGCGCGGTCCTTAGATGACCAAACTCGAAAAAAAAAATAAAGTACTAAAAATTAAATTTAATAAATTATCGAACAAATGGTGTGGGTGTAAGTGTTCGTATGTATGTAATCCTGTTATCGACTAGGAGTGAATGGAATACTGTCTCGCCACCCACGGATGACGATTCGGCAAAGCGTAATTGTATGGATCATAAAAATGAGGCCTGTGAATATTGCAGGTTCTAAGAATTCCAAAAACGCACGGCAATGTGAATAGATCAAAGAATCTCCACGGTCTCCTTCGTCTTCATCTTCCTCCATTCTCACTATATTTATTATTTAGACACATTGTTAAATATATTCACGGTAAAATAAATTTTTAACACTTCATTAAACAATTAAATGTATAATTTTTATATCCCCGACGCGTTTCGAAGCAAACACTTCATGTTCATGGGAGTAATTCCATTCTGACGAGTGCCGCCGTCAGGGTTGTAAAACAAGGAAACGAAAAAGAACGGTTGGAATAACCCAGAATCCAGTGCTAGCGAAACCGTCTAAAAACGGTTAGAGTCAGTCTGATTTTTGTCGCGGTCGAGATCAGTACAGAACAGTTTTCGGTCTTGGTCATCGGTCCAGTTCACTAAAAGTAAATTATTTCGATCACTAGCTTAAGCCTTACCGCTCGAGTTTTTTCGGTCAAGTATAGCCGCCATCGTTTAACGTTATTCCAAAAAGGCATTGGGCGTAGAATTTAAAATACCTAAACTAATCGCGAACCAAGTCTTCCGCCACCGATCAATTGATCCAGAGGAACAACGGACCGCCGTCATTGTGGATATCGCATCACCCAGCCAACAACGGAGCTATGTATCATATTGAATTATTTTAATAATCGTCATCTTGTTATACTTGTGTTAATTTAATAAATGCGTTTTTTAGCGGTCGGCCGTTCCAAGTAAAATCGTTGTAGGTAAACTCATAATAAAGCCTTTAAATCTTAATTCATTTCCTTGGATTATGTAATAATAATAATCATCAAATAAATTATAATAATAATAATAATAACAAAAAGAAATCAATTACGATATTTAACTTCCGCGGGATTAAATCCGCGGTGGCATCTCTAAGGGGATAGATAAAACAGAAATAACATTACAAGATTCACTCAGAGTAGATGTTAAATAGAATTGGAGATAGTATGCATCCCTGGCGGACGCCATTTTTAATCGAGATTTCTTCTGATTCTTCGGTTTCACTTCTTATTACAGCAATCTAGTTCCAGTATTTCCCAACTGATACCAATTTCTTTGAGTACTTGCATCAACTTGTCATGTCTCACGCAGTCAAAGGCTTTACGTTAATCAATGAAACAATAGTAGAAAGTTGATGCCTAACATCACGACATCGCTGAGCCAATATTTTCAGAGCATATATTGCTTCCCTTGTACCATATCCACATCTGAATCCAAACTGATATGTCTCGACATTCTCATCGCATTTTTCATAAATTCGTTGATGAATTACTTTTAGAAAAATCTTCAATATATGAGACATGAGGCTTCTTATGCGTTAGTCTCCACAGTCCATGTCATAATCTTTCTTAGGTAACGTAATGAAGGTAGATGGTAGATTTCAGCCAGTCTGCAGGTAAAATGCCTATCGTTAACACTGAATTAAAAAAATTGACTAAGAACGTGAGTGCTAGACAATTAGATTGGAGTAATTTAATCAGTTCGCACTGAAATTTGTCAAGGCCAACAGCTTTACCTGATTTCATATTCTTCATAGCAGTCAGCGTTCTCTAAAACTGGGTTCACAGGTCCATCTTGACTAGATTCTTCAATTAAAGAAGATACTGCAGGCTTGGAATCCTCAAATAAATCGGTGATGTATTCTTTCCACTGTGAGAGCCACGTAACTTTTTCTAAAATGATTTTACAACTCTTGTCTTTCAATCTGTTACTATTAAACGTTCATTTCCTAATTGTAAATTCTTTAACTTTTTTGTGAAGGTTAGCTTGTATCTCTTCAATTTCTTGACACCTCTCAGTCAGCCAGGCATCTTTAGCTTCACGTATTTTCCGGCGAATACTTTTATTTACGGCCCGGTATTCGGCTGAGTCATCTTTTGCTTTCCTTCTCTGTTCCAATAATGAGAGAATCTCATCTGTCATTCATTGCCTGTTTTTATTCTTCCCCATGTACCCAATTATTTCTTCTTCAATAGTCTGTTGGGATTCTTTCCATTTTGACCAAGCTGTTACATTGTCTTCTTCATCCTGTACATTTGCTAGAACTCGATGTATTTCTTTGGAAACTTTATTTCTCACTGCGGGTTCTTTAAGCTTGCGTATATCAATGCGACGTGTAAGTGGTGACCTGACCACCTTGCGGAAACCAACTATAAGAACTATCACTACTGGAACATGATCAGAGTTGATATAGGCCCCTGGGTAGGTACATACCGACTTGAGATCTTTTCTGAACTGGTTCTTCACGAGAATATAGTTAATTTGGTTACGGTGTTCTCCGGATGGCGACACCCAGGTGTACAGCCTCTTCAGTGGTAGTTGAAAGCATGTGTTTGCGATTGACATATCGTGCTCTTCACAGAATCGGACTAGACGATCTCCGCACTCGTTCCCATTGACAAGTCTAAATTTTCCAATTATCTGTTCATGGGCATCAGATCCGATTTTCGCATTCTAATCACCTTCTACTATTGCTACTTCACCCGGTTTTGTCAGCTCCATGATTGTTGAAATCTGTTCATAGAATTCTTCAATTTCTTCCTCCTCTTTATCGGCAGTGGGACATAGATTTGAATTATGTTCAGAAGTCTGTAGTTCGTATTTAATCTGACCATCATTGCTCTTTCGGATAGTGATATAAATTCCAAGACAGACTTTCGTATAGTTTTATCAATTATGATACCTACACCAGCTTTGTGGGAATCATCGATAATACCCAAGTAGTGGAAATCGACATCTTCTAATTTTGTACATCCGTTACCAGGCCATCTCACTTCACTCAAACCGAGAATATCCAATTTGAGATGCTTGCGTTCTGCATTAACATTCTTCAATATCCCAAGCATGAAGAGGCTACGAACGTTCCATGTAGCAATGCAGGTTTTCTTATTCACTACTTTCATTGTTGAAATACATACATCAGTAGCTAGCGGGGGGATTCTTAGCACCGTCGCTCCACTTAAGGGGTACCCCGAACTAATAGCCGTTGTTTGGGATTCTTAGCCATGATGAAAAAATGAAAGAATACTCCAGTGGTTTCCCGTCGCCTTCTGGAGGTTGAAAGGCCCAGTTTTATGGCACTCGGTACTCTCCAAGAGTAGCTGCTAAGGGTATTGTAGCAATGAACAGGGTCCCAGTGGTTTGCAAGTTCTTACGCAGTTAATGATTAACGGTATTTAATGTCAACTTGTCTCCAACAACCAAGCCCACACCGTTTTACCACTAGAATAGTAGGTATCTGCTTTAGCCCTCTAAATAGCACTGAGCCAACCGTATAGGTTACCACCCCACACGACGCGGACGTACAGAGACCTCATGGCTGTGGTTTCGTTTCAGCTGTCGATGGGACTAGCATTATAGGCAGTTAAGTAACTACTTGCTAGAAAACTAGCTCTAGTTACTACAGCCTACCTCAGTGGGGCGAAAAAATATTAAGTAAAATAATTTGTTTTTACGAGCGAGAGAGGAATAATGGATTTACTGACTATTATTAATATTAACCATCTTCATTTATTTCTTACTGCCAACAGAACTCTTAAATAAATGTCACAAAAGACTGTTTATTTTGTTCACCAAAATCGTTATTTCAAAAGAGTTTCAATCAAGTCTCTATTTTATTTACAGCAGCGGAATAATGTGAAGCTCCATCTTTGTTTAATTACATGATGTTCTCTGAACATAATAATCTACATATCAGAGTTGCTATTACCAACTGTTGTACAAATTCTATGGGAGTACCATTAATTTTATACTGCAGCCCCATGAATATAAACAACAGACGATTCATTGAAAAATCTACTGAGAGAGGAACTATGCCTTGTAAAACTAAACAACTTTCTGACAGTAAAGTAATAACGTACTTTTGCTGAGCAGGTATTCATATTTTATTGGTAAGACCAAATTTTGAACTTGCATATGATTTGTGGGTATGTATTTCATAACCAAAAACTGTATCATCCATAAGTGTATTCGCAGAATCAATTTGTAATATATGTTCCATTGCACACTATATTGAACTGATGTTTTCTTAGTTAATCAACACTGTGTAACCCAATGACTTTAGTATACTAATACTTTTTCTACTCAGCGCTTTTTTCTTTTTTTTTTCTTTTATATAATTTTCTTCACTTCGAAGCAGCGTTTGCGCATGTTTATATGTACTTTTATTAGTATACATGATAGGCATTTTAAAGCAATATTAATGTACCTTTATTAATTTATCATTTTAATACTTTATATATACATTTATCTCTGATATGTAATCTGTACTTATGGATAAATAAATTATTGTTTTTAGATTTAAAAAAATCTTATATCCAGGTACTATATTTAAGGGAGAACTATAAATGAGATGAAACGAGGTTCCATTTATATATCCGCTTACTGCAATGTTACAGTACACATTTAATATATTAATCGGCATAATCTATTTGTAATTATAGAACATTCAACATACTATTAAAACCTAATAATAGAGAAATACTCCACGGTTCAGTAAATTATATATAATAGTTACCCAATATAATGCACTTTAACATTTTTTCATCACCTTTTATAATAACACCATCGTCCGAATATTCTCGGAAATATTCTTTTACATCTTCCACTTTGTAACATCCACTGGGTAATATGAAAGATTTTGGAGGTTTGTTTCTTTACACTGCAAAAGCAGAATCATAGTAATACAATGTGTTACATTCTGATGTAATATTATTCAGCGATTTATGCCAGTTACACCATGACTTAGTTGACGATCTAGCTTTGAACTGGGTTCAAAATAATTATAACCGGGATAATGCAGTTGAAACAGAAGCTTATCTATAACTGTATTTAATACAGTACCAAGACTGCAGCTACACTTTAACCAATATAAAAGGATATACTTCATAATCTATGCTCAAAATTGATTTTCTAGTATACCGGTAAATAACAGCAATTTAATACCTAGACATACCATGAGTGGAGCCAGAAAACCAAGAATGAGAATGCTTCCAAGTATGACAGACACATCAATCCCAGCGTCATCAATAGTTGGAGCAGCCAGAACCAAGCCGCTTAAGTGTTTCAAATGTAGCCAGGCTGGACATTTTGCACAAGACTGTACAGCTACAAGCTATTCAGTGTTGGCATAGAAATAGACAGGTCTGTGTTTCAGTACTTGGAAAAGCCAGGGTTCCATTCAAATGACTGATTTATATTTTGAAGTAGAAATTATCATTGTAAGAGATAACTATCAACCTTACAGCATGATCATTGGCATGGCCATTTTAAAACAAACAGATGTAACTTATCATAAATAAGTAAACGATATTAAGGTCGGACTGATATTCAACCCAATCACTGTGATAGAAGCTAGCGTGTTTGAGGAAGTACAGTTACCCCCTCCCCCCAGAATAATCCGAAATATTGCTGCAGCGAGATCTAAGTACTACTTCATTTACATCATTTCTGAAACTAGAGGTGGATTAAAGATTTAGTGTCCGGGACTAATCTTGAATGAGCCCCCCTCCCACCATTGAAGAAAAAATCATGAAAAAATTCATTATCATATATGTATAGACAAAATAGCAAAAAAAAAAAAAAAAAAACTTACTATGTATGTATGAGTGGCTAATAAAATTAAAATTATGCTCTCTTTAAAAAATTAACTCTCTCATCCTAACAAACTGAATCCTATATGAATTGAACGTCAAATAAGGAATTTTATATTTACATATATACAAATATTTTTTTTTTTTAATATGTGTAATTTTTTGATGTTTTCTTTTTCTACCAAAAAATACTTATACATACAAATTAAATATTGTAGGTAGCAAAAAAATAAAGGGGAGAACAAATAACTTCGGAGAGTGCATGAATTCAAAGAAATTATAAGTGAAGTAAGATGGTTTGGTGAAATGCAGGACCAAAGCATAAACCGAGAAGAGATCGAGGATAATATAGGAATTTTGTGAGGAGAGAACCGCCAGTTATTGGAAATAAATTGATAAGAACTTAGGAGTTTAGAATTAGTAATAGGGAGGCATTTAATCAGAAATCTTTCACCTAATAAGATTTTTCAAATGAAAAGAGAAAGGAATCCAGGCTCTGCCAAAATGGCTGGAATTAGGGAGGAATTAAATACTCCGATACAGAGATGAAGACATGAGTTTTGGATATGATCAAGTTTATGAAGAAATTGTTTGGAAGCACTAGTGTACGGGAATGCGCCATAATTAAATTTAGAAAGGATTATCGATCTATATAACATAAGTAAAATATAAGGATCACCACCCTATTTATGGGGCGAAAGAGCTTTTAGCAAATTGAGCCTATTGAGAGCAAACGTACACAGATAACTAATATGCTCCCGAAAGCATAGGATACTATTAAGTATGATGCCGAGATAAGAAAAGGAATTGACTAAAGGAATGGGAAGGTGGCGTGAGGAAAGATTAACTAAAGAAATAAGGGCAGAATTTGAAAACCAAAAAGGCAAATTTTTTGGGTGAGATAGAAATATGAAGAAAGGATAACATATTTTCTAAAATAGCAAGAGAATGATTAAGCTCAGCGTTTACCAATGAGATATTATCTGACGAGGAGTAGATAAGAATATCATCAGTATAGAATAACCATGTGGAGGAAACTTAGAGGATAACGAGATTTTAAACATATATATTGAGAAGAGTAGAGCTAAGATATGATCTCTGCGGGAGGCCTCGGTAAATCACCCTAGCATTAAAGATTTAGAAATAAGAGATAAAAATGTACAAGCATAATACTACTTATGAGAAAAAAACGGCTATTTTTTTTCACCTGCTTTTACTATTTTAGATCATTCTGATACCTAAGTATTTCAAACTGGATAAACTTAGGTATGATTTGAATTTAGAATAAAACAAACTTTGAATTTGTAACTGTTGATTTGGTTGCTGGGTATTTTTATTATTAGGTTACTATACTACCTAGTCGAAATATAAAAAGATAGATTAAAAAGTAAATTTAGAATTGGTAACCCAATTTATTCAATTTAAGAATATTATTGTAGTTTTTAGACTTTTATATAGATAGTAAATATCGATATTGACAAAACAAGAAGAAAGAAAGTTTAATAAACGATTAAAATTGCTTAATATTTTAAAGCCCCTTTAATATTTTCAGGCGGAAGATAAGAATTATTAAAATTTAATAATTAAAATTGATTACATTAATATAATATTTTTTCAAATTGTATAAAGCTATTTTAAATGATAACTATTTTATAATAAATTAATGTAAGTTTATTAGTGAAAAATTATTTATTTTAATTTTTGGTAACAGTCGACTATCTATTGAAATATATGTACATTATAAAAAACGATTAGTTTTATCGATACATGTTATTTGTAAACCGCAAAGTAAAACAGAAATTTTCAGAGATTTAACAAGGATGCACAAATTCTATACATTAATAATTTTGTTGTAATGTTGAAGTAATTAAAATGTTTGTACGGCAATTCTAATATTAGAACAAATAAAATTTGTAATGGGTGGAACAAAAAGAAGTAGAAAAGATCATCCCGGTAATTCATTAATAGAATATTCTTTTTTGAAGAAAATACGTATGAATTTATTAAATATTAAGTGGCATTATTATATCTCAGATTAATCATATTGTATTTTTAAAAACATAACTTTTTAATTGTTTTTATTTTGACTCATATTTTGTATAGCGTGTGTATCAGTCACGATATTTTCCAAACAATATTTATTTTTTGCTTATAAATTGTTCTTTTAACATAGTTGTACAACGCATATTTAAAGCAGTTATTTTATTTTAGAAAAGAAATCTAAAAAACGTAGAAAAGATGATGATTACACTGATCAGGAACCATCGGAAGTTAATGAAGAAGGTAACTAAAATGAATTATTTAATAAATTGTTTCATAATATTTTACAATATCAGAACAATTAACTTCTTGTTTTTAATCTATTTTGTTGCTTAAATTATTTTATGTACAATTTTAAGACAAATTAACTTTTTTTAGTTTCCATTTCTATATTCTTTCACATTGGTATTATCATTATTCCTGTATTCGAGTTCCAGTGCTCAGGAAAACTACTCACTTAATCTGCATGTTTCAATGTAGTAGATAATTATATCTTTTATTCTTTTACCTCGTAGTACGTTGTTATTTAAATTAGTGATTAGTCACATTTAATTCGCGAAGATATTTGTACTTCGCTGTTAAATGTTTACTATACGATTTGTATGATCAAACTTTTTTAAAATTATAACCTATTAATTTTTTGTTGCAGCAGAAAAGTAATTAAACCTTTAATTTTTCGTTTAACTATGTTTGCAATTAATATACTGTATGGTGGAATCGTTAATCTTGATTTACTTACTACTTTTCTATTTTGAGTCTTATTTATCTTTGTATTTTAAATACGAAGAAATTAAGTTGTTGAATAAAAACTAGTTTTTTTATTTTATTTATCGATTGAAACAAAAGATAACCTTTTACTTCCAGTATCTACAATATGTATGTTGAAGATTAATATGAACACTTACCAGTTTCACTGTTATAGAAAAATGTTGAACTAAAAAAAGTGGTTGAAGATATTAGGTTAAAACGTTACATTCTAATTAAATGGTATTACGAAAAAGCATTCTTAATAAATTGGCAAGGCTGATATAATTTACCTGGTTAAGTTGTTTATTTTATTCTTTTATTTCTTTTGTTATTCGTTTGTCGTTATAGTGTTTATAGTCCGCACGAAATAAATAAATTTCCTCTACAAAAATTTATTATTATATTGAAATTTTAATGAACATCGAAATTATTTAAAAAAATGCATGCTAAAGTAAAATTCTATGATTTTTGTTTTTACTATGAACGATTAGTGATAATACCATCTGCTGCAAAACAAAATATTAGCTGTAGTGATGTTCTCGAAGATGAATTTGGAGCTAAAGATTACAGAGCACAAATGGAGCTAAAACCGGATAGTGAAACAAGACCTTTATGGGTTGTAAGTAAAATATGTTGATTTCTAATTTGCGCTGAATATAACATTTTTTTAATAAAAATTTTATGTTCTATATACATATTTAAATTATATATATAACTTTTTCAGGCGCCGGATGGACATATATTTTTGGAAACATTTTGTCCCCTATATAAATACGCTCACGATTTTCTTACCGCAATTGCAGAACCAGTTTGTAGACCACAGTATGTGCATGAAGTAATATGCTTTTACAGATTTAAACATTTATTTAATATTTTTAGAAGATCTTTGTGAAAAAATTTTTTACAATATTTTTACTTTCACAATAGCATTTTTTTCCTTTGTATATAACAAATAAATACTTAATTCGTTTATTTTTCATATATGTAGGTACTTATTCTTGTTTTTAATATAAATTGTTTCACATTATTTCAGGAAAACTTGTTCTATGTAAATTCTTATATTTTCTACAATATAAAGAAAAGTATGCTTCAGCATAAAATCTGTTCGTCAGCGTTTATCTTAATTGTTATAATAATGTTTTTATAATGAATAATAAACATTAGAATTATTAAAATCGGCTGTGTGTTTGAGTTTATTTAAAAATAATTCAGTTACAACTCCGAAAATTAGGTTTTCACAATTTCATTTTGCTTCCTATTGTGTAGGATTTTTAAAACTTACATTATACATATATCTTAATGTGAATTTATCGTAAAAATAGTTTAATAATTCTAAAATTTGAATTATGCATGTTAGTCTTATTTACATTACAATCATAATTAGGTTTAAAAATTTAATTATTTAAAATTATTGGATTTATTAAGTGCTCTTTTATAAAATATGTTTCAAGCTAACAAAAGACTATTACAAAAAGGGTAATGAAAGTTTTAGTTTTACTTAAATTAAGTGAGAAATTACATCCGGAATAAATTATTCGGTTTTAATATATAAATAATCGAAAGATGGGCAAATTATTTGAAATGCATATTTTTAATTAAAATTACAAGAGGGTATTTTTTAGTTTTTATGTTGTAATTATATGTTTAATTTTTATAAAATTTGGTGTTCTCTGTTATAACATAAATATGCATTGCTTTATTATTAGAACTTCCTTAAAAGATTCGTTTAAAAAATCTTTCGTAAAACTTCAAATTATGTTCCAAATATACATCATTTACACTACATAGTTTCAATCATCTGTTTTATTGGTTTTATTGGTTTGACTATTAATTTTAAATATATATTTTTTTTTTCTAGTATAAGTTAACTGCATATTCGTTGTATGCAGCTGTAAGTGTCGGAATTGAAACAGAAGATATTGTTGATTACTTGAACTCTTTCAGTAAGACTAACGTTCCAGATGGGATAATAGAGTTCGTTAAAATATGTACTTTATCTTATGGCAAAGTAAGTATTCTGTATTTATTAATAAAATAACACTTCGTTTAAATAAAGTAATGTTTTGATCAACATTACACATACTGCAATATTTGTTACGCAAATTGCGGTTATTGAATACTAATATAACTTATTCATCGAGATTTCTTTTCAAAGTTAAGTGAACGATATTTCAAGTAATATTATATTAACACAAAATTTCAATTAGAATTATTAATTTTTTCATTAATTAACTAACATACTTAATTAGAAATTTTGGAATGATGGTTGCAAAAAAGAGTCTTGAAGTGGAAAAATACGTATTTTATATTTGTTAAAAATACATATATGTATATATTTTTAGTTTGGCTTTAATAAAAATTGTTATTTTCGTATTGGCGAAATATTTAAATTATTTACTATATTTCTTCTAAAATTCAAATACCACTTGAAATGATTAATTGAACAACAAAAATATGTTTTATACTGTTTAACAGATATTTTTATTAATAATCTCAGTCGGATTTCTAGAATTATCTCAACTACTCGAAGTAAAATTTCTGCTTAGTATTACACAACGTAAACTAAAACTTAATATTTTAGATGTTTATTTCAAAAACTAGTCTCTGGTGAAAAAGCGGCTAATATACTGGGGGACTGATCTTTTCAGCGTACAGAAGTAGGAGTTTTTATTAAAATCCCTTTACAAATTATCTACGATATTTTTTTAATTCCGTCAGCTATTGTGTTGATAAGAAACATAAGTAACAAAAATTATTTCTACATTATTACAAAACGTCTCTTTTGTGCAATTAGTAACTTCGTATAAAAAATGCTGTTCTTGGTCTTCGATTTATTTCTTTGTATATTATTGTGTGTGTGTGTTTGTCTGTCTGCATGATCGTCGTGATAGCCTAGTTGCTAGAGCATTCAACTTCTAACTCGGTGATCTGAGTTGGATTCACTGCAACGACTACAAATTATTAATAGAAATAATAGCATTTAATAGAATACGAAGCACGGGTGAGGTCTGTTGTCACATGCTATCCACAAGGTCTGAGACTGATTTTTTTCCCGCGCTTGCGGTAACACTACGACCTTGAAATTTCTACGCGATAGGCCGGCATCCCTCCTCCATCGATAGACGTGTTCGCGGCCCTCATGTGATCATTAGTTCTCTAGCTGTGTCGTGTTTTATACAAGTGTTTAGTGGTGTTTGTCACCAAAATAGAAAAGTGAAATTTCGAGCAACGCGTCGCGATTAAATTCCGGCTACCAAAACGTACGGTAAATTGCTAAAAGTTTATGGTAGGGACTCTATAAGTAATTCGCAAGTGTTTCGTTGGCATAAAGAATTTAAAGACGGCCGTGATAGCGTGAAAGACGAAATGCGAAGCGGGAAACCGGTGGAAGTGCGGACTGATGCAACTACCGAGATGGTCGTTTAATAGTTCAAATATTAGCTGACGAACTAAATATCAACTATGAAACCGTTAGACAGATGTTAAGCGGCGATTTTGCGATGAAAAATCTGTGCGCAAAGACGGTACCGAAGAACCTTTCTGAGGAGTAAAAACACCATCGAGTGTCAATCGCGCAAGATTGCTTGGAATAGGTAGAAAACGATCCTACGCTGCTCGACCGCTATAGGTGACAAAAGCTGTTTTTTCAGTATAATCCCAAGACGAAGGGCAAAAGCCAACAGCGGCTGTCTCTGGGCGTCCCGGGGCCAGGAAAAACTCGCATGAGTAAGTCAAAAGTGAAGATCATGCTCATCTGCTTCTTCGATAGTCGTGGGGTGGTCCATAAGGAGTTCATTCAAGCTGGACAGACTGTTAATCAGGTCTATTATCGTGATGTACTAGAAAAATTTTGAAAAAGGATCAACAGAATGTGACCAGACATCGCGAAAACGTGGATTCTTCATCACGGTAATACACCTTGCCACAGTGCGTTCAGTGTTATTGAGTTTTTAACCTTTAAAGGGATTGCAGTATTGCCATAGCCCTTGTATTCGTCCGATCTGTCACCATGTGACTTCTTTCTATTCCCCAAGATCAAAGAAGTGGTAAAAGGAACGCATTTTGAATCCTTTAACGGCATTCAAGAGGCCGTGACAAGGGTATTATCGGACATTCCACTTGAAGCGTTCCAGAACTGCTGCAATGCATGGATGTGTTAGTTCCCAAAAGAACTACTTCGAAAGTGATCATGTTGTTATTGAATAATTTTTATATATACGGTTTTTATAGACTCGGTCTCATTACTTAATTAGCAGACCTTGTAGCGACAGGCTAAAATGCATCTCCCAATTTGTCTGATCAGTACAGGAGATTATGCCAACTTATTCTATCGGAAAATGATCCAGCAGTGGAACGACATAGACATAAAGTGATATATGTATATGTATATATATATATATATATATATATATATATATATATTTGTAGCAAATCAGTACTTTTGGTCATGTGCAGAAATCCCAAAGTAAATGAAACAGAAAGAAATCTGACAGTAATTCTGATAGCAGAGATTAATCTGGTTAAGGGAAGAAGGCAATTGTTAACTTATCAATAGAGAAATCTGAGGACTTACTCTGCATATTGATGAAAAAAATGAGCATTACTTTGAATTTTGACTTCAAAAATCGAGCTTTTTTCATCCTTGAAGACACTGATATTTTCCCATACATAAATTGGCACTTGGTTTCTGTATTGTACTGAAAAATGCATAGGTCGTCCTATATAATTACCCTTTCCAACATTTTGGTGTTTTCGTTTAGTCTTACAAAGATATCAAAACAAATTTTCTTACGGATCAGGTTTTGATTAACACTCATCTTTTTTTCGGCACAATTTTATTCATTTTAACGACCTTTTTCGAAGTTAAAGTTGCAACAGGGCTAGCTGGACGCTATCATAGGTTTTTCAACGTCCAGAAAGTGGTTTGCGTCATAAAAATCTTGCGCATTTAATCATTCTTTCCATAAGCCTCTTTCATTAGCATTAAACTGTAGGCATTTTTTTTCAATTTAACAAGGAATTTCAAATTGACGTGTTCAATTTTTTTGTCGCACTTTTTTCCTACGAACTAACCTGAACATCGTTTCTACTAGACACAATAGCAAAATAACTACTGCATGTACACTAACACGCTTCTGTATGCGAACAGTAGACACTCCAATGTTATTCAAGTCTTGTTTGCTTCTCCTCCTACAACAACAGAGTTTCGTAATAAACACAGTTTCGTTGTTTAATAGCCACATCTATACTTGTATTGTGTAACGGTATTTTTTGTACAAAATTACCGATAGCATGGAACGGATGTTTTATTGTGATGAAGAATTAACTTTGGTAACCAATGTCCTTCCCGATACGAACTGTTATGAAGTTTGAAAAATATTGTTAATAATCTGTAAAAAAAAAAAAGAGGCTAAATACATATAAATCTAGTAGCGAGCCCAGTATTCTGCACTCCGATAAATACCACGTTCCAATACGAGTTCATTGCGTTGATTTCCTCCTTTTTAATTCAATGCCTACCTCTCTAAAGTTGTAATTAAAAAATTATAAGCAACGATAATAATATTTCATGACATATGCCATTTATCAGTGATTTAATATTATAAGAATCCGCGTGAACGCAGTAGCATGTAATAAAATTGATTTCGTACTGTTACTCGCAGCTGTAATTGTCGGGAACTTAATTTCAAATTTCTGTCATGTAATTTGTTTGTAATTTTAATCGTCTTAGAAGCGCCAACAGAGGTGACCATAAATTCTCCTGTTATAAACGAACAAGAAGATATTTTTCAAAAATTTCCTTAATCAGTTACAAAAAAGAAAACGAACGGTATAACCGACTCGATTGCCAAACACATCTTTTACACGACTTACAAATTTATTACCGCCATTTTGGTCTATAAAATTTTTGTTTCTTAGATTGACAACTATTTAATATTTTTACTATTGGCATTATCTGTTTTATATTAGAAGCATATGACTCACTGTGCATATGAGTCTGGATATTCTTGATTTGAAACTTACATTATTTTATAATTTTAAACTAAAATCGATAAGAAGCTGTATTAAGGAACTATTTTTAAAACGTTTGGTTTATAAATTTTATTATTTGTTTATTTGTTTTTCAGTTCGTTATTATTCGCGGTTTGTCTGCATGTAAAGGATACAAATTCAGTGGCCCCATTTATTTTCAATGTATCCCTATTTATCACATTACTTATTGCACTTATGAGTACATTCTTATACTATTATTCAAATTAGTTCGCATTTACTTGATTGAAATTGATTACTCATTTATTTAGGTGTAAGCGCTATCATTCATTTAAATCGCCGTATGAAGTTCTGTTCTATGAAGTGGTCGATAATTTTCCGAATGTCCCGTTTTCGCATCTTTCGCAATACAATAACTTTTTCAATATCATTCCAAGGGTTATAATTTATGATTATTTGTGATTGTATTTGCTTTTAAAGCGAGAGTTTATTTTTTATTGAAACCTATTATTCACTTACCGATCAACACAGACGTACTTTTTTTTTACCTTCATATTTAAATTATTTCCGTTACATCAAATAAGTTTACAACAATATTGTTTTTTGATGAAACTTATTTTTAAATATTTTATATTTTATTTTGAATTGTATAGTTTTTGACGTGTAACACGGTTACAGTATTACATAAAAATTTTGTTTATTAAGGCGAAACTCGTTTTGAAACGTAACAAGTATTTCGTGGAATCCGTTTTCCCGGAAATAATACAGAAATTATTAAAAGATCCGGTTATTCGGGACTGCCGTGTGAGGGCCGTCGATGAACTTACAGATGTTCAGACAAAGCTTGATGTACCTAAAGAGGTATAAATAATTTTTAATAGAAATAAGTGTGTTTAAATTTGTATTATTAATAAATTCCTCATCTCTACCTGTGCAATGGGCCTTTAAATTTATCAAAAAGACACGTGTAGTAAAAAAATTTCCGTCCATTGTTGTTTAGAAAATGTAAAGTTAATTTTTTCTCATTCTAAGTGGGGATTAACTATCCTATTGTGAAAATATGATTCATTATACATTTTTAAATAAAAATTCAAAACTATACTAATGCAGTATAAAGTAATTAAGGTGAAACTATGGAGATGAAAAATATTTTTATGTAGAAAGAAATCGTGGTGTAAAATTTGCAATAAAAATTGTTGCTTTGTATTATTATAGATAGAGAGTAATGAAAATGAACTATAAAATTAGAACGCATATTATTCCTTAGGGTCTTTTAAATTTTAATGTATCAGTGAAATTTTTTCTGCGAGCAAAATACAGTTTTCGTTTTCTCCCTCTCCCATCCACTGGAGGAAAAATTATGCGGACTTCGCTTTTATTTTTCAAATCAAAGGATCTGAAATACTTTAATAGTGAAATATATTTCATTTATTTTTAAAATTTGTTTATTAACTAATTAATAAAAAATATATTTTAATTCAAAAGTACACTTAAAAATTTAAAAGGGCATAAATAATTTTGAATATTAAACAGCATGTTTAACGCTATGATTCTAATTAAGTTTTTAGATTTACGTAACTTTTAACTTAAGTTTCGACGAAAGTCTCACCTTTAGTCAGGAAATAATTATCAGAGAACAGAAATAAGTAGCTTGCACAGGAATATCTGAATGTTGGTTATAAATTATTATTTAATGAATTCCCCCGAGATAGGACATCTCATTTCACATAAGTCATAATGTTAACTTTTTTTTTTTTTGCATTATAGTTAAAGATCAGAAAATATTTTTATTCAGTTCATTGGTCATAAATAATGATTGAAATTTTATTTTAAGGAAATCACGCCTACAATTTATATTGAATAATTTAAAAACTTTAAATGCATCCACATTAATAAATACAAAAAACAATTAATATATTATAGTTAAACAATAAAACTATTCATATTTATTTAATTTAAATAACTCATATTACATGTTTAAAAATATACTGTCAGATGTATTTTTTTGTTTACAAACAATGTTGTTCGTTAAACGTTTACGACTCTTTTACAATTCCTTAATTTTTATCTTCATTCGAATTTCACGGTTTCCATACTTATATTTTGCCAAATTTTTAAAACAAATTCAAGTAAACCTCATATAACATTGACAAAAGAAATTCATTCCCTATCATTAAAAATCTAAAAAATCCATCTCTGCTTTAATTTATTATTATCAATATATATGTGAGATTGGTGCTTACTTAATAAATTGAGCAAAAAACATTTTTTAATTCTTTTGAAGGACATGAGGAAAAAAATAAAAGTTATTTTTCGATTTAAAAAATATCTGTTGTTTTTATAGTTTACTAACAATTTTACTAGTTCTGTTTTATTATAAACTATTTCGTTTAAAAAGCTTTGAAAAATTTTTACAGACACTTGTAGAGTTTCGTGTGTGAAAAACAATTAAACAGTATATGCAGACACATATTTTATATCAATAAGTATGTGATAGACAACTGTATATGCGAGTGAGAAAGAGAGTAGGGATAGTTTGAAGAACTTAGAGGTAATGAATTTCAGCAACAATACAAGGCTGCACCACTAATGGAATATTTAAGTTTATAATATTTTATATATAAACAGAAACGTTCTTTTTAACTTTTGTGCTAAACCTTCCTGAGAAAGAATACTAAACAAAACTTACGTTTAGTGTTTGCTAAGTACTGTACTATATGTTAATATTTATATGTAAATATTAGCCTGTATCCGATACATCTAATGAACAATTAAAAGATGCCACTGATACTGAAAAGCAGAAAGGTCCAGTTTCAGATGATTTTATAGAATTTTATAATCAAATAGAGGAAGATGAAGAAGATCAAGAAGAAAAGTTCTTAGAACAAATTTCATTTGAAGTCAATCAGGTTCGTTTTTATTTGTTTTTACTTATATATTTAAAAATTTTTAGGGTACAATTTAGAATTATAATTTACATCTGTTTAATAATTTATATTAGATTGTTTGCTCATTTGGATTGTCTCCCACAAAGAATCTTGAAAAAATAAATATAAATTTCAATTAATTTTTATTGGTTCATTGGTTTTTTAAATAAGACTCGTAGCTTAATTACATTGTCTCTATTTTTAAACACGCATCATACTAGAATTTTATGTATATGCCCATTTGTAATTTATTCTAATTAAATGTTCTTTATTTCAAAAATAATGGTTATTTTTAGGTTATTTATCGCTTAAGTTTCCATCAGTTTAATTAGTTTTCTCGATGTTAATAAATTTATTTTTTAAATTAATGAGAAGTAAAATATAAATCAATCTATAAAATTAATTTATATTTTCTATTCATTTATGTAAAATATTAACTTATTTTTGATATAATTTTATTTACCCACTTTCAAAGTGCAACTTGAAAAGGTACGCACTGTGAAACTCAAAAAATTAAATTGAAATCACAGACGTTGACGAAAATTTAAATAAAAATATGTATCAGAATTCTAAAAGCGACATGGAAATGCCAGTTTATATTTAAAAATTTTGAAATTTCAGTTTTATTTAGTTTTGATTATTTTCAAGTAGACATTTTAACTGCTTAAAAAAAATTTAAAAATTAGAGAATATACATTGCTATTATTAAAAAAATTAATGCTTCAGTTTAAAAAAAATTGGATAATATATTGAATATTAATATCTCTTTTAAACATTTTGCACGTAACATAAAAGAAATTTCATTCATATTGGTTTACATATAATTTTTATTAATCGAAACAAAAAAATTAATCGTAGTTAATAATGCAAATTACGTAGATTTTAAAACTACAACTAACGGTAATGTTTTTATAGAATAATTAATACCCATTAATACAACTTTATACCTACAAAAATTAAAAAATTATGAGACCTAATTTAACGCTTTAATATTTATTACAATTTACAAAAATAACAGGTAATTTTTTCATTTTATTAAAAATATTAATAAAGTTAAATTCAAATTTTATTATGATTGAAAATAAGTTTTATACTATTTTTATTGGTGTGTCAAGAAAATTGTTGTAATCTAAATGCTTGTCTCTAACCTAGTCATTCATTAAAGTCGGCCCCGGGAAGAGTTGGTTTTAAAAAGTGTAATTATTACTCTTATATTTGTTTTTGTATGTTAATAGGAAAAAATTGAATTACTTCAGAAACGTTGCATTGAACTTGAATACCCTTTGTTGGCAGAATACGATTTCCAAAATGATACTGCAAATCCGAATATCAAGTAAGATTACATATATATATTTTTTTAAATATTATTCCTAAACTGTTTAAAAATATATAGAAAAATGATGGGGGTCTTAAAATATAAGATAATGGATTCAGTTCAAATGTATGGTTTTTTTTTTGTTTTTTTTTTTTTTTTTGATTAGATATAATTACAAAAATCGATAAATTGAAAACAAGAAGCAAAAGAAATTATTAAGATCTCAAAAACCAAATTTGAACATGGTCAGAAATAAATAAGATAAAGTAAGTTGAAATAAAAAATAAGGGAATTTAAGAGTACTTAAAGGAAAACATCCAAAAAACACGTAGTAAAAATCATTTGTAGAATTAAAATCTACAGGAGCAAAATAATAAGGCAGAGGGTGAGTGAAAGATATCAGATTTTAATACACCACTTCCTATTCGTAGTTAAATTATGAATTTTATCGTTTAGAGAAATCTTGTTGTACAGTATAAATTTATTTAACTAATCTTTTGTCAAAATAAAGTTTATACTTTGCTCTTCTGAAGAGTTGAAATTTGACGACTTTAGAACGGTTATCGGAATTATAATCTTAAATTATTCGCTTAAACATTTTCTAAAAGTAAAAGTTTTAATTTAAAGATTTTTGTGTATCTAAAATTTAATGAAGTGCAAATATTTATAACTTTAAAACTGTCAGAATGAAAATTTTAGAGGGGATAAACTTGCATAAATACTAAAATATTTTACAAATAATGCGAACGCGTTTACTAAAAGTTATCTACAAAAATTAATATTTAATAACGAGAAATCGTTTCTATTTAAAAAAATTTAGGACAGTCAAAGATATAATCGCGAACACTTTTTTAACAATGATTATTTTAAAAATAGAAAATTCAGTGACTAGAAATGGATGTTAAAATCAGAAGTATTCATTTCTTGTCATATTTGAACCTTAAACTAGAATCTTTTGTTTATGATTTATTTATGGAACCATTACTTTTTCTTAAAAAAAGAGTTTTATGTCGATAAAATTTGAAGTGTTGTTTTGTTTTTATTCATTACAGTTCCATCAATAAAGAAAAATGTAATCTAATATAAAATTATTTATATGAATGCAGTGAAGTTCATATTTAATTTGGTTAAAATTTGTTTTAGTATCGATCTGAAATCCATTGCAGTTCTTCGACCGTATCAAGAAAAAAGTTTGCGTAAAATGTTTGGTAACGGAAGAGCCCGTTCCGGAGTTATAGTTTTACCGTGCGGTATGGTAATTTTCGACATATTCTCTCTGATTCAATTACAATTTTCCAAAATGACTTTCTTTCGTTTCCTTTTTTTTTTTTTTCATTATTTTTTTCAAAAAATAAAATTGAATTTATAAAAAAAAAATGATTAAAAATGTTTTTTTCTTTTAAAACGTAGCTTTATTATAAAGCATTAAAATAAATTCTCGTTAAATTAGTTAATGATGTTGATGATCAAATTTTTAGGTGCTGGTAAAAGTTTAGTTGGCGTTACTGCGTGTTGTACTGTTAAAAAAAGAACATTAGTACTCTGTAATTCTGGTGTATCAGTGGAACAATGGAAATCGCAGTTTAAAATGTGGTCGACAGGTGAGCTCTTTTTCAAAGTACTTGCGCTCATACCTCTATTGATTTTTTCCGTAATTAGGACAAACATAAAATCATCATCTTTGAATATGTGATTTTAATAATCATGTTAAAAAATAAGTAAAAATATATAGAAATATTTTTATAACTTGTTCTCAAAATAATTTTACTTGATTTTAAGCACTTATATTAAGGTAAATTTCAATGATGAAAAATTATTTATTGTGTACATGTTCCCAAATAGTTTTATTTTTAGGAAATTTTGGAATACAGTGATTCCAAATTATATTTACTACAGGTTAATATATTGTTAAAATTGTTTAGTCAGTAAGAAATATCTATTGAATCGTTAATAAAACTATAGTTCTTAAATGCTTAAAACGTTTACAGTGATCGTCATTGCTGACACAGCTGTGTTAGAGAAAAGTATATTTACTTGACGTTTCGGAAGAATTTTTACACAAAAATTCTCATCATCTTCCGAGCTAAAAAGTTGGGATGTTTAAGACCCTTGTAGATAGAGCGAAGAAGGTGTTTTGTCACAATGGTCTTAAGGATAAGTTAAGATACCTTAAAGGAGTCATGGTTAACGGATACAGTATGAATGAAGCGGATAGATATATAAATAAGTATAGCAAAGCCAAACAGGATAGGATTAATAAAACAGAACAGCCTTCTACTAGAATAGTGTTGCTCTTTGTCAAAGGAGACTCTTAAAAGATTGGAAGGATTCTCAGAAAGAATCATGTGAGGCCGGTTTTATGGACGTTTGTGAAAATTAAAAACGTTCTACAAAGTGCTAAAGATAGTGTACTCCGGTTGCACAGTGCCCGTATGTATAAAGTATCGTGTTATTTGTGGATTACATTGCACAAACGGGTAGAACTATTCAAACCAGAGTTAAGGAGCACATAGCCGATTGTACACATAGGTGGGTTGATAAATCAGCATTAGCGGAACATCAGGTGAAAACTGATCACACGATTAGGTTTGAGAATAGTACTACTTTGATAAAGGAAATTCACATTGGCAAGAGGATGGTTAGGGAAGCTATTATCGAAATTGATAAATGGCCGAATTTTAATAGAAAGGATGGTATCCGCATTCCTGCGGCGTGGAAATCAGTAATTAGTTTGACGAAATTGCGTCAGTAGTGGCTTGGGAAATTTTTTCATTTCTATGCCTTTTGGTGTAGTCAGTATTTTGTTTACTTCGTGTGAGAGTTGTTTATGTTAAGAAATTATGTTTCGACTTTCTATATAAGACCGTGTTTATTAGTTTTCTGTGCAGTTGATTTTGATGATGGTGGTGTAATCCTTCTGAAACGTCAAGTAAATATACTTATCTAACACAGCTGTGCCCGAAAATTATCTATGATGAAAAACTGCAGTTCTATTTATGTCCTTTGTTGTATGCTTTAAATTTTATTACGTAATTAAGGAAATCATTTGTAATTTTCTTAGCGACTGACAGTATGATATGCCGTTTTACATCTGAAGCAAAAGATAAACCAATGGACTGCAGCATATTGGTTACTACATATTCCATGATTACGCACACGCAGAAACGTTCATGGGAAGCAGAACAAACTATGAAATGGCTTCAGAATCAAGAATGGGGTATTATGTTACTGGACGGTAATTAAATTTCAATAATAATTCACATTATGATGTTGGCGTAGAAATCATTTTTCACGAAAGAAAAAATAATTTATCAGATTATGTTTTTTTTTATACTATTTTTTATAAAGAAATAAATGTATTTTTGCTTATTTATTTATCTTTGATATGTTCATTTAATATTAGTAATATTCGTAGTATTAAGGTATGATATTTTAACTTTTTAAGTTATTTTAAAGTTTGTATATATATATATGT
Source organism: Icerya purchasi (assembly GCA_039619475.1). Lineage (NCBI taxonomy): Eukaryota > Metazoa > Arthropoda > Insecta > Hemiptera > Monophlebidae > Icerya > Icerya purchasi. Next base: position 351,595,512 of record CM077115.1, read on the forward strand.
GTGTGTGTGTGTGTATATGTTCGGTAACGAGGCGTTCGTATAAATTAATAACGAGAATCCACAGATAATACATAAAAACCTCATCATTCGTGAAGGTCACAGTTTGGATGGAAAATACACAATATTGACCTGGTCGGTCCTTATTTTTTTTTACTGAAACTGTCAATGGAATGTGCTATAGAAAAATGTTAACTGAACTTATTGTGCCTGAATTAAAGCGTAGACGACAGTTAAAGCATACATGGTTCCAGTAGGATGGTGACCCATGTTACACAGAGACAGAAACGTTGAAACTTTAAGCAATTTAGCCAGTGTATTATTTCACGCAACAATCAGTCAGTTTGTGATTACTTTTTATGCGGTCACCTAAAACGTTGTGTGCATATTCATAAACCACGAACCTTGGACGAGTTAAGAAATAATATTCAAGCCGAAATTGATGCAATTCGGAAAAATACGTTGAAAAGAGTATTCATCAATTTTGAAAAACGACTAAAGGAATGTATCGAAAATAGAGGCGCTTATTTAAATTTTATAATTTTTGAAAAATAATTTTGTTATGTTACAAAATAGGAAGAAATAAAAAATATTTATTTTATCGCTTTTCTATATCAAGTTATTTCAATTTGAATCTGTTTTGTTACTAATGAAGATGTTTCAGATGAGAAATTATTTATTCAATTAGATACAGTTATAATTATAACAGATAGTATATTAAAATAATAAAAAACATAAATTATATAACTGGTTTCAAATTTATTCGGTATTCAAACCAGACGTATTCTCTTTACAGTTTTTTCATTCTTCACCCCTATTTTTTACATATATATATATATATACATATATCGTAATTGTATGTCTCTTATACTGGTATTCTCAGTATTATTTTTTTGATTTTTAGAAGTGCATACGATTCCAGCAAAAATGTTTAGAAGAGTGTTAACTCTTGTTCAAAGTCATTGTAAACTCGGTCTAACCGCTACATTGTTAAGAGAGGATGATAAAATTGCTGATTTAAATTTTCTAATTGGACCGAAACTTTATGAAGCTAATTGGTTAGATTTACAAAAGAATGGTTATATTGCTAGGGTCCAGTGCGCAGAAGTATGGTGCCCGATGACGTCTGAATTTTATAGAGAGTATCTCACTTCAAAATCAAATAAAAAATTGGTAAGTGTGATTATAATTTTTTTCGAAGAAAAAAAAACTCAATAGTAGTTAAAACGCAAGATTATTGAAATTTGCATAATTGATAAATTTGAACTGTCGTAAAAATTTTCATTTTCATGTGCTGCCAGCTATTTTATGTTATGAATCCAAATAAATTTCGAGCAACTCAGTATCTCATTCGATTTCATGAAAGAAGGGGAGATAAAATAATTGTTTTTTCCGACAACGTTTTCGCGCTTAAACATTATGCCATTAAAATGAATAAACCATATATTTATGGTCCGACTGTGCAGGTAAAATTATTATTACTATTATGTTTTTGTTTTTTTTTGAAGTATTTATATGTACAATATAAACTAATGATTCTAAACTTTAAAATTTCCGTGACTAGTATTCCTTTTTATTCGTGTAAAGAAAAAAAGTTAATTTTAAAAAACTTTAAACATTTTTATCGTTAAATACAGCTGCGTGTAATAAAAAATACGTTAATAAGTTCTAATTATGCTACATTTTCTACAGCTGAAAATAATTTTTACCAAAACTTTACATAGTCTCTTAACTGTGATCTTCATAAACGTTAAAAATTCGATAACGATAAAATTAATTAAATCTTTCTTTTCTTCATTTCATTTATTATCGTGCATTCGCTTAGGTGGCAAAATTAATGAAAACTAACAAATCTGTAAATTTATAATTTTAATAATCGAGGTTCTAATAGCGAGCAAATCATTTAAAAACTATTTTTAACTGATAATTTTTAAAGTAATCATTCCGGTTGCACAAAAACAAGTGTTCGATACAGCTATACATATATATGATTAATAAGGTGCGAAGATTTTGTATTACTAAAAAAGTTTGTTTACGTGATAAGAAATGTTCATAATTTGTACCGAGAATAAAAATATTTGAAAGAGCAGAAAAATTAGGGTCCCAGGTAACTTGGCAATAAAAAAAAAAAATGAAAAAAAAAATAGTGCTTCAAATGTAAGTAGAAAAAACAAAATACAATTTGCATGGATAATGATTTTTATTCGTTCACTTTTTTTTTTAAAGTTCAGAAACCGAAAAAATTACAGGAATATTTAGTCTGAAAAAAGAGTAACAACTACCGCCAAACTTTTGTTTATTGGAGATTTTTTGCCGTGTTTTATGAACTGATTTAAAGATGTCAATAAAAATCAGTTATTTTTAAACAATTTTTTTAACGTTTGTATCCTACGAATCTTTCATTATGTATTTTTTTTTCTCGAAATACATGATTGTTAAATCATTAAATATAATATATTTCATTGTATAATTTTGTTTACTTCAGAGCGAAAGAATGCAAATACTTCAAAATTTTAAGCTTAATCCAAGAGTGAATACAATATTTGTTAGTAAAGTAGCGGATACATCATTCGATTTGCCCGAGGCTAATGTTTTAATTCAGATTTCTTCTCACGGTGGCTCAAGAAGACAAGAAGCGCAAAGATTAGGTCGAATCTTGCGAGCTAAAAAAAGTACGTTATATTAACAAAAAGATAATGAAGGTGTGCAATTATGATTAAAAAGAATAAAATTTTGCAACTGTTGATGAAATTATTTCAGCTTTCTTGAAAAAATACGTTTCATAAATATCATTATTTTATTATTTCTTTAAGTATGTTTTCACCTGCAGATTGTTACGTCAATGAGGAGCAAGGGTTTTAATTTTCTTGATCGTCTGTTAACTAATACACCTCCTTTTTTTTTAAATGTATCCCATGGGTGCAGGTTTATATGAAACTGTAATACGGCCACAGCTGATATACGAAGTTCCTTGATTTATCTGTTCTTCTACAAAATAAGAAATATCACTATTTTCTATTGACAAAAAGTTTAACGTTTATTTATTTATTTATTTATTTAATTTATATGCGACTTTAACACAACTATGAGGTTATCATCAAGCCGCGCCCATGTTATTAATTACAAAGTATAATATAAATTACAATTTTTGAAGAATAGGAAGAGATCATTTATATATGGACTATTATTACGCAGTAATTGGGATAGGCTTGAAGATAGATTAAATTTTTGGTGGAATTCGGATATGTCGGAGAGTAAGCTGAGAAGTTTTACAAAAGGGACAGGATGGAGGCGATATATCATTAAAAAGTTATGAATGGGTTGTTACATTGGTATGGCTGAGCCTTAATCTAGTTAAAATTATTTCTTCTTTTCGCGATTTTCGATCAGATGACTCCCATTCATCGATCTCTATGCCCCTGAAATGGTTTGTGAATGAGGTCGATCTCCATTCTGCATTTAATAATCTTATAATTTTCTCTTTATATGCGGTCTTTAGATCATCTGTGGTTATTATGGTTTCGGTATCAATATCTGGGAACAGTGAATTCGATCTCTTTGCTAATTTATCTGCGATTTCGTTGCCCTTTATTCCTTTGTGACTTTGGATCCATACGAATAGAATATCCAGTCCATTGGAAAGTAATTCTGTTATTATTTCTTGGATTTTCTGCACGATAGGGTTGGTGTTGTATATCAATCGAATATTTGCAAGGGCGCTAGCCGAGTCTGTCAGTATTGTAAACTGGTGTTCTATACGTGTTCACGATATTTCTTACAATCCAAGATATATTGTATACAGTGTAGCAGTTTTAGCTCCATGGCGGTAGTTTTTCAGCTTTGATTCTTGTGTTTGGAATGAAGAAAGTCGCTTCTGCCTCTATTGCTGTTTGGATACCGTTCTAAAATACTATTTAATCTTGACTGCATGTCTACGGTACTTGTAGGGTTGTTTAATAACTTTAACAATTCGTCGATAATTTGGATTGGCGGTATTGACCATGGTGCAGGACGTACGGCGATCTGGGGAAGCGAGCGATATGTTTTCGGGATATGGGAGATTCGGATATTTTCCTCAACTTTTAACGCAATGTATTGATCGCCCCTTTGGGTTGACTTGTATTTATTCCGATAATAGTCGTTAAATAGAAGGTTTTCTATTGGTAAATCTGGTATAGCTGCTGCGCGATTAGGAAATTTGCGGTTTGGATCATTCTTCGATATTTGCGAGGGGGTTCGTTGGCTTCTACACAGAGGCTTGTCGTAGGTGTGTGGTTCTGAACGTTCCTTTCGCTAATCTAATAACTTATTGATGAATGCAATATAGTTATTCTAAGATTGTGTGGCTTGCTGAATTATAAAGTTGAGCGCCATAGTCCAATTTTGTTTGGATGAGTAATAGATATAAATGTAATAGTGTTCTTCTGCTGCATCCTATATCAAAATGCTTGAGCAGCTTGAGAATTCCTAGAGAGCGGATGCATTTCGAGCGTATGTATGTTATATGGTCCTTCCATGATAGTTTTGACTGTTTGTACTTCTGGAATTGGTTTGAAACGCAGTATATTCTGTTGTTTGCTTTTGTTATTTGAGAAGATTATGTAATTTGTTTTCTCGGCGGATATTAAAAAACCATGGTCGTGGCTCCAGGTGTTGATGTTGTTTATTATTGGCTGTATTATTTGTTTAGTGATTTCGAGCGACGATGCTTGAAGAGATATGCTAACATCATCGGCGAACATTGTGATAGAAACTGGCTTCTCGACAACCGAAGTAATATTGTCTAGCGCGAGCAGGAACAAAGTGGCACTCAGGGGTTATCCTTGAGGTACCCCGTTGGAGATTGTTCTTTCCTCTGATAGAATGTTGTTACCTATTCTAACGCAAATCCGTCTGTCAGTAAGGAAATTTTTGATTATGTTTGCTAAATTACCATCTATCCCTATTTGATGTAGTTTTTTGAGGATAAAATACCGCCATACACGGTCATAAGTCTTAGAAAAATCTAAGAAAACTGCAACTGTGGAATTCGAATTTTATGATCTGACGTTCATGACAAGATCATTTACCGCTCCAACTGTGTTAATCGTTGCTGTCTAAAACCTTTATCTTGTTGGCTTAGAGAGTCCATGAGAGCCTTTTGTTTAACAATTGTTTTAATATTTTACCCAGTATAAGAGGAAGAAGAAGAATGAAAATGATGAATACGAACACAGGAATTAAAGACTTCTTCCTATTAACAAAATTAGTCAGATGCCGGAACTTATAATGTTCGTGACGTGCAACCTCCCGAATGGGAGATGCAACAATAATGATGATGATGATGATGCTTGTGATTGCTATTAATCTATAATTTATTCGATTTAGGGATCCGGGATTAAATGCAAACAAAATTAAAGAAATTTTTTTTTTTTTAAATTGATAAGAATTGAGTTTAAGTTTTAAAACCTTTTTACACGGTTGCAACAAATATCAATATTCACCGAAAAGTAAAAAAGTAGTTTTTTTCTGAATTTTTCATGGAAGATGAAAAAAAAATCGAGAAATCTGCAGACATACTATGTCATAAAAGAACTAACATAATGTACAATAATGCAATATTTCAATAGTTTCTACGTGTTACAAACAAAAACATATATTATGGTTTTAAATTAGATTTTTTGTATTAATTGAAGGTTAAAATTCTCGAATTCAAACATTTTAGAAGATTAATTTCATATATTATCACAGTGTTTTTTAGGTTTATAGCTACATGCACGTTAAATAACGATGACTAACGCTAAAACTCCTTATTGAACATAGGGATGTTATTTGCAAGAAATATGTATAAAAATTAATTCTACAGCCTTGGACAAATATCTTAATTTCTGAATATATGTAGTTGTAAATATAGTGTGATTATTTAAAAAGTAAACGTGTTTATCAAACCGTTTCAAATTTAAACATCCTATGCGTAACACTAGTTTTATGCACATTATTACTTTTGTTTAAGTAAACGTAATATTAATTTAAAATTAATGTTGTAGGTTCGGTAGCAGAAGAATATAATGCATTCTTTTATACGCTTGTGTCCCAAGATACATTGGAAATGAGTTATTCCAGAAAACGTCAACGATTCTTAGTGAACCAAGGATACAGCTATAAAGTGATTACGACGTTGGAAGGAATGGATGAAGTAAAAATTGAATCTATTTTCAAAAAATAGTATTTTAAATATATTTCCAATGTTATTGAAGATATTTCATTAATTAACTCATTTAACGCCCACGCTAGAGTTTCACTTTGGCTTCTTTCTTATATAAAGCTAAGCTCGTCCTTCAACTCGTTAGGACTTCGCGATTGTAAAAGTTTTGTGAACTGTGTTCTGTTTAAACATTCGTTTTCAAATGATAAATTATTTTAGTGTATTCAGCAAAGAGAAAGAGAGAAAAAGATATTTAAGGAGTTAATGGTAGCCGATTCGTATATTTTTGGACTACACTTTTCTAAATTGCGGTTAATCTTATTACTTTGAATTACGTTTGTCGTTTAATGCATCGGAAAAGGGAACCTTTACTGTGCAAATTTTTATCAAAAATTTAACTGAAAACTATTGACTTGAAAGGTTAATGTAAAACCTTTTAATCAGACTTTACAGTAAATACTCCGATTAAATTAATAAAAAAATAAAAATATGATGGTTTGTTAAAAAATATACTACAATAATAACCTCAAATCTCTAGTTTAAAGTACTAAAAAAGCATCACTGCTTTACAAGTTGCAGTAAGGAGGTAGGTTCCATTTTCTTATCAATTACATCCGTAAATTGAATTTCAAAGTTATTTTTGGTAAAAGCTTTCGGTATTTTTTATTTATTTTTTAATATGTTACATTTGTCGAATTTACACCGTTTGTCCGAAAAGTAAGGGGACTAATGCTATAAAAAATCGACAAATTCAGATAGGAAAATTTATTCTCGGCTAGTTTCTACATAATCCCCCCCCCCCCCACCACCACAATGCACCTTTCAGATCGTTCGTACAACCATTGGAAGCTTCTGGAGAACGCTTCTTTTGGAATCCTTCCCAATTCACGTGTCACAGCTGCTTGAATCGATGGAATGTCGTCAAAACGGATTCCTTTCATGGCAGATTTCAATTTAGGGAACAGGAAGAAGTCACATGGGGCCAGGTCCGGTGAGTAGGGCGGATGGTGCAACACTGGGATACATTTTTTGGTCAAAAACTGGATCACTGATCCGGCGGTATGAGCTGGCGCGTTGTCATGGAGCAGGAAAAAATCTCGGGACTCCCATCTTTCTGGTTGTACGCGTTGAATCCGTTTGCAAAGGCGATCCAGGGTTCCCAAATAGTAGTTGGCAGTCACGGTGGTGCCTGGAGGCACGAATTCCTTATGTACGATACCTTGAGAATCGAAAAATGTGATGAGCATGGTCTTGGTTTTCGATTTTGTCGCGCGAACCTTCGTCGGCCATGGCTCTCCACTGCTCACCCATTCACTCGATTGCTTCTTGGTTTTAGGGTCATACTGATAAACCCAAGACTCATCACCGGTAATAATTTTATCGAGCAGCGAAGCGTCTTCATCGATCAAATCAATGAAATTCTGCGACGAGTTCAGGCACTGTTCTTTTTGCTCCGGCGTTAAAGAATGAGGAACGAATTTAGCACAGATCTTCCGCTTGTGTAAAACGTTTCGAATCAGCTCGTGAACGGTTGATTTGGGTATTCCCGACTCATCTTCAAGCATTCGGCATGATAGGTGGCGGTCTGCGGCGAGAAGGGTTCGGATTTTGTCGGCGTTATCATCAGTACTCGTCGTCCACGGCCGCCCACTTCTTGACTCGTCTTGCACCGACTCTCTCCCCTCCCTGAATTGTTTATACCACTCGAATACCTTCGAACGGGCTAGACATTCATCACCATACACTTTTTTTAAATCGTTAAACGTTCGAGTAGCAGTTTTACCGAGTTTAAAATAAAATTTAATTACCGATCGTTGTTCCATTACGAAAAAAGTGACACGTTGAAAGAACACACAAATTACAAGACCGTATCTCACCAAGAAATAATCGCACTACAGGCCAACAAAAAATCATACGCTATGTCAAAACACAGTACTACGTCACTTCAATAGGTTCCCACGGATAGCGCTACTCGTTTCTTCAGAAAAAAATCAGTCCCCTTACTTTTCGGACAAACGGTGTATATCGGAAAATTAATTTCAAATTGTTGACATAAGTGTATAATTTCACATACCTCCGAGAAGAATACTGTCAAAAAATGTTCATTGGGCTCTCGTAACAAAAAGGTTATTTTGTCCACACTAGAACTAATTATGGTGCTATTATTTAGTTCTGTTCTGTTTGACTAAAATGAAAACAATTTTACCGTCATATTACGCTAGTATTTGTTGAGTACTGTTCTTATATTGTGACCTTATTTCGAAAACAAGCGGTACAGAAAGCTCAGTTAGCGAGCCATCGTTATGTGCCAAAATAATTGAGACATTTATTTGATATTATGTTTTTCAGAATTAATCGCAGTATGGGTGTATATTACATTAATAATAATATAATATTTTTATTATTTTTCAATAAGTAAACTTTTTTTTTTAAAGTATAAATCTTACATGTATTAAATGTGTGATTTTTTCTGATTGCACATGTACACACAATAATAGCGTTTTAATTATACAAATAACTGATGATCAATAAAGCTCGCTGCATATTGAACCCAGCCCACTTCTAGATTTTTATTTATAAAGCATGTGAAACATAACGAATAAATCAAAATTTTTAACAACTAACAAGTTTAAATCAACCCCCACACACACAAAAACTGTGGTTTTCGACGGGTGTGCTATACGTCGACTGCATTTAATATGCGGTGGGCCTAATTTTTGTTATTAAGTTTGTTCGTGTTTGTGCGCAGACTAATTATTCAATGAGTATTTAGTCAGATATAAGTAAAAATATTGCTGACTAGCAATTGATTTATATTTTTTGGTTTTATTTACATATGCCTAATAGCGAATTTACTAAAAATATTACCATTAAAATAATCAATTTTCATACTACAGATGTGGAAATAAATATTTCATATATTTATTTATATATATATATATATATATATATATTATATATGGGTTATCCCAAAACTTATAAAATGAAACACATAAAACACTTCATAAAATAATAATGATGTATTTAAAAAATTAATGCTAACGCGTTTCAAAGCAATAACTTCACTATCACATCATATAATACTAACGTTAAATTTTAAAATAATGATAATAGAACAAAATATATAGATTTTGAATAGGTTAATTATATGACGAGGTTGATTATTATTATGAAATATATAAAATATGGTAAAAATTATGCTCGATCTCGTTTTATAATCGACCTATTCAGAATCGATATATTGTTCTTTTATCATTATTTTAAAATATAACGTTAGCATTATTTGCTGTAATCATGAAGCTATTTCTTCGAAACGCGATAGCATTCATTTTTTAAATACATTATTATTATTTTATAGATTGTTTTATATGTGTTTAATTTTTATAGGTATTAGAAATAATGAGTGTAATAAACTTCAATAATATCCCAAAACTACTTTTACCAGCGCTGGTATGAGCAGACAGTGCAACCTATTATTAACATTCGGTCAATGTAGGATTAAGGTATTATTATTATTATTATGTTGCTAATCACGGGCGAAATTTTAAGATTTTTAGTTCAATACTTTTGTAGGAAGAGGCGTTGAAGTGAATGACTTAAAACGTCGCCTACAAATTTTTTAAACTGTATATACTCGTATTTATTTAAAAAATCATACCAAGTGTAATTAGAATCACTGTTGTCATGATTTTCAGAGTGTTGTCGATTTTTTTCAAAGTCTCGGCCGTCACTGTCAATACACCGCGCTCCATTTTTTACCATTTCCTGAGGATTGTCTTGGCCAATTCGTCTGTCGGTACACGTTTGAAGTAGTTTTCGGTTATTTTGTGGACTTGTGGGTCTGTTGACAATTTCTTTCAGAGGAAGTATTTTTGAAGGGGATGGGAGCTGAAAGTCGCACTTGTAGCTGGCTATGGCGTGACTGATTTTTTTTCCCAAAAAATGTTGGCTATGATGTGAAGTATGTAAACGTGCATTGTCACCATATAGCAGTCTCGTCTTTAAGTTTGGTTGTTTTTTGCCGATGTGTTTTCATAATTCCTCCGAAATATTGCAGTAATCTACTCTTATTTACTGTAGTTTTTGATAATGCAATCCTCGACAGTCGACGAAGACTGTTAGGATCACTTTGTAGCGGAGATTTTTTGTCGAACTTTCTTCAATCGTGGCGAATTGAAGGTTTCCGACATGTACTTTTTTTTCGTAAAAGCGAGTCATAGTGTTGGGTCCAGCTCTCACCACATGTAACTTTTTGATCACTTCCTTCTTACACACTTCTACATGCCTACCCAGTTGTCCATGCGTTATCATTTGTAGCCCCATGATGTGTACTTGTGACGCCTCTTGAAATAATCAACTAAAATTCGGTGAATTGAACTTTTGAAGATGTGAATCATGGACTGAAGTCTATACAACCTGACAAGTTATGATCATCACGAATAATAAGACATTGTATTAATGATTTTTCACGATTGTCATTAATGGCTGACTTCTTCTATTTTGCGACCTTCAATTGTTTTTTAGCTAAAACATTGTTCACCATATATCTCTTTCATCTCTATAAAATTTTCAATCAGAGACAACACAAAACGGATCACATAACATTGTTTTTTCCTAAGTCATTCTTAAATGCAAAGACGACCTGTAGGCGACTATACAACAAATTTCAGTAAAAATGATGCTGCTCGCGTTGTAGTGCATGGATTTTGGTTAGATGCCGATAAGTTGTGCTATATGACAAACGCTAGTGGATAGTAGATTTGGGACAGCCACCGTGTATATATTTATATGTATGTATATATATATATATATTAATCTGTTTGTTTAGGAACCGGATATGATGTACACGTCACGAGAGGAACAAGGCCAGTTATTACAACAAGTTCTAGCTGCAAGTGATATGGATGCTGATGAAGAAAAACTGCCGGGAGAAGGAATCGGTACTGCTTTCAGTGGCTCCGGTGGTAGCGTGTCAAGAAGAGTTGGTGGAACTCTAAGTCATTTGTCAGGAGGAGATGATGCCGTATACTTGGAATATAAAAAGCCCGTTGTTAAACACCCTCTGTTCAAGAAGTTTAGAAGTTAATTCTTAAACAGTGGTATTATTCTCCGTTTTATTTAAATTTTTTAAAAATGTGAAAAAAACAATCATTTTTAATAAAAAAGTTACAAAAAATAAGATATTGTTAAAATGCTTTTAAAATTTATCATATTGTCTTTCATACTTAAACCTTCCTTTATTGTTAATGTACATGTTCATATGTATATATTGTTCTTACTTTCTTTTTATATTGTATAGTTTATAGAAGATTAGTTCAGTAATATATTGTGCTGCTAAAATACTACTGTTGTTTTCTGTTTCTGTCTTAATAAACATATATATTTCTTAAGAATTCTTCAATTGAACTAAAACGAAAAGGAGGAATATTAAAAAAAAATGTAAATATTGCCTAGTCTCACTCTAATAAATGTCTAATAACTATCCAAACTAAAAATCTTCAGAATTTAATACAAGCTATTTAATAAAAATACAGCAATTTAATATAAAATAAATTTATTTTTATTCGCTTTGTTTATAGTTATGTTAAAAAAGCAAGAAAAAATAAATTGATTTAAAATCTTTTATAAATGTTGTGTATTTTCTTGTTAAGGAAGAAATTCTTCAAACCGCAAAATTTCCAAAATTGTTGGATACAATAATTTTTAGAAACTGTCGCATTAAAGGCGTGGTATAATAAACAAAGTGAAAGATCAATATATATTAATAGAACAACAGGAAGCGAATTATTTATCTGTATACATGGAATATTACAAAAAGAAGAAAATATGAAGTGAATAGAAATCGTACCTGTTATTCTACATCAATTGCATGCAGAGGAGATGGATGTACATGTGCATCAGTAGCGAATGTTAGGTTCAAGAAAGCCAAACTCTGAGAGTGAGTGTGAGTGTGTGTGTAAAGTCGAAAAAATATACTTAAGCTACATTTTGAAAAATGAACGTTGAATTTTGATTTTCCCACAGCGAGAAGGGAGAAGGATTGCGGTTAGTTTTTACGACTCGAATAGTATGCTTATGTCAAAATTGAATACTTTCATTTGATTTTGGTTCATTTTTAGACATGGCACACCGCTCTTGGTTTGTGATATCTAAACGTTTAGCTTACCAATAAAATTACCACTTACATATGTACATATATATATATATATATATATAGATGTATGTATGTATACATGTGTATTCATTAATGCTCGATTTCTCGAACGTCGATATATTTTACATCGACGCTTTATCTCGTCTTGGTAGCTTATATGGCCGATACCAAAAATTCCCGAGATCGGTGGCGTGATCGTCGAGTACACGGTCGCGCTGGGGTAGAGCTGGGGTGTAGTGGTCAGCAGCTAAGACAATGATATGCGTGTGCGGTAAGAAGCGCCGAATTATATGTGTCGAGCAATGTCGAGCGGCGAGAATATTATAAAAACCCGCAAAGGCTGACAGGGTAGAAAGCGCGGAGTAAACTATAGGTGTTAATTCCTGCGCGTAATAGATAATAATTTCTAATTTTTCTCGTTAATAATTGTCGTATTGTAATCTTCGCTGCTGGCACGTCGTCGCGTGCATCGATTTTCTATCTAGCCATCGCGTCAATTTTTTGTTATGCTGCACATGGTGCAAATTTATTCAATTTAGTCAATTTAATGTAAATTTTGTCAGTCTACATACATTGGAACGCGTTACGTATATCAATTTTTCATATAGTTTTTTTATTAAATATACGCGATTTAGTGCATCAGAACTTCTTAATTGGACACGTGGTAGGGCTCGTAACATCTTCTTGCGGATACGTTACCACTAACGAGCGGCGGAATTCGTTTTTTTTTATGTAGGTATTTTTTTAATCGGCAAGGTTCTTCTCCCGATATGTACCTTTTTTTTTTATTTTCGAAAAGTACTTTTTTTGCTCAATACCTGTATATGGATATATGTATTTATACTGTTTTGTTTTTTTTTATTAAATTAATAAGTCACAATGAAAATTAGAAAGCAAGACCTATAAGTAATGCGCTATCACTCATAAAACCTAATGATTCATCAGTGCGCAATGAATATGATACACTGTTTGTTTCCGTATAATATAAGATGGTTAATTGTTGAACCGACGGTTGTTGAAAAACAAATTCGCTATTTACTTTATTAACTTGTTCAAATGATTGCGTTTTAGGAATGTTTAAATATACAGCGCTTCTTGAAATACACCCTGTCAAGAAAGTATCGGGAATTGTTAAATAAAACGAACAATTTTTAATTTTCATCCAAATTTATTTTGTCACCTTCAAAATAACATCCATTCGAAGCGATGCACATATGCCAACGCTTTTTCCACTCGGCAAAGCACTTCTGATAGGCGGTTTCCGGGATGGCCTTTAGCTCTCGCGTCGCATTCGTCTTGATGTCATCAATCGATTCGAAGCGCATTCCCCGTAGCGGAAATTTGAGTTTTGAGAATAGGAAGAAGTCGCAGGGTGCTAAATCTGGTGAATACGGCGGTTGTTCGATGATATTTACCGAGTGTTTGGCCAAAAACTCATTCACAATTATGGCTTTGTGAGACGGCGCATTATCGTGATGGAGAATCCAAGAATTGTCGACCCACAAATCGTTACGTTTACGACGGATAGCCTCTCTCAAACGTCTCAAAACACTTAAGTAAAACTCTTTGGTGACTGTCTGTCCGGCTGGCACATATTCATAGTGTACCACGCCTCGAATATCGAAGAAAACAATCAACATGATCTTCACTTTCGATCGGCTTTGGCGAGGTTTTTTCGGCTTTGGCGCGCCAATTGGCCGCCATTCGGACGATTGCTGGTTCGTAAGCGTGTCGTACTCGTACACCCATGTCTCGTCACCAGTAATTATCTTTTTCAAGAAGGTAGGATCCAAATTGGCTCGATCCAGCATGTCTGCAGCTACCTGTTCTCGGTACTTTTTTTGAAAGAAATTCAGGTCTTTCGGAACAAGCCGAGCCGCAACGCGTTGCATACCCAATTTTTCGTGCACAATCGTACGTACGCTCTCGTGTGACATGCCCAATCCATGAGCCATCTCTCTCAAGCTCACATGACAATTTTCAGCAACGATTTCCTTGATTTTATCGACGTTATCATCGGTCACACTCGTTGAAGGCCGTCCAGAGCGAGGCATGTCTTCGACCGTCTCCCGACCATCCTTGAACGCTCTGTACCACTCGTAAACCCGCGTTTTTGATAAAGCAGATTCACCAAAAGCCTTCTGTAACATTTTCAGTGTATCGGCACAAGAAATTTCGTTCGAAACACAGAATTTAACACAAGTACGTTGTTCAATATTTTCACTCATTGTAAAACTTCGACAAAACCTTCAAGGTCGACTGATTTTAACAGCTGCTGTAAACACACTGGTTGACAGATCGCGCTAAAAATAGGCATCATAATACAAAACAGTTGTACCAACCTGGAAAAAAAAAATTATCTGCCTAGCTATTACCCGGGAGATTTAAATTGACAATTCACGATACTTTCTTGACAGGGTGTATAAACTGTTACATACAGTATACGAGTCTATGCTGGAGAATGATTATAAAACATTTACCAATTATATAGAGTTATTAACACCGGACACGATAATGCATATTTAATATTCCACATTCAATGATGTACTTTCATGCAGAAATCAGCCTATTGTGCAATAATATTTTTCGATAGGTCTTCATAAAAATGTAGATTATTTCTAGCTGTGTCAGATATGTGTAATGATTCCTACACATGTGATACGAGATAATGTCAATTTTATAATTGTATTAGTTCAAAATGATATAAATATACTCATATATATATATGATGAACGTGTTAATGAGGTATTACTGTTTAAAACTTAAAAAAAAAAAAAAAAATTGTGAAATACATTAGAAGAATAAACATAGATTTTTAATGATTGATGAAGAGAGTGAACTACATAAAGGAAAATTCAGACATGGTTTTGACGAGTTTATAGTAACTGAAAATGATAATGATATCAATGAATAGTATGAAAAGGAATATTGAAGATGAATTACAACTTACAAAAAGAATTAGAAAAGATGCAAACTGATATAATGCACGTCATAACAGGCATACACTTTTTTGATAAAAAGATTTTACTTTATACCAATATTTATTAGAACATTGAGTGTATGTCTTGATTACAAAAATATTACATACATCTCTACAAAACAAGCAACATTTAATATGTTAGAACTCATACAGGCCAAAAGCACTAATAGAGTTGACGCCGTTGTTCATATAAAGATCGCCGAAATATAAAAACGCAATAATGGACTATGCATAACTTGAGATGGTATCAGACCCAGATCCAGAGAATAATTTTGGGAAGATTATGTAAATTTTTACTTTTCAAATATGTATATCTTTGCCGGTAAGATTCTTCTTCTTAAGAATCATCTTTTATTGCTCCTTTTTCAACTATTTTATTATTTCTGTTATTTCTGACTCCATCTCCACTCATTCCTGGGATTTTATCTTGTATTCTATCCTTTATCTACGATCGCTTCGCTCTCTATTTTATCCATGTCGATTTGCTCTGGATTCCTAGCCATGTAAGCGTTGAGGCTAATACGGTGACGGATTCCTTGGCTCAAGTTGCTTTATCCTCTTGTCACCTTCCTCACCTTTCGTTTTTATTTAACGCTTTCTCCTAATTGTCATCCTCATTCTAAACACGAAACTGTCTGTAATTCCAAACATATCTTCTTCAAATATTCATCACTCTTGACTGAACGCGTCATTCTTTATTCTAATTTATTGTCCCTTGAGCTTTCTGGTCCTCATTGCGCCTCATACACCCTGCCACTTTTCTCCCAGTTCATTATCTGGTTCTTTCATTCTAGTAATTTTTTACTAAATACGTATTTAACTGTCTTTCCTTTTTCTTGTCGTTGCTGGGCAGAGCTCCTTTGTTAGCGTGTTCAAAAGAAGAAAAAAAAAAATCTAATATTTATTAATGATCCGTTAATGTTTTTAACTAATAAACTGATATAAAACGGCTTTAACATAACCGATCCACATCCGGACGGTAGTAGATAAATTAAAAAATAAAAATATTAAACGACATCTATAGCAAAAGTGGCTCTATAATTAGAAATAAACAGATAGCTGTATAAATTTTTAAAAATTTTCCGTAAATATTTATTAAAATATTTTTATAGATGACTCAGCTACGAAACTGATGTTATACATTGTAACTAGTAATTAAAAAAGAAATTAATAAAGTAGCATTATATTTTTTCCGAGTTTTTCTTCATACTCTTGAAAGATTTATCACTTATCAACATTATAACTGCAACCTAAAAGTTAAAAACGCAACGTTTTAGCGTTTAGCCGATTAAATTTACTTCGTTAAATAAAGTAATTTTATAATTTTTTTGCCCCTCTTTCATAAAAATAGGTACATGTGATTACTTCGTAAATTCATATATAACGCGAACAGACAATGAAAGAACGGCGAAACAGCATTACGAAAACGATTATAAGTTTAGGAAAATTGAAAAAAAAAAAAGATAAATTTATTGTGAATTTTTTAATCAGTGTGTTTCGTTGAAATAGAAAAGGTAGAAAGGTATTAGGTATTATGGTAAAGAGTATCTTCAAAAAAAGTAAATAAGCAATAACGCTATGAAATTAAAAGGCATATAAGATAGCGGACAATAAGTGGGTTGAGTTGAATGTGTTACGAGATGAAAAATAGAAAATGATCAAAACTGTGTGTTACTTTAGTTTGTTTACTTTATAATTTACATGCCGCGTACTACATGTAGGTCAGAGACACGATAGAAGTGTAGGGATGCTTAAATCATAGGATACAAAAGTTGGTGGATCGGGTTCGAGAGAGCTTTGTAAGAATCGGAAGAGATGACTCGGAGTGTAAGGAATTGGTTGGGAATTACTCTATGACAAGTGTATTGCGAATAGCTTATAAGTGTGATTTTGATAGGAGTATTACAATGTAAATAAATTGGATCAGGTTGATTTTTAAGGAGGTGACTATGTAAAATTTTAGTGTGACCCAGACGCAGACGATCGAGCGTGACTTTTTCTTTTCTATTTGCTGAAATGGAGGCACTCTAGCCAGATGTGAAGTCGTCATGGCACACAGTTTGTTGGACGGTGGCGTTGCTAACCACTTGAGGTTCCAAGAATCTTGAACTGACTTTTTTTTAGTGAAATTTTTACGCACGGGGACTTGGAGAAAAACACTGGTTGCGTAGTTTTCTAATAACTGATTATCGTGGCGTACACAGAAGCGCACTTTAAGCCGTGGGCGCTCATTTTAAGTGGATGGACTATGTTATTAGTCTGAAGCTATGACTCTCTTCAGATTCGATTCTAATTTATCGAAAGCGGCATTATATTCAGTTTATTTTTATAAAATAACAAATAAATTTATTATTATTATCACGCTACGTATTGGAAACGAATGCTGGATACATTGATTTGAAATTTAGCAGTGAAAAAAACGAAGAAAATACACCTTAGACAGAGAAGATTAAAAAGGACTTGTATTCGATAGAATTAAAGTTAAAGGGGAAAACTTTAATGGATGGGGCATATAGACTGATATAATAAATATTGGGTGAAAATAATTGAAGGTATCAGCGCAGAAAGGAAAAGAACAAGAGGAAGCCGAAAACAAAAATATACCATACGGATATAAGATGTCGGACAAAATAGCGCTAATCAGAAAATCTTAATTTCTATTTGATGAATTGATCTGTCCACCAAACTAAACCAGATTAGGAATAACTAATGTTACATAATATAGTACGTAAATAAAAATGTTATTTTCAATAATATATATATATATATATATATATATACCTACTTATAATATTCAAATATTACATAAATATAGCTAGTATGTGTAGAATTAGTTGACCGTTGGCAACATCCCGCACGATATTGAAACTACACGAGTTTTCGGTCAAAATAAGTGATTTTGAAAGTTTGTTTTATTTATTTTTTATTATTATCATGTTAAGCCAGATCGAACGGTTTTGTAAGCGTACAATTTTTTATCAAAAACAACGACAAAAAAGTGAATGAAAACGGTAGAAAAAGAAAAAGATTAATTTAGATGCACGCGAATGTATAACACATCAAAGAAAACCTAATTTGTAAAAAGCGGTGTGGAGTAAAAAGAAAATTTTTTGACGAATTATGCAACGTTTTTGCATCACGTTTATGAGAGACATTTATTTTGTTTTACGAAGAATGCTAGTAGTCAACTTAAATCAAATCTTCTATAAGAATTATAAAAGACTTGCGAACGCAGGGAATTCTCTATAGCGAAGTATCGGGTTTACGTATTATATTTGTAATACGCAATTCACAAAACAAGCAAAAAGTTACACATTTCATGAATTATATAACACTGCTGTACAGTTGGCGAAATGCTCAAAATTTTAAACGGGCCATGATTTTGAGCATTTCGCTAACTGTACAGGAGTGTCATATAATTCATGAGATGCGTAATATTTTGCTTGTTCTGCGAATTGCCGATTCATTATCTGCGTATTACACAAATGGTGAGCAAAAGTCACAGGGAGCGCCATCAAAAACTGCACGTGTGCGAGACGCCGGAATTCTCTCTATCACAATGCGTTGCTAGGCAACTGTTAGTATATCAGTGGACAAGCTAAAGGAATATTGTGATCCTGATGTTATCATTTTCAGTGTTTCCACGGCCGAAAATGGTAAATGTAAACTTTCGATCGCGGAGCGTGTTTTTTTTGTTAAAAAATTATTACAAATCGCCCCTCCCCCGGGATTGGTTTCCGCGCTCAGTGCGCTCAGAAAAGAATATCAATCTCATTGCGCAATCTTTTTCCCTCACACCTCGTGAATCCCGTTAACACGCTCGGTGTCTCCTCGGCCGCTGCAAATACCACGCCGTTCACTTCACAGAATTATGAAGGAGCTTTAGATCTTCGAGTTTACCGACCGATTTTATTTTACAAAAATTACGTGAACCAGATTACCCGTTGCGCATGCAGTTTTGTGA
This sequence comes from Icerya purchasi, assembly GCA_039619475.1. Taxonomy (NCBI): domain Eukaryota; kingdom Metazoa; phylum Arthropoda; class Insecta; order Hemiptera; family Monophlebidae; genus Icerya; species Icerya purchasi. The sequence continues at coordinate 351,614,791 of CM077115.1, forward strand.
ATGGTATCTCATAATGAACGAAGCAGATCCTCATTTTGCTAAATCCATCTTGTGGAGGAGTGAAGAAGCGATATTCAAGATAACCGGTCGTATAAATCGGTACAACTGCGTTCATTGGTCGGATGGAAATCCGCATATAATGATCGTAGAAAAAGAGGTGAACGCACCTGGAGTTATGGTTTGGGCTGGAGTTGGAGTTTGCGGTGTTGTAGGCCCATATTTCTTTGATACCAACGTCAAGTGTGCTTCACACCTTGAACTTTTAACAGAACTTCGACAGACATTAAATGATGATATGATTTTACAGCAAGAAGCTCAGCGCCAGTTCATTATGAATTGCAAGTACGCAAATTTCTCCAAGACGTTGAATTGCGAATGGCTGCGCCGCGAATGCTGAAACATTATTTGAAATGTATTGAGGTTGGTGGACAACATTTTCATCATCTTTTGTAAAAAATAACAGAAAAAAAAAACAAAAAACAGTTGGGTTCTGATTGATTAAAACCAAAATAAAGCGATAGAATATTCGTTTTGTAAATCTTGTTTTTCTGATTTTGTAATTTTGCACCCTGACTTTTGCTCACCCCTGTTTTTAGCAGATTTTGCTGATTTCATGAATTGTCTTCCTACTTTTTTTTGCATTACTTAAAACACTAGGCAACACACTAATGGTTTACACGGGAATTCTTTTCAGTTTTGGAAGATATTTAAGTAATTCTTACGATTTTCGTTAATTGTCAATTCTTGACAGGAGCGATAAATAATGAGTATTGTAAATATATAATTATACCTGTACGGCAGTTGCGAAAACAACAACACAGTACATTAGTTTATACTGAGGAAATCGGTCAATTAAATCGCACAGAAAATGACAGCTTTTAGCAAAATGTTTGTCCTTTATATGGTAATTGGCAATTGTTAAAATGTTTAACGCGCATAGTACTACCCAAATCAGTGACATCTATTAAAGAGTAATTAATATTAAAAGCAGATACACAGTGGTAGTCTTGATTTTATTTAAACGAAGTGTTCTTTCAGTAATTATTGCCATTTATTTTCTAAACTATATTTGACAAATTAACTTAATTCGGGAAGTTATCAAACTGCCTCTTACGAATATTGAACCTACTTACGTTTTGACGCAACGTTAAAACGCCCTTTTTTAGTTCTTCAATAATAGTCAAAAGGATTTCGATAGGAGAACTGTATTTTAAGAATTTAAAAATTAACAATTTTTTATTCGAGCACTTCGTACGTTATCTCGCTCTTTGTTATTAACACTGTTACATTGTTACTCTTATTAAAAGAAGTTATGATTGATAAAGGTGCAATATCGGTGTCCGGTAATTGAATTATAATTTATGTTCGACTGAAGTATCGTCATGTGAGCGTTTTATACATAATGATGGAAACATCATCACTGTGTTGACTATGTAAATAATGTGACAAATCGATTGTCTTAGACAGCTAACGGAGACATTTGAAATTATTTTATAATGAAGCGTACAGAACCGGAGAGTGCGTCAGTAATAAACGGTGTACTAAAATTTCAAAACCGTCTCGCAATTATATTTTAATATATTACAATTATATTTTAATACATTAATCGAAAAACCGGTCAGCGCCGAACGTTTTGAATTATTTTTAAAAGACGATGCTGTGTGACAAGGTAAAATTCGACAAAGTTAAGATCCTGTTTAATAATTTAGCGTTACTAGAGACCAAGACCGTGTCCACGGGCGGTGGGTTAACCCCCCCCCCCCCATGAGAACTGAAATAATTATTATAAATATGCAGAAATCTGAAAAAAATCAAAAATTTAAAATAAATATTGATTTTTTAGGGTTTTCTTACCTTTAAAAGAGAAAAGAAAAAATATGCTCCATATTTTTAGGTATTTCATTAATATTTTATGCAAAATTTTTTATTACTAGTATAATCAATAACATATGTACTTTTTATTAATGTGTTTATATTGTAATTCATTTATGTAAATTATTAATATATAAATCAAAATGATGGAAATTATTAATAGTATGAATATTAGTGAAAAATGTATTGTTATTTATAAAATAAATGTGTCAAGAAAATTTTCATCCCCCCCCCACCCCCTTTTAAAAATTCTGGACACTGGCCTGCTAGAGACCACTATTCGAAAGAATTTCTCTATGGTTAAATAAAAAAATATTGTATATATATTTAAATAAAGTTAAAGTCGAGTTAGTGAGAATGGGAATAATTACGCTAGAGTAGTAATTATCACACGACGTATTAGAAAATAATTAAGCCCAAAAATAATTAGCTCGTATAAAAACCCTGGGATCACCAAAAAAATAACGAATGCCAAATAAAAGAAAATAACAAAACGAGCCTATGAATATAAGGGAGGAAAAAAGAAATCCAAAATTACATTGCCCTGTTCAAACAGTACCACACGATGCAACTAATTTAAGCGAATCGTCGATTAACTATAATAGCGACGGGACCACTAAAACGTATTTATAATAATCCTTTTTAAACGAAAAAACCGTTTACGTAAAATAAGCGGAAATACACGCTATTTACGCACATTTACGCAGAACAAAAAAAAAACACACAACAAATCAATCGCTAACGGTCGACTTTCGCGAGCCTTTGTTATCCAAAACTGAACTAAACACGTTTCTGCAAAAAGTAAAGACCGACTCCATCCTTTCAAAACAGCTACCTTCTTATGAGTCGCAAGCGTTCGATTTAAATTTTAGTCGAAATAATATTTACAAATTTGATAACCGAATAAATCCAATAAAATATAAACAAACGTCGACGAACAAAGTAGAAAGGAAGGAGAAAAGAAAATGACAACTGATATTAATAATTTGAAATACCTGCGAAGGGAAAAGTCAGGATATGAAATAAACAGGCACGAACTTAAAAGCGAAAATGCAGGAAACATATGAATCAAGATAAAAAAAAAAATAAAGAGTTGGAAAAACGAAGAAGAAAAATAAAAATATTTAAATTTAAGTTCAGACGTGTAAAGCTTCAAAGTAAAATTTCCGATATTTATTTTATTTTTTTTTATACTTTTTTTTTGTTTTTAACCATTTTTTAAGACTTTTTTTTTACGATTGAAATTTTTAACGAAAAAACCTCGTTCAGTTGTTTCCATTGACACTTCAAAGTTAATTGCTACTTTTTAAGCTCTGGACTACTTCCGAGTATTTTTGTATTTCGCTGTTTGAAAGGGCATTCGTTTTTAAATAAACGATTTAGAGTTTGAAAAGTTTTAATCGATTTGTCTAAATATTTCCGTAGACGAGGAAAAAGCAAAACGTAGAAAAATTACTTTTTAAATATTTATTTTGTATTCGTAAGTAATTAAAAAAACGTAGAAAGCGGCAAAATTTTTACCAAAAAAAAAAAAAAAAAAAATAAGATAAAACGAATGGAATTTCAAAAAATTTTATAATCTAATTCTACTCCCCTGCGTTTATATTATTTATAAGTAGTAGTTTTCAATCGTCTTTTTATAGTATTTTCTCCTTTTATTTCTATTCGCTTTTTTTTCTTCTTTTTCACAGTCTTTTTTTAATATTTTGCGATTCTTTAAATTCGTTACCGAAATTTTCGAAAATTTCCTATCATCGAGTTTCTATTTACAAAAAGAGAAGCTTTTTCGGTGTCATCTAACAAGTAAAAAAAAAAAGTACACACAGTGAGTTACGAACTCATTTTTACATACCGCTGTTAATAGTATAATAAAATGATATAAAATTGCAATTACGCAGATTACAGTTACACCGATGTATGCGCTTCCTATTATCGTTAACAGAACCCGATCTTCGAAATTGCAAAATATCAGCGAATACGTGAACAATATAATTCCGCAAATCTATTCGAAACAAAAGCAAATATTTCTATTAATTTTTTTGGTTATTTTACTTTCGAATTCGATTTTGTCGTATCTCGTATACGAATACCTTTTTTTTTTTGTAAATTTTTCAAATCGGAGAAAAAACTATTAGATGAGGTAAGAATTAAAAAAGTGAACATAAATCCCTAGTTCGAATGAAAAAGTATACTTTTCTGTAAACTTATAAGGGGTGGCGACCCCGATGTTCTCCTTATTCTGTATCAAATTTATTATTCGTTCCAAGCTTGATTATTGTTCCTTCATTTGCGGCAATGCTCCTAAACACCTTCTTTCCAAACTCGATAAAGTCCAGAATTCATGTCTTCGTCTTTGCCTCCGTGTTCTGACACTCCCATTCCTGCAGTACTTTCAGAAGCCAACATTCATCCTTTACACATTCGCAGATCCTTCTTCGGGGATCGGTTCCTCATAAGACGTCTTCCTATTAAGTCTTCTAAATTAGTTTCTGCTTATTCCGACATTTCGGCTAATCAGCGGTTTTCCTCCCTGAAGATTCCTATTCTTTCTCATATTTCTCGACGTCCTTCTTCTTATTTGCCATTTATCTATACAAGTCATAAACTTCCGTTCTTTACATACAGATTTTCGAATTTTTTAAATTCTATTTATTTATTGTTTCTCCCTTCTCACACCAAATGCTCACCTCCAATCCCCTTAATCGAGTTCAGCGAGGCTTTAAGGTCCCTATTTCCTTCTTCTTCTATCCTTTTTACGGATGGTTTCAAGAGCAATGGGGGCGTCAGCGGGGGCTCCTTCATTGTTTCTTCCCTTCCACACTACGAACTTTTTAAACTTTCTTTCTTCTGTTCTATTTTTACTGCAGAAATGAAATACTACGTGCAGTTCTTTCCATTGCATTTTTCTACTATAATAACAAATACCTTTTGCGACTCGATGAGTGTCTTGCAGGCCATATCCTCTCCATTTCCATACCCTTCATACGACTACATTATCCTTTCTATTCGTTCCTTAATTGTCAATCTTTTCTTAGTTCGTTCTATTCAAATCGATCTTCTTTGGATTCCTAGTCATAGCAGCATCGCGGGCAACAACCTAGTTGACTCGTTTGCTCGCCCTGCTTCCTCTAACGGCAAAATTTATCAATAAGTTTCCTGCTAACAATATCCTTTTTCCATCTAAACAAGCACACCTCAAATCATGGTCAGATATCTACATTACCTCCTTTTCTAATCCTCATTCCTGTTTTCAATCTGATACAGCCTCTTCCTTCATTACGGTCTTGGTTTACTGATTTTCCTGGCCTCAGTCGCTTCATTATTTCCTCCATAACACGCGTCTTTGTTTCGACCATAATTATCTTCCTTCGTCTCTTTTACGTTTTTCTATTGTTTCTTCTCCACGTTGTGTTTTTCATCCCTCGGATCACGACCGCGTTTGTGATGCAGATCATATTCTTTCTGAATGTTCTCTTCTTTTGCAGGAACGTTCGTTTCTATACACTAAGTTCTTACACCTTAAACTACCTACTCCTTGTTGTGCTTCCTACATACTTTCCTTTCCTTCAGCAGATGTTGTTCCAGCTTTAGCAGAGTTCATTTCCTCTATTTCTCTATATATTAAAATTTAGTCCTTGTTCGTAATTCTTAGATGATGGGTCATGCCCTCGGTTGGCGTTCCCAAAAACAAAAAAACTTATATTTTTCCATTTAATTATTGACGTCGGTGTGTCAGAATAAAAGTGATCAAAAAATAACTGTAAAAAAGTAGAATTTAAAAAGGGGAGTAAACGATAGATCATTGCTACCAATAGTTCAGCCTACTCGTCTTCTCTATTCGTGTATTTTTTTTTGGAACGAAGTTCTTTAACGCGGGCTACCTAAATAGCGAAATTATCACGTAACGCTGGATTCTTTTTTTCTCCGTAAAAAATAATAGAAAACAATTGATTAAAATTCCATATTACCATATAATAGTCGTTTTATTTAATAATAATAATTTATTTATTTCAAGTCGCTCGGCAGCTAAGGCCATTCGCGACGCCGAGTAGTTACATCTTATGCGTATAGATTAATAAATGTAAAGAACATAAACAAGAAGTTATATCTTATAAATATAGATTAATAAATAAAAAGAACAAGAAAGATATCAAAATAAACTATAGAAAGAGAAAAAAGGAAAAGAAAGGAAAAGAAAGGAGATAAGCGCTGCTGAATAATAAACTATATAAAAGGGAAAAATCGGGTGAGCTTTAAAAATTTAAAGATGTTTCCGCAGGCCTTTCATTGTCCGCCAGAATTTCGCCAAGACCAGCATCCTCCTTGAAGCAGGCGGCTCTCTCTTGCCGAAATTTGCGGCACGAGGTGAGGAGATGTTCCACCGTAAACGGCACTCCACAAATTTCACATGTCGGTTGCGGTAGTTTTTGAAACAGGTGGCTATATGACAGGCAGTGACCTAAGCGCAGGCGAGCTACTGTTGTTTCCTCATGACAGTCCTGTCTGTATGAGGTGCTCCATCGCCGAACTTGACTTTAAACAGTTTCTGAGAGCGACAGTTTTGTTCTCATTCGCGTTGCCAGACGAAGTATACATGTTTTTTTAATTTGGACTTCAGATGTTGGTTGTTTTTTTTATTCTGGCCTCTAAATTTTGTTAATTGCTGCATGCTGGCGTTCCACGGAGGGGCTTCAGCCATATGCTGATGAACCATCGTCGTCCACTGAAGACTGCTAACAGCATTCCGGCACTCGATCCCCAGGGGCTTCGGACTTTTTGGATTTTTTCCATACAGCTGTATATAATTCGGGGCAAACGTTTTTTGATGCGAGGGGTTAGATGGATTTGACACCAGATTAAGAAAATATTTCAGAGCAAGAATTAGCCTTCTGTGTTTCAGTGGCAGGGCATTAGTTTCTGCATGAAGGCTGTCAATTGGACTGCAGTGTAATGCGCTCGAGATTAATCTTAATGCGGAATTCTGAACAGTGTTTAACATGTTCAGCACATTAGGTTTAGCAGATCTGTATATGACTGAACCGTAATTCATTTTAGACAGCGTAAGAGCGGAGTAGAGGTTTAGCAGGCATTTCCTATCTCCGCCTCATTTTGTATGAGCTGTCATTTTGAGGACGTTGAGTAATTTTTGACATTTCGCTTTAAGTTCATCGATGTGCCTCGACCAAGACAGCTTCCTGTCGAATACTAATCCAAGGATTTTGACCGTTAGGGCCGATCTAATGGGCCTGTTGCCCAGAGTTATTTTGCAGTCCGAAGGGGCTTTCCGTAGTCATTTTATTTAAAAGGATTTACCGTAAAAAATATTTTATTCCAATTTTTTTTTATTTTATCAAGTGTATTTTACCTTTTAAATTTCCACGCTTCATTAATAAAAACCACCCATAGTTCAGCTACATCATACCCGAAAGTAAGTAGAAGTGATTCGTTTCAGCATAGAGTGTGCAGGTTGCATACCCATTTGTTGCAGACGCAATTTTGAATAAAATACAACCAAGCCATCCTATGACGTCACCCGTGCCCTCACCGTTATTTTTCCACTTTGACCTTCGAATCCTCGCCTAGCTGTTCGATTGTGTCAAGAACCCCGACAGCAAATATATACAGCATCCAAGAAATCATACGATTTATACAAGAGAACTACTGACAATTAAATAGAGGAGCCATTTTTAAATGATAACACTAGTTGAGAGAGCCCAATTAGTACAAACCTGACAAAGATGGTGAAAAATTGAGGAAAATTGTGTGAAATGTGCTAAAACACACGAGAAACTGGTAGGAAATAGCAAAAATTGACGAAAATAGAGTAAAAGACCTCAAACACGCACATTTCTCAATATGTCAAATGCTCATTTTCCATGTGTGATAATACACTCATTGATTTGAATCGTTTCTTTACTTACAACTACAATTCAATCTATTCAATAAATATCACTTAAAAACTTAATCTTAAAGAGATATTGTAAATCTTAGATCATTAACTAAAATAATGTTCATAATGTTAATGTTTAATAATGATAATAAGAAAAAACGTAAGGAACTTCGTTCCTGACTGGGGTTTTTTTATAAATTTGTTGGGCTTGTCAGCAGCGGAGATTTTACCCATCAAGAAAGAAGAACATAGGAAGAAAGGGAAATGAGGTCGCTAGGAGAATTAATCGAGGAAGAAGAGGACGGCCAAAACTACTATGAGGAAGTAACAATAGAGTCTTGTATCTCTCTCTTCGACATTCAGATGTCGTTTTCGTTGTTCGTATACGTTGTGGCCATTCTCTGCTGCCTTTCTTCAGACTTTTTCCCTGATTTCCTCTTCACATTGTCCTCTCTATCCGATGATACAGTTATTTGCGACGCCGATCATGTGTTCTTCCAGTGTTCATCTCTTTCTGTGTGGAATATTTTGTATTTCTATTTGTGTTGAGTCTTGGACTTTCTACTCCTTATTGTACTTCTTACATCCTGTCTTTTCTTTCCCCACTATTTATTCCTGCTATTCGTTCCGTTTTATCAAATATTTATGATCGGATTAAAATATATATAACCGACTTCTTTCCTCTCTATTTGTTTGTTAGTAAACGAGCCAAAAAAGTTGAAAAAAAAGACGTAAGAAACCGCATGACCTTGTTTAAGATAAAGACTATAGGGGAGGTACCATTGGGTACTTCTTCCTTCATGCTCAATATTCCCCCTGTTAAGTGTATTGCTAAATAACCTCTAGATAGCCAATTTTTAATAAAATAAATAACAAAAAAAAATCGACGTCGGTGTCAAGATGTTCGTTGTACTCCACGAGGTAAATTTTTATATCCCTTCGACGTCATGGCACGGTTTTTTGAAAAAATTTATCGCTTTCAAAATGTTTTTTTCTGAGTTCCTCTTTAGCGTAGAAAACAAAATTTTAACAGAAACAAATACGACGAATGAAGTAATTCTGTCCACTTCACCGATGAGATCAAGATGATGGTGAGGAGAATCGCAGACTACTTTCTTTTTTTTTTTGATTTTAATATTTAGCCAGTTTCCTTAATCAAAATAATTTAACGCGCCAAGTAAATCTGTATCAACATATTATTTTATTGTTTTTTTTTGTTTGTTTTTTTTTGTTTTTTTTGCTGATTCTTTAATGTAGACATTATAGCCCAAGAAGTGGAAAAAAGGCGAAAAAAAGGTTCTATTTCTAAATGTTAGATATAGAAAATGAAAATAATTTGAAGACTGAAATAACAAAAATAGAAGAAAGTGAAAGAATATAACAAACATTCAAGCAAATAGTTAAGCTGAAGCCGGGCAACAATGGGTGCTGCCCGAAGCGAACCACATACAAATAGAAAAGTGCTAATTGTTTATGAGCAAGTTACAGATATTCGAAAGATGATGTATTACTTTAATGAATGTCGTCCTGACTTATGACCAATATGCAGCCCGAAGAATAAAAATAAATATAGAACATCACCAGTAGCCTACTTCAAACTAATTGTATCAGGGCGGACCACGATAAATTTCACATGCAGTAAAGAGACACCACTCTGAATTAAACGGGACGGACATCGGAGATATTCCGTGTAACTACATCCTCCGGATTAGAGTTTTTTTATTTATTTTTGGATTTGCCAAAAAATAGCGGTGGTTCAGCAGACTTAGAACATTATAAAAAAAGAAAAAATCAAAACCTAATGCGTTTGGATATCGGGATAATAAGGGGAGAAAAAGCAAGGAGTACAGGAGACGAGAAAAGTGAAAGTATGAAAGAAGCACTGTGCAGGGTGGGTATTCTTAGATTCAACAGTTCGGAATAAAAATATGAACGATCGGAAAAAAGAGAAGAATATCCAAATAGGATATGGTTGAGGTGCCATATTAAATGGCAATTAAGGGAGTGTAACGGACAAAAAGGAAATGTCTTTTTCTTCTTCTTCAAGTAGCCTTCTGAAACCAATATTTGACGTAAGTCTCTCCAAAATTCTACTTCCACTGTTGCCTATCCTGAGCCTCCTGTATCCATGTATGGTCGACTTATCTGACCGTATTTTTTCGATCAAGGGAGTAAGATGTTTTGGTTTCAAATGAAATATAAAAAAGAAATATAGTTAAAACGTGAATATTCAATTTATCGCTAATTTCAAAAAGATTGAGAAATTGAGAAATTAATTTTAAGAATCAGGAACTAAACTGAAAAAAAATAACTGAAACGGAACCTTTTCCTTTTTTTTTTTTTTTTTTTTTTTTTTTTAATGAAAACCGAAACGAAAATTAAATGCTCCGAAATCCTGACTGAAATCATCTAATTTACATGCGTACATACATAATTTCCCTACAATAATAGAAATACTTAAAATGTCTAATACTAAAAATATTGTTCATTCGACAATCGATAATAATTTTTAATAGTAAAGTAAAGATCACAATAAAAGAAACAAAACGAATAATTTTTTCTGTTAAACTGGGAAATTCCGAAAAACCAATCAAATTTACGGTTGATCAAAAACGCTGCTACAGCACTGGAACAAATAAAACTACAAGCGATGCGAGCTGCTTTACAATAGTGAATTCTATTATTTAATATTATGATAGCCTAATGGTTAAGGTGCTTGGCTACCAAATCAGAGGTCAAGGGGTTCGCACTTGTCTCGTCCCTGATACAAATCGCTCCCAAGTTTACCCAGCCTGAAATAATTGGGTACCAGAGAAATCTGGGAAAGTAAAGGCGATCGAGAGAAAGGAACTGGCCCCAATATTCTCTTTAGTTCCATTAGGCTCGGTACATTGTGAAAAGCTTAATTTCACAATCCCGACGCCCTATCAAGGGTATGGGACTTGCCCCCCCCCACCCCCATTTATAAACGGCCACTCCTAGAGTTATAGTTGCAAAATACTATCTTATAATTTCAAATTATTTCAAGACAAAACAGAATAAATGAAGTAAACTATTCCTGCCTTCTATCGAACAGTATTCCCACTTCCTACAGGGCTTGTATTATTACTTCTCTTCCTTCCCCTTTTTCATTCAAGAGCTTGATTTATTTTTGTTGGCTATCTCTGATTCTCCTTCCTTTTTTTATCCCAGTTCTTAACTTAATATCTACATGTCAATGATCCTCCAAAAAAGTCAAAAGAAATGTGAAAGAAATTATAAAAAAGGGAAATTGTTAAAAATTTAAATCTAGGGTTACTGTTACTCTTAAATTGAATTCCAAAAACATTTTTAAAACAGAATATTGTAACGATTACTGTACATCGGTCTTATCGGCTTATCAGTCGCCGCAGCATTATTTAGAATGAATATAATATGTTGGGTGTGTGTGTCCGTTACAACTAAGTTGATCTGCTAGCCGTTTAAATAGTATGTACGGAGATATTCGCTTTGATTTCGTTCTTTTTCTTCTGTTTCTACGCGCTGTTGGCTAGGTAGCCTTTTCTGTGTTAATCGACGCTCGGATAAATACGCGATTAATTATAAAGCACGCGCAATCAAACCGTCTCGCTTTTCCATATAAAAACTAGTAAAAGTTTAAGATAATTCGATATATTCTTTTCCGTATTAATATATAAAAACACAAAATAAACACGCGTGAAAAAGAAAGTAACATCAATAAAAAATGAATCCCAAATTTAATGCGGTTGGTTTTTGCGGACTCCTATTAGAATAAGAGAAAGCGGGGTGTACAACGAATTAAAAAAAAATCGAACAAGTTGGCAGCCGGAAAATAGAGGGACGGCAGAACATCGAAATTCGTTACAAATTGTTGTACCCGAACAGGGACCACGAACATCGAATCCTGGAAGCTGTATCCTGAATAACAGCGAATAATTTTGCAAATTTCTTCGGAAAATCGAATTTGGTGCACGGAAATATATTTATTTTATATAATTATTCAAATCGATTAACATATATATTTTTTATGTTTATTATGATTGTACACTGATAAGCTAACGTAATGAAAGATGAACTAAAAAAAATACATATCGACCCATAGAGGTCAATGCCGCGGAGTTAGAACCAGTACCGGAGGATACTAGTGATGACACTCATTTTCCAGTATTACGGAAACTTCGGACATTGCTACTCGTGTCGAGGAATCAATAAATAAAACGTCATTTGGAAGTAAATATAACAACGGGGAGCCCACGATAGCCTATCTTAAAAAAATATTAGATACCGTAGAAAATAGCAATAAAAAACTCGAGTATAATTTCAATGATAAATTTAATACTCTCGGTGATGGTAAGTTTAACACTTTCAAAGTGGAGTTTAAGAATAACAACAGTATGTTAGAAAACAAATTAATAAAACTTGATAAAAAGATTAATAGTAGTTTAAACGAATTTAAAAGAGTAATACATACAAAGTTAAATCATTTCGATAACGAATTGGAATAACGTTTAAAAAAAACTGATGTTGAATTAAGAAATGAAATAGCAAATATCGAGACCAACATCCTTACAGTAAAAAATAAAAATAACGAAGTAAAGGAGCAGGTCTCGACTATCCAAACGTATGTGTCTTGCACGGTGAATGGGTTGGAAAAGAAGATTAAAAAATTTACAACCTTAGAAGATCTGTGTACCCAAATTGAGAAGCTGAAAATAAATTTTACGGGTTGTGTTAATGGACAAGTTGATTGCAAAGCAGGCGCAGTATCGGATAGTGAAATAGGTAGTTTTGATGAAAAACTGTCGAATATACATGTCGTAGAATTTATTTGAAACTTATATAAAATATTTTGAGTTATTAAAAATAATCCGCGATGAAAAAAAGAATTGAATTAACGATAGGTAAACTGAGTGGAATTTCCCGACAGTGGTTACAGACATTTTTAGGGACATGTACCGAGTGAGACATGGCTAAGATAAGATTAATAGAAAATTACTGGAGTTGTAATGATCAGTGGAAGATATTACGGAAACTCTATTCCTCGGAAGAAAAATGTAAACCTTCTCGAGATCCGGAAAGGTATACGATCGAATGGATCAGTAGAACTAAATATTTGGATCCACCGATAAGTGGGGAAGAATTTATCGGTCGAAACTTTCGAGATATCATGTTTATCTGTAGAAGAAAAAGAGTCAGAGTTTGATAGTGTTTCAGAATAAGGTAAATCAGTCGGATTTTTCTGAGTTTACGAAACTCAATCTGTTAGACAATCTTGTCCATAGACGAAAGGTATTCTCTTCGGTCACAGGTTTGTGTAATAAATTAGCATACATATAGCATCTCCGTAAAAGAGCACGAGGTCAATCATAGTTGGAGGCCATACCCCATACCGATGTGTCGAAACGGAATGCCGTGAGGGAAGAAGTTTCTCGCATGACATAAAGAAAGGGATGAATGATAAGTTATTATTATATGGGAGAACAATCAGCCGCTGCCCATAGACGAACTTTTATTCAAATATCACGGTTTTTTATTTATGAGTAGTTTAAATTAGTTTGGATCTTACTGCTAGTTTCTTACAAATTCCTCTACATGTGGATTCTTGTAAGTATACAGCATTTGTTTTTGAAGGCCGCTGTTTTAAATGTAGTCCCTTTTGGGTTACGTTTTAGTATCGTCGCCTTTATCAAAGCATTGGATTCCGTGCTGTTGCCGCATTGTGCAAGTTTTGTGTTGTCCTATGTTGACGACATTGCTTTGCGACTCCAAAAAAAAAAAACATACCAAGCATCTGAATATAGTGCATAACTCGTTAGCGGAGGCAGGAATGACGGCCAACCTAAATAAATCTGTTTTTGGTCGTAAAAAGATTGATTTTCTGGGGTATCGTCTGTCCTCCTCGGGTCTTTCGATGTTGGAAGAAAGGGTAGAGAAGATTAAGAGTTTCCCTCGTCACGTGAATAAAAAACAGGTACAGTCATCATTAGTCTGTGCAACTATTACGGAAAATTTAAACACTCTTATGCTGATATATTACTTCCTATATCTCGACTTATCAGCGAGAAGATATCTGTGTAATGAATTTCGATGTTCTGCCGTCCCTCTGTTTTCCGGCTGCCAACTTGTTCGAATTTTTTTTTTAATTCATTGTACACCCCGCTCTCTCTTATTCTAATAGGAGTCCGCAAAAACCAGCCGCATTGAATTTGGGATTCATTTTTTTATTGATGTTACTTTCTTTTTCACGCGTGTTTATTTTGTGTTTTTATATATTAATACGGAAAAGAATATATCGAATTATCTTAAACTTTTACTAGTTTTTATATGGAAAAGCGAGACGGTTTGATTGCGCGTGCTTTATAATTAATCGCGTATTTATCCGAGCGTCGATTAACACAGAAAAGGCTACCTAGCCAACAGCGCGTAGAAACAGAAGAAAAAGAACGAAATCAAACCGAATATCTCCGTACATACTATTTAAACGGCTAGCAGATCAACTTAGTTGTAACGGACACACACACCCAACATATTATATTCGTTCTAAATAATGCTGCGGCGACTGATAAGCCGATACGACAGATGTACAGTAATGTGCGCACGTTACAATGTGGAGAAAAAAAAGGCATCAAACAGTTTTAAAAAGCAATGAAAACAAAAAAACAAAAAAAAATCTAGGTTAATGGTGAAAAATAATAACTAACTAGTTATATTATTCGCAATTTACACTACATAACGAGATAACGTTCTGTTTTTTCCAGCTTGCAAATAATTTATTTTTCAGCCACGTTACTGACAAATTAAATTTTCCAAAATATTGAGAAAGCCGATGTATTGAAATTTATAAGTTTATGATTAATAACTTACTGTTAGTAAGCCGAATAATATAAAAAGAGCTACATCGTCCGTATCTATATGTTTAATCATAATCTAAATTCAACTATACATTTGTAAAACTATAGAAATTAAAAAAGAAAAAAAATCATCTATTTTTATTAGTGACCAGTAAATTTTTGAAGAATTTCCTATTCTTTTTATAAACGGTTTAAATCTAAATTGATCCAAAAACGTTAATACACAAACTCAGACTTATGAAAGTGTTTTCAAATTCCTTGAAATTATCTATAAATCTTATTCCTTTTTGTTTGCGACGGAGCTTTCTGAAACCGTGAATATGAATGTTATTTTAGAATACTTAGAATTTGTAAAGGAACATTTCTTTAGCCACCATAAGTTTGAAGTTGGTTTTAAAAGTGGATAGGTTTAGATATATCGCTTAAATACCGATGTTTAGTGTTGCAGGGCAATCTAGATTGTATCTGAGTAAATAATTTAAAGCGCTGACAATTACTGAACACTAATGCTCAATATTAGTTCCTGTACGAAGTAATGTATAGAAGAGAACGAGCAGGCGCTATCAGTACAGATACACAATATTCACCACTTTGTAAAGAACCTTTATTTCACTAATTAAAGTGATTTTTAGCTCCCTATTAATTACAATTTCATTTTATGCGACAGTAATTAAAAGTGAATATAAAAGTATACTTTTACGCCTTCTTGATATAGTATTATTATTCCAGCAATGAGTTTTTAAAACAGAAGTTATACACTGCTAAACCAGAATTAAATGCGCAGTTGTATACGTTAAATGTAATTTAGACATTCAAGTTACAAAATGTGAATGGAATTGTACAAACCAATGAATACGATATTGCGGTAAAATAAAAGACGCTTTTAGAAACAGAAAGTGCGGCCAAATTGACTAAGTCCGAATAGAATAGAACTCAAAAAAAAAAAAGGAGGAAATAGTTGATCAGCTCGTTCATTCGTAGTAAATATCTCACGTTCGTTTGCAGAAAATTTGTTAATTAAAAAATAAATAAATAAGGATTATTATATTTAAAGACCAAAGTAATAATATTGTTGTGCGAAAAATGTAGTGATAAAAAAGGAGCAAAAAACAAAGATTGTAGCGATAAACTCTAATAAGTATTGTGGCAAAGATGGTAAATTAATGGGCTAAGAAGCAGAAAAAAACTTTTTAACATAGGTATAGTACAGAATTATTGCATAACAGAAATTAAATATTTAAACCGGCTAATCCTGTAAATTACTGGAAGGATTTTGATTCAGTTATCAGAGTCAATATTGGTTATTTTCAGAAAAAGCTTTAATCCATTATTCATCACGTTATGATAAAAAAGAGGCGAACAGTGTTTTTTTTTGGTGATCACTAAGTAGTATGTACCCATATTCTGATACAAAATTTAGTTTGCGGGTTACACCCACTTTACTGTTTTTTTTTGCAGAGGCAATTTTTTAAAGAACTATAAATTTAAATAAATAAAACGAAATAATATTTAAATGGCCACGCTTTATTTCTACTACCGGTTCCTAAGCAAACGTTAATCACAGCACTGATTTGTTTTACACAAACTTCACTTCTTTGCTTGTTGTATATGTATGTCCTCAGTGTTATGAACCCAAAAATGATCTCACTCAACAATCATTAAACATTCTCATGACCACTTGTTTTCCCTGTAGGACAACTTTACGTAACACCCTCACTCAATAACAGCACCCAAACGCAACACGGGTTAAAAGGAAGCTTTAAATAACTAGTTTAATAATTTTCTAACATGTACAAGTGTGTGTTTGGATTTGCTTTTCACAATGCGTTTATCATTGCCTAACCAACTCTAAATAGTTGTTTGATATGTTCATATATTTGCAAATTCTTTTGATGATGCACTTGTCATTGATTAACCAAATGCTTATTTATGTGATTTAAAAGATGTATCAATGTATATCCAACCAAAATAACTGTGATAGCAACATACGAGGAAGGATATGCTTTGACATGTAGATTTTGAAGGATGTTTAACTTTTATCTAACCAAAATAACCATCGTACTAAACTTATTGGGGGTTTATCCGCATCTTTTTAAAAATGACCTTGTAATTATTTCATCTAAATTAAGGAAATAAATCGTTATCATACTTACCTGTGTATTTAAATTTTCTAGGAGTTTAATAGTAACATAACTAAGCGTACAGTTTTCTGTCAAGCGAAAAAATTCCTTTTATAAAACAACTGAATCGCGCTAATGTCACGAAACTAGGGAACCTCATATTAACCTTTAGCCTATTGCGTATCAGATATAACAGTCAATCTGTTATCACCACGTGATCTGTCAAGATGTAAACAGGTCGGAAACAAAAACGGATGAAAATACAGAGATTAAACAAAAACGAGGTTACTGCTTCCGATGAAGGGAGGAATAACAAGAGAGGGTGAAAATATGATTTCTTTTCACGCGTCAAATGTTCATACACGCCCTGTTGCTAGTACACTGCTTTGAGCAACACTGACGCTCCGAAACGAAACTCAAACAGATTCGTTTGACAGACTATACTTTGTTAGTCTTTCAATGATTAAAGTTATCTGTTTTAATGTCATTAACCACATTTAAGTTCGGGGTTATGAAATGGAACTGAATTTAAAATAGCGATTGAGTCAACAGTATGTATGGAATTAAGTTTTATACATACAGAATTAGGGACAATGATTCAGATTTCATTTCTTAGATAATTAGAATTAAACAGTATTATATCGAAGTAGTATGTATGCTGCTAAACTTTGGATTTACTAGAATCGCATCATAGTGATAATTCACTTACACTTAGATTAAATACTAAAAGCGTTGTAATCCCATATACTGCTTGTTAAATTGGCTAGAACTACATTGTAACTGTTTACTTAAGACTGAAATCAGTAATGTGTAAAACATAATAAAAAGACGTTTGCATATAATAAATTAGTAAAAATTGTTTAGAAATATTAAAATCGTAATGACGGGCATATTCGAAATGAAGTTTGCACTGGAGTTTCAAAGATTGTATAAGTCCTGCAATGTGTACTAGAGATGCGCAAAATCAACTCTACCAGAGCTGTTTTGGGTACATATATATGTCCTTCCCGACCGCAGATATACATATATCCGCTTCTGAACTTCAACTCTGCCGGAGTTATGTATTTCATACCTATAGCGTATAATCGCAATTATCTTCGACTGTATATTCAACCACAACTCTACATAGCACTCCAAACACATAAAGCAACAGAACGTCCTTGAACATGGCGCGCACGCGCGCAGCTAACGCCTGTCGGAGTTGAGATATATTAAATCACATCGTTGGAGATATATCCGGCTATGTCCAGAATTACCCATGCCTAATGTGTACATTACAATTAAGCATGTAGAATAAATATGAGATAAAATAAAAGTAAAAGAAAAAAACAATGATAAACGATCTAAGTGGGAATGCAGGAGTGTGTGAGATCCCGTTATCAGTCAGAAGTGAATATATCATTGTGGAGTACCATATTGAGATCTTGTAGTGCATTATTGTATTTAGCACACAGGACTCGTTCAGATATAATGTACTCAGTTAATCTGTTAAGTAGATTTCAAAAGAATCCAGATAATATTAAATGGACAGCTTTAAAACAAAAGGTGTTATTGATTTTAATTTAACCTATACATGAAGTGAAGATAACATAATTTTCTGTAGATATGCTGATTCTGATTTTGAAAGCGAACCTATTGATTAAAAATCAGTTACTGGATTTGTAATTGAAGTCATTGACACTCCCAGGATTTGTCCAATAGGGGGGGGGGGGGGCTAAAAGAGTAGCATATGAGAAAATATAAAGGCGGAGGTCGAACATGTTTGGTATATCTATATGTCTCACTCTTCTGTTATTTATATATTTATTTTTGTGTAAAATGTATTATTTAATAATTTTTTCTGTCAAAAATTTTGCCCTTATTAACAGTATCCGTTTATCCTCCTTGGGAAGAACTGCAGCCCGTAGCATCCCCCTTGCGTGCGCCAATGATTGAAGTTTATAGTAACATTGTTAGTTGGTCAACTGGTAAACAGAATATCATTACCTTGATCTCCACTGAAGTAGAGTGTATTACTTTATCTTTAGGGATTACAGAACTATTATATGTAATGTCATTATTAGAAGATCTTAAGATTAATGTAACTCGGAGACTAATATTTGAAAACTATCTTAGCGCTATCTATTTAAGTAAAGCTTAAGAAAACATGAAAAATAAGCACATTATCAATTTATTAGAGATTATATTGAAAAGGGTATAATCAATGTTTAGCATATAATATCAAAAGGCTGACATGTTTACAAAATCATTAAATAAGGAATTATTTAAAGATAACCGAAACTTGCAATTATTATACTGATTTATATGTATTCATATAAATGGTATATTTGTGATTGAAGGAGAGTGTAAAGTTACCAATCATGAATAAATAATTATATTAGTAATCGATATATCGATTAATCAAATTAATATGTAGTTGGTGATGGAATATTTATTTAAAAGGGTTCTGAGTGTTAGTTATGTTATGTTTTTCTGATATGTAGTTATTATGGTTGTATTTAAGATGTAGTTCTTCAATAAAGTTGAATTTATGTTTTTATTTTATTTACTAATTTAACTTATAACGACTGTTCTAATGATTGTATTTTATAGATTAACTGTAATTTTACCAAATAATACATACTACAATCATAATCCATAGTGATGTACTTCATAAACAATACTATTAGGGTACAAGGTTTAATCACAAGTCTGAATCATTAGTGCTTAACCTAAAGTGTTAGTAATATTTTTACATAATTCAATCTGTATTCTGATTTATCAATATGTATATGTATATATATTGCATGTTTGAAAAAAGGAGGAAGGGAAAATGTAGCGAAATTAATAACTAATATTTTTAATGCAAATATATATTTTATATCTCGAGATATCAATCTGTGCAACACTGTTCTAGCAATGAAATTGAACTAGTTTTGCAACAAATACAGAATTCTGTTTTTGCAAACATTTTTATTATTCAATTAAATAATGATTTTGTCTACAATTTTATATATTTATATTGTTTCGGTTTTATTTATATAAAATATATATTCCTTTTGATCTCAATATCGTTTTCTAATTAAATGCATCATATAGATATTGTAGGATCTAATCGTCATTATGCACCTCAATACAGCATAGTAACATTTCACATATACATTCAATAATTTCACATATGTTTGAACAGCAATTATCATTCTTCTGTTCAACATTGTTTGCAATGTAGCTGTCGCCAGATTCTTGGAATTGGTGTGTGTTTTCACGCATCACAGTTGATACTTCTATAATATAAAATTACAACACCGACTCATTAAACATGTCAAAAATTATCAGATAACAAAATATATAATAAATCAAGATATTGTTTAATTTTTCTTTGTTACCAAAATTTATATACTTTTTTATTTATGCATAATGGTTATTATTACATATGTAAAATATTTTTTCATCATAACAGGATGTGAAAAAATGTTATATCCCAAAGTTCGCTAAATAAAATAAAATACTTCTTCAATGTGTGTTTCTTATAATTTTTTCTATTTAAAAAAGTGTCAAAAAGTCAAAACAAAAAAAACTGGTTCTTTGGAAATATGGTGTACAATCCTAGATCTCAGTTGATTGAATAGATTCTCAACAGTGTCTCAAAATAATGTTAATTGTGGGTCAATTTTGGAACGCTTTAAAGCACCTAACAGTGTTGACTGTTGAAAATTGTGTTTTGGACACTGTCAGAAGACATTATTCAAATTTTGTACTGAGGCACTGCAGTCACAAGCATGAATAGTGGGGAGGCCGATTCGAGCCAGGGAGGCATTTAAACTGTAGCGATCTGCTCGTTATCTGTTTACAGTATTTATAACTTCTTTAGGGAAGTTGAGATCAAAGAACCAGGGTTTGTGAAGAAGCAGGGAAAGTATTTGATACCTTTGCTTTGGTCATTGATTGTTAATTATTCAGAGATGCTATGAAATGTGATTCCTTTGCTGATATTATTATTTTTATTATTGTATCAATTATGTGCTTATCGAAGTAAAATTTAGATTAAAAATACTAAATTACAAAATATCGTCGTCTATTTATAAATTAACATTTGTCAGCCATTTTACTGCGCCTTCCTCAAGAGAATGTAGCCCAGTCAATTCTTTGTTGAAACTGTTTTGAAGTCTGTGAAAGGAACCTTGAAATACATGTCTACTGGTTGACTAGATATGTCCTGGCGAGCGAATCGACAATCGCATTCTTTTCAGTACCCCAGTGCGCTTGAATTCAAATTAGTTGAATTTGACTACCGTTTGGATTTGACTGATTAAAGTTAATATAAGCTTTTTAATTTTTGTGGTGTACGAATTGACTTTGATATCAAATTATATTGCTCGACTGCTTACAGTCTGTTTAAAAAAATTTCGATCGTAAAGCTCCGAAGCAATTTTGATGACGTTTACTAAAGAAATCATTTCTATGGTGGAATTTGAGGAGTTTTTATCATTATTGCTTTTAACTATAGTATCGAGATATGAACAGTAATTGGCACAGCTTGCTGACAGAGAGTTATTAGACTTGCTTTCGTCAATATATACTTCAGAAATGTTATGTTTTTGTGTGATTGCTTCATGGATGGAATTGACAAAGTTGTAGTCGTTCATTTTATTTTTTTTTCTAGTTATGAAAGAGATGGTATTAACATCTACGTAGATGAGGATGTCGAAGTTATAAGTATATAACAAGTAGTTGTGATCTGTAAACTAAGTTTTGAGGCTGTGCGGGAATATTTTTAAGGGCCTATATAAAGAGCATGTTGTTCCGTTCGAAAATTTTATTTTAGAGGCTATTTTGGAGGTTATAGAGAATGAAGTAGACCAGTAAGTTCATTTGTCTCTCTTTTTTTTTGTGTGTGGCTTAATGGAAATTGTTAAAATTTCAACACTGATGCTAGATATTTCACATAGTGTTGTGTTAGGAGCTGCCCCTTTATCACCAGGAGGGGGCATAATCAAGTCATCATTAATATTCTATTTTCTACAAATTTCTTAGAAAGAGTAATTAAAGTACTAAAATCTTGACTAGGTGGTTGAATTTGTTATTTTCGTCTGAGTAGTTTTTGGGTTACCAAAAGTTTATAAAAGTAAATTCTTGGAAGTTACTTCAAGCTGTCACGCTGAAATTTGAGGGTCACACATCAGATCTAGCAAAAATTAAGCAGTTTTAGTCGACATAATTGATTTTAAACAGTTATGTAATTAATTTTAATTTCTCTTATTCGATATAAACTTATTTATGGAAGCTAGTTACATGGCCGTATTTCAGCTTTCCGATCGTCCATTTAAAACTAATGATGTCTGAACAGTTTTTTTTTACCTTCAAGTCCGACAGAACTTTTTCCAAAGCACTGTTGGAAAAATCGGTGGGAACATTTTTTAGTTTAGGATCCCTATTCTGTCACCAATTTTTTTTAAGTGTATTTATTATCTACCATTTCCTTTATTTCCATTGGATAATTTTTAGGTTGATCCTTTACTTTTAATCAATGTATCAATTCATAAAAAGAATTTTGGACTGTGTGATATTGTGAAACGTTTTGATAATGAAATACTATTTTTTAATATATCCTGAAATTGATAATAATGAATTAACTTCCGTATTTTTCATGATATTTGCACTTGTTTTTTGTTTCTTTTTGTTCTTTTTTTTGGCCCAATGTGGATCCAATTAAGCCGCTTATTACAACTTTTCACTTAAAGTTAATATAATAGATGAGTGGTTTAAAGCTCCAGCCATTTTCCATTCTCTATGTTGATATAATTTGATAAAACATTTTTTTTGTGATGAAAAAAAAACAGTAAATTAAAAAATTTTCTCTTTTCTGTTGGCATACATTGGTGTTCCAGTTGTAACAATATCGTATTATAGCTTTTTTTGATTCTAGAAAGAGTTAACCGTAATCCCTTAATAGGTATTTTTGGCATCACAATCCTATCCTACAATATACAGTGAGTTCCAAAAATATTCGGACATCATTAAGAAAAATAATTTTTCATTTATAAATGAATAATCGCAATGGGGTTTGATAATAAAAATTTCGTTGTAAGCATGTATAGTACATCTAGAATAACACAAATGCCCATCAGTGTAATAATAAAAAAGAGTACAGCGACGCGGCTACAGTAAAAAGAAAAGGAAAACCCCAAAATTACACGCAACATAAATATTCGGCAACGATGAAACAATACGTGTGAGGTATACCAGCGTGCGCATCGCACGTGCTAAACACGTTTAATCCACGTTTTTCCTATTCTGAGACACAAGGTGACGGCTTTGAGCACGTTAGCTGTTTAGTTAACTGTGTGGATAATCAAATAGTGACGACTGTTTTGAAAAAGGGTAGAAAATCGTATAATACTTCGATTGAAATGCGTCAGTTACTTTTAATCATTCGAAAGGTCTGAACGGACATGAAATTTCAAAATTATTGAAAATATCGAAAAGTACCGTGTACGATATTATTTATCGGTTCAAAAAACAAGATAGAATTAAATCCATTCCGCAGACAGGAAAACCACCGAAACTGTCTACTCAAGATTAGCGGTTCATTGCACGAACAATAACAAAATCTCCGAAAATAAGTGCACCAAAAATAGTTACAGAGATAAATACAAGGATTGAGAAAAAAGTTTCACCACAAACCGCTCGTAGAGTAATAAAAAAGAATGGGTATAATTCAAGGACCATAAGAAAGAAAACTTATATTTCTAAAGTAAATAAGAAAAAGCGATTGGAATTCGCAAAAAATTACGCTTCCGTTAATAAATCGTTTTGGAATGATGTTATTTTTACGGACGAGTCCAAATTCAACATTGACCGAAGCGATGGCAAGCAAAGAGTTTAGCGCAGACCTAATACAGAATTTTTGGAAAAAAATTTAAATCCAACTGTAAAACATGGCGGCTGTAGTATTGTGGTTTGTGTTTTGCAGCAAATGAAGTAGGCGCGTTGGTTTTTATTGAAGGCAATATCCGATATGTGTATATTGATATTTTAAAAAACAATCTTGCTCAAAGTGCGACTAAATTAGGTATATCGAAGTCATTTAAATTTTATCAGGATAATGATCAGAAACACAAAGCTCAAAAAGCACCAGAATGGTTACTTTATAACTGTCCAAAAGTGTTGGAAATGCCTCCGAAATTACCTGATTGCAACCCGGTTGAGAATTTGTGGTATTACTTAGATAGACAAGTGCACGGAGCCCCTATTTCGAATAAAAATCAATTAAAAGAACGTCTTAGAGAAGCATGGGAACGAATTCCGTCATATTACCTGAATAAGTTAGTTTCGTCGATGCCTGATCGTTTGGAAGCCGTTATCAGAGCTAAAGGTAAATATACAAAGTATTAATGTGTTTCGGTTTGACTTTAATTTTATTCTATTGATGTAAATTTGAGCGAATTTTAAATTTCCATATATATTTTTGTTGCCCGTTTTTTTGAACTGATATTTTGTTTTTAACAAAGGCTATGTTAATTTATTTAATTTTTTAATTTCATTATTATTTATGTGTTATGTTAGATATAGTAGACGAGTCTATAGCATTTTTTAAATTAATAAATCATTGTTTGTTCATTTATAAATGAAAAATCGTTTTTCTTAATGATTTCCGAATATTTTTGGAACTCACTGTGTCTTTCGCCCCGTGTAACTAGGAAACTTATAAAATCAATATGTTTAACTTTATGTTTAGAAGAGGGGTATAGGCCAATATTAGAATGTTTTGATTATCTTCCATTAATTGATTTATTGTTGCCTGTATTTACTCAGTTCGGAATTTTGATAATTCGTAATTTTTAATGTTAATTTTAATCATTATTGTTGTTCGCTTGTGCTCTACCATCAGGATGATTGGGATTTTAATATAATTCTTTTTTCTAAATGGGTTTTCAGGGATTAGGAAATATTTTCTTCAAATAAAATAATTTGATTTCCCGTTTGCGTCTTATTAGGCTATTCCAGGTTGAATATTATTTTTAAATCTTTTATTTATAAAAAGTCGTCGCGATAGCCTAGCTGCTAGAGCGCTTAACTTCCGTTACGGAGGTCACGGGTTCGATCCCGAGCGACGAAAGAACTTATAAGAATTAAATTAAAATGCTCGTTAATAATCACGTGGAAAGCAATAGCAAACCACCGCGTACAACATCATGTACGCGCTGGGTCAGTACACAGCTGACACACACACGGGACTGCACTTGTAGCGCGATTACCGATTACAAGCGGCTACTATCAGTTCCGAATGTAGTCTTCTTGCGTATGTACGCCTGCGTTGCATATAACAACTGCCTAGTACACTACTTATATCTGTACAGCAGAGATGTATGAATAGGTAGTCGCCGACGCTCAGAAGCTGAGTATGACACTATAAAGAAGAATTTATAAAAAGTATGGTAGCGCGGTAAACTAGTAGTTAATTCGGCTACCAACTTAGAGATATCACAGGTTTTCGGGAGTTGTCTGGTTCGAAAGCGGCCAAGGCAAAGGGACTGCAAACCGTATTCTCTTCAGATCCATTAAGCTTAGTAGATTGTGAACTTTAACTTCACAGTCTCGACATCCTATCAAGAGCATGGGACATCCTTTACTTTTATTTTTAGTAGTCATTATTGTATTTAAAACGTTCCTGATAATTTGATTTTGTTCTTTTATCATTTCTATCATCGCGCTTTTTATTCTGGTTATCATACTAGAAATCATTGTTTCAAAAACTTTTTAGTTGTATTTATTATTGATTTATTTTTGTTTAATTATTCATTTTTAATGATTCAGTTACGTGTACGTGCGGTACATTTTTATTTCTAGAAATATACATATCTCTAGCTTACGTGAAGGAGAACCGTTGAAGAAATCTGGGAGAAGTAATTTTGATCGTTTATGTAAGTGGTGTTTTCTTTTTTGATGTTGTTTTAGTTAAGTTTATATTTGCATGCTGCATTTATTATCTGTATACATTATGTAACCTTTTTAGTTCGCACGGTGTGAACCGTTGCAGGATCAGAGATTAATGAAATAAAAAAACTGGGAAGAGGAATGATGAACAAAGAAGGAAACGACCGAATGAAAGAGACACAATAGGGAGAAGGAAGCCTAAATATTAATATATAAAAATAAAAAATAGAACGTTTAATGAGGGAGAAAAACATTCAAAGAGGATATAGTTGAAAGCACTAAAAACTTCATCATTCCAATGAAGGCTGCAGAACATGAGGAAGAGGTTAAGAAAAAACGAAAACTAAAAGAAAATAGCAGAATGTGATAATGTCATAGATTTCTGTTGAGTAGAAGCATCAAAATTCAAAGGAAATATATTGGTCTTGAAGGGTTTCGAATTATTAGAGGAGACTGTGGAAAAATAAAAGAAGGAGCACACTGAAAAACCCAAAAAATTGTGAAAAATAAATAATAAAACAAATTAGAATAATATTGAAAATAAATGAAAACAACAGCCGCTATAAGAAAAAGAGAAGAAACAAAAATAGAATAAATTTTATGGACTATACGACAGAATTAATTATGTGCATAACCGTGTCATTGATACAAATTATTTGAAATGATTTGACGCGATAAAGAAGACGATCGCAACAAACAATATGAACAAAAGAACAATGAATACACGCGTTATCACACGATTAACATTCTAGTTGACCTGAAAATCTTTTGAAACATTTAGCTGTACAATGATTTCCAGTATATTTCGTACAAAAAGAAACATAATTACAGTACTTTTTTCTGGCATAGCTGTATTGTTGAAGTCTAATGCAACACTACAGTATTCCTTTTGTATGCTGCTTCAATTTTGATGTGAACGTTTAATTAGTATTTTATATTATATATTTTTTTGTTATTTTCTTTTGATTTGGGTCAGAAAAAAAAAAAGGTAAGGACCAGTAAGTTTATTTTTTTTTTTTTGCATGGATGATATGCCTTAAGACCTTTCTTTCTGCTAATAAAACTGTCATTATTCCTTCCGATAAAAGAATGTAGGTGATGTGTTACAATGTTAAAAGTTTATCTTTTGATATTTGAATTGTACGATGTCTCATATTCAAATTATTTACGTTTTCTCTGATGTTCTATTTCTAGGACGCTTTGATTGTTTTTGTCTCTTTTTGTTGGTTTATGTTTCACTATTTACCATTCGACAAATGATTTTAATTGATGTTATTGTTTTTATTTGAATTACTTAGCAAAACATTTTGAGAAATTTCTGTAGTAATGTTATCGAAATAATCAGATAAATGATTACCTGACTGCCGCTGTGGAAGTAAATCATGAGTTCCTGTAATATTACCATTGATTGACTGTTCACGCATTCGCCTAGCGTTATCATCTATATTCATACCTGGGATATTCATAATTAACAAATTATTAATATATTTCTTATAAATTTTAGAGATATTGCCTACAATAAATGCATTTGTGGGTCTCCTTAATAATAATATGATCTAAACATAGCTTAGTTCAATTACTAATTTTATATTCTTTCTAGTATGTCACTCTTAACAGAATTATTTTAATTACATTTTATATTCATAAAAAATATAACGCTTTGATGATGGTATTTTTTGTTTCATTTTGCTTTGTTTTTTTTCTTTTTTTTTTTAGTTATGATAAATTTACCAGGGAACTCCAAAATAAAAAATATATAAATTTCATTGCAAATTTTTATACTTTGAAAAAAAATATATATATTAATGAAAACAAAATAACTGATTATAACTATCATGCCTTTTATATATCAAAAAACAAAAATTACAGAAAAAGATTTTAAGTAAAGAATAATCAAGGAAAAGAAGAAAGAAAAACTAATACTCAAATATGTATAAAAAACTGATAACCGAAAAACACACAACTTCTACCTGGCAAAGAATAACCTTGCGACGTCACTGAAGGAATGTTTGATGCTGCAGTTCCCTGTTTATTTAGCTGGTTTATCAGCGGTGAACTGGTTTATCATAAGTGTAGCTGTTTTATCGCGTTAACCTTATTACTATACACAAATACTTAAATATTTTATAATTTAACTGTAATAATTCGCGTAAAGTTATTAAAACTTTATTCTCACTTGACACTTGGCGAAAGCAACTGATAAGCAGGGGCGCAGCATCAATGGAAGCAATGGAAACGCCGCTTCCTCTAACGAACTAGTACAAGATTGTTCTTTAGTATCTGCGAAAAAAATATTAGCCACGGAAAGAAAATTAAGTAACTTGTTAAATCATTTTAAATGCCAGAATTAAAAATTACTACAAAAAATACAAGCGCCGGATGAAAAAACATCGGCAAAAATGAATGATAAAACTACAAGCTTACTATTTCACATTAACACTCCTAGAGTTACATTTTGGACGGATCTGTGTATTGATGATGAAAAAAGTTGCGCACGCATATTAAATTTGGAAACTCCAGGTTGCGGCACTTCCGAGATCAGACAAACAGTCCCGTTGGCGTCAAGTTCTATCTATAGGATTCTACTACAGTGGTGTGTATAACGAGTGAAGCAAATATGCGCGCGCATGTTCAGTCAAATCGCTTTGAGGTCACCTATGCTGTTCATACAGCGCGATTTTCATACATGTCGCGGTGTCCGTAATATTTCTGGTACGCTTTATTTCGATCGTTTTTTTTTTATGTTTCGGTTTACTAACAGCGAAACTGAATGCGGTAATTGGTTGTGCGTCTCGGTTCATAATATCACTACAATAGAAACTATACCGGCTCGCTTATCTTCATTTTCGACAACTGTGTTACTGAAAAACTTCTATGAGTTTTCAAGAAAAACTTAATATTATTCAAAATGGTAGATCAACACCTAGTTTAGGAAATTTGATTACAAAACCAAAAGGGCATATAAAATACTGTATTACTTCGAATTTAAGACACAAGACACACCCATGTTTTAGGAAACGATTTTTGGAAAAAAATAAAAACATCGAATTTAAGACGCATCGTAATTACTAGGTATTTAGGAAAAAGGTATTTGGAAAAAATAAAAATACCCAAAATAGAAATAACATAAACGTAATTTTTACTTAACATTAAATACCTGACACAGTAAACAGTATTTTTTTCTAAATAAAGTAGTCTGTTTTAGTACCTTTCTAATTACGTTTTTGAATCATCGTCGGACGTTGAATCGGATTCGTTGCCTACGTCACTGTGATTCCAAAGAACATCATCTTCCGAGCTATCCAAAGCATTCGACAAGCAGTATGGCAAATCTTTCCAAGCTTTCGAAATCCAGTCTACGATGGTAGCTGCTGAAGCTCGTTTAATTTTGCCGCTTGACATAAGGGGATGGTCAGCTTCAGTCAACCACGGATTTTATTGTGCACGAATACGAACTTTAAAGGGTTTATTAATACCAACAACATCAAGTGGTTGGAACTGGCTTGTCATACCTACAGGAATTACTAATAAATCACATTTTCCGTTGGTTAATCTTACGTAACAAGGCAGGGAAGAGATAATTTATATTGTACCTCGAATTTAAGACGCATCCATTATTTTAGCCTTTTAATCGAGTAAAAAGTGTGCGTCTTAAATTCGAAATAATTTAACATCCATTTTTAAACAAATGTGTACCCAACAATTCCATGGTTATTATGCGGTTGGCGGAAGGTACACAAATTATTCTGTTGAGCTTGCCTTTTATTAAAAAAAAACAACAAAAAAACATGTAATAATGAACGAAACAACAAATGTTACTACAAAATCTTAATTGTCAATCGTACTTCGATGTCGAAGAAAGATTTTTATATTTTCAAAATATAATGTAATAATCTAAGTATTCTGTATTTAGCGGAAACACTTTATGAAACTTTAAAAAACTTTAAATAAGAGAAAAAACTAATTGCTCAAGTATATGACGGTGCCTTCAATCACAAATTAAAAATAAATATCATCAAGCCATTTTTTTTTAATGCTCATAAATTGAATTTAGTTTTTTTTCAATCTGCTGACTACATAAACAGTGTAAAGTCTTTTTTGTCAGTTTTAGTACTTTTTTTTTTTCAACGCCAACAAAGAGAACTGCAGTATTAAACACTAAATTAGAAAAATACGATTTCCCACGCACACACATTCATACAGACATTTCCTAAAAACGTAGATTCCGACTCGTTATACCTTGGCGGTTCCCGGGGCTGCAGCCCCCCCCAGACCCCCCTAAATCCAGGCATGCTTGAAAGTGTGTAGAATAATGTGGAATATGTAGCTTTTTTTCGCAAATGTGTATTTAATGTCTTAAAACGTACAAAACTAACTGAAGAAAATTGAAAAAAAGTGGGAAAACATTAAAAATTAAGAAAAATACTTACATTCACAGCAATATTGAATTTTTTATGGCTGGATCAATTAACAACTTCTTCAAAATCTTCATATCAATCAACATTTGAGTGACCAAATTCTAATTTAGTTGGGTCTAGCGCAAAGGAATCTGAAGGAATACCGCGTCTTCAATTTGGCAACGGTGCTCTATTGAGTTGGCAGCCCGTTACATATAGGCGCGCGCGGTATAGTAGTGTATTATGATAGTATTACTCGGCCCAAACTTTCAACGCGTTTTTCTCAAAAACTACTTTTCACACTATAAAAGTTCCTTTTCTCGGTGAACGTCACACACACATATATATATATATGTATATATATATATATATATATATATATATATAAATATAAAATTAATTGCAAATGCGGATATATGAGATTCAGCAACGATTTATAGAAGACTTTGATTTTAACTTTTTTTTTTATTAATATTTTCTTCTACATTTCCACGGTATAATTTACTGTTTCTGGTACTTCAAAAAAAAATATTTGACATTAGTTTTTGTCTCAAAAAAATCGAATGGTTTCGTGATTATCCTTTAGAATTCCGCAAAAACATTGACGTATTTGGGATCAATTAATCAACAATTGTTTTAGTGAAGAGAAGAACAGATCAAGAGACTTTCAAAAAAAGAATAATACTTGATTCAATTTCTGGGAAAGCCGGAAAGCTACTATATAAAAGGATATTTTTAGAAGCTATTGATGTTATGCAAACAAATATGTCTAGTAGATCTAATGATATAACAAAATTAAAATTCTTAAACCTCTTAAATACAAAAATTTTTTTAAATTTTCAAGAAATCTTTCCGAATGAATACTTTTTAAACTTTAAAACAGAATTACAGAAATTTTTTCGATTTTGCAACTTTGAGAGTGACAGCTCTCCGTTATATATAAAGATTCTGGTGTGCATAAAGTCATTGCAGTGAATCTGCTTCAATACTCGATGTTTCAGACTTTTTTTTTTTTTTTTTTTTATTTTTGGACTGATGAGAAAACATTTGGCCAAATTCTGTGAATAAATAGAAGCTGGATAATATATCTATATATATAAATCAAACGGTGTAGGTTTGTGAGCGCAAAACTCAAAAAGTAGTGGACGATTTGACTTGAAATTTTTTGACACAACGTTGCATTTCCATAGAAGATGGTTTGTATAATTTTTTTATCCCTGAGTTTTCCCGAGAACGGGAAATTTTAAGCTTTTGATTTGCTTTCAGCATTATAGCGAGGAATTTCAGAAAAACATATTGTGGCTATATATGCAGGAAGATCTGTGATTGCAAAAGTGTGTGTAAATCAAATACGCGGGAACAGTTTACAATCAGTGATGAGATGAATGACGGAGAATATATATGGATGAGAGAGTGAGAAAGTGTGCAACAACAGTTTCCTGGAAAGGAACCGATCATCATCGTCCAGCTACTAGAAAAACAAAAAGGTTTTTTATGACGCTGTTCGTAATTTCGATGGCTAGAGTGCTGGAGAATGTTGAACCGCATGGCAATTGAAATTGTGATCTGCGCTGTGCACATTGTTTTTTTCCGAAGCAGCTGTCATTTTTGCATTATCATTTAAAATTTCAACCACGTGGTCTGATTATTATATCATCCATCGTTTACATTTATTGCAGTAAGTACTAGTATACATTGTTACATGCAATAATAATAATAATAAAGATTATTTTATTTCACTTGATTGCATTCCGCAGCACAGCCATAGCAACACAAAGTGTGGTATTAAATCGAATGATGTGTTTTTTCAGTGAATCTATGTTTGCTACAATACTTTTATTTACTTCCCCAATCATCAATATCAATCTGAGCCACAGCGAAGCGTGGCCGGGTTTAGCTAGTATACATATATATATAACAAACATGGCCGCAATGCTCTAACATAGCCCACGAATGCCGAAAGAGAATGAGAAGAAAATTAAAAACTGTCTATATCCCAAGTGCAGCAGACATTGGAGTGCGACTGAACAGCAAAAGTTAAGAAAGTAAGTAAAGCCGAGGAAAGAAAAAGGAAAAAAACTAAAAGGAAACAATTCAACTGTTCGAACCAGTCGGAGGAACAAATCTATTTTGGGGAAACACAATACGAACGTGGCAACTAAATAAATATACGGTTTGTATTTGTAAATTTAAACAAATTTATTAAGGTACGGTCTCAGTACATAACAATGAATGTATATATATATATATATATACTGTACGGCGGATATATTCCAACAGTCATTAATTCATCGATTAAAGTGATTCTACTATGTTCAAATGAACCACAACTAAAAAACAAATGATTAATGTCCTTTCTGAAACTGGTACTCATATGATTGTCATAATTCCCATATGGAACACCTACTATGCAGAAAAGTTTCGTGAAACTCTAGAATGACCTGAGCGCAGCCTGCAAATAACTGTAACAAATCTACGAACTGTAACAGGCGGAACCAAAGGCGAGATGTGGACAAACCAGGGCAAAGAGGGCAAAGATGGTTGAGCAATGCTATATATGTTCTACCTATACTGGGACAAGAATCTATAAAAGCTCGCCAGTCCGCTCTATTATCCCTTTTAATTTTCTCCATTAAGTTGATAGATGTGATACATGGGAATCGATCTTCAGATATACTAGTGCTTTTAGCTACCGCATCAACACTATCATTAAGAAGAATACTACGGTAGGTAACCAGCAAAACTCGATAATTTCACAAAGCTGTGCGGTATCAAGCATTTATTCCTAATTACTAATGCTGGAGGGTGACTTTTATGATTAAAATGACAACCATTAATAGCCAGAAAGTAGCTAGAGCTATCCAAGTATATAACAAAATTCCCGTTGGAATGAAGGACAGTTAAAATATATTCACAGGCCTTTTCAATAGCCAAGAGCTCCTCCATAAATACCGAAGCCTTAGGAGGCAATCTAAACCTCTGTGTAAAAATATTTGAGATGAGGAATGCAGCGCCCACATCTTGATTAGTACCTGGAAATTTGGTACCATCCGTGAAGATCTGCATATAATGGGGATCCACTGAAATTCCATAATACTTAAGAAATGATAGTTAATCGTATCGGGAAGTAAATTAAGTTTACTTAATTCTTAAAAAGAGTGAATATTAATATCAATATTGATTAAGTTAATATCATACGGAAGATTGAAGTACATGACAGAAAAAATGAGAATCAAGGCAGCGTTATATTTAATATATTTGCTAATTATGTTAATAAAAAGTGACATTTTTTTATTGACAAATCTCTGTTTATTATGCAGATTCGTAACATTAACTATTAGCGGGTGATTAAAAAAATTACAGTATTTAATTAAAAATTTGTCAGCTAGAGCTGTTCTTCTAATATGTAACGGTAGCACCATTGTCTCCATCTGAAGATAAACTACAGGACACGACCTAAGGTTACTTGATATAGGCCTTTATCCAACATTCCGAAAAATTTCTAGCCTCTTAAGAGGAGAACCTGAAGCCGCACTGTAAAAAACTGCACCATATGATTCAACCTGGATCTCACTATTGATTTATATAGTAAACTTAAGATTACAATTTACCCTCCCCAAGATGAGTTACTAACCGCTTTTAAAGGATTGTATACATTCATGAGTTGATTGGATAGTACATTTATATGTGGCCTCCAGATAAGTTTAGAATCTAGGCATAATCCGAAATAGTTGACCTGTAACCAGAAAGGAATACACTGGTTATAGATATATACTTGAAGAATTGTATTGTTAAACTGACAGATGTTTTCCCAGAAGTGTACAACTTTCTTATTTAATATTCATACTTCCAGCAACCACTCGTCTGCAAATAGATTGTTCTTAGTACTGAAACGAATAAAAACATGTTTAACAAATACATAAGGTTAGCTGCGATTATATTCATTAGCTCTTTTTAGTGTTGAAACAGAATTATCGAACAGTAGAGAAAGACCATCTTTTTACAATGAAGTAATAGGCATTTTCGTAAAAAAGGAACCGGAGAATCGAATTAATTTACAAAGAATGAGGAATTTCGTTCATTTCATTGCGTATAGTATTTCATAATTTTTATTTCTATTACGTATTTAACCGTATTTTACATATGTTTATTTTTATATATATGAAAAATGTAATTGTGGCGCTTCCTCTGTTTTAAAATTCACGCTATGTCATTGTATATAAGATTTATGTAAGTTTCTGAAAGAAAACAAAGCAGACACTCTTCAATGTAAAATGATAGAGGGCAAATATTTACACGTCCGTATTCAATCTTTTTTTATCAGTCTGGTAATAGTTACTGATATTTTTTATTCTATTCAGTAAGAACCAGTGTAAGTAAGTGGTCCAGTTTCTTTCTCTCAGACACCTTTACTTTCCCAGATTTCACTGGTACCGAATTATTTTAGGATGGGTAAACCTGGGAGTGACTTGTATCTGAAATAAGACAGGTCTCAAATCTATGACCTCTGCTTTGGTAGTCGAGCCCACCACGCTACCTATGTATGATTTTTTAATAAATTCTATAAATTCAACGCCATTGCGCGATTTAATATTGATAATGGAATTATCATAAAATACTGCATAGAATAAGTTGTATTTCATGTATTATATGTAAACCTTCGAAAATTCCAGAAATTTTTGTAATGTATGCCATTAATTTAATAACAAAACATTTTCATAATTTCTTCAAAACTGCTTTTTTATCATTAATTATAGTTTGGATAGCACAAACTCCATCTAAATGCTTTTAGAAAAGTTAATAAATATCATTATAAAGAATTATTTATAATGTAACGTTTTAACTTAATATAATTAATTCGATATTCTTCCCTCTTCTGCTGAAACTCGTATCCGAGTGAACTGGTTGCACATTCGTATCTACTGCTGAAGGTGGGTGCGGAGATGGCTGATGATACCAATCTTGGAATAGCAAATGCGACCACAATGATGACATTCGAAAACGTTAGGTGGACTAGAGCTGTCGTTGACTGTTCTTCTTCTTTTTAATGGTCCAGTAGTTAAGGACACTGCTTCAACTACTCTTCTCCACTTTACACGATCGCAGGCGGCGGTTTCCCAAGCTTCTAAGTAATTTGCATTCCTTAACAGCGACGCAATATGGTCCTTGTAACGCTTCCTAGGTCCACCCCGTTTTCTAGCTCCTTCTTCAAATTCGCCATACAGCATTCGCTTTGGTAACCTGGAATCCTCCATTCTTATAACATGTCCCGTCCACCGTAGTTGAGCACGTGTGGTCAGCGATTCTATTCGTTCTGAGTTAAACCGACGCAATACCTCTTCGTTCGTAACAAAGTCGTCCCATCTGATTTTCAGTAACACTCGCAAGACCCGTTGTTGAAACTGCTACAATTTTTTGATGTGGCGCCTGTATAGCGTCCATGTTTCGGCTCCGTATAACAAAGACGGGATAACTATAGCACGACAAACTGCTGCTTTGGTGGCGATCGACAAATCCTTATTATAAAACACCTTGCGCTTTAGCCGGCCGAAGGCTGAAGCGGCGCACTCGATTCTATTTTGTATTTCGTCATCTATTGTTCCTTTGTGGTTTAGGAACGAACCGAGATATTGAAAGGTGTCTACCTGCTCTAATATTTTTCCGCGTATCTGTATGTTATTTGTAGGTGAGGTTTCGTTGCTGAGTAATTTGGTTTTATCGATGTTTATTTCAAGGCCAAAATCTTTGTATGTTTCATTCAGTACCTCCAGCATCATTTGTAGATCGGTCTTATTACGTGCCACGATGACACAGTCGTCAGCATATTGCAATTCGACGACCCTGAACTTTGACACCTTAGTTTTCGCTTTAAGTCTACCCAGATTAAGTAAGCCTCTATCCGTCCTGTAGTTGAGGCTGACGCCTCTGGTATGGAGGCGTTTATCGACGACGAACATGAAAGCTGCCATGAAGCTGTTGAACAAAAGTGGAGCCAAAATACAGCCTTGTTTAACTCCCGTACCAATGCCAAACTGGTCAGAGATTTTACCGCCTGCCATAATTACTGCTTTATTGTTTGAGTATAAGGCGATTGTTATACGAACAATCTTCTTTGGACATCCAAGTTTGATCAGGATATTAAAAAGAGTCCTACGATTGACGGAGTAGAATGCTTTTGTCAAGTCTATAAATGCCATGCAGAGTCCGGTCTGTTGTTCAAGAGCCTTTTCCTGTAATTGTCTTGCTGTAAAAATCATGTCGATGCAGCTTCGGTTGTTGTGGAAACCTGCTTGCGATTCGTGCATAATTCTTTCGAAAATTGGTGCGATTCGGTCGTAAATGACCTTAGCTAGCACCTTACCTGTTGTAGACAGTAGCGATATTCCCCGATAGTTTGAGCAATTTTCCGTTTCCCCTTTTTTCTTATAAATGTTTACAATCATTGATAAACTAAAGTCCAGGGGTACAGTTTCTTGATCCCAGATCATTTCGAACATTTTTCTTAGATGTTCTGCAAGATTGAGTCCACCAATTTTCAAGATCTCTGCTGGGATGCCATCGGGACCGGGTGCTTTCATATTTTTAAGTCCGTCTATTGCCTTCTTAATTTCGAATACTTCTGGCTTATAATCCATGTTGGTATATTCATCGTACGGCGGAAGAAGGTCTGTTATACTTTCCATTGTTGGACGCTCATGATTTAGTAGTTCACAATAGTATTCCCGCCACCTGTTTGTAATATCATTTAGATTAACTAAGCGATTACCTTCTTTATCTTTAATTGGAGTAATGTTCTCGTAGGTTGGTCCATAGACCTTTTTGAGTGCCGAGTAAAAACTCCTTAGGTCGTTCTGATTAATAAAATTTTGGATTTGGTTCGCTTTTTCCGTCCACCATTCGTTTTTAAGTTGCCTAGTTGCTCTTTGTAACGTGGCTTTAGCCTCTTTGAGCTTTATTCCATTTTCGACCGATTCCTTGCTCAGATATGAGTCTTTGAATCTCAAGCTGGTTATCATAAAACCAATCATTCTTTGCATTAACTTGTTTTCCAAGCGATAATGAGCAGCATTGGTAGATAGAACTCTTGGTGATGTTCCAAACGTCCTCAATTGTTCTCTGTGCTTCCAGGTTTATTTGGGAGATTGCCCTATGTAATTCGTGCGTGGTTTTATTCAGTATTACTTGGTTACGAAGATTGTTTATAGCTAATTTCCTAGCGCAACTCCTAGTTGGAGCATACATTGTACGCGGCCGTAGGTGAATTCGCATTTTAGAGAGCACCATGCGATGGTCTGTATCGGTTTCCGCTCCTCTCATGACACGTGTTATTTTGACGTCTCAGATGTCCGACTTTCTAACTATATATAATGTAGTCAATAAGATGCCAATGTCCTGAACGTGGGTGCTTCCATGTTGCGATGTACTTGTGTTTCAGTTTAAAGTATGTGTTTGTTATAACCAGGTCGTTTTCTGCACATAAATTAAGGAGCAATAAGCTATTGTCGTTAGCTTTCCCAATTCCACACCTGCCAATAGTTCCTGGCCAGATGGTAAAACGGTTTCCAACGCGAGCATTAAAGTCACCGAGTAGGATGATCTTATCTGATTTAGGTATTTTACGCAGTATGCTTTGGAGTTCGTAGTAAAATTTCTCTTTCTCGCTATCCGAAGCTATCAATGTAGGAGCATATGCTGATATAACGGTGGCATATTTACCATGGACAAGAGGTATTCGCAAAGTCATGAGACGTTCATTGATGCCTATTGGGAGCTCAGGTAGATTTTTCAAAATATTGATTTTAATAGCGATTCCGACACCATGAGTTCTGGGTTGTTTTGAACTTTTTCCTTTCCAGAAGAATGTATATTCATCGGTCATTTCTGATAGCTGCCCCTCTTTTTCGCGTCGAGTCTCACTGAGTGCCGCGATGTCGACATTATATTTCTTTAGTTCGTGGTCTATGATGACAGTTCGCCTTTCTGGTAAACTGGTATTTGAATCCAACATGGTTCTAACATTCCAAGTGGCTACTCTTAGGTCTATGATCTTACATTTATTTGTAGTTATTTTGCTGTTGTTTCGACCGCTCGAGTTGGGTGCCCCCTGGACGCGGTATTCCAGGCAGGTAGTAATAGTGGGCTTTGTTTAGGCCACCTTTTCTAGGCCTTTCCCTTGATGTAGGGGAAGCAGTGCGTTCCTGAAGAGGCTGCTTCGTCGCGCATGATGCTGCCGAGCGTCAGTTCCACTATGCTGACAAGCGACCAAAGTCACACGCCGCCTTACGTGCAGAAATTCAGCTAGAGGCTTCTAGCTAACCAGGCCTGCCTCCGTCACCATCTTTCCATCGCCGCAGGACTTGAAATGTGCACCTTGCAGTGCGTGAAGTTATCGAGAAAGCGGTTGCACATCCGCAATCACGTCTGCGAATATTAAACGATGCCAGTTCCAATGGTACGCCGAAGCACAACAATTGGGGCAATCGCGATACAACTAGGCAGAAGGACAGTTGAATTCGAATCGTGTAATGAAGTTTTTTTTTTTTTTTTATATAAATTGATAGCGTATATATATTTTTTTTCACATTATTGATTATTTATTTATTTGATGATTTAAACGTCTACACTGTAAAGCTGTTTCCAGCGCCTTCGACCATTAGTTTGTACTTTTTTTGTCGAAATATTTATTAGTCAACTGAGTATCGTTTCTAGAGGTCGTATTGTTTTAATCATCTGCTCTTTAGGATTCCGTACACATGTAATGTACGAAATCTTAATAAAACGGTTCAGAAACGACAAAAATATAAAATAAAAATCAATAACTCACGAACGGTAGCAAAATTGGATCATAAATTACACTTAAAATTCTCTTTAAGACAATCTACTATTTCAAGCTAACTAATTAAGCTAGGTGGCAAAAAACCGCCATGAATATATAATATGGAATTTAAAACGACCTCAAAAATCATCCTTAAAAATTCATAAATCATCACCAGATAATCCTTTAAAAGTGAAATTCAAAATCGACAGAAAATATAATAATTTCTGATACTCACTCCTCACACCTCATATGTATAAAGTCATTAAATGCGATCATGTCTATTCAAAAATGCAACTATTCTCACCAACACCCAATAGCCAAAGAAATTATTCGCACTCTTTGTAGTACAAGTATCTGTGTCTCGTTCGCATGGATCCAATTACACGTTGGAACCCAGGGAAATTCATTCCCGGATACTGCGGCCAAAGAAGGTTCATTGCTCTTTCCGCTACCGAACATTGAAATACCGTCAATGGATCTTAAAGCTCATGTAGTGCAAACATAACAAAAACAATGGACAACATTCCAAACACAAACAAGCTGCGCTCAATTCGAGATACTATTCAAGCAAGGAAAACCTCATTATTTACCAATCGAAGAAATGAAATCGTTGTCACAAGGCTCCGCCTAGTTCACTCCAAAATCACGCATAGTCACATCCTGTCCAGACAATCTACCCCATTGTGTTCCAATTGCAATTCTCCTGTCACAATCCAACATTTACTCGTCAGCTGTCTCACCTATAATTCATACCGAACATAAATTCCCCAGTCATATAACCTTTCCGAACTCCTGTCTGATCGTCACGACAAAATTGAACTCAAGCATAAAGGACCACTTTATAGGAAAAATATAACCGAACTTGCAACTTTATATTTAGGCCCTCAGGACGCCAAATGCACGAAATTTTTGAATAAAATATTTTTTTTTCGGGTATGTGATATATCGTTGGACGTTATTTGTCGGGAACGAAACCGTATTTCATTTCCTTAACGAAACTTCCAAAATTGGCGAAAAGTTCGAAAAAGAGCGAAAAATAACACTCCCCCTTCCCTTTGCGACGCAAAATTAAAAATATAGTATCCCCGTATTTCCAACTTTAAAATTAGTCCTTCGAGGCGTCAAAAGTTCGTAATTTTTTAAGGCAATTTTTGTTTTCCCGGGCATATGATATATCGATGGAAAGATCGCTATTAGTCGGGAGCGAAACCGTATTTAATGGTCTTAACGAAACTTTCGGAGTTGACAAAAGTTCAAAAAAGCACAAAACATAATTTGGAATGCTAAATGAAAAATACAAAGTATTACAAACTTAAAATTGGATTTCTTTGTTTTGAATTTAGGATTATGTAAATGTAAATTATAGTTACCTTTAACTTAACATACGGAATCTTCAACATATAAAACATCATGCTCGACTGACCTTGTTTCTTCATTATTACATTTTTCTCATGTCATTAATTTATGCTCTATAAACTGTTCATCTATATGTACTTACCGCTTATTTTCTTGGGTTTTAAATATGAATAATATTTATTTCTTTTTAATTTTTAATTAATGAATTTGTGTAAAGATTATTTCTGTCTTTAGAAAACATGATTATCACAGTTCAACAATAAACGGTCTTCACTTTCATCTATTTATGTCTGTTCGAATGTTTTACTCAACTAATGATTCTTTTACCTTTCATGAAGAATGATTTTCTCTGTCATTCCCTAAATATGCTTCTTTTTCTTCATCATTTTCATTATTTCTTACTAAACGCATTATTTTAGCGCTTAGCGCATGGTGTTCACTTGTATCTTATTTCAGCATAATTGGTTAAACAAATTTATTTGCGTACAAAAATAAAAATAAAAATTAACAAAATTTCTTATCAAACTAATAACGAACGATTTTTTTTTATTTTGTCGAAAGTGTTTTGGCTCCCTTAATCGGTCCTTATTACTAATTTCACATAGCATAATTAAATATATAGAATGCAAAAATTTCATTAGTGAAACACCATAAAAACTACAAAATTTCATACAAAACTGTTATAGCAAACGGTAAACAAAAAGAAACCAACGAAATATCGACGATACTAGAATTTGCAAATTTCTACCTAACACATCGATAAATTGTAAGTTCAATTTTTGGATGAATTCTTCATGTTCCTTACACACTGCTATATTTACTGACAGCTGAAAAGGGTCTCACGGCGTTGGTGCATGTTTACTATTCACACTAGACATTATTTCTTATTCCTTTTCTTTCAAACTTCCCTCACTATGCTCCATATTTTTTGTTCAGAATCGCTTTCCACCTTACTGGCTATTGAATTTACACAATTTCTTATCATTTCTCATTCTAAAAACGTCTTCGAATCTATCTTATCAAAGTCTATTTATCCCTACTACAATCAAAATCCAATCCTATAATTTTCGAAATTCGTTCCATGATTCCATCCTCTCTTTCTCTAATTCTTTTTAAATAGATTCTTTATGAATTCCTGGCTACATAGGAATCAGAGAAAATGAAAGAATTACAATTTTCTTATCATTTCTGATTCTCAGAAATTTTT
This sequence comes from Icerya purchasi, assembly GCA_039619475.1. Taxonomy (NCBI): domain Eukaryota; kingdom Metazoa; phylum Arthropoda; class Insecta; order Hemiptera; family Monophlebidae; genus Icerya; species Icerya purchasi. The sequence goes on from CM077115.1 coordinate 351,656,218, forward strand.
TTAATCAGCTTCCTGCTAACAAATTCTATTAAGAATAATTGTCTCTTGGTCTTTCCCTCCTTTTAATGCTTCTTTTATTCGCTCAGTACAGTTTCCTTCAATTATCAATCTCTAATTTCCAATTATAAGTTATATATCATATTAAAATGTGAACTCTTTCTTTATCATCTTCATCGGCAATATAACCATAATAATTCTGTCATATCTTAAATTCTGTATACTCTGTTCTCCTTTACTACTTTCTAATTTTTTAATCCTAATACTTTTTTAAGTTTTCTTTTCGGATTCACATCCTTAACATCGTTAGTCATTATGGGTTTTAAATCTTGAAGGTAGTGTGAGAACTGTAGTTGTGACCATACTACTCTCTTATGTTTTTAGTTCCGTAGTTTTGTTGCGACTTTATGAACTCTTAGGTATAGTATTTTATATTTCTTGTATTACTCAATTTTTCTCCTCTTTTAACATTTGTTGTTGTTGGTATTGCTAATAAGTATTGGTTCTTCCGTTAACTATTGTTAACAATAAAAAAAAAAAGCGATTCTAAAAATAATAAAAATAAACCAAATACAGCGCATTCTAAAATGATGTTTTTTTTTTTTTTTGAAAAATATGGATTTATTATTTTTAACATACAAAACTTTCGTCAAGCTAAAACGCTTGTCGACGAATTATCCTATTGAACACTTTACCATCTTAAATTAACTTATACATATACATAAACGTGTAATATTTACTAATCTTAATCTATCTTTTTACTTATCAATACTTAATAATCTATTTCTATTTTTTATATTCGATGTTTTTTTTTTCGTTTTTTTTATTGCGCCTTGTCATTTTATTTTATGTTTATTATTTTTTTTATATTTTCTTCTTCCTGAAGCCATTCCTTCATTTTCCTTTTTCTTTCCCCTATTTTTTCCTTCTCTATTATTTCTTTGGGTATTTTATTCAACAACTGAGTTATAATACATTTATCCGTTTGCTCTCCCATCTTTGTTCTTGCTAACGGCAGTTGGTACGAAAGTTTTTCCCTCAACTTGTATTCTGTTTTTTTTTGTCTTTCCTCCAATTCAATTTTATTTTCTGCTGATATGTACTTCCATATCTTCGGTAATAAGTACATTCCTCTTATGTTCATTATATCTTCTTTTTTAATTATTTCACTTTCAGTTTCTCCCCTTAAGAATTTCCTATTAATTTCAAGCATTTAATTTGCAGTTTATTTATTTTCCCCAAGTATACTTTCCACACCATTATGCCTGAATTCCATATCTGATCGTCAACTCTACTAGCGCATAATGAACTACTTTCAATGTTTCATTTGTTGCATATTTCTTTAATGTATATAAAGCTGGTAAAACTGCTCTTATTTTCTTTGCAATGTATTCCATATGTATGTCCCATCTTAAGTGTTGGTTCATTATTACTCCTAAATATTTATACCGCGTTACTACATCTAACTTTTGACAGTTTTTCATTTCAAATTCGCGTTTTTCCCCCATTGAGTGTACACATTCGTTTGAGTGCATTATTATATTTGGACAATACAAATCAGAGCTGTCTCTTTTTTCCGCAGTACCATTAGTCTTTTTTACATTAATTCTTAGACTTTTATCGTGTGCCCATTTACTTATTGTTATTAGATCTTTTTGCTTCCTTATTTCTGCCTCTTTAACATCTTTATGTGACGTAACTATTGCTATATCATCCGCGTACGAGACTACTGTTATATTTTTATATTTTATATTGAATAAATCAAGTGTGTTAGTGTGGTGTGGGCTTTTCTTTTGTTTTGCTTTTTTTAGGAAAATGCGACAAGACAACAAAGTATAGGATGGGAATGGTTTTAATATTATGTATTTACTTCCGTGTATTTTCTTAGTTTATTGAATTTATATTGTGAATTGGTTCAATTACGAACTAGTGTGAAATGTAATAAATATCGTTTATTCTTCTGCATCTTTCTTTCGGATTCGCGCTAATTAGCGTCATACAGATACAACAGTGGCGACGAGGATGGGATGCCGGTGACTAAGTTACTTGGAGAATTAAAATTTTGATAATACTCCGGTAAGTCGTATACTTACAATTTTACTAAGCAATTTTCGGATTACTATTTACAATGAGCGTATCTGTTGAACAGTTGGTTTCGGCTCTTACTACTGCAATACAAAGCATGACTACACAACCGACATCAATTGTACAATCTGTTGTTATTGAAAATTACAATGAAAGTATCGAAACATTTTCGAATTATTTACAACGCTTAGAAAATTACTTTTCCTTAAAGGGAATAGATGACACAAAAGATAATTTACGTGTACAGTTATTTATTAATTATCTTGGTGCTAAATACTATAAACTTCTTTCTGATTTAACATTACCTGATTTACCGAATACAAAAACCTACAACGAATTAAAGAACCTTTTAATTTCATATTTAGACAAACCGCCCAATGAAATAATTGAACAAAATAGGTTCAGTTTACGTACACAACATGAAAATGAAAATATTTGTCAATTTATGGCTGACTTAAAAAATTTAAGTACATATTGCAATTTCAAATGTCAACACTGTAATAAAAATACAGCGGATATGCATTTACGATCACAATTTATTCGTGGGGTTAAAGATGCTGAAATTCGTGAGAAACTGTTACAACAAGGTTCAGATTTAACATTTACTAAAGCTGTTGAGTTAGCTGTATCTATTGAAACGGCTAAGGCCGGAAGTAAACTACTGGAAGACTCAGGTCTTACACATCAGGTGAATTATATCAAAAATGAAATTAAGTTTAAAACAAAGAAATCATCTGATTTCTCATACGATGCTAAATCACAACCTAGATTGTACAATTGCTGTTTCCGATGTGGCGAGAAATCACACAAAGCGAATACTTGCAAACACATACATACTGTATGTAATTTTTGCAAAATTAAAGGACATTTGTTTTCTGTTTGTACCAAACGTTATAATACTAATTTTCAGAAGATGGATGACAAAAATGAGCGTAATATAAATCGTAGTAAATTAAAACAACCTTATTTTAAAAATAAACCAGATGATTCTAATTCAAATAATGCTGTATCTCAGAATCAAATTAATGCAGATGAGTACACCAATATAAACGATCTTGAATTATATCCTGTAAATAACTTACAACTTAGTACTATAAATCCTATTAAGATAAATGTACTACTTAACGATGCGCCTTTTTTGATGGAATTAGACACTGGAGCAGCAGTATCCACTATGGATTATAAAATGTATTCACAAAAATGTAATATTAAATATGAAGCTACAACTGTCAAATTAAAAACATATACCAATGAAATAATTAAACCTGTGGGCATGGTACTTGTCCCAGTTACTTACAATAATATAACAAAAAAATTGCGTTTATTTTTACTTGATGGACATTACAGCCCCATTTTTGGGCGAGAATGGATATCAGCATTTAATATAACTATACAAAATGTAGTACCTATGCCGGTCAACACTACAAATATTTGCGAAAATGATTACAAACTAATTATTGAAAATTTACTTTATGAATTTAAAGATTTGTTTTCAGATAAAATTGGCAAAATTCCAAATTACAACGCCAACTTGAAATTAAAGGAAGGAACCAGTCCTATATATTGTAAGCCCAGACAAGTACCATTTGCAATAAGAGCCCAAGTAGAAAATGAATTGGAACGATTAGAGAAATTAGATATTATCGAGAGAACAAACTACACTACTTGGGGAACACCCATAGTACCTGTCATAGGCAAAAAAGGAAATGTCCGTTTATGTGCTGATTATAAGATAACAATTAATAAATTCCTAGAAGATGATAAATACCCAATTCCTCGTATTGATGAAATTTTTACTAAATTAGCCGGAGGAAAATATTTTTGTTCTTTGGACATTAACAAAGCGTACTTGAATATGTGTGTGGATGAAGAAAGTACAAAATTACAAAGCATAAGCACACATAAAGGAGTTTTTCTAGTTAAACGTCTCATGTTTGGAGTCAAAACAGCACCAAGCTTATGGCAGCGTTTTATGGATTCAATACTTAATGGATTAGATGGAGTTACATGTTTTTTTGACGATATTACTATTCAAGCAAAAACTATACCTGAGTTAATTGATCGCTTACGCACTGTATTCACTAAATTAAAAACACATAACTTATATATAAACAGGACCAAGTCCCATTTCTTTAAAAGTTCAATCAACTATTTAGGATTTACAATTGATGCAAATGGAATACATAAATCTATGGATAAAATCGAAACAATTTTAAAAGCAAATCCACCGGAAAACATCTCACAATTACGTAGTTTCCTAGGTTTTATCAATTATTACAATATGTTTTTACCAAATTTATCCACATCAGTTCAACCACTAAATAAATTATTATGTAAAGGGCAATCATTTAAATGGTCAAAGGAATGCCAACAAGCATTTGACACTTTAAAATCTGAAGTAGCTAGTGAACGAGTTTTAATGCCCTATGATCCAAATTTACCTTTGGTTCTTGCTACAGATGCTTCACCTTATGGATTGGGAGCTTGCCTCTCTCACAAACTAAAGACAGGTGAAGAACGCCCTATTGCATTTGCATCCAGATCTCTTACAAAAACTGAAAAAGGATATAGTCAGATTGACAAAGAAGCTACAGCTATTTACTGGGCTGTAAAAAGATTTTTCATTTATTTATATGGCAGGAAGTTTATGTTACATTGCGATCATAAACCACTTACTTCAATATTCAATCCTAATAAAGAGTTACCCTCAATGGTAGCATCAAGGTTGTTGCGTTATGCACAATTTCTTAGTGGTTTTGATTACACAATCCATTACAAAAATACTGTGGAACATGGAAATGCTGACTTTCCTTCTAGGTTCCCAGTAAAAAGTAATAATCATATTATTGATAATGATGATTTAGACATTTTTCAATTACAACAGTTAGAGGTACTGCCAGTTACACATAAAGAAATAATTAAAGAAACTATAAAAGATCCAGAATTACGAATTATTTACAATGCTTTACAAACAAATAGAGGATTACAGGGCACAGTATTCCAAGGAAGAGATACAGAATTCAGTATTATAAATAACTGTATTTACTATGGTATAAGAGTAGTAATTCCAAAATCACTGAGGCCAGCAATCCTACAAGAGTTACATTGTGCTCACCTTGGAATTACAAAGATGAAAAGTTTAGCACGATCATATTGCTACTGGAGAGAGATAGATCGAGACATTGAAGATATAGCTAAAGCATGCATGGCTTGTACACAGAATCGTAACAACCCTCCAGCTTTCACAAATCACCCATGGAGCTATCCACAGACACCATGGCACAGATTACACCTGGATTTTGCTGGGAAATTCTTGGATAGCTACTTTCTGCTATTAGTTGACGCACACAGCAAGTGGCTAGAAGTAGTACCAATACCAAATATCACATCTCAAACAACAATCAAGGTCCTGCGGAACATATTTGCTCAGTTTGGACTTCCAGTTACATTAGTAACTGATAATGGAGTGCAGTTAACAAGTAAGGAGTTTGAAGATTTTTTGAGATCCAATGGTATCCAACACAAAGTTTCTGCAGTATACCATCCATCCACTAATGGACAAGTTGAGCGCTATGTTCAAGAAGTAAAAAAAAAATTAAGAGCAATGGAACAAGAACCTGGATCACTAGATTTCAAACTAGCTACCTTTTTGATGCAGCATAGAAAAACTAAGCATACAACAACAGGGCTAAGTCCGGCAGAAATACTACTAAAGGCTAGTTATCGTACACGATTAGACCTTTTAAAATATGATTATGTTGCAAAAACACAAAGTAAATCAGAAAACAAGAAACAGTTGATTCCTCGGGTATTCCAAGCAGGAGATAGCATTTTATACAGAGGCTACTCTGGACCCGATAAGTGGATTAAAGGTACTATAGCGGAACCACTTGGTCCATTACATTACCAAATACAAACCAATGAGGGAAATCAAGTAAAAAGGCATGTAGATCAAATCATTAGGTCATCTACTGGAATTGGGTCAGGAAAAGATGATGTAGTTTTACCAGTCATAGATCCTACGATCCATACTACACCAGGACCCATTCAAGGAGAACCAATACTCAACAGTGACAACCTGGATTCGCCTCCCACATTGGTTTCACCAGTGCTGCGAAGATCAGAAAGAATCAGGAGACCGCCAAATCGTTTGGATTTGTAGTTTAAAAATAAGTGTGGGAGACTGTTATATTTTTATATTTTATATTGAATAAATCAAGTGTGTTAGTGTGGTGTGGGCTTTTCTTTTGTTTTGCTTTTTTTAGGAAAATGCGACAAGACAACAAAATATAGGATGGGAATGGTTTTAATATTATGTATTTACTTCCGTGTATTTTCTTAGTTTATTGAATTTATATTGTGAATTGGTTCAATTACGAACTAGTGTGAAATGTAATAAATATCGTTTATTCTTCTGCATCTTTCTTTCGGATTCGCGCTAATTAGCGTCATACAGATACAACAACTACCTCACTGTAATTCACTGTAACTTAATTCCTCTTATACAGAGACCATTTGTATATATAATAAACAGTATTGGCGCTAAGTTGCTACCCTGCGGTACTCCTACATCTATCTCCTCTTTTTCACTTTGCATATTTAAGATATTTACGCATGTTTTCCTCTGTGTTAAATAACTTTGAAACCATTTTTTCAAACTATTCGTTATTCCTATTTCCTCTAATGCGTTTATGATTATTTTATAATCAACCGTTTCAAATGCTCTACTAAGATCTATGAACGTTATCAACACCTTCTTTCCCTCTTCAAAGCTATCTCTTATTTTTTCGGTAAGCTCACCGATTGCTTTCGATGTGGATTTTCCTTTTTGAAACCCGTATTGTGTTTTGTCAATTATCCTATTTTCTTGTAGGTACTTTGTTAGATTATTTCCTATGTACTTTTCTAATATTGTTGCAATTACATTGCTTACAGCAATTGGCCTATAGTTTTCATATTCACCGTGTTTCCCTTTTTTATATATTGGTCTCGTTTTCGATATTTTTAACCCATTTAGTATTTTCCCTTCTTTTAGTGTCTGATTAATTAGCTTAGTAATTTCCTTCACTATATATATTTTTACTGTTTTTATATCTTTTACTCTTATTCCATCGATTCCGGTGGCCTTTGTTTCCTTTAATCCATCAATTATTTTTCCCACCTGTTCTACGTTTGCTGTAGGTAAGTACATGTTTACTTTTACTTCATCTTCTTCTCTTTTTTCTAACAGCACTTGTTAAATAGCGATTTCACTACAATTGGCCGGGAGAAGGGGAAGGACGCGTTTTTGGGCTTTAATGTAAATGTAAGAAATGTAGCTCGAACCTTGTTCTACACACTACCGCCGAGAGAGTGAGGCTGCCAGGCACAGGAAAGAACAGATGACAAAAAGACTATCGCAAACCACAGCGTTTCATAGCAAAATACAATGCAAAACGTGTGAAAAACGTACTTACCAAAAAAAAAATAGAAATGCTCCGAAGAAAAACGAATTCTTCGGAGCATTTCTATTTTTTTTTGTTAAGTACGTTTTTCACACTTTTTGCATATTCGAGTTACATTTCTTATATTTACATCAAAGCTCAAAAAGTGCATCAACAACAAAAAGTAACGACGTCTGACTTATTGTGAAATACATATGTCTTGCACTTTTTACGTGCAACGTGGTTTAATTAATTTCACCTGATTTACGTATGTGATTTTCTTCATAATTATTTTAAGCATAGTAAAATATCAAAAGTATTTGATGTATTTTTAATTGAAACGTGGTTCCTCGCAAAAAATATTATTTTAATTTTAATTTTGGTACAATTGTTGTTAACGTAAAAGAATGATATAAATCTAAACGCAATGTTTAAACGGAACTCGATAAAACTGATAAATTGATCATGAAAAAAAGAATGTAATTAGAACACATTTGTTTCCTTTATTTATCATTAAGTTCAATTTTATTATTGACATGATTATGAAATAGGTAACTCCGAAACATGTCGGTGTTTATTATATTTTTTAAATAACTAATTTTCAGTCATACGTGTTTTTATGTGTATTTAATAAATATTAATACAGAAAATTGATATGAACATTTATAATCTAAATTTAACTTTATACTTTATTGTAAGATGATGTCGAGGTAAGAGACGATAAATTTTAGTGATTCTTGCATGATAAAATATCTTTAGTCAGTTACTGACTGTGTATGGTTTAGCAATGGGCAGGGAGGCAGGGATGGTGTAAGTTTAGGAGAATGAAGGCCAGGTCTTGCAGCTTCTGTATAAAGTTATATGTGCATCGCCATGGTTCACACATTTGACAAGTGAAAATTTCTCATCACAGGATTCAAAGGACTGGCGAATGAAGACATATTCTAGAAATCTAGTGGCGAATATATAGTTTTCTTGTGTGTGATTGGGTTCAGTGATAAAACGGATGTTTAAGTATACAAAATGATCAGCAGTATTAGTAGTGTAAATAAAAATTATTAAAATGAAAAGCTATACAATTAATTATTTACAAAGTGCATTCCTACACCAGTAAAATTAACTCGATGAAACAAACTGAACTATTACTTTCTTTAATGCCTTAATACAATTTCACAATTCCCAATATCCATCTCCAGTCAATGATATTGCATTTACATTGTTTTATCAGCTACATTGAGTATTACAAATAAATAAAATCACGGGATTGTTGTAGTATTAAAAAAATTTATAAACTCAAACCAATGAAGCTTTAAAAACTTTCAAATGATAACAATAATTTTATGTTCTATTGTATATTATTTATTATCACTACTACTATTAACATGAAATGACACGCGTCTATAAAACTTGTCAATAAAAAAATAAAGGAATAAAAATTAAAATATATCATCACCAAAATGGTGTTCTACAGCATAACTTTTAATTGAATTAAAAAAAAATAACACATATTTCGCAAATTTATAAATCAATAAAATATGTTATTCTATACTAAATATGTTTCCCAAGCATGTACGTCACTAAAACATAAATTTAATCTGCTCATGATTGCTTCAACAAAATTAGTGTGACCCAGTTGTAATATTTGATTCCTAAAAATCCAAAAACTTATTCTTCTATATTTTCATTTTTTTCTATCGGGTCTAAAAGAGGAAGTTAGGAGTTCATGAATGCACACTAACTGATAACAAATGAGTTTAAAAATTATGAATCATAAGCAGCGGCAAATCTATGGATGGGTTTAAGTAACTTAACCCCTCTTGTAGGAAAAAATTTTATGCTAGATAAAATGTTATTATCTAAACAGGGTGGTGTAATTAACAAATGGTGTCAATAAGTAATTTCCATTGTCAAAATTAATTGTTTCTGATTTTCAACGAGCCTATCTTTTTACAATTATTTTAGATTATTTTAGATTTGTAGCAACAAGACTAACTTTCTTTTAGAAATGAAACTAAATTCCTTACTTATTACCCCTCCCAACCCACACACACGCAACACACATACGCGCTCAACCACTTCTTGGAATCTTTATTGTTCTAGGTCCACTACTGATTATAAGTCGTTTAACTAGTCTGTACTTTATTTCCTCAAGTTTTAAGTTAATATAATTTACTACTTCGAATACTCCAATAAATATATGCTAATTTAAATGAATAATTATTGATTTTTTCAAAAGAACACTACAAAATTTAATTCAAAAAACTAGTTATTGCTGAATTATATCAATAATTTGTTTCCAAAATTATTATACAATATATATTAATTTAAATTTAAATAGTTTACTTAAAAAATGATATTAAATTTGTCTGGCTAAAAAAAATAAATAAATAAGGTTACATTTAATGAATCATTTCAGAAAACTAAATTACTTTTGTAATGAAAACCGAACTGGACAATTATGTAAGCTGTGGCATTACGAACACTACCGCCTCTTTTAACTTTGAATAAACCCGTGTTTGTTTGCACACTCCACGCCTTTGTCTCGGGTACTTGTTGGCTGGTGTTAGTGTTCTAGATTATGATTTTTAAACGGTTATAAATATTTATTATTTTATATTTTATCATAATTATTTTTAAGTTATTTATTAATTGTCACATAGATAATACTCGTTGGAATTTATTTCGGACTAGAAGTAATTATTCAGGTTGGATAAGTAATATTTTTAGTATTCGTTTCAAAATGGACGCTTTGAATATGTGTTTTAATGCACATTGGGAAGTTTATCGGCATAAAATAAAGAATTCTTTTAATTTCTTAATTTTTAACTGCAATTTTAAATCCTAAATTATGTAAGAACTGTGTTTTGTAATAATGGAATACTAGTGTATAAAACACATTTGTTTAGAAAAAATTTAGTTTTAAAAAAGATTACTGCTATATAGAACAATTTTATTTTTCCGCAGGTATTCTAAAATAGCAGAGAATGGTATTTACGAGGCAGCAATGCAGTGGAGGAACTTCAAGTGCTAGTACTTCGGGTTGGAATGCGCTATTTTCAAACGATTTGGAATACAGTGGTGGTAGCAGTGGCGTTATGGATAGAATCCGTAGGAATAAATCAACAAATCAAATGGTTTTAAGGAAAAATGAAATCAATGTTATGGATTTGCCGACAGAAATAATAGAGCACATATTATCCTTTCTTCCGTACAAAAATATTAGCAATTTGCGAATGGTAAGAATAATAGTTTATGCACTAAATACTTGCACCGCAGATGCCTTTACATAATTCGCAACGATTAAATTAATTTAAGGAAGGAATTGTTACGTAAACATAATGATATACTCAATAAAAGTGTTACAGTCATTGTACCTAGTTCACCTTATCCTAATGTACAAACAAAAATTTTGAAGGAGCTTAATTAATTTTCGGTAGTATTCAGTTAAACTACATCTTTTAACAGTAAAAGAAGAACGGGTTTACGTAATTCAGAAATTGATCATATTTAAATTCTAGCAAAAAATCGAAATATTTTTTAGATACGATGAAAATATTTTTAACCAAAACTTACTTTAGTGCTTTGTTTCGTTATATTTGTAATCTTACATTTACGCTTATTATTGTTAGTTTCATTTTTAATTATTACCGTCATGAATGCATATTTCTATGATCCAGGGATCAAATCTAACAGTACATAATGCAAACATAAAATTGTAGATTTACCTAATGTGTTAACTGTTTTAAAAATAAAAACTAAAAGTATTTACTATGTAAATATGTACTGAAGTAACTTTTTATACTAAACTTATCAACAGTTTTTTGATATAATTTTCGTTAAACGTGTACTTTTTTTTCATATACATTAGTACATTGCGATTGAAATTTAAACTAAGCATAAAATCTGTTGAACCGCAATAAGAAGATATATCAAATATCAAAACAACTTCAGACTTCTATAACCGGTTTCTTTTTATTTTACGTTTTTTAGTTATGTAAAATTTTCTCCGATTTAGATCCACTTTATAATTCTATAATTTCTTGATGCTACAAATTTGTTCATCACTTGACGATTTCTATTTATTTAACTCTAAAAGTCATAATATGTTCGATTACCAATTGATATTGATAATAATCCGAATAAACATATCCCAGATACATTTCAATGGATGATTTATGCAGCCTTGTGTAATTTTTTCCTATTCTTTCGCTATACAAATTGTTTGTGATGTACTAATAACTAATACACGTTTTCATTGAAAAATAAAATTTGATTTTTGTTTATTTACTTCCATCTTTCATACCATGTATTTAATTTTGTTTTTAAACTGCTTATACTGTCGCGGCTCTCATATCTGTACATAGTTGTTTTTATAGCTGTAATCACTGTTCATATCTTAGAAGTGTATTGTAAACATATCGGATTGAATGCTCATTGTATTCCTACTGATTTTCAGGTTTACGTTGAAGGTAGTTTAAGTATTTAAAATTACAAAAGAAATAATTGTGCTCATTTAATAAAATGTGAGTTCTTCATATCTCGTTGACTACTACGAATTATTTATTTCGAAAAACATGATTATGGTACGCTTTAAATATTTTTGTGTATAACTTTTTTTTTTTTTTTTTTCATTGTATAACTTTAATTATATTACATATCGATGTGAATCTAGGTATGTAGGCGCATGGACGGTATATGTGGAACTAGACTGAATATGACGTTCTATAAGTTACAACATAAAATGATGATGAAATTTCAAGAAATCAAATCAAAAATGCCGCGCAGAGAATCGGCCCGACGACAGCATCCGCTAGCTTGTGAATCAGATATAATAGAAACATTGCATATGAGACTAACGCTGTTACAAATGTCATTTGGAAAACATATAGAAAAAAAGCATTGTTGTTTTTTTCCTGGAGAGGTATGAACTATTATCATTTTAATTTATATCGGAAAATGACATACTATGACTTACTCTATTGTTATTGGTAATTTTTAAGATATACTTTCCATTAATTTATAATTAGCAACTTAATTCGGAAGATTTCGTGTGAATTTTCAGATTAACTGTTCTTTACTTCCTAAATAATATATCGAAATCGATTTTTGGTATTCTTTTAGGGTCTTAAAAAGTTTACCTTACGAGCTTAAGTGCTGTCTTCACATTAAAGTTTGCTGTAATGGCTTGACAATATTTGTAATCATTTTAACGTAATTTAGATTTATGTTCCGTTCAATAGTAGTCAACAGTGTTAACTTCAATTGTGATTATAAGCCACCGTATATTTTAATTTAATAAAAATTCATCCTACTTTTATAAATATTCAACAACTATGTATGTATTACATTAATGTCGAACTCCGACGGCAACGAATTTAAAAGGAAAAACTTCTTCAGTTTGATCTTGCAGATGTAAAAATAGATTATTAATAAACGGATATTTAATTATTTTTTTTTACTACTTGAACCTACGCCCTGTGAAGGGTATGAGACTTACTTTACGTTTTATGTTTCAATTAGGAAAATTATTAATTTTGATGTAAATTACATTGTTTTACTAAATTTAAAATCCCCGGTACATTCTCAGTCATTGAAGTTTTTATATGAAAATAATTTAATGGCCTCATTAACGAATAATCAGTAGATTTATAAGTGTATTATTAGCGGTTATTACAGTGGGAGTTCAGAATACCTCTTTCTGATTAACATTTGTTTAATATCAAGTATATCATTTTTAACTATAATGAGTATTATGTCATCAACACAGATAAAATTGATAATGCAAAAAAATTTGCAATAAAACAGTTAACAAAAAAATGTCCAATTAGAACTTCTTTATAAATATTTGATAAATAAATAAATTTGATTCGAGAAGGGGAAAAAATGTATTTTAATGACAATAATCACTGTATAGCTTTGAAAATATGTATTTTTTCTGATTTTATTACGATCAGAGCCTTGAATTACAAACCCTTGTACAAGAACGATGCATACTAATTAATATAGTCATAAGCAACCTATTCGTATGAAATGACAGATTAATTCATCAGTTATTTTTTATTAATGTAAAATTTTTTCTAAAATATTGAAATGTAAAGTAAGAGCTGTCGAAAAACGTGGTCATTTGTTACGAATTAAAATTACGTTTTATAAAATTGGAAGTGAAATTTATTATTTTTCGATCAAAATCTTATTCCTATATGAATGTAAGAATCACGAATTAAAAGTTCGTATTTTTATTGTTATTACCATTGTCGTCATGAAGTTGAGTCTGGATAAGATCAAGGGTTATTTTATAATTACGGCCTGTTTATTTGCCGTTACTTTATTAGTTTGTTGTTAATTTTGTTAACATGAATAAAGCGAAAGTTCATCTAGAAGCGAATAATGCTCAATGATTACAGCGATCTGCGAGAAACTTTTTGTACTGGTTCATGAAAGATTTTATGAACTCGGAAAAAATAATTTTTTAAAAAACATTTCTACATTGCTCTTCGTTAAGTGTTCTTCGAAATTCAATTCAAAATTAAAAGTAAAAATTTTGAATTAAAGATAAATATTCAAGTATTCAAGTTTACATGTGAAAGTTTTGAAAATGTTGTTGCATTTGTTAGTGCGTGAAAAGAATTTTTAACGGTAACGATAATAAAAAATGAACTCGTTTCATCGATAGTTTGCAATTAAATGTGAAAACAAATTAAATATATCTATATACTATACAGCTATATCTGCCGCTTTGTGTTTTTTATCAATTTTTACGTATATTTTAGTCCGCAATGAATTTTCTAATTTTTTAACGGTCCATGATGAAAAAAAAAATCATAAAACACTTACGTAAATTATTACTCGTGTAATTTCATTACTCAAAAAAATTTAGAACTTTATAAATAGAAAAAAGGTTTTGAGAATTGTATTGGAGACCACTGGGACATGAATATATATTGCAAATTTAAACAAAAAAAAAAAAAAAAAATATTTAATTACAAATGGTGTTATTGATGACTGCCGTGGCATGAGACTAACATTTATACAGAAGACGATAACTTTAATCGTCGCGAGTACTATAAGTGGTAAATATTTAACCTATTTTAACTACGTAATGAACAGAGGTATTTACACGAAAAAACGTTTATAAATTGGGTCAGTAATTTTCGAGTTAGAAGTAAGTAGAAAGTCAAACGGAAAGAAAAAGTATTTAATTTTTTATGCGGCAGTAGTCTCAAAACGGTCGTTCACTGTAAGCATTCCGCGTGTATGTTTTAGTTAGACCTTAAAATAGTCATATATTGAGTGGTCAATCATAGTAAGTGTTTGTTAAAGCACTTTCTAACGCAAATGATATTGTTTTAAAATGTTGTATGATTAAACGCTATTTGTATTTATTGCTTAAACCGTGACCTAATGTAGTTTAGATGTCAAAGTTTCCTCTTGAGTTGTAATTTTTAATAAAACATAGATTATAATTGTATAACGGGTCACAAGTGACTAGTGCAGTCAGTAAGTAATGTGTCATGAAGTATATAATTTTATAATATAATTTAATAAATTCATTTTTTTAAAAAACACTAATCAATCATCGACTGCACATTAATATAATACTGCAATGATTTATGTAGTAAAAGACGCATCGAAATACATGTAGTAATTTTCGACTGACATATATAGTACTTTCTAGCAAAGTTCGTTTATAATATAAGATCAGATTTATTTATTGATAAATTACTCGTTGACTATGGAAGATCAAATTCCCGCGGTATTTTCTATTCGTCTCCGCTAGGCTACTATTTAAAGTTAAATTTAACCGAAAAATTTCTGAAAGTGCAATTATTTACTTTAAAAACTTTAAAAAATGCCGAAAATCGCATTAAACACTTCGTTTTATTAAAAATGCGCTTATTTGAATGACCTTTGTTTTTATCACTGTGTGTGTATGTATATATATAAATATATTTAGCCGAATAAATTGAATAGAAATTAGTTTAAAGGGGGTGCACTATGTGTTTATTTGTATATTTGTGCCGTTGTAATTCTGATTTGTACAAGAACGTTATGGATAATGATGTCTTCCGTTTGTTTTATTTATGATTATTATTTTGTTTGATACAATACTGATAGTGATTTGTAAAGTAAAATGTTTAATTATTTGAACGGAAAGAGGTAACATCCATTTTACTTTAGCTCAAATTAATGATAAGTGTTTAATATATATATATATATATATATTTTTTTTTTTGTGATTGTTGTTATTGACATATGAAAAAAAAGCGCTTGATGAATAAATTTTCAAACTTTTAATTTATATACGGATCTTTTGATTAGTCTACATTATAAATAGTGCAATCATAATCGAATATACAGTATCATCGTTTACTTATTTCTGTAATTTACAACATATGTGTTGGAATGTGGTAAATAATCAACAACTTATAAAATCAAGTTTTATTTAACTACATGATAATGATAAACCTGAAATAAAAACGTAAAACTATTTTAAGGTATAAATGATACATTTGGAATAGATTTAACAGTTTATGAAATGACGAAATAACCTTTTATTATTATTTTTCTGATATAATCTATCAAACTGAATGTAAAATTCGATTTGTCCCTTTTTTTTTTTGGCTGTTCCAAATATTTCTTTTTAAGGCTAGGGGAAATTGAAAAGAAAAAAAAGAAGATACATAAATATGGAAAAAACCAAAGCTGGTATGAGAAGATGACAAAAGGACGCATAACACAACTTGATTTTTAAAGATTGCATGTTTTCTTGTCCGTTAAATAGATCTTGGATGAAGTTTTTCGTGTACTTCATTATGTCAGGGTGACGCCAAATTTAACCTTACCATATAAAGCAACCGACGAATTGTTTGATTTAACCTCGATGGCGATGGAATACTTCAAAGAAAAAATCGAACCTCGGTTGCCGGAGATCTATATGAAGAATGATACGATAATTGAAGGTTCGAAATTATGTATATCTTAAAATAAGTTCTATATCAACAGTAGCTATACGTAATGAAAAATAATATTTTTTGCATAACACAACGTTACTGAATTATAATTAGTTGTACATTTCTTAACTTTATTTATCGGCAGCATATATTTTTGCTTAAATGCAGATACATACTAGAGTAATTGTTAGTGCGCACAGAATTCGTAGTATTTTACTTTATGAATTATCTTCCAATTACAAAAAAAATTAATAAAACAGAAAATACATTTATTTCAATTTGTTTCTTAGGTGCAG
Source organism: Icerya purchasi (assembly GCA_039619475.1). Lineage (NCBI taxonomy): Eukaryota > Metazoa > Arthropoda > Insecta > Hemiptera > Monophlebidae > Icerya > Icerya purchasi. Next base: position 351,672,970 of record CM077115.1, read on the forward strand.
GATAGTCCCGTTTTAGTCTCGTCTCATTCACATTTAGCCTCAGTTTATTGCGGTGATTTTGAAGTGTATTTATTTATTTTTTAAATTAATAACCATAATTCCCGTATAAAGTAAACTCCCCGCCGTCGTAAATTGTTTAAAAAGATCTGCTATGATCACGTCTCACTTTTATAACTAAAATGCTTTTTTACGTTTATTTGATGCATTATTTCAATAAGAATTTTTAGAAAAATTAGCCGATTTAGGTAATCAGCTGCGGTAGTTGTGCGCGTGTATGTATGCGCACGCGTTTATAATTAATTTTTAAATTCATAAAAATTCAACTTAAGTTGAACGGAATAAAACAAAAAATCACTTTAAAGCTAAAAGATTTTGATCGAAACTAAATTATTGATACATTCTAAATTAATTTAAATCAACGTGGATTCTATATCTTGTTTAAGGATTTTGTTGCGATTTAATTTTAATACTATAAAGTTATGCTTACGTTGTAAGGTTTGTGGACGACATTTATATCTGTTATCGATATATGTAAAAATCGAAATTTTTTATATAGAAATAGTTTCTAACAAATTCGATTATGGTTTTTAATGTTTTACATAATAATTCTAAAAATCGAAATATAATTTTAAATTCATATAAATGGAAATATTAAGCTGCTCCTGTAAGTAGGCTACAAGTACATTAATAATTCCTATATGTTTTAAACCGAATGTAAGAAAATTTTCTGAATAATTATTTTTTAAATAAACTAAAATTGAAATTATTTCAAACAAGATGAGGTTAAAATGGACCGCCGAAATATCACAGAATGCAGGATAAAGATGTATAAATAAATACAAAGCCACTTCTATCGAATTATTAAAAGTAAAGCTTGATGAATAGTAATAATTTAATCTGCTTATAAATTCTATAATTATCAGAATTGCGATTAATACATTTTTTATTTTAGTATAATTTATTGTGTTTTCGATAATTTACAAGCGTGAATATAATGTGTTATGAATTAATTTAAATAGTTGATATTTATAATGGTAGTTTTACTATATTATTTTCAAATTGCGGTTTGTAGGAAATATATTGTCGCGCTTCTAAAAGAAAAAACTATTGTAATACCCATGGAGTATGCGGTTCGATCTAGTTCTTATCATTTGCCCCATTTTGAACAGATCTGTTTCAAATTTCGGACAAAACATAACTACTTGACTTTTCGATTGGAAGTACATAAAAAAGCGAACATTCCTAGTTGAGAATGCTACTTAAAAATAGTACGAATAACTGAAGTACTTGCGAAATCTCAAATTATCTAAAAAAAAAGACCTGATTGAATTTATAAATTGAAGACGTATTTCTATTAACGCGTGTTTCGTCTATTGTAAAGTCGATTAAATGGATAGCGCGAATGCTGTAAAAGTAAAGTGAATTCCGTATACCCTTGATAGGGTGTTGGGGATTGCGGAGTTAAACTATTCATAATGTACTTAGAAGTGCAACGGATCTGAAGAGAATTAATGTCAGTTCCCTTCTTCTTGAGATCCACCTTAGCTTTCCTACATTTCTACTCAATTATTTTAGACTGGTTGAGTCCGGAACGAGTCAGAACTTCGTGTTTTAGAAATTATCAATGTAGAATTTATATTTGCAGTGATAAGAGCTGCATGTTATAAACAAAAGATTTAAACATCATAAAAGGTAATTGATTTCAAAAATGTTACTATTATTATTTTTTCTTTAAAAAAAGAAATGATCTAACACGGTTCTTCGTAATCTAATTTCCGTATATGTATCTCTTTATTATTTATTTTTTTTGGAAATTGTATATAATAGCTCCTAAAAGCAAAATTCGAAATTATATAATTTATATAGTTTACTTTTTACACTATAAAATTTTATTTCATAACCACATTTATAGTACACATTTACATTCATACTAGTAGTTCTGGAGTTCATTTAATACGGTGTAATTAAGTGTTTAATAAGTTTCATAGTTTTTTTTTAACTTCTGTAGTTAACAAAAGTAAAATATTTATACCTCTTGAACTGTGTAAGTATATTTTGATAGTATTTTTCTTTGATGATGGTTAGTTTTGTTTTATGAAACGTTTCATTTTGAAAATCTGTTGTTTTTCTCACGGTAATATATTTCTAGACAAAATTATATTTCAAAATGTTACAGCAGTGGGCCACAAACAATCCTAAATTTAGCTGAATTCGGAAACCATTTCTTTAAATTATGTAGCTACAATAAGTAAGCATTTCTTCGTGTACAATTTTAATTAAGCGAAATGTTAACTAACAAATATGTGACAAATTTCAGATAAATTTTCTATGGTAGAATGTATTACATATGAAACTTTTACGCCTCAGATTTCGTCACATTTGGATACTGTTACGGTGGAAACTGATGAATCTGTCGGGACTACTAAATCCACTATGATTTTGAGGAAACGTATAAACAGATTTAGACAAACATTGAGACGGTAACTTTACTTTTCTCAATAAAGTGTTGATATAGTACGAGTATATATATATATGTATATAACATCAACGTACGCTTAAAAATTTCTGTTTCTGCGCCTAAAAATACGAACGAAAAGTTAAAAAGAAAATCATAAATATCTTTTTTAAAAAAAATGACAAAGTGAAGAAAAAAAAAGAAAAAAGAAAAAAGAAAGGTATATCGCATTATAAAATTTGAAAACTTCCATATTCAATAGTATATGCAAAAGAAATATTTATAAAGTTTATTGCATATACTATTGAATATGGAAGTTTTCAAGTTTTATAATGCGATATACCTTTCTTTCTTTTTTTTTTTTCACTTTGTCATTTTTTATCTTGTTATCGCAAATTATCCATAAAATCATTTTCAAAAAATACATTTTAAATGGTGTTGATTATCTGACACTTAAGTTTAACGGAAGATAATTTAAAATAAATAATTTTATTATAAAAGAACAGAATATTTATTAAAAATAACACAAAAGAGTGTTTCGGAGCAATTACTCAATTTTATAGGTTGTTTTTCTGTATAAAACGTATTTTTTTTTATTAAAAATTTGGATAATGCTTTTCAATTACAATATTAAGAAATTAAACTATTACGATACTTGACTGTTTACTAAGAAATGGCTATTTGGAGAATAACGTTTAAGGGGGGGGGGGGTAAATTTTGAAATTTAATATGTTGAATTGTTGTTGATGAAGAAAATGATGATACCAAGATAATGAACGAAAAACTTAGAGGATCTCGATTTTGAAAATAACGTATGATAAATATTGTCGTTGCATTTTTATAGTGAACATGAAGTATTAAAAATAAAAATATTCAATGTTTTTTGCGTCGTCGATGTTACATTTAGAAGACGAAAAAAAATCAAAAAAAATCTATATATAATAAATATTGTAAGTTTAAATAAGTCATTTTTAAAAAAAAAATGAAACTTTTTTAAATTTTACAAAAAATCGCGCGAAGAATTTACATTTTATACCACAAGAACTTGTTTATTGCTGTAAATTAAGACGAAATAATTATTTGGATTATCGCAGACCAATTCAGTTACTTTTATTTGAATTTTTTTAAAATTCTTATTCGATATTTTACTCGCTGCTATTTGTGCTTAAAAATTATTATTATTCATAAAGAACTGTGAATGATGATTGTGTTAAAATATGAGAACGTAAATAATTATTTCGGTAATATTACATGTAAAGAAATCAGTCAGTTCGTATCACGAAATTATTTCTGTTAAACGTTATTCATGATTTTTCCGTTATTCTATCAGCGCTGTAAACTATTCTAGAATAGTTTTTAATTTGTAATTCGTTTCATCTAGATACAATACGAACCTTGCATTCCTCAAACGTGAGATGAATAATTATAAATTAAAATTCAACAACCAACAAAAATTAATAATGGAATTCATTAAACGCGCAGATGCGTATGAAAAAAAAAATGAAGAATGGTCCAGAAAATACAGTACTTTACTACAGGTTTGTTAATATACGATGAATAAAATCTAAAATTATCTTTAGAATTAATTTGAAGTTATTGGAGGAAAGTATTATCAAGTCACAATATATATGTTTTTCGAGAGAACTATTATCACGGAATATGCTTTAGCCGGGACCTAACCGCCGGAAAACGTTACGCGAAAAGGGAGACGAATGTAGCGCGCTTATAATAAGAATACCACTCTAGTAGGACAAACGGGTTTATAGTGAGTTAGTGCATTTGAGTATATTGCGTTTGATTTAGTCGCCGGAAACCCTTGATCATGGGGTTAACCGAAACTTGGCCGAACAACGACGACACGAGAAGTTACAACTCATTCGATTTGTACAAATTCATTTCCTTTTTTTCAGTAATCTCAATTGTATATCTCTATTATAACGATGTTGAAAACTAATACTGAAGTACCCGTTAAATGCAGTACATAGATTTAATGAGATATCGCCTGTTGTTGCTGTTTAAACTTCATCTTTGTTATATATAATCTTTCTAGAAAATTCAATGTTATTCCGGGTATGATGATTTTAACGAGAATTGAAAGATATTAACTGTTCGTTTCGTTTTCTCTAACACTGGTAGTTTATTTTTCAATTTTGTACAGGAATTTTAATGATATCCGTACATATATTTTGGGAGAGCAGGATTAGTTTTCGGTTTGTTTAGAAAATAATTTAATGTGCTTGATCAACTTCATGAATACAAATAAATGCATTTTTACGTGCCTAGACTTCTTCGACCCCTTTATTGTCTAATACGAATGCAACAATTTTTTACGGTTGTATTCCTTTTTGCCGGTTTCTTAGATTCTACGTCAATATATGGGACTGAGGCCCAATGCAGGCATTTTTTTAACGTTGAAGCGACTTAAGTAAAATAAGAATACGTCATTATTTGATAGTAATGCATGACAAAAAACAGTAGAAAGAATAGTATCATTCTTTTATCAAAACGCAGCTAATGATTATATATGTACTTCGATTGATTTAAAACAGCATGATATAGAGCAGCGTAAACGTTATTGGTGCGGCACCATATTCTGATACAAAATGGTGATCGTAGAGCGTGATTGTACGACGCGGTACCTATGCGTACACGACTCAATCTGACGTAGTATTTTATGTCACAATTACGGTGCTAGCACGCGTTCTAAAATCGATGACCACCGAACCTAGCAAAAATTGAGCTATTTAGTCGCTTGACTTCGTGCTGTTAAGCTGCTACCATTCTGTCATTATCATTTACTATTCAAATATTATCCACTTACAAAGCGGGCATCACACACCTATAACTCTAACTTCATGTTTTCGATAACTTCGGATAGCTTCGATTTTTCTTCTTTTTTTTCTCTCAGTTCTACTTTCAATAACCACGACTGTAAACATTAATATTTCACCAAAAATTTCAATGATTTTACATTAGAAATTTTATAATTCGAAGTTATTTGCTTTGTATATATGTGTGGATATATATATTTTTACGAATCTGCTGAGTCCCTGTTCCGGTAAGCCAATTTTACGAATTCTCTCTTTCCAAGGTTCCTTTATCAGATCTCGTTGTAAGGGTGACAATAATACCAATTCGGTTAATTTGAACGGATTCACTTAATCGGTCGATATTGACGTGTGTTTTGACATTTACTACTAATTTTCTATATGACGTGTAAAAATTAAATAAATAGAAAAAAAAATGAAATAGACTTTTATGAGAAACTTTAAGTCCCTAATCCGGGAGGCCTACGAACTTGGGGCGCCTGGATTTTCCGAATGACCTATAGTTACAGTTATAGAAAATTTTTCGAGATTATTAGAATTTTTTTTGTAATTTATTCTGAACACAGACTGCATTCAAGTAAGACGGACTGGGTGCAAAGGAGCCGAACAAATTATCGCTTCATGTGTAGGCTAGCGTGAGATTCCCTTAGGAGAATGTCTCCACGCAGAAAACCTTCAATGAAGACGCGTATATTTCTGCGATCTTAATTATAAATTTCACGAGAAAACGATGCCTTCGAGATTTAGAAAACGTGATCCGCGACTAGACGACATACAAAACACACACACACACACACACACATATAATATATATAAACGAAACAAAACGCGACCAACAGCATAAATACGAGCGGCAATGGTTCCACCGTCCGATCGACTAACTTTTTCTCAACAATGTGTAATAGCGTTAATCGGCGACTAGAGCAATATGCGGCGACTGTTTACGATTGACGACCGAAATTACATTGCATACCTACATTATCTACTGATTATATCGCGATAGAACCTATCAAAGCCGAATAACCCACTATCATTATAAAATAAATATCCCCTCGACCATTTACCCCGGGGATTACAAAATTTCTCTGTCGTTTTGCATGTTGCCCCACGCACAGTGGTTGTTACGTGCGTGGTACCTGCACCAATAGCCCAGCTAACATGTATTTCTGCTAGTCGAATAATAACCAACTTTTTCGGAATTAATATACACATACATACACAGCCGCATTTATCATTCTCAAATATCAGGAACTTATTAGATCTTATCGTAATTATTCACACTCGATAAAGTATATTTTCGCCGTGCATTGAACCGTACGATCATGATAAAATCTAATGCATATTCGGCACGTTTAAGTCATTTTTGCCTTTTTTTTTTTTTTTTTCTTTTTTTAATACCATAATATTTAATGATTACTTCTTTGAAAAATTGTTCAGCCAAAGACTATTTATAGATAAGCCATTACGGCGGTGGTCTAACTTACATCTAACATGTCAGATTACAATGTTACATAAAATCGTTACAAAAGAAAAACATTGATTTTGTAGCTGTTCTTTTCACATTACTCTCAGCAGAAAAATAACATAGTCATTGATATACCTCGATGTTGCTTTAGACTTCGTCTAAAGGGGACCCGTTGAACTCCCAGACTATAATCTATAATTGCTATAGAAAATGCAGTTTTAATTAACCATTTAAAGTTTTGATTTTATCAGCTTTATTGCGCACTTGTGGATTTCATTAATAGCTTTCACGAGACACTTCTGCTTCATAAAAAAATAAATATTTTATAAACATAACGCAAAAATAAAAGATTTTCTTCTACGCGTTACGAAGGACATAAGCATTAATACATCCATACGTATGTATATATATATATATGTGTGTATGTGTGTATGAGTGCATGTATATGTATGTATTTTTAATTGATTTAAAAGAAAACAAGAAGTACATATAACGAGTTGAATACATACTTTTGTAACATTGATAATAATTGCACACAGCTTATAATAATAAAAATATAACCATGGATCACAAATAAACATGAAATAATCTTAACTTATTTGGCTTATTTCATAATCTTCAAATTTAGCAGGTAAACGCCCATTTATTTGGGAACGATGGTAGTTTTCTATTAATTCCTCCAATCTACAAATAACTTTCTGTTGAGCATAACAAGACATCGATTTTTTGCTATGAGATCATTTTACTTATCGGATTTTTTTAAAGAGATGTACAAAATTATATTGATTTTTCATTTCATCAGTTTTTTCTCGGTTGCTTTTAATGACGCTTTAATTCGAGTCTATGCTATGAAAAATATTTATTCACAGAGTACCCCACACTAGTTTAATGGTTATACTATTAATATTCTCTTCTACCATAGATAATTTATAACTTCCCAATGTAGCGTGATTGTGCTACGCGTCGTTTGTCGTCGATTGCTGGTTAGGTTTTCAATTATATAAAAATGTAAGTCCCATATCCTTGACAGGGCGTCGGAGATTGCGAAGTTAAGGTTCACAATGTACTAAGCCTAATGGATCTAAGGAGAATACTGGGTCCAGTTCCTTTCTCTCGGCCGGCTTTACCTTCACAGATTTCTCTGGTATAACCAATTCAATTTCAGATTGGATATATACCTGGGAGCGACTTTGATCCGGAACGAGACAAGTCTCGATTACCTATAACACCTACACCTCTGGTTTGGTAGCCAAAATTTTCACATCTAATTATATCGGTATAAATTGTATACGATTCGTGATCACAATAATATGTTATAGTACAATTGCTTTACTTGCAATAATGCTTTAACTTTATGGCGTTAATTTTTTTGTTCTTGCGCATCGCGTGTAATCATATTTATTATTTTATAGGAACTCAATAAATGTGTAAGTGAACTGCAGTATTGGAGATCAAATGCAGGAAACGTATCACCCGTTCGTAATATTGAGGAACAGTTACTCGGTGAATTACGCCCGGTAAGTTAAATTTTTAGTTTTCAAAATGTACAAAATTCACAGTAGAATTCTTCGCATTAACATGTAACTCGTGATAGGTGAGGGATTATGAAAAATGTTAAATATTTTATCGCGACTAAAGTTATATTTATATATAAAACTTTTCAAGTTAAAGTTATCAGGCACATCATCTATTTCTGTATTCGTGTCATCTATCTGTCTTTTTTTTCGGTCGCTTGCCATTGACGACCTGTACTCTGTTTACCAGTACCAGCAGCGATTTGCTTCTGGCTGACACTGGTAAACAGAGTACGAATCATAGCAAGCGGCCGATAGGTAGGCCGAAAAGAAAATGTATGGATGCTGTTGCGGCTAATGTCAGTAGGCCGGAGTAGACCCATCCCTAGTATTTGATCGTTCTGGCTAGCGATGGTCTGTTCAGGAGCTGACTGTTCTTAAAGATCAGGTTTTAAAAAAGAGCTAGTTTCATGAACAGTTTGCAAATAATTGTAACAGTTTTCAGTTCCCAGCTCTTTTAACTTACTATTCAGCCAGCAGAAAAAAAAACTGCAGCATAGAAGCACTGATGGCAGTAAGTTGAACAAGGAGAACAGTTATTCCTGTTTCAGTTTTAATGGTTTTCGCTGTGGTAGAACAAGCGAAGAGTATTGCACGGGGGCTTAAATCGGGCATATCTCAATGGTAAATATTCATAGTAAGGATGTGCCACTGCGACACCAGTGACGTTATGTTAATGTGAATGGAATTCGTTCGCTAATCTATGCATTTGGTGTGAGAACTCTGTCTGTCGCCGATATTTCGCGTTGATTATTCATTCAATTCGTTGCTATTTTAAATCGGCAGGCTGTTGCGGTACTATAGTTGCGCAAAAAATTCAATTTTAAATAACTTAAATTGATTAACTAAAAAAAAAAGGAAGACCTAACCAGAAACCACAGTGTTTTTAGCAATAATCGGCAAGACACTGGTTCAAACTGTTTTAAGCAGATATTTGTTATAACTTCTGTGGTGCGATCGTATGTTATTGTAAATTGCAGTACTATTGTGTCTATTTTCAATTAGTGAGAGGTGAAACAGCAAGATGAGAACTACTACACTAGAGCTGCCGTACCATCTATTCAGAGAGCTGTTTAAGAAACAGTTATTACAAAATCAGGAGTCAAGAGCTAAAAGAGCTGGGAACTGATAGAAGGACTGTTCTTTAAAATGAACGGAAGCAATAAGTACAACTCTTTGAAAAGAACTGTTTCGGTCATCACTAGTTTTGGCTGGAAGCGTGCCCTAAGTCAAACGAATCCCGTCCCAGCGGGAAAATGCCGAAGAAAAGAAAAAGGTCGTAATATAAAACGGAAACAATACAATTGAACAGAAACTGTAATTTTATAAATATTAAAATATTATAAACACCGATATGTTTCGTAGTAACAAACTACATAATCACGGTGTAACACTGTCTGAAACAGTATCGAAGATTAATATTTAAATAGTAAAATATTGCGATTAATTTGTATGTGATAGAATGCGGATGAAAACAAAATTAGACTCTGAAATTACGAAAACCGAATTTTGCCCAAGATAAAAGTGGCCTATAGTTTCAGGACTAACGTTAATAGCATTTTTAATTTCCAGGAAAAGCCTTTGGTGTATTTGTACGTTGAACATACGTTTGTGCTTTGCGTGCATATTAAAAATTTAACCGAATATTTATAAAATATTCTCGAAAGGTCTAGCGCATAATTTTGTTTCGATGACGATTTAATAAATTATAAAAGTCTAAAAAAAAAAGAGGTATGTAAGTAAATATGCCCTGCGAGATCTTGTGTGTTATTTTAAACTATGTCTGAAGCAAGGTCAGGGTCAGGATGTCTGCGCTGTAAGCAGCAATTCATATTTATAGAATTTTGCTGTTGTTTCTACTGAATTTTTTGACTTTTTCGTTAAAATTAATTTTCAAGTTGCAAAAAGAAAATACAGTAAGAGAAATCAGATTGAATTGTACTGTTTCTTTTTTATTGTAGAAGCGAGTTTAAATATTAACCGAAGGAAGAAGATTTTAAGAAAGATTTTAAACCATTACTAAACACATTTTATTCGTTAAAAAGTCCGGAAGAAATTCCAGATATGAGCAAAAAATTCTTCCGATTAAAAAAAAATTAAGTTGTATTATTTAAATCCCTCTTACGAGTGTCGTTGATTTAAAACTGGCAACAAATTTATAATGTAATAAGAATAAGTTTAATTCTTACTATTTTTTTTTTTTCACCTTAAAAATTTATTACGATGGAAAATTAAAAACTGAATAACCATGTCTTAGTTTTCCATATTTAAATGAGCTTGAGATCTAAAAATTAGTCTTAGCTTTATAACTATTTAAAAAAAAATTAACGGAAACGCAAAATGTAATCGGTTGAATATAGAAAAGCTCGAAAAAAAAAAAAAAAAAAAAACCTTGTAGTTCATATCTGTTGAAGATGGACTATAATCACAAAAGTGTACTAACAGAAGGACTTTGCAGTGAGTCGCATCAATTAATATTTTAAGTAAACTTATTTAAAAGCTGTTTTACTATTTTTATCGTACTCATCGTTGAAAAATACAGGTAACGAAAGTTGTTTTGCAGATTTAAAAAAAAAAACGAGGAAATTGAATATCTGAATTTTTAATTAAAATTTACTTTTTATATGTGATTTTTCGGTTTTACCGTTAAATGGAATTAGCGAACTTTTACCTTTTAAAAATAAGTTAAGCGCGCTGTTGATAATATTCGTAAAACTATTTTCAAGTTCTTACGTAATCGATTTATTTCCACTGTGTTAAATAGTCGGATGATGCATTAATTGATGAAAAACAAATTGATAAGGAAGATGTAAAAGATGCGGATAAAGCATCGACTTCGAGCGAAGAATTAAAAGAATTGAAAAATGTCGATAGTACGAAACAGCAAAAGATGGAAGACAGAAAGTACGTAGAACAGCTGGGAACGGATACGTTAAACAATCCGAATGAATTAGATGATAAAGTAATCGGTGCACATGAATATATCTCAAGCTGCGACTTGCCAGGTACCAGCACAATGAATAGTGATCGACCAGTGAGCTATAAGCGTAAATTTTCCTCCAATTTACGGAATGAAAATAAAAAATTCAAACGTTGTATTAATTTAAGAAGTAAAAGTCGTCAATCGTCTCGCAAATAATCCGTTTCGGCAAAGAAAAAGTTCTTTAAACTATATTAAAACGAATTTTGATTTTAAGTTTAATTCTAAATATTAATCTATTTTATTTTATTAATTTAACAATTATTGAAAACATTTTTTTTTTTTTTTTTAATTAGTTTTGTTAGATCTCGTAATATTTTGATACAAACTCAACAAAACTGTAGTAAGATAATTTATCGTCTTAATAAAAATGCGTTATTCATATTTTCTTATATAAACCGAACTTTATATCGGGACAGAGAGTGTAAATAGAACACACACGTCATATATTTTTCTTTTTTCCATTATTACATGTAAAGAGTATAAAAAGGAGAAAAATGGAAAACCGAATTTTTAAAATTGATCATATCGCATGTCGGTATACTAATAGGTACAATTAATATTCTTTCAACAAAAAGTTAATGTATTGAAATAGTGCGCAAAATGACGCTGTGTCGATACATAAATTTGTGTGTAATTACATTTTCACTTTAGAATATTCTTCAGTTTAATTTAAAAACCAAGAGTAATTTTAATTAACATATATAATATACACATATATGAAGGTTTTTTGTTTTTTTTTTTGTGGACGATTCATCTTTTATATTTTTAGTTGCCATTTCCTTCTTTTTTAAAGAAATTTAACGCAAAACTGTAATAATAAAAAAAATATTAAATTCAAAATCGTCAATTGTGTCTCAACTAATCAATTTAAAATACAAGAAAATTCATAATATGTACGGTGTGTCGATGATATTTTATTGAATCTTTACGTGTGTAAATATCTTTCAAGTACCATTTTTTTTTTTTTTTTAAGCTCGTGAACTACGGGCAATGATTTAGTGAAAGGGGATTTTTTCTATATTTTCAATGTGCAATAGCGAGATTCAAAATAGATGCTACCCGAACGAAACACCGCTCCCTAACTAACTATGCTACGATAGCTTTTTTAAAAATGTTACATTTATTTAAAACAATTATAATGACGTTGTTAAAAATATAGGTAAACGTAAGGATTTCTTTATGCATAATTTTTTTTTAATATTTCGCTAATTATCACATTCTTTCCTGGAGCTTTTCTTACTAGTAGCTTTTTAATACTATCCTGTGCCTCTGTGGGAATATTCGTTTGGTTCAATAAGGTAATCATTAACTATTTTATCATGATTACTGCTGACTGCTTTGATGCGATTACAGTTTATTATATAGTTGTTCACTGAATGTCCCGACCTTCTCTTTATCCGACTTGCCTATTTACCATTAGGCTTAACTCACACGGACCACTTTTTTGTGGTTCTAGCGTACTTATACTGTGGTCAGAGCCAACCACTTTTTAACCACAATATTTTAACAACAACGCAACTGTGGCGTTGAGTGGTTAGAAAGTGGTTGGCGAGTGGCTTAATATGTGTTGAACTTGACCACCGAAGAACATTTTTTTTGTCTCTGATATCAACCACGCGTTGCGACTGTCGTTAGAAGTGACGATAGAAAGTGATCCGTCTAAGTAGTATTGCGTTTTTTCCATTTCTATATTAAAATAGTATTACCCACGTCCGACCACTTTTTTGTGGTTCCGCTGTGGTCGAAAAGTAGTCCGTGCGAGTTAAGCCTTAGATTTTCTATTTAGCTGAAACTTGTTTAATTGTCTAAGGTATGATTTAGTCGTTTTTTTATCATCTGTCTTCTGGATTTATAAAAATACAGAAATTTGATATAACTATCGTTTTTATATTAGTTTATTTTGATCTTTAATTGTTAAGTTGGTTATATTTATGCTTAAAATAAGGTATACTATTCCGTTGCCACCTGACATAAGCATTCTTAGTTTTTTGTATCACGTTCTTATCTTCAGGGGTATATTATATGCATAATGTGAAGATTGCTTAGTTTGTATTACGGTAGCTAACTTACGAGCATTCTGAATATCTTATATAATGATCTGAACCACTGTATTAACGTCATCAGAAGATGTTTAAATTTACTAATTTATTTACATATTCTTCAGAGATTTCCTAGTTCGGTCTTCTATTTATAAGTGTTTTTGAGAATGTGTAGTGAGTATTGGTTTTAAACCAAAATGAGTAATTACTATAAAACATAGTCTGAGTTTAAGCGCAGAACCATTTTGTAGTCAATATGCAAATGATCTATGCTTTTTGTTATAATGAAATCGAGAATACTTGCAAGGTGACCACCCAACCCGTAAAACCGAGAATAATTGGGAATTTTGTTGTAAAACCGGGAAAAAAAGTATAAACAGCAAAACGATAGTTTTGATAAAAAGAATCATTTTGAAGCGAAAAATGAATGCGTTTTTTAATCTACTTTTCTCGATAATAATAAATTACCACCAAGTTCTTTTTTATTTGTATAAAATATGCTGCGGTGGTCAAACATTTTTAATAGTGACAAAAAACATTCTATTCTTAATACAATTTGACTCCTATTTTTCGATTAAAAGACTTTTTCTACAATGGCAGATCTGTTTTAACGATGAGTAATATTTGTATTTACTACCAGTACATTTTAGTTAAAAAATTTTAACGAAACGAATAAAAAAAAAATGTACTATGCATTTCAGTTTTTATTGGGAGGGTTGAACCTTCTCAGTAAAATTTTTGGGGAGAGCCTTGGGCTCCGCAAACCTCTTGAGGTCAACGCGTATGATCACAAATTTAAATATTAGACGTCAAATAAATTTTATTCGTCTAGAACTATTGAAATAGGGAAGCGATAGTGCAATCAACCTATTATAAACTTCATTATTAACTGTTGTAATAATAAAGTAATCATATATTGCTTGAGTCAATTAGTGGTGCCATTATAACGGCAAAATAGTTAAAATGTGAATAAAATAACTTCAAAAAACTAAAAAAAATTTAATTTTCAATTTTTTTGTTTCTACTGATATTTTATTTGTCTTTGCTTCTATTTGTTGGGTTTGTTATTATACGCGTGGGAGAACGTTCGTGTAAACTCTTATACAACTCCAGTACCAGGGAAATCGGGAAGATTTTGTCTGAGAACAAACTGAGAATTTAAAAATTATATTCGAGTGGCCACCGTGACTTGGTACCTTATTTGCATGCATAGTTTCTTTACGATCGTTTTTACTATAATTCCAACTTCTGCTTTTAGCGTTAAAGCTGTGTCCTATAATAACTTCAGCATTGATACCGAATAATAAATTCCTGATAATGACCTACGAATGACAATATATCACTGCAACTGAGTAGTCGAAGTCACTAGTTTTTAGATTAATAGTTTTACAAGTTGATAACTAAATGTACTTTCAGTATTAGTCAAAAAAAAAGTTTAGTTTAAATTCACAGAATTAACACGGAAAATGTAAAAATTAATAAAGAACTCAGTTGTAGTTATAATTCCAACTAGAGAAATCGAATTAATGAAAAGATGCTAAAACACCTCTCACACCCCGATTTTTAAGGAAAATAATGTAAAACAGATGTTAAAACATAAGAAAATGAGAATAAATTTAAAGAAAATAGCTCATAATTGATTATTTAGTTAACACGCGCATAAATTTTGACTAAAACTTGAGTTGATGAGAGAAATTTTGTGGCGAAATGGTAAACTTGTTGCAATTATTTTCTGACTCGTGCAGATGAAATATAAACGATTAACTCTGTATGACACAGCACAAAACAAAAGATCAAAAGACTTATTAAAACGCAAAAATAATTAAGCAGTTAGTAACAAAAAAGTTTCTACTTGAACAAAGAGTTATAGTTGCACATCTTTCTTATTGATGTAACTCTATTATGTTATGCATAATTCTCTGACAGAAAATTAACAAATTAAATTTTGACTAGAGAAATATATCACGAAAGTCGTGTATTTGTCTTCGGTTTTATAACATAACAAAGTCTTGATTGCTATTAAAAAAATAATTATGTTACCTGTTGTATAAATAGCGTCGAATTATATTTTATTCCTCGCTCATGTTTGTCACCACGCGCTCCTTTATAATTTTCTCTTATTCCTTAATACAACATTCAAACAGTAAAGAACTAAAATGCAGCCCTTTGCAACTTGATGTTATGAAATTAGCCATACTTCTGTATAAATATGTATGATTTTGGTAAATGCTTGAAATGTACTATTTTTTACAACTTACATCAGGAATGATGATAATTTATCAACCTTCTGCCAGTGGATCTAGCAGAATCATATTTATCACACAAATATTAATCGGGTAAATTTCAAGGACCTCTTCATTAAAGGATTTCTCCTATCAGATAAAACTCACTAACAGTGTACTGCTTAATAGAATTTACCACCTACTTGCACACATCGTTGAATTCCATACAAAATACATATCTCTTACGTACCAACATGAAAAATAGACATGTAAACAGCAGCTTCAGGTCCTATCACATAAATGATGTTGAATAAACTGTTCAATACTGCAGTGTTGTCTAGAGATATGGGGCATTTTACTTTCTAATCACCTGTAGCATCTTTGCCATTGAGATGTCATTACTGCGCGGTACAATATATGTATCATGTTATGTGTGCCTCTTGGTGTTGTCACACATCAATATCTCGGCAAATACAGACGTACTAATTGTATTTTGTCCAGCTTTCGAGCGGTCTCGTACTGATCTCTTAATGCATAGAAGTAAACAAAGTATACAAACTTGATAATTTTCTTTGTTATTCATTAACACAACATGCAACCGGGCATGAATAAACATTTGAGCGCTGCATAGCGTTCATGTGTACATTGACACGTATGCATACCGAAATATGTGTTACAGCAAAGTTGATCGCTGATTTTAATGTAATTGCAAATTGTACTGAATGTAATAATGTATTAAAAAGTAAGAAGGTAACAGTTAAAGTCAAAGTGGAGAGAACTACTGATTTACATTCTGTTGTGGGAGCGGGATAAAATGAATGGGCATGACGTTGTATTATGAGAGGTCGAGGTTTAAAATAATAATTAAAATAATATGCATTTCAAGAAAAGTAGGGGAAATACGGAAAATAGTACAATCGGCGAAATGATGGGTGGTTTCGTGAAAATCCTGAATAAACAATAAACAATAATGGTAATAATAATATGGCAAGGAATAACAAATAGAACTAAGAAAGAACGGAGTACATAAAGAAAAAACAACTGTAATTCATTACAGTGACAACAAACTGGTGGTGAACACAATAGTCATTATGTTTTCATTTACAATGCCTTTAATGCATAATAATGTCTCACAAAAACAGTCTTTTGACTCGTTACTCTCAAAAAGTGTACTAGTCTATTCAGTGGCGGACCACTGGGTGGGGGGGATAAGGGACACCCTCTCCCTAAAAAGAACCAAAGCCTCTATGAAAAAAATTGTTTTAACATCGAAACTTAATTTATGATAAAAGATTTGTATGAATTTTACGTATGGATTTTAATAATTAATATTTAATACTATTTTCTAGTAAAACTCTTAATGTTCCTTTTTTATTCTATTTTAAACACAACTGTTGTCGTTCTTTTGCCATTTTTATTTGTTTTTAATTTTTATTTTGTAGTGTAAATGAAAATAGTTTCAATGAGAAATATATATATTTTTTTTACTTGCTCATGAATAAAGAATTCGGATCGGATTACTAACAAAAATAAAAAAGAAGTATTAGCTAGAATTGTATAAATTCGTTTTATTCTTCACCCCTAAATATAAGACAAAAGTTAAATTAAAAATTCTAATAATTATGTATTTTTTTACCATTTTTAAATTTCTAAAGAGGTCGTCATTTGATTTCCTTTATGAAGCAGGGGGGTATTTCTCAAATCCACTGCCTAACGTAGAAGATTGTACGTAATTATATAATTTTCCCCCAAAGTGTCCTTATTATCCCCCTCCCCCGTGTTCTTCTGGATCCGCCGCTGGTCTACTATTTACCATAAACTTCTGAAAAGGCACTTCTCATGTTACTGTTTATCGTATACTACCAAGAAAAAATATAACGTTAATAGATATCTGATATGCGACTGAAATTAGATTATTAGAAAATATTCGCGGTAAAAAATAAAGTAAAAATGAAAATAAAACAGATTGTGAATTTTTAGTGATGACTGAAATGTAAATTTTATGATGCATGTAAGGCGAGTGGCGGTATTTTTAAGTTGGTCATAATAGATTGGAGCTTTTAGAGTTCCTGAATTATTTACAACAATAGAGCGAGAGAGAGCACGATTGAAGATACCTTAATTAAACAGGATGAAAAATGATTTATATAATATTAAAAACAGTTAAAAATATAAAATAATACACCGATTTACTCGTATGATTAAAAATTACGTCCGAGTTGTAAAAAAAGTAGAGATATATGATAGTACGACAGAAAAAAATAATTAAAGTATTAATACTTTGTTTCATAATTAAAATTATATTGGCACACATTTGCGCAGGGTTATGTATCCGTGTGCAGAAGAATGGACGGCAAGGGTGTCGTCAGTCGATGAGCCGGGAGGGGGGGGGGGCAATATGATAGAAAGAAGATTTGAGTTATAGGAAAAATAAAATTTATAATTTGTAAGGGCTTAATATTTTATTAAACAAAAGTAAAATCTTAATTAAAACAATTTTCATGGGTTTCTGTTAAATTGTTCTACTACTTTATTATAAAAGTTAAATTGTCCATGATTATGCGCCTATGAATACTCATCATGGCTAGTTGATTAAAAAGTTCCGAAGCTCCAGGAGGCCAACGGCCCTCCCCTGCCCCCCCCTGGCGACGCCCATGATGGACGAAATCGATTCGCGGCGATATGCGTATTTCAAATAGTGTGTAACACATGAAGAAGACGTGTGAAAAACGAAAGAGAGAGACGCGAACATTATGCTGGTTCCTCTTGTTTATATAGGTGTAATATATTAATGGGAGAATAAAAAAACAAAAATAAATAAAAATATTTATAAAAGTTTTGATGACTTATTACAACTGGCATTACATTGGAAAATGTTTTTAAATCTTGCTTAGTACATAAAATTTGCTGGTGTATTGTACAATGAAATTCAATAGAAGAATGTGTAATATTTTGCTTAAGATACTGGATAAAACCAATGTTTTTTCTCACCATATTGGGTTCACCATCTGTTGTCGCGGAAACAATTTTCTGTAGGTCAATATTCATTTCTTTAAATGCAATATTAAATTCTTTAAAAATATCAAGATCGGTACACTTCCCTTTCAACGTTATTAGTTTCATTAGCTCTTCCTTCATTACACTACCTGATTTATATCGAGCAAAAGCTGCTAATTGTGCATAACCATTTAAATCTTTACTATCATCTAAAGCAATTGAATACATTTCTGCATAATTTAAGTCGTCACGTTGCGAACAAATATTTATTTATAATTCCATTACTCGATCTTTAATTGTATTGCGACTTATTGGTAACTTATTTATGCGATTTATAATCAAGACTTTTTCTTTAAAATCTGAAAATAGAGTAGCACTACATTTTGGAAACGCTTGCTTTAGAAACTCCTTCTGAAAAAGATTTCCCGCGGCGAGCGAACAATGCAGTGGACAATTTGAAAACTAGCAGCTGTAATATTATTTTTTGGAATGAAGAAAGTTTTTAAAACAGTATCGTTTCTGAATGATTCTCTTTTTTCTTTTGTAAAAAAGTCTGTTCTTCTTTCTTCATCTGTTGAAAAGCTGTGATTAGAATGCAACTTTTCAAAATGCCTTTTTACATTTTATGTACGTGGAGTGACTTTTTCGTTATAACATTATACACGCAGTCGTTTTATTATTTTCAATCACACCATATTTATCAAACCATTCTGTTTGATATGGAACTCGTATTGTTTGTTTTTATTTTTTTAACCGCCGACATAGTACAGGACTACAACCACAAATACCTATATTTAAAATGCAATAATTTGAGAAGAAATTTCTTATTAACGTATCTGATGCGCATAAATATATAGATGAGAAACTTTAATGTTGAATTATTAAACACTTCTAGATGCGTAAGAAAAGGCTGTCATTTAGTTCAGCACTGGTACGTCTCCCTGTTCTACGATGCAACGAACATGCATGCCCGTCAAGTTTAACTAACTGCCATGTGTCCTACACGCTTCGCGATAAAAAAAACAAAACACGGATGCTGACAATAGAAAATCAGCTAGCTAATGTCTATTTAGAAATATGTTTTATAAATTCTACATTAGAATTATGTACTTTACTTTTTTTAATATTTTAGATTGTCCATTCCCTCTATTATTATATACAAAATAAGTTTATAAAAATCTCCTCGTGGGTCACATAAAAAGCCTCCGTGGGTTAATGTCTAACCCGCAGGTCATAGGTTCGCCATCACTGGTCTAGAAGAAGTAAGCACTTCAGCCAATGAATTTGAGAAATAAACGTACAGCGTTGTTAAAAGATCAAATTTTCATTCGACTTTTCAAGCTCTGAAATTTAACTTCTTTCATTTGGATCACTCGCAGCATTTATTACTATTATTCATTTATTAAGCGGTTATCGGAATTTAAAAACAATTCCATTGCAAGTTGAAAAGTGTTATGTTTGACTGTTAGCTAGTCAAACGCAATAAACTTGCATTAATTGTATGAGGAAATTGCTTAAGCTTGTATATTTTTTGCTATTGGCACTTTATGAATAAGATACTCTCGAAAATAAACAGATGAATACATACTTTTTTATCAAGTACGGTTGTTTATCAAGAAATTAAAAGGGTTGCCTAATTAAAAATCGGTTTCTTCACAAGTTGGGAATGCGAAGAACAAAAAATATACTCGAATTAATTTTTGAAAACTCATAATATGATAACGTACAATGCAGAATTTGTGCGGAAATGGATGGTACGTTTTCACAGTAGACAGAGCGTTCTGCGGTTTAATTTTTAGAACCATGAAAAATATAAAAAAAATACTTACGGATGGTAAAGTAATCAGAAGTGTGAAAAAATAAAAATATACATAAACTAATTCTGTAATACATAGACTTGGAATAAATTATTATAGCCAGTGGGGAAACTAGCAACTGCAGATGTGTACATGGGAACGGTTGGTGCACATTCGGATATCGATGGATTTACTTTTAGAGCTGGAGAAAAATAAAAAATTATGAACGATCGGAATAAATGTACAGATGTATAAGAAATATCTTTAGACTAATTTTATAATACTTAGGCTTGAAAAAAATTATTATGAACGATTAGGAAAGTAGCGTCTAAAGCGTGTGCAGGAACGGTCTGTGCTCTTTTTTGTCGGTTATCACAGCGACGTATGCATGCATGGGAATGGACGACACGCTTTGGTACCGGCTATCGCAGCAGTGTATGCATGTGTGTGAACTGATGGGGACGCTTTGGCGGCTGACTCAGAAAAAAAAAATACCGCTCAATAGGAAACGTCGGAGGTGGCGGGGGCGTCGTTTGAAACTTTGGTGGTCAGAGTAAAAGTAAATAGAATGCAATATATTAGATATGAAAACGGCGGCGGCGGCTGCACATGCGCAGGATTGGATGTTAGGCTTTCACATTGAGTAGGAAAATTTGGAGGATAAGAAAAAATAAATCATGTATATTATACTCAATCAGTAAAGGGGGTTGAAGGGACAAAGGGTACTAAAGTTAGTTTCAGGCTATAGAAATAAATTATTGGTTAATCTGCAAATGGTTCGGATACCCGGATATGTTTAGACAACAGAGCATGGATTGGGTTATTATGTGAAAATTAATAATTAAAAAAAGTATGGACGGTGTGAAAAAATAAATATATTACATATTATAACTAGCTAAACCCAGCCACGCTTCGCTGTGGCTCAGATTGATATTAACGATTGGGGAAGTAAATAAAAGTATTGTAGTAAACATAGATTCACTGAAAAAACACACCATTCAATTTAATACCACACTTTGTGTTGCTATGACTATGCTGCGGAATGCAATCAAGTGAAATAAAATAATCCCTATTATTATTATTATTAATATTACACGTTTTGGCTACAATATGCAACGTTGCGCGAGATGTAGACATTTTAATTCAGAAGTTACTAACAAATATCGGAATTATTATATACAAAAAAAAGCACAGTGAATCAAAATGTAATTAAACAGCCGGACGAAAAGGAATATTAATATAGAAATTATACACAAAATAACAAAGTGAAATTACATAATCGTGCGAAAGTAGTATAAAATAACCCAATAAAAAATAAAAATTGCTGTTATGTAAACACAAATAATACTTCTGTTGTAGGTACTACACAAATAATGTGCATGCACATGAAAACAATCCTATTCATAAGAAAAAAACCTGCAGGCCGAGCAAATAATATAGATATAATTACATTCATAGAAATCGTAAGGGAAAAAATACAGGGTGAGGCAGCATAACTTCCTTTTTTAAAATGCGCCACTCTTTTTCTACTTAATTTTTTAAAGAAATAATAAAACGAAAATCGAAATAAAATTACAAGGAACGAAGCAGCTTTTACGCTTTAAAGCCTCTCCAAACATAAATACGCAGTACGTGAATAATGGAACAACTAGCATATTATAAATTATTAAACGGTGTTTAGTGTTCATCCCATACGTGCGTCCAGACATGGAGTGCAATTTATTTAGAACCGTTGTAGCTTTACTGGACAAATTTTTGAAATGTTGATTAAAACTGTAGCGACAGTCTTAGCGAATTGTAGTGCATGATTAATAAATTAGTCTTGTTTTCGTCCAACTGTAAAAGATGTTTTTCCATATAGGTTAAAATATTGTTGATTGTAATCTTGAAATATTTACAAATGTAGGGACGATGGTTAGAAGTGACCGCGAATGCTAGATCATCTGCATAGAAATATCTGGTTACAGCCAAAGGGAACTCCATCAACGATAAGTCTGAAATATACAAATTCCAAAAAATCGATCCTTGCGGGCATCCGCGAGTAACATTTCGAAAATATGTTTGATGTTCGTGAATAAATTTAATAGTTCTGGAATCTAAGTATTGTCTTAAAATTGAGATTATTCTATAATCGAGCCTGAGTGCTTTAATTTTGTGGAATAAGATTGGCCACGAACAGTTATCAAAGGCGTCTTTAATATCCAACGTCAGCAGGCCGATCGCGGTCTTTTTACTTAACGCACGCTCGATCTGCTTAGATAATTCGCCAAAAAGCGTTGCCGTGGAACGGGACTTAGTAAATCCAAATTGCCGATCATCGCGAGGTAAAACCGGCAGTATACGATTCAACAAAACATATCAAACACCTTGGCTAAAGCGCTTAACAAGACAATCGGTCTGTACGACGGTGGAAGACTAGGATTACGTCCGGGTTTTAGCACAAAAACTGTCCTTCCTGCTCGCCAGGCCTCCGGGAAGACTCCGAACCTCAACAGAGCGATGAATAAGCTCTGAAGTAAATTAGGATAGTGGAAATTCAAGATCTTCAAACATTTATTCGTCAGCTGGTCTAAGCCAGGAGCTTTATTTTTAGTCCGGCGAAGAATATCCTTAATTTCCACTTTGGAAATAAATAGTTCGCTGTTAAAATCAAAGCCGCTAAGGTTAAATCACTGAAATTCTTGCAACTTGTATGGGAAGGTTTCGTCTCCATTTGTGCTTGAGTTTACTTGATAAAAATGATCAAGAAGGGCCTTTATCTTTGAATCCTTATCGAAAATTTTTTGATTATTCTGGTCTAAAAAATACGGAGGAATCTGTGACTGGCGTTTATTTTTGAAAATAGTCTTGTAAGGAAGGCCCCATAGTTTCGAATCGGAACAAAATTTTTTCCAATTTTTGGTTTTCGCGTTCGGCATTTCTTTATTAAAAATTTTTCGTACCAAATTCATAACCAGGCGCACATTGTGATCATTAGTTCCCCGTTTGTGTGAGCGTTGAACCCGTTTACGCAATTTCCTTAGAATTTTTCGTACAATCTCTAAATTAATATTCCACCACGAATTCCTATTTAATTAAACCGTTTCAGTGATGCTACTAATAATGTCATGAAGTGTGTTATGGAAATTTCCTAACATTATTTTCAGTTGGTGGGAATCATTAGCAGTTTTAAAATCGTAGTTTAAGTGCGAATGTTCTACAACGATTTTATTAAATTTCTTATAATTTATAATGCGATGCGTTAAGCTATTAATAATATTCATTTTTACTGATAATTTAAACTGAATCGGACTGTGGTCTGAATAAATTGCTTTATTATCTACCTTCCAGTCACTGATTACGTTAGGTCGACGGTGGATCAAAGTTAAGTCAATAACGCTGAAACCATTGGCGTTAGAAAAAGTAATTTCATCTCGTACATTGGCAACAAAAAGATTATTACTAAGAATAAATTGTTCGAAAATGTTAGATCTCCTCGAGATACATATCGTTTAAATAATAATGTTGTAAATAGTATAATTTGTTATTCTGCAAATGGCGTGAAAAAATATTTTCTTTCTTTTTCTAAATATCTAGTAGTATCCACTACTGTTTTCAAAAAAATATAATAAAACCTTTTTTAAAAATAAAAATATATGTATTGTTTGAAAGTAAATGTGAACGAACTAAATTTCATCGACGTACAGATGTTAAAAAGATAAAATATAAAGTACTTTTTATTCAGTTTTTGTTTCCCTAATAAAAACAAAAATATACATATATTTTAGACATGTATGTTGTGAGAAAAAGAAGTGAAAATCTATTATTTCATTTCCATATATTATTGATGGCCATCGTGTACATGAAAAATTAGTAATGTATTAAAATTGTTACTGTACATATTTTATAAAATTCGAGCATATATTTTAAGCGGATAATTAGATTTGGACCGAAAAGTTTATTACCAAATACAAATAATATTGCATAAAACATAAAATATAACAAATAAAATAAACAATGTATGATATTACTTACCGAAATAAATGTAAACGATGGATGATACAATAACCAGACCGCATGGTTGAAATTTTAAATGGCAATGCAAAAATGACAACTGCTTCGGAAAAAAACAATGTGCACAGCGCAGATCACAATTTCAATTGTCATGCGGTTCAACATTCTCTAGTACTCTACTCATCGAAATCACGAACAGTGTTATAAAAAACGTTTTTGTTTTTCTAACAGCTCGACGATGATGACCAGTTCCTTTTCAGGAAACTGTTGTTGCACACTTTCGCTCTTTCTCATCAATATATATATATATTCTCCGTCACTCATCTCATCACTGATTGTAGACTGTCGCCGCATATTTGACTTACACACACTTATGTAATTACAGAGCTTCCTGCATATATAGCCACAATATGTTTTTCTGAAATTCCTCGCTATAACGCCGAAAGCAAATCATAGATCGCGCTCCTTACAAAAGCTTAAAATTTCCTGTTCCCGGGGAAAATTAGTGATAAAAAAATTATACAAACCATCTTACATAGAAATGCAATGTTGTGTAAAATTTCAAGTCAATCCGTCCACTACTTTTTGAGTTTTGCGCTCACAAACATAAACTGTTTGATTTTTATATATACATACATATATAGATATAGATATGATGCTAAAAGGGGGATGAACAGACAAAGAGAATTAAGGTTAGTTTTGGACTATGGATATAATTTATTGGTTAATTTTTAAATGTTTCAGATAACAGGAATGTCCAAGCAATGAAAGCATGGGTTGGTGGTGGGAGCTTCCTGGGGAGCTAGTGTTCCAATTAGTGGAACTGCGGAGTAAGCTCTGTAGGGGAATTGGGGTTATAATTTAAATATATACAAGTAAATATTAAAATATCTGTTTGAGGGCACTTTTCAGTCAGTCAGTGTTCAGATTATTGGTCTGTAACAACCTGGGAGGGAGGGACTTGGGTTGAGGTCCCTTTCTCTAGGCAGATGTTCAGATTAGCAGGTTGTACTGCTTGAGGGTTATACTTAGATGAACTTTGGATCCCCTGGTGGGAAAGTTGGGTTATAAGTTAATTATATACAAGTAAATATTAAAATATAGGTTACTTTATGGCTATGGCACAAGAATTGTGGTTGAGGGGTCCTTCTCCGGGCGATGGGATGTTTGAATTACTAGAGCGTAATAGTCTAAGGGTTTGGGGTGGGATTATGTTGTGTTCCGATTATCGGGACTACAGGAAATTGGACAGGGGAACAAGCAAAACTTGGGGTAATTTTGAGTACTTTGACACAAATTGGGGTTAGTTTGGGGGCCCCTGATAAAATACGTGGGTTAGTTATCGACTTCTGGACACTGTTTTTGGGTTCAAATTAGCGGAACTGTCCAGGGGAATCGGGGGAAACTGGGGTTAATTTGGGGCTCTGAAACAAGAATTGGGGTTAGTTTGGGGACGCCTAGCTGTCCCAGCTTGCCCATTTATCAGCTACTGCCTTAGCACACGCTTTAGCCAGATTTAGTGCAACCTCCTTCTCCATGCTTGGCGTAACATCCACGGATGCGGACCCTATCGTTTGATGTACTTTCGTATTATATTTTCGGGTGAGCTCGGCCAATAACAGTGAACAACATTTATTATGATTAGTGGTAAAACCTTTCCACATCCAACCCTTTAAATTAAACTGTTTGACGATGCTACAGCTTTAAGCGGCGAGTAAGTACTGTACAAATTAATATTGTATCAATTTAAGACCGCACGCACACACGGATTGTAAAATTTGATGCTTCAATCTGTTTATAAATGTTTGTTCTTTTCAGCAAATACTCGTTCGAGAGCTTTAGCTACCTCGGTACCGGTTTTTGTTTTCAATGGAATTGTCCACACAAATTTTTCGAAAATATGTTTATTAGCATTAATAGAAATTTATAGCCGCGATTAAAACGTGCACATTGACCAGATCGGCTTGCCAAAGGTCACTTAATCCGATTACTTGTATGCATCATGTTTGATACCATTTGCGAGCGGGTCTACACAGTTCATTATTGAGACCGCACTGTAACGAAACAGTTGGAGTTTTTAATTTAGACATTAGGTAAACGAATGTATTCGCATTCGGCCAATTCTTCTCCTATTAAAAAAATTTCAGTATCCAATCCCATATTTCCGTTCGCTCTACCTGCTTGTATTAGTTGTAATTGTTCCAACAATTCGTTTGGATTGTCCCAATATTCGTATCATAGAGCTGATAATAGCATATATTTATTCTTCCCGCTGTATTTTTTTCACAATAACCCTATCGCTGATACTGGCCGAAGTTGTAGCAGAGGAGGTGCTAACGAACTTGTAATTATTTGAATGAAATAACGATCTTATAATACCGCAAAATTTTGGATCTTTTCAACTTTGTTTTAAAGTACCGTTCAATTTTAAATGCGCTCCGTTACGTTCCAGTAACTGTTTATATACTAGCAGATCATCTTCGCTATAACGTGATTTATTTACCTTTTTCACCATTAACAAATGGAGCAGACCTGGAGTTAGCGGATACGTTCTTCTATTTAATCCATTATCCAAGTACAATTTTTTAGTCGTCCATGAAATGGGTACTTTACCTAAAGTTGTTTCTTCAGTTTGTCGATTTACACATATTCTGTAGACCGGATTATTAAACGTAAGACTATCCAGTAGGAACAGTTATTCCAGAGAAACTTTTTCTCCTCCATCTTCAATGTAATCTTTGTCAACGTCTTTGGCATCCGCATAATTTTTCTCCACCTCTGCTCCCTTATTCGCCTCTCACTTTTCCGTTTTTCGCTATACAACAAAATCGCGAATGTCCATCAATGGTTTTGCTGATTTTCTCGATGATTGGACATTCATCCATTGCCTCGACAACTTCATTTCTATGGGAGGTGATCTCAATCGGGAGATCTTCCAGCCCTTTATTCTTGCAGTTGGGGCAGACATGACCAGCTCAGTTAATAAAAATTCGGTGTTCGATGCCACTATGCTTTAAAATGAAGAACTTTGGGATTTCATTACAGTTTACTTGCTCAATGTAAACCTGCCTACGGAAAGAGATGATGTGTCCAAATTCATCATCTAGCGAGCACACGTGTAGAATAGCGGTATGAGTAAATAATTTTAGCGAAAGAGAAGAGGCATAATTGTATAACACCTCATTAGGTATCGTCGCTGATACGTTGGAAAAATTTATTTGTTTACCGGGTTTCATAGTCTTCGGGCTTGAACCGTTTGACCAGGTGAAAAATGCCTCGACAAGTTAATAGAGAAATTTTAGGTTTTGATGATTTGACAGCGTTAGCAAAAGAAATAGTTTTCAAATTATCGGGATTATTACTGATAGCCCGCGAGCGGTCCCATCTGAAGTCGAATTATTACCGAGGCCAGAAAAAGGAAAACGATACGACTTTATCAACGTTATTTCAACACAAATTTTCCCCGTTCATTTTTGAACTTGTTTTTCGTCGAAGTTTGCAGAATATAATTACGCAATTTTTTTTTAAATTAACCAATTCCGTCTACTAAATAGACTTATTTTTTCACACACTACAAAATGATGTTTTCTTATCTTTAAAATATGTTATTGCAAACGTTATTTATCTTATAGTAAATTACTATTTTTCGCAAAATTCAGTTCTCTTATCTATGAAAACTAAATTGTTAATGCCCGTTATACTATAGTAAAAAATAAGTGTACCATAAATATTTTTTAAAACTTTATAGTAACTGTAACCTTATAAAGCTTTAATGCGCAATATCGCTAAACACCCGGTTTATGCAAAATAGAATACTGAAAACTGATGCAAAGTAAAACGGTAATATTTTTAAAAATTACTTATTATACTACGTATACGCCTCATACATGATAAATACGCGATGTTAGTCGTACTTTTGTTTTAATTTCTAATTGTATGTATTATACTTATCATTTCAATTTATTCGTTTATTTACTTTATTAAATTAAATCGTGTTTTTCTGTCGTATTATTGGTAATTATATTTTTCATATTTTATTTGTTCGTATCGGTTAATTTAGTTAGTTTTCATTTCAGTTAGTTTTAAATATTGATAATTTCATTCCATTGTTCAAAGTTAATTCGTCGCCTATTTATCTGCCCGTTCAGTGTGAATCATCACTGAAAATATTCTTCACCTCTGCTCTATTGTTATTTATTGCGTAATATTAATCATCCGTTTATTGTTGACCGATTCGATTTGTTTACTTCGAGTTGTTTCAGTAGTTCATTGCTACCCGTCTTTCTAATTTTTCTCCTGTTGTCCTTTCCTACAACACTCTCCCGTACTTATTTCATGACTTCAATAGCCTATGGTAACCTATCAAATTTTCCTCTCTCCCACTTCGAGCCAATTCCTCCTCTCACGGTGCAGTCAACAATGAATTTCTTCATTTGTTGAATTCATCTTTTCCTACTCATGTATTGATCTTTACTGATGGTTCCAAGAGCGAAGACAGCGTGGGTGGTGCGTTTACTGCTCCGTCGCTTCGACATTCTGAGTCCTTCCGGCTTCTTTCCTTCTGCTCTATTTTTTTCTGCCGAGTCGATCGCCATCCTTCAGGCTATCTCTTATATTTCCTGTTTAAGCCGTTCTTTCCCAATTCCTCATTATTTCGGACTCTAAGGGCGTCCTTCAAGCCCTATCCTCTCCTCTTTCACATTCCTCTGATAATATTATTCTCTCAATTCGCTCTCTTACCTCCACTCTGCACTCATCCCGTTCTATTCTCATTGATTTTTTATGGGTCCCCAGTCATTCCGGAATTGATGGCAATGATGCAGCCGATTCTTTGGCTCGTTCTGCTGGTCGCCTTGATTCATTCCTCAACCATTTCCCTTCTTCAGATATCCTTTCCTTATCCACCTCCAATCACGCCAGACTTTGGCAGGATATTTATCCCTCCCTATTTTCTAATAGTCATTCGCAATACCGTTTCATTCAGCCGATTCCTCCTTTCCTGTCTTGGTTCCATTCTATTCCGTTCGGTCGTCGCTCTTCTATTGTCTCCCTAATTCGTCTCCAAATCATTGTCTACTCCCCTCCTCTCGCTTTCGATTTGCTCCGTCGCCATCTCCTTATTGTTCTCTTCACGAAAGTGATCCTCCTCGTACATGTGATGCTGATCACATTTTCTTCGAGTGTCCTGCTCTTCGTAACGAACGCTCCCTTTTATACAGTCAGCTCCTATCATTAGGTCTCCCTACTCCCTATAACTCTTCCTTTATCCTCTCCTTTCCTTCATCTTCTGTGGTGTCCGCATTGCTGTCGTTTGTTGTGTCCATTTCGGACCGCTTAGTTATTTAATTTCCTAGCTTAGTTTTCTTGTTGTTGGGTCAATGCCGCTGGCCGCCCACACAAAAAAAAAAAAACAAAAAAAAAACATAATTTACTTTTTTCCATCGCGTTGCTTCAATCGTTATTGTGCGCCATCGTTTAATATTCGTTTTGTTTAAATTAATTTGGAATGTTTATTTTAATGTAATCTATGGAAATTCCTCCTGATCCTTGCTCTTCAAACTCAACCATGTCCACAATGGTTGTCTTCGCCTTTGCCTGGGAGCTAGGAAGTCACTCTCATCCCCACTTTACATGTCGAATCACTCATTCCTTCTCTTTTCGTTCGAAGGTCCCATCTAGGTTACCGCTTTTTAATCAAACGTCTACCTATTTCTTCTTTCTCCCTTGTTAATTCCTATTCTTCTATCGACTGCAACTGGCGATTTGCCATCAACAAAACTCCAATACTACCTCTCATTTCCACCCGCCTCTCTCCGTTTTCTCCATTTATATTTATTCATACGACAAGTCGTCATACTTTTCTTTCAATTTTTCCACCCTCCTACATCCTATTAATTGCCCATTCTTAACTTGCCCTACCAAACCTATCCTTCATCATGTTATTAAATCAACGTTTTCAAGTACCTTTGACTCTCTTTTCCGTAATCGCTTTGCGATCTTCACTAATGGTTCCAAAGGACCCAATGAAGTTGGTTCAGCTTTCTTTTGTTCTTACTTAAGTTATTCTGAAACCTCTAAACTTCCTTCTTTCTGCTCAGTTTTCTATGTCGAGCCTACTGCTATCCTGCGTGCCGTCCTTTTTATTGCTTCTTTCCTAATTTCTCATGAAGTCCTTATTATATCAGATTCCCACAGTATACTACAAGCCTTCTTTTCTTCTTTTCCTTCTCCCTCTGCTGATTACGTAATCCTTCTCATACGCTCTCTTATCCGTAACATTTTCCTTTCTCACTCCACTCAAATTGACTTATTGTCGATCCCTGGACACTCTAAAATCGAAGGTAGCGACTCAGCCGATATACTAGCTCGTTTTTCCTCATCTACCAGTAAATTTCTCAGCGTTTTTTCATCTGACAACATTAATCTTCTCTCCATTTCAGCTCACTCAAAACTATGGTTAAACTCGTATTCCTCCTCATTCTCAAATCCGGATTCCTTTTATCTCTTCATCCAGTCTTTTATCCCTGGTTTTTCAATTCTCCCTCCATGCCTCTCTGGAATCTGTCGCTTATGCTTTGGGCACAGTTTGCTTCCTGCTTCTTTATTCCGCTTTTCTCTAATCCCCTCTTCTTTCTGTCCCCTTCAGCTTTTCTCTCGGAACTTTATAGGTAACACTAATCATATATTGTTTGAGTGCACCTGTATCGCTTCCAAACGTTCTTCCTTTTACTTTTCTCTTCTGTCGATTGGTCTTCCAACTCCGTATTGTGCATCTTTTTTTCTCTCCTTGCCATCGCCTTCGGTAATTCCGGCACTCGAGTCTTTTTTATCCTCCATATCTGATCGCTTAAACAACTGATTCCGTTTCTCATTCTTTTCCCTCTTCTTGGGCCAATGTATTTTTTGACGAACCCAACATTATTTTAAAAAAAAGAAGTTCTACAAAGTATTTAATAATTTTTATAATGTTCTTTTTTACATGTATTTTTTTTGTTATGGACAGAACTGTTGAAATCTAAAAAAAGCGGGAAATTTGTTTCAAAAATAGAATCCACCTTGATGTGAGATACATAATAATCCTGCTTCTATCTATCCAGCCCTTGCAAATACACTCCTTTCTCGTGTTAATTGCTTTTGTTATCTTGGTATCTTCTTTGGCAGTCGGTTATCCTTCTCCAAACACATCAAATATCTTTCCTCTTTAGCAGCCAAAAGGCTAAACTTGTTGAAGGCCTTATCTCCAACCAAATGGAGTGATGATCCTTATGTCCTTATTTCTCTATACAAATCAATCATTCGCTCAAAATTTGATTATTGTTCATTTTTCTATGGCTGTGCCTCTAAGTCCCGACTCTCTAAATTGGATGTAATCCAAAACTCTTGCCTTCGTCTATGCCTCGGTGCTCTTAAATCCTCCCCAATTTCAGCAGTCCTTGCCGAATCTAATACACCATCCCTTTCTATTTCCAATTCTTATTTGGGCTATCGTTTTCTTACCGAGCGTCTCCCACGCACGTCCTCTACTACTCTTATCCATTCCTATTTTTCAATTTATAGGAACTGGCTTTTCGTCCCTAGGAAAATCCCTATTTTATCTCTGATTTCCCTTCGGCTCAGTTCGCTTTGTCCTTACATAATGTTCCTTTGTCAATCTCCCTTATTTTACTTTTAATTTCGCCGATCTCTGCCACCCTCCAAATACGTTTACTTTACCTATGCTCTATAAGTTTCTTCCGCAGCCCCGAATCAGACAGGAATACCACAGTTTTATCAATTCTCAATTTCCTTAGCATGCAACCGTGTTTACAGATGGTTCGAAGAGGCCGGATGGTGTCGGTGCCTCTTTTATCCTCCCAGATTTTGGCTTCTCAGAATCATTTCGCTTACCTCCTTTCTGTTCCACATTCATAAACGTATTAATGACTATTCTACGTTCCATTACTTTTCATTTCCTCCAATCACCTTTCCTCTAAATTCTTGATTACATCTGACTTCATGACCGCCCTACAATTCATTCTCCCCTACCTTATCATTCCTGTGATTTTATCATACTCCACATACGCTCACTTATCCACATTCTTTCTTCCCTTCATTCCATTCAAATTGATTTGCTGTGGGTTTCTAGTCATTCAGGCATCTTCGTTGGCCCGGGTTGCTGCCTCTTTTCACTTCTTCTTTAAAAAAGTCCCATCGTCTAATCTGCTTCCGTTGTGCAAAGGTTTTCATCTCAAACTTTTGATATTGGATGTATACGTTTCCTCTTTCTCTAACAGTCGTTCTTTTTATCTGTCTGTTCAACCTAGTCTTTCGGTTAACCTATGGTTCTCTTTGTTTCATTCACTTCGTCGTTCTGTTGTTGTTTCCGTTATTCGTCTGCGCTCTTAGGCCATACTTTATTATCTTCTTCCCGTTTTCGTTTTTCATTAGTTGCCTCTCCATATTCTCCTCCCCACTCAAACGAAGAGCGTGTTTGCGATCCGGACCATGTGTTTATTAGGTGTCCATCTCTTTCTGTTGAGTGCTCTGCTTTCTACATCTGTTTGCTGCGACTTGGTCTTCCTACTCCATATTGCGCCTCTTATGTCCTATCTTTTCCCTCTCCAGAGATTGTTCCTATTATTTGTTCCTTTCTCCTAACAATATCTAACCGTATCAAGATATAATTGACTCCTTCCTATTCTAATTGTTTCTGGGTAAAGGTGCCCGGTTGATGAGCCCCTCCCCCCAAAAAAAACAAAACTAATGCGTCAGTGTGTGTCTGTTATTTTATACGTAAAATTAATTAGTAATCCAAGCGAAAAACAACATGTACTATATGGTAGACAGCAAACCAGAAAGTTTACATTTTACACACTTCATTTAATGAATTATAAAATTAACTGAATTTTAATGAATGAAGAAGCCACGTTCGTTTTATTTTCTTTTTAACGTAATAACACTTATAAGCCAGTGCAATACCGTTAAGTATCTGCATTTTCAGAAATTTAAATAACTGACCGATATGATATTGTCCAAATTATTGATTTATCCGATCAAATCGTGCCACACGTTTGAAGTTAATTCAGAATGGCCATTATGCGAAACTGGATTAAAATACGATCGCAAGTGGATGATAATGGATTGTTCCGGTAGATTTGTATCTCAAAGAAAGCTGCCGAAATTATGTTTCATTAAACCGACTGTTAATCTAAATAATAAAATGTTGCACATTTCTTATGATGGTAATAATTATTTTTGTAAATGTAATTATTTTGACATCATTTTATAAAGATTATGTTCCATACAGTTATTTAATTAATTTATAATTAATTTTTTGCAAACCTTTTTTAGCATAATATTTATAATGGAAATATTAAAAATTATATTACTAGTGTTATAGTTTACACGAAATTAGTTATAAATAATTTTATTTCCACTAAAAATCAGAACTCAAATTTTTTTAAATTTGATATAGAAATTATGAAAAAAAAAAAAATTCTTTCAAATTTCTGCATTGCATAGATCTTATTACTAAATGGAACCAATCTTACTTTTCGTTAGTTTTTCGTTTTGATTTTTTTTTCTTTTTCAAATTCTTATAAGGAGTTGTCAGCTCACTGGCCCTCCTTGCGTGTGCCCATGATATTTTGGCATTTTAATAATTTGCTGTAGTATGTGTTCTTGTAAATTGTTTTCTTCATACATATTTGAATTTTATTAATTAGTGATAAAAAGCTCAGGAAGTTTCTGTGCAACTGCATTAATGCATCGCAAGATGTGGTACTTACGGTTCCAATACTGAACTACTCTTAATCTTGTCTATTCGCCTAGAGTTATAGTGGTCGTAGCTTCTATTCGCAAAAATTTCGCATCCTACGTGAATAATCCTTAAAATTGTGAAACCCACCTTTGTTTTTCTTTCTTCTTTCCTTGAGAATTTTTTAAACTTTTCCTACTTTCTACCTTATTTTATCCGTTAGTTTTCTTTGAGTCTATTCTAGGTCAAATTTTTTCTCATGTATTTTTCCTTAACTTATTTCTATTGGTTGCTGTGTGCTCATCTCCTTTGCAGTTCTGAGGTCTCCTTTCCTTGGATGAATCTACTTACGTTGTTGAGTAATTGTCTATTGTTGACAGGCCCAGAAGAAGGAAAAAAATTGTTGGTTTTTGATATTGTGTTGTAAATTGATAAAGTGAACAGTGTTTATATAAATTTATTTAATCGGTCCGCTGCTAATTTATTTTACTATTAGCAAAGATTATGGTCTCTATATTTTTGTTTTCCACTCATTTAGGTCAAAGATGATTATTATTTTCTTTTTTATTAAGACTTTTTCAATACAAAAAAATACGTAATATAACAGTAATAATAAGCGTGGACTAGTAATAAAAGTCATTATTAAAAATTAGTATTCATTTTTAATAATAAATTTTATTACTAGTCCACGCTTATTATTACTGTTATATTACATAAAATTGTGAAACATGAATCTTAAAAATTGTTTTATAAAAAAAAAATATATTAAAAAATAATAAAAAATGTATTGTTTACGATGAACCATGCAAACACAATAGACGGATATAACATCAGCATAATTGACTGAATATTTAATTTTTTTTTTTTTTTTATTTCCATTTTCGTATCTTTTACATATATTTATACAGACACTTACATTCATACGAATATGGCTGTTCTACAATTTCTAACACTGTCAGTGGCAATGTATACCGACTCGTCAATAGACACCTAATGAGGCTGCTTCTTTCCTCTTCGTATTCTACGCACTGCCATACTAGATGCTCCAAACTTCCGATTTCTCCGCAGTTTTCGCAGGCCTCATCATTTAATATACCCCATTGAAAAAGTTTATTCGGAGTCCGATAATGTCCCACTCTTAATCTACTTATACACGTAATATAATCTGTCTCTAAATCACAGTCAGAGAACCATGTTCGTCGGCAGTTGCCCCTATTAATCATATAATATTTTTTCCCTTTCTGTATACTACTTTCTTTATAATTCGCATTCCATCTTTCGTACATCCTATTTTTTATTTCCATCCGCGATACTCTTCCCAATTTAATTTGATTAGCTGCCTTCTACCGGTACGTGATCTAGTTAATGCGTCCGCCATTTCATTTCCCCATATCGCTGCATGCCCAGGTACCCATTTAAATTTAACCGTAACTTTTTGTCGATCTAATTTATATACTAACCTTCTAATCTTAGCTTCAATGTTATACATCTTCCTGGGGTTTATGTTACTTAATTTGCTTAATACCGCCAGAGAGTCCGAAACTATCAGAATTGTTTTTTCTCTATCCTTCCTCAATTGTTCCAGTGCCATTCCAATTGCGTATAGTTCCACCATAAATGATGGTCCAACGTATGCAAATTGATACACTCTTGGCACATTTTTTCCTGGGTAATAGAATTCCGAGGCGTAATGTTCCGCTTTCCTGTCCGCTGATCCATCTGTAAAAATTATTTCATAATCCCCGTAACTCTCGTATATCTTTTCATTAAATTGTACATTATTACTTTTGTTATCTAGTCTTTCGATGTCTTTTCCTATATCGACCTTCAACGGTGTCCAACACTCCTCCCATTCCATATTATACACTCGAGACTTGAGGTTGCTTACTATGTTTAAGTGCATTCCTTATAACTGTTAATGAGCGAATTAGAAGGCCTATTTTCCCAATATCTGCATTGCTTAGAGTTGTTTGTACTATGTATATTTCCCGTAATCGGGTGATGTTTTTGTTCTTTGATTTTTAAGAAAAATTTATCTGATATGTACCTCATGCGATATTCTATCGGAGGTTCCGCTGTTTCTGCTAATATACAATGTGTCGGTGCCGACTTCATTGCTCCGAGACAAACTCTCACTGCTTTACTTTGTATTGTCTGAATTTTTTAAAATTTACTTTTACTAATGTTGATAAAGGGGGATATATAGTCTATATGGGATCTTATTAATACTCTATAAATATTTAACATATTACTCGGGTGCCCCCCCCCCCCATTTTATTCCCGCTATTGCACGCAATAGATTTGTACCCTTCTCGCACTTCTGTTGTAAATACCTAATTTCATTCGTCCAACTCATCTTTCCATCGAACATTACTCCCAAATATTTGCATGAGGGTTTAAATTGTATAGAGTTATTATTTAACTTTATTAAGGGAGAGCTTACCATTCTTCTCCTAGTAAATATTACTCCTAGCGTTTTCATTACATTAATTTGCAATCTTAAATCACTTAAAATGTTTTGTACTTCCAAAATTGCTTTTTGAATTTTTTTAATTGCATTATTTTGCGTTGCTGCAGAGGCATAGACCACACTATATCATCCGCGTATTGCACCACTCTAATATATTTTCTTTGTACTCGATCCATCTCGTGTGTATCTATAGTGAACAGCAAAGGACTTAGAATGCTGCCCTGCGGTAATCCTTTCCCGGACCAAACCGCGTCGTGTATTTTTTGGTTGAATCGTGCGATCAATTTTCTGCCATTATAATAATTATATATTCACCGTGACACTACATAAGATACCCCTATTTTCTGTAACTGTTTTATTAATATTGGCAAATCTACATTGTCGTAAGCTGCCTTTTGTATCTATAAAAATGGCCATAGTATACCAATTTTTAGCTAACATTTCTGAAATGTCCATTGTAAATTTAGTTAACGCTTCCCTAGTTCCTGAATCTTTTCTAAATCCATACTGTACTTTTGGAAATTTATTTTTTTTTTTTAAAAATCCACCACGTTATTCTTTCTTTTATAATGCTCTCTAAGGTCTTCCCAACACATGACAATAACGCTATTGGCCTGTAAGACTGATAATTATTCGGTTGTTTATTAGGCTTAATTATAGGACATACGAAGTGCTCTTTTCACGAAAAGGGACAAATCCCCCCTAGTAGTGATAAATTAAAAAATATCTAACAGTATCTTTCTGCCTTCCGTTGGAAGAAGTCTTAATGCCTCGTACGGGGAATACCATCTACCCCGACACTTGTATTTTTTTTATGATGTAAAGAGTTTTCTCTAATTCTTGCATAGTAATTTTTTTATTAAAAAA
This sequence comes from Icerya purchasi, assembly GCA_039619475.1. NCBI lineage: Eukaryota > Metazoa > Arthropoda > Insecta > Hemiptera > Monophlebidae > Icerya > Icerya purchasi. Next base: position 351,710,395 of record CM077115.1, read on the forward strand.
TGGATCATTATTATTATAATACACATTCAACAGAACATTAGAAGTATCCACCGGGCTCTCGAACTGTTCCATAAATTCTTTTATCCAATTTATATTTTCCTTGCAATTAGAGACTACTTCTGGCTTTTTGAACCATTTAATCCCTCTGTCACATCTCTCTTAAGCTTATCTGCGGTCCAATTTTATTACAGTATTTTTTCCATTCTTTCTTTTTAATATTCTTAATATATTTTTTCGTGATGGCTTGTTGTTTTTTATACTTTATGTAGTTCTGCATTGAAGGCTCCCTATTAATCTTAATGCTACGAACCTATTACATTCTTCGTTCCACCATGTCTGGTAACGTTCTTTTTCTTTTGTTCTATTTCTTTGATTATCTTTATAGGCACTGTAATTAATTGTATATTGTATCATACCGGCAAATTCGTTAGCTAAATTGTTACAAGATGTGACAGCGATTTCGTCTCCGCAGTAATCTTTTAATTTATCATTTATTGCCATTTTATATTTCTGCCAGTCTATCCTATTCATTGACACCGTCTGGTGGTTATGCTCAATTTTATTTCTCTTAAATTCTACTCTTTTAATAATTTTCGTTATTATTGGGTAGTGGTCACTTCCGATAGGATCTGATAAGACTTCATAACCCAACTTAGTGGCAAAATTTGCAGATGATAATATTAAATCTAAGTTATTATTTTCCCTACCATAACCTGCAACATGTGTTGGTTGATCTATATTAATTACATATAGTTGTTGCTTATTTATAAATTCTTCCAGATATTTTCTTCCCTCCGTGTTTATTCTCGTACATCCCCATGCTGTATGCAAGGCATTGAAGAAATCCCCCATTATTATACAAGGCTTTTTCATATCGCGAGTAATCACTTCCCACTCTGACACTGTTGTTTTATGTCCTGGGGGACAATACACTAACAATATCTCCAACTGTATCCTATTAATAATTACCGACATTCTTAAAGACTGCACCTTATTTTCTGTTTGCCTAATGCCAATCGAATCTCGGACCTAACTAATCGAATTGTGAATGAATAAAATTAACCCTCCGCCTCTGCCCCATGTTTCCTGTCGAACCGTATTATCTTATACGTATGCCCTTTTGTACACGTTGATTTCATTGTAACCAAATTTCGCATAGACCGCAAATTTGTAACGTCATGCATTTTGAGCGCTCTCTTTAATTCTTCATGATTCGAGTAAATGCCTCTGCAGTTCCATAACACATTATATATTTAAGTTTTCCATTTTATTTATGTATTTATTTATTTTTTTTTGTATAATTAATTTATTTTCTATTTTAAATTTTAATATTATACTTTATCCATTATTATCGTATATCGATTTAATTATTTAATTAATTACATGCTTTAATTTTTAGCTGTTTTCCCGTTACTCTTATTTTTTCCTTTATCTACATTGTTATTTTCTACTGTTTTAATCGCCCCTATCTGCTTACTTGCTATCTTTTCTGTTTGCTTCCCTGTTTGTTTTTCAAACTGTTTCCCCCCTATCTGATTTCCTACTTGACCTTTTGTTTGCCTATTTGTGTTATTATTTTCTTTTAGCGTAAAATCGTCAACTCTTGTAACCATATTCATACTTGTTTTCTCTCGCCGCCGCACTTTTACTATATTTACCGGCGATCGTGTCGGACTAGGTGATATCCCGCTGTGATTCCTCTTAATTGCATTATCTCTAGCAAATTTGTACTTATTTAATTCTTTTATTTGCGTTGATCTATCATAATTACCTCTACCTCCCCTGTAGGTTTCGTAAGATTTACTTTGTATATTGTATGCTTATATCTTCGATATCTTGATTAACCGAAGGTAAGGCCGCGCGGGTAGAGTTCTTCGTTTTCTAAATATCTAAAAATATTCCCTTTACCATATGGTATGCCTATATTTTGATTAGCTAATAACGACAGTTTGCACTTTCGTTGAGTATAACTCTGTTTTGTTGTTTATTCTCGGAATTTCCTCGGCAGCTTCTCCGTACGATAAATTTTTATATGCCATACGTTTTTTCGATTTCTACCTGTCGCTGTCTTTCTGGACACTTCGTATATGTCGTGGTGGATGAGTACTGTCGCAATTGATACAGTATACCTCTTCGTCGCATTCACTTGTGTAGCTGATGAACAGCGTAAACAACGTTTCACTGTGGATTTGCACGCGTTCGCATTATGGTTAAATCTTAAACATTTAAAACACTGTCTTACCGTTTGCACGTAAGGTTCACACATAATTCGAACCCTATTAATCTATACATAATCTGGTATTCTTTGCCCCGTGAAAAATATTTCTACCGACTTCGTAGGCACCAACTCTGCTTTCCCATCCACAATCGTTCTTTTTTTTTTTTTAATCGCATTATTTTTTGTATTTCAAATACACCACAATCAATATCCTCCAAAGTTTCTTTCTCGTTTATATGCTCATCCACTGCTCTTATGACCGCTGCTTTGGCTAAATAAAAAATAGGCATATATACACATTTAAGCCTTTTTCTCTGAACCTGTCATCTGTTATTAACTTATTAGCTGTAATTTTACTTCTACATATTATTGTTACTTTATTACGGCCTGCTTTTTTTTAATTAATTCAATACCTGCTAAATAGTTAAACATTTTTAGTATTCTTCCAATATAAAGTGCGGATATATTTTTATTATTATCGGTATCGCTGATTATTACTTTAAAATCTTCGTAATCGTCACATTCGCCGTATATTAACTTATCATTGTTATAATATATACTATTCATATTGTTACCGTTATCATTGTTGTCTTTCAAGTTGCCGTGCTCGCTGTTACTACTATCGCTGCTATTTTTTCTTTTATCATTAATAGTACTTAACCCCGTTCCATCTACCTTTTCTACTATTACCGGGTCCAGTGGTCTGTTTGTTCCCCCGCCGCCGCCGCTAGCGAAGTCCAATTCCATATGCTCTTCGCCGTCTATCATTCTCGTATTGAATTACCACCAATCGTACTAACGCGATAAAACCAACTTATTCGTTCACTTTTATCACATATGTATATACACATGATCAATATTTCTCGATGCAGCATGTGGCAAGAGAAAAGGGAATCTAGCAGTGACTTTTACAAAACTCTCATCGCTTCTTATCAAACATCAACAACAGTTATCCGGGACAGGGTCATTATACATCTCACACACAGAAATATCGTTTTTTCCTGGCCCGGCATAGAGCAGATAATCAAGCTAACAAAATCATGAAACGAATCCGCATTACCTATGACCTTACTCGATGTGCTATCGTCTTTAAAACGTTTCGCTAAAAACCCAAACTTCTTTTAAAGGCGTGTTCCTATTAAATTTGCTACATAAATTCTACCAGGAAGCTTTTTTGCTTGATTTTAAATTTCGGCAGTAACTTTTTTATACTCTATGTACGGTTGCATGGAGCCCGGGAACTAAAATTTTCTCATTACAGATTTTTGATTCACACTCACTATTCCACTAGGGTTCCGATGGTTGAAAAAACCCTTATATACGGTCGTTCGCCGGGTTGATTCTTGTCAAGTCGTCCAAATGGCCTGTTGAAATAGATTATATTTATTTACTATGCGGTCGGCCGTGGTATTGACTTCACGAATGCCTAAGTTCAGTGCGTTTTGAAATCTGTTCCAATCGCCTTTTTGCGAGTTTCCATCGTAAGGTATTATCACCTAAGCAAGGTAGATTAGAGGCAGAGTAGAGTTGGAAGACTCTGAACCAATGCCAATAACGATAGAGAAATGATCGCTACCCGGCGAAATGGAGAATTCAGGAAAATATTACTTCAAACTAGCGTTAAATCTACTGGATTATTTGAAAATTACGGATTCCCGAAATTGGTAGCCGAACCATCGTTAAGGAGACAAAGTGATAAATTAAAGATGATATTCATCACTGCCCAAGCCCCCCTTTCTGTCATTCTGACTACATCCCCAACATCTATTTAAAGTATTAAAATCCCCCCACCCAAAATGATGGGTATTTCACCCATATTATTTAAGGCTCTTCAGGGTCAAATAAGTAGTTTGGTAGGGGAATAATAGGAGATAAAAATTGCGGAGTAGCTCTCATAATTGCAACTGCATTGGATTTCATATTGTTATTGAAGTCAATTAGGTTTAGATAAATTGAGCGGTGAATAAACATTCTGTTGACGCGAATAGCTACTCCGCTAGCAACTGCAATTATCAATATGAAAGTATTTATCAGTAGTAAGACACGTTTCTGATACTAAAATGATATCCACATCGTGATTAAACAGAAATAATTCCAAGTCACACTTATTAGCGACAATACTCCGGGACATTCCACTGCAATACTTGAAGCATTTTGAAGAAAAAAAAGCTAAGTGGCTAAAAGAGCAATGAAATAACTAACTAAAAATAGCTGAAGTAAATTAAACACAAAAATGTGAAAATTCCTGTTAAATAAACAATTAAAAAACATATTCTTCTTTATTTGCGTTATTAACTAAATTATTTTCTATTAATTTTAATGGTTTTATGTTCTTGATCTTTAACGGTAGTATTTTTATTGCCTCTTTTACATCTTTACTTTTCCTGCTAATTTTATTATTATTATTATTATTACTATTATTACAAAACTTTCGTTACTGTTATGCTTATTATTTTTAGATTTGTTACCGTTAGAGTAGCCTTCTTTGTACCAGAAGCCATCGGTTTCGTACCATCCGAATTGCTGCGGAAGATTCGGAATTATTCCACCTTCTATTCATTGAGACCCTATTTTTCAGAACGAATCTTCTAAACTTCCTCGTCAGAAGACATAAACGACACCGTTCTTTTTAATTTGCGAGGCAATAACTGATTTGGGTGGTAGAGACCTGTCTTTTTAAATACAGGTCTAGGTTTATATGCCGGTATATTAACATTCACTTCTTCATGCTTCTTCTGTGCAATTGCCGGAAACTCGTCACAAGGTGTGAGTAGGGAAAATCGCTTATTAGTTCTGTTGAAATATAAACTTAACTGCTTGTACCCATCGAGGCTTCCTGGAAATTCAAATTATAAGCTATCATTATCTCGTTAATGGCAATCTGCCGTTTTTTCTCTGGACAAGAAGGATCAATTGACTTATTCCTTGCACTAGACACAAGCCTGGACTGAGTTAACACAACATTGATCTTCGACATGCTCAGAACCTCCACATTCCAGGCATCTGGCACGTCCCTTACACATTGACGGGAGATGCACCGATACCTTAAGCAACGGAAACATTGACGTGTTCGCCTAATAAAGGGTTCACAGCTAAAACGTGTGTTCCATAAAAATACATAGGCTAGCCCTCAAATACAATAAGAAGTGCTTGGATCGAATTTAACTTCGTTATCCACGGATACTTTCCTATTTAATCTTTTAATATAATTAATCAAGGAGGGTTCGCAATCGATCATACTAAAAATTTCTTGGTCTGTGTACTCGATATCGATATTTTTAATAACAGCAGATCGAGATAGTAATCCAAAATTCATGCATTCGTCTACGCCTTGCTGCTCTTAAATCCTCTCCTATTCCAGCAGTTCTTGCTGAATCTAATACACAACCTCTTTCTATTTATAGATCCTATTTAGGCTATCGTTTTCTTGTTAAGCGTCTTCCACTTGTGTCCTCCGCTCTTATCCATTTCTACATTTCTATTCCTAGGAACTGGCGTTTCACACCTAGAAAACCCCCTATTTTATCCCTCATCTCTCCTCTTCGGCTTAGTTCGTTTTTCTCTTACACAATTTCCTTTGTGACAATCTCCCCTGTTTCTCTTTTAATTTCACGGAACTCGGCCATTCTCCTAAAATGTTTACTATACCTACGCTCAACAAATTATTGATTTACATTACTTTTAAATATGCCGTTACAATAAATATTTCATATTTGAAATTTGCTGCCTAATCTGTAAGCAACTAGGGTAGGAAATTCTTAATAATTTGGATTGCATAAAACCATTCTCTTTTGCATTTATCTTACTTTAATATTATGTTACATTAAAATTACTTGCAGAAATATACCATTTTAAAATTCTATAAATTTTAAATGTGTTCTATGGGATATATTACTTCTCACAATATAATATATATCCTTAATGAAAAAACATTGTAATGAAATAAACTTTTCATTGTTCTAGATATAGAAGAATCTAAAATTACTGTGCCATTAGAATTAGAAGTGCTTCCTAAAAATGGGACATTGATTGTAGCTGAAATTCACAGAGAAATTACACAAGTTGTAGATTGTGGTGAAGCAATAGCATTGTGGCTTGAAGAATATATTGGAATTCCAGGATTACGGTTAGTCAGACATAACTGTGATCAGCAGAGGAAAAAAGGTAATACGCAGAATTATTATGTATTTAAAATTTTAAAAAACGATAATTCAAATTTATATCGTAATAGTAGATATGTTAGGTTTCTGGCACAATTCATTTGAACTAGAATTTGAGTGTTTATCGGTTAATTTGAATTTAAGAATTTCTTAATATTTAGTATATTGCTTGTGTGTGGGATGTTTCGCACAGTTCATATTTAGTTTATTTTCTATTCTGCACCATAAGCATTAAAATCGTTGCGATGCAAGTATTGATTAATTTGTTCACTCCTCTATATATGTAGTGTTAGAAGTTGTGCTATAGGTGATAATTGGACTGTCATCAGTGCATGCTTTGATAATTTTTTTTCAAGGATAGAGGTTCTTTCTGAGTGTGCAACAAAATGCTTTTCAATTTTGTTTTAGAAGTTTAAGTCAACATTCAAATTTTTAAGAAATTCTAAAAATTGATACTGAGAAATCATCTTGAGGATACGTTACCCTCTGCGCAAATTTACAGCATTATATATAGACCTGTGCTTTTGTTATCCGTATTCTTTAATTTATACACATTATAATTTAATAGTTTACTTATTACAAAAGGTCCCGGTTGTCGACCGAAATTTTAAACTAACTTGTATGTACGTTAAAATATGAAAAGATGATCGAAAAAACAAGCAAAGTTTACCCAAATCCCCTTTATTGGTTTTATTACTGAACTCGAATAATTAAATATACCGACAGATTAAAAGTTTTAACAGATAATTTCACATATAAATAATATAGCACAACAATAATAAATGTTAAAGTATTTATAAAGCGATAAACGCGCTTTATATATTCTATACTCTCTTTCAGGAAAATACGTCTCTCTTGGGTAAAACATACACAATGGTCCTCGCCAATATTTGGCCCCTTGCAATGTTTACGACTAACTATTGCAAACTGTCGATAACCATGCCGTTTTTAAATAAAGACCAACGTCATCCATTAAATTTTGTATGGAGGGGGGTCCGGTCAGAACCAGTGAAGCAAATGTATTTCTTTTTTTTTCTGTGCACAATTATATCTCTCTCTCTCTTCATTCGTTAGTTCGGTTACGAACGTCGCGACTACCTATCTGTACAATCGCAAAATCAGCAATTTACTAGCGAGATGTCTGAAATTAATAACTCTCTCCAGAAATCTGGGAAACGGGAATATTTCTGAACCTGTATGGTAGATAGAAAATAAGCAACTACCTCCAAAAGCGATGTGTTCTTATCACAAGCTGCTAAAAGGTAAGTTGCAGGACGTGCAACTGCCATTTATAGATAAAGAACGGAAGTACCAGGGTACCTAAAGAATTGTCCTTTCAATTCCGGCGGGAGGTAAATAATAAAATAGATGATGTCGAAGAAAACGTATTAACGAATTTATTGTTAAAAGTACCGAAGGAAATCTGGACAGAACAGTATTTAGCAGTTTGGAAGGAAAAAATAAAAATATGGTTAATTGCTTGGTTGCAGGGATAGGAGTAATAATTTGCAGGTTTCTTAGTCACCCTTGAAATACAATATAAAAGAGTATTCGGGCTTGTGTGCATTGGGTGGCACAATAGAGCATGATTACCTATTTGATATTTGTATAGAGTATTTATCATAATTAACTATGTTGCGTTGGCCGTAGCCGTTATTCGGATATATTGTTCTGTTTTTAACGTTAATAGCGTTAATGTATAGGATATGATTATTTCTTCTGTGTTGTATTTGTTCTGCCTGGCTGTATACTGTCTGGTTGCTTGTATGGGTTGGGGTATGTTTGCGGTGATACTGTATAATAATATTATTAGTTATAAATTTCCAGATCGGAAGTGTATACGTTTTTTGTTAATAGGATAAGATATTAGCTTGATTTACGAAGATTATTGTTTTATTTCACGCGGTTGTATTTGTTCAGACTGATTGTACTGTCTGGTTGCTTGTATGGGTTGGGATATGTTTGCGGTGATACTGTATAATAATATTATTAGTTATAAATTTCCAGATCGGAAGTGTATACGTTTTTTGTTAATAGGATAAGATATTAGCTTGATTTACGAAGATTCTTGTTTTATTTCACGCTTTCGTGGTTTTGTGGCTATTCTAGTAGAATAATTATAGTAATAGCTTAGCTTATAGTCGGACGTTGATATTACATTGCACGTTATATTTATACAATAAACGATAATAAGTGTTTGGGCACCCACAATATAGGCATTGGCCTCGTGGAACCCGTTACAGTTATTTCAAAAAAAAACAAAACAATCCAGCTGTACAGAACAGGTAGCGTTCTTGGCAATTGTTATATGCAGTACGAATGTGTACACGCGCAAGATTACACTCGGAACTGATTGGTAGTCGCTTGTTATCACATTGCAAATACAGCCCGTGTGTGTCTGCTGTGTACTGACCCTGGCGCGCATATTATACGTGGTGGGTTGCCACTGCCTTCCACGTGATTATTAGTAGAGTATTTTTAATTTTAATTCTTTGTAATAAAGTTCTGTCGTCGCCCGGGATCGAACCCGAAACTTCCGTAACGGAAGTCAAGCGTTCTAGCACTTATATAAAGTGTGCTTAATTTAACATTATTTACTATTATCCATATTAAATGTTGGACGTTGGTTGTTGCGTGTTCTTAATATCTAATCCAAAATCAAGGCCGTGTCCACGGGGTGAGTTTTGGGGCTTAACCCCCTCCCCCATGAGAACTGAAATAGTTATTATAAATACACAAAAGTCTGAAGAAAATCAAAAATTTAAAATAAATATTGATGATGTTTTAGGGTGTTCTTACCTTTAAAAGAAAAAAGAAAAAATATGCTCCATATTTTTAGGTACTTCATTAATATCTTAAGGAAAAACTTTTTATTACGAGAATAATCAATAACATATGTAATTTTTATTGATGTGTTTATACGGGGTAATTCATTTATGGAAATTATTAATATATAAATCAAAATTATGGAAATTATTAATAGTATGAATATTAGTGGAAAATGTATTGTTATTTATAAAATAAATATGTGAAAAAAAATCCCCCCCCCCCCATTCGAAATTCTGGGCACAGGCCTGTACAGAATTAATGCTTAAATATAGTGCATGATTAAAGAATGGTGATGTTATTACTTAGTCATCATTACTATTTATTATTTCAGATAAGATTTATTTTGATTATTATTTTGTCGGTCTGATCTTGCAGTCTATTGATAGAATGTTTTCTTCATGGCCTTATGGAGATATGACAGGAGGTTTTTTGATTTTTGGGTTATTGTTAGTGATACGCTAGTGTTCATTTTTTTTGTTTTTCTTAAACTTATTAGCGATATACAGTTAAAGATAATGTTATTGATACCGTCTATAGCATCTTATCCACGATATTTACAGTCAGGCGTGTCTGTCAACTTAAATCTGTTCAGGTATTCTCCCAAGACACTATATCCAGTAATGAGTTGGGCATTGAAGAATGTAATATTTATGTTTTTAATTTTTAGTCCATTTTCAATACTGGGAAAGAATTCATATGATGTCTTCAGGAATGCGAAGTAAGTGCACCATACTCCAGTGGAACTGCAGAGGCCTCCACAACAATAAAATGAAACTAGAATATCTAATCGCAACCCACAACCCTGCGGTCATCTGTTTGCAAGAAACACATCTCACTTCCCCCCTAGATCCTATTTTCCCCGAACTATGTCACCTTCCAGAGAGACTACACTTTGGGTGACCAAGCTTGCGGGGGCGTGGCAACGCTCGTGCACGTCTCAATCCCAGCTCGTATGATAAAGTGATATCGACGCATCTTCAAGCACTAGCGATATCTGCCTTAATACCCGGATTTTCTAGTAGTGCAATATCCATATGCAATTTCTACTTACCCCCTTGCAGCAACGTCAGCTACCCACAGCTATGCGCCACCACAAAGCAACTGACCTCCCCTTCAATAATGCTAGGAGATTTTATTGCCCACTCCCCGATTTGGGGATCAGCTTCAACAAATCACATTGGCTCGGCCATAACGGATATTCTCGTCAGTAACGACTATGCTCTCTTTTCGTCAAAAGGTCCTACTCATTTCGACTCCACGGCGAAGACATTTTCAACAATTGACCTAGCCCTATGCACCACCGCACTTTACCCAATAATTTCGTCTCGCGTCTTGGATGACCTCCACTCCAGTGACCACTTTCCCATTATAATCTCACCTGACATAGGTAGCTGCCAGTCGGCTCCTCGAAATCAATCGATCGTGCAAAGGTACGTGTTTCACAAAGCGGACTGGAAAGGCTACAAAGAGAGCCTATTCATAAATTCTGAGCCCGGTCCATCCATTGAAGAGAACTTAAAGACATTTACACAGGCGCTATTCAGAGCAGCAGTAGCAACAATCCCGAAGTCATCCGCGGCTATGCACCCACGCAGGGTCCCCCTAGTGGTGTGACGAAGTGAGAGAAACAATAACGAACAGGAAGCGAGCCTTAAGAAAGTATAAATCGACAAAAGCTGACCAGGATCTAACAGAATTCAAGAAGCGGAGATCTTTAGCCCGTCTTATTATCAGGGCGAAAAAACATGAAGCCTGGCTTTCCTTCATGTCGTCAATTAATGACGCGTCGACCAGTGCGTCTACCTGGCGGAAAATAAAATCTCTTAACGGAAGACAGCGGCCATCAACCCCAATCTATATCAAGTCCAATAACAACATCATATCAGATACGGCATCAATTGCGTCCATACTAGCAAGGCATTTCTCCGATGCTTCCTCAACGAATTCCTACTTATCATCCTTTTTGTCCCACACAAATAAGAAAGGTGTCATTCCTCTTCTACCACCCAACAGCATGGATCGGTACGATCGACTGTTCTCCTTGTCCGAGTTAAATTTTGTCCTAGACAATAAGCTGAAGGCAAGTGCACCTGGCGCAGATTCCATCCATCCTTTCATGTTAAAGTTCCTTCACACGGCGGCAAGACTATATCTGCTAAACATTTATAACCGGATCTGGGAACAAGGTAATATTCCGATCTTATGGAAAGAGGCAATCGTTATTCCGATTTTAAAACAGAATAAGGATCCTTCACTACCCAGCAGCTACCGTCCTATCTCACTGATGAGTACCTTATCCAAAATCCCGGATAAAATGGTCAACAGATGTCTCCTCTTCTTTTGTGAATCCAAAAATATCCTCTCCACAATACAAGCCGGAGGCCGTAAGGCTAAATCAACGTCGAATCATCTGGTGAGCCTTCAAAGGCAAATTTTATCTGCGTTCAAAAGTCGACAGCACCTGATAACCATATTCTTCGATATTGAAAAAGCCTATGACCGCCTCTGGCGGCAAGGCCTTATAAACAAACTACAAAGATGGCAGGTGACAGGTAGAATGATAAGATTCATTCAAAACTACTTGTCAGACCGAACTATACGGGTCAGAATCGACTCTCAAGTATCTGATGCAATGAGCATCGAGAACAGCATACCTCAAGGCTCCGCGCTTAGCGTAACCTTGTTCATAATGTACATCAATGACATTGCTGATTATGTTCAGCCACCAGTAACGGCCCGGCTCTTCATTGACGACCTTAGCATTTCCCTAGCGTCTCATGATCCACAAATATCTCACACAATCCTTCAGAAAACTATCTCCAAACTCCAGAAATGGTCAGAAGTCAATGGTCTAAACTTTTCCTCCGCAAAGACGGTATGGGTCGATTTCTATAGGGGACGGCCTGCGACCAACAGGATTCCTTTCCAAATAAACAACACCATAATTACGAAATGTATTTGAGCCAGGTTCCTAGACCTGGAGCTCGATAGCAGATTAACTTGGCGCCTACACATTAATAAGCTAAAATCTGAATGTATAAAGTTACTGTCAATCCCAAATTAATCTCTAATGTTTACAAAGCCTTGATCCTAACTAAAATAAATTATGGGTGCCAGGTGTACTCCTCAGCATCTCTAAGTAACCTGAAAAAACTGGACGCAATTCACCACTCTGCACTATGAATCATCGCCGGAGCACACCATACAACACCATGCAGGAGTATCTGTGCACTAACGGACACTCCCCCACTGAAATATACCCTGCGGTGCAATATTCCATTCCTAAAGCTGCCTTATATCCATCCCGAAACCCCCTTGCTCGCAGCGTTCAATAACGACCCACTACCAATTCTCACCAAGCTACTTCAGAATGTCAATGTCAATGACTCCACAGAATGCCAGGCAGCAGCCACCAGCTCGTTACATCTGTGGCAACTTGAGCCTGTAGCAGTTAACCTAACGGTTCCGCAAAAGCATAAGTCCTACGGCATGTCAGAGCAACTTACCCAAGACGCGTGTGAAACAATAAGACAGTACGGCAACGCTATCCAATGTTATACAGATGGAGCAAAAGCAGCACCCGTCGAGGGAATGTCACCAACTGCGTGCGCCTTCGAAGTGAAGGGAGCAATAACAACCATCCGTCTGAACGATTACTGTTCAATCCTAGATGCCGAATTATATGCAATCCTGGTGTCCACAGAGCCAATCCATGACATCCTATTGATAACAGACTCATTAGTGGCGGCTAAGATGTTAGGAGAGCGAGCCCCAGGGAGGGGGTTAACAAACCACGTCCTGGCACTCATAATGGAGCTACAATCGAAGGGATATAATCTAATAGTGTTGTGGGTCCCAAGTCACGCAGGAATCCCAAGAAATGAAAGAGTGAACACAGCAGCTCACTCAACCATTACAGCTCCCAGTCCGCAAAGCATATTTGGGCCCCCTCAAATATTAGAAGCAGTAAAAAGACAAATAATGGAACAGTGGAAACAAGAACACATCTCCACCCCGTCCCACCTCCAGAATATAAAGAAATCCGTAGAGCCATGGTGGCCCTCCCAGGGGACCTTACGAGTTTATCACGCGCTCAACCGTTTACACCTGGGCCACACGCGACTATCCCACGACTACCTGTTGGAAGACGCTCGTCCTCCAACCACGTATTCTTTCTGTCGCGCACAAGAGCCACCGGCGGTCAAGTACATTCTCATAAATTGCCCTACATTCCAATCCTCCAGAACGAGACACGGATTTGATAACCTCAGCCATGTTCTCTCAAACTCAGAAGCGAACCAAAGTGCAGTCTTCCAGTTCGTCAGGGACAGTGGATTAGAGGCACTCCTGTAACCGGAGACTCTCGGGCCGTAATAGTCTAGATATTATACACGGCCCGGGGTCTAACCAAGGTTTGAGAAATTTAAAAAAATAAAAAAAATAATAATACTAGGAAAGAAATTGTAAGCCTTCTGGCCAGTTACTTCCTAGTCCTAACTCGATTGCCATATATTAATAATTTTATTTTTGACGTACTTTTTGAGATTTTTTATATTATGATTTTTCAGAAATTTAAGGGACTTGACCTTGTTCAAGTTTTTGGTAATTCTATATTCTGAGATAATAGTTCTACCAATTAAAAATAGGCCCATTGGGACAACATACTGTTTCTGTCGGGGCCGTTCTAGAAAGTGACGATATATTTAATAAATATTTCCTTTGATACATGTTGACCGAGTATAATTTTTTTTGTTGAATATATATATATATATATATGCTCCATATCCATAAGTGGATTGGAAAACCTCTTATATTTTTTTTATATATTTTTCAAATTTTAAAGTTCAACATTGCATCTTTTGAGGAATTGATAAAGTTGTTTACATATCTGGCCTAATGGATTTGTAAGAATGGATGCTGTATTTATCGGTAGCATGTGATATTCCTGAGTTTATTTATTTATAAATTCTCGTTGTGTTTGGAATCGAGTACATTGCCATAGGAGATGATTAATATTTTCCTCGTAGTATTTATTACAATATTGGCATTTATCCGATTCGATGATGTTCAGTTTCTTTAGTTCTGGTATGTCCCCTGTTCTAAACCGGATGATTTGCTTTATGTAATTGCTAGGTAGGTTCTCCTTGACTTGAAGGTACCACCAATAATATTTTCCGCAGTTTACGCTTTTCTGTTCAAAATTAACTTTTTGTTTATTTGCCGCCATATTTTTAGCAGTATGTACGTAATCTGTCCAATGGTATTTGATTTGTTCACACTTCCGGTTTTCGGTGACTTTCCTTGTTAGTGTATCAACGAATTCATATCCTTTTATTCCACTATGCCTTAGTGTCCATTTGAGTACTACGTGATTATTATGATTTACTTTTGCAGATTCGATTTTCCTTTTTATCTTCACGACTATATTATTGGCCGTTGTGCCATTTGTTATTTTATATAATGCCCTCAGTGAGTAGTCGGTTAATATCAGAAAATTATGATTTCTATTTTTAGTGTTTATGAATTTGTCGATTGCTTGATACAGTGCACATAATTCTGTCGTACATGACGAGTGTGTCATCGGAATTCGGAACGTTCGATGTTTATTGGTAGTTTTATTATATATTGCACAGGAGCAGATTTTTTTTTCTACATTTAATGATCCATCAAGATCTGTTCATAATGGCGATATTTCTTTTTCACTATGTTTCTTGTAATATCTTTTCATTATATTTCTGGTAAACTTTTTCAAATTCATTTATTATATCTATATGGATATTTCCTAGCATACTGAAATAGTCCATGTCCTTATACTTTGATTTCAATTTTTCAAATGGTTCGATATCTCTTAGACGCTGCCTACTAGCGACTAAAGCAGGTATACTTTCATTAGTCCAGTAATTATTACTGTTAATAAGTTCAGTTAGTATTAATAACCTGTTGTTAAGAGAATGACATGTATTTGATTTGATTTTTAACATGTATTTATCTACTGTGTATTGTGTTCTTAAATCGGTTGTAATCTCCCCGGCGGTTTCATAATGTAACACACGAATAGGGGTTGTTTTAAAGGCGCCTGTTATTTAATGCTTTATTTTGTATTACTTGTATGTTATTTTTTCGATTTTTGCTGGCGGTAGTTATTGTTATTGTCACGTAATCTATATGTGGTCTTCTTAATGATCTATATATCATTGTATTAGTCTGTGGATGGCAGTCCCATTTGACTCCATTCAATACCCGCCATATATTGAGTCCATTTTCACATTTTGTTTGTATGTTCTTTATTTCAGTGGCCCAAGTAGACAGACTATCAAAGGTCATACCTAAATATTTACTTTCATTGCCTTGATAGTTTTATCAATGGGCTAGACAGTATTCGATGTCTTGTGAATATTGTGCCTTTCGTTTTTCCCGGTGATATTTCAAGTTCCAGCATATTTGTGGTAACTTGGAAATCTTTAATTTTCTCTTTAAGATTGTTGATAGCTACATTAAGCTTAGCGACTGCTGAGTAAATGATTATATCGTCTGCGTATTGCAATACGTTTACTCTTTTGCTATCTAGTTGATCAATTTCTTTTGTATACAGTGTATATAATAAAGGAGAGAGAATAGCACTTTGCGGAGTTCCTCTAGCACTGCATACCGTGTCATATAGTTGATTCTGGAATTTCACTGTGAGCTGACGGTTTGATAGGTATGTATGTATCCATTTCACAATATCGATAGAGGTGCCTAAATTCGTCATAGTTTCTGCTAATTTAGTTAAGTTAATCGAATCGTATGCTCCTTTAATATCTATAAAAATTGCGCTATCATATAATGATTTTTAGAGTATGTTATTTTTATATCTGTGTTAAATATATTAATACAATCTCGAGTACCGTATCCTTTTCGAAATCCATATTGAGTTTTGGGCAATAGATCGAATTTATTAAGACACCACTCTAGCCTCAATTTTATTATATTTTCGATAGTGTTACCTATACATGTTAACAAGTTTATGGGTCTATATTTTTTCTTATCTGGTTTTAATATGGGGCATACTATATGATGCCTCCTCCACTCTTCTGGTACGTATGCGTATTGCAACGAATTATTGTAGAAGTTGATTAATAATTGTTTAGTTTCTGTTGGTAGTTCTCATATAGCTCTATAGGGTATTCCGACTGATCCGGGTGCGGTGTTTTTATTGTTTTTCAGTACCTGTTCTAACTCGTTGAGTGATACGGGGGTCTAAAGTATTCATCATATACCTGATTTGTGGTTGTAAAGATCGTTTTATCTTCGTTATTGTGTTCGAATTGTTTTATCCAAGATATAGCCACGTTTTTATTTTTACCAGCGGGTGAAGTGTTTTTTATTTCTTTTATTTTTCTCCATATACGTGTGGAGTTACCCCTAGGTTCTAGACTTCTGCAATATTCCATTCAAGCTTCTCTTTTTTTCTTTTTGATTAGTTTTTTGATTTCAGCTTGTTCTATGGAAAATTTAGTGTAATTATTTACTGTGGGGCATCGATTAAACTCGCTTAGTAATAATCGTCGTCTAGCTATTGCTTCATTGCATTCGCTGTCCCACCATGGGTGCTTGTATGGTTTTAACCTAATTTTAGCTTTAATAGTTGGTGTAGATTCTTCTATCGCTTCAGTAATAATGTTCTTTATTATTTTGTATTATGTAGGTAAGTTTTCACTCTCCAAATTTGACATGTTGATTTTTTTTGTTTCATTTATAGCATATGCATGGTATTTGTTCCAATCAGTTAATTTAAAACATTTAACACAAGTTGTTTGTTGTTTTGGTTGTTGGTGATTTATTGGTTTTTTTTTTGATTTTTGGATAATAAGTTCTATTATGATCGGTAAGTGATCACTTCCTAAGGGGTCTTTCTGAATGTTCACTGTACAGTTTGCCGCTACATTGGCTGTACACAATATCAGATCTATGTTGGAATTTTGTTGTCCACTTCTAGCTATACGTGTAGGTTTATCGAGATTCATATTTATTAAGTTATTGTTATCAATGAACTGTCGTAATTCAATTCCTTCGAAATTATTACTCGTATTAGCCCATGTGGTATGGTGAGCATTTAAGTCTCCCATTATTATAAATCGGTTATTTGTGATTTTAGATTTAACTGCTTCCCACTGGTCACAAGTTAGACTATGTCTGGGTGCTGCGTATACTATAGTTATATTGTCGTGTTTTCCTGTATCTGTATATCCGCGCAAACTATTTGTATTTTGTTATGTACGTTTTCTATAAAATTGAGTTTATACGTGAGGGATTTGTGAATGTTCCTCCACCAGTTGATGTAGCTTTGTCACATCGGATAATGTTGTATAACTTTTAAGTTTAAATGTTTGTTTTGTTTTCAACCAAATTTCACATATTACTCCGATCGAAATGTTGTATTGTTAATACGTACGTTTAAGTTCTTCTATGTTTGGATATATACTTCGACAATTGCAAAGGTTAATACTAATGTTATCCATTGTTTCCATTATTATATATAGTATTAGCAAGTTTTTAATTTTTTTTTGATATAAATTAATATATAACTAAACGCAATCTTTACTATTTTTATTTTTTTAATAATAGTACGAGTTCTGATAGTGTCCGTACTAGAAATGTTATTACTATTGTTTTTATTATTAGTTTTATTGAATTTTCTTTCTTCTTTGTTCTGGTTTTCTGTATTATGATCTTTTTCAATGTGAGGAGGTGGAAGAGGACAGAATGCGACACGATTCATTAAAGTTAGGAACATAACTAGGAGCAATAGAGTCAAAAAAGTATATTAACTTATCATCAGGGAGATTACAAATAAAATAATGGTGGGAAAGAGGGGACGGACTTGAAAGCCTTGGCCATTCTCCAAACCTAGGAAATAAGAGTAGAACGAGAGAAGGAGGAACGGAAGCTTTTTCATGCATTTATCTTTGCCGATTTGAGAATAAACCTGGCCCTAGTATTGACTCTTTTATGAGAGAGATAGTTGTTGAAAGTTAGGCTAGACCGAAAAGCTCTAAAAATAGTTAAACCAAGATCAAAAGTAGCCTTACAATCTTGATTCCAATGCAAAACCGAAGACGATTTCGCCTTTTTATGAGATGAATGATGGACAGGGAGTGAAGTACAAGCTAAGGAAAAAAAGAATCAATGAAGAATTCATATTGGGAAAAACAATTCAAGATAGCAGGGATAGAAGGGCGTGAGCAATCGACGGAGAAACGAAATTTAGGTCAATCAACTTTAGAAAGAACCCAATTCGGAATATTAGGAGGAGTAGGGGAAAGCGAGGAGGAGACTTCATTCATTGAGATAACAATAGGAACGTGGTCACTTTCAAAGGTGCCGTCTAAAGTAAACCATGAACAGCTGAAGTCAAGATTAGAAGAGGTAAGGGATAGATCAACAGAGCTGAAAGAGGAGTGACTTTTGATGCACGTAGGAGAACCATCATTGAGAGGGAATAGATCATTGTGAAGGATGAAATTCTCTAAGATTGTGTCATTACTATTGTAATTAGAACAGGCTCAAAGAGGTGAATGGGCGTTCCAATCACCACCTATGAGAAAAGGAGAGGAAAGGGAATTGATTAAAGTTAGAAAGGGGAAATTACGCAAATCAAAAGTAGCTGGAATGTAAGCAGAAATGAAATGAAAGGGCGTAGAAGAATAGTTAGAAATCGAGATATGTACTAAGTTGGGAAAAAGAGGATTAGGAGGAAACAAAGGGTAGACATATGAACTAAAAACTGGACATCGTTCCTTACTAAAATAGCTGAACCGTCGTAGCCATCGCTGAGATTTGAATAGATCAGAGAGACCCGATTAAAATTGATATCCGAAGAGCTTAATAACCAGGTTTTATAAAGTAGCGCGATACTAATATCATATTCATCCAACAGCCGTTCTAAAGTGTTTCGATTGGCCTTAATGGTAGTTCCCATGTAGGACCTTTTAAGTTGGCCGGGCATAATGAATTCTTAGATAGGCGGAAGTGAGAAGAAAAAACAGAACTTGGAAAAGTTGAAGGACGAGGAGTGGATTTAGGCAATGAAAGAGATGACAAAGGAGAAGAACTAAAAGATAAATTATTAGACCTGGAACGGAAAACATTTGGATTTATTTTCCTGTGGGCGATATCAGCGAAGGAGAAGTAAGATTTTCTTTTTTTAACCGGCAAGCTTCACTGAAGGATATATTTTCAAACGCCATAAATTTTTTTAATTCCATGCATAGTTAAAATATATTAAACGTTAAATAATTTGAAAAAAAAAGAGAGAGAATATTCAAATGAACATAATAAAGTAAATAGTAAACGTTTTATATTATGAAAATTAATAGATTTTGTATGTTACGAATAAGGCTCACCAAAAATTTGTATAACTAGCAACAATTTTTGTAATAAAAAATTTTAATAAAATCTTCTTTTTTTTTTCGCTGTAGATGTAAACTTAACGTTTGCGGATAAAGCACAAGTTTTGTTAATAAACGAAGCAACTGTTAATTGGTTCGCAGAGAAATTACAAGATTATTCATACATCAATCTTTCATCAGTAGGTATAATCATTCGTACTTAATGTTTATAGACGCTGACTCTGTAGGACTTGATTCTATAAAGTTTTTTTTTTTTTTTTTTTTTTTATATTAATTCATGTGCGATACCTTAGTCCCCACCAAGTCAGTTGACTTGTCGGCGGGTTCCCAAAATAAATACACACGAGTAAATTTATTTAATAAGTTTAGATTACATGCTTAGTTTCTATAACATCCTTATTCATCTATAACTACTTTATAAATCATTTAAATATCTATTTCTCACAAATTAACAATGTATATATAACATACACGCATACGTACACCTACATCTACAAATATATTTTTTAGGCGTTAAGGCTCCATATAAATTTTAATGAAAATAATTTCACCAGAAACAGACGCAATAATGCTTTTTTATATTACGTAATGTCGCAAATAACTTCAATACTCATTACCAAAATGTGTTGAAAATAAATAAAAACATCACCAGATACATTTTTTAAATTTTGACCAGTTTCCATGTTTATATTTCAGTTATAAATGTTTATGTCTATTTTCTGTATTATCACTTTATTAAAAATTTATCAAATAATGTATTACAGAAAATTATACTTTAAAAATATTAAAATAAAGCCGACATGTTTCGGAGTTACGTACTCCATAATCTTGGCATTAATAAATAAAGTTAAAAGTTATAGCTTAAATTTTTTCCAGTTTTTACAAACATATTATACAATACTTTTTCATATTTCTACCCCTAATAATTCATTATTACAAAGAGTGATGAAAACAAACATGCACCATCTTCGTCTATTTATTTCACTTAATGAGGAACTATTGTACCATTATTATGCATTACAGTGGACGCCGGTTATTCTGATCACGTAGGGATTTCAGGTCTTGATCGAAATAAGCGGCGATCATATTATCCGAAAATCGCATAGTCAGTAGACTGAATCATCACTTAGGCTTTACATAATGAACATACGTGAGTATGCCTGCGTATTTTACTGCATTAATGGTATACACAGTAAGTAGGCCATGGGTTAGTACGTAATATGCATCAATAATTCTTTTTTTGTTAAATATTTTTGTTGATTTTTTATTTTTATTATAAGATACAGCACTGGACTATTGAATTTCCTGTAGAAAATTACCTCAAAACACAAAAAAATTACAAATTACAATATTACACAAAAACGTATTCAACAATATTTAGCCACATTTTTCGTTTACAGTACACAATAAGCCATTTGGAAGTAGAATTTTTTTTTTTTAAATTAAAGGTGGAAGTTACAAACACATTCCGTAATGATTTTCCTAATTTTAAAAGTTATGAAAAAAGTCATTTATTCTGATCTGCTTAGCTGTGTCTGTTGTTTTATTAAAAAATGTCTCTATGTTGTATAAACTTCTATATTCCTCATTTCCACCGTCGTATTCCTACAAAGCACTTCGGATAGTTGTCAAGAATTCGCGAACCTTCTTTTTACTTATTAGCTCTCTGTCTGGCTTTTCCTCTGCGTCATCTTCGTTATTTTCATCGCCCGTGTCTTGTGTGTTCTACATAACTGATTACGCGATGTCCACATCATTTATGATTTCTGCAACTGGTAATCCACTGTCAATTTCTACCCATTCACTATATTGTTCTTTTTCTTTATCTGCAGGCTTTTCACGTTCAACTGGTTTTTCCGTTTCTTGTGGAGCAGATTTTTCCAACCTCTTGAAACAATTTAAAATGCATTTTTCGGAAGCCACACTCCCCTTGCAATAATTATTTTTGTAAATATGTGTCAAACCTTGACCGTAATAAACGGTGAAATTAAATTACCTGATCATAAAAACCGACTAAAAACGCATATATTTTTGTGATTGGAATTCGCTTTTCTTGATTTGATCATATTATTACGCGGCTGATCAGATAAACCAGTGAACGCAATAACCGGTGACCACTGTAGTTATAAATTCTTGATTACAGCGAAAAGTATATAAAAAAAATTATTTCCAGCAAAAAACATTAAAATTAAACAGACAAAAGTGAAAATTAGAGTGAGTAAAAATTCGTCTATTACAGACGTGATGTTACGATATTCGCTCCATTATCAGTAGAATGATTAACATTACCTGAATTAGCGGTTCAGTGAGAATATACGGTAGGAATTAAATTAACAACGTTCCTCCTACCTGTATTGGTGCTTTTACTACGGTCGTGAATGTTATTTATCGCACTTTAGCGTCTTAATGCAATTACTCCATCGCACTGGTTGAAGCATCAGTTGGTTGTATTATCGGTAAAGATGAGAGACTACACAAACTATGATTACGTGATATTTCGCATTGTCCGTTGGCTGGCAAGGATTTCGAATCTGCCGACATGAATCTGCAGAGCACGCAATATACATACAACTCTACTTTATCAAACAAGTGATTTAATTTTTTCTCACTTTTATTATTGAATAATTATGCCACAACGAAGTTTAACTATGGAGTGCAGTATGAAAAAAAGTAAGTCTCATACCCTTGAGAGGTCGCTGGGAATTGTGAAAAATTCACAAGGACGCATTATACTAAACCCTAAAAAAATATGTACAATAAAAAATAATAAGAATAAGGATGAAAGAGAAGTTTGTTTAGTGAATGACGGAGAGACTAAAAGAGAGAAAGGAATGGGTAATGATTTAAACGGATATTAATACAGAGGTAAAGCCGTGGACAACAGTTAATATAATTTTATTTTTTTTTTTTAGAGTTCGTCACCCAGCGACCTTTACCCAGAAACAATTAGAAAAGAAAGGGGTCAGTTATATCTTGATACGATCAGATATTGTTAGGAGAAAGGAACAAATAATAATAATAGGAACAATGTGTGGAGAAGGAAAAGACCAGATATAGTCGCAGAAAATTAGAGTAGAAAGCAGAACACTCAGCAAAAAGAGATGAACACTCAAGAGTTCGTATTTTTTTTTCCTTTAATTCTCCTCCTCACCTTTTTTTATATGCGCCGTTTGTAAATACTAAGGTCATTACAGCACATATATGGAGGTAACTTATATGTGTTCGGTCAAACCACTCATTCTAACGAAGGCTATAACCCTTGTGACGTTAGTTGTACTATTTTCCAGACAATCCTGTATGTTACACTGGGTAGGCTATGTTGCGTTCTGAACATGGCGAGCTTTGGGCACGTGAGAAGAATGTGTGGAACTGTCGATATACCAGCCTGGCCGCAGGAGAAGCACATAGTGGGGGGCGAAGATTTGCTAATTATATGACCGTGCGACATAGTGACGTGGCCGATTCGCAGCTGGCTAAGACTTTTAAAACCATGCCGGGATATTCCCTCCGATGGCCACCACAGTTCGACTGTGGGCTTAATGTTTTTTAAGAACGTTGTCGTAGCTGCCCATTCTGTTTTCCATTGGTTCTCGCACTTCTTTATGCATCATCGAGGATGGTAGGTCCCAGTCCTCTGGCATTGGCGAAGACAACGCCGAGCACGCTTCCACAACGACCCTCTCATTACCAAGTACCCTGATGTGTCCAGGGACCCATGTGAACGTCATCCGACTGTTCGTTTGGTTTAACTGATTTAGAAGGTAGTGTATTTTCGATATTAACAAGTTATAACGCCTGTAGGGAATCAGTGACTATTAGAACTTTTATAGATTTTTTGTAATCCGTGACTAAGTGCTGGAGGCAGTAAGAAATTCCGTGCAGTTCTGCATCCAATGCATCACAGGCATCGTTAAGTCTAGCTTGGTGTGAGATGCCCTGCCCCACGAAGGCACACGATGCCGGTAGTGATCCTGCTTCGCCCAAAAGTTAGTATTAATTATACGCCAGTGAAATAAATAGTATTACTTTCTATTGTTAAGAATTTTTTTTTTTTTAAATTTGAAATTGCTGAATATATTAAATGAAAATACGTTTCAGAATATACATTTTTTTTTAAACCGCATCTTAAATAACTGTCTAAATTGACAGTGGTTATGTCCTACAATTTATTAACATGTATCGGCAACTAACTCATGGATTAAGTTCTATTTATATATTCATTTTGTTAGTAGTTTGCAATATAGTTAAGTTTATAGGTTTATGGCATTTAAGAACCTTTATATCTGAATCCATATTGAACAACTAGACGGCTTCACTATTACTGTGATGGTTTTTTATGTTTGATGGAAAAATCGCATGCGGCCTCACCTATCCACTTTAGATGTAAATCTAAATGTGTACTTTCAGGCCGTTCATCATTGGTTAACAGCGTGGAATTTTATTTTGACATCGCTGTACTACCGACCAAAATATGATTAGAAATTTAATTATAAATATTTAGATTTTAAACGGCTTATTCATACTTCAAAGTTATTTGCATAAGAAATTTTTCAAAAATAATTAAATTAAATTAAGTTACATTTTTTAATTTTTTATCGTAATTTGATTTACTTTGCGCTAATGGAAACGTTAGTAACTTCTACTGTTTATTATATACTAAATTCTGATTGCATTTTTAAATAGGATAATAATTTATTTATAAATGTGAACATTTAATTTTAGGACAGTTTAATGCGTCGATTTCGGGGTAATTTTGTAGTTAGCGGTCATCTAGAAGCTTTAGTCGAACATTCGTGGTCTGAAGTTACCATTGGATCGGCTCGTTTTAAAGTATGACAGTTTATTTTTAAATATTCATTGCGAAGCATTAAGAATTAGCAGAGATTAAAAATGTCTTTAAATCTGTAAATTATTTTCTAAAATTTATGCCATATTTATTTATCTAATATCATTCAGTCTTTGGCAAGAATATCGACTATGCTACTATAGCCTGGCCGTACAAGGTACAGCGTTTATTTGTTGTACTTTTAATTATGAGTTGTTTGGCCGGTGTCTTCCATAAAGAATATCTATGCATTTATCACCGACAGAAAATTCTCATTTACTTATATATTATAAAATTTCGACTGTCATTACAGTAATGATATTTCTAGTGTTTTAGTGAGATCAAAAAAGGAACAATTTAAAATTTTTGGACCGATGATTATAGTATTAAACCTACATATCAGATGAAGAAATCAGAATACGTATAGGGCAGGCAAGGAATGCGTTTAATAACATAGAACGTACACTCAGAAGCTCAGCGATAAAAAAATCCACAAGAATGAAAATACTGGAAAGTTACGTGCGGACAGAGTACTGAGATACGCCTCGGAAACGTGGACAATCACGAAAAATGTAGAAAACCGGATAAACGCGTTCGAACGGTGGTGTTATCGGAAAATGGAAAAGATAAAATGGGTGGATAAGATTACAAATCAGGAAGTGCTGCGCAGATTAAATTTAACGGAATTGTCATTGTTTCGGAAGCCCATGGCCGAGAAAACGAAATCTCTGACGGCTAGGCTACAGAAGGACCGGTGCGGGAAAGTACTCGGAAAAGCATGGAGAGGACGCAGGAGATTTAATATGATGACTAGCGTAGAAGTTCTGGGTCGGAACAACCTCTTTTACAAGAGAAGCTAAAATATAAAAAAAAAAAAAAAAAATCCAAAATGAGATGATAAATTAAAAAAATCCGGTAAAAGTTACAGTTAAATTTCTATACTAACGTAAATAAATATAGATATGAAATCGCAATAACAGAAATATTGTCACAAATTCACAAATTATAAACCGACATGTTTCGGAGTAACGTATGCCATATTCATCAACATATAACTATAAAAATGAGT
Organism: Icerya purchasi; assembly: GCA_039619475.1. NCBI lineage: Eukaryota > Metazoa > Arthropoda > Insecta > Hemiptera > Monophlebidae > Icerya > Icerya purchasi. The sequence goes on from CM077115.1 coordinate 351,735,887, forward strand.
ATATTATACCGAAATGTGTCGGTTTATAATTTGTGAATTTGTGACAATATTTCTGTTACTGTGATTTTATATTTATATCGGTAAAAGATCTTTAAGAAGTTAGAAGACAATGATAAAACGCGTCATGGATAGTCGTCAGATGTATATTTCAGTTAATTCAAATAGGAGGAAAAAGTAGATTTGCTGACATAGTTGGGTAGTGGAGTAAGTCATGTTTCGGCTTTGTTTTATTTCGAAGTGATGTTAATCTCCGATGGGTTTCAGTTTTTAGTATGCCCTTTTTTAAATTGAATATCTATTAACCTGCAAAATTAATCGTTGATACTAATCACTTAAAGATCGTCATTTTTCGATAGTTGTTGTTTGAAATTTTTTCTAATCATCTTTCGTGTTTTTTTGTAAATTATAAGTAAGTTATTTTAAAATTTCGGCTGACAACAGGTGATATAAAGTTTTTTTTGTTTTTTTTCCTTGGGCGCGTCAACACAGGACATTTACCCAACACAAAGAACTGACAGAATGATGGAATGTACGGATTTGTAAATTGTATCAGGAAGCGATTAGAAACGGAAGAAATGAAAGTAGCCAATATAGGAACAACAGAAGGAGAAGGAAGAGTAAGAATGTAGTGGGCACAGTAAGGAGTCGGGAGGCTAAGGCCAAGCAAATTAGAATAAAGGACTGCGCGTTCCGTGGAGACAAAAGAACATTCGAATAGAAGGTGATTTACATCACAGGTCAAATTTAAGATAGGAGGATGGAAAGGACACATGGGAGACTGAACAATATTAAAACGAAAGAGTGAGGCAGGAAGCAGACTGTGATTAAGGCGGAAGCGAATTATGGAGGAAATAACGAAACGGCTGATGCAGGGAAAATTATTAAATCAGGAAGAAATGGGTGGAGAGGGTTGTATAGCAAGGTAAAATGAGTTAGGATTGGAGAAAAGAGACGGATAAAGATCAAAAGTCATGGTGAAAACGATAAGAGAGAAGGCAAAGGCATTAGGAGGGGAATCTGTCGATGAAACGGTCATTTACTGCAGCTAGACATATCAAAGAATCGGCTAGATCGTTACCAACGATGCCGCAGTGGCCCGGAATCCAGAGCAGGTCAATTAGGATAGAACGGAATGTTAATAAATTAAAGAACGAATGTAAAGAATAATAGGATCTGACGAAGGTTTAGGGAAGGGAGACGAGATGGATAATAAAACGCTTTTTAAATCAGAGCATATGATGAATTTCGATAAATTGGATGTTGAGGATATAAAAAAGATATCACGTAAAATAGCCATGGATTCGGCTAAAAAGATAGAAGAAAAGGAAGGGAGTTGAAAAGACTCAGAATAGTTGATATCAGGAAGAATAAAAGCAGCTCCAACACCTGAAGCAGATTTTGAGTCATCCATAAAAACCGTGCTGTGAGCTATATAAAGTTCTTCACATTTAAGAAGTAATTTATGAACTAGATAACTTTTTTGGGAAAAATCTCTTAAATTTAAACAGATTTTATGTCCTTAATTTTAACTTTTTCTCTATTCTTTCTCTTTCTCTATATTAATTACAACGTAATTCTTAGGCTAAACCCCATTAGAAAAAATGTCCCAATTTTATGTAACGTTTGTTGTATTTTATAGGATTTCTGTGATTATGTTATTATATTCATATGGACTAATTTAGAATTACATTGTAAATTTTAATCATTTTATACAAAGTATAGAAGAGAAAGAGATAGAAATGTAAGCAAGAGAAGTCAAGATGAGCGAGTTATATATATATATATATATATATATAAATGCGTATGTGTGTGTTTAATTATATTTTTCTGTAATAATATTTATGCTTAAACACAGGTTACTGAACCTTGTATTCGTTGTAACGTCATCTGTGTCAATCAGCTTACCGCCGAAGTAAACAAAGAAATATTAAGCACATTATCGTCTGTGGTAAATGGAAAAACTGTGTTTGGTATTTATATGAACATTTTATCTGATCATGAAAGTGACAAAAACATTATTCTAAAACTTGGAGACACCGTAATAAGTAAAATTTAAGAGGAAAATGAATAACAAGATATCTGATATTATCGTCTTAGGTTTCTCAGTACTTTCACACGGTAAATTTAAAGTTCTAATTAATGTTAAATAATAACCTTCGTATGTGTATAATTATTAATTATTCACGTGTAGGTATGTAAAAAAGTTGTACTGATTCCGATGGGCTTTGTGCAGGATTTTTATTTTAATAAAATAAAAGTTTATGCACATTTATTATCTAGTCCCACAACTCTTGTGGGGATGTGAAATTCAATAAAATATATTCCTAGCTAACAAATCAATTTCCATTAGCCCATAAGTACAAATAACTATAAGCGATAATTAATAATGCTTGAATAATAATATTTTTTTTATTAATTACTATACATTAGTTGATTAAATATATAAATGTTAACCCTTAAGTACTGACGCGTCATCTGACAAACTACCGCGATTTTTAAAATTAGCATAACTTATTTAATTTACAAGATGTAATATTTCCTCCCCCCGGGTGTCTACTCTCTAGTGAGAAGGTAAAAGACATACGTACGATGCGTCAGCGGAATATCCCGAACAATAGCATATATGTATATAGGTAGTTGAAAATTGAGCGTCGTCTGGTAGACTACGCGTCAGTGCAAATGTTATTCAGTGTCAACTGGTTGATTTTTAGGATTCCGTATACATATAATGTACGGAATCCTTATAAGATGGTACACAAATGACAAAAATATCAAATAAAAATCAATAATTAACGAACGGCTTGACTTATAAACTTCAAATTTGGAACATAAATTACAATTAAAATTATCTTTAAAACGATCTATAACTTGAAGTTGACCGATTAACCTGGGCGGCAAAAAACCCAAAAAACCGTCAAGAATATATAATATGGTACATAAAACGACCTCAAAAATCACTTAAAAAATCATAACTCGTCACTAGATAAACTTATAACGCTGAAATTCAAAATATAAACTACAATGCAGGAGTACTTTCATAAAATCAAAAAATTACGGTACAAAAGTTATGTAAAGTTGCCCAAAAGTTCAAAAAACCGCAAAAAATGACGTGTCCCCCCCCCCCCTTAGCGCCACGAGTATTGCAGTTAAAAATTTTGAATGGAGCTAAAAATACGCACATACCTGTATATTTCTCTGGTTTGAAACATCCGGATTTCCAACTTTAAAACTGGACCCTCGGGGCGACGAAAGCTCGAAATTTTGTAAAAAAAAATTTTTTTTTACAGGCATGCGATATATCGATGGAAAGATCGCTATTTGTCGGGAACGAAACCGAATTTCATTTCCTTAACGAAACTTTCAAAGTTGCCGTAAAGTTCAAAAAAGCGCCAAAAATGACGTGTCCCCCCCCCTAGAACCGCGAATATTACCGATAAAAATTTTGAACACGGTTAAAAATATGCGCTTGCACGTATATTTCTCTAGTTTGGAACATCCGAGTTTCCAGCTTTAAAATTGTACCCTCGGGGCATTGAAAGCTCGCGATTTTGGAAAAAAATATTTTTTTTCTTGGGCTTGTGATATATCATTAGAAAGATCTCTAGTAGTCGGGAACGAAACCGAATTTCATTTTCTTAACCAAACTTTCAAAGTTGCGATAGAGCTCAAAAAAGCGTCAGCTCCAATTAGCGGCCCCCTCCTTGCGACGCGAGTATTACAGCTATAAATTTGGAACATGGTAGAAAATACGCGACTCTACGTATATTTCTCTGATTTAAGACAATCGGACTCCAACTTTAGAATGAGACCTGTAGGACACCGAAAATTCAAAATTTTGAAAAAAAAAAATTTTTCTTAGGTTTGTGTTATGTCATTAGAAATATCGCTGTTTGTTGGGAACGAAAACGTATTTCATTTTCTTAACGAAACTTTGAAAGTTGCCGAAAAGTTCAAAATAGCGCGAAAAATGACTTTTTAGCCCCATAGCGAAGCAAATATTACAGCTAAATATTTTGAACACGGTTAAAAATATGCGCTTCTACGTATATTTCTCTAATTCGAAACATCCAGGTTTCCAGTTTTAAAATTAGACCCTTGGGGCGCCGAAAGCTCAAAATTTTAAAATAAAATATTTTTTTCTTCGGGTTGCGATATATTATTAGAAATATCGCTATTCGTCGGGAACGAAACCGTATTTCATTTTTTTAACGAAATTTTCAAAGTTCCGTAAAGTTCAAAAAAACAAAAATAATTATGTGTCTCTCCACTAGCTCCACGAATATTACAGCTGAAAATTTTGAACGCGGCTAAAAACGTGCTGATCCCCCTATATTTTTCTAGTTTATAACATTTGGATTTTCAGTTTTAAAATTGGACCCTTAAGGCGCCGAAAGTTCGAAATTTTGAAGAAATTTTTTTATTTTTCTGACGCATGTTATATACCGATTGAAGGATCGCTATCTGTCGGGAAAGAAACCGTATTTCATTTTCTTAATTAAACTTTCAAAGTTTGCTGAAAAGTTCAAAAAAGCGCGAGAATTGATTTGTGACGCGAGTATTATAGCTAAAAATTTTGAGGAAAGTAGTAAATATGGGCATCCATGTATATTTCTCTGGTTTGGAACATCTAAGTTTCCAATTTTAAAATTAGTGGCTTGGGGTTGTGAAAGCTCGAAATTTTGTAAAAAAAAATTTTTTTTCAAGTGTATTATTATTGGAATGAGCGCTATTTTTTGGGAACGGACCCGTATTTCGTTTTCTTAACGAAACTGTTTGAAATTTACTAAAAGTTCATAAAATTCTGAAAAATGACGTGTAGCCCCGCTTGTAATTTATGTATTGGTTCAAGATTTTGAACAAGGTTAAAAAAATGTGAGTCCCTGTTTATTTATTTACTTTGGAACATCTAGGTTTCCATCTTAAAATTCAGAACCTTAAGCGCTGAAAGCTCGAAAGTTTCAAAAATAATATTTTTTTCCGGTCATGATTGATGGAAAGATCGTTATTTGTCGAGAACGAAACCATAATTCCTTAACAAAACTTTCAAACCTTGACGTTCCAAACTTGGGAAAATATATGTCGAAGCGCATATGTTTAACCGTGTTCAAAATTTTTAGCTGTAATACTCACGGCGCTAGAGGGGAGGGACTGTTTGAATTTTTTGGCAACTTCAAAAGTTTCTAAATACGGTTCGGAATTATGTTTAGAGACTATCATGAAGCTGGCGTACGAATTTCGACTGTTACTGGTTGAATGTCGGATGGTAACATTATCTGTTGAAAGTTAATATCCGCACGAACGGATAATATTATTCCCCCACGCGCACAACTAGCAAGCGCCGGATTTGATTCGAGAACTTTATAGTTTTTTAGTTTTAAATGTTGGTTTTGTTTTAAGTGGGTTTCTTGAATGCACGAAATAAACAGGTTTGTTAATCGGTGTTATTTTTCTTTTGGCTTTATCGGAATACGAGACTGCAGCGGTTTTTAGAATTTGGTTCGGATTGTTATAATTTGCGTTAGTAGTGTTAGTACGAGGGATAAGAAACGAAACAGGATCGCAGGTTTTGGTTTGGTTATTTTCATTACGGCATGTGTTAGTGTTGTTATGAACTGTAATGAAAGGAACGGACTCACCGCATCATTGTTTAGGTGGTACGTCTGCCTGATGAAAAACAGATGCGAATAGTATTTCGATTTGTTAAACAATTTAACGCCCTATGCTAGTAAATAAATAAAAAAAAAATATTTAATAATGGTCTAACATACTGAGAGAATCGAAAGAAAATACCGAATTGTTAAAAAATCATCACAGTAGAACGACAGTCTTTTTCACATCGCGGAACTATATCGACCTTTTTTGGTAAAGTAACCAGTTCGTCTTGCAACCGAAAGAAGTTTAATAACAAAGTAACCAAATTGCCTCAAAATTCGGTTTTCCAATTAGTGACATTTACAAAATTCATAAACTATAATTTCGATTACCGTGTCTCTCCCTCCCATTCGCCGAGAATCCAGGATGCAATCACCAACATACACCAACCTGCCAGCAGGGAACACCAACATTCTAGCAGCCGCAGCAGAGTGATACGTAGCATCAATATTATTTCTAATTAATATTTTTTGCGTGTTTTCGTTTATATATTTATGAAATATCTTTGACGATCGGCTATTCAAGAAAGATAGGTGTAGGAATTAACAAAATTACACATTTTAAAAAATCATAAAACCTTAATATTAGTATTATTAAATCTAAACCAATAATTTCAAAAAATAAATAAAAAAAGGATTTAATTAATTTTTCTTCATAACCGTTACATTTCACTTCAAATTAATCTAAGTCTTCAATTCAAATTAGTATTTTGCTTTACTGTTTTAAATTATTATTAGAAAAGATCTTTGAAATTTATTAAGATATTAAATTAAAATAGTAAAATAAAAATAGAAATTTATTCAAACAAATTTTCTTACATACTAAATAATTATAGTTATTGTTAACTTTCATACGGAATCCTCAGCGCATGAAACCTCATGCTTGACTGAACTTGTTGTTATTAGCGTATCAGTTGATTTAGATTTTTAATTGTTTATATTTCTAACTTTGTTATCATACGCTGGTAGAAAAGGAAGTCGACCATCCTTATCTCATCCATGCACCACAGTAAAGATGATGATCCACTTACAAATAAATCTACTATATCTTTTTACAATCTTATGAAGAGTGGCGTTGATTCACTAGACGAAAAATGTAGTAAGAGCACAACACGGTGTCGCGCACCAAGATGGCCAATGGCAATATTTTTTAGAGTTGTAGATATTTGTTACAGTAACACTTATATACTCTATCAGTCATATAGAGACAATCCTCAAATAACAGAAAAATCTAACTTTTTAAAACAACTCGCAAGGGAGATGATTAAACCACAGATGAGAAGACGGGAGGCCAATTCAAGTATTCCGAGAGAAATAAAAATCTGCATTCGGCATGTTCTGGGTATTGAAGATGAAGTTGTTCTAAACCCAGTCCATGAAGATATTTTGGAGAAACGAAAAATATGTTCCATTTGCCCCAGTAGAAAGAGAAGAATGACAAAATATACTTGCAATATATGCAATAAGCTTATATGTTTGCAGTGTGTGAAAAAAGTGTGTGTTACATGCATGGATAAATTGTAAATTTTAACGCTTGCAATTATGTTGCTATTTTTTTTGGTTCCTCGTGTTCTATATATATTATGTATACATATACCTTCCTTAATATTTTGTAAAAAAATAATTTTAATTTTGACGTACTTAAAACTTTTTATGAGAAAAAAAAGATGGGTATGCATTTCGGGGACATTTTTGTGGTGACCGGACAAAAGCGCACAAGACAAAAGCGCTCAGGACAAAAGCGCACAGGACAAAAGCGCACACGGATAAAAGCGCACACGGACAAAAACGCACACGGATAAAAGCGCACACGGACAAAAACGCACACGGATAAAAGCGCACACGGATAAAAGCGCACATGGATAAAAGCGCACACGGACAAAAGCGCACACGGACAAAAGCGCACACGGATAAAAGCGCACACGGACAAAAGCGCACATCGATTTGCAGAACAGGAGCTAAATTATTAATTTCTCGGTTCTCGGCAATTGCATCATTTGTGAAAAGGCAAAACTGGACGGTTGCCCCGCAAAGAATTTAAAATTCAAAAAAATTATTGGTAATCAGCGAAAACAAAGTAAAAATAATACAATTTTTTGAATGATTCACTAGTCATTTTTCTGTTGTTTTTTTTGTTCTTATATGTTTATTTGTTTGTTAATAACCATATTGTCTATTGACTATGACCGCTAGGAAGTTACCGTATATAAAAAAATAAAATTTGTATCAATAATGTATTCAGGGGCGTCTCAAGCATGCCAAGTTGTGGGAGTGGTGCATTACCCAAAATACCGATTTATGAATTCATATAATTTAAAAATAATTTTTTTTTATACTGTATAGCTTATATAACAAAATGTTATATGGTGTTTTTTAATGATTTTCTTTAAACTTTTACAATGTGGGTCTTTTATTTTCTACTTCTGCAGTCAAAACTGATTTAGATCGAACTGTGAGGACTAAAAATATTTAAAAAAAAAAATTTTATTAAAAGAAATCTCACCTTTTAATGCTAAGCCTATAAGACTTTGTACTAATGCTTTACTTTTTCAAACAGTGAGGGTAACTTTTATTTTACACTGTTGTATACTAACCGTTTCTTTATAAATTGTTTCAACTGGTCTGAATTTTCTTAATAATTTTTGCTTTTAAATTAGTATCGAAAAATCCGCAACTCTTTGTTAACTTGGTAAAAGTTTTCATTATATTTGACACTTCTATATCGTCAACCGTTTGTTTGCTTATTTCTTCTTCATCATTTTCATCACTGTTGTTTATTTGACTCTTTGATCGCGGTTTCATTGCTGATTAAAACAACTGTTGCAATATTTTTGTCAACGTTTAATTATTCCTTTGATAATAAATTTCCCGATGATCATTCTAATATTGTGAAAAACTTGAACTCTGTTTTTATTCCGCAATACTTCAAACTTTTGTATTAAGGGAATTTTACTTACTTTCATTTTAATAGGATCAGAATAAAATATATAAATATAATGATTGAATGATTTAATTCTGAACAGAATTCGCTGTTGATTAAGCGGCTTCTATTGTATAATTCTTTAAATTTCTACAAGTCTGTTGTAGTGACCTAAATTGTACGATTCTTGGCTGTTGTTAAGAAGTTCGCAATTCGACCATAGTTGCAGACAAATACATAAATTAAATATATTTGCACTTCCTTGTTACTAGGTTAATATCTTGATGCAGAGGGACTAAAAACGTACACAAAAAAAATCTAAAATTTATTTCAATGAAATAGTTCGGAAATTTAAATTATGGTGAAGTTGTGGAAGAGATTCGTGTAGAGTTGAGAAAATAGACGTCAAGAACATTATGTTTGATTTACTTGTTACTTAAAATAATCAAATTTCGTACTTTCAGCTAAAATTCATCTGCTTTTAAAATTCATAATTTTTAATTTCTAATATGGGAGAATTTAATTTTTTAAAATAAAATGAGCAGGGGCCGATACCTTCTGTGATTTTAATAATTTAAAATTATTTTTACTAAGAATTCTAAACAAAACGGTTATTTGCTTTATTATTATCTGGAAATGCCATTCGATGTTGGAGAAATTTATTATTATGTTTTGTGGTGAGTGTGGTTGACGGGGAGCCAATAAGTGGCCCATAAACGTACGAAGAAGATGTATAGAAGAAAAGAAATTAAAAGTATTGTAGCAGAAATACAATTTTGTGGGCAAAATACTTTAAGGTGGATAAAAAAACATTAATCATTTGGCAAAAAACAATAGCATACATAAAAAAAACACAAACAACATACCAAATTGCGATAGCTACATTCAAAATGGCTGAATATTTAGTTGGCGTGCGATTTCTTCAGAAAATTCTATTGTGACGTTAGCGGTATGGTGGTTATTGTAGTGACGTTGATTGGGAGAAGTGAAATTGTCATGATTTAGCCGCTCGATAAATTGGTAATGGGAAACAAGAAATATAAGTTAGATTTTCTTAAATCTTAATAAAGAATTTAACATTTGTGCATAAATAACAGGCCCGTGCCAGAATTTTGGAGGGGGGGGGGGGGTAAAAATTTTCTTTGCATACTTATTTTATAAATAACAATACATTTTTCATTAATATTCGTACTATTAATAATTTCTATAATTTTGATTTATATATTAATAATTTACATAAACTAATTACTGTAAATTACATATGTTATTAATTATACTTGTAATAAAAAAGTTTGCATAAAATATTAATAAAGTACCTAAAAATATGGAGCATGTTTTTTCTTTTTTCTTTTACAGATAGGTAAAAACATCCTAAAAAACCATCAATATTTATTTTAGTTTAATTTAGCTCTTTTAAAAATACAGCTTAAGCTTTCATCTTCTGGCTGTTTAAATTTTGAATATAGCTTAAGCTTTAGGCTTTCAACTTATAGAAATTTAAATATGGTTTTTGGATTAAACTTATGACCAGGGTTTGAAAGCCGAATGATAATATGGCTTAAAATTAATGCGGCTTATGTCGTTGAAGAATACAGCTTAAGCTTTTAGCTTTCGGCTTATAAAATGAATTTCAATAGTAGTTAATTAAAATCATTTACTAATTACTATACATCAAACTATTAAACGTTATTATTGAAACTTTAGCATTTAACTTTACACACAAAAATAAAAGTTTTTAACAACAATTTCTTATGCAAATAATTATTTCAAAAATGCAAAATCAAGAAATTTTAAATTTGTAAAACACTGATATCAAAAATATTTTGATTCTTCAATTAATTTTTATTTGTAGAGACAGTATTGGGGCTTGAATAGCCAAATGAAAATTTTACCTATTTGACAATGCTGTACGTTTATTTCATTAATAATAGTCTAGAAGAAGTGGGCACTTCAGACAATGAATTTCTGAAATGAACGTACAGCAGATTTGATTTTCATTCGGCTTTTCAAGCTGTGCATGTGTTTTTTTAAAAAAAGCTGAATATGAAACTTAATGAGGCTTTTTTAAAAATACCGCTTAAGCTTTCGTCTTTCGGCTGTTTAAATTTTGAATATAGCTTAAGCTTTATGCTTTTAGCTTATATAAATTTAAATATGGCTTTTGGATTAACTTAAAATGACTGGCTTTCGGCTAGCTTTCATGCCCTGCTTATGACACTAACAACTAACGATTATAAAAAATATAAATAAAAATTAATTTTTTCTAGTGCATTTCCATATAATATACATTTGCTTATTTAGAAAAATAAGTAGATAAAAATCCAAAAATAAAAGTTAACAACCGTAATAATTATACAAGTATAAAGATATGGAGATCTGTTAGGAAACTTATTAGTCATTCGCAAATATATTTTCCAAAATTTGGAGCTTGCAACACCCGTGAATTAATGCAATTGCAAATTTAAATGTTTCAAGCAAATAAAAATTCTTTAAGTGCGATGATTTATATAAATTAGTTCAAAACTTTTAATAATAACGCATTAAAAAACATGTCAAATGCAAGCTGTCCGAAACGTTTATTGTTTATTTTTGATAACAAATATATTTTATTTTTTGATCATAGTGTCTGTAAATTATTTATAATGGTTAATCACTGTGGAAGTTTTAAACATTTCAGACCGAAATATGGTTTTGTTACTTATAAATAGCTATCTTTTGATCAACATATAATACACTCAGAAAAAAAAATGTTAACAGGTCTCACTAAATTATCATGCTTTTTATACATGAAACTCATACTACATAAGGAAAACAGACGTCATCATCTCTATTTAATGAAATAAGCTGAGTGACGCACAATAAGAGAATTAAAAGTATGGTGTTGGGACGTGAAAATTCTTCCTGTTACAAATAGAATCACTAAAAGTCATACGTCACTACTAACGTCATTATTGTTAAAACTTAGAATGTTTTATTAGTATTATCATTATTATTGGTAAAACTGCAAATTTATATTTTAAATGCTATAATTCAACTTTTCTTGCAAATTTAATTCTATTTTAACACAATACTTATATCCTGTGCAAATCAATAATTCCGTATGATGGTAATGACCAGGGCTTGAAAGCCAGCCGAAAGCCAAAAGCTAAAAGCTTAAAGCTTACGCTATATTCAAAATTTAAACAGTCGAAAGACAAAAGCTTAAGCTGTATTTCTGAAAATGCTAAATTAAGCTTTATATTCAGCTTAAGTTTTTTTTTTAAATTTCTTGATTTTGCATTTTAGTAAATAGAATGATGAGCATACATTTTGTTTTACATTAAATACTAAATGTTGGCATAAACGCTTAAGAAATATTTTACTTATTTATTTATTTATACTGAATTGTAGTAAAGAGAAAAAGTTCTACTCATGTCATTTGCATTTGCTTTTGTATAAAGGCTAATGATATTTGCTTTAAATTGATTTTGTTTTTAATCTATAACTTAGCTCTTCTTTGTGGTTTAAGCAAGTGTTATGCTTTTTTAATTTCAAAATAAAAGTGCGATATATAATAAAAGAAAATAAATATGAAGCTATGCATTCCATTAATATATCGCACTATGTAAATACATTTATTTAAAGACTGTTACTTTTATTTAAAATAAAGCGAAATAAACGTATTTAATACTATACATACGCTCTTAAGTTGTTATTAATTGTGCAAATCACGAGATAAAATAAATTGATTAAATGTTAATTAATTTTATGAAAACATTAAACTTTTAATGAAATTTTGTTTTGCGTCAATATGGTATTCATTTTTTATCACGCGCAGAAGAATAAAATTAATGTAGCTACAAGAAAAAGGACAAATATTTAAAAAAAAGTTTATACAACATAATCGAAGTGACATACATAATGTTAAAACAAAAGAAAATATATAATTCTCAATTTGGACCAATAAGTTCTATGTTTTCCATAACGCTTATTAAATTACAGTTATTATCTCTTCAAAGTCTGTTACGATTCATAATTGCTTTCGTTAAATCAATCGTTTTATTTTGTGGAATTACTCGCATATTTGTAATAATTTTTATTTTGTTTGAAAAATAATAGAATTTACAAATTAAATTATAATTTGGTGCAAAAAATATAAATAATTATTTATTATTAGAATTTGTTTTTTTAATAAATTAATATGATTATAATTTTCATACATATTCGTGTATTATGTAAATTCGACATATATTTAATTTTAAAAAATAGTAAATTTCATTAATTTTTGAGCTGCTGTTATAATTTATTATTTTAAACGCATAAAATGCGCAATTTTTTCATGAATTGAATTAATTCATGTAGGAACCAAAATAATTACACTTAGAGCGCTCCTATAGTTGTTTACGTGCCTTTATGATAAAATCCTTTCTTTTCGATTATATTTACTTCAGTATGAGGAATGCGAGAACTGATTTGAAAGGTGCATTGCTAATTGTGTTAAATGTATTTGTTTTTATTTTTCCTGTATAGATTAATTTGTTTTGCGAATTTTTTTTTGAACATAACGTTAAAAGTCTATTAATCGTCTAATTAAATGTTTGGTTTTTGATTATTCGTCGATGGGTGAGATTTTATTTCGCGTTAAAATTTCGTGAATACCGTTATCGCCTATAATTTTTTGATCGATAAAATCGTTAAATATTATTGTCGTTTTACATAGTTACATGTTCGTGGGATTCCGTTATTATTTGAAAACAAATTAATAAAAATCAGTGGTCTTGAAGTAATGTAAAAGAATACAGAACATAAACACGGTTATGTTTGCTTCGTTGTGTAAGGTAACCGTAAATTATATAATTGAATATTAATTCGGACATGTTAGTTATTAAATGTTTATTCTGGGCAAGTGTCCTAACGTTTCAGTTAGATATTACCGTTATAATGGCCGTTAGTAGTACGCCGTACGGCACAGCATACGCGTGCGATGGTAAAATGTTAAAAATCGAATGTTCGGAAGGTTTTGTTATTAATTTAATACGAGCGAATTACGGGCGATATTCCATCACTGTCTGCAATGATCAGGGTAGTACCGAATGGAGCGTAAACTGTATGTCGCATAGATCGTTCACTATTTTGCAGACACGCTGTGGACAGAAAAGAAATTGTAGCATTCAGGCGAATACTAGTTTATTCGGCGACCCGTGCCCGGGAACGGTAAAGTACTTAGAAGCGCATTATCTGTGCGTGTCAGCAACATCTTCACCATCTACGCATCGTCCTGCGCCACCTTGGTTGATGACATCTCAGCCTAATGTGTGGAGTACCGCCAAATCGTTGACGGTATTTCCAGATATCGCGGCTCCCGCAACACCGTCGTCTTCTACCACTTCGTCAACCACGGCAAAGATATCATCGAACGGCCTAGAAAAAGACGAAGACAATAATAGTAGTTGGTTGTCGCCGAATACCTTTCCTCCATCCGCTCAAGTAACGTCTGAATCTGACGGAATAGCGATACAGACAACGAGCGAATCGCAACCAATTAGCACTAGCACCGATAATAATAATTTGTGGTTGTTGAACGACGAAAAATTACCGGTTTGTAAGCCGAAAAATGTCAGAAATTTGTTCTGGAATTACACGAACGGAGGTGACATTTCCATTCAACCATGTCCGGGCGGTGCCAGCGGCATTGCTCGCTGGCGATGTCAAGCAATATCGAAAAACGTTGCTATTCGATTTCCGGATACACCAGATTTATCGGATTGTAAATCGGTGTGGTTAACTAGTCTTAATAATCGAATTATGGACGGCGATGCAATTACGAAAATTGCCAGCGATCTGTCACAAGTGACGGAAAGTAAAACTTTGTACGGCGGAGACGTTATCATTACCTGTAAGTTGATCAGAGATATGGTTCAAAAAATGTCTAAAGACATTCCTACGTTCGCGGATCCTCGACAGCGGGAAGCCGTTGTATTCGATTTATTGCGATCGGTCGTGCAGATCGGCAGTCATTTGTTGGACTCGAATACGTTAGCGTCTTGGCACGATTTAGCTTACCGCGAACAAATGCAGATGGCTAGTTCACTGTTGGTTGGTTTGGAAGAAAACTCGTTTCTTCTGGCCACTACGCTGTCCAAAGAGCGCACTATCACGCACTGCGAGAAAAATATCGTACTACAAGTTCAAGTATTGGAAACGCGAAACGTAGCCGATAAGATTTTCCCGATGTCCTTAAGTGCGGAATGTCGCATTAAAAGCAGCAATTATGTTCAGTTGCAGAAAACGTCGTTACTGGAAAACAGCGAACTCGGAATCGTCCGCGTCTTGTACATTGCCTTCGACAGTTTAGAGAATATACTAAGAACCACGCAGTCGTCGATGGGTAAAGACGAAAAGCGAATCAACAGTAAAGTGCTTTCAGCTTCTTTGGGACGAGGTAGGCATATACAGTTAAATCAGCCGGTTACGCTGTGTTTCGAACATTTGCAGACGGAAAATGTCAGCAATCCATCTTGCGTATTTTGGGACTATACGCAGAACATGTGGTCCGAAGAAGGCTGCATGCTGGTGTCGACCAATAAAACGCATACGACCTGTCAGTGTAATCATTTGACTAATTTCGCGGTATTAGTCGACGTAAAATCGTTCAACTCTATCGCCAATAATGATTATTCGCTACTATTTGCCACATTGTTCGCACTTTTGGTGGCCCTAATCACGATTATTATTCTTTTCCTTGTCTATCGGTACATGAAGAATATGAAAGTTCGTAAAGAATACGGCTCATTCGTTCAGGAGGGCCTCTGGATCTCAAAATGCTTTGCATGCTGTTGCGAACCGTCTTCGCCCTCGTCTAACGATCCGGAGAAGACGTTAAACTGTAAAGATCAACGACCTACTTTATACGGTAATCCGATACTATCGCAGACGATGAACGTGAACGCGCCGGCGTCGGTTGAAGAAATTACCATTCAGCCGACCCATACTCATCTTTCCAATACGTTACCGCGTTCGTTTATCAGCGAGAATGGCGCGATTGATAATCACTATCCAACACACGCTAAGATAAATCACTATCCTACCTATAACAGAAATGGCAGTATTCGTAAAATAAAAGAGGCCAGACGTCTGGAGCATATTGAAAATGCTTTGCAGCATCGAAACAGGAAACTATCGGGTACCTTACGGTCCAGTAGTCCTCGCAGTCACACGTACAGTGAAATCGTTAGCGCTGCTGGTAGTGTCGGTTGCAGAACCACCGGAGATCCGGTTTATGAAGAAATTGAACGTGAAAAGGAACACTTTAGTCAAGTGTCGGACATTAGCGACGAAGACGGCAAAAGACACAGCGATATGAGTCGTCAGTCGTCCAAAAGTTACGGTGATCACCGACCACTGATACCGTACGGCAGCGGCACCACTTCGCCAGACCGGCGTTTTCACTTCGGTATGGATTCCGCCTTTCGAAATCAGGTAATGGACGTGAACGGTAGTCGAACAGTGTCCGTTCTAGATGGTCAGACTGTCGTCTGTCACCTACAACAACAGCCAGACTACCCGACTAGAATGTACCATAGTAATAAAACAGTCAATCGTTTTTCGCCTTCACACCATTACTAGAGGTAACAGTAGTACCATACTTATTATTCGATACCCCCTAAATACCATATACATTAATTATATTTAATCTGTGTACATAGTATTAGAATAGAAACGTATTTTTATTGATGATAGAGTTTAATAAGATTTTATGCCATATTTGACGTTAAGCTAATCATGTACTTATATTTCATTTTTTTTCTTTTTCTTCGCAGCCTCTTTTTTTCGTGTATCATACGTTCTCTTCTTGTAGTAGGTAGACTTTATTTCGGTGAATAATATTTATAGAATCCCTATAAATTCTCCTTCCCCGTCCTATTTTACTTAAGTATTTAAAATATTGCTCGCATTTATGATGTCATAATTATATCACAAATAGGGAATTCTGATATATCAGCCTGTTTAACATTTTATTCAACTCAAATCTTCGAAATTAAGTAGATATTCGTAATGGTTATTTCATATTTTCCAACATAAACCGTTATGATAAAAACGAAATTTTAATAACACTTTGACGGGTTTCCAGTAATTCAAATAAATAAAATTAAGAATTTTACACTAAAATTAAACTAATGTGTAGATTTCAAAAATTAGTTATTCGAAATTTTAACCATTTCATTTGAAATTATTTTATGTTAAACATTTTTAAATAATTTTTGGAAACTACTCGTCTGCACAGATTCGTCAGTAAACACTGAAGTCTGAAGTAACGGATAAAATACATATTGAAATAAACTGTACGTCCTAAATTTTTTTAAATGATGAAATAATTTATTTTAATATCATTTGCAGCAGATGTTCAGAATCAGAAATTACATTCCTCCTTTAATGTGTATTTATTAATGTAATTTTAGGTTTTTTTTTTTTTTTTTTTTTTTCTAACAAATATGTTCCTAATTGATGTAAAGAGTATTTTTTTCGATTCTCATTTTCAACGGACAAAACATTTGTGGTAGCTATAAATAGTATTTGCATATGCACAGTAGTTGGCATTACCTTCAGTAAATAGAACCCTTATAAGTAGTAATAATGTACATATCATAATAATTTTAATTTTCGACATATCACGCGGAAAATGTACTTTTATTTAGATTTTTTTTTTTACAAAAATTATTTTAGTTTTTTATTCGCCTCAATTTAGTATTAAATAAATTGTCATTTTTATCAATTCGTACTACACTGCCTTATTGTTTTTTTTTTTGTTTTTTTTTTTTTATCTATAATAGTATTATTTCGTTAGATTTTTGAAGTTCCGTGTTTATTTACAATGCTTTAATATTTAATAACTTTTAACGAAACTTGTTTGCAGTTATTAACAATTTTTTCGGTAGTTTTTCAAATCACTTCAGATTTAGACTTACAGTTACAATTAAAATGATAAACAAATGATTCAGCCTAGAAACTATATCTTCTAGAGAGAAATTTTCCTATTACTAACTAGATATTCAAATGTTGTTTTTAAAATTTGTTTTATCAAAATATTATGAAAAACGAAAGTTTTTATTTATATTATTATACAAGTGTTGTTTAACGGTTTTAGCCCAGCATAATCTAACGCTAACATTTGTCTAGTGATCTACTAATAAACTATCACCACATTATTATTGATCCTGTATATATATTACTCCTATTTGAGTGATTAATAACACAGTGTGATACAAAATGTATATATGTGCGTATACACTTATTATATATGCATACAAAAATTGTTCAAAATATGAAAAGATAAAAAATAAATCAATTTATTAATGGTATGATACTTTTACAAAATGCGTTGTTCACAAGATTAAATATTTAATTTCTTGGTAACCACTAAAAGTGCCTTAAAAAGAAAATTTGCTAATGTGTATCCTGTGTTGATTAATCAGACAACTTTCTCAATTTTCGATATAACCTTGATCGGCAGATGTTGCGCACCACTATGTTACAATTATAAATGGGGATTTATCTTCTTTTTTAAATCTGATTTTAATTTTGATTCATTGGCAGCTTCTGTTATATTTTACTACATATTTTTTATGTTGGTTTCAAAAATTATTTTATTAATTTTAATATTATTTTTACGTTATTCCGTTAAATCTAATAGATCGTAATCTTTTGAACATTTAGTAATTTTTTTTAATAACTTCAGATCGTCTGCGTAATACTGTTTTAAATTGAACAAAAGAAACTAAATGGAATTCATTAAAATGAAATCACTGGATAGAAAAAGTTCACCTTTACATGATTCACTTGTTTATACATAATGGTAAAAATACGTGCGTAGGCTTTGTAATTTATTTTTTGTGTATTAATAGGTCTTTACTGGCTTTAAAATAAATAACTTTTGACATGTGTCAAGTTAAAGTATATTTGCTTTCATTTTTTTTTTTTTTTTTTCTTTTTCTAACAACGGAAAATTTGTTTAGATACAAATATATAAATTCGGATATTTGAATGATTAATATATATCGAAAGTAAGGTCTTCACGTTAATGTTTCAGTTTGGTAAAGCAACGTATTGCAGATTCATTCGTTCCTAATAGTATACTCTTCACTTAAATACAGTTCCTTTTAATTTAAGTATAAATTAAACGAGTTCGACGCAATTAATGATGTTTCTTCTGTTCAAATTCTTTACTTAATTAAGTGAGAGGTATTATTTTTCAAGACATGTGTTATTTCTTCTTCTATAATTCGTTTGAAGATTTTTTTTTTTTTTATTTCAATAATTCCCGATTTTAAAACATGATCTTAAATTTAATTATACAAATCTAGTTTCTGTTTCCTTCGAACAAAATATTACTTTTTCGTAATATTTTATTTCAAAAAATATACTGCAGCGATATTAATATAGTTTTCATACCACCAAATAATTGGACTGTAATGTATTTAAATTTTTGCTAAAATGTAATGACACTGTGTATTTTGCGCTGCACTATTTATTCTTTTAGGACATTCGAGAACTAAAATTATTGCTGATAAAACACCGAAATATGTACGATTTTCACTCAAATCCTTGCTCATTAGTTGTTCTTCGTATTTGTCTCAGCCCTTCACTATCATGTTTAATTGATTTTATTATAATGCATTAAACTGAACGGTGGTATTTTCTCTTTAACAACACAAATCTAATGTAATTTAAAAATTTCACAACAGTTTCCGATATAAACAAGCAGGGAATTTATGTATTTCAAATTTTAAAAAGTACGTAAATACTTTGTGTATTTTAATGCGAATCGCTTTTAAAATTTATTTTCCGTTCATACATGTATAAATGTTTTTTTCAAAATTCAGGGTACATTTTCGAAACGATATTAGGTACACTAATTATGTTCATTTTAACTGCTGTCGGCTTAAATGAATTGCCATTCAAAAATGTATACCTCGCGTATGTGAAAAATGCGAAACAAGTCAATGAATTTATTAACTTATCAATATTTTATTATTATTGTGTTTTCGATTACTGACTGTAATTAATGTAAATGATTATTGCGGTTGGCTCGCAATCCATTAATTTTTTAACGGATATTACTAATTGCTCTTTAAGTTTGTTGTTCGACTTGACTAGCGATATTACGTAATATTGATAAGTAAGATAAATATGATGGTACAGTTTAAGAATTTTTATTTTTATAAGCAGAAGCTGCCTTCTTTAACATTTTTACTACCAATCCCTCGTTTGCATATTTTCTTACAATAACATGACTAAACAGTGAGTCACAGTTTCGTTTAAAAGTAAATATCTTTAATATTTATTTAACCGATTACGTTATTAAGAATTTTCCTAACGAATATTAAACGACGGATTCTAACGAGATGCGAAATTAATTAAGTATAGTTTTAAGTAATATTTTTATCATTTATTTTTATATACATTCCATATGAATAGAACCATTCCTATATTGCGTGCATCATATGTGTATAGTATTATTGTATATATTCTTTGTCACTAATTTAATACGTGATGTGTGTGTGTGTGTGTATTTACACATTTTACGTGCCTATCATTAATTACGCGTTTGTATTGAGCGATGACAATAAATTAATACTTAACTGTTCGTTTAAAATATACCTTCTTCCCTGCTAGTACATCCATTAAAGTACATATTTACAAAGCAATATTCATTTAGTTTTCTTTACCGTAAAAATCTTTTAAATATTTCGATTTAAATGTGTAAAATAATTTACTCTGATAATTAAGAAAACAGGAGAAGACCTTCCTGTCCGCCGATTACGAATCTATTTTTTATAGATAGCAGTAAAAAAATTCAAATTCCTCTATAAAGTTAATGTACTGCAAACATTTTCTTCACTTTTATTTGTATTTTTTTTATATATATATATATACATTTTTAACGTGTATTTTTACATATATTATGTACGCAGATTTCTTTAAATTCCGAAAGAAATTTGTATATAAAATTTTAACCAAATAAAACTGATGTATATGTCAGATTAAATGAAAATGTTAATGTGTAACATAAACTTTTTCAATGATGATGTTTAATTTCTATTTTTATTTTTTATGAAACAAAAATAACTGAAACTGCTGTTACGCTCCTAAGAATATAACGGGCCTAATGTACGTTTATATTCTTTGCACACGCATATACACAACATTAATGTAAATAGTGTATGTAATTTTTATGTTAAAATATGTAGTTTATTTAGAGAACAGCTGCATCTTTTTGTTTTTAAATTTATATAAATTTTTTTAATATTTTGTATTAGTAAATGAAAAATATGTATTTTTAATTTTTATTTTTTTGCATTTATGTTTTAGTAAATTAAAATTTTTCGTATATACGTGTTTGTCTGGTGACTTTTCTTTATATATCTTGCCTTGTAGTATAGTATGTTATGTAAGTTGAGATTAACTCATTTAACTGTGATGTATTTAGTAATTTAGATAAGTTTATAAATTTACCTAACAACGTGTAAATTTAATTAGAATCAAATAAACATTTTATACTATTAATTATGTATGCAGTCCTTTCGTTTATTAATACGTTCGATATCAAATAATTAAAATATATAACGAAATTATTTACAGTATTTCGTTTATATGGAGAGATACACTTTAATCGTATAAGAATTTAAACAATTTTAATTTAGTATAGTTTCGTAACAACGCCAGTTCCTAACGTGTTGACAGAATAGTTATTATATATTTTGTCAAAAATGTTATTGTTCATTCGGCGTTAATTACCTGATTATGGACGTGAAATCCCTTCAATGCTTCCATTTTTCGACCGTAAGCATACAGTCACTTCTCATTTGACTTTTAATTTTTCTACCTGTATTATAATTTATTATCATCTTTGTTTTCTCCTTTGATTGTAGATTTATTCCTTTTATCTTTTTTTTTTTTCTCATAAATTATTTGTGATTCGTTTCTAAGGTTTAAACGTATTTTCCTTTTATGTTTTTGTTCATTCATTTATTTCTCAGTCTTTCAATTTTGAATTACATTTGTAAAATCCTATTAAGGCGCGGACACATTGCTATCACGTCACGTGATAGTACATGTTAACAAAAAATCTGGAACGTTGTTTTAATGCTGTGTGATCACATTACAGTCACGAAACGTAAATCACGTCAAATTTTTCTTTCCTACTTGATGTCATGCACAGATATTTTGAGAAGTGATCTTGTACGTTTTTAATTTCACCTTTATTTTCGTTGTATCTTTTTTTTTTTTTTTTTTTATCTTTGAAATAATCCACAAACAAATGAAAACAGTTGAGAATATTACAACTCTTCTGAAATAATTTATTTGTAAAATATCTGGTATTTTTTATTTCCAAACCAGTTCAACACATTTTTAATAGGTTTTTTTTTCTTTGTTTTGTTTTGGTTTTTACTATACACGTATAATACACTATTCTAATTCAAGTTTTTCTTTCGAAAGATTTTGCAACATCTTGTTTAGTATTATGAAATTTGTCATTTACTGTTTTAATTTTTGTAATATACAGGTTTCTTGAATTTTTTATCATTATCATCATTATCATCACGTAAATTACTATTGCCCACGCTTTTTTATATATTTTTCTGTTTAATTTTATAAAAGGCTATTCTACAAGATCAGGCGGTATTCGAATATACTTTCCTCTTCTTTTCGTCCTATCTCACTTGCTCCCTGTTTAAGGAAGCTCTTTGAGAGCATGTTAAATAAACGGCTTGTCTGGTTTCTCGAACACAATAACTTAATTCCTAATAATATGTTCGGTTTCCGTCCCTGTCTTGGTTCTCCTGATTGCATTAGTGTTTTCCTTTCTGACATTTATAATTCCTATATAAACAAAAATTTTACTATCGCAGCCTTTATTGATGTTTCCAGTGCATTTGACAATGTTCACCTCCCTACTCTTAGAAATATAATGCTGTCACTACATCTTCCGGACTGTGTTGTTTCCCTTATTATTAATCTCTTCCAAAGCCGGACTGTACATCTATCCACTTCTTGTTATTCCACTTTAAGAAAAGTTTTTTGTGGTCTTCCTCAGGGTTCCTGTCTTAGTCCTACTCTCTCCAACATCTATACTCCTCATATTGCTTCTCTTCCATTAAATTCATCGTCCCTATTCTATGCTGATGATATCCTTATTTACTCTTCATCTCGCAACTTAACAGATGCTGTCTTAGAACTAAATAGGTCATTAGCCACTATAGAAAATGCTCTTTTCAATATTCATCTTTTTGTCTCTCCTCATAAATCCGCGGCCATGGTTTTTACTTTCCGTCCATATAATCCTTCCTCAATCAATCTAACCTTAAGTCATTATCCTGTCCCTCTTGTGGAGAGCTTCTGTTATTTGGGTGTGCTTCTTAACGGCCGTCTTTCCTTTCACGAACATAGTCGCCTGTATACTTCTTGCCTTAAAAGGATTAATCTTTTAAAATCACTCTCATCGTACTTTTATCTTTGTTGGGTCGATTTCTTCGGATATTTAACTTTACTGATTACATTGTACTAATGACTACTTCATTTTTATGATAGGGATAACATAAAAAATCATGTAACATTTTTGTAAAAGGGAAATGAAGAAACAATAATAAATTGCTACGCAAGCCATAAATTAAAAAAATGGCGGTAAATTAAAACCGATTCTTAAATAAAAATTATGGAAGACTATCATCGGCCGGCCAATGAAGCATCTTCATGGCGAGATCCGAAAAATGGAGTTATTAACCATTGTGTTATTCTTGCGCTGCTGATTGATATGAATGTCATGAAATTGTGTAATGAATATAGTGTCTTACTTTATATTAAAAAAAAAACAGGTTGATTTTTTTTGAAAATAATGGAAAACATGTATCGTACTCAGCAGATTATTTAACGAAAATACTAAATGAGAATTACAAATGAAACTGAAATGGTCCGCCTCGTAGAAATTTGGAACGAAAATTTTTAAAGAACATCTGGATCAAATAAAAAAATAGAAATATAAAATCAAAAAGTGAAAAATTTCAAATTTATCGAGACTGTCGGTTACATTGCTTTAATAATAAATCGTTTATTATAAGTAGTGAAAAATGTCATTCTTACTCTCATTTGTTTTAATTTCCAAATTGGAATTTAGTTTTTTTTTTTTTTTTTGATATTTGCGATTGATTGGAGTGTAGTTTTTTTGTTTATACATTATTTTAGAGTGATAGAAAAATGCGGTGAATGTATTTAAAGTAATTATTAATAATATTTTTACGATTGAATCTCACTTTGATTGTAGACGTAAAATAACAAAAACGTAGAAAATAAACACTGATCCAATTATATTATTCTTTAAAAATAGGTATATAACAGTTCTCATGCTAGTCTGAAAAGTGGAAAATTTAAGAATATTTATTCATTATTGTAAAAAAATAGGGGAAGCGGCAGTTAATTTTTTTTTTATATATATATGTAAGTATCAAAAAAAAAATGCTTTTAAAATTTGTAAATTATTTCCAACGTTGTAATTATTGGAGAGGAAATAAATTTTGCGGCCAGCTCTTTTCGGCGTAGCGAACTTAGACCTTTTTACAAACTACCTGCGGTGATTTTCAGGTATCATCCGTTAAACGTTATCATTTATTTACTTTATTAAATATATATATATAAAACACGTATTACAGAAAATAATAATTGTTATAAAACATATAAAATACAAATTTGTGTTAGTAGGAAACGCGAGTTACCAAATTTATTTCTACATTACCCATTCACTGCTATCAGAAATTCCACAAAAAAAATAACGCTTTTCGTTAAGGATTTAGTTTTCTACGTGTATAGCATGTTATATATACTTACATATATATAATCATAAAACACATATTTTACATAATTTTATTGGGTTATTTATTTTTTTGAAATAACGACTTAGGTGTGAAATATAAATAAACAGACTTTCTTTATGTAAATTTAAGAGTTCCATTATAATTAGTAATACGAAACGAATGAAGATGGTTATTATTAATAATCGGCCAAATGCAATATCGGTTCTTCTTTTTCTTTTTTTTTTTTTTATGTATAAGTCACCCATATTTAAAAAATTACAAACCATCAACTATTTAAAGTGTAGGATTGAATTTGCTTCTAATATATATTCGTTATATTATCTTTCTTTTTCATTCGTATCTGGCACAAGTATATTTGCGGATACGTTTATTGAAGTTTCTTCTGTTACCTATAATTTTAATTATATATTTAATTCCTTGACGAAGCTACCTAAGTTTCAAAAAGATAACGAGAAAGACACACAATAATTTTTAAACATATAAATGAACACATGTATGTTAATGCTGGACAAGAAATATATACGATATTACAAGTTAAGAGTAAAAACCCTCATTCGCTAACGCCCGAAAGAGGGCGACCCATAAATTTTATTAGTAAAATTGCTTTTTAATATAAAAACATATAGCCGTATTCGAAAACATTATTTTATTAAACCGTACAGATCGGTAAAAAATAAATATTCGATCTATACGGTTTGATAAAATAATGTTTTTGAACGTGACTGTATGTTCTTATATTAAAAAGCAATTTTACTAATAAAATTTATTTCCTCTCCTATATTTACAACGCTGTAAGTAATTTATAAATTTTTAAAACGTTTATTTTTTATTTATTTTTTTTTGGATACTTTATATTTAGTATACACATCCTTACAACATACCTCACATAATATCGAATTAGTTCTCAAATTTCGTAAGAAGTAAAAGGGAGAAAAAGAGAAAAAATGGGTTATTTTTTGAAATATTTCAGTTTTTATTCTTTAATAATGTATTATAGGAGATTATCATCTGCGAGTCTAGGAAATATTTTCCTCTAGTGAGATCCGAACAAATTTTATATATATATAACTCGGCCATTTTGGTCTCGCAAGGGGCTGTGCCCCTTGACCCCTCTTGCTTTCATTTCTGTCTCTTTCTCTTCTACACTTTGTATAAAATGATCAAAATTTACAACGTAATTCTTACTGGCATCAACATACACAAAAAATAACATAACCACAAAAATCTTATTCTAACATTTAACTTCCGTTATATAAAATAAGACATTTTTTCGTTACATTTTTCGTTACATATTTCATTACATAAAATTGTGACATTTTTTAAATAACAATAACAAAAATCCTATAAAATATAACAAACGTTACATAAAATTGGGACATTTTTTCGAATGGGGGGTAGCCTAAGAATTACGTTGTAATTAATATATATATAATTGTATAAATTGATATATGATAACAAACTTCTGGGTGACGCATATCGTTAAAATAGGTTTAGGACTAAAATAATTGAACAATTTCAGTTTTCCAAAGCCTCTTTCACGTCTAATATTTAACTAATAAAATATATTAACAGATATTGTTCGGCTATATTTTGTAATATTTTTACGGTACCATGCGTATTAAAATACCTTTAGTTTTGTGTGTTTGATTTATTGATTTTTGATTATGAGTTTGAACTGCTACTAATCCGAGGAAAATTGTATGTACATTTATTTCTCTATTACCTTAATTTCCTCAATATTATTGGTTTTGTTTACTTTTTATCAAAATTCAGCGGAGGAAAAGTACAACTTTGAAAATACATTTGCGTAAAAATGAGGTGATAAATTAAATGATAATGATAACGAAAATCATGTTACCGGTGATTCGGTTAATTTATGTTGAAGAAGGACATATTAGTAATTCAACTTACAGAACTTTTTAATTCAGATTTAACTATGAAATAACTTCATTATAAGCGAGTAGAATATCTAACGATTTCTTTAACGGTTTTCAATGGCATTATGTCAGTTGAAAAAATGTTAATTTTCATCCATTTAGTTACATTGTATTACTTATATTTTTGTAGCCTGAGTATGCGTTTATCAGATGCAAGGCGTACAAAACATCTTTTTTCCACACAGTTAATCTCTTGGTTTTGTAGCTACCGCTATCTTCAAAACAGTGGGAAATCCGTGGGAGTAGGTATTGAAATATAAGAATTCGGTGAGTTGCCATTTGGTTTAACGGTAAGCTGTTTTACTGAAAGACTTGAGATCGAAATCTGCGTTAGAAAATTTATTTTGCTAGATTTTTCAATTTTTTTATACTACATATTTTATTTCGTAGTTAATATTATTTAATATAATTACGCCTATTTTTAGAATTCCGAAAACATGTAATATACGGAATACGAATAAGGTAGTTTAGAAACGGAGAAAAAACTAAAAATTTAATAATTTGGAAACGGTTTGACTTATAGCTCCAAAACTAAGTTCTCAGGACGACCGAGATAATAAAAAAATTCGGAGATTTTTTTTTCTGAACATATATTGATGAAAAATTCACTGTTTTGATGTTAATGAAACTATATTTTAGTTCCTTCGTGGACATTTCCAAATTTTAAAAATTGACAAAAATGTTTAAACTCGTAAATATTCAGTTTTCAAGAATACTGCATGAAAAATATATACGAAATTAAAATGTTAAGGGATGACTCCCTACCCACCACGCCGCGATACGGCCTTAATTATGACACATATACGAGTATGTAGTAGAATAGAACGATTAAAAGCAACATAAAAGTAATTAAACATCTAAAACTTCTATGGTGGATATGATTAGAAAAATAATTTACGGTAGACATCATGTTATACAGAATTCTTTTATTTCAATGCTGAACGTTTCGGACAGCTTACAGTGGCCATCATCAGGTCAGTGTAAGCTGTTGGAAACGTTCAGCATTGAAATAAAAGAATTTTGTATAACATGGTGTCTACCTTAAATTATTTTTTTAAATATAAAAGTAGATTATTAACGTTAGTTAACTGAAAAATATTATTTCATATGCACCATAATATATTGTTTAACTGATATTTGCAATTATTTCATTAGTGAAAATCTACCTCTTTTGTTTTATACTTTTTTTCTTATATAAAACGAAATATCTTATGTAATAATTTTGAATTAAATGTGTAAAGTTTGTGGTTTTTAAAATTTCATATACTGATATACAAATTATTGTGTATATTAGGGACATTTTTTACTTTTAATTATTTTGCGAAGGGTTATCATTTAAGGGTACATTTGTTTTAATTTATCAATCATTTGTTAAAAACTAAAAGTTAAAATTCATTCGTAAACACGACTGATTATTTTATAAATACTTTCTGATTTTTTTTTTCTTTAACAAAATTATTTATTATAAGAATGTACGCGTATTTCGTAATATTAAAACATGTTAAATAATTAACCCTAGAACACAACACTGGGGTATTTTTTCACCCTATGCCTTTGAACGCGATTTGCGCAAATATTTATCGTGAAAAATAAATTCTGCAACACGCCATATTCTTCGTTTTTTTTTTTGTTTTTTTTTTGAGACGAAGAGAACAGTGTAAATTGCGATGCAAAAATATTATGGAAAAATTGCAAAAAATTAGTTTAAAGCAAAGAAGTCGAAAAAAATGGCAATTTAATTTTTTTTCGAAAAAATTAATATAACTTTTCGAATTTTTATCCGATCTTAAAAATCCGAAAAGATTAGGAAACTTAAACAATTATCTAGAACACGGGCAAAATAGAAGTTTGATTTTTTCTAAAAAATATACTTATTTGAAAAGGTGAAAGTTGAAAAATTGATGGTCCTCAAAAAAAGATGAAAGTCGATTGATAAATGTTATTCAAAAATTTTTTCATCTGAAAATATAATTTTTTACAATCGTCATTAGTAAAATAAATCATGGAAATTACAAAAACAATTTTTTAAATTTTTTTAGTCTTGAATTATTCATCGCACTGTATTTGTTTGTGTTTCTCATAGACAGGGACGTTGCAGTGTGAGCACGTAATTCTCGTCTTTCTGTCGATTTTTCTGGGACAAAATTGACAGCGAACTAAAGTCGGCATATCATCAACATCTAGTATTTGCTGAATCGATAATAAAATATTACGTCGGAGTGTGTCAGTATTTTATGACGTCTTTTGAGCTGCGGCTGTATCTCAGATCTCGTACCAGGAACTTAATAAAATTTCGCCTTATCATCGTTTCGTGTGCACCATTAACATTGTAAATTATTGTTGCATTTATGCTACCCTGATACAGCATGCTAAAAAAGACGCGCACCGGCCATCTTCGCGTTTTACGTGCCTTTATGTATTCGTGACACACATTTAATCAAATGTGTCAGTCCTTCTTTTGTAGTATTGTATAATTTAATCATTTCAGGCTTATTTATTGAACTATCTACTCCCTGAGCGCGATGGAACGTTGATAAGACCAGGACTAATTTATTTTTTCGTGACGCATATGCTAATAAACCCAAGATTTTACTTTAAAATCAAAAATATGAACTTTCACAAATATCACACAAAACACCGACATTAACACAACACTGGGGTATTTTCGTACCCTACGTTCACTTCGCGTCCTTCCCGGTTCGAAAGCAAAACTCAAACTGACGCTTCTCGTCCACTCTTCCCTCTCTTAGGACTCTAAACTGAATTATGGTCAGGGTCCTGCTGGGGGTCGATATTTGACAATACCTACACTTTATCTGCAATCGCCTTGGGGTACAAAAATACCCCAGTGTTATTGTGTTTTAGAGTTTAAAAAATCGCAAAACTATAATCACAATTAATAAGTTATAAATATGCCAACTATTTTCGGTTAAAAAACAACTGTATCGTGACATTAAAATAAAATTGAACATTCATCAATTAACAGTCGTACATTTATAATTTGTTATCTGTGATTATAGTTTCGTGATTTTCCTAATTATATAAATAATACCGAAAAAACGCGGGTACAATCATATTAAATAATATTAACTGGAAAATAAAATATATAATGTAAAAAATAAAAAAAAAATAAATAAAAATAAATTTTCTAACATAAGTTTTGATTTTGAACTTTTACGCAACATTTCCCGCACACTGTACCACTGGACTACATAATAGGACTTTTGATTTTTCAGTATATTACTAATAAATAACGAATAACTAGACATTGAATAAATCACGTACACTATTCGGATAATTAATTTGAATAAAAATTAACCAACTCTTGAAAATTTTATTAATTGAAGAATTTTGATTACTTTTAATTGAACGAATAAACTCCTGTTTATATCAGTTTTACGCATAATATTTTTGACATTTCCTTCATTTAGTTTCACACATTAAAATAAATTACAAACGAAGAAAGAACGATTTAAAAGTAAAGCAAACATTTCACTCTTAATATTAAGCATAAAATTCTACAGTTATCGTATAGGATGTAAAAGAGAAATTTTTGACATTTTTATGTCTTTGCTTTGGCACATAAACTTGAAAAGCGTTACCAAATGGAGCGTCACGAAATGGACCGTCACGGAAAATCGTTACGAAAAATTCATGTCTTTACTTCGATACGACTGATTACTAATATTTTCATGTCTCTTTACTTTGTCACATAAACTCGAAAAGCGTCAGAAAATGGAGAAGTGTTTCCTACAACGACTTCTTATGAAAACCGTAAGTTTGTGTATTTCACAGGTCATTTCCCCTGGTTCTCCATTTGCTGAGCGCACAAAACACAATTACCTGTAGTGTAATTATAAATTAAATGTAACTCTTTAGTCTCGTGTAAACCGTTTCTTTCCCACGAAAAGTGTTATGGATTCCGAAGAGTTTTATATAATCGTAGGCGATGCACTCGTAGCGACGAACCTCTCAAACGGGACAACGTTGAACGATAAGATCAATTTCTTCGAGCGTTACCTACTAAAGTACTCGATCAAGCTGAAAGGTCTGCTTCTCTTTATCGATGAAATAAAACTGTACGATTTACCGAGCATAGTCTGTGGTGATTTCAACATCGATTTCCACTTGGACGATGGATTGCGATTCTGTCAGTTCATGAGTGAAACATTCGGTGGACCTCTCGACAACGCGAAATAGACATGCATCGACGAAATCTTTACTCAAAACGTATCGAACGTACAAACGTTAGCTTATATGTCGTACTTTTCTCACCATCGGCCATTGCTTAGTATTACTAACTCTTTACGATAATGATGTAAATAAGGAACCGGTAGGTAGTTGTTAAATATATATTTTTGCGAATACATTGAAATATAATATTTCCGAATTATTCATCTCACAACCGAATGTTTCACTCATGAATTGACGGAATCGCAATCCATCGTCCAAGCGGAAATCGATGTTGAAATCACCACAGACTATGCTCGGTAAATCGTACAGCTTTACTTCATTGATAAAGCAAACAGACCTTTCAGCTTGATTGAGTACGGTAGTTGGTAACGCTCGAAGAAATTGATCTTATCGTTCAACGTTGTCCCGT
Source organism: Icerya purchasi (assembly GCA_039619475.1). Lineage (NCBI taxonomy): Eukaryota > Metazoa > Arthropoda > Insecta > Hemiptera > Monophlebidae > Icerya > Icerya purchasi. Next base: position 351,766,843 of record CM077115.1, read on the forward strand.
TTGAGAGGTACGTCGCTACGAGTGCATCGCGTACGACTATATAAAACTCTTCGGAATCCATAACACTTTTCGTGCGAAAGAAATGGTTTACACGAGACCAAAGTTACATTTAATTTATAATTACTATAGTAATTGTTTTGTGCGCTCAGCAAATGTAAACAAGGAAATGCCATGTGACATACACAAACCTACGGTTTTCAAAAGAAGTCGTTATGGGAAACACTTCTCCATTTTCTGACGCAATCGTAACTCATGTTCAAAATTTGAAGTTTTTATTAGAATTCCTTATATTACGTGTATATAGAATTGTAAAAATGCAAAGAGTCGACAATTATAAAAAGTATAATCATGAAAATTTTTGAAATTATTTTACCTAATACATGGTACGCGTTCAATAAGTAACCTGACACGGCTTATTTCACGCCCGCTGTTTGGTGAAACTGCGTGAAATTTATGTGAGAGACAGAGGAGGAAAATATGAACAGAACGCCATTTTCCGCGTTCTGATCTGATCAGTAGAACTTCTGTACGCATGTGTGAAACATGTCGGTGAACGTTTCCAAGCCGGTGAGTTACGAAACACGCGCGGTCACCAAATTTCTGGCAGCTGGAAGGTAGTTGTAGGTGCAAAAATTGATCGCAGACTGTGCATAACATACGATGCAAATAGCATTATGACGCGTAAGTGTGTCTTAGAGTCAAAGGAGGCGAGTAAAGTATGAATCATGGAAGGTCAAACAGATCCGCCAAAAGTCAAAAAACTGAATGCTCTGCCGGAAGGTAACCATCTTCTGGAACCGGCACGGACTCCTACTGTTGCAATTTCGTACACAGAAGGATGCGATAATGGAGTACACTTGACACTCATGTGACACTTCATCGAGTGGGAAGAGACATGGCTGCAGTCTGGAGAGCAGTGCTTTTGCACGATAATGCACGACCGCACACGTCTGTTCTCGTTCGCCCGTGAATTAAAAATCAAAATTGGGATAAATTTTCACATCCATCCTACTCGCCAGATGTGACATCATTGGATTTTCACGTTTTCCTCAATTAAAATGCGTTGAAAACGTTTTGTAACAGACGAGGTCATGGAGGCAGTAACGAAATTTTTCGCTAAATGCACCGCCAAGTTTTACCATGACGGTTCGTTAAAAACTCATGACCCGGAATGATAAATGCCTTAATATTTTTGGAAATTATGTGGAAAAATAAAGGATATTTCTTCCAGATCCTTTGGTATTTTTTCCGCAATTTTTGGATGCCTGGAAGGCTATTTTCGAAGACATGTCACGTTACTTATTGAACGCCCCTCGTATACAAGAATATTCTGGTTTGTCTAATCTTGTTCATCTAAATTGAATTCTAGAATGTTATAAATAGTTGATGATAAATTTTAGTTTCCTGTTATACTGCTTGTAGTTGTTGTTTTTTCTTTTCATTTTTTTTTGCGCTTATGCTAAACGGTGCAGTTTAAAAATTTGAATATTCTTTATTCGTTTACTTCATCATGTGTGTGCACGTCTTACCTATCGTGTGCAACTTGCAATTATAAAAGTGATACATTTACTTTTGTTTCGACAGTGAAACGGAGTATGAATGTTTTTTTATATTGTTTTATGTATTGTCGAAATAAAAAAATTGTTATTTTTGCAACATTTAACGCATAGTTGATCAGGGGAGCCGTGTTAAAATTAGTGCTGTGGAATTTTTTTCTTTTATTCATTTTATGATTATTCATTTCTATTAATCAATGACTAAGATTTTCCGCTGATTTGTCAAGTTTTTCAAATTAATTTTAATTTGCATAAATATTTTTTAAATTTTGCATACGACGTAGTATTCGGCAGAAGAAAAGTTTCCTAAGCGTTATTTTGAATTACAGCTTCCTTGCTACTTTTCCTTTAGCGGTATTTTTGTAATTTTACTAATAATATCGAAAAGATTAATAGTAAATAAACAAATGCGAGAAAACTTATTTCGCTAAAAAGCGCGTTCTATCATTTTCACGTAGCTTCTGTAGGGTAAATCGAACATTATTGTCCAGCGACCATATCGATATACGGAATTTATTTTGAAGCTACCTTCGTAAAATTTCCAAACAAATACTCTCAGCTTTGAAATTTCAATCGAATCTGGAAGCGTCTGAGTGTATATGGAACAATAAGCTCAGTGTGAGGAGTATGGTAATTTTTAATTACAAAGAGTGGTAAAATAGTGTTGATTTAAGTTTGTTGTTTTCATTAATATTTATTCTAATATTAAAAGTAAGGTAAGTCCTATACTTCGCGCATTGACAAGCTAAGCTCGATGCACTGAGGGCGTCCTCAGTTAAACGTATTCTGAAATGTAAGATCTCATTGTCTAACGAAAGAGGATTTAAAGGCTGTCAGCGACCTTTAATAAATAGTTTTTGTTCAGTTTTACTGGAAATTATCTATCGAAATATCTTTCGGTTTTCTATTTTTTATCTTTTTAGTCGTTTTTAAGAGGGCCTCTTTTATTGCTTTGTGAAATCCGTTATCGTACAGAAAAATAATGAAGAGGTAAGCGAAGAAAAAAGAGCTCAAAAATTAGACTGCTTGAAAAATGATAATTTACCTGTCTGCAGCGCAGAAAGAAATTTTGACTGCAAGTATTCTCTTAAACTAGGTAAATTACGAGTATTAAAATATTTGTCTCAGCCGCGAAGAGGTGTCGTTTGTTGATGAAAAATATGGAAATAAATACCGACAAAGAACTAGTACTTTAGCATTTTCGTTATAGGCTACGAAAAGGAGGTTACATTTGTTTCGTAAGGAGTAATTTCTGCTTTTCAATTTTTGAAAATTTTCATTTTTCACCGTCGACAATCAGGTTGCAATTTTTGGCAACGAACTGTTCGTTCAATGTGAATAAACGGTAAGAACAAACGGTTCAACTAAAAGCGTAAGTACATTAGTTACTGAAGGCAAAACTGCTGTGGACTAGATTATCGCTATTGACAAAAGCAGATAAATCTTTGTGGATTAAAATAATAAATACGCTTCGTAGGTTAGTAGCTGTATTTATTTTTGCAACGATGTCAAAATCTGTCTTTAATTTCCGTTCGTAAAAGTACAGTCAGATTTTCATGTAACCTAATACCACCACAATGAGCTATTGAAAAAATTTCATTATATGAAAAATTTAGTATCGATAAAAAATACAGTACAATAAAAACAACAAAAAAAAACTTTTTTCATAAAGTAAGTAAAATGCGAATTTACTAAGCAGTACGATTTAAAGGCAGGGTTGTTCTCTTGAATAGCCACTGAATACAACGCCGACAAGCTACAGAGCTTGACAGGATTCTCAAAAGTAATGCACATGCAACTAAAGAAAAACAAAAAACAAACAATATCAGAGACGAACCGGAGGGTGCTAGTAGGGATATTCTTAAAAAATGTTTTTTACATCATTTAAAAAATCATTAAAATATTATTTTTAATATATATTTATATATATATATATATATGTATATATTATAGTTTAATAAAAAATGGTAATTTATATAATATACTAGTATTTTCTTATAATTCTATAAATATGTACATTGTTTAAATAACACTGAAGTATCTTCATGCTTATAATTAAACCTCTTTCATTGGTCGATGCTGTGTTACTAAATAATATTGTAAATTATAAAACAGTTTAATAGTACTATGCAGTAGTAACTTAACTATTTCGGTGTTGCAAAAATTTAGCAGTTTTATCGAATAAAAATAATTAAAAAAATGTAAGTTGCAACGTTAAAAAATAAATTGAAACCTACAAAAATGATTTTACTTTGCACATAATGTTGTATTGTATAAATATGATTAAACGTCTAATGACACTATATTACAAAATATGCTAAAAAAACGAAGAATTTTTTAACAAACATATAATTTATTATTAAAATATACGCTAAAATTATTATTTCATGTTATTTACCGAAATATAATATTTTACTGCATTAAATTCAGTTCAATACGTATTTGTATAAAAAATACCAAAAACAACAAGATTATTAATAAAGTTAAATAAGCGATATTTTTTTAATTGGCTTTTAAGAACAGAGAAATTAAAACCGAAAAAAAAGTTCTCTTTTTTTTTTAGATAAATGCCTATGCAGGTCAAAACAAATGGATTTGAAATGTGAAAACGTGCTCGTCAATCTAAATTAATCGTGTCTACAACGACATATCATCTCCCTTTTCAGTCTGCACAGATGTCCACAGAACGATGACCTTTTAAAGTTCACTTTCGAAAAGAGAAAATAATTGACGGGAGCCGGATTAGACAAATAGGCTGATGAATTGTTGTAAGCCTTTCCTTGATCAAAATGTCGCGCGTAAGTGCTACACCATATGTCGGCGCATTACCATACAGACGGTAGCTTTCCTTAGTGACATGGAATGCTGGTGATTATCTACAAGAGGCGCTCCATCGTAGTTATGTAAGTTCTTTTACGATTATATCGCCCTCTGTATACCTGTTATGGATAATGCTTTGATAATCGAAAAACATAATCGGCGTTGTTTTGATTCGTGATTTCTTCATATGGAGCACGCTTTCGTGCCTTCTACAAATTTCCATGCCACTCGAACATATTCGTACGTGATGATTAGCAAGGTTTAGCAGCTGCAACGTTGCTGTTGCATTCTTTTCGGAACACAGTACTTGATCGCGGCACTTTGTTCCGTACATCTGTTCATAACACGAAATGTTACTTCTTGGCAATTACTGCGCTCGTTTCTCGAGATTGGAATGTGTGTTCCAAAAGCCTACTTTTATACAGCGCTGCTGGCCGTGTGTAGATAGGACCACTAGTATTGTTTATCAGCGTGCAGTCGTGAACCTTTTTTGTCACATCATGTTTGAGTGTAACACTACAAACTAAAGATAAACGATATGCTAACGTGAATTCATTTATATTTCGTATATACGCGAGTTCAATTTTTGATGCTTTGCCTTCAGGACTAGATTTAGTTTCGGTTGCCATGCATCGCATCCCAATAATACGAACGGTTAATATTATTGTCTACATTATATTACGAAAAATAAAGAAAACTAAAATGTTTACTCTTACTCGAACATCATCTTCCACGTTCTATTCTCGCCACCCAATTCTGCTACATATAAGTTATAGTAAAATTGGCACACATCCTCTACCAATGGAACCGACACAACTTCTAGCCTGAAACGAAAGCCGATCATCCGATCAAACCACGGGAATTTTGGTTTTAGTAGTGTCCGACCGAACTTTCGGTTTCGGCCAAATATTTTAGCCGAACCGTCGGCTTTAACTGAAACTTTGATTCTAATGTTTTATTTTACTCCATTGTATGATTTTTAGAGATGAAGATGACATCCGAAAAAACGAAATTAAATTGGATAATATTTTCGAGCATATGACGCCAAATCCGTAATAGCAGAAATGTAGATCAATAAAGGTTACAAAAATTCGTGGGAACTATATAATTTGAATCTAGTTGTATTCGCATTATTTTGTTATCGGAAATTGGTTTGATTTTTGTAACAAGTTTTGTCGCTGTAGGCTTGAGGGATATGCTCTACTGTGATAGAATTAAAGAACAATTTTTTGAGATTTTAGTAGAGGGAAAGAAAGAAATTGTAAGTTGGTACAAAATATTTTAAAGTTTTGAAACAATACAGAGGATCGTATTAAAAGTTGTAATTATTCGTTTTTAATGGGTTTTTTCTTTGTTTTTCTTTTTTAGTTTTAATTGCACGAAATATAAAATTGATTTTATAACAAGACATAAAGGTAAGAGCTGTAAAGAGGAACAAAGTTTAAAATTTTGGGTGAAATACATCAGCAAATTATACGAATATAATACACAACCACACACAACTGCTGAAGTTGTTTCTGAGATATAGCAATTCAGGAGTTAGACAATGTGATACAGAAAGCTAAAAGAAGCAAGGCGGTTGACACACAGTTGAAAACTTGGGGTACAATTAATGAAATATTTGTCAAATGAAAGTAAAAAGATTCTATTGTCGAATACGATATACCGGACGGGAGAAATGCTAGCGGACTTTTGAGTACCATAATTTATCCTTATTTCAAAAAAGAAGAGTAATGTTTAAAAATGCTCAGACTTCCGCACATCAGCCTAATGAATCGTACCTTAAAATTGCTACTCACGATAATAAATTGAAAAATTGAAAATTGACGGACAACTGGATGAAACATAATTCGGTTTTTTAGCGCATAGAGGAACACGTGTTGCGGTCACACTGATCAAAATGATTATTCAAAACGGTAGCAGTGAACTGGTCTATATAAGCATGTTTTGTCGACTATGTAAAACCGCTATATATTAGAGTACAACATAAAAGAATGGTGTACATATGCTCTTTGCAGATACAAAAAGAATATATAAGTTTTATTGGAAACTTATATTACCGACTGAAAGAAAATTTAGCAATAGGGCCGGTCATAACAGAAGGAACTTGCGATATACAGCGAAGTGTGCAGTAGTAGCCCTTTATCGCATAGATTATTCAACATCTATGTTGAAGATGGTAGAACATCGCACTTTAACAAATACCGGTTTCAAGGTGAATGGCAAGAAAATACGTAGTATTGGTCACGCAGACGACTAGATGTTAACTGCTAAGATTCCGTAACAATTACAAAAAATGGTGCACACACTAGCCGCGGAGAGTGCGAGATGGAAATAAAGCCTGCAAAAACAAAATTTATGCAAATAGCAAAGGTCAAATCAAACAGAGTACTGCATATTTTAGCGGAGGGAATACAACTCGCAGAAATCAGTAAATATAATTATCTGGGAGTCATCATACCTACATGGATATACATAGCCAGAAAAGTGTCTTTAGTAAACTTGAGCTCATACCGAGAGACAAAAAAGAGGAAGTATGAATCTCAGGCGGAAGATATTCGAGATGTTACACGTATGGTTGATAGTGCGCTGCTATTCGTCAAAAGCACGAATGCTGACGCAAAAGCAATACAGAATAAGATAAACATGTTTGAAATGTGATGTTATCGTCGATTGTGCCGCATCAGATCAGTAAAGAGGATAACCAAAGACGAAAACACTTCGGCTGACTGAACTCCAGAAAAAGCGGAATTTTTCGGAAAAAAAAAAATTAAACATGATAAACAGTTTCAAACCGTTGTTTAGGGAAGAATAATTGGAAAAGCAACAAGATAACGGTAGATTGTTGACGTGAATATTTAATCTAATTCCGATTAGATTAAATTAAATTACAGAGATGTAAACAGCGTACTCTACCGGTGGTAACTTGCAATATATACGAAAGCCAATATATAAATCAATCGATCAATCAATAAATTATTTTTTATCGTTTTTAAATTCGATTATAGTATGTACAGTTGTTCTTTACCATTGTAACACTGTTTCTTTTATTAATAAACGGAGACACTATTTATTTTAAAGCAATAACAATTAAATGTGTTTATTTTTTCTTTTTACATGTTACTATACTATGATCGGAGACAATGAAGAAATTCGTGAAGTAAGACTGTACTACGAAGAATTCACTCCATATTTAGTAATCATGTTCGAAAGTGTACAAATTATAAAATACGGCAAGATGGATTGTTTTTAAAATGTTATTCAATTTAACAGATTATATTGTAGGATTTAAAGACAGCTTCTGTCCTAAGATTTGGAAATGGATCACTAGTATTCAAAGAGAAAGCTAAAATCAATACGATTTAGAATAGAAAAAGGTGAAGATTTATTTATCAACTAAATCTACAGGTAACCTTTACGGTTAAATTAAGCACTATTTGTCTCATAATGGAATTTTTTCACAGAGGAAAAGTACCAAAACCCATCCAGAAACTAAATAATGTATGTCACAGATGCGAACAATTATGTATAAAAACTCAGTGTTATTTCTTATTGTTTTATTTATTTTTTAACACTATACTATGGTGGAATTATAAAAATTTTCTATGCTAAATTTTCTGGTTTGATGTCGGTACTTTCCGACGGACCAACTGTACTTCTTTGTAACAAGTTGCGACTAAACCATGGTGGACGTTCTTTCTTCATTTCCACAATCCGTTTGCCCTATAAGAAATGTAAACATAAATTATTGAACTTTTTAAAGCTCTGTACGAATTAATTCGATTAACAATAATAATAAAAAGAGAAAGGTAACATTTTGAATAGACAACAAAAATGACAAATTTTCATAAAAAAAGACGAATTTCCAAACATTCACAATCCCTATTAGTGGAGTAACTTCACAAATTCTAATAAAGAATCTTTCAACATCCTGTTAAAAAAAGGGACTTTGTAAGTTAAAAAAAGAAAAAAAAAATTCTCGAACTATTACACCATTTAATTTGTGAAGTACAGGTAATTTAAAACCAATACTTTTTCCCTGAGTAGTTTAGTAAATTTCGACATCAGATTGCTATTAATAGTAGCAAAAAAAAATAATTTACGGAACGAATTTTAGTGCTACGTGTTTTAGAAATATAATTTAACGAACAAACTTTTTGAAAACTAACAAAAAAAGAAAAAAAACTTAACAAAAATAATGTAAATTATAATTTAATCAGTAGAAATTTTTTGTTTCTTTTTACTCGCGAATAAGTTTTTTTTTTTTAACTGGTATATTAACATAAAAAACTACAAAATTTCTTAATGTTTCCAATCAATTACAACCATGTATTTAAAAAAAGTTCACTACACCAGCAAGACTGATTTAAGTGATACTATTCTTTATGCAGTTAACAAACTAATTATACAAGATTAGTATCAATATGATAAATCTTTTAAAGTAACAGAACAGCGAATTTTTTTTATAAAATTAATTTCCAAATTTTAAAAAATATAGCTTTTAAAAACTCTATTATATTAAAAACTAAAATGTTCGGGTGATAATGTACACGTTTCATTGTATTTTTTTTTTTTCTTTTAGAAGAAAGGAAGAATTGTTGTATACAACCGTTTCAGAGCATATTTATTAGTACCAAAAAATTACATTTCTCATCAGACTGACATAATCTTAAACACGTGTAAACTTATAATGTAATGCCATCTCTCCTTTCACACTTTTAATATACAGAAAAAATAAATAAAAAAAAAAAAAAAAAAAAAACGCCACAAATTATAAACAACAAATTAATTTATTATATACATGTATATTAATGAACTCATATTCCAATAGGAATCAGCTTTCCAAAACTATAAGATATCAAGTTACGGCATTAATAAATTATGTTTAATGCGTTTATAGTTGTGTTTACCTTATATATCTTAGCTTTAATTATCCGTTATTATAATTACAATTTCGTGTTTATGTAAACACATTAGACCCCAACTACTAAAGTTAGTTCCTTCTTTTATTATTTTATTAATATATGGAAAGGATAGTTTTTCAATTAAGTGGTTTTATACTCCCTGTAATTTTTGTATATTACTTATATTGATGACTAAACTAGTACGCCGTAAGTATAATTTCGATAAGATTTTTTTCTTTCGTAAATTAAAAGTTCATTTTCTTCATATAAAACCATTTCATTACAGAGAGAAAATAAACAACACACCTTCTTTTATATCCTATTAATACATTTACATACCCGTTTTGTAAAAGCTTTAATTTTTTTTATCTGAGATTAACTTCAACTATCTCCAGTTTTCCTTTTAGGTTCATATTATTTACGATTACGCGGTAATTTAAATTTAATTTTTATTCGGTAAAGATAACTGATTCAGTTGTATTTCGGTTACTTTTGATTTTCCACTTGTTAAGCGCTATTTTCGATACTCCTTCACTTATTTCTGATAGTACTTACGGTTGTAAAGAAATTTCGAGAACTCCAATGGTATAAGAAAAAACTATTATTACATAAAAAAGAGTTATTTTTTCTCTTTTTCCAATATACACAAATAATCACGGAAACCAGACCATTCCAATAACTCTAAGAAGTAATTAAATTGAAATTTTAGAAAATTATACATTGTCAATGTTATATTTTAAATACCTTCCAATATTCAGATGAATGTTCTTCTTTCTCACTTTCGTAAAGAACAATTACTTCTTGATCCACTGGGTCCAAACCTAGTTCTTTTTCGATTAAATCTTGCATTGCTTCAGTTTCTAATTTCACCTTATTGTAACAAAACGCTAAAGCACCAAAAAATATACAAAAATAAAGGTAAATTTTTATACTAAAAAGGTTTGTAATAAATTAACATACCAAAGTGTCGAAAAAAACAAAAAAACAAAACGCGGATGACGTCTTCCTAGCAGATAAATGCAGAATCAATTTAGAAAAGCGCATGTAGATTTGGAAAAATAGATTACAGGAGAATGGACTTAAAATATCAGACCTGCAATGTTATATGGAGCTGAATGCTGGACGACGACTACAAAAATGGAACAAAAATTTCACGTAGCTGAAATGAAAGTGTTACGTTAATCTCTTAGGCACATACTGCTCGACCATATCAAAAACGAGGATATAAGGGAGCGTATAGGAGTTGCACCTATACATTTGAAATTACGAGAAGCGCGACTCCGATGGTATGGTCACATCATGAGGAAAGCAGACAATAGACTAGTGAGGATATTAACGAATTATGACCCCGGAGGAAAATGGCCGCGAGGTAGACCAAAAAGACGGTGGACAGACTCCGTCAACAACGACATGGGGAGTGTTGGCGTTGGGACAGAAAACGTCGAGGATCTTAGGAAATAGAGAAAAACGTGCCACCAAGCGGACTTCGCCCGGGAAATCGCTAAGAAAGAAGAGTCAAAAAAAAAAAGAAAAGAACAATGTTCATTGATTTTCAAAAATTAAATTTAAATAATTTCTCGCACTTCTTACAGAGTAGATAAAAGAATGTAGAAAATAAAAATTAAAATGATAGTAGGGATATGTTTCAAAATATTTTAACGAATAATTATAGTAACCATTTAATTAGAATCAGGTTTAAGATGCTAACAAGAAAAAAAAATTCTAAATTTAAAACAAAAAGCAATTTAGAACTTATTGTGTTTTTAACTGTATAAATAAAATGAATTACACGTAAATCATTGAACCTATTTAAGCGTATAAGACGCGCTGGAAAGAGATTAGCCTCAAACATTAAGAAAGAATAAGATCTTCCCGAAAGGTTTAAGATTTTTATCCGGAATTAAAAAAAAATCTACTTTTTTCTAATTAATAAAAAAAAAAATATATATAAAATGTGGTTAAAAATGTATAAAAACATTTTATAATAATCGGAAAAGAATCGAAAATAAAGTATCATTAACTATATTTTGTTTCTTTCGATTATGATTAAAAAAATTCGTTTGGAACATTCCGAATCGGACTGTAAAGAATATATAATTTTCTTAATTTCTTTCTTTCTCAAATTCTTGCGATATTCTAATATGATAGGTTTAAGAAATTCCGGCGATTTTGATGTTTTCTAATATAGATTATATTTAAAAAACAATTAAAATCGAAATAAAACGGGGGGGGGGGAATACACCATTTCTTCAATGATTCATTTTTCTTATTATCTCGGACTGCGGAAACCTATTGAAACATCGATCGGTCTATAAAGAAACAACGAATATATTTAATTCTTCTTTTCCTTTCTTTTTAAATGAAAGATGAAAAACAAAATTACAGACTTACAAGAATTTTATTAATTCAATAGATATTGCTAGATAGATTTATTTTTCGTACGTGTAATTGCTTAGCTTTTTTTTAAGTTTTGTAACTTAATGTAAGTGAAGGTAATGTGTAATAGTGTGTTCTATTAATCATTATTTGATTATCATAATATTTGTTGCCTTATCTCTAAAGTCTATAAAGCTGAAAATTAATATGCAAGTTAAGTATATGTCTTCTCATCAGATTAACAAATTGAAAACGGATAAAAATCATTTTTTTTTTTATTAAAATAAAAATTCACGCTCCAATCAGTATTATTGAAATTTCACGTGAATATTATAAAAATGCGTAACGAAATGTATATAGTGAAAGCGGGTTTGAATCTATTTTTAATAAAACTTAAAATCACACCAGAACCAAAACTAGATATGAATAAAACGTAAAATTCCATATAAAGATAATCTGTTGACCAAGTGATCAAATAAAAAAATTCTTGAAAAAATTAAAGTAATTATAAAGAGATTAAAAAATTGTTTCCAAAAAAAAAATGCGGAATCTCCGGAATATGAGATTCTGCATATTAAACTTTTGTACGAATAATGTTCATTGTAATTGTAACAGAAGTTATTCAAATTTGCTATTTATAGAGCGATGAAAATAAGTTTATTGGATTCTAAACAATTATGAAATGTCACGCTATAGTTGAAACTGACGGTGTGTAAAACTTCAAATTTCATACAAAACATATTTCATACATTATATCTGACAAATACGAAAGAAATTCAATAATAACGAATCCGAAGGAATGTAAAAGGGCCGAAAATTGTTTTTGAAAAAAATGAAAAACACAAAAACCCGACCTTTTCAAAATAAGTAGATTCTGTGAAATGATCGAGTGAAATTGCCCGAAAGCTTTCTCGAAATTTTAAATTATAAGAAAGGTAAAAATAAGTAGGAATTATTTTGAATAAAACTGAAAATTAAATTAAAGCCGAAACTAATAGCGCATAAAACCCTTTTTATTTTACACCACATCGGTCTTAGACCACCATCACTGTCATCTTTGCTCACGTTACTACTACTGTGATTGGCAGATGAGCACTAGCTGTCCTATTTATACAATGAACCCTGATTTATTTTATTTATTAAACATTTATTTATGATTTGTGATGCATGTTCAGTTGTTATAAATCACTCTTCCGGAAAAGCTTCCATAAGTTCAATTTAATCATCTATCGTTTAATACATCCCTACACCGCCTTCTTTCCAGTCTTCTTTGCGGATTTCCAGGAAGCCAATTGCAGTGCAAACTAACTACGTCCGGATTAGAATTTTAATTTAGTTGATTACAAAATTTGTGATACCGTGACGTATACATCCTGAGCGCATGCAACTTTTAAATCTGCATGTAGGGCGCACAGAACTTAAAATTTCAACGAACAATCTCATATATTGTGGATATGAAGTAAGAAAGCTCTTTAAATATTTCAAACTTCAAAAAATAACAGGTTTAAAATACTTACAATTCAATAACTTCCAAATCTATTGCTTAATAAAACTAAAATTTTACAATATTGATTAATGTAACTATAATATTTCGTAATCAAAAGTTTTATTTAAAACTATATATGGATAATAAAATTTTACTTTAAGGCTAATTGCAATTTGCTCACGATTTCGACCATGCATTGGTACTTGCTATCATAATACTTAATTTTTTTTTTTTTTTTCTGATTGTCATTAAGTGAATTTAAAAGAAGTAAACTATCTTCAAAATATATTTTTCATAAAAAATAATTATTATTCAATAAAAGAAACCCGTTTGAATGTAATAACTATAATTCAAATTTTTTAAACTGGCGCTTAACAAACATTATTTTAATAGCGATCGAATTTAGAGTAACATAGATAAAAAAATATTTACATATCTAATAGATTTATGAAATGAAATTTGTTTGTTATAAAATTAATCCTGAAGTATAACCGTAATTAGAAAAAGAACGGGGATTTTTTTTTTTTTCACTCGAATAATTTCTAATTTGCAGTACAATAAAATAATGAATTAATGTGGGGTAAAATAATATTACATAATAATTAATAAATAAAGATATGTTTAAACAAAACTCCGGCACAGTATAAACTGATAATTTTTTATATTTAAAGTTTAATATATATACAATATATATATATATATTGTATATATATAACTCTGCCCTTCAGGTCTCGCAGAGGGTAAAACTTCTTCATACCCAGTCTCTTTTTTCTATTTTTTTTTTTAGAAAAAACTTTTTTCAATTGACCATGTCATTTCTCAAAGTCTTTTATTAAAAGAAAAAAAAAAAAAATTAGCAATCGTACAACACAACATTTAACTTCTTTAACTTGTATAAGCGGGACAATAATCACGGAACAAAAAATGTATTGTAACGCAAATGGAACGAAACTTTTGCGACGTATAAACAAACACGAATTCACAAGTTGCCAATATTAAGAAAGAAAACAAAAAAACAAAAAATAAAATGACTCTATTAAAAAAAAAATATTTTATTTTATTTTACAAACCGATTATAAAAGGAACACTCATAACCAAAATTTATAACGGCTTCGAGCTCAAATGTGGTTACATTCCGACGATTAAAATTAACGGCAACGCGGTAAATAATTAAACAATCAATTTCTCAATAATATCTTTATTAATGTAGCAATGACCGACTAAACTTTTAATCAACTAGCGAATAAATAACATTTTATTATTATTAATTAATTTTCAATAATTACTCTGACAATAAGGAATTTTACATTAATCGCTCATCGCTCAATACTATGTGACGTAGTCAGTGCGTCGGTGCGCACCCGCTGCGGATATACCGAACAAAAAACGATATCCAAGATAACCAGATAAATGAACATCGTTGAAAATTAATTTCGAATTCGGACATTGTCGAAAGTTGCCGCTCAAAATAATGAATCCATTCCAATACAAACACAGACACATATATATATATATATATATATTATTTATACACATTACATGTATACATGTGTACATGTATATTAGTGATGGGTAAATTCGTTATTTTTTTAGCTACAAATCCAAAACTGAATCGCAGGTTCGAGACTGTACCCGGATACATATCCATTGGGGACCCAAATGAATCCGACATTTATGCGTATAGTGCACTTAATAGTGGTTGTACTGGTCGTCGACGTAATGTACTGTTACCAGTATCAGGTTAGACTAGGCGTGTTAGAAAGAAAGAAGGAAATTACAAAATAACTAATATAGGAATGTAATCATACAGAGCGTTGTGTCTACAGGAAAAACAATAGAGTTTCTTTCTAATTCCAATGTTATCATTTTTTACTTTTCTAGCTGATCTGGCACATTTTTGCTTAGATATTCATTTCGTATGAAACGCAGATAAGAACAAACGGTCTATTCTCTTTTGTTCAAGGTCTGTTTTAGCTTTTTTTTTTTGGGCATCGAAAATTCAACCCATCGATAGTGTGATATAATTAATTAACTGACTAATGGTTATATTGCAGCACTCCCACATGGGAGAGGGATCTGGAAATTAATTAAAGAGTTATACAAATTAATTCTTTGCGCCGTGTGTAAATTACATTTGAGAATGAGATGATCAACGCCCACTTTGTTCGAGTCAAGTGGATGCTGGCTATAGGAAGAAGAGATTAAGCCCATGTTGTGCAAAGCAACAGGGAGGCGGTTTACACCCAGCCAGAAGTGACATAAGGTAATGATGAACAATCTGATATTCATTGAAACAATCGTAATGTAGTTAAACCAAGGAACGTTAGGAATATTGGGTTGAACCCTTCTGCACTGTTGCGCGCAAAATGGATCATGTAACTTCCCAATATTCTTTATGAGCATATTTATTAAGCTCGAATAAGGTGTCTGTTAGGAAAATATAGAACTAAATAACCATTCGTCCATGCATCTTTGACAACCGTATCTACCACTACGTCAGATTCAGCAAGGGACACTACTAGGCTTCTGATTTTATAGAGGTATGGTTGGGATTTTGTGTTGAACGATATGAATTTCAAAACTGATAAACAGCTCATAGAATCGGACATGATAATGATATTTTCAGAGAAGTTATGTGAATTTAAAAAGGACAAAGCCTTGAAAATCGCAAAACACATTCAGCGCTAAATACAGAGGTGAAAAACAGGGAAGAGAGAATTTTTTGGATAAGTTAAGACATGGTATGAAAAAAGCAGCACCCGCGGAATTCAAAGATTTAGAACCATCAGTAAAAACCAGTTGGAAGTTCAGCCAATGGTCTGAAATGATTGCATTGAATACTCTGTTAGCGTCGTGCCTATCAACGAACTGAAAAAAATCAAAATCTACCTGTAACTTAAAGCAGTTATGTGAGTATGGGTATTTGAAGATCAACGAAGGATACGACGGTAAGGTAATAGAGGAATATTGCTGAAGCCTAGTAGTACTTAAAGATAATAGAGACATTTTGGAGGCCTTAAATCTCCAATTGTCTTTAACGTCCAAATAAGATTTAAGTAAATTGACGCTAGCTGGAAGACAGTATTTCATAAGAAACCTGTCTGCTAGGTACGATGATCTAACAGAGAGAGGAGGGATATTGGTTTCAGCTTCCAAAGCAGCAACAGATTAGTTTCTATAGCGGAACCGAGTGAACTTCTATAACATTCATCTATTCAGTTTATATTTGCTGAGTAGGAGCTGAAGGTGTTCGGAACCGTAGTCGGAGTTATATCATCAACTCCGCTGCAGGATAAGGATCCGGAGATATGTATCCTTCCAGACCTACTCATCCCTAATATATATGAACTGGATTCTTTGGACCTCGCCATACCGATACCCCGTGGATTCCCAGATCATAGTTCTTCTATAAAACATAAAATGGTAAATTTTAATTTTCCACCTCATTCATAAAAAAATGTATATATATATATATTGAAAAAGATAATGATTAACTACCAATCATTTATTAGGTTTCACTTCATAATAATGAAAAACGTAAAAAATAAGCTATAATAAATAAGGAGTTTATACGAGGCAGAAAATCACATCGAATCTATCGTGTAAGTACTACTCAATCTGTGTTTAATAGTGTTTGAAATTATCGTCATCCGACAAAAAAAGATTAATGTCTTTATAATATTGGTATTTTTTGTAAAACAACAGTAACACTTACGGCATAAATGGCCTCTTTGAAAATCGTGACCGCAGTGGTTACATATTAGTAAATCCTTACGCGGAATTATTGTTTTGCAAAATCCCTGAAGGCCTCCATATCTTCGTTTCCAACGTCTTTCGATTGTATTTCTGTGTGTAGGAGCTGCCCATAAAATTGAATCCTTTAAAAAACTGAAAAATGTTTTTTTGTCTTGTTCCACATTGCTTGAATTTACTTCGATAAAATTCCAACACAAGTTATCTATAACGAACATAATTATATTAAAACCAAATAAATAATTCAAAGTGCAATATATTTAATGTATACATATATATATATATATATATATATATAATATGGAAATCTAAAAGAAAAATAAAGACTGAATTCCAAAAATGAATAAAAAACTAGAACAAAATTCAAATAACATATAATTTTACAATATAAAATTACTATTATTACCATGCGGTGGATATTTATTTGTTAAAATGAGGATGGCTTTTTCAAATTCATTAAATGTTCGTTGTACTTCTTTAAATATTAATTTTAACGACATAGTTACCGGCACTTAATTTTAATAATCGGTAAAATCATCAAATTTGGAATATATTGGCTTTTAAATTTTTTTTAGCTTTTGTTATCATATTTTTGTTTAACATAAAGTTGTATTTGTTTTAATTTTTTGAAAAATATTTTGTATTTTAAATTGGGCTTTTTAATTTAATTTAATTTCGTACGAAATATAAGTTTTTGATTTTTAATAAGGATTACAGTTGTTTAGTTGATGTTGTAAAAAATTATTTAAATATAATGTTTAAGATAAAATTGATTTGGAAATTATTGAATTTTTGAAAATAGTGTTATTTTTTTAATAAATTAGCTGAAGATAAGGTCTATTTTTTGTTTTTTGTAAAATTTTAATTTAAAAAGTTAAATTAGGGTACGTACATTTATCGAATTAATTGTGGTTGCACTGATTATTTTGTAAATCAGGTTTTTATCAAGCGGGATTTTTAGCTGCTGATAGGGATAAATGCGATAAATGATTTAGAATTATTTGGTCTAGTTTTAGTTTAGCGATGGCGTGCTTAGGTTCGGGTCGGTTTTGTGTTCGTAGTTTCGAAAAATTTTGTTTCTGGGGTCAAAATACGCATGCAAAGAAAAAAAGTGCCGGTTATGTACGTATTAAACAAATTTTGATTCAACCTCTCACAAGGACTTTAGTTCAAAGTTGTCAGGTTAGTGAAATTTTGAATAGTTTAACATTTCTGCCCAGAAATTAAGTTCTGTGAAATTTTATTTTTCTTTACGAATCTAATTAAATACAACTTCGATTGTACAGATATCGGAAGTTAATCAGATAATCGAAGTTAACGTCTTATTTATTATATAGTAAGAAATTGTTACCATATCTAAAAAAATGTATTCGCATTGTCAGCTTTTTTTATTTTATGCTGTCGTGAAATATGCTACTATTTCTTGCATCAATAATATTAATAGGTATATGAACTTATGAAATTGGAGTACATGAGCTTTATTTGCATTTTGATGAACCGACTTTTTTGTGAAAAAGAAGGAAATAGTGTACATTATTGTTATGTATTTTTAGTAGTTTTCGGCCATACTACTTTTTTTTACGTTCATATAAATTCGGGGAAAATGGTAATTAAATTTCATTACTTAAAATTTGCGTCACGACAGTTCATGCGTATTGAGAAAAATTGTTTCCGGGAAATTTTCTTTTTTGTAGTTTCGGTCTGTGATGGTAATTTTTTTTAAGAAAGTGATGTACGTTACATCTATTGTTTCAGAATGACGTGCCTGTAATTTTTCACTAAGCCGGCTTTTCTTGTCTGACATCTTTACTAAGTTAATGCATATTTATCGAATAATAATTTGTACGTAATTTTTGTAAACTCATTCTTTAACTTCATGAAATGAAAATGTTTCATTTTATTGTTTTGATTTAAAAAATAATCTGGTTTGTATTTTCGAGTACGAGAAAATTCAACCAGATGCTTAAAACTCATTTCTTTATAGGTATTTCGATTAATTACAAGAAATAGATAAAATTTTTGAGATTGTATTAAAGTGCGGCATTCAAACGATTTATCGGAGGATAATGTTTAGAAAATGGTTATTACTTTATTACTGAGATTTAAAAAAAAAAAAAAACAAAAAAAAACTACCCTTTAAATTCAATAATTAAAATAGTAACTTTTTTATTTTGTTCATTAATAAATTATTGCACGCGATATTTTTATTTAGAGTGCAGTGGACTAGGTAACAAAAATAAATTTGGTAATTGATTTTAATTTAACATTTACCGTAAGAGCTCATCTAAGGAATGAGCATTAAGACAAATCAGATATCAATAAATTTGAAGATGTTATAGATTCGGATCGAAGTTTAGGTATTTTGGGCCGGTCGTCGCGTGTGATATTCTGTCGAGGAGATTTTACTTTTCATTAACCTAGAGAAGATTGTTTTTTTTTTTTATTTTTATTGGAGTGTGCGTGGGGCGAAAGCGTGATTGAAGTAGATAAATTCGATATGGTGGACGATAATGTTCAAATAATAATAGAGTATAGAACGTATGTTCGATTGATAACTGGAGAAATCATCGAAAGAATTTGTAAGGTCCGAATCGAACATTACTTGTATACAGGCATTGGGTGGTCAGCAGTGACGAGAAAGTGAAATTTCATTTTTCCCTTAATCATTTAAATACCAGCAATTGCGATTTTGTTTTTTAGCGATAATTGATCGGTTGATTTTATATGAATATTGATTACGTGTGAAATAATAAATTTCAACAGATTATTCCTATTCTTAATTATTTCTTCTTTGTAATATGCATATTCCATTGTCCCTTTGAATTCGTATCTGATATTTTTTTCCCCTACTGGTTTTGTTTTATAAATAGGCTTCCTGATTTTTTCCCCTCTTGACCTTTCATTATTTTTTTAGTGATTAAAGAGTATAATTGTCACATAAGTTTTTTTTTCCTCCTTGTTTGGACATCGAAAATTCCACCCATCGTTAAAGTTCTTTAAGGTTCAAAAAATAAAGTAAATAAATAAAATCGAAAATTTCAGAATTAAATTTTAAATTCACCATTCAATTTTATTCCGTCAATAATTTCTATAACTTTTACAGTTTATCTCTTTTTCTGCTATTGCTAATATATTCCTTACCGCTATTTTTTACGATTTTTATTTAGCATAGTATATAACAGATTGGAAAGTGTCGTCGAATACAACGGTAATACTGTTTTGTGGACTAAATTTCGAGTCATTTTGCGTTAGTTGGAACAGATATTACATCCGTTGTTTTTATATTAAACATACAAAAAATGTAAAAGTTTATTATCTTTTACCGAACAATTATTTCTTACTATTTAGTGCTTCTCATTCTATTTTTTTGGGGGTAAATATTGAAGTGTCAGAGTTTAAAAGAAAAAACATTTAATTAATAATTATTAATTTAAACAATTCGTATATATATATATATGATTTATTTCTTTTTGTATTTTCCAAGTTTCGCTAGCGTAATTAAGAGTTCTATTAAGGCCTTCATTGATTAATATTGATAAAAAGTTCCGAATACTCCGTCAATAACGTTGTTGTTTAAAACTGAGATTTTCAAAAACACTGCTCGATATTTCAAACTGAAAATGAAGAATAAATTCGTTAAAAATCGTTTACCGTCCGATTTTCGTCCATAATTAACTTCTTAAATGTTTCGTACGCGAAACAGTAGTCGTCAAATAGGTGGTTTCTAATTTACTCTGTTGCGAAATAATCGTAATGACTTTTTGAACGATGTTATGCATGCTGGTGATTTATACTCATATATATGTCTCCCAAGAAAGAGATAATGAACATGGAACACGTTGTTATTCGGAAGTTTTAAATCGTACGCGTGTAGGTTCATGCGATGATGCGTATTTTACAAAAATAAAATCAACAGACCTACCGCGGACTTCATCGGCCGTGACAAAGGCAAGTTTGTATACACTGTGATTTAAACACAGTTTGAACGGGTATACTTTTTGGGGAATACGATTAATCAGAGAAAGGAAATCTCACGTGATTCTTCGCTGTTAGTTGTACTTTAAACCACCGCGTTTTATTCGTGGCCCTTACGAGTTCTCCGTTGTGCGTGCACTCTGCTTAAACAGAATAGTACCTTCAACCGGTTGAAGGGAATGAACGTTTTGTTCGTTATTAGACGTGATCATTTATCATAATCTATATAGAGCTATTAAAAATTGTAGACGCTATCGGCATATTTTGCTTAACGCGAATTAAATTGTAAGCCAATAATTATTACTATCAGAAAATTCCGTTAAAATGCAACAAATACGCTATCAGTTTACGGAAATCAAAAATGACAGCGCGCTAGCGTTGATGATAAATCAGCGAGTTGTTCGTCAATTTTTCTTTTGCATGCTCTTTAGCGATTCTAACATGCTAAATTTCTGTTTAATAACTTTTTCAAAATGTTCTCCCAACTAAGAAGCGAACGATAGTAAAAGATGAAAAAGATAAAAGTTATTATTATTCGACTGATTAAATAAAGTTGCGAGGTGATTTAATGCGAAACTATCCGTACCAAAATTTTTATTTGAAAAGGTAAAACTAATATATATGTATATATATATATATATATATGTATTTTTTTTTAAAAATTTCAGATAGTTTCAGCGCAGGTGCATTGCTTTCAATCTTTATTGTTATTATTACTGCTATTGTTGTTCTTGTATTTTTGGGCGTATTTAAGTTTCCGTGGTTTACGTTTAAAACGCTTCAGTTACAAAGTAGGAGTAAAATGTGGGGAAGTGATTTTTCGATTTCGAAATTTTTTTTAACATTAAGGATTTTAATAAGTTTTTTTTTGCTTTTAATTATTACGCGTAAGTTTTTTTCGCTTAAAAAAAAAGGTTCCACCACAGTAATGTATTGTGCCTATTATGCTGTCGAATTACGAATTAAATTGCTTAGGAGTTATTTCGGACGGTGGTCTTAAAAGCTCACGCTGATAAATACGGGCGCAATGAATCATAAAATCTGATATGTGTTGCTGGGTACGAAAAAGAAAAAATACGAAAAAATCTGTACAAGAATAAGAAGGGAATATTTTCAAGTATTTGTGGATAAAATATAAGACTAAAAAGTGTGAATAATAATTATGATTTAGCGGAGCAACGATAATAATAATTGTTCCTTACGGCAAGAAGTGCGCCATTATACTTACGGATCTAAGATGTACAGGTGAGACGTTCTGTTTCAACGACTTGCTTGATTCATAGATATGTCGATTAGTTTTTGAAAAATTCTTTTGAATACGTAAGCCTTTCACGTACCACAAAGTAAATGGTATTGTGCATAGAGGTGGGCACTGTAAAGGTCGTCTATCCATTTCTATTAGCGCTAGCTTTTAAATTTTTGTAATTTTCGATATGAAATTGGACAGCGTGTATAGAATGTCATTGCCAGTAATAAGTTCATTTAAACGACGCTTTTTTTTCTTCTCAAATTCAAACAATATCGTTTGGTATTATCGATAGTACTATCAGCGCGCGTTTATTTGATAGTAGCCGTATCGGGCGTTTTAGTTTGTTTCTATTTTATCGGAATGTATTATTTTTGCCGCCTGCTTTTATTAAATAGTTAGGCTCAATTTTTTCCCCTTTTCCATTCATTTAAAAGTATTCCATTCAGAATGAGAAATTCTCGGCTTTTTACGAATTGCGTTAAAATATAAAGCTAGCAAAGGAATATTTCTTACTGTACCTACATAGTAATTAAAAAAATAATAAAGATTAAAAAAGCACCCGTGCTATTATAACTGATTAATAAAATTACTAAAGGAAGAAAAAAAAAAACTTTTATCGTTTTCTTTTTAATTGGTTACGTATATTCGAAACGAATAAAGTGTTGATTTTAAATGTTTCTGGTAGCTGTTGTATGTAGTTGATTAACTAACG
This sequence comes from Icerya purchasi, assembly GCA_039619475.1. NCBI lineage: Eukaryota > Metazoa > Arthropoda > Insecta > Hemiptera > Monophlebidae > Icerya > Icerya purchasi. The sequence goes on from CM077115.1 coordinate 351,789,674, forward strand.
GTATTCCATTCGAGAGTAAAAGTAGGTTCGAATCCGGCTGCCGTACATTGAATAGTGCAGAATATTATCATCACGCGCTGGGTTAATGTCCGTGGTTGACAAGCCCAAATCAATTTAAAAAATACATACATATATATATATATATATTCTTTAAGACATACTTTTAATTTTATCCAAATATAAATTGCCTGAAGCGTGAACAGCAATTAACGGTGTAGAAACAAATGTTATATTTTGTTGACAATACATCCCGTAAAAAATATTTAAATAATCGGTACCCTCCGGCTAGTAAGCATATACGAGTCTTTTTGTATTATAATAAAAAAACGTCTACGTAAAACTTCAGCGTTAGCCCACTGAGACATCCATGATGGTGTCTTTTGATTAATTTAATTTACTATGCTAATTTGAAACTGTTGCATTCTCTGCTTGGTTTCACGGCATCTTCCAGGGTTATGTATATACGCTCCACTATTTTTATGGTGCTCATCGTTATTCTACTTTAAAAATGTATTCTACGGATATATCTACTCTACCCGTTATTAGCCTACATATATATACGTACGGATATAAACTTTGAATTTTTAATACTTAGGAGACAAAGTGTTTATTACCTCACTATTAGTGGGCATTAAAAATACCAAAGGTGGGATCGTTGCTCTTACGTAAATGATCGATTTCACTATCATAAAAACATAAACGTGATTATCAAGTGCGTGTTGTTTTTTTGTTTCTGGCGGGGAGGCGCGCCAACTGTGGACATAAATCTAGTTCAAGTGAAATTTTTGTACATTTTCAGTGTGGGGTAACGGGATTCGAACCAGGTCTTACTCGTACGAAACAATTAGTGCTTAACTAACTACGCCGTGCTGGCTGGTTAGTTAATAATTAATTAATTTTTAGTTGCCTTGTAATTCGCCGATTTTAAGTTCATTCAAATTTACATTTAGTTAATTGTCACCCCCCCCCCCCACGATATTTCAGTCAATTTTTCATCGGTCAAAATTAAAAATTTGTACGTTGAATTCTTTTTATTAAAGACCTACTTCTTGACTGTCGTGTTTGTATTTTTGTATTCTTGCAAATCTTGGAACGTTAAATCTCGAAGACGCCAAAGTACCGAAAATCGGCACCTAGGTAGGTCTCCTGCATATGTAGAAGGTTTGCGAGAAAAAATAAATAAATTCAGGAAGAAATTGGTTCTGATCATTTTGTTGTATATATATATATATATATATATATATATATATATATGTGTGTGTGTGTGTGTGTGTGTGTGTGTGTGTGTGTGTGTGTGTGTGTGTGTGTGTGTGTGTGTGTGAAGGGTCTTTTTGGTTGGAAAAGACTGATAAAAAAGTGTAAATGAAAAAATAAAGATCCAACTGATTATTTCGGACTATTAAGCGTACCACGTTATTTTAAAATTGTTATACTAATCGTTTCATTCTCTTTTATTTTCTGGTAGCGCTTTGTAAATAAAGAAAAAAATAATCTGTAATATACGAAAATTGTAATCAATTTTTGAAAATGCGGTTTCACTCTGCAAATGTAACTAAAAATCGTGAAAGAAATATAAAAAAAATTTAAAGAAACACGTTTATTTATTAATGGAATAAAAATGAGGGAAATAATTTTTGCAGATCCGTCATATTGCGATATTTCATAAGAAATAACGTACAAAAGCGTTGGTCGATGAAGTAACCTTTCATATATCGGCACTAACGCTTTTACCTTATTCCTTTAAAAAATGTCGGAAAAATGATTTTCCTAACTTTCAGTACACTAGAGCCTTTCTTTAGTTTTTTTTTTTTTATTATATATCACTTTATTTATTTTATCGTATAGGCGTGTATAAAAACAGGAATAAATCGTAACAGATTTCGTTATTAACCCCGGAATATATAAAAATGACATTAATATTAAAAAAAAAAACAAAACAATATATACGCGCGTATATACAGCATTATTACATATGTGTCGCGTTTTTGCTTCACGTATTTTACAAATTGTAGGCCACCTTAAAAACACGTAACGTTAAAGAAAAAAATGAAAAACATACATCTTTGAATATTTTTAACTGTTCGTTAAAGAAAGTAACGAAATAACAATAATGATTATAATTAGGACCAGATTTAAGGGGAGGGGGTCAGTGGCCCCGGGCTCTTCACTAAAAAGGGGCTACTCGCTAATCAGTCAAAAATTGAAAATTACAAGTATGAAAAGTACGCGCGTTTAGATGGTGAAACGATATATCATTCTGATTTTGATGGCGATGTTGAGTTCCGAATGCGACATACTTGGTAAATTCAATTTCGATGATTTAATCGAAACTTTCGCTATTACAAAATCTTCTCTCGTTTAGAATTAATGATTAAGAATCGATTTTATTAATTTACTGAATAAATACAAAAAAAAAAAATGTGTACTTCAATTATTGGGGTGGAAATTAAGGGGGCCTTCAGCAATTATTTGGCCCCGGGGTATTTTTTTCCTTAGTCTGGCCCTGATTATAATCTGAAAAAGTTTTATTCTAAATAACCGCTTGAAATTATCATGTTTACAGGTTTGTTTCTATTCGTACGGATTTAAGCTGTTTCGTTTGGAGAAATTCGGGCGTGTCTGTAATATTATTCTTTTAAATATACTGGATCATTAACCCCGATCAGCTTTTGGTTTTAATATTTCTAAACTGCGAGAGAGCTGTACTATCAGAAGGAAAACTTATTTTTCTGTCTGAGGTGTTGCGAAAATCACCGATTTAATTTTTCCTCATTTATTTCGATCTCCGTTGTCTCTCGGAATAATAAATTTGCAAATACTTAATGCAAGTAATCTTAATGTTTCTTTCGGCCGATTTCCTGTGCTGTTAAGACACTATAAATGTGTGATTTGTAAGTGATACTTTTTTACCAATTTTTCTATTACTCATATTATTATTATTTTAGTTTTACCTATACTTTTATTTATTTATTTTTTTGTGTGGTGGGGTGGGGGGGGTCACCAATAAATGGACTACTTTTTTATCCATAGCAGATGCTCATGCGAAGGTTTACGAACGTTAAGACTATATGTTGCTGTGCTAATAAAGGGTATAAAGACGAAAAACAAAAGTGAAACAAAGTGTTTTCTTTTCCAGTTCCGATTCAGTATCGTCATTGTGCTGTACAGTGTTATTTATTTGTTCGGTTCTATCGAAATGTGTTTTTGAAAACTTAACTTTTTACCTTTAAGGGGATTTACAGATTTACGTTTTACGTTTTTTCAAACTTTTTGAAGCTTTTTTGGGTTTTTGATATTTAAAAACGTATGTAACATACACTTCAAATATATAATAACTCTGTAAGTCAGAAAAACTTTTTGGTAAAAGATATCTCTGTACACGGATCGTTTCGGAATGGATTGAATTTCATCTAATCTATATTCCGTTTGTTTTTAAATGAAGTGACAGTTTTTGTCTTCAGCAAATAAAGTTTCATTTCTGTTTCGGATTTTTTTTTTTTTTTTTTTTTGAATTATCAATAATTATAGATATGCAGTGTGCTTAAGAACATGGATACATCAAATTTTATTCTAAGAATTTAATAAAAATGCATTAAAAAGTAGAAAATAATTATCCGATAAAAAGGTAATATATTCCCGAGTGATATATATGCATGAAGATATGATTATTCTTAAATTAAACAACATTCATACTTTAATTAGGGTCTCAGCACACCAAATTCTCAAATTGCAACAATCAAAAAACCGTATTATATGAATATAGAGCAACCGAATGATTAAGTCGAGTATCGGTCGGGAAAATTGAATGCGGATTTTAATTACTGTTGCAATTTGAATTTGGTGCTGAGCCTAGTGAGTATTAATGTTTTTAAGTATAATCATAATATACCTCCTTTTAAGAGGGTATATTTTATTTCAATTCAGTTCAATTCGATTTATTTGTTTAATCTTTATCGAGTAATTATTTTTCACTTTTTAGTAGTGCATTTTCATTTTTTTTTTTTTAAACTATCGCGTTTTATAAATTTTAGCGTAAATACTTTTAAGTGGTAATATATAGATAGATCAACCTAAAATCACTGATGCTCCGGATATTAAATAGTTCAAATTTCATCACCAGTGAGCTTGCAAATCACGCTTTAAGGATTTCAAATTCATCTTTATTCGACTTTACATTTTTGCACATATGATGACATTAATCTCGTCCGTTTGCCGCCTCTTTAATTTTAAGTTTCGAAGGTTCCTAATTACTCATCGGTGTTCATAAGGGATTACCATTGATCGGTAAGTTTTTATCTGGCCATATTAAAAGTTAGTTGGTCTATTCCCTGCAGTTTACATTTCTTTATCGTCAATAACACTGATAATATTTGAAGGGTCATTTGTTTTATTAGTAAAAATTTCTGTAAACAGATCAAAACTTTTTTAAACGTTCATTTTAATTATTATCGAGCAGTGGCTCACCAGTACCGACCGTACACTGTTGAAAGAATCATTAAAATCGAGAATTAATAAAATCGGCCCATGTAATGTGTGAATAAACATAATAAAAAGGAAATAAAACAGAAAGCAATGGTAGATATGTAATTTCCTTTTTTTTTTTTTTTTTTTTTCTGAGATCGATAAAAATGGGACATTGTTTACATTTCAAAAACTTTGGTAAGTATTTTTGATTTTGAAGTTTCCAATCCGGTTGACTTTATTTTCGCTAAAACGTATGATGTAGCTTGTTGTAGATATTAATACGATTTACCCGGTTTTTTTTTTGCTTTTTCCTTTGATAAAGAAAAAAATAGAAACGTATATTGTGTAAAGCTTTAAAATCTTCGAAATTCGCGTTCTAACACATTTTTATATTGAAAAATTTTATTAATTTTTTGTTTTCTTTTTAATAATCATAATTTTGAAGAAAGGTTAAAATCCACGTAATTCTTCATAGCCGATAAATTTTCTTAAACGATATTACATCTAAGATAAACTTTTTCGCGTGTGAATTTTTGACAGTTCCATCAAATATTTTTAGCGAGATTATCGAAAGGGAAAAAATTTTAATCTCCGAGTTACAAGCGGAGGAGGGGGAAAAACGGGAAAATTTTTCACATGCTCGTACACTGTGAAAGGCTTATTGCAAAATCGAAACAGGAAGTCAATTTTTATTATATTTCGTTCTTTACTGACACTACTTAGTTCATGTCGATTGTTTATAGTCTAGTTGCGAAGGTATCGAAAGTATTTTCGAGCTTGGCAGGTTTATTATATTTAAATGTTGTAGCGTAATTAAACAAGAGATTTTAGAAAGTTTCCGAAACATTCCCGTACCGATTTAATGATTCGGCGGCATTTTACAGAGATGATGTAACGCGCGGAAGGCACCAGTGTGAATTTTAAAGAGTGGAGGAAGATGAGTAAACTTTTAAAGAAACGGGTTTTTCATTTGAGAAAAGTGTAAGCAACTAACCGGGAAACATCGTGTTAAGGAGATTTCGAAAGCGCGCCAACTTTTCCCGAAGAAAGTGCTCCCCTGTCGCCTCTCTACGGTCTATGCGGCATCTTTTGCTTAAGGAAATGAATAGCTCGGCGAATTGGTATTGCGTTACGTGGCCGTTGATTTAGGTTAGGATTTTTTGGTTTGACCGATGAAGGCCGCACGCTGGATTGTTGCGCTACCGAGCGGACTATGATTTACCGGTTGATCCAGTTTTTACGCGAGAATGCGGCAGCACTACGGTACCGTCTAGTTAGAGGCGAGATGGGTTATGTTGAAATTTCGATCTTCATTTCGGAGTTTTCGCCAGTTTTGAATTTTCCGTGTAAAGGTCTCGGTCGTTCAACCGAGCATCATCGGTCGCCGAGCTCTACTGTTGTTGTTACCGTGCTGTATCTCGGAATGCTAGCCGATTTTAGCGGTTCTATGTAACGGCGCGACCGGGTAAAGTGAGAGTGCATATTTCTGAATTCTCGGAATGTATCGACCTCGCGACGATTAACGGTCGCGCTGGCCGGTCGTTGGCGCGGGTGGCGGCCAGCAAAACCGTTAGGTAAGAGTAGGCAACGGTAATTGTGCGGAGCTGCCTAACATCGTCGTTAAACTTTGACGCATCGATAGAGAGGATAAACGGTATGAGGGCGACCTTGACGCAGCGAGGAGGTTCGGAATTTTATCGTCGCTTTGAAGGACTGCACCGGTAACGACAGAATTTCCAGAGCAATTATCGAATTTCCATATTCTAGTTTCTTCGCTTCTCTTCGTCGTTGTCATCGTTGTCATCGTTGTCGTTATCGTCACGGTAGCTCATCTTGCGCGCTCGGCCGTGCAGATGCTGCAACCACAGCCTTCGTGTCATCCTGAATCCTCTCTGTTATTCTGTTCGTCCGTTCCCCGTGCAACTACACTCACTAGGTCGAACTGAATCACTTTCCCTCTAGTTCACTACTATCTTCCCTTCGTTCGCACCTTTCCATCGCCGTTCTCTAATTAGTACGTACTGTTTTGCCGCGTTGCACACCGAGACGACGCAGACACGTAGTTTTGCTGAAATTCCTTTCGAACGGCTGACCATTGCAAGAAGAAAGCCGTCCTAGCATGCAGCTCATTCGTGCACATCCAACGATCGCTCGCTTTTCCTTCTGCACCGTGCTTCGCATTCTGTCAGTTTTCTTTTATTCGCTTTTGTTCGAATTTCGTCTTCGCAACTAGGTAATCTGGTTAGTCCGTAGCCCTCCGCACTTTGAGAACGGTCTTCGCTGCCGGTAGGAGAAAGCAACAAAGTGTACGTAACATTTAAACGGATAGGAGGATGAAGAAAAAATTTACTTCGCCTACTTCTTTAAATTGTTCCTGACGATTTCTTTCCACTTTGCGTCCATTCCCTTATTTTCTTTTTGTATTTAGCTCTTCGTTGACATCCCGTGTAAAATTAAACGACACGGACACGACCGACACTTTTTAATTCGCAACATTTGTCTGCCTATAACGACTAATTCGTAAAATAAAAATGCACGATATAGGGTTTTGTGATTCTTTTCTTTTTTTTCTCTCTTTTTATTATAATTTTTATATTGTTTTTGTATAATTCGAGTTTGTGTTTCTATGATTTGCGTTTTTTTCTCAGAAAATGACGTACATTTTTTTTTGTTTGTTGAAATTGGAAGAAATTATTGCGCTCTCCAGTAGTAAAATGTGGTTCGAGACTTGTGTTAGTCGCTATCCCAGTCGCATATACCTGATTTGAAATTGAATTTATAGCGGAGAAAATTGTGAAAAGAAGTCCGCAATCCCTCCGACTCACTAATTTACTTTCTCGCGTGACCATTTTCACTGATGGCTCGAGGGAGTCCGGTGTTATGTAGGCATTAAAAACTTCCAGATGATGTTAAAAAACTTTTCAGAATTTTTTTTGTCTTTTACCTGCTCGACTAACGACTACCTTTTGATAACCTTTCTTACGGTTATTTAATTATTTCCAATTTGAGCGTTTTCCAATTTCTTCTCCCCTTCCTGTGATAGTGTTCTTTCGATACTTATTATTTTTCATAAACGCTCTTTCATTTGTACTTTTTTTTTCAATATTCATTCCTTTTTTCTTTTTTTTTTTTTTTTTTTTTTTTTTTTTGGCACTTCAACGATGACCTTAGGAAAAGATTATAAATTGAGGAAATAAAAGAGGCTAATATTGTAGTAGGAAAGCAGAGTGCAAGTTTAGCACTATTATATACAGTAGAGAGACCAACTCTCAGAAGACAAGAATGTCGCACATTCTGGCGAAACAAAGGGACATTCGAATCATACATGATTCGCATCGTAAGTTTATAGTTGAGGCCGGAGGATCAACACGAAACTGAACGAGAGAGGAACAGAAACGTAAAAAGATGACTATGATTAAACTGAAGGCTAACACTATGGAGGAAATGATGGAACGGCTTAGGGAAAAGAGATTGGACCAGGATAAGGATGGGGAGATGGCTGTATTGAAGAGTAGGAAGAATGGAGATTAGAAAAGAAGGAGGGATAGAAACCGGGACGGAAATTATGATAGAAACGATAAGATAAGACTCAGTAAAGACTCTGAGCAAGAAATCTATTTTTGAGTCGGCCATTGGTGGTAGCTGAACGGAGCCAACCAACTCGTTGCCAGAAATGCCGCAGCGACTGGGAATCCATAGTAGATCAATTAAGATGTAACGAGATGCGCAAGTAAATCGGATATTAAGGGGAACGAATGTGAAGAATAATTGGATCTGTAGAAAGTGCAGGAAAAAGAGAAAAGACAATTAATAAGATATTTTTCGAGTAGTCAAAGGATCGGAGGAGGTTAGACATATATATTTTTGGTTGAAGATATAAAAATGACTGCGTGTAAGATTTTCATTGAGATTCGGCGAGAAAAATAGCGAAGAAAACGAGGAAAGCTGGAAGAATTTATAGCTAAGCGTAGGAATAATGAAAGCGGTCCCAATTCTGACAAACAGACTTCGAACCGTTCGTGAAGATAGTTGTATGGAAAATGTTGAGTGAGGATGAAACGTGACTGAATTCATTTTATACGGCAACATGAGGAAGAGAGATTTGACGTCCGGAGGAAGAGTATATAATTGAAAAATTCGTGTTAGTTTGCTACGGATCCTCAGCCATAATCGAGCGCAACGAAGCGGCTAATTTTGTGGGACGCTGAGATTACCGCCTTTTTTTGGCTTTAAAAAAATTCTCAAAAACTTCCTACTGCTGTGCAAAAGTTTCCGTTCGAGATTTCATTGTCGGACATTTATTCTCTTCTTCCAATAATCATTTATTCCGGGTAACCTATTCTTCCCTCTAACAATCGAATCTCATTGGTTTCCTTCAAGTTTTCGTTATCGCCTCAATTATTATTCATTTACCATTCATCACTACGATGCTTTTGTTTCCACTTTTCGCCGGCTCTTCCCGATGTATTAAAATGGTGCAATTGTCTGCGATGCTGTTCTCTCCTTTTATACGGAACTCCTGTACGAACCTGTTGACCAAATCTTCCTACTAGTTGGCTGAAGAATATACTGATAGTTTGTTCCGATAAAGGTCTAGCACCTAGGTGACCGAGCTTCGCTCAGTATTTTTTTTTTTTTTGTAAAATCGTGTTTTTTCGGAAAATATACTTATTGTTAGATACGAATCGCATACTGATTAAATATGAATATTTTTCGATCTTACCTACATATGAACTTTGCCATGATGAAATCGGATCATAACCTAATGCTTCCTTTCATATACTATGTTGCCGGTATGTCGAGGATTTTCATTTGGAAGAAGTATACTTTTAACCTAGTTGGTCGCTTAACTCTGGAAAATGCTACCATGCATGAAAACTGACAAAGTCCACGCCGACAAATTCGAATGTTTGGCCTTCAGATTTATGTACTATCATGGCAAATGTATATTACTGGAAATCGGTGTCGTTACATGGTACATCCCAGTTGACCTTTTGATGAGTCAAGAGTTATTTTTGGTGTATGTACCTATTTGCCAGATTGTTCGCCAGTCACGATTTTTGCCTTTATTATATTATTACACAGATTTGTCACATTGAGAGTCTTACACTGTTACATAGGCCTTCTGATACGCCCAAATTACGCAACAGCATTATTAACGAATTCTTTTTTTTAATTTCAGTTCGTGCGCGGTGCTAAATCTGAAATATTGACAGCGTTAAGAAATTCTGTTGCAAATACAAGTGCTCCTTCAGGTTGGTCTTTCATCGTATCATGACTGTGTTAGAATTTGTACTCTCCGGGAAGCTTGGCAACTATATCTTCGTTAATTTTGTCAACATTTACAAGAAATACAACTATATAGGTAAACTTAAACGAGCAAAACCTTACCTAAATACAAAATTTCATCCAAATCATATTCACAAAATATAAAATATTTTAAAACTAATTTATGAACACATTTATGAATTTAAAGCCTCTTTCCATAAAACTTTGCTTTTCAATACTGAACACAAGAAAAATGTAGAGGTCCTTCGAATTCGCTTTCCGAATGGTTGGAAAATGTTTTCAATAACTGCACACGTTGATTGTTACGACTATATTAAAATTGTATTTTATGTATATAGGGTAGTTAGCTTTATCTATCGGTTTATTCGTTATAAAAACAAATAAAAAGCGTCTTGTAATTTTACCTGTGATCAGTTGTTTTTCAAACAATTGAAAAAAATTTCCGACTAAATCACTGCACATATAAAATTAATACAAAAAAAAAATAATAAAAAATGAACTGTTCTTATGAATAAATGATTGTTTTTAAAAATGAAAAATGAAATCGCTACTGGCTGTATCACTAATTGAACTCCAGCCGTACACAAAGATACTACCAGAGCTGATAATCAACGACGTTCGAAAAAATACCAAAGGCAGAACAAATTATCTATTACATCACCGTCGAAAGATCGCGCCACCAACCCTGATTTGTATCACACTGAAAACATTAAAAACCATTTAAAACTCGCGAAACCGAATTTTGCCATAGATTAGACCTCGACAGATCGATTTATTGGCCTAAAATACACCCCTAGTGTGCAAATTTCATCCAAATCGTCAGAGTCGTTTCCGAGATACGCGAAATAAATTTATATATATATATATATTATATATTATATATTATATATTATATATTATATTATATATATATTATATATACAATTATTGCTCGTTTCAAGATGTTAGATATGGTTAGTCATCGTCAGTTTCAAAGTTAAAATTTTATCTGCGCGCCAGTGAAAATCGTAATCCTCTAAAATGTACCCGATGAAGAAAGAACCATTTTCATTCGGAAAGCATCACACCTAATTTGTGCGGTTCTTGTAATGAAATAAGGCAGTATTGAATTTTTGAAAGTTGTAAAAGAAATATTATATAATTAAAAAAGAAACGGTATTTTTACAAATTTAGATTTTTAAGTGTATTTTAAAATAATAATTATTAGTACGTAGCAACTATGATTAAAGTTGAAGAAAAAATTATTTTTTTTTTGTAAACTTAAGAAATATACGGTATTATTAAAAATAATCACGTTGTTTTAATTAATATTTCACGCGGATATTTTAGAAACGAACAGAATGTATTGCTGCCTGATGGCATCTAATAAAAACCCCATAAATTTAATGATACTTTCCGAATTAAACTGCTCCTCATCGGGTTCGTTTTAGATGTTTCTGTCTAAATAAAAGTTACGTAAGGCAAGCGTGTGCTACTAACTGTTCGGTTGTTTTTATAGTCGATTTTTTGATCGGTTTTAAAAAGTCAAGATCATTAGAATCGATAAAATGATGAGTGCACACAAGCACTCGAGCGATAAAAATAAAAAAAAGAAAAATCCCTTATCAGAATTTTTTATTTTTTTTTTTTTTTAGTTAATCAATCGCGCTTCGTGTTAGCTTTTTGCGAGCCGTGAAATTTAGTACAAATACACTCTCAGCGGTGACATCATCATTTTGATAATAAAATTACGGAACGGCCGACGGTGCGTGCGAACCGTGCTTTATCTTTTCCTACTGCTAGTTTTTATTTTAATCACTGCCTGAACACTATTTATTAGTCATCCGTTCACGTGTATCATTCTGCACCGATTGATTGTCAGTGCCTTTTTCATCTCGCATTTATATCGGAGAAGAGATTTTCATTTAGCGCTAGTAGACAGAATAGCAAGAACCGCAGTAGGTAGAACAATTGTTCAACTATTAAATTGGTGGGATTTCTTACCGGTAAGTAATAGAACATACTGCGACGAAGTGGAATGTCGAGTACCAACAGGGTAGTAATCAAAAAGGGAAAGACTACTCAAGAATACAAAAGTAGTATGTCCCAAGGATCCCTTGGTTTAAAGAAGCGAATAACTCTGAAAGAGACTTTATAGTAACGATAGCACACAACAAAAAACGTCCACTTGGAAAAAATGAATATTATCAATGACAGTACATGCAGTAGTTTGTAGAACAGAGGGCACAATAGATCATTTTATTCAGCAACGTATAGTTTACGAGCAAGTTAGAGACAAACTTAGAACAGAAATTGTATCAGAGCTGCATACCTTTCCAGTTTCAGTAACACAGATAGGGGCAGATCCAACGTCGAATTTAGCTGCATTAAGGTATAAATTTATAAAATACCACAACATATAAATATAGAAATAATAAATAAAATTTTTTTATAAAATACCCTACAATACCCTATAAAGGGTAAAGTTAAAGAAAAAACTGGCTAAATGGCGAAGGCTGAGCCAAAAAAAAAAAAAAAATTTCTTCTATTTAAAGGCGATGGCGGTTAAATTTATCAATATCTTCGTTTATAAATTTTGAAACCGGCGTCTTGAATCGATTATTACCAAGAGCTACAGTGTATTTGACTCTGATTGTGTGTAACGCTTAGGCGAGCTATCGATCTGATTTATCGCGCGCGATTTTGATTGTGAGTATGTGTGTCGCACCATTTACTGTTGAAATTTACGAGTTTTTATTTCTTTTTATCTTCTTTTTTTTTTTTAAGAACAACTTCATAAATTACGCTCGTATTATAAAAACACTAGAAGTCAACGTGTGCTTAAATTTTAAATCGAGATTTTGATGAGTTTCCGGTTTCGGCACTCTCATTACAAATCTAAGATGTTGGAATTTCGTATATTGTGTGACGTAGTGAATTTTTTTTTTTTTTTTTTTTTACAGAAATGGTGTCTTTAATTTTTGATTATTTTAAAAATATATATAAATTTTTTTTCGATATTTTCATCACTGCTGTTTCCTACTCTGTCAAAAGTCTACGCGTAGAGAATTCAAATTAATAAGGGATTATAGAAGAAACTCAGTCTGCAGACTACGTTATTTTTGTACAAGCAATAACATATTCATGTTGAAAGAGTATACACGGTTCAGCGTTGAAAACGAGAAAAGAATAAGTTTTAATTAAAAGATAATTATAATAATAAAAAATCTTATATAGCTTTTCAATGTCTGTGCGCGGGAGGGTATAGTACATATATTCTCAACGGACATAGAATTTTAATGAGAAATAATAGTTTGAATAATGTATATTGGTTTGTTCTTTACCACGGTACATTGCCAACTTCACATTTTTTCCTCATAATCGTACTGAATAATTAAGTTCATGAAAAATTATTAACAACTCGTATTAAATACTGAAGATCCTAAAATTCTTTCTAAATATTCCAGTTCTTGCTTATAGTGTAGAGCTGGTTAAGCTAAGGGTTTTCACTCGAACATAGACGGATTGTCTTTATACATTAAAGGATGTTAAAAATCAAAAGTTACGTCAGATTAATTGTCAAAATTGATGAGTCTGAAAAGGAGAAAGAACAAATATATGTATATCGTAGGTTTCATCTACCACATATATTTTAAATCAGTTCAGTAGTTTTCGAATAAAAAACTATTAACTATTTCGGACGAGAAGGAATTGAAAATGATTCATTGTATATTGATGGTTAAAAAAACAAAAAAAAAAAAACCTTAAAAAGAACGCATATTTAAAAATGGAATTTATCGATCCAGTGAGCTTTTCGTATAACGTTCAACTTTTAGACTTACTCACGTATAGATAATAGACAAATTGACTTCCCTTCTATACGTCGCTCTATTGCTTTTCCGGTTCTCTGTTGTACTATATTGTCCACTACACCCCTCCAACATTCACTGCCTATGTGACCCTGATATTACATAATGTTTGAATGCTCTTCACTTTCAATGGAACGATCTTCTTTCTACATCTTTCTTTTATCAGGCAGTGTCCCCACTCCTTGTAATGCTTCATTTATTCCTTCTCTTCCCTCCCCTTCTGTCATTCAAGGGTTTGATACATTTTTGTTGGCTATCTCGCATCTCATACAAATCTGATTCCCTTTTTCTTCTTTTCCCCAGTTCTTGAGCCAATGTCTATATTGACGAACCCAATTAATATTTAAATATATATATATATACATATGTGTATATAAAAATAGACGCGGGGAATTTATTCCTCCAATTAAAAGGTAATTTCAGATTGAGACTCGAGGTATAAATGTCTGATAAGGGATCAAAAAAGAAAATTCTCCTCTGCTATACACAAAAGGGAGTACGTCGTTGGTTCTTGAAAAATTTAAAACCGAATAAAGGTTATGTTCAAATATTTAGGCAAAGGGTTTTAATAAAATTAGCGAACTCGAATCCCAAGCAGATATATAACACAGAGGTCAGAATTGGGAGCTTAGTATATAAATTACGTTCTCAAATCTTTACAGTGAATTTTAAATGTGGTTACCCCCGGACATGCAACATCCGGGGAAGTGAGGTGGTCGATTTACTAACTAGATTAGGCATTGGTAGAACGCGACTCATTAAATTGAATTGGGAAGCGTATATTATAGAAATAAAGAATAAAATGTATGAAAGGTGGGAGGTGGGATAAAAGAAACAAGTAAGCAAAAAGGGAGAAGACACTATATGGTAAACGAACCATTCAACGACGAGCCTGGTTCTCTGACGATCGGTTAGAGATTACATAACATATATAAGTAGATTAAGGGTGGGCCATTGTAGGACCCTGGTTAAAAGATGCCAATTAGTTGTAGTAAATAACGAGCATCGTAATAATTTCGGGGAAATTAGGAGTTTGGAGCATTCGGTGTAGCAGTGTATAGAATATGAGCGGGAAAGGTTCATTAAAGTTTATTACCTAGGCTATATACACCTTGCCTCAGACAGTTCTGGAAATTGTAGATCAGCCGAATTCGTATGAATGTAAATGCTTATACAATTTCATTAAGGTTGCGAAAATAAAAATTTTAAATCAATTAGAGAGAAATGGCCAAATGGCAGGAGCTGGACCAGAGGGGAGAAAAAAATGTCGATTGTTGTCCATTTCATTTAAAAAAAGGTAAAAATCGTTTCAGATGATTCGTGTGATTTCAAATTCTTTGTAGCACAATAAGGCGCGACAGCTATCCAGCTGTCGTGGAGTGGTTGAGTAGGCAATGGTGTTTCGTTCAGGTAGAACCCGGTTCGATTCCCGCTGCCGCACATTGACACTTCCAAGAAAAATTTCACTTACGCTGGGTTAATGTCCGTAGTTAACGCGCCCAAAATAAAATAAAATAAAAAATTAATTAAATAATAAAAAATGGGGCGCGACAGTATCCGGGATTTGTGACGCATGAAAGATGCGTTGCACACCTTATAGCAAGCTAATTTCTATTGTTCAGAGTATTGCTAATCCTACACATTAAGAGAATAATGTGTATTTGTATCAGTTTATTGAAGAATGTGTTGTAAACATATGACGCGTACATCTACACTTTATTTTAATTTGGTTTTGGCTAATTGAGTGGAGATTATTTATTACTTTATTTACATTTAAATAATAATTGTCCGAGCTACCCTTAGGCATTGGTGCTTTGTTTGGAACTTGGTTCGTATGTGAACATTGTCATCATTGGCGTTGGGTTATAATGTTCATGGTGAAAAAGGAAAGCTGCCGGCAGTAGATGAGCGATAGGTGAGACATAATAACAATTTCGTCTGTTGCTTCGGTAAATGATTTATCATCGAGTGTGATTGATTTTTATTTTCCTCGAGATATGTTAATGTTGGCGAAAATTGATATAATCCGGTTAGAAATAATTACACAATTTTTATCGCACGTTGTTATGACAGGCGCGGTGAGGTTAATTGTAAGGTACTTATTATTATCGTACGTACTAGTCATCGGAGTAGAGAAAAAAAGAATAAAAATGGCAGAGGCTGTGTAACATGGACCCAAGTTTTAAGGGCTTGTTAATACGTTAACAGTAAGTTATTCGATTTTTGCTAGCTGTACTAACAAATTTTATTCAGTTTGCTTTTTTATTATACATTAAATTTGTTTTTATACATAAAAAAATACAATGTTTTAATGAAATGTTTACAAATACAACGAAACCAAAATTATCATTACAGCTTAACGGGTTTCGCACTGTGATAAACAATAGAAAACGGACAAACATTTTGATCATCAATAAAGTGGTGCAAATTTCAAATAAATGTTACATATGATATATATATATATATATATATAATACATTTTGTGTCATTAAAAAATATTACTAATCAACAATGTGACTGTGACTACTAATATTATTCGTTCATCGGATAGAACCGCATTGAAACTTGTAAAACAAAAAACCTCCACTTGCGCGCAGGGTTAATGCTCATAGTTGACGTGCCCAAAAGAAAAATAATATATAAAAAAAAGTACTAATATTAAACCACTATTTAAGCTTTACGATAATTCAGCGAAGACTAATAATTATTGAAAAATATTTCAGAATTATTTAGAAAAACGTAATTAGAGCCCCAGTGTAAATATATTTTTGCATTCGCATAAACTTTGTTTCATAAATTTTTTTTTTCGATTCGTTTTCGAAATTAATAACGACCATTTTATTTCGGTAAACCGCATCGGTATAAACACCGCTGCAATAACAAATCTCCGCATTTTATTCTTTTATTCATTATTAAAACAGAATAAGTAAATCGTAATATTTTTATTTACTAGTTTTATTGAGTCGCTGGCTATTATTTTCCTTTACGCCGAGTACGCGGTAAACTTACATAGTTATAATAAATTTTCATCTGTCCTGTAACGATTAGTAGTTTTTTTTTGTTTTTTTTTTATGTAGTATAAATATTAAAAAAGTTCGAGCTTTTTTAAAGGGCTCATAAAATCTGTCGCATCGCGAAATGCGCCGACCATTCAAACTTCGAGTTGGTGTGATAGTATTTTACGTCAAAATATTCTGAACGGATAATAAAGCGAACGTAGAAACAACGGAGACATTATTAAAATAATCGCGCTAACAATTTGTTTTTTTTTTTGGAATTACATCATTCGTTTTTTTTTTTATTATTATTATTATTATTATTATTATTAAAAATAATGTATTTTAATCGGGCACGGTCGACAAAAAAAAAAAAAAAAAAGAACCTTAATATGAAAAATTGGCGCTAATTTCGAGCTTTAACTAAGGCGCAAAAATTTAATCTTGTGCACGTAAAACCGAACTTGGAAGTATTAATAAAAAAACAGATTAATCTTGTTTTTTGATATCGCTAATTAAGACATTTTTAAACATCACGACCATGAATTATTTTCAGTATAATTATATTAGCGATAAAAAAGGTGGTAATTATTTTGAACGCAGGTGAGTATTTGCCCACTTTTCCGATGTTCTTCGGGGAATGGAATTTAACATTTAATTTACCGGTTCAGTACAATCCGTGGCCACTTCTCTTTATTGAATATTTTTTCGAGGAATTATTAATTTAACCGTCATACTAGCCACCCACCGAGTTTAAATAATTAACAAATGTCTGCATACTTTGTTACGCATTTACAATAGCTTATTTAGTCGTTTATTAGCAATTTAGATTTTAATTCTCGAGTTATCGGTTATTTGTCTGCCGGAAAAACTTCCTTAGAGTGTATTAAAACGAGGAACGATATTAGAGTTAATAACAAAATGGACAGGTAATCTGAAATGAACGGGAGGGCTATAAATGAATAACAAACAATGTGTAGAGTGAAATTTATACTCCGTGGACGGTCAGTGTGGAATTTATTTTTCCGTAGAAACAAATCACTACCTTAGTGTTAAATACCGAGTTCGATGCGTTTTAATTTTTGACAAAGTAATTTTAACGACATTTATCATCATCACGTTTATATGATATTTGTAAATATCTAAGGTTTTGTGCTCAATATTATTTTAAACGGATTAAATTATGTAACAAATATTCAGTGCTATTAAACTTACCACAGTGCCTAATATATATTTATAAATTCTTATAAACATTATACGGAGCAGCAGTTATCGGCTAATGGGAAAACCTATAAGGCTAATAATTTTAGTGACGTTTTTAAGTTGTCGCAATTGACAAATTAAAAGGACCATATTACAAAATTAAATTGTGCTTCTTGCCTTCGCATCTAATTTTATCGGACTTGTAGAAGAAACGACCTCTTTTCGTTCTTCTTCATCTTCTTTTGACCGGTTTCACCAGACCACTGTTGGATGCAGGCTTCTGGGGAACCTTCCTTTCATCTGTCTTGATCCGATTAGAGAAAAGCGATAAAATTTATAATATTTCAATAATAATTTGATGATCTCTAATGATAACGGGAAAATTCACGAAAAGGTGTCCTTTTTTCCATTTTTCTGTTCATTTCGTGTTTTGATCGCTCTAGAAAAACGGTGCTTCTGGAATCAGTCGCGTATTTAGAAATTTTATTCCCACTCCATCCTGCCGTCACAAGTTTTTCTTTGTGGGGCTAATAGCTTTCGGTAAAAGTTGTACCGTCGTTTGAAAAAGATTACGATAAAAATATAATCCAGAACGATTTGACTAGTTTAGTTCTCGGGATCTATAAAATTACTTTTACAACTTCCCTATCTTCTATTATTAAGGATATTAAAAATGTACTTATTAACAATATTTAGCGAAGCGAAACTAGAAAAGGGTTCGTTAATGTTCACTAGAACTGGTCACGAGTGCGGCGACTCGATGAATTAAATGTGTCTTAAACTTCATTCCGAAGAATATTTCAAAAATAGGCAAATACTCCTTCCCGTTGTGAATTATCGTGTTCTTTCGAGGGAATAAGTAGCGCGAAATGTTCTTACGATAATTTTTTTAAAAGCTCAATAACTGATACCGTTCAAATCCCGTTTAGGTAAGCCGAATTTCTATTTAGAACGACGAGGATAAAAGCTGGTTATAATTAAAAGTTTCGGCGAATTTGAAAAATTACCTTTATCTTATTTTCGTTTCGGTATCTAAGAAAAATTTCACTTTATTCGTACGTTTTAATCGGGCACATTTATTGTTTGCCTTCGAACATTTCTGCGTGACTCTAATGTTACTGCGAACTATCACGATTTAATCGTTAAGTAAACGTATTCATTTTAAAAACCAGAAAAGTATTAAGTTAATGGTTTTGCCGCCGAAGTAGACTGAATTCTTGCATTACGCAAGCGTTTTAAAATGACCGTAAAAAGCGAATCAGTAGCTGAAAGAAGCCTCGTGTCATCTCTGACGAAAGCTTGATTGAATCGCATCGAGTACGTCAGAATTATTGTATGTAAAAAAGAGTATCAATTTACATCCCATTAATATTGAAATTACGAAATTCAGTTAGTTTTCTTTCTTTCTTTATTATTATTTATTATTAAAAAAAAAATAATAATAAAAAAAAAAACAACAAAAAACGGCGCTTTCGGCTTCTCATCGGGCTATATGCAAGTTCTTCCTTTAGTTTACATTAAATTTATCGGTTTTTAAAGTACTTGTATGTTACAAAAATATGAGATCAAATTGTTGTGTTTTCTTTTTCTTTTATATACACATGCGCGTTGGAACGTGTGTGTTATATATAGTGACGTACTTGGTTAGGCAGCAACCGTGGCGCAGTTGATTGTTAGGCAGCGGTGTTTCGTTTGGGTAGAACCGGGTTGTTTAAATCCCGCTGTATTGTAGCTTCCAAAAATTTTACTTTCGCAGGATTAATATCGGTAGCTAACGCGCCCAAAATAAAATTAAAAAAAAAAAAAAAAAAAAAAGAAAGAAAAAAAAATATTTGGTTTATTGTCGACATTTTGTTTTGGCGATTTTTTTTCGAATTATGCACACGTGAAATAACGTTTAATTTATTCGTTATTCCTTAGTGATTATTCGAGTAAATACATCGCTGACCGCTAAATTACGTAGCCCAAAATGCTAATTATATTTATCCGCTTAAATTTCTCTTTTATTTCGTTTCTTTTAGCTCGTATGATTTATCCAGTTTAATTAATTTGTTGTGAAACTAACAAATGTTTTGCTTATTAATTTAAACGCAGTAAAAAATATAGTCATTTAAATTATCTAACAAAGTTCAGAATATGAAGTTCTTTCTTTTACACACACTCTTTCTGTCTTTTTTCTCTCTCTATACACCTAGATGTGTATATATATATATATATATATATCTAGTATCTTTAAATATATATTGTCATGAGCCTACTATTGAGTAACGTAGATAAAATTCTGATTTTGCGTTTGGAACTCTGGTTTTACTATGCAGTGGGAAATGAAAAACATGGATGAAATTTTATATTGTTATCTTATTTCTTTTAGATCTGCACACGGCATAGTATTTCGTATATATATACATATATATTTCTCGAGTAATATTCGAATCGGATAAAGTAACGTAGTTGACATTAAATGGTTCGAACGGTTGGGTTGTTGGAATCTTATTCCGATGCCGCACCAACACGATCAAGAGCATAACGTAAATTAACAAAGGCTAGACGCGAGGATACTGCCCGACTATAAGTGTAATATTGGCAAAATTACGTATGTGATAAAAATGATGCGTCGGTGTAACTGGTCGGGCAGTACCGACAGCTGATCTACTACCGGGGTTTTAGCGACTCTTTTCGGTTCATCAGTTATTAATCCGTTTTAGAATCAGTTTGTTATATACGGTTACTGTTGTCGAAGCAATTGCGTAGTCGGCGAACTCGCATCAACATTCAAATTAAATTTATTGTCTGTCGTCACAATAATTAATACGCGTCGAAGAATTTTTTAATATTTTTATTTTTTGCCGTTGTTTATCTGTGTTAGATGTCTCGTTCACCTGCTTTTTGTTCTGTGTCAATTACGCGAGCCTCCAGGCGGAGCAGATAATTTGAGTGGATACGGCGGTCCGAGCCGCCGTGAGATAGCTATTTCTTTAGCTGGAGTGGTTTCTCTGTCCTTTTGGAGGAGTTCGGAGAAGCCAGAGTCACAAGCTATCAGAATTGAGCACACGATAATATATATATATATAAAAACTCGGCCATTTTGGCCTCGCAAGGGGCTGTGCCCCTTGACCCCTCTTGTTTTTATTTATGTCTCTTTCTCTTCTATACTTTGTATAAAATGATCAAAATTTACAACGTAATTCTTACTGGCATCAACACAAAAAAAAATAACGTAACCGCAAAAATCCTATTATAACATTTAACTTTCATTATATGAGATTAAGACATTTTTTCGTTACATTTTTCGATACATATTTCATTACATAAAATTGTGACATTTTTTAAATAACAATAACAAAAGCTTATAAAATATAACAAACGTTACATAAAATTGGGACATTTTTTTGGGACATTTGTTTGGGACATTTTTTCGAATGGGGGGTAGCCTAAGAATTACGTTGTAATTAATATATATATATATATATATATATATATATATATATATATATATAAACTCGGCCATTTTGGCTCCCTCTTGCTTACATCTCTGTCTCTTTCTTTTCTATACTTTGTATGAAATGACCAAAATTTACAATGTAATTCTTACTGTCATCAACACAAAAAAAAGTAACATAATCACAAAAATACTATCCTAACATTTAACTTTCATTACGTAAAATTAAGACCTTTTTTCTAATGGGGGGTAGCCTAAGAATTACGTTGTAATTAATATATATCTATTAATTACAACGTAATTCTTAGGCTACCCCCCATTAGAAAAAATGTCCTAATTTTATGTAACGAAAAATGTCACAATTTCAGGTAACGAAAAATGTAATGAAAAAATGTCTTCATTTTATATAATGAAAGATAAATGTTAGGACAGGATTTTTGTGATTATTTTATTTTTTTTTTGTGTTGATGTCAGTAAGAATTACGTTGTAAATTTTGATCTTTTTATACGAAAGTATAGGTAAGGAGGAGACAGAAATGAAAGCAAGAGGGCTCAAAGGGCACAAACACTTGCGAGGCCAAAATGGCCAAGTTATATATATATATATATATATATATATATATATATATAATTACGGATACAACTAAATGAAATTATAATATTTTTAAAAAAACTTTTAAAAAACTGTTAAATTCAGTTAGAACGGATACAACTAATGAAAATTAAAGTGAATAAACAAATTGTATTTTATGATTATAAATAATAATCGATTTATTATATTAATTTTACTTTCCATTTGTTGGCAAAGAGTTATTATTTAGTAGTACTTTAGTCTTAATTTACTGACCATTCCGTTTAAAATTAAATGTTAAAATGAATTTACAATTCTACTACACACTTATTATGTAAATGCCGTTAATTCTTTTAAATATTTTTTGATTTTTTTGTCTACACTGAATTTGTTCGTGTATTTTAATGTAATTAATGAGGCGAATGAATAATACGTATTTCGTAATGTCGAAATATGTTGGATAATATTTCGAGTTTGTAAAATTAAAAGTATATTTGTTTTAGCGGTTTAAATATTTACCATTTAATTAGTATAGTAACAACAAGGTCAGTCTCAAGCATGATGTTTCATAAATTGAAAGTTCTCGATGTTCAGTTAAACAAAATCATAATTTATACAGTTATATAATACCGAAACAATTTTTAAAATTCTAATATATACATTTTCCGCGCAGCATTTCTGTAACTGTATTTATTGTCATCACGCTTTTCCGAAATTTTTTAAAACTTAAAAAAACCCACGAAAGATCCAAAATATAGAGTTTCATTAACGCCAAATAGTGAGAGAGCTTTTCATCAATATTTCTGCCAGTTTGTGAAGAAAAAAAACCCCAAAATTTTTTTTATTATTTCGAGCGTCCCGAGAACCCAGTTTTAAGATATAGAGTGTTATGAAGTAGAGAAGAAAGGAAGGATTTATTTGCAAATAAATAATAACGTTACGAGTTTTACGCCACATAATTAAATTAATGAATATAAATACGACATGATCTGCGATGTTTAACTTGTAGGAAAAAGAAAACAAAAACCCATTGTTGGCGGGGAGGACTCAGTGGCTAGTACCACGTTACGTAGATATTAGTAAAGTAATTATTAAGTAAAATAAACTAAAAATAAAACTAAAACTAAATAAAACTAAAAAACGACTGAAACCGTCTCAATCGATGTCGTGAATCACTACAGATCCCACGACTGCTACTCGTGTCCGGATCTGATATTGCCCGCGGTACCGGCAATTAATTGTTTTCCACCGTATCTCATCAACGTAGATCGTAACAAGTGTAACGTCAAGCTTCGCTTAACGCCTATCAATTACTTCTCTAATTAGCGACATTGTAAAATTAACAGAAAGAAAAAATCGATATCTACTCTTATTTTAATAATGAAGCGCATTGCCCGTGTTTTAAATAAAATTCTAAATTCTCTGGTCAGTTCTTGTTCAGAAGTGAGCTGTCCGCGGTGTTGGACAACCTGTGTAGGTGTGGCCGTGGATAATTATAATTTATAGTACAAGATGTTGAAAAACATTCCGTTAGGTCTATAAACTAATACGGTAGTTTGAATTCTCGAAAACTGTATTATTATTATATTATATAATTAACAGACGAAAACTTCGTCGCCTATAAAAGAAACATTGTAGTTGTCCTTTTTGCCTCGGGGCAGCTTCTTTGGTCTCGCTCGCTGTTCGGTCTTTACGCTCAAACAACTTTCCTAAACTGAAGGAAGTTAATCTCGTGTTCCATGCAGACAATGCAGCTGCCGCATTGATACCGTCATAAACCATGTACTAATTCTGATAGAACAAAAATAAAAATAACCGGATAAATGGAAGATTGAAATCAATTTAAATAAAACGGAATCAATCGAGAGAAAAAGACCGGATAGATTTGTTTTTTTTTTTAAAATAACTGATATTGCACGTAATTCTTAAATTTTACGAAAAAAATTGAGGCTCAAAAGTGCACCAAGAACAGGAAACTTCTACGGTGTGTGCACTTTATTGATTGATTTTCGATGAGATTCTAACTCTACTATTCGGTATCTAAACACGGGATATATCGTTAAAAGGGAAAAAGAAATACGATTTGCTATACGTAGTCTTTATCAATAGACTGTTCGCAATATGGAAGTTAAACCAATTTATAACGTTTTGTTTTATGAAAACACCGGTATGTTGTTCGACAGCGATATATTATCGTTCTGATCGCCTTTCAGGCCATCCGTTCTCTCCTATTCTTACTTGTTCATTCCTCTGATTTTACTATTTTCTGTACACGTTCATTTATCCACGTTCTTTCTTCCCTCTATTGCGTTTAAACTGATTTGCTGTGGGTTCTTAGCCATTCGGACATTCATGATAATGAAGCGGTGGATTCTTTGGCTCCTCGGGCCTTAAGAAAAATCCCATCTTCTAATCTCCTTCAACTGTATGAAAGTTTTCATCTCTGATCATAGTATCGGATATTCACGCTCCCTCTTTTTTTAATAATTAATCATTTCATCCGTCTCTTCAACTTAGTGTTAATCCGTGGCTCTTTTCGTTTCCTTCATTTCGTCGTTCTGTTGTTGTCTCCATTATTCAGCTACGCTCTTAAGCCATATTATCTTCCATTTTCATTTTTCGTTGGTTTCCTCTTCGTATTCTCTCCACTTAAACGAAGCACGTGTTTGCAGTGCTGATCATGTGTTCGTTAAGTTCTCATTTCGTTTTGTTGAACGTTCTACTTTGTATTCCAGTTTGCTGCATCTTACCCTATTCCGTACTACGCCTCTTATATCCTGCCTCTTTCTTCTGCACACTTTATTGTTCCCACTATTTGTTCCTTTCTACTAACAATATCTGATCGTATCAGTATAATTCCTTCCTTTTCTGATTGTTTCCGGGTAAAGTTCCCCGGTTGACGAATCTCCCCCCCGGAAAAACAACATTATTCTTACCAGAAAAAAGAAGAAAAAAAAGTCCTCTGTTAAAATAAATTATCTGTAAGACATTATCAGGAAATCATTTTGTACGCATGTTCAACCTAGTCTATAACACATCCTAGTCAAATAATGATTTACAGAGTTTGTAAAATAATTCTGAATTTTGTTTCAATCGATGTTGGCAAAAAATTCAAAATACTGTAAATTTACCTTAGGGATCGTTCGCATTCAGCAGTTTCTTG
Source organism: Icerya purchasi (assembly GCA_039619475.1). Lineage (NCBI taxonomy): Eukaryota > Metazoa > Arthropoda > Insecta > Hemiptera > Monophlebidae > Icerya > Icerya purchasi. The sequence continues at coordinate 351,814,647 of CM077115.1, forward strand.
ATAATCGCCTATTAATCCGACGGCATTCCATACCGAATATTATGTACTAGCGTATGAGTTAATCGCATGAATAAATAATAAACGTACGCGTTAATAATTAAAAATACCCGTTATTTCGAATAAGTTGATTCATAATCACTCGGTATATATTCATAATTAATGTGCGTTTAATGCTTTTTGTATTTTGTTTATCTGATTGCAGTTGCCCATTAAATAGAAAAAAAAGGGGGGGCGGAGATGATTCGCCGTATAATTAAAATTGAAAAACTGAATAAAACACTTACTTTCGTAAAAGTGACCTGACCGTTCGTTCTATTTATTTAAAATTATATTAAAATGATTCTGTTTAAAGTACATAAAAAATGAACGGATAATAATTATTTATTTCTATTGTAAGTTTTGTTTTTTTACCGTTCTTCGCAATTGGGGTTTTTAGTTGTTCTCTGTGTTTATTTTCGTTCATGTTCTACGAATGTTCGTTAATCTATTATTAATAAATTATTTGTGCAAAAACATATATGTGTGTTTCCTTTTTTTTTCTCTTTTTTTGTGAAAAAGCGCAAATATTTGTAATTCTTTTTTTTTTAAAAAAAAAAAAAAAAAAGAAGGAAATGATAAACTTATTCCGAAGAATAGATGTGTTTCCTTCCTTCCCCTTCATCATCGAGCATAATGCACACTGTTAATACAGGCGCGGCCATAGTGTCGCATGGCGCTCCTTTCTTCCATAAAGATTCTGAGAAGTTGAAATATTTTCTTTCGTCATCTAGGTTTATTTACTGAAATTCTTCATAGGTCATCATAAAGTCGGTGATTATTAAGAATAAATTACGTAAAGTGGAGTAAACCAACAGACAAAAGTAAAAGAGACTTTTGTCTGATCCCAGAACTAGAATAGATGAATGGTAACGTGAATATTCATCGAGAATCAGAATCGTTAGCCATGTCCGTTTCGGATTGTATAAAGTTGATTTTGCATCTGGATTGCTTGGATATGAGTCCCCAAAAAGAAGAATAAAAAGGACGAACAATCGTTATATTAGATATAAACGATAATGGACGAATTAAAATTATGAAACAAAGAATGATATCCTCAAAGGAATTCGCTCCGGATTTGGATTAGTTCTCATTTAATATGGTCATTGAATAGTAAGAAATGTATACAACGCAATTGCGCAAAATTAATAAACGTAACGGATCGTTTATTATATAATTCAGATTAATAAGCAAACAGGACTAGAAATATATTATTAAATCAAAACATCAACGCGCTATTACATTCAAGTATTTATGGTGAAATTGCCACTGTGAATGTTCAGTTCGTTATTTCGAAACATATTTTAATTCAATAATATATTTCTTTTCGTGTTTTGCTTATTAATTTAAATTATTATACTTGATAATGGAAATGATTAGTAAAATTAATTGATTTACTTATTGTTAAATTAAGAGAAAACAAATAAACTAAATTAAACGATATTCAAAAGATATACAAGTACAAGTCAGTATTGATATAATTCGGATATTCCAATAACCATTATATTAAGTTTATTTTATATATTAAAATTATGTTATACATACATACATATATATATATATATATATATATATATAGAGAGAGAGAGAGAGAGAGAGAGAGAGAGACTTGATCCTTCGGACCTTATCATGAGGACATCTGGATAGTTTTCTATGATTCTTGTAAAAGATTCAGTTTTAATTGATTGCATTTATTTTTAGTTATTTTTTACAAAATGAAATGGTTTTTAATGGTAAATAATGGTTTCGGATTAAACGTTTTACACAAATGATATAGAAAAAGGTAGCACTTTTCGCATTACTTAGCATAAGCCCGGCCGAGTTCTTTAGAGAATGCGATATTATTATTTTCCTATTCTACATGATAATCTGATTTTGTCAACATTATTTCCAAAACACTCAGAGAATGGTCAGTTAAAATCGATTTTGGAGTTTTTATAGTTTCTAAATCTGTAAAATCTGCTTTTTCACGTACATATTGAACTCGACTGACGCAATTAAAAGAGAATTTTACGTTTTCTTAAAAAGCACCTTTTACACCTATAAGTAAAAAGAAATACCAGAATTTATTATTATTGCGGAAAAAGTGTCGCAAGAACGGTTTTACAAAAATTGTACGAAAATTTCTGAAAATGAAACGTTAAAAATGTGACGGCTATACAATGACACACCGGTAACGAATTATTATTTTTTCCAGAATGGTCGAGTAAAGAGGAGGGGCCCAGAAATCCTTGATCCGGGCGAATTATCTGTTCGCCGTGTGGAAAAATAAATATCGCGGAACCGCGGCCGTCTACTCCGTAACATCGAAATAGTCGAAAAAACGGAAACTTTATTTTACTTTGATACTTTCTCGATAGCAGCGGCCAAAGAGAACTAGTGGCCCGAAGCAGCTTCCGTTGAAATGGCGAGGTTTCCGATAGTTGGCCACTTCGAAATTTTAGAGTAGGTTCGAATTGCTATTTCGAATTGCGCGTTTCCGGAGTGGCAATTTTCTGGGAAACGACCGGAGTTGTTCGGTCGCTGGTTTTCGGTCTGTGTTGCTAATTATCGATATGGGTAGAGTTGTGTAAGTTAATCGTCATGGCTAAATATCGGCATTATTAGCATTCTGAGATTGTTGGTGCCGTTTTCGTTCTGCGGCCATTAAAAGTGAAAGTATCGTTGTGTGTATAGACGGTGTTTTATATTTGAACGACTGGATACTCTGCCGCTTGCATTTCTGCGATATTATAGACGACGACTCGTTTGCTGTTAGTGGTCTTCCTTTCGATTTCTAACCGCTCCTTCATCATCCGCGCTGAGGATGATAAGATGATTTCCCCCTTCGCTCCGCCGCTAGTGATCGCTGTGTCCGGTCAACTTTTCGCCCCATTCTTTCTCGAATTATTCGTTTCGTTTATTTCTTCTTTCCTTTTTTATTCGCGTTGTGTAATCAATCTTTTCTATTACGCCTGTTTCCTTCCGGTAGCAAGCCAGTTCTTCTAACTCCTGAAGCCAGCCGTTGCACTAAGTTAGCTGCGTGCACGTCATCTTATTTGTCGACCGAAATGATTGAAGGCGCTCTTCTAATAACACGTTTCGGCGAACAAACTAACCGGATTTTGTTCGAAATTCGAATGTGATCGTAGCGTGGTATCGCCGACGGCTTCTGTCGAACACTCTACTAGTTTATTTGGAACGGGTGTCCTTTTATAGTGATTATGCCGCCTAGTTGTAACGTGTGAGGTAGGGGTGAATTTCTAAGACCAATAATACCTGTCGAAATTGTAAATATACGCGCGCGCCGTCCGAATATTTGTCACCGTACACATTGCTTCATCGTGTTTCCGGTAAAATTGTAACGTCATCCGTAGAAATAATATGAAGTGTGTTCAGAAAACCGAATTGATTTACTTCGATTAAAATTTTTTTCGCATTTCCGGACGGTGAGGGGGTAGAAAACTCGGCTAAAGCTTAAAACCTCTGTTGGGAACAAGACGAATACACCTTGAAAATTTTAGTATGATCCGTCCAGCGGTACAGGAATGCATGCAAACAGACATACATTCATTTTCCTATATATATATATATATATATATGTAGGAAAATTCGACGCGCATTCATAATAAGCTGTAATGAGCATTTAGCTGCAATTAAACACAACTATCTAAATAAATTTTGCCAGCAGAACATATTGTTCCATTAGGCCGTAAATTATATTATAACATTAATTCAAATATGCAAATTTTAAGCTTTATTAATAACGTTAATTTATTAAATCACGCGGAAACATGTTACAGCAATAAATACAAAGATAACATTATTAAAAATAACATACAGGCAAGAAGTAAATCGTCATTAAAAATTAAATTATAATTATATATTATTTTATTTACTATTATATTTCAAATATCAATTTTTACTTTTACTTTTATTTTTATTTTATATTACTTCATCATTTTATTAAACTGTTATCGTAAATAACATGAATACATAGCTTATTGCCACAAAACATGTTCATTTTTATGTTTTTAAACACTAAATAAATACAATTTTTGTTTATGATATTAATTATATACGAATAATTTATATTAATTGATTTCTCACATTTCTCTTTTGTTGAATATGTCAAAATTTTTAATATATATATATATATATATATATATATATATATAATATATAATATATAGATACAGTTCTATTATAGTCTTTTCTAATCACCGATTTACAATTTTACATTAAAAAAGGAGGGGGAAGGTAAAACGCGTTTTACCAGTTCTTACTTTTAGATGCTTTTGTTAAACTGCGCTGCAATATCTGCCTAAATCAATCAAACGTTGTAATTGGTATTTGAGTAATTTTCCGTTACGATAGACGGCTATTTTTTTTTTTCCATTTTAATTGATTCACGTACGGTGATAATACTAGAATATGAAATTAGTTTTTTAATTCTGAATTAATTTAATACTATTTTTTTTTTTTTTAACTTTTTAACTCACATGTATATGACAATCGTCAATCAGACGATACGAATAAAATTTAGGATACTTTCTGATAAAATAGAAGGTTTTTTTTTTTTAATCGGTTTTGGCTTATTATAACAACAATATAAGCACTTCAATTAGTTTTTCAATTTGCAATACTTTTAAATATCGCTTTTTCATTATTTTTTATAAGATTCATTTTTACAACAATTTGATAAAGGTGACTTTTAGTTAGATTTTTAAATTATTAAAAATAAAATTGTGCTCCTATACTTGTATTATAATAAAATATTAATATTTTACAATAAATAAATAAACACCCATATGTATATTTTTTCCAGTTATACTGTTTAAGCCAATACAGGTTGTATTCTTATTATGTTTTTTTATTTATGTTATGATTCCAATGTTACATTTTTTAAAAGAGGAGTGGAAAAGATTAAACTTCTTTAATAATAATACTAAAAAGTAAAAGTAAAAAAGATTTTTTTTTCAAGAAAAATACTTTTATTTAACATTTACAACATTCATTTACTTACGAAAAAATTACTCACAATATATTTAACGATAAACTATAACTAAATTGAACAAATATTTTAAAAAAAAATTTATGTTTAAAGTACGTTAAAAAATGGTGAATAGTAATTATATTAATATCTATTTATTTTGTTACTAATTTCAATTTGAACATTCGCCTATTTATTCCTCTCCGAACGCTTTAAATTTCCTGTGTGATGTGAAGTACTCAAATATTAAATCCGTTGCTTAAAAACATGGAGAATGTAGAGACCGTAAACGTCTCGGATTTTAAGTCTTTTGTGAAAACGGGCATCGTTTGATTCTAATCATTCTTGGAAATAATTTCAACGTCGACTTGAAAAAATATCTCATTTTATTTTATTAAGAGTTCGGAAGCGTGTGTGAAGTTTAGAAAAACAAAGCAAAACAATATTCACCATGTTTCAGAAAATTCCGTATCCGTATGTAATAATATTTATTAAAATATTTCTGCCGACTGAGAATTTTACCTTATTCCATATGTTTAAAATTAGTTCAACGGAACTGGTGTTCGTTAGTAAAAATAATATACTTGCACATGCGTAAAAAATATATAAAATTCGAATTTATTCCCGTCAGAATAAATATAAGTCAAGTGTTTACATCGGTCCGACAATTAAGTTAAAAAAATAAAGAAACAATGAATTATATTACTGCAAGAAAATTATCATTTCAGGTACTGCATAATAACCCAAAGTAATGATGGAACCTTTTATCTGCGACATGTTGGAAGACAAATTGATTATCTTATATTTCGAATAATTCGTAAAAGATGTGAAATATTTGATATTTAAAGTGACTAGTTTTGTTCTTTGCATCAAAACATCGAGTAATTCTATAAATTGTTTCCATCCTAAACTGAATAGAATGCAATTTTTATGCATTACATGGCAGTTACATATAAATTCAACAGTTCTACTATATTCATTTTCGAGCTACGATGATATGCATTGAAATATTAAAACACTGCGTTTTAATGTTAGCCAATAAATGGAAGTGGATAATAAAATTTATACAACTATTTACTAAGTAGACACACCTGTAAATTTGATAGATTATTTAGTGAAAATTGATTTGTAATTTGCAAAAGTGAGTTAAAAAAAAAAACATCAATAGAAAAAGTTTTAAAGGGAACGAAGGTTTTATTCCGATTATGTGGAATTTTTTCTTTCGATCTTTTAATTCGATAATATAATGCTGTGTTCATTTTGTTGCTTTGTTATGCATCCCTGTGAGGGTATAAGTTTTAAGTCAATAATCACTGTGCAATTCGATTATCTTTATGCAAAATGGTTCCTAATGGAAATGAGGGTGAATTTTTTGAACTGTGAATGTGGAAATTGTATAGCGGATCAATAAGTCCTTTTCAATCTACGGATAGTTTAAAAAACTAGTACGCGTTAAGTTATGTTGACCCCGCGACTTTCCAATTAATAAGCTATTTGAGGTCTGTAGTTACTTAACCTATATAGTTCAGCCATTTCTTTCTGTTTTTTTTTTTTCTCTTCTAAATGGGCCAACCGTTTTAATTCAGATTCTGCATATGACTTCTGTCGCGGCAGAGTTTCAAAATACACAGGCGTCAGTCAAATGTGGCCATGCACTAGCGATGACAAAGGAATGATTAAAAGCATTTTTGTCGATATTTCACGCCGGTAACCTGTTAGTGACGTCATTATGAAAACGTGTTCGCACTGTAATAAAATCAATGGAGTTATATGCTTGTGTATGTAATTTTTTTAAAGCTATTCGTAAAGCTATTTTCTCATAGACGTTCTTATTTTCGTGATTACTTCTGTTAGCATTAGTGGCGGGTCTATTGAACATACGCATACGCATGTGGCATGTTTCCAAAGCAGCGAGATGACCACAAATAGTTGAGTATTGCGCTGTTTGTTATTCAACTGATGATCGAATGTAAGCCAGACCATATATTCCCGGATATTGTCGCAGAATTAAATAGCATTGTACAGAGTGAGAAGCAAAAAGTATTCTCAGAAAAATTCCTTGCAAATACTGAATAAATATTAATCGATCAAAGCGTGAAAATTACTTTAATTAAATCTGCGCAACAGACGAAGCAGAACTGGTCCAAAATTTATATATCTGTTCATGCCCCGGCTTATTGCATTTCTCGTTCATTAATATTAAAGTCAAGTATGGAAAACAATGAAGGTGCGATCAGAGAACAACTCTTATAACAGTGAATAAAATTTACAAATTAAACGGTACAATTGTCTGAAAGAGGAGTGTGATCAAGGCGATGAATTATTGTGTGGAAGTCGCGGAGTTTCAACAGGAATTAATAAGTAATTTTCTGAAGACCGTGTTGAGAACTGTGGTCTGAGAAATTGTGTAACACGTGTAAGGGAATAACTCTATACAGATTGTTTGCGCAGGTTTGAGATAGAAATCTATGTATAATTTGAATATCAATGTTCAAAGAAATGTAACAATGAACTGTATGGATAAACAAAGAGTGTAGTTTTTTCGATTATTGACTTGTGAAGGGAGTATATTTATTTATATTTTATATTTCTTTACATATATATATATATATATATATATATATATATATATCAGAGGGGTGAATCCTGATATTTTCCTTGCTATTTCTCTAGGCCGGAAAAATGTTGAAATAAAATCAACTCGATGTACAATCGCGCGCTTTACTACGCAACAAAAAACAATTTAGGGAGCTACTCTTTTTGAAGTAAAAGTTTTTGTCGGTCACTACGAGTATTGAGATAGAAATCAAAAACTCGTCGAACTAATAAAGTCTGTTAATCATTTTTAATGCCTTTCACTGGACAGAAAAAAAATTAAATGTTTAGTGGCGCAGGTAAAAAAAAAAAAAATTCTCCGGGTAATTGCTTTTTTTTTTTACCTCCGCTGTAATATCTTCGTGAAAATAAGGTAAAAGCATTAATTGTTTTAATTGCAAAAACTTCGAAGCATGAATATGTTTTCGGGCGTGAACGCTATTACTAATTCTCCGACATATCTACCGCGCAGTATCGTTATTTAGTTTCTAGCGAAATAAGCAATGTGTGTACATGATTGATAAGTAATAGTACTGAATTGGAGTTTGTTTATCTGCTATAAATTTCCGACGAGTTTAATACGCTGTTAAATTTAAGACGAAGAATTGAATCGATGTCTCCCGGAAGCAATCTACACCGAAATGGGACTTCGTTGTTCATTGATCGGGGCATTTCGATGGCGCAAATGTCTCCCACTCCATCGTAAGTGGTAGCAGCAATCCTCCTTCTTTTTTTGTTTATACGGATTCTCGATAAAATTTCAGAGATCACGAAAGCGAGCCGTTTTCCTTTTCGAAAAATCCAATTCCTCCGACGCAAACGCTGTCACGCTTAAATAACTGTTCTACAAAGCGAGTCACAGGAGTGATCGTTGCCAGTTTCTACGATTCTTATTGAAACAAGCGGTTTTAACCACGTCATTATTTTCATTTACGGTTTGTGTAGCATTTTATAATACGGATTTTAAGGTTTGCTCTAAATTCCTGATGTTACAGCGTCGTCACGAAATGATGACGCCGGAAAAATCAAAACATATCCACGTTAAAGTCATTCATACGGATGACTTTTTTTGTTCACCATCATCCATCATAGTGCCGTACTTAATTCCTGAGCGTCGGCGACTATACCTATTCGTACATTTCAGCTGTACAGACATAAGCATAGTGTTCATGGCAACTGTTAAAATCGCCACTGTACGCACGTAAGACTACACTGCAACAGATATTATCGGTATACAAGGGTAGTCCCGTGTGTATCGTCTGCTGTGTACTATCTAGCGCGCATGCCATTGCCTTTCATATGATTCTATTAGCGAGTATTTAATTTAATTTTTCGTAATAATTTCTGTCATCGCCCGGGATCGAACCTGAGACTTCCGAAACGGAAGCCAATCGCTCTAGCAACTAGGCTACCGCGACGGCTCTACCTTTTTTATTACTTTCACAAATTCTTAATTTATACAGTTTTTTTCTTTCTTTCTTTCTTTTTTTTTGTTCAATCTTAATATTCACTTTTGTTTTTGTACTTTTTTTGTAACATTATTCCAAAATTTGTGTCATTATTTTTAACCATTTTTGCGCGATATGTGACGCTTAGCAAAAATTAGATTACTACACCGGCTCTCGATGCAACGTGGATCACAATAATTACCAAAAATATAAAATCATAGTGCATCACATTGCTTCACGCTTTACTGGAATATTTGAAAAAATGATGCTCAGCTGTCACTTAAAGAACACGAATTTCTTGAGTATGATCTTAATTCTGTACAAGTAAAACGAGTTACCAGTTCTCACAATGATGAAATCGTAATTACTGGAACAAGAACTTGTAAAAAGTGCAGCCGAGTTATGTAGTCCAAAAATAAATATCTGCATATTTATATTAATTTCCAATTTCCTTTGTTTTTCAAATACATCTGTTTTTATTGCATTATACATATATATTCTCAAGTAACCCCTCCACACTCTGTTACTCAATATAATAATTTAATACTGATGGATTTTTATTATTACCGTTACTCGGGCTTTACAAAACTTTTTCAATAAATAAAAAATTTAAATCAACATCTCCGAATTACAATTGAATATAACAGGGTGTACGGGTTTACCTAAACGTATTATCTTTAATTTTAATATTTATCAAAAAAAAAAAAAAAAAACGAAAGAAAAAAAAGCGGACTATGATAATTTAATCAAAATACACTGAAAAAAGTAAAAAACAATTACTCGATGAGGAGATTATTTTACAGTAAAATGTACGTAATAATCAAGATTACTTTTGAACATCACTGGTACTTATAAAGTCGGCACCAAATTCAAAATGATTAGAAACCAAATTAAATGTTTATGTGGTTTTCGATACTTTCTTATAGAAAACGAGTGATTGTATTATGTTTTATATTCGTTAAATTATTATTTTAATTTAAACTTGCTACACCGGGACTCAATAAAATATTAAGATTGTTTACGAATAATCATAATAACCTTAAATATATTATTTTGAATGTATTTTTTTTTTTTTTTTTTTTAATAATCATTGTTTACCTTCTTAGAGCATTTTAATTAAATTTTCAGAGTAAACCTTGAAATTGTTTTTTTTTTTCTTAAATCACTAATTAACTCTTTTCTTTTTTTGTGTGTAAAAGTCCGCTCTAATAAAATAAATGTTTTAGAATGGGCGCACTGCGCTTTCGTTATTAACCCGACTGTTTAAAAAACGAATCTTTAGAAACACAAGACCAAAATTTTATTTTCTCCTGTCGAAATTATACGACCGAACTAAATTTTATCAAAGCGGCGTGCATATGTAGACTTTTAAGTAAAAAATTAGATTAATTTTGTCATTTATTTATTTAATCATGCGACGCAAAAAGGGTTGTATGCGACTAGGAGGTCTCGCCTTCTTCAACCCCTCGGATTAGAATAAGAAATTTAAATTAAAAACTGTTCGTTGTAAAACTTCTTCGAATACAATATTATGACTTTACTATAGGGGGCCATCATCTAGTATATATATACAATTTTGAAAGAATATATGTGTAAAAAATTATTTTAGTATTTTGTTGTAAAAAATTGTTTCATATAATAAAGAGGTATGTTGTTATAATCGTTCGTAAAACAAGAAGGCAGAAAAATCTATACTCATGGCTTCTTGAAAAAGAAGAAGAAATAATCATCCTTCAAAAGGGGAAAGCGAATAATAAAATAATACAAGAGAAAAAAAGAGAACAGGGAAAATAGAGACAAAAATAAAAAATATTAAAACGAAAACTGTACCAGTTGCATAGTTTCAGATACAAAAAACGTGGTGGTGTGCGTGTGTGTGTGCGTGCGATTCTCAACAAACTCGTACAACTGTTACGATTGTTGTCGAGGACACGACGCATACGTCCCACGTGCGAAAGCGTCGGTACGTTAGGGACGTAAACATTAATAGTCGGACAGAGAAATAAGCGGTATATTTGAATAATTGGAAAAACTAGCTAAGCGACGAAATTCTGAATTCGATTTATATGTGTATATATTAAAATAAATAAATATATCACGAGGCAGGCTTGTGATCGGCTCTCTTTTTTAAGTTGTTCGAGGTTACAAGGCTAATTTCTCGTTATTAATTAACGAATATTTATCTTCGCGTACTGGAACATTAATGTAGACATTAAAATAAAGACCATCGATTTAGTTGTGAATACACTTTCACGTAATGAAATTTTTCAGCTTAATTGCCGCGTAGGCCTAGGTTATAGCGACACGTGTTTGGCGGGAAGTGTTCTATTTGTTTCCCGGTTTCGTGCGTTAGTATCTTTTTAAAAATAGAGAAATTACCTGACGCACCTAGCAATAAAGTAAAAGGATCTTTACCGAAAACTGTTCTTTTTTGAAACTTGTTTTGGAAATGTTCTAAATGGAATTTTTCGTGTGAAATTATGATTAAACGCTACTAGTTCATTTGTTGGTTATATTCAGTCAGTGTACTAATTGAAAAACAATTTAATTTTAAATTATTTACAACTTGAAATTATTTATAATTTTAAAACAATTTAAAATTAACCGCGAATGGCTAAATTAAAATTTGGAAGTAACAGTTTGTTGGTTAGGTATTAAAAAAATTTAATGTTTCCTCGCGGCATCGAATTCGCTAGAAAAAACATCTGAACTAAGAACAGAACAACCTGTTGCTTCGAAATTTTAACTTAGCCATACTTGATAATACTTGCGCATGAATTTGAAATTTGAAATTTGAAATTTAAATTGTTTTAATTTGTCTACATTAATTGAACTAGTAGAAACGAACGAATGAATTGGCGGCATTTTACTCTTACATTGCCGTACGAAAGAGTCTGGTTTTTGCGAAGATAGTATTTTTTTACCGTCCGTTTTGGGCCGGCCGGTCGACGTGTCGCGAAAATTACCTCCACCATCATTCCGAAAAACTGGAAGAAATAGGGTAACTAAGAGTGGAGAAGAGAGAGGGATAGAGAACCTAACGGTAGAAAGGAGAATTTACAAAAAAGGATGGAGCAAGCAAAGTGAAAGTAGTACGGAAAAGAAAATTACACGTATAAAGAGGGTAGCAGAGATAAAATTACGAACGAAAAGGAAATGGAAGCGAAGAAATTGTCATCGTCCATGGTGACCATTAACTCCAGCTCGAGCGAGCATCAAAATATCGTATAGTCGAATTATCAGTGTTACGCGGCTTGGCGGTAGGAGTAAACTGGCAGAAATCTTCACGACACGAAAAAGCGTTATGCATCCTGCAGGGGCGATCTTCACTCTCTTTCACTCTGTCTCTTTCTATCATATACGTGTGTGTGTGCATGCGAGTATCGAGATTCAAGCAGCAAGCATTGTGCGCGGGGTCAGCTGTATAACCTCAATTCTAAACGCGTGTAAATTTTATTTAAACTTATTTTTTGTTTTTGTTTTAATTCATGCGGGATTTATATTGTGTCATTTTTTTTTTTTTTTCGTATACTTTATGAATGACACTTTATACTTGTATGTCTACCAAAAAGTGAAAGGAACTTCGTTCCTACCGGGTGTCTGGACAGCAACACTTCCCTTATTTTTTTATGGGTTCGTCAACACGGACATTGACTGAAGAACAAAGGAAAAGAGGAGCAAGAGAGGCTCTCAGATCTTTACACGATCAGAGATAGTCGACAAAAAAGAATCAGGATGTTTTTTACTTATTGGAAGAAAGAGAGCAGAATTCTCCGACAGTGGAATCTGCTATTGCAGAGCCGACGGGAAAGGTGAAAGCCATCCGAGACCGTGTAAACGAGTGCCACAAAAGCTTGATATTCAATTCGGAATACGGCTAAAAGTTTTGGTTTTTTAATAATTCGATTATGTGCAAAAAATTTTACTTCGAATATAATTGTGACGGAAAATATGATTCCGAAGGCGGTCGAAAATTAATCGCGTAAGATTCTTTTCCAGAGGAGTTTAAAAATTAGAAGCCCTGAGACTGGATTGTGCAACTGTCCAGGTTCAACCGGTGGCTTTACTTTTATTTCGTAAGAACTAACAGTTTTCATTTGTTTGTTTGAGAAGATCGGTGAAACAGGAACAACCGAGTTTTATTTTATCGGATAATAAGCAATTGATAGAAACATCAATGTAGAACAAGAACAACTGACGAGAATATTGCACCGCGGGGGTAAAATTAATTTTAACAGTTGAGAAGGAATTGAAAATTTCGGACAAGTTCCTGGATTTTGTCTGAAAAATCACCGACTTCTTCGTGCAGAGTTACGTTATAAAATTTCGACGGGGATCAAACGCGACGAGAAAGTATAAGAATATAGCATTCGGAACCGGATTTATAAGAAATATTTATTTAATCTTAATTTATTTATTATTTCATAGAGCGAGAGAAGAAAAAGAAAGAATCTTAGAGGTGAAAAAAAAACGAACTAAAAAAACTAATCGAGTTGTTGTACAGCTTTAAACGCGCTCTTCGTGTTCCGTCGATGGAACGGGTCATTTTTGCGTAGCGGCATACTGACAGAGAGCAGCGCGGCGAATACTCCTTTATTTATTCAAAGTATTACTTTAGTTCCGTTAAATTTCGAAATTGCTAACGAGAAACGGCCTCATTGTCAGCTCGCAGCGGATGCCAGATTAACGTCGTTTAGGGATCCCGACAAACGAGCGCAGGCTCATTTTAGGCAAACTGCTCCGACTTTTATTAGCGGCAAGGTGCGATGTGGTCGGAACACGAGCGTGGCTACCGTACGCACCTTGTTGGTGCGTACTTGCCGAAAAATCTTACATCGGCCATCATTTTCGACGGCTGCCTGTCATCAACGAAAAAGGATCTCGTTCTTCAATTCGGTCGTGTGCGTGAAGGAAGAAAGCATCGTGACGTCGCGGTGCGGTATTCGATGTGCGACACCGGCAGTGATGTCCATGTCCAGCTTAATGAACGGTGCCGATGTTACGTAAGAGCCGGACACCCGTTTAGTGCCGCGGGAGATTAATTATTCTGTTAACGAGTTGGCCCGAACATCGAACATTGCCATGTCGGCCACCTTCAAATTGGCTTCTAGACGGATCGAATGCCGTACGGCAGAGAAAATATTATGTAACGTGAAAATTACAATCCTCTTCTCGGCGGGCACATCTATTTCTTACAAACTATCTCTGACTGGCCCGGTGCGAGTTCTCTCTTCGCTTCAACCGGATATACGACCTTGAGTTTCGCAACGACCAAGTTTCGTTCGAATTTTAGAAGAACACGAATATTTTTATTGCACAAATAATATTATCATCTCTCTGCGCGCATTCCTTCGTTCGTCGTATTTTTCCACGTGTCATCTTTCAATTTTTATTGTCGGCCACGTTCTGGCTTTCAGGAGTAGTGCGCCCCGTGGTGTGCGCTGGAGTTTTTCTTTTTTCTTTTGGAATTTCAAATTTCAAATTATACCTCTCTAATAAAACCCTCTTCGTGACTCGGTGATGTGCTTTCGCGGTAGTTTCTTTAACGCGGCACGTACTCAATTTCGTTTGAAAATTGTGATAAAAATGATACGCGGATATTTTTCGAAACGCGCCAACCCAAAACGAAACGTTGCCGAGTAGTTCTGTGGGCACGCACGACTCTAAGAATACGCGCGCGACGCGCCGATAATAAATTAAAGCCAACAAAATTTCGGTTGGACAGGCACTGACGATGACTCCTTTTTTTTTTTTTTTTTTTTTTGTGCATATGTATGTGTATGTGTGTTGCGGGGGATAATCAAACTTTACTATGTATGACGAAAAGAAGACTGCACAAGAGAAAAGCGTGTACTACTACATGGTGGTGGATACTTTAAAAATTCTTTAATTTTCCCAGCGATGCGTTCAGGTGCGCTTTTCAACTCTGGTACATTGACTTTTGTCGGGAAAAAGCACGGCGAAAAAATCGGTTATCTGCGTCGGAAGCCCCAGCCTCGCGGTGATATTAGTATTAAATAGAAATCCGACACTTAGCTGTAGTTCAGGCAAAGTAGGCATGCAACATGTTTCGTTCGAAATTCAGTATCTCGCGTTACCTCTGCGAATTGCAAGAGTACAAAAAGAGTTTTCTTATGTATTTGACAAACAGCTAAAATAAAGTTCAAAAAGAAGTAATCGATAATAATTCAAATTCATGGAGAATGTTCGAAAGACCGAATTCATTTATTAATGGAAAAAATAAATAAACAAGTTCCTGCGCAGCCTTACATTATTTATTACTTAATCGATAAAATTAAAATTAACGATTTGAAATTTGGATGCCAAGTATTTTATTCAATGACGTTTGTTAGTGAGAAAAAGAAGAAAAAAAAAACTTTCGATTAAGTGTCTAATTTAGCCAAGCTTTTTTTTTTTTTTTGAGTATAAAATAATAATATTATTTTATATGTATTATCTTTTCTTGGACCCAACAACTACAGAAATTATGGGAAGGGTTAAATAGAGAGACGATTAGAAATAGAGCTTAGGAAAGATTGAAGTACAAGGATTATATCTCGAGATAGAAAGGAAAGGACAAAGGAAGAATTGTAAGGAGCAGGAAGACCCAGTGTTTGGAGCACAAAACGGAGTGCTCAGAATCAAGGGCAGGGTATTCAAAGAAGATGTGGTCAAGTTGAAAGTCAAGAAGACAAGCGGAACAAAAAGGAAAATTATTCTTTTATACGGCCCCGACTTTGCATCGTATCTTTATTCATTTCCTTTTTTCTTTTTAATATGATATTACTACTAGTTTTAATATGTTCGCCTAAAAGGTATTATAATGTATAGTTTTTTTGTTTTTTTTTTTTTTTTTACATAAAAGTTTCACGAATTTAACGTATTTTTTTATAAAATGAGTTTTTTCCACCGAAATCCTTTGCTGTAAAAATGTGTACAAGAGCACTTAACAACAGATTACTCTGAAGACACTACACTTAGAACTTAGAAGGAACGCGTGTATGTTATCGCAAAATAAACATTTTACGTTGCTAATTTCATATAAAAAGAAGTGAATTATTATTTAATTTGTGTTTAAGCAATTTTTAAAATTTTCCAAAGAAGAAAAAAACAGAGGGTTGCAGGGCCGTATCTAAGGGCGGGGGGTTTAAACCCCCGCCGAAATGTCTGCGAAATAATAACTGCTTGAATTAATGCACCGAAATTCAGAATAAATTTATTTCTTTTCAATTTTTAACAAAAGAAAAGAGAATTGAAATTTTTTTTGAATTCTACGTAAACGACTATTTTTTATTTGTTTTTATTGTAGTGTTCAAATATTGCATATACACTACAATGTACCATTTATAAATAAATATATTTCATGATAACACACACATATATATGTATATGTATAATTGAAAAAATATTTTCGTGCCCCCCCCCCCCCCCAATTTTGGTCTAGATACGGTCCTGGAGAGCTGTACCATTTTTTTTTTACATCTTTTATTTAAAATTTTTCCGCGTGATTATACGGAGGATAATTAAGGGGTCAGCTAATAATATATACTTCTTCTGATAGCGATCACAAAATTCTTATCTAAGAAAAAAAATATATAAATAAAACGATTAAGATAAGAAATAATTTTATTTTTACCTTTTCTGATAACCTTGTCCTTTCATATGGCGTTGACCAGATGCTTTTTTTTTCTTTCTTTTTTCTTTTTTTTATCACGATTTAAAATCGGGACAATGTGTGTGACTACGTGTATTTTCCATTAGCAAATTTGCATACTTGGCGGGGTCCGAACCTGATTAGCATACCAGATTGTACGAGTAAAAATTAACTGAATATAGAGAGTTTCGTGTATTTTTTAGCCGCCGTTTACTGATAAAATTCAATTGAAAAAAAAAAAAAAAATCAAACGGAAATTACAAAAAGAAAGACAAATTTCGTGAGAGAAAAAAACTGCCAACTAAAATGTTATATCCAAAAATCAAGTAGCATATCTTTCATTTTGAATGAAGTTGCTTTTCCTCAACGTTATGTACGTTGCATTTTTAAACTATTAATTACTACCTTCTTTAGCTTTAGAATTTTTAGTAATTATAAAGATCACTACAAAAGTTTTTCTATTTTATTAAAATATAACTTAATAGTACTTTTTTTTTTATATCGTTAGTCTTTGATTATACTCAAAACGCTTAATAAAAAAGAAAATTCATCTGTAAATAAATCCATAACCTGTTTGTTAAAATTTATAAATATAAAAAAAAAAAAAAAAAATCCCCTTATTAACAAACAAAATTTGCTTTGGCTGGAAACAATTTTAAATTCACGTATTTTTATTTAACGTGCTACAATGCAGTCGAATTATTTATAAATATAAAATAAATAAATTACTCCTAATTAACAAACAAAAATAAGTGCAAATTTATGTTTCAGTAAATTAAAATAATTTACTCTAGAAACGTTTTCAGGCATAATAACCCCCATCATTAGCTAACAACACAGCGTACAATCGAATAGAACTAAACGTTAATTTAAAATTGTCTCCATCCAAAGCAAGAATTCTTCGTTTAACAACGTTGATGTTTGTAGCTCTCTTTATATTGAAATTAGCAAGTTATTTGTTTTAAACATATAGCAAAGTATAAAAATTTTGTTTAGTGATCGTGGAGAGCACATGAACACACTTATATATGTAAATTGGTGATTAGTATGCTGCCTCTTCACACCCACTGAACAACAACGGTTTTTATATCCTACCCCGCGTGTTTCAAATAAATAATTTAGTAATTTTTGAAAATCAGATTTCCCTTAAACATTTTTAAACATAGCCCCATTAATCAGACTCATTTATGCCTACGGTTCCGGCCGATATTCTAAAACTATGAGAAAATTAAACGCATTTCTGTGTCGATTTACACTTGTGTCTTTTTATAATTTCGAAAAAAAAGGGGGGGGGGGGACTTTGACGAATAATAATAATTTAGGAGACTACTGTGCTTCTCCTTACACTTCACCTTCGAGTGGCTAGAAGTAAAATTGTGTTCTCAAATCTTTGCGCAATAATCACTACTAAAAAACTGTTATATTGTACATCGTCGTGTTTTATAGTTTGACCATTACGACAGAAAAGAATGTACCTATTACAGCGACATTCTCACATATGTTAACAGACATGTTATAATTCGTTTTAAGGTCATTCGTAATCTTGAACCGGCTAAGCTTCTTAACGACGACGAATCTAGAAAATAAGATAAAAACGAGAAATTAGCGACGACGATTCTAGCGGTAATTTACACCTTTCGTTATTTAGTCGCAGATGTATTTAAACATATCTTTAACAATTTTTCCCCCTTTTCGCTTGCTATTTTGATTTTCACAAAAATTATGTAATTAACTCCTTCAGAGCTGCGTATTCGGACGGAAACTCCTTCGACTTCAACCATTCACGGTAATTTTCCTTTCCAATAGGAACATTTAAGTCAAGGCGAATGAATGTATAGAGATTTATTTGCCGGCGATTCTTTCCGATTTAATTAAATTGCGATGGTAATCTAATCTGTTAAACAGACGTATCAATTGCCTTAAACAGAAAACAATGCCTTTTACGCTGCTAATTTACCGGATAATCGGAACCCGACACATCATCGTCTGCGATGATATTTAATTTTAAAATTATTATTATTTTTTTTTTTTGATTATATATTTTTGTATTTTACTTTTTTCTGTTTTACGTACCCGCTTTAATGTTAGCCCCTGTCTATTTATTTTCCTATATTTAAGAAAACCGTTTACATCGTTAGAAGTAATGTCGACGGTGAAGTTTAATTTAAATCGAGTATAGTGACACGAGAGGATCGGGTACGCACTAGTGACACTGATTTTTTCAGAATTTGAGTCAAAAAATTACTTAGAAAGAATCGATAGTTTTTCAAAAGTATTTCTTTTAATATTGTTGTAGTACTTTTTTTTTTAAATTTTAATCTTTTTAATAAGGCGGGTTTTGATAATCTTCGTCTCGTAAATTAATAAAAGCAGAGTAGAAATGAAAGTTATATTTATTTTATTTTTTGGCGGGTTTAATACAATTTTGATATGATTTATAATTTCCTGAAAGATAAATTGATTTTTTTCTTTTTATTCTATTTTTTTCTTATGGTAAGACAAATTTTAATAATATTTCAAATGATTTTTAGTTATAAATAATTATTTCTTTCTATCGGCTATACGTTAAAAATTTTATTTATTACATCTTCAGCTTTAAAGAGCTTATATGTAGAACACATACGTGGCAAATTAACCAAATAAAGCCTATAACCTTTTTGTACTTTACGTAGAATTTTTGATTCAAACAAAAGTGATTTGTGACAGCGATATTTGAACTGTGTGAATGATGTGTTCTGTTTAAATAATAATTTGAACACTGAGTTAGTTGTAGCTTTTTTTTTTAAATTGCTTTCACAAATGATAAATTCGTTTTTTCTCAGTTATACTTCTTCAATTGTAAATATAATTTTCAATATTGATTCTGTATAAACTGTTTGTAGTAAAGATAACTCAGAATGGATTGAACTGTAAATATCTTTGAATTATTGTTTAAGATTTTTTATTATGTATACTCTCACTTTTAAACAAAAATAAATCTATAATAAAATGTATACAAACTGTGGTATTAAAAAAAATCGCGGTATCCTTAAATGTCTTCATTTACCAGCAGTCGAAGAGGGAATATCTGAATTTTGGGCCGTTATTGGGTTTCCTACAATCTTTAAAAAAGAAAATAATTAGGAACTTTTTCCAATCCTACGATTGTGAAAGGAAATACACAAATCGCCCTGGGCGCTGGAAGTTAGAAATTATTACTTTTAAATCACAGAGTAGTGTAACCTTTTTATTTTTATTTTTTTTTTCCATGCAAAAGCTTAAAATTCAAGGCTATTCAAGATACGACGTTGTAAAACTAACGAGAAAATAAATATTTCAATAGTTGGGGTAGATATGAAGGCCCATGCATAGGAAAAAAAGACTGAATTCGAATAATAGTCATCGAATGATGGCTTATCTGAAAGTATTTATGATTATGATAGAAGTGGAGGTGACCTCCCGGCCGCCTTTTAAATAATACTGCGATTTTTCGAACTTTCCCGGGAAAAGGCGCGCTATTCGTAAACTTATTTAATAATATAATTTGTTAATGTTTTCTAATTTATAAATATATTGCCGAGAAAAATAATTGTTACGCAGTTTTCACTGCTGGAATGTAGTAGTACGTCGGAAGATGTTTCTGCGGTGAAAATCGTGATGTATTGTGCACTCTTTCGGCTTATTGTCAATCATTGTATCAATTTCACAGCGGAAGATTTCGCTTACGTCATTGCTCGCAACTTCCTGTCTGAATTGTCACGTTAGGTGATTTATTATTTTGAACATTTCGAATTAATTTACACACCTTTAGCATCATACTAGTGAACGGCGGGAAATGGGAAATTTAATTTTTATTTTATTCGCTGAATCAATCATAAACAATGAGGATGTTGAATTTTTTTTTTTTTTTTCTTTCTTTTTACTGAGTTTGGTCGATGAGAGCATTAACACTAGAAAGAAAGAGAAGAAAAATTAGGTGTTTTTAAGGTTTAGGAATCGGAAAATAAGTATAATTCGAGGCCGAGAATAATAGAAGTAGAGGCAAAATGAAAGAATACAATGGCGCACTTATAGGCGAAGCGGAAATACCGAAATTTAATAAAGGAGAATAAAAGGATAATTGTTCAGCCGAAAAAGCAGAGCACTCAAAAAAAAGACACGATCAACGTCACAAAGAAAGTGAGTAGAAAAGGAAGAGATTGGAATAAAGTAGACAAGCAGACGAGAACTGGGAGTATGTTGCAAGATGTGATTAAATTGAAGGCAATAAAACTGTCGATTTATGAAACGTTCTGAATAGGGGGAAATATTTATAAAGCCACACCACGAACGAAGAAGAAGAGATATTTAGATATATTAATCGTAGCCGAAATAAGAAAATAAAGGAGAATAGAAACCATAGTCTGGAATAAATTACCAAAGGGGGAAAAGAAGCAGTATTATGAGCGGAAAAAGGAGCCCGAAAATTGGCAGCTAGAAATGGAAGAACCAGCACATAACTCTGCTAACTCATTGTTCTCGATCGAGTGAAAGAGAAAAAGATCACGAATCAAACGTTATATTATAATAATCGGAAGAGCGAGAAGGAGGAGGAGTTGAGGAAGCTTGCAGAACACTCCCTAATCTGAGCCTATGAAAATTTTGTAGAAAACTAAAGGAAAAGCGACAGAGTAGTAGATTCCACATAGAAAATTTAGTAGAAGGAGGGAACTTTAAAGGACTCAGAATTTAATTCGGGATAGAACAGAAACAGACGGAACCACAACTCCATTTTTTTCTTTTGGAGCTGCCAGTGAAGAAAATTGAATGAATAGAGAAAAGAGACTTTATCGGAAAATTAAATACTTGCTAAAAATCGAACTTTTTTGTCACATTATTCTCCATATTTTATGCTTAAAAAAAAAAAAAAACTGATTTTTTTATTTTAAACTGCATTTTCACGTAAAAACATCAAAATTTGTTTACCTTATTCAAACCTACATTTCCATGGTAATTTAGCAAATTGTTTTAAGTCAGCCGCCTCTGTTATACTAATAAAAAATATGAAGACAAAAAATGATTTAAAGGGACCATATTTTTTTACGTTTTTTGACGAATATTCAGTTTATCTTCAACGATTTTCATCAGCACTAACATATGGGTACCGCTGCTGAATGGTATACTTTCTAATGGAAAAAGAATCAATAAGATCGGTCCATATAAATATGAGTTATGCGCGAACAAACATAAAAAAAAAAACATACGCGACACAGATTATGTAACCTCCTTTTTTTTTGCAAGTCGGTAAAAAGGGAAAAATGAAATATTTAAATAGGTGTGAATAATTCCCCCCGGTGAAGCATCGAGCAACAGCTAGCGAATAAGTAAATGAACCGTTTATAGAATAAGTGAATGATATAATGAAAATGGAAAATAAGGAATAAAAAACAGATGATTAGGGTGACGGAAGCTATGACCAGAAATAGTACCGGTTGACTATGTAATAAATATATTTTGGCAAAGGACGTACCAATTAAAACCAGTGGGATAAAATAAAATAAATATTTAAAAAAATGTTGATAATATATATATGTATATATATATATATATATATATAAATTCTAGAGAAAAAAAAGTGTTATTTATTTAACGATACAGATTTAAATAGGTATTGATATGGTGCTGAAGTTGTGGGTAAAAGTTAGTGTGTATACACACGCACACATATATTGATATAACAAGTAAAGAAATGGACAATATAAATAATTTTAACGTAATACATTTTATTTAAATTCTTGCACCGTATTTTTATTAAAACGAAATAATCGCATTACACTTTACCTACCAGTCGGAAAACATATTTATGTCAAAAAATGATTTTCTTCGGAAGGTAAGGAGGCACTCGTTTAATTCCTAAAACTTGTCAACAAAAGCAGTTGTATTATTAAGAGGTACTTAGTAGTTTTTTTTTTGTTTTTTTTTTTTATTACTTCAATTAAACGTAATAACTCAGTGTCAGCTATGATGAGGGAATACTTCATGTTCTAGACACGACATTTTCGAGCCGAATCAGGTCTGGTTTTCACAAACTAGCCATTATAGAGGCCTTAGTGGCTAACGAGACGCAAGGGAAACAAGAGCTGTTCATCCTAAATTTTTTCTACGGTTTGGCCATTTATTTATTTATTGCGGTTCTGCGTGTCATACTATCATTTAGTGACATGGTTCAATTTAATTATTCTTCACAGCATTGTCCTAATAAATACTAAAAGCTTAATAGCCGAATAAAAAAAATTTCTATTTACACATTGTGCGCGGTTCACATTTAATATCATCGACACATTTTTAACCTGCTCGTGATAATTTAATTATAAATGAAGATTGAATTGGCACGTATTTGTTTTACCGGTAAATGTTTATGTCCTCCTCTACACACCTACTCGTTAAATATGGAGACGAATGGCTACTTGTACATTTGTGGCAACTGCGAATAAGTTTATCTTAATTAAATTTTCTTCCCCAGCTTAATTGAAAACTTTTATCCGAGACCAAAATTGAAATACAAACTGTCGTAAAATTTTTAACTTACCGCACAGCGAATCAACCAAATTATAATGCGAAATGAAACAAGCGAACCGTCTGGAGTAGGAGGAAGTTGTATACAGTCAATGCTTATCGACCGAATGAGCTGGAATATTCGATTAACGTGGCGAAAATATTTTCAAAACGATGAAATGGATTTTGCAGATGAGAAACTACTTAGGAGAAGTCTGAAAGTAAGAGGAGCACTGATGACCACAGTGTAGCAAATGCCGTACAAAAAAAAAAAAAAAAGGCAAAGGAGAAAGATGTAAGGATGGATAAGTTATGCTCATTATGTTTCATAATGCGGTCAGACCGTAGTAGACGAACGGAAAAATTAATCGCGGCTTAGACGAAAGAGTGTAAAAGTTTTCGGTGAAGAGATGCGATATCGTAGAGTTCGTTTGGTGACGGAACGATTACTTGACCTGTCTAATGATATTTAGTGCTGCCGGTTGGATTGTTTAAGACTCTGTCAATGAGTTCTGCAAAAAAAATATTCCAGCGTCAGGATTCTTCCGTGAGTTTCTGCGCGCGCAAATCTGATGATAGTGTGTTGGAATTCCGAGTGCTCGTTGTTCGTGTTTCACTGAAATCGTTTCATTAATATTTATGATTGCATAATTTTCCTGCTAGTATTTATTTTTGAATTTACACAGGCGTTCTAATCGGTTAATGACATTTCTTCCGTTGGTACTGCTTAAGTCCGTTTAGTTTAAACGTGATAAAAATATTAATTTGTCGAGGTTAATGGAGAAAATGCAGAATTTTTTTCTTCTCTCTTACTCTCGCGATAATAATGTACGAATATTGATCAGGGTGCGGCGAAACAGAAATATCGGTAATTGAAAGAATTAATGTTTACTTTGTGAAATTATTTATTTAAAATTTTCCCGCCGCTTAGCGGTTGACTTAGTACGGATGAGGAATATTTTTCACTAAAATGGAAAGTATATAACAAACGGGGAAAATTATTATTTTTTTTTTTTTATTATTTTTTGAAGTTCGAATTTCGGGGTTTTCAATGTGAAACATCTAATGACGCAATTAGGACTTTAATTATAAATTAGATTATTTTCGCATCTTTTTTTCCCGAACACATGTTAATCAGAGCGAACAATATACATTACATACGTTTTTCTTTAACGTACAACTTTGGCCGCGCAATTTTTAACGGTCATCTAGATAAAGATTTAAAAAAATTACCGAGTCAGCAGATTTTTGTAAATTATAAATTTTTCAGATATGATTTATCATAACCAGTTGTGTGATAGTCTCGCGTTCAGTTTCCAATGCACAGCCGGAGACTTATTAAAATAATAATTTTCATATATCTTTAACGAATTTCCCGTTGTAGAAATTAGTTTCCGTAAACAACATATGCGCACCTGTACCGATATATATTTAACAGATTCGCTGTAAAGTGAGGTTGATAGACTAAAAAATATTTTAAGGCAGAAAATTTATTTGTCAGGGGGCATCCATTAATTACGTGAGCTCAAAATGGGGGAGAGGGTCCGGCAAAATCTCACCAAATCTCATTTAAACTGAGAATTGAAAATCTCACGTCAACTTTTAAAGAATATATACAACATTATACAGATAATAAAAAAAAAAATTATTAAATTTTTCTTTTACTTTTTTTGAAATGCCCCATTTTGCTCGCTGAAAGAATTTCATGTCTATTAAAAACTTTTATTTCGAGAATGCAAAAAAAAAAAAAAAGTAAAGAAAAACGTTCAAAGTTTTTAAAAGAAACAAAAAGCTGGTATAGCGCATGAATGTCCATGAATGAGTAAAAAATTAGGAAAGGTGATGTTGTCTGTTTTTATTTTTAATTTTACTAAATTTAAATAAATTCGTTACGGTAAACCTTAACGTTGTATTATTTTTCTCCTTTAAGAAGATAAATTTAGTCCTTTAACAACCGTAGCGTACATTTCACGTGATGGTGAGGGGGTGAGGAGATCTAGCAAAAAATCTCATCAGGAAGGGGGGTCAAATTAAAAGAAAAACAGGTCAACGGTATTAAACATCAATATTATTACCCGTTTAACTTTTTCCACTGTAGTATTTTCTTTTTGTTATTAACCATTATCATTATTATTCTTCCGGATCAGCAACAAGCCATATGGCTGCCATTAAGTTGATATGCGAGTAATGCGGTCCTAGGGAACTCGATGAAAATAACGCAAAGGAATGATTCGCCGGCAAGTAGTTAATCAAAGCCATCTTCTCTCGGTTTATTATTGTGTTTTCTTACGTGTAAAAGTCGATTAACATTTTTACGTGTTCTGTTTTTGAAAAAAGATGAGTTGGTTTTTTTAACGGCTTCCAATAGAAATCTCCAAAGATTTTTATTTTCGCAGCCAAAATATATTTCAAATTTTCAAACCACATGAAAGAGCGGAAAATACGAATACATTCTTTACACGCTTCAGTACATTTTCAAATTCGATTGCTGCTAAATTTCTACGTTTGCTCTTGTTTATACAATATGAAAAATTTCATGCGCTTTTAATTCTTTAAAATCGTTTTTTAATATTTTTAATTTCTTCTTTTCTTTAATTATTTCAAAATCTTACGGTGCTACCCAGAATTTTTTAAAACCGCCAGAGATTCACAAATATATAAAAAAAAAAATAAATAAATAATTATCAACACAGACTTTGAAAAGATTTATGAAAATAAAACGAAAATTAAAAGTTTTATCGGCGAATTTTTCGAATATAGAAAATCGTTCATCACAAACTGTAAAAAAAGCACAGAAATAAGAAGAAAATGTATAAATTTAGCAGATGTCAAATTTCGAAACGTACTAAAACGTGTGAAAAGAGTACTCGAATTTTTATTTCGAGACTTACGCATGATCTTCCCAGTATTAAGAAAATTACTTGTTTTTTTTTTGTGTGTGTGTTTTTTTTTTATATTCTACACACATTTTACCTGCCCAGTTCCACGGCACTATAGATGTAGTAGGCCAAGAAATTTTAACGATGTTAGTTATTATGGAAACTAACGAAACTTACACGTCACGCTCAAGAAAATACACGCAACAGTACGCGAAATAGCATCTCGCAAATTCTTCCTGATGGCCAGCTAAGACATGTCCGTGTCCAAAAAGGTATGAATGGAGTACTGAAAACTAAATCGTTCAAGGTTACGTTAAAGTCAGACATCTATGAAGTAAAATAGTAACTCGGTCATCAACAGACGCTTCGCAGTGACCGATGCGGAGATCATAAAGATAAGAAAATGCTTGCGCGCTGTATTTGTACAACGTGTATATAGAATTATACAAATAGCAATCAGCAATTTGTGTTCACGTCTATTTTTTTTTTTTTTTTTTTTAATACAAGTGGTATCGTCTATTTATGAAATATGCGCATAAAAGGGTAAATAACAGTGCGTAAATCGTAATTAAGTATACCAATATTAGTATTAATAATAATGATTACAATAAATAACAAGCTCAGTCAAGCATGATGTTTCATGCGCTGAAGATTCCGTATGTTAAGTTAAATATGACTGTAATTTACATTTACATAATACTAAAGTTGAAACAAAGAAATTAAATTTTTTGCGTTACAAAGAGGAAGAGACGCGTCATTTTTCACGCTTTCTTGAACTTTTCGCCAACTTTGAAAGTTCCGTTAAGGAAATAAAATACAATTTTGTTCCCGACAAAAAACGATATTTTCGCAAACATAACACACGCCCGAAAAAAAAAAAAAAAAAAAAAATCAAAAGTTTCGAGCTTTTGGCGCCCCGGGGGTTCAAATTTAAAATTGAATCCCCGGATGCTACAAACTAGAGAAAAATACGAGGACATGCGCGCATTTTTAACCTTGTTTTTAAAATTTTAAATTAAAACACTGACGGGGCACGCCGTTTTTTACGCTTTTTCGAACTTTTCAGCAACTTCAAAAGTTACGTTAAAGAAATGAAATTCAATTTCGTTTCGTAACACGTAATATTTTCACCGATATATAATATGCATAGGGGAAAAAATTTTTTAAATTTTGAGCTTTCAGCTCTCGGGGAGCCTAATTTTAAGATTAGAAACCCGGATATTCCAAACTAAAGAAATATACGGAGATGTGCATATTTTCAACCGTGTTCAAAATTTTTAATTATAATAGTCGCGCCGTAAGGGGTGGGCTACACGTCATTTTTTGCGCTATTTGAACTTTTTGCCAATTTCGAAAATTTCATTAAACAAATGAAATAGGGTTTGTTCCGGACAAGTAGAGCAATCTTTTTAATGATTTATTACATGCTCAGAAGAAAAAAAATATTTTTTTCAAAAATTTCTAGTTTTCGGCGCCCCGAGGGTTTAATTTTGAAGTCGGAAACCCGGATATTCCAAACCCCAAAAAAAACGGGGATGCTCTGGTTTTTAACCTCGTTTAAAATTTTTTTCGATAATACTCACCCCGCAAGGCGGGGTCTGTACTTTAGGTAAGTTACACAATTTTTTAAACATTTCGCCAACTTCGAAAATTTCATCAAAGAAATGAAGAACGAGGGCGTTCTCGACAAGTAGCGATTTTTTCAGCGATATATCACATGTCCGGAACAAAAATATTTTTTTCAAAAATTTCGATCTTTCGGCGCCCCCGAGAGTCTAATTTTAAAGTTAGAATCCGTATGTTTCAAACTAAAGAAATATACGGGGATACGCATATTTTTAACCTTGTTCAAAATTTTTAAATATTATTCTCGCGCCGCAAGAGGCATTTTTTGCGCTTTTTTGAACTTTTCACTAACTACGAAAGTTTCGTTAAGGAAATTAAATATAGATTTGTTTTCTAACGATATATCACATTCCCGGGGGATAATAAATATTATTTTCCAAAATTTCGAATTTTCGGCGCTCCGAGAGTTTAAATATAAAACTGTAAGCTCGGCTATAATTTTCCTATAAAGTGGATCTTAGTGCAAAAGTTTGAGATACGTTTTGGTTTTCTCTACTTTTTTACTCGAGCTATTGTTTACGTGGACATAATTTTTTTGCTGTTGGGGTCTATATAATTTTTTTACCGTAATTTTTTGATTTTATGAAAGTGCCTCTACTTTTTTTTTTTTAATTTTAAATTTTACTTTTATAGGCTTATCTGGTGATGAATTATAAATTTTTTAAGGGTGAATTTTGAGATCGTTTTATATTCCATATTATATATTCTTAACGGTTTTTAGGCGTCTAGGGTAATCTCGGTTAGCTTGAAATCAGAGATTTTCTTAACGAGAATTTTAATTAGAATTTATGATCCAATTTTGAAGTTTATAAGTCAGTCCGATCGTGAATTATTGCATATTTGTTATTTGTTGTCGTTTCTGAACCATCTTATTAGGATTCCATACATTATATGTGTACGGGATCCTAAAAATTGTGTGCAATGAGTCCGTTCCAAGTGTACTTAAATAGGCAGTAGTCAGAATGACAAAAACATAGCCCCAACTATAACAAGTGTAAAATTGAAGTTGCTATTTAACAGCAACTTTAGAATTTAAATTAACTATATTAAAATGGAACCTGGCGCACCGAGCACTTGCTCTATTCATAAAATCATTAATAACTACATTTAAAGATAGTTGTGTTTTCTTACAATTATTCATTTAATTTCGAATTATGATGTTGTTTTACTGCACATGTCGCCACTTAAAGCGTTGCAAATTTACTGGTATAGAAAATTTTATTATTTATCTAATTACTCAATTATTTATTTTAAAAAACACTTACGATTGTTTATTTTATTTAAAATAATTACCGATTATTTTTACTGCACGTGTTGACTTTTTTAAATTTTTTATCAAGTTTTGTACTCTTTGGGCATCATAATTCTAACTGGCGTCCACACATTTAGGGTTGTTTTTTGTGTCTATTTTTTAACTCTTTTTTTTTCCCGCCAAGTTAAAATGCCAAAAATAGTAGAACTTATCTGAACAGCGAGATTACAGGAAGGATGAATAAACATATAGGTAGAACATCCCACTATCGCATATTAAAACTTACAAAAATTTTACTCGCGCGAGTTAATGTTCATTAAAATTTTTTTTATTTATTATTCGTTCTTATTTTAGTTACCGCAGCGCAATTGGTTAAACAGTGGTTTTTCGTTCGGGTAGAACCGGGTTCGATTCCTGCTGCTACACCTGGGTACTCAAAAAATTTCACTTGCTCCGAGTTAAGTCCGTAGTTGACGTACTCAAAAAAAAAAACTTTTTTTTTTCACGTTTTTATATGAGCTTTTTTCTCCTCTTTAATTTGGTTTTAACCATTAAGTGTAATTTATAGATTTTACCAACATTAATTAAATTTTCAATCCGCATTCTCTAATGAACCAAGCAATCTGCCAGTATTAATGTTTTTATCATTTTTGTAGCCTTTTATTTCATTTGTTTTTTTGTGGACTTGCCAGTGGCATTGACTTTGTGCTGGGTTAATGTCCGCGGTTGACGCGCCTAAAAGAAAAAGAGGAAGGGGGGTTATAATTGTTTCTGCTTGTGTGTTTATTAGGGAAGAGAGAAATATTTGGGTTGTATTGTAATAACCGTATTTGTGAATTTAATTTTAATTTCCCGAGAAATCGTAATAATAATCGAAATAAGTAAGGCAAAAATATCGTTCGATTAATTTTAGAATTCATCGATAGTTTTCACTTTTTATTTCGTCGTCAAAGTCGACTTCTTGTTCTACACGCCTTACATGCCCTTGACCTTATTCTTCCCAAACTTTAGTATAGCCACGTCTATTCTTCGCATCCTAAAACCGTTGTTCTCTAAGCTTCCTTTCCCGTTAAATTATAAACGAAAATTTAGTTTATTAAATACACACATATAAATCACGTATTGCAGAAAATTAATTATTTAAAAAATACACATATATAAACAGCCGATATGTTTCGAAATTACTTACTGCACACAGTCGTGGCGCAGCAAGTAACTCCGAATTGGCTGTTTATATATTTTTTAAATAATTAATTTTCCGTACTGTGTGATTTATATTTGTATTTAATAAATATTAGTACAGAAAATGGATAAAAACATTTATAGTCTAAAATTTAGTTTGTAAATTTTTCTTTCGTTTGTTTACACAATTTTTGATTATATTTTTCATTCTGGTTTTTTGCAGCCGATGGCTAAATCACTTATATACATCTCGCTGTCTTCTAAATGTCATCGAGATTTTTTTTTCCTTTTGTTTTTGAAACTTAATTAGAACGGTTTTTGAGATTATTGTTTTTCTTGATCACACTACCCCGTTCTGATTTTTAATTCTTTCCAAATTTCTTATCCATCGCTTTTTCAAAACTTTCCGCCGGGACAGCTCTTACGATTTTTTGTCAATTTTTCTTTTTTTTTATTTGATCTTTTTTTTTTTTCGTACATTTTTTTCACGGTAAAAACTTGTTCGATGAACTTTTATCATTAACACTCCGTGGATTTTAATTCGGTCGGATGTGTATTGAACGGGGACGTCTCTAATAAGCAAGCGCTTCCAAAGCTTTTAATAAAATTTCGGCCGTGCCCCGTAATCATTTTGAAAATTAGTGTAATATCGTACTCTTCAACTAAATGAAAGTCAACTTGGAAAGGTTCGTTAGTTCTATCAACTTATTTAAGACAAAAAAAAAAAAAGAAAAAATCGTTGCGCCCGAAAAAAACTGATGTTCTGTTTAACGAATTAAAAACGCGACTCGAAAAAAGTATGAGGGATGTCCTTAAAGTAGTAAAGTGGTCGCAGGTAGAAAGTGAAAAGAATATCGCCACAAAGAGAAGCTTCGTGCGGTTGGCCAAGGATTATTTCTTTTTTTCCGCCCGGAGTGTGTATGTATGCGTGTTACCTACCTGCGTGACATCAAAGGTGAAGGACATAATTATTCCATCTCGTCTTGCGGGGATAC
Organism: Icerya purchasi; assembly: GCA_039619475.1. Classification (NCBI taxonomy): domain Eukaryota; kingdom Metazoa; phylum Arthropoda; class Insecta; order Hemiptera; family Monophlebidae; genus Icerya; species Icerya purchasi. Next base: position 351,845,799 of record CM077115.1, read on the forward strand.
TTTATAGAAAATAAAAAAGGAAAAATCCAGCACAAAATCAATTTTACTCCATTACAACAAGGCTACACATCGATGAAGAGGAAACTACGCGTAATGTAACCGATAAAAACTGCTTATTGCGTAACCTGATCGGCGTAGATGATACGGAATTTGGAAATCCGCTATTACTGGGAGGCGTGGATGGTTCGTTTTGTTGACTTGGAAGATTCATTAATTACATCACGCTCGTATATTATATTCCGCACGTTGTAGATGAATAAATTATATATCACGTACATCGGAAGGAATACGTGTTCTATTCAGCCTACACTCACGCTTACACGTATATATACAAATATATATATGTATATATATATATATATATATATATATATATATATATGTATATATGTATGTATGTATGTATGTATGCGTGCTTCTTCCCCGGTGTAGCCTTTTTTTTTACATCAAGTTTCGAAAATTAAAAAGTACACTCCGATTTTTCGTACTGTTGAAAGGATAACTTTTGTCCCAGAAAACTTATACGTAAAAAAAAAGAAAATTCCGAGAATTATAACCGAGATGGATAAAAAGGAGAAGATAAAACCGAAATATGTTTCTATTTCTTGGGTTATTTGGAACTTTTTTTTTTTAGATTGATTGAACGCTGCAAATATATCAGAACAAAATCGGCTGGCTTTTCATATGCGATAGACGCCCGATACGTTTTAAAAACGCGTAAAACTTAAATTAATACATCTTTGGTGTGTGCAATCGTTTCGAGTTTGCCGTAAAACACTGTTCGATCTGAATTCAGCCCTAAAACCATAACGAATAATGGAAGAAAAAATCAAAAAAAAAAAAGGAGTCAGAATTAAAACCTTAACACGTGTACATCGACCAATGATAGAGAAATTAAATTTATTGTCATTTATCAAAAATGTAATTTTCGTTTTTAATTTAAAAGCTGTCTCGTGGAATATTATTTAAAAATGTACACTGTTTGTGAATTTTTTTATTCTTTTCTTCGCTCTCCTTTATTTTCGGATCCCTTATGTTCTTTCGTTTCAATCCTTGCTTGTCATTTCTATTTCAGCCTCCTTTATTCGTTCTATCTCACGTCGAATTCAATTTTAATCTGTTACGTGTTAATATTAGCCTCTCTAATATTAAGTTGATTGGTCTTTTATTGTTTAACAAAGAAGTCAATAAAAAAAAAAAAAAAAAAAAAAAATTCTTATTTATTTATTTTTGTTTCTGTTATCGTGTCGTATATAGTGGAATGTGATATTTAATGGTTTAAATTTATTAAATATTAAATAATGCGATAATTATTGTAATACGAATTTAAACTATATATTGCAGTCGTCCAAGTTTCAAAAAAAAAAAGAAAAAAAAGACACCAATCATAAAGTTCGGGATTATAATTTAATAAATAAAAGTAAACGTTACCATCGAAATTGTTTCACATATACGTCTAAAATTAGCGAAACAGATTCCTTGTACATTTTCGAGTGTACGTCTGCAAAGACACGGGCTCTGTCCAATCGAACAAGGTAATAATTTCTAGATTGATCTAATGGTCGAAGTAAAAATATTACATTTAAATTTACGAAATTTAAAAGTCATCTCTATGCCAACAACAAAAGTAATAATTTCCGCTATAAACGACGTTCCCGACGAGTGGCAATGCTGTAATACTTTTTCGATGTCAAAAACTTTTTTGCTGTCATATGCGTAGGTCAAAATCGAAAGGAAAAAAAACGACGTTTGCGATAAAAAATCGATGAGTAAACTCGTGAAAGTTAACGAGCGAGCGAGCGAGCATGCAAGAAAAGGTAACGCATTCGACTAGTGCAGCTTATTACAGCGTGCTCTTCTTCGTAACGGAGCTTTCTCGGGTGACGGTGTTGTGTGCGCGATATGTACGTGTGCGTGTAAACAAATTTATGTTGCGTATGCAATCATCGAAGCTCAGTAGGAAATTGAAAGAAGAATAAAGTCACGATACGGCTTTATATTAAAATTTCGTGATGCCGTATGAGATCAAGATAAAGAATCTATTGGTCACGGAGGATTTTCTATGTGAAAATGCTCGGATGGCGCGAATTAAAATTAATAGAGAATTGCAGTATTTCCATAACGAGGTTAAAATTAAATCGTTCATTCTGATTTTAGAAACTTTTTTGAAGCAGGTACTTAATTTTTGTATTAAAATTACCCCTTTACAGTTGGTTATTAGTCAGCTATTGGGAAAATATTTCAATGAGAAGCTATATTCGAATTTGAAAGAACTCAAACCATCTTATTAAAAAGTACCGGTGCAAATATAAAACACGTAACAAAATCTCACCGGTGGCTTGATAGAATTGAACTAACTTAAACTATATCGGTATATGTAAAATGTTGCGGATTTTGAATTTTAACCATGAGGAACTCACGTTAAAGCGCGCCATTTTGAAAACTGTCCAGCATGATGTAGTTTTAATTGAAAATGATAAATCGGGAAAACTTTAATTTTCCGTTCTCATGTTAGACTTTCCAGGAATGATAGTTTTGATAACTGAGGGGAAAAATTAAAAGAAATCACTATTTCTGAACGCCAACACCCCCCTTTTTTCGATAGATCACCGAAACAGCTAGTACACTCTGAGTTAATCGCTAAAACCCCAGGAGAATCTGTCAAGCCCCCCCCCCCCTCCCAACATCATTTGTTTTAGAATCGTGGAAAAGTCAACGCGCTTATCTCAGGCTTAACTCGCACGGACCACTTTCCGACCATAATTTTGTGGCTGTGCTGCGGTTATACAGTATTTGAACCACAATATTAACAACAACACAACTACCGCGTTGAGTGGTTCACGATCACTTTTTTGTGGCGGATACCAGCCGCACGTTGCAGCTGCTGTTAGAGCTGACGTTAAGAAGTGGTCCGTCTGAATAGTATTGTGTTTTTTCCCCATTATTTCTATGGTAAAATAGTATTACCCACGACCGACCATTATTTTGTGATACCGCTATGGTCGAAAAGTCCTATGTGTTTTCCCTTGTATACATAAGTGTTTAGTAATATTATCAAAAGCGGTATTAATTTTGAAACGCAAAGGTTTATTACATTGATTGATTCAACGAAAAGCCTTACACAGTGCTTAAAGCTGCAGAAGAGCTTTCAGAGCAGGAAGCTCAAAAGAAAATTCGTGAAAAACCACTTTCAAAGGACACAGCGAAGTCGCGTATTCAAAAAATGTCAAATGATTTTGAAAAACAAGTTATTGACAAGATGAAATGTAGTCTCTTTATTTTACGCTACAGTGTGTGATGAATGTACCGACGTTTCATAATATTGTCAATTACTTGTATTTATTCAATTTTTGAATGACAATAAAACGTTTAAAGAGAAGTTACTCTATTTTCTCAAGAACATGTAATAAGTCAATATTTGGAGAAACGTGGACTTGTGTGACAAACGCGCTATAAAAATAGTCAACTTCATTAAAAAGAGTGCACTTAATACACGGGTGTATATTCGAACAATTGTGCTTTGATATGAACTTTGACCAGGAAACTCGGCTTTTCCACACAGAAGTGCGTTGGCTTTCCAAAGGAGAGAGGAAGTACAAATATTCTTAACTAACAGGGAGAACAAAGAGGTGCTGGATCAATTCTGTGAGTCTAAATTTCAAATACGTTTTACTTATTTGGTCGCGATTTTTCGCAAGCGCGTCAAACATGGACATTTGTTTTCTTGTTTTTTTTTTCTTTTTTTTATTTTTGCATTTTACATACTGAAAGACTTAAAAATGTATTACATTCCGATTTTCGGATGAATTGCTTATTTTTCAGGTTTATTTGTTGGTTTTTCTAATTTTTAACGGTACTTTTATTATTTTTTTTTTGTTTCTTGCCAGGTTGAATGTCTAAACTTTCGTACATCGCCGGAATGTTCAAAAAATGCTTGCCGTTCGATATCGACATCATGCAGTACACGCAGTAGTATTAATAATTATAACAGTAACAGTAGTAACGAAGGCTGCTCACTTAGCAACAACACTAGCCATTCTGTCAGTAATGTCAGTTACTCTTCTTCGTTCCCGAAGCGCTGCTATACTACCGAATTGCCCGAGCAACAAGACATAACCGACCCCTACGTGCTGCTCGAAGTGGACCTGAAGGACATTTACAAAGATATTCGCCAGGTAAGCATCACGAATTATCTGTAAAACAATTTTTGTCGCCTACGACATGACGTGAACATTTACAATTTCAATGGAGCCGATTACTGTTATTATTGTTATTCTTAATATGGAACAAAAAAAAAAACACCCTCATCAAATTTAGAACTCCGAGACATGTCAATTAATTCTGTAATTAACTTTATATTTCGCTTTTCGAATCGGACGCTTAAATTTTCATAATCAAATACGTCTTTTATTATTCAATATTCGTCACGACGATGGAGGTGCTGGCGCGTTACCTTCGAGATCACTTAATGTCAAAAAACTATGTCTCTCTGTTACAGAAATATTATACATAACGACACGAAAAATGTAGAGGGTGGAAATTTCTAGCATTTTTTGGCTTAAAAATAACACGAAGATTAACATAACCGCGAAAGTAATTTCTGTATAAAAGCTTTTTTATTATTGGATAGTTTTTTTATTATTATTATTATTATTATTATTATTTTTATTTCTTAATGCCATGATTTTATTTTAATTTTTTAAAAAAAAGTATTACATGGTTCCATCGATTATAATAAATAATTCAGTCAACTAAACAATTATGCTGTTTGTTTCTTAAATTTTACCGGTAAAAGTTAATTAAAATTAAAGAAATTATAATTCTTCACCGACTACGAAAAATTTTGCTCAACAGACTTTTTTTTTCCCCGGTCGAGTCCAACGCAGAACCAATTAGCCATCCTCTACATATATATATATATATATATATATATATAAAATTCGGGCCTTCGGTACACGGAAGGGGGCAAGCCCCCTCTTCACCCCCAGGTCTAGCTATAATTCTTATAGAAGAGTAAACTTTTTCATTGGCTACGCCGTTTTTAACTTTCATTACATAAAATTAAGACATTTTTTCGTTACCTTTTTTCGTTACATAAAATTGTGACTGGAACAAATTTTATAACAGGACACTTTTCTTGATGATCCCTGGCGTAAAAATAGCATAGCCATTAATATACATATATATATATATATATATATATATATATATATATATATTGGACGTCCATTTACAAACAAGGTAAAACTATCTCCACTCCACTCCCGCTATCTGGTAATTGAATACTAAAAAATCAATAATATAGATGTTAATGAGCTAATCCCTTAAAGACAGTTTTCTCCGGTAACCGGAATTTTTTACATATAGAATTCTGTCGAAATATAATTTACCAATGTACTTCGTTAACGGAGAAGAAGAATTCCATCGCGGAAAACCAACTGTTAATATGATATTGCTACACGTCATCTTGAAAAAGCCCCTTTAATCGCTATAAAGGGCTGGCCGTAAGGAAGTGCTTATTTAAAAAGGAACCGTTGATGTCATTTATTTAGTATGAGAAATTGTACGGTTCTTATTACTTAGGTAAGCAGTTCCTTACAGAGTCACCTTTTTAGATATTAACGGGAGAATTTTCGATAACGTAACAAAAACGATTGGTTAATTCCTACTTGCGGACATATTGGTAAATTATGTATCAACAGAATTTTATTTGTTAAAAATCCGATTACTAATAGGACTTGATAATAATGAAATCTATCTTTCGACAGTTTGGAGCCCGGTAAGAAGACTCATTCGTCATCCGGCGTTTTTTCGGTACGTTCATTTAATTGATAAGCGCCGTGTAGCGTTCAAAAGAATCATCCGGTATGTTAGAATTAACCGAATGCTCTTGTCGAGGCTTTCGAATTAATTGCTTTTTATTGATTTTCAGGAATTGCTATGGAACACAAATCAAGATGAGCTGCTTACAATTGCAACGTATTACTTTGATGGGCAAGGTAAAGCGGTTAGACCGATGATCGCTATTCTTATGGCCAGAGCAATTAACTATCATTTAAACAAACCGTAGGTATTATTTGTGAAGTCTCTTTGTTCTGTTACTTTGCGTGCGGTCGTCCCGTATAAACTGTACAAAGTTCTGTAATCAAGTGAATTCTTCGAAAATAGTCCGTATTATGTGAGACATTTAAATTTACTGATTTCGCAGCTTTTGCAAATTATAAAATTTGCAGCAGTCTTGGCTCGAAATTGTCGGCGCGGATTGGCTGAGCTTAGTAAGACTACGAAAAATGTGCCTAGTTTTGTACACCTGAACAATATGGAATCTGTGGTGGCGTTATTTCGACGAATTTTAGCTGTAGTGTCGCAGAATTTTTACTGATCAATTCGGTCAAAATTACGCAGGACATTAACTAAACTTAAGTAGCGATGCTGATATATTTACCGACGAATTAAAAGCCCGGCCAAGTGCAACAGTATAAAATACGAGATATTCTAAAAAAAAACATTTTGAGGCTATCTATCTCTCGCTTACAGCGGGAAAACACGATTATTCGGGTTTACCAAGATGCCAGGCGAAGGAAAACAGCAGTTTTTCGTTCGAAAACCTTTTTTTTCAGTCTTCTAAAATTTTAAAATAGTAAATTTAAACTTTGAAAAAATTTCTATCGCTGTACAGGGACACGCTTTCGTTTCGGGGGTAATCAAAACACTATTCGAAAAGAAAAGAAACAAAGTTTTCTTCCGTGTGAGTTTAGACTTAATATTCAATTTCTAGATAAGAGCGCGTATAAAGCACGTAATAAAAGTAGTTTTCCAAATTCGTTTTTTTTTTTTTTTTTGGCCCGGCGAAGAACTCTATTTGGCCACCGACTAGCAGATGGATCTACAAAAGGTTATACCGAGAGATTTTATTTTTGACAATAAATTTTAATACTGTAAATAAGATGGCCTCGCCACAACATAAAAGTTGAAGCAGCGTATATGAGTGGGAAAGATGTTCCTAGCAGTCAGAGTTCTTTAAGAAACATAAACCTATCATTCTAGAATCTATCGTAACGAAACAACAAATGGATAACATCGTTCATTCAAATCGGCGTGAACATGGTCGCTATTACATCCCGAAGAATTATAGAAATTCAAATCTATGCGCGAATGCCCCATTCTTAATCTACATATAACGGTGAGAAACCTACGTATAGAACGAACCGAAGTATTTTTGGAAAGGGAAAAATACCAGGATGCAGGGGAATATAACACCTACCGGTGGTCTGCGATATTTTATATTCAATCCGATCAATACGACTATTATATTTTATCTTCCGGTATAGGTCGGAGAAGGGAATAGACGAGAATCGTATTTCAATAAATTAACATTAATGGCTGCTCTATATACCTTAAACACCATTTTTGAAACGGATATTATTTTTTTCTTTTTTTAAGAACGACGCAGTCAGCTAAAATTTACTTTTCTATATCTATATTGTACAACTATCATCTGCTGTCTCCATAGCGGGGTCCAAAAGATTGAGTTATACATACGCGTATGTGTAGAAATTTTCAGACCAGAGATGATATAAAACTTCTGTATCTATCAGATGGTCGATCGCTCTCGATGGTCCTTTCTCGTAACTATTTCCCAGCTTCCGTTACCTAACCCTTCTTTCCTCGGTGAATATTTCCAGACTCTTTGTTATACCCTTTTTTTATTTTCTAATGGCACTATCTTCTCGTACAGCCGGTACCTAGTTCTCGGCCTTGGCTTCTTTTTTTATTCCGTTCAGTCGTCGTTCTGCTGTTGTCTTCTTAATCAGATTAAGAATTAATCATTCTCTTCTTCCCACTTTCGTTTTTCTCCATCCTTCTTTCTACAACACTGATTCTCCTTTTGAATATGCAACGCAAACCATGACTTTTTTCGAATTCAGCAAAACGTTCTCTTTTATATTCGAAAATCTTGACTCTTAGTCTTCCGGCTCCTTGCAGTGCTCCCTTTATCCTTTCCTTTTTTTTCTTCTTTTTTGACTCGTCAACCAGGGGGGACCTCATCCAGAAACAATAGGAAGAAGTGTTAACTGATTAAAACTTAATTCGATGGGACATAGCTAAAATAAAGGAACCAATAGCAGGGACGACAGACTGAGAGAGAAATGACAGAATGTAGCACAATAAGGAGCAGGAAACCAGTAAATAAAGAGAAGAACGTTCCGCAGAAAGAGCAGAACTTTCAAAGAAAATGTGATTAGCATCACTTATAACTGCTTCATTAGAATGAAGAGGGCAATAAGGAGAGGAAACCAAAGGATAGCGGGAAGAGGGTAATAAAATGTGATTGAAACGTAGCCGAATAATAGGAACAATAACAGACCGTGAAAGGAAAGGGAATTCTGAGAATTAAGGATTAGCAGGAAGATTAAATGAATTAAAAGGTAGAAAGAACGATAGTTGGCAAAGAAGGAAGGGTACGTATCTGACCAAAGTTTAAAGTGAAATTTCTTACTTAAGGATAATAGATTAGTACTTGGGATTTTTTTAAAGTAAAAGCGGGCGTGAACAGCAACCAGAGCTAAAGCATCCACCATTTCATTACCATCGATGCCTCTATGGCTAGGAACCCACAGCTGATCAACGTGGATAGAGCGATGAAAAAAAAGGGTTCTGAATGGGAGATCGTATACGAAGAGAGTGATGGAGTCGGAAGAGCGAGGGTGAAGAGGTAAACTGATAGCCTGTAGGACACTCACGGATTCAGAAATGATCAGATAGTGAGAAAAGTTACAATTAGAGAAAATATAAATAATTGCACGTAAGATTTTCCGTCTCATCTCCAGCAATAATTCTCTTACTTTAAAACCAAAAAATGTATTATAGTGCAGACACGGATGTGTTTTTATAATTTTATTACTCTAGAGATTGATCGTAATAATATTCACAAGGCCGTCGCCAGCCGATGAACCAGGGAGGGGCAAGATGTTTGAAAGAGTTACAGGAAAAATAAAATTTGTAAGTTGTAAAGGCTTAATATTTTATTAAACAAAAATAAAATCTTAATTAAAACATAATTTTCATGGGTTTCTGACAAATTGTTCTACTACTTTATTATAAAATTCTTCTAAATTGTTCATGATTACACACCTATGAATACTGATCATGGCCAGTTGATTAAAAAGTTTCAAGATTTCAGGGGGGGGTGCAGCTGCCCCCTGCCGCCGTTGGCGACGCCCATGAATATTCTTATGCATTTCGAATACATACATTAAAAATCATAATAAAACGGGAAAACGATTAATTAAAAATTAATATAAAAAGTAAGGCACTTTAAATAAAACACGGAAATTATAGTGAAAAGTTGAAATAATTATTTAAAATTTTAAAACTGTCGCTTATTATAACGGTTTTTTAAAGCTACCTTTACAATATTGTTTTCTAATGGCGGTGCTTATTTATAAAATACACACCTATCTATCCTAAAAGTACATCGCATTTGTATATGAAGTAATGGATTTTATTTGCTGTTCCGCACGAGGAAAGAATCTTGTTCGATAAGCCGTGAAAAGTTAAAAATTTCTTTCCAGTTGGAATTTCGATAGCTTTTTTCTTCAATTATATATACCGAAGACTAGATTGCTTTCAAACAGATTATAAGATCATACACGTTTGTTATAACCTCGGAGGTACTGCGATACTTTTATATCCCCCCGGAAACACTGTAGTCCCCGATTTATGGAAGTTGATGAAATTCATCGATTTTTCAGGAAATCCCAGTGATCTCTCATTTTAGTTTGATAAAAGAAATTAACTTTGCTGGATTTTCAGTTTTGTGAGAGAGGGTGCGAAATTTTGTGTATGGGACATATTTCGCTTTCGGGAAAATAGGTACACGCCAATTCCGTAAATCGGCCTAATAAAGCCGAAGAAAAAAAATTCTATACCAGCTGGAGAGGCCCTCTATGTAAAATGTGAGATTACACATGTTGGTATGAACTACATTTCTGAGAGGTGTCTTGCGCCGTTTTGAATTCGATGTTGAAGAAAGGCTTTCGAAGATCTTATTATATTGTTCGCTAAGAAAGAAGGTAAAAAAAAAAAAAAAAAGTTGCTGGTCGGAAGGCTATTTATTTTTGATTTAGCTAATTTAGGATTATTTAAAAAGTGCATTCCAACGAATAATCGAATGTTTCTCAATGGGCGAAATTTTATGGAGCACGCACATACACACACGCGCGCTACACTGTGAAAGTGGAGAAAGAACATTGAGAAAAAAATGGAAAAAGAAAAAAGTGAGCAAGTTTAAAAAAGCGACCAATAAGTAGTTTAGAACGTTTCTTTTAAACGTGTTTGAAACGCGTTTCGGTATAATTTATTTCTTTTATCTGGAAGGAAAATTTTCTTCCCCAACCTTGCGGTATTAGAGCGTTTTCTCGCAGGACACTGGACCAAACGGTGAATTAATCTTTCCGATAGCTCGTTTTTACGGGAACTGGTTGATTTGTTTATATAGTGTTTTTATACTTGGTACGGCCGAATATATATATATATATATATATATATATACATATATATACGCAAACCGTTCTAAAAATAAACAGCCGTCATCGGGGGGGCTATTAAATCAGAAATGTTAATGACACGCCGTCTCTAATTGGAGGAAGATGATTCGGATGCGACTTTGTGTAACCCGAATGGCTGGCCACGGAAAGGTAGTTGATCTCGCATACCAAACCGAAGTGCCCTATAGCTAAAAACCATGATGAAATCACTGCGATCATGACTATTATGATAAATATATAATAGATACATGGGCATATATATCTAAGTTTTGTTACGGTAAGCTTATCTGCGAGTTCAAGGTGAACCGTATGGGCTAGTTTTATTGGTAACCTATCATCCAGTTTCGTACTTGAGCGTGCACGATATATTTATAAAATTACCAGCAACCGTAAGCAGGCAATCTGCATCATCCGCTCGGACCTTTGTGTGCCTTCCGAAAAAGAGGGGAAAAAAACGCCCAAACACCTACCTAATTTTCGTGACCGAGGAATGCGTAAACTGAACGGAATCTAAAAAGTTGCATTACGTACGAGGCTGCTGAACATTTTAAATTATACATTTTGTCGATATCTACAATGTTATCGGATTTTACCTTCTCATTCTAATAGTGCGATTAATATCAGACTCGGTTCGTTGGCTGCCTGATAATTACAATGTTGTTTGTAGCGCCGAAGGTAAACTGGATGCACCGCATCGGCGGATAGGTTGAAGCGCGTGCAGTCTATTGACACTGGACCATATCTCGTCTTGCTGCTTCTTTAATGTAGTCGAGCTCGCATGCAATTCAGAACGACTTTCCGTCCATTCTATCAAGAGCCGGCCGTCTCGAGTATAAAAGTTTCCCATCCGTTCGGTCAATTTAAAGAAATGCAATTATTCAGTTCGGTACATTCAACGGTTTACAAATTTCTCGCAAAAGTCGCTTTTTCTTTTTTCTTTCCTTTTTTTTTATTATTAATTTTTATTGTTAAAAAACTCGGTAAAATAATTTTTTAATTTCTCGGAGTTCACTTTGCACAATTAAAAAGTTTCGATTTTTCTGGTTTCGCGCTGTCGCTCTTTTTGATAATTAATCCGCTGTCCGTTACAACTGTTTGCGCGCGAGCAATTAACGGCAGTGGGTCATTGACGTCTTTTACATTAATAAAACTAACCTTCTTTTGGTTATAAAAACTGAATATTGACTAACCTATTAATTTTTTTTCCGACGCGTGTTTGCAATCGAAATAAAACATATTTCATAACTACCTATTGTGCGATGACTAGTCCGAGTATATAAAGTAAACATGAAAAATACTGATCACAGAAAAATTTAATAAAAAACAAAAATATGTTACTGCACCTCTTAAATTCGAAGATTTATGAAACTGTATATTATTAATAAATTTTCCTATCATTATTTTTTTTTCGTTTACAGTATCTTTTTTTTTTTTTTTTTTTTTTTTTTTTTTTTTTTTAGAAGCTCATTATTGATGTAAATATTACATGTCTTATCAATGGTGAGACAATGATAACGAAATGGAAGATATGGGGCTACCAAAGACGTATGGACTAATCGATTATTAGTTCGATACTTTTCCATCAGAAATCCTGACCTTATTAAATATGCTCAAAAAAATATTGGGAAGCGATATGATCAAACCCATTTACCGCCCGCAGTATAAAATTGTTCAATCCAACATCTCTAACGTTCCTTGATTTAGTTATACTTTGTCCATTTCTACAAATACTAGGTCGTTTATTGTTACAATATGTCGCCTCCGATTAACTCCCTACTTCTATATATAACATGGGATTAGCTTCTTCTCCCTATTGTTGTCAACCTCCACTAGACTTAGATAATGTAGCGAATGCCGATCACCTCATCTTTAAATGTAATCCGCACACGGAAATAATTTGTACGACCCAGTAGCATATACTTTCAGATCCCTCTTCTATGCAGTGTTAACTCTATCTTAGATGTACTGTTGTAATATACAAGTTATTTGTAGGTGAATACATCCTGTTTGTTAAAATGGTATAATAAAACACAGTCAACTTCAGTAGTTGTGTCTTCTTCGCCATCACAAACATTATTATCATCACAGTCTACTGCATCATCGGATGGAATTTGTTGTTGCATGAATTGAGATGCTAATTCATTTATGTCGGTACATGGATCTTCCACATGCAATCCCTCGTCTAGTAAACAATAATCTAAGACACTAATTGTGAACTTTTGTTGACCATCTTTGTCCGTTTAATAGAAATCAAATTTCCAAAATCATACTTATTAAAGTGTCCGCGTCCGTAATTGGGAAGGTCCGTTATTGGAAAATATTTTTATATTGTGTCTTATGGGAAAATGCCGGGGATTTTAAAATTGTCCGCTATTAGGAATTGTCCGCTATTTAGAAGTGTCTGTTAGTAAAAGTTTCACTATATATATATATATATATATATATATATATATATATATGTATATATATTAGATAGGCTCTCGTATTCGAGATAAGCCGTATGCATTTCAGGTAAATTTGATGTTAACGACATACATATATTAGGTTAGAAATACGAAGTCTGCGGGAATTTGACAAATGGGTGCACAACCACGCAACCACAATTCAGCGTGGAGCACGTAAGCTGCAGTACAACAACTTCCGCGCTGCCAATCAACGCGAAAAAAAAGATATCAACTGCGCGGCGAGGTAAGGCAATTGGCCTGCTCACATTGTTGTGATTGCTTGCCGGCTGAATATTTATGCAGCGCTAATGTACACACAAGATCAAGAACTGATTATAGCCGCTTGTTTTCACGTTATAAATGCAGCCTAAATGTGTCTGCTGCTGTGCAGTAATTAGCGCGCATATTTTGTCAATGCGTGGGATTGAACTGAGGAAGCATCTAAAATGTTTCGAATGAGGATTCGTTTCGAAATATTCCTGAAATTTATGGGGTTTATGATGAACGATCAGGCAGTATCACATTTTTTTCTTTTCTACGTTAGCGGAGTTATCAGCTTTTTTAGTTTAAATTCACCTGAAAGAAGAAACTCATAGTTATTAAAATGTCGTTTAAAAAAATAATCTTAAAATATTTCTCTTTAATTACAATCGTTATAAACAAATTATAACTGATTTCATATTATTACACATAACCATAAATTTATAAAAATATTATGTTTCGCATTTATAATATTATTTTTAACATTTTCATGAAAACTCAGTACTGATTTATTTCACTAGCCAAGAACTCCACAAATTTCAGGAATATTTCGAAAATCAAATGACTCCTCCCTAGAAACATTTTAGACTATTGTTCGAACTCAAGGAACAAAAGTCAAGCGCTCTAGTAACTTGTGTAATGATTGTTTTTTTTTTTTTTGTTTTTTTTTTTGTTTTTTTTTTATGTGAAACATCTATTGGCGCGCCTTGGGAATAAAACCGATTCGTATGCCGTGACGAAAACGGCGTGACGTCATGCCCTCTCTCCACCAGCGATTGCTACTTGCTTGCGTTGCGTGGCGGTGTGGATATTATATACTTCGTTGCTTTTACGTGCGAGTGTGTATTCGCCCGCATCGCAGAACACTGTACTTTCTTTTAATTTAATTTGGCTTCTGCTTTTATAAAAATTTTAAACTAATAAAATTCTACTTTATTTTCGCAGTACACAACCACGCAAGAGATAGGTGATATACATATTATAACTGAAACTCAAAATGACCAAAATACATCTAATTTGAGCCATATATATTTTATTAACGAAACTCGCATGTTTTGATTTATTCTATTTCATTTTTATTAGTTTTTTTTTTTTTAATTATAAATTCTTTAATTAACGATCTATTATGATGTTTCACATCTGTCGGGTGTCCCGTGACGGCCTTCTTTTTTAGTTTTTGGAAAATTTTAACTATTCTATTCGTTTTTTTTCCCTTCTAGATACTCATTTATTAAAATATCGTTTTTTAGACGAATTATTGTTTCTAAGCTTTATGTGTTACTTTACATTTTTTGAAAGTATTTATACTTGAAAGAAGTTATTCAATTTTGCCCATACCAGTATTTGGAAATAACTTATAATTAATTTCATTATAACGTAAACAATTAAAAGATAAGTTTTATTTCATCATCATCATCATATAGTGCGTCATAGTCAGCGTTCTAAGCGTTGACGACCCACCTATTATTCGTACATTTTAGCTGTACAGTAGGTAGACTAGGCAATTGTTATACGTAACGGTAGTGTGCACGCAAAGCTATACTTGCGAGTGATATTGTGATTGATTTATCGCACTACAAGTGCAGTCCCGTGTGTGTACTAACTAGCGCGCATATGATGGTAGGTATGCATGTTTGCCATTGCCTTCCACATGATTCTCTATTAGCGAGTGTTTCATTTAATTTTTCGTAATAATTTCTATCGTCACCCGGGATCGAACCGGAGACTTCCGAAACGGAAGCCAACCACTCTAGCAACTAGAGACTATTGCGACGACTTTAGTAATAATGTTTCTAAGAGCATACATTGCAACACGTAGAGGTTGACTTATAAGAGATATTAAGGAAGGATTTGAAAGTCCCTTTTTGAAACTTGGAAATGTACTGTTGCAATTCCAACTATAACTTATAAATCGAATTTGTATTATTTTTAATTAAAAATTCTTTTTACCGCATGAAACCAGCGGTTTTTCATTTCCAACAACTATTACTTGATAAACACGAAAACACACAACAAATTTGAACAAAATTTGATTTAAATATTTCCAGTACTTTTTAGTTGAAATTTTAACCGAACACGTAAACACAATTTTTATTATACTTTTCAGTTTATTAAACCCTCGCAGTAGAACTTTTGGAGGGTCTTGAGCTCCGTAAACCTCTTAAAGACTTGTATGATTAGAAATTATAAGACGTCAAATAAATTTTGCGTCAGACCTATTTAACTAAGGAAGGAGTAAGTCAACCTGTTACAAACTTTATTATTAACTTTTGTAATAATAAAGTAAGCGTATATTGCTTGAGTTAGTTCGTCGTCATTATAACGGTAAAATATTTTAAAAGGGGAATAGAGCTTTTTTTTTTTAGCCTGAACAATATAAATTCATTTGGCCAGCAAGCTAACGTTCAGATCATACTAAATTCACGGAAACAAAACAAAACAAAAGAAAAAAAAAGAAAAAGTAAGAAGACATTTTCTTGTTTTTATCTAATTATTTAAACCTTACTTATACTACTGGCTAATCAGTATAAAGGAAGTAACTACGTCCTGCAATATGGCCGCAACTGCAGAGCAGTGCCCACAATGCTCAGAGAAAATTAAGAAAACAGAAAGAGAAAGAAAAAAAAAAATTATATATATAAATTAACCTTGACCACATCTTGCAATATGGCCGCAACTGCAGAGCAGAGCCCACAATGCTCAGATGAAATTTAAAGCAACAGAAAGAAAAAGAAAATACAAATTAACAATGATCACATCTCGCAATATGGCCACAACTGCAAAGCAGCGCCCACAATGCTCGATGAAATAAGCTCGATAATCAACAATAACGCTAATATAAATGGAGTAATCATTCCGCCCAGAGTAGACAAAATAAAATTAAAAAAAAAAAAAAAAAAAAAAAAAAAGTTTGGATTTTTAAATTTCAATTCCATTTCTTTTGATAAATGAGAAAAGAATAAACAATGTGTGATCACCACAAACAAGTAATTGAAAAATGCAGAATGGAGGATATGAACCACAGCACATCAGCTGATCAAAAAGGAGAACTCTATCCGTAGATAGGGCCTCACAACTGAATAACAAGTGGTTGATATCCTCGCGATACGCTGTGCTTATATGATCGCTACAAATTGAATGAAAATGGTTACCATCGAAAAAATTAAGCCGCACTCTAGTATGACCTGAACGAAGTCTGCAGATAGTAGTGACAAAACGTCGAATTAAGTTAGGTGGGATAGAAGTAATATTATTATGCCAAGGCATACTTGGTAGAGACGATTGGACATTTTCTTATGTCTTGCCTAAACTAAGCGAACTATTAACGAAGTTCTTCCAATCAGTACAGCTGTTCCTTTTAATCATGTCCAAAAGGTCCGTAGATGGTATAAAGGGGTATACTACCCCGTTTAATGCCGCTTCCTTAGCCGCTTGATCAGCTAAATCATTAAGAATGATTCCGTGATGACCAGGAATCCAACAGAATTTTACGGTACCTCCTTTATCTATAATTTGTGTGTATTTAAACTTAATATCGTAGATCAGTGGGTGACAGCGATAATTAAAACTACTATAACTGAGCGCTAATAGGCTAGTAAGGCTGTCTGAGCATATTAAAGATTTTCTCTCAACATCCAATGACTCCAGTATAAAGTTACAAGCTTTATAATTAGCAAGCAGCTCAGCCGTAAAGATCGACGCCTCAGGAGAGAGTTTAAATTTAAATATTAAGTTATTATCCACAATGAATGCAGCACCCACTCTACTGTTAGCACCCCGGAACTTAGCTCCGTCTGTGAATATTTTTAAAAAGGAAGGATATTGAGTTTCTGTTGTTTGTAAAAAATAGGAGTTTATTGCTTGGTTTGGAAGAGAATCTCTATTTTCATTTATATTTACATCAATGCTGCATAGATTAATACCATACGGTAGACTAAAATAGCCAGATGGCAGCATGGGAATAAGAGCTTCACAATATTGAATGTAAATATTGGCTCTTTTGACTAAAAGCGGCTTTTTCTGTTGAACAAACCTCCATTCCTTGGATATTTTACTTATCTTATCTAATATTGACGGAAGTTGGTAGTTGCAATATTTATTTACAAATCTGTCTGCCAAAAGAGATCTTCTTATATGAAGGGGAGGGATCTTAGTCTCCATTTGGAGACTTATAGAAGGAGACGACTTAACATTTCCGGTTATAAGTCTCAGTCCGAGGTTCTGCATAACGTCTATTCTTCTCAACAGTGATTTTGAGGCCGATCCATAAAAAACTGCACCATAAACAAGTCCGGACCTAATGAATGTTTTATAAAGAAGACTTAAAGTTACTGGATCACCTCCCCAAAAGGTATTGCTAATAGCTTTCAGCGGATTAAATGCCTTGGCTACCAGTTGTATTAATGATTGTAAATGGAACTTCCAAGTTAATCTGGAATCCAAGTATACACCCAAATATTTAACCTGTTTAGAAACTGTAATTTTTTGATTATAAATTTTAATATCAATGCTCTGTTGAGAATACGGTCTCAGAGTAAATAACATTACGCGCGATTTATATGGAGACAGGTCTAAACCAATTTTTAGAAGAGAGTTTTGAGAAGCGTTAACAGAAAATTGATTATCTTGAATACATGTGGAAAGGTTCTTATGTCTGGTATATACAACAAAGTCATCAGCATATGATAAAATATGTGATGCTGTAGAAAGGCGAGTAGAAAAGATTGTTAAGATATAGATGTTGAATAACAACGGGCTTAACACCGATCCCTGAGCAAGTCCCTTATACGCTGTCCAAACCTCAGTCTCTTTAGAAATCGGATTTATAAAGTGGAGTGATCTCCTTGTAAATAAACGACATAAAAGATTAGTTAAAGGGTATGGTATTCCAATCCTAATTAATTTCTCAAATAAGATAGGAATAGAAACATTATCAAACGCCCCCTTAATATCTAAAAAGGATGCTAGAAGGAATTCCTTGTCAATAAAAGATTTATAAGTGTCGTTCAAAAATTCAGCTATACAATCTAAGCTACCTAAACCCGGGCGAAATCCAAAAATATTATGGGGAAGTACTTTATTATTCTCAAGCCACCAAATTAGACGGTTCTTCGTGACCAGTTCGAATGCTTTCCTTAGACAGGATGCCAAGGAAATCGGCCTATATGCAGGTGCTAGTGAAGAGGGGCTTCCCGGCTTAGGAATCGGATACACCAGAAATCGTCTCCAATCCTCAGGAACTAAACAATGTTGTAGGAGGCCATTGAAGATGTTTATCAACATACCCTTAGCATTTTCCGACATGTTTTTAATTATTGAAAATGTTATCCCATCTATGCCCGGAGCTGTATCCTTTTTCCTGTTCAATGGTATAAAGAGTTCGGAGTAAGAGATTGGTTGTAGTAGAAAATGCATGTCAACCGTGTCTGCTTGTGTGGATTGATTAAATTCGCCTAATTCATCCGCAGCTGGCACATGTAGAGGAGCTGCTGTGCAAACGAAATCACAAAACCAATCATCATTCGTTGCGGTGTGGCTCTGCACATTTCTGTTCTTGAAGCGCTTCGCTAATAACCAAATATCTTTTAATGGCGTGTTCCTATTAAACTTGCCACAAAAATTTTTCCAAGCAGCTCTTTTGCTAGATTTTAGCATTTTACGTGTTTCTGCAGCAATTTTTTTATATTCTATATACGACGACATAGATCCTTCTGCACGAAACTTTCTTAAGGCTTCATTACGTTCTTTAATTTTTAATTCACATTGGATGTTCCACCATGGCTTAGGTTGTTTTTTCCCTCTATATAAGAATGCTCGATTAACTGATTCCTGTAAGGCTGAAGAAATAGCACTCTGAAATAGATTATACTTACCTATAGGGTCAGTGATAGAGTAAAAATTATTCAGGCCCAAGTCAAGCGTATCTCGAAATTTGACCCAGTCTGCCTTTGAAAGTTTCCATTTCACGGTGGTCTGTTCAAAGCAGCGTGCCTGCGCATCAACACTGTTGGAAGTCTCTATATCGATATCAATAGCGATCGGATAGTGGTCACTACCCATCGAGTGAGGAAGAACTCTCCATGAGCAATCAAGGAATATATCTTGTGAGACAAATGACAAATCCACTGGATTATTAGAGTAATGAGGGTTTCCTATTTTAGTCATAGAACCGTCATTAAGAAGACAGAGATTGGAGTTGGAAATGATATCCATTACTGCCCAACGCTTCCTGTCATTGCAACTACAACCCCAGCATCTATTCAAGGTATTAAAATCCCCGCCTAAAATGATGGGGACATTGTTAATATTTTCCAAAGCTTCAACAAACATTGTAGGGTCAATTGAGTGCTTGGGTGGAGAATAATATGAAATAAATATCCCTGAAAACCTCCTAATATTAACAGAGACCGCGACAGCATTAGATTTCGTATCGTTATTACGGCTTGTAAGATTCAGATTGATTTTACGGTGAGTTAGACAATTCTTAACTAAAATCGCCACACCACCATAACCATCTCCCCTATCTTCACGGTAACAACTGAAATTATTAATATGCAATTTTTTTTGGCAGTAAGCCACGTTTCGGACAATAAGATAATATCTATACCATGTTGAACTAAAAATATCTCTAAATCGCACTTATTAGCGAGAATACTTCTAGCGTTCCACTGTAACACTCGAAGCATGATATAACGGGAAAAAAAAAAAAAAAAGGAAGAAGAAAGAAGGGAAATAAAAGAAAAGAAAAAAAAATGAATTAAACTTGTTTAAACATAAAAAATCCTGCTTTTATTTATACGAGGAAAAATAAGAAAAAATAAAAATAAAAGTCTTTATAAAAAAGGTATATATATATATATATAAAAAAATAAATAAATAAAAAACAAAAAAAAAAAAAAAAAAATAGTATCATTGATCATACTTGAGTAGAATTTGAGTAATATTAAAGTTTCGAAAATATATAATATCATAAATGTTAATCAAGGCTTTTTTTTCAGTACTACTTTATTATCTTTAATATTTTTATTTTTTGGTGGTAAATCTACTGTCATTTTACTTTTAACAACGGGATGAGGTGACTTGACTATCGTAGCAGCAGGTGCAGAGTTGGAGGCATTTCCCTGCTGCGTATCAATATTTATTTTCTTCGCTGTATGTTTCCTTTCTCTACTTCTCCTATCTTCATCTGAGGAAAAGAATGAGACTGAGCGTTTTAAAGAAGGATCGCTTTTGGAAAGTAGTTGGTTTTTATCGAAAAAGCCAGTTTTTCGGGAGAAAGGACGTGGTTTGTAAGTAGGAATATTAGGAGTATCACTGTCAGGTTCGTTTGACGGAAGGGACGGGAAGTTATCATCATTCGATAGTAGTGCAAACCTGTTGTACACTCTGTTTGAATATAAGTCATTTTGATTGTAGGACTTCGGAATTTCAAGTGAAGCTTTTCTTGAAAACTTAAGTTATAGTCAGCCATCATCTGATTAATGTTGTTTTGTCTTTTTCTCTCGGAGCAAGACGCGTCTGTGGATTTATGATTGGCACCGCAAAAAACACACAAAACCATTTGACTGATGCACTGAGCTTCAATGTGGCCGTTTCCTCCGCATCTGGCACATCTAGGTTTGCCCTTACATTGATTTGCGATATGTCCGTATCTCATACAGTGGAAGCATTGCCTGGTTCTTCGGACATACGGTTCACAGGGAAAACGCACATTCCACATGTATATATAGGAAGGAAGATTTTGTCCTTCGAAGGATACCAGAACTGTAGAGCTTGGAACGTATTTAGTCTCGCCGTTTACAGTAACACGCTTATTAAGTCGTTTTACATAATTAATCATATATGGTTCACACAAGATCATTTCTAATAATTGTTGTTCGTTATAATCGATATCGACACCCTTAATGATTCCCATTCTGGAAGTCAGATACGTTGGAATATGTCTTATAGCCATGAGACAGGAAGAAATCGTCTCCAGCTAAATTATTTGTCGAGGCAGCGGTGGCAAAATTGACAATGACTCTGTTACGCCCAACCTTTTTAATTTCATTAACGTCTTTACATAAGTTTGATTTTCTTAGAGTTTCGGCGACTTTGAGCGCACTGATTGATAAACGAAATTGTTCTTGATTATCAGTATTTAATTTTTCGACAAACACTTTGAAGTGTTTTGTATCGCTACCGTAAACTGGGTTGTATTTATTAATTGTTTTAGATGTAAGCGAGACAGAGATATCCTCGTTGCTTGAAATATTATTATTTTTATTATTCGTATTAATTTTATCTAAATCATTATCACAGCTTTTATCTCGGTTAATATTATCATTATTCGAATTATCATTGTTGTTGTGCGGTAAATTAAAAGAAGAATAATCCATAACTGGACTACAAATGTCCGTTGAGGTTATCGTGAGAGAATTATTGCCGACCGGGGGGGGGGATCACCCGTAGCGGGGTTAAACATATTAAAGAACTATTACAGATAAGATAACGGCGTATACCACCCGCCGAGAGTGTGTGTGTAAAGTGTGTATCGGAGATCGATCAACCAAGGTGGAAGCCGACAGCAGAAGCAGAGTAACACGAAGCAGCAAACAATAAAATGAAATATGTCAATTCGATTGATGAAGAGACGTTTGTTATCGAAAACGCGTAAACACACAACCAAACCGAAAAGTATATATGACATGAACGAAGAGAGCAACTTCAAAAAACTAGAAAATTTGATTTGCAATTTTTTTGTTTCTACCTTCTTTGCTTCAATTTGTGTTGGTTTTTGTTTTTTTTTGATTATACAAGTGGAAGAAGATTCGTGTGAGCTCTTAAAACCGGGAATAAACCAAGTATCTAAAAATTACATTTGAGATGTCGGGAAAATCGAGTTTAATTGTACCGGTTTGATGTGAAATAAATGACCGAAATTCATTATCACTTCATCGCTACGTTGTTTAATGTTAAATAAATTTGGACAACTGGTACCTACCTGTTTACTTACGTATTTCAACTTGAAAACTATTCATGCTCTTGTGTTATTTCTATTAATGATTCTGCAAGTGTTTAGGGTCAAGTTTCCGATTCCGAACGTTTCGTTTTTTCGCCGAACCTTAGTGCGATGTCTTTCTCGCCAATCTCGTTTTTAATGAAATTCGATAGTTTTAGCCGTATTCTTTTTTTCTAGTCGCCAATATCTCTTCTAATTTTATCAATTTTTTCTACTCCCCCTTTACCGCTGATGTTGTACCCTTCATCACTTCCTGCTGATCTCTAGTCGTTCCGGCATTTAGCTTTTCTCCGCCTTTATTAACGGTGAATTTATTAACAAATTTTCCGCTAATGATGGACCAATTTTCTCTGTAACTGCTACAGATTACACATTCCTCCGTCTAAACATTCCTTTCACCTTTAGTTTCGGCCTTTTTTCGGTTTTTTCTCTCAATATACTTTATTTTCGTTTCAGCCGTCTTCGCTATTTTGATTTCCTATTGTTTCTTCTTTCTTGATCCTGCAGTTACGTTTGTAAAGCGTTAATCGCCTTCTTCTCGAATGTATTCGTTTCTCTTCGTTGAGCGTTCTCTGTTTTTTATATTCAACTCGACAATAACAAAAAACTGTATCGAACTTCTAGTATAATTTTAAACTTGAATCATCTACATCAGGCCTCCGCATTTGCGGCTCATCGTAAAATGTCTTAAATAATTTTAACCCTCTCCGGTTGCATAATTTTCTACCTACGTATAATCGTAAATGATTAAAACTTCAAAATAGAGAGCGGTGTAAAATATTAATATTCTGTATAAGTAAAATTGGCTGTAGACAGTGAAAAAAAAAAAAGATACCAGCGTGGAACATTGAACTGGCTGTATATTTTTTTTCTATTTCATCTGTTGGTTAAAATACTTTTTGCGGCTGGAAGGGAGTACCTTTTTGAATTCATCGTTGTTGGTACGACCCGCCAAAATTTTAAAAAATGCCAAAATGTTCGCTTAAAACATTCTAATTCACCGTCACGCATTTTGTTATTTAATTTTGATTACGACGCGTGTTCATTCGCTTGTTGATAAAGTATCGTACTATGTATTCACCGCCTGTATTTCATGAGAGGATCAACATATCACCTTCTGCACACAATTATGATGGGAGCGGTAGAAGGGAGGAGGGGACGAGGAAGAAGAAGGAGTTCTTGGCTCCAAAATATTAAGCAATGGACTGGAGTTACAAAAGTAGGAGAATTGTTCCACATTGCAAAAAATCGAGACGCATTTCGTCATATGGTTGAATCCATGAAAAGTGGTTAAGCTATACCCGAATCGGGTTGCACGAAGAAGAAGAAACACTTCATATGCTAGAAAAGTCTACGGTTAAAATTTTTGTGATGCCCGTAATCTTTCTGTTTTCACCGTTAAGCTGTTCGTCGCTCGGCCATTTTTTGGGTTATTATTTCTAAATTTTACATACCCGGTTTTAGCTTCGGTCATAACGAATGTACGTAGTTATTGCATCTTGAAAGGATTCGGTCTGTTAAAAAAACAAAAAAAAAAACGAAAAGTACCGTTACATAAATAAGCAAGTTAAACGATCGCGCAAATGGTTTTCCGGTTAGTGCAGCCGACAAAGATTCGCATAGGACGTGATTAGAATCACAAGTTATAATATCGGTCGCGGCAGTTGATTGGCTAGAAAAATTTAAGAAACGCCAGAAGGAGAATGTTTGTAATTAAAATGTTAAAAGTGCAGACTGGAAAAGAGAACTGGAGTCGGCGATGTAGCCGAAGACGTATCGAATATAGAATAGACCACAGAAATATCAATAACGTAAGGCCACTTCAAAAACAAAAAGAAGCTAGGTATCATTTTGCGGTAAAATTCGTGAAAGTCTAATGATAGCGCCTTCATCAAACGGTGAAAAGAGGTTAATGAAAGAGGGTTTAAGAAGAAGACTTTTAAACGAGTGCTGTGAATTAGGTCTAAACTGAAACAGGGAACCTTAAAACAGACACATGTAATTTTTTGACCAAGATATGTACTCTGTGCGCAGCGTTTGAGCTATGAGTAAATTTAAATTTTGGGGAAAGACGATTCAATTTATTTCCGTTGGGATCATTTATTTTTATTTTATTTAATAGCTGTAGATTATAAATTCCGAAATAATTAGATTGGAGCGATTAATTATCCATTATTTGACTATCACAACGGAGTAGTATATTGTAATACATTTATTATCGCAGAAATTACCGAAAGTATTAAGTGCGTATTCTGGTCTAGAGTCATAAATTTTTAGACGTTTTGTCAAGCTTGATAAAAACAAATAAATACATAAATGAAAAACAATAATTTTACTGTTAATTTTTTTGCAAGATATTTTTATTTCAAAAATATACAAAAAAAATTTGGCAAAAAGGGAGTGTTCTGGTTGACACGATAATAGCCTTTCTGGTCATTTAAAATAACATTTAAAAACAGATTCTTAATTTAGTAAAAATGTCGTTATGTGGTCCCCCTACCTAAGAGAAAACGGAATCCTTTTTTTCCCCTAAAATGGCGGCTGTCTGAAAAAAAATACATTTTTCGATCCGTTTTTTTTTTTATATATATATATATATATAATTTTTTTAAATAGTAAAAAAATAATAATTTTGATACAAAAGTAGTAGGGGCTTTGAAGGTCCATATATATGTTGACGGTTGATACAAAATTTAAAATAAATCGTTTAAATAGGACTTCATATATCATGTATCAACCGTGTTAAATAAAGTAGTTTTGAGAAAAATTGCGCTTTAAAGTTTTGAGTAAATTTCAGGCAGCCGCAGCAGTCCAAATCACAAAATAATATACGTTATAGTTACATTTTGTTAATCAGCGATTTCACAGACTTCGACTACTTTAAAGTAGATATTTTCGGAAGTTCGTTCTGATTTACGGCAGTTCTAGAGCTTCCTTAGAAGCATCAGCAGAAGCCCACATTACTCGGAGCACTCAATTCGGCTATTGTCCCGTTTAGTAGCGAACGCGTAAGCTTCGGGTCCAACAGTAATTCCGATGGCATTGATAATTTTTTTAAATTGATAATAAAAAATTGCAAATAGCTATATAATTTGCAATTTAAATTGTCCATGTTCCTGCACGTACGTTTGATTTTAGCGGGATTTTTATAATCTTCCCTCGACTCGATGTTACTCGGCACACAGTAGGGATACACTCACAGGCACACATGTTACTGCTACCACTCAGACAAAAACGTAGTTCTCCCTACCCGATACGATTGCTCTTACGCACATGTACTAGAATTTTTGGTTTTAGTCGAGTCCTTGACGAAACTATATAGCGACACGGCAAATTAGAACGACGCCTAAGAGATCACGAATTAATGAAAGAGCAGGGAACATTTTCTAGCTCGAACACGGCCAAAAGATAACGCTACAATTATCGAATCTGTCTCACGCTTTACACATTAAAATTAAAATTAACACTCGAAACGATTTATTTTCTAATTATGAGCAGCGTACGCATATTTACGTTTCGTGAAGAATGAGAGCTAAACTAAGTTGAACTGAACACTGAACACTGAACACGAAAAAGTTTCCAAAAAAAAAGGTACGTTACTACGACCTTTGATTAATAATCGACTTTTAAGTGTCTATGGTTACCTACATTTATGTATTCCTATATAATGTAATCATACCAAAAATGGTCAGCTCGGGCTTAGTTGCTGCGCCACTAAAATAACTAGAACTCCATAAATTATTGGAACGTTAAAATTTTCTCTCCAGAGTATATTCTTAATGAAGGTCTAAACTTTAAGACTACGCAAAAAAAAAAAAAAAATCTAAAATTCTAGAATAGCTTCTTAAGAATTCTTTGGTAACGGAACGCCGATTAAGACGGATTCGATATCGGAAATGAAAAGTGCTACTGATGATTTTCCAGTTTTCTTTTAGAAAAACATTTGCCGCTGCTTTACGTAATGTTTATTTTCTTATATACGAGTAGATGCTTGGGCGAATTACCAACAGTGTCTGTTTTCTTGTTGAAGTAGAGGTTCATGTTGCCCACCTCAAAACAACAACAACGGAAAAAAAATAAAGGCAATAAAAAAAGTACTACAAAAATTTGTTGAGATCGTATTGTACATATATATATATATGTATATATACGTATGTGTGTACTTATGTTGTGTTAGACGGGTAGAAATAAATACGATAATAATTAACGTGTAGTATAGAATGTCGTACGTTGGATTGCGCCATAGACGTATTAAAATAGAGACGGTATAGAACAAGAATTATAAAAGGTAAAAAAGATTACAGAATGACGGCTCGGCAACAGGTGTTTAACAACCATATCCAAAGTCTGACCGGCCTTGACATACTACCATTTGATCTAGAATAATGTACATTTATATATATGTGTATATATATATCTGTTATTCATTTTTTCTGATTTACACTTGCTCCTCTAAACACGTGTTTGTAAAAAATTCGTTTTTTAACTATCGCGAAATACGGGACTTGTACTTTTATCGTGTTCTTCGACAAATTCATCACTTTGGTGCCGGCTGATGTGAATAAAGCAGAGGGAAGTTATCGTTCGTTTCGATACTTGGTTTTGATGTGATTTTTACTTTTTGTACAATTAAATCATCGCCAAAGAAACTGTTTTGTGCTCATTTCACAATATAATAGGACATTGGAGAAAGTATAAACTGAAGGTCGAGTTTGTCAGAGAATAGCGATGATATAGTACAAATGTTACAAGTCGAAATATACAAATATATATATATATATATATATATATATATATTCCGATTGGAAGTCAACATAGTAACCTTTGACATGACGAAATTTTCGAGGAATTCAAATTGTTGTTGGACGTTTACTACGAAAAAAGGATTATTTTTGGAAAAATTAATTTTTAGAAACAAACAAGGCGTTTTGTAAATAATTGATAGTGGAAATTGATTTCTGTTTTTGAAAAAAAAAAAAAAAAAAAAAGAACGTTATTGTTTGGAAGAAATAAGTGATTTCCTTAAGAGCTTAACTAGCGTTCGCTCTGCGGCATTTATGCAAAAACGTTGTATCGATCATGTTAACCTTGAACCAGTTTTGTAGGCAGAAAAAAAGTTAATCTTCAGACAGGTTAATCTCAGGTGGTCGCGTTTTTTATAGTAATAAGGAATTTGAAGGAAAAAAGGTTACGCAGAAATTTTCAGAACGCTAAAAGAGATAACAGAACTCGCAGTAAACGTTATAATTGCTGATGGTGAAGAAATTCCAAGCAGTATGTTCCTTTGCGAGGCTGGTAATGTTCCTATATTTTTGGTAATTTCGTCGCTAGTGCTTTCAGGTACACGCTGTGACCGCTGCGCTGCACAGTGTGATGTGTGAAAAATAATTGGCGTTATTAGCAGTGTTATGCCTGAGGGCATATGTCTCCGTAATAGTCCATTACTCGGGGGATACTCTTCGTTATCGAAAATTTCTGACACCTTTCGAACTGATATAATTGTAATTCATGACCTAAATTCCTCGTTCACCTTTTATCGCCGCTTATAATGATAGTATTTTAAATAGACGAAAGCGACTAAAACGGAAACTGCTACCTCTTGTTTATGTAATGCTTTTTATCGTTGCGCGCGTAATTTATGCGTTAATAAATTCTAATCGGTATAAGTTGCCGCTGGTAATACTACCTTTATTAAAAATCTGTTTGCGCGTAATTGCAATAAACTACTGAACAAAGTACCCTTTAATGAGAAAAGACAATTTCGCAGTAATAATTTTCATCTGTTACTTAAGTTTTTTTTTAAATTTCAACATCCTTCACTTACAGTCTCTTTCATAAGAGCGTGTACGGCAAAACTTTGTCCTTGAAACCGTTAGAGAGGAAATCCAAGTCTGAGCAGATAGTGACAACCTTCGCCCTAGATGCTTTGTACAAAATGTCTCAGTTGTCGTTCGATCTTGGTCATAGAAAACATATTTCACCATGTCTGCCGTGTACGCATCACGTTACGAAGCCGCGTTTCTGTGATTAGATCCAAAAGGACCGAAAATGTCGCTCGGAGTTGTCGAACACATTTATAAGCAAGTGGGTGAAACGTTATTCCGACATACAAAACGTCGATGACCTACCGGATCGTGGCTCCGTACAAAAAACGATGAAAAAGGAGGATAAATTGATTTTACGGGTGTTTGAGAAGAATCCTTGTCTATCACTGCGTGGGGGCAAGCAATTTTGCGTAAAAAGGACCTAAATGTGTCATGTGCCACTATAAGAAGACGTTTACTGGCTTATGAAGTGAAATTTCGAAGCACAGTGAAGAAACTGCTACTGTCCAAAAAACATGTCAAAAAAATACTGAATTGGGCAAAAGAAAATTTGAAACGCGATTGGGACAACGTAATTTTTTCGGATCATGCTTCTTTTTACCATGTTCTTTTATCACTCATAACTGGTCTAACTACGCCAATAGACTCATCCAGCAGACCGTTAAACACCCGGTAAAGGTGCATGTCTGAAGCTGTCTCTCAAAGCAGGGATTTGGCAATTTGCACTACTTCACAGAAAATTTGACCGCTGCCAAAATGATCAAAATATATCAGGGGGCTTTATTATACTGTCTGCCAAAAGGTGGTTTACGCGGAAAAATGAAAATCGGCTACTGCAAGAAAACAATGACTCAAAACATCGAAGTCGTCTTTATACCGCATGGAAACAAGAAAATGACGTTAACGTACTGGATTGGCCGTCGCAGTCGCCAGATGCAAATCCAATAGGAAATGTGTTGGCGGTTTTCAAGTTGAAACTCCGAGGGAAGAAGATCTGAACCGTCAAGCAGTTATTTGAATTTGATATGGAGGTCTTTTCCTCAAGATTACGCCAAACATTGTACATTGGAGATGCCAGGCAATTATTAATAATGGATGCGATTGAACATCTTTTTAATAATAAAGCATCACAATCTACACCATGTAGTAAGTGTGTATTTCTTTTTCAAGTCATTATCCCCAATAATTTTTG
The DNA here is from genome assembly GCA_039619475.1 of Icerya purchasi. Taxonomy (NCBI): domain Eukaryota; kingdom Metazoa; phylum Arthropoda; class Insecta; order Hemiptera; family Monophlebidae; genus Icerya; species Icerya purchasi. The sequence goes on from CM077115.1 coordinate 351,875,072, forward strand.
AGTTTCGCCGTACACGCTCTTATGAAACAGACTGTAGTATATAACAAAAAAAAAGGGACTCACACGATACGCTTTGCAAGGAATTCTGACCCTGGGAGTGCTGTCCCTAGGCCCCCTACTCTTATTTATGTACTGCAAATAAAAATATAAAAACATGGTAGTACACGCTGTTGCTTCGGCTAAGTCATCTAGTCCTCAGTCTATAATTTAGAATGATTTGGAATTCTATGATTTGTAAATTTAGTGCTTCAGAATTATCTGTTAAATGTTCATTAAGAAACGTGTAATAATCTGAACTTTGTTTATCTGCATTCTGGTACACAGTTTTAATTTTCTCCGCCAGGGAAAAAGTAACCTTAGTGTCGCACCCCAACACCTAGCCCGGATGAGGTGCAAACGCTATTTTATCACTTTTTTTTTTTTTTTTTTTTTTTTTAAATCCTTTTCTTGACCGGTAAGTCATCGTAATACTAAAATTTCTAGGGAAATTTCTTTTCACTAATGACACCTCTTTCGCAACTATTGTATATCTGATAAGTTATATTTAATAGACAGAATTATCGTCTTTCTGACAATAAAATGCTTGCTGATTCATCCTCACGTTTTTTTTTTTTTTTTTTTTTTTTACTATGGGTTCGTCAGCGAGGACATTAGCCCAAGAAATGGAAATAGAGAAAAAATCAGATTTTTATGAGGCGTGAAACATTCAACAAGAATGTATCAAGCGCCTGGATGACAGAAGGAGAAGGAAGGGAAAGAATAAATGCAGCACAATAGGGAGTAGGAACATTGTTTGATAAGAGAGAGGAGTAAAAGGAAGATTGTTCAGATGAAAGTGATGAACATTCGAACATTATGTGATCAGGATCACATACATGTTGACTGTTAAGACGTTTGGTTTTATTTATTTTTTTTTCAAGTATAAAGAAACCAAATTTTTGATTCATAAATTATTCATCTTTAATCACGATCTGTTCAATTTATTTATTTGTTTTTTTTTTGGGATGTTTTAAGAAAGAAAGTTGGTTCGTAAAAAGTAATCTACCGAAGAAAAAGGATAACTAATCGCAAAAACTTTTAGCCCATTAATAATAACATCTGCTGATGTTAAATATTTAAAATAATCATACTATTTTTTATAAATTTTTCTTTTTAATATATTTATTACATCTTACATATACTGTTCTAACTTGATATTTGCTAAATAACGTTTACTTATTGCGGTATTTGCTTGTACATATTAAAAACTTAAATTATTTGCCGTTTACAAATGGGAAGACTAGAAAATCGGTTATAATACGAAAGACCCATAAAAAAAAAAAAAAAAAAATTAGAAATTTTGCATTAAGAATAAATACGCTGCTTATGAAAATAAAAATAAAAAAAAATTTGAAGGAATAATATTTGTGCTAAAACGAGACCAGTCCATCAGAAGATGACATAGTGGTTGGACAATAAATACTATAATGTTTCAAATAAAGCGAAGCCGCGGTTACATGTTACTCTAGAAAATTTTGACAACAGCGGTAGATTTCATAATTTTTCATAAGAATATTGAACGAAATACGATAATCTAACCGTTTAAACAAAGCAAAGTCGAGAGAGTTACAAAACTGATGCAATAATGAGGCAGTTGTAGTCCACTAATTTTCAATGGGAGTGTACACTTCGTTTTGCCAAAATCACGATCTAAAATAAAGTTCTTACATCGCTTTCAATTTTTGATAATCAATAATGGCGTAATTTTTTTTTTTAGTCTCTAGTTCTGCCGATCATAAAAATAAGCAGTTACAAAAAATTCAGTAAGTAAAGACATTACTGACGATTATCTGAAAGCTATTAAAATTGTCCGTTCTAGATGTTTAATACTATATGGCACAGTTGCGCAATGTTGCGGTTTTAAATTATGATCGATAAGTATCATTTAACATTTTCTACGACATTGATTAAACAAAATTTTGATCATTGTTGAAAAAACTAATCGTACTTTGTTACTACAGAGAAGTCACGTTTATTCAGCGTAAGATGTATAATGTTTATGTTCAGTGAGTCTGCAGATACTCAGTCCGATATCGGTCTCAAACAGTCCTAATCCGATTGTCGGTACCCAGTCATGCGTATGCCCTTCCATAGAGAATCGCGAATTGATATTGATATTGATATTGATATTGATATTGATATTGATATATATATATATATATATATATATATATATATATATATATGTATTATGCAGATATTTTGATACGCGTGATGGACGTTTCGCAAACTTCCGAACCGTATTTATTTTAGTACAAAATAAGCACCGTTAAAGTTTAAAAACGTACTGGCAATTTTTTTTTCGATTAAATTACGTTTTAGGTTAAAAGTGATACCATAAAAACAACTAATGCGATGTAATTATTCTCCCCCCTTCCCTTTTAAATGAATCATGGAACTCGAAGAAAGACTCATATTGTGCGAACGCTATTTAATGTGCAACAAAATTTTCTTCATCGTTGAAGTTTTATGCGAAATATAATAAGACCAAAAACAAGTCATAACCCAATTATATGTATAGTGCGCAGCGAGAGTATTATTAGTCACACAAAAAGCTCTGATAAGTATAAAAAATTAAATGATTTTTTATGGATTCCGTCTCCGATGATAGATAAAATGTATATAGTAAAAAACTGATTGCGGATAATATAATATGTAATTAAATACGTTCGGTAAAATTCAAGAAAATAATAATACAGTGTATTCTATAAATATTCGCGTAAAGAGAGAAACGATATGGATGAAAGAAGTAAATAATAACTATTGAATACAAAGATTTTTTTTTTTTCCTTTGTAGACGCAACACCCTGTAGTACCGTGTTTAACTGTTGTGTCTTTTACAGTACGAGGATTCGCGGTTTGTTCTTATAGATAACTGCCTGTTCCACTTATACCAGCATTCCTAAAATCTCTTATAATCAAATCGTGGAGACAAGTATGGAGGTCTAAACAACAAAATCACCTTCCCGCTGTTAAATGTAATTTTCTATTACAGTTTTCTTTTCCGTTCGGATCAAGGAAAAAAAATATATTATACTTACGAGATTTAGAGTTTCCTACACAAATTTTACTCATTCCTATCCTCTACAACGCACCGACTCTCCTCTTTGTGCCTTTTGCCAAATAATATAACTTTCAATCCCCACATACTAACATGTTTCCGTGATTTTATTTCACTTCCCAGCACAATCTTCCTCCTCCCTCATTATAACTCTTATCAATTTTTTCCTATCATATTCATAATGTTTTCTAATTTCTTCATTCGCTTAACCTCCTAAATACAAAATTTAATATTCCTTTCGGACGCCGGCCGCACCGGGCCCGTTAGAGCAGCCAGTGCCAACATTACCAAATGATAATGATAAAAACGCAAGTAATAGCAAAAATGTTGAAAATTAAAATAAAAAGAATAGCGCGGTCGAATATCAAAAGCTGTAGACTAAGAGAAAAAAGAATTTTAGTGCTGTGATAAGTGAAGTTTTTTTTTCTGAACGATTCTTTTTTAACAAGTTTCCACAGAACGTTTTTTTTTTCTTCTTTTTTTTGAATTATTTATTTTGTTTTATAAATAATCCTGTAAATTTTATCGTAAACTCGCGTTATATATTACAATTGTAAGGCTATTTCACAAGTGTTTAAAAGTATATGGAAAAAGTACAGATATATATTTAAAAAATGAATGCATCCAAAAAAAAAAAAAAAAAAAAGGAAGTACTCGATTGCCAAATTTTTTACAATTAGGATGAGTGTAGTTTTCTCTCTGAATAATTTCATTGTCGTTAATTTTAACCGGTGTTACTTTGAATACAGGTGCCTCCTGGAACAACAAAGACAAATGGCTATGATATCGGAAATGGTACATACAGCGTCATTACTGCACGATGATGTTATCGATCAGTCAGCCCTGCGACGTGGCAAACCGAGTGTTAACGTGCTTTTCAATCACAAAAAGGTTTGTACCGACGAGTTTCGTTTATTTTTCATATCCCCATCATGAAATCCCTTTCGTTCTTGTCTATTGCATTTAGCGTCTATTTTGGTCGACTCGAGAAAGTTTTGCCTTTTACCTTTGTTATTTTTAGAGAAATTTCTGCTCGGGACTTAACACCTTCCACAATCCTCAGAGAGAGCCTAGTGAAGGTGTGAATGCGCTTTCCGGTTTCTCATTAATTTCTCTTCTAGTCAGAAATTGCATTATGGTATGAAGTTTTATTCTCTTCCACGTTAAATCCGCTACGCGAGTTAATTTCGTATAAGCATTTTTATCTTCACTTTGATATTAATCCTTACCTGTGTGCCCAGATTTTGCTTGATTCGACGCAATTTGTGCCAGTTTGAAATGAAAATAAATTATATAGAACTTTTTACAGACATCTTGTAGTAATTAAAATGTTAATAAATTCGCATATTTCCGAAATACAGATGATTTTTGCAGTGAGTACAATTGTGTGTATTTTTTCGTTTTGAGTTATTGTAAAGAGAGATAACTGCATGTGACGAAAACGGTATTAACCTCAAATCGTTTTACATTACGAACAACATATTCGGTAACATTTTTTTTTTTTTTTCGTTTCCAAACTTTTCCTAATAAAATGCGCGGACTCTTCATCTTTTTAGTACGTATAAAAAAAAATGTTATCGGCCATTTTGTATTGTTTATTTATTTTATTTTATTATGTATATCATTTTTGGAAGAAACAACTTTAATTCGGTATTCGTCATTTATCTCCTTATAACGTTAGATACATTCGGCTTATTTCGAACTTAGTATACTGATAAAATAGCATTCTAGTCCGCAGAATATTGTAAAATATCAGCTGCCTACTAGCGATCGTTCTTGAACAATTTTTGGATTTAGAATATATCAATGATCATGTTCATTCGTACGCTGAAAGATCTGTAACGTTTTTGTGTCACACAAATGCGTTACGGAAATTGTCTATTAATGAAATCCGCGAGATAATAATCAGATGAAAAAATTTTACTTAGTCAGATAATATCGACCTGTTATAAGAATTATAGAAATCTGATTTTAATATATATATATATATATATGGCACTTGAAGTACCTTAAATACTATTAAGATAAATTCAGCGTCCTTGAAAATTTCTAATAGCGTTGTAGTAAGAGTGTATATTTCTTTAAATCAGGATGTTTAGTGCCCAGTAATCCGGCGTATAGCACGTTTTTTCCGCTTTTTGCTTTTATTTTGAATTATTTATTTATAACTACTTTTTTTTCATCGGTGAAGCGGATGTTATTTACTTTTCGGGTTTCATATTTTTGCGATGCCTTGCTTGCGAGAACGTGTAAATGAATAAATATAATAGATAAAACTACGTTTCACATTTCCATAATACTAACACTCCTTCTGTAATTTGAGAAATGAAATTCGGAGATTTTCAGATAGATCTATATGAGACGCAAGCTATATACCAAAGAGGGGTGGAACAGCATACGAAACTGAATTTCTTAACTAACACATTAACCTTGATAAATTCAAAACTTCAAAACAGCAATCAACGTATATTCCTGTTTTTAATTTATTTTTTCTCATCTTAACCCAGCGGAAAAGATGATAATCTTCGAAAGTAGAGTTCGAACCGCGCACCGCTCGTATTAAAACCCATTAACTAATTAACGCATAACATGTAAATGAATTTCATAGTTAATTAAGAGAACTTTCGAATCTTCATTAATTACAAGATTTTGCAAATATTTACAAAATCTTACACGGATAGGAGTTTGTTTATTGAAAAAAAAGTATTCCGCTTTATAACAATCCTGTGTGTGTCATCGTGTTCATTCTTTCTCCACCCAAGTCTTACAAGAGTTTTTCTACTGATTGTTCTCCTAACTCTTGTCAAAGAAAATCCGCTATTCTATGGCTACACTTAGCACATACACTGCGTAATAAAAATTAACAAAGCAAAAAATATTCTCGTCTCGAATCATTAGAGAAAAAAAACAAATCCTAGAGTACTTGCCGACAAAAAAAAAATGTTTACGAGTGATCATAACCGACTGACTGGAGATGTTATGTCCGGTAAAATATGAATTTTAATCTCGTTCGGTTTTTGGAATTTTTCGTTCGTATTTTACGAAAAATTAGTGTAGAATATTGTGTAGAAGATTTGTAACTTTTTACGGTTTTGTGTCTGCCGATGGCGGTGTAAGTTTTTTTTTTTTTTTTTTGTTCATTAACGAAGAAACAAAAGGGGAGGGGGGAGGGGGAAATGGGGCAGTGTAGAAAGCGAAACTTTACTATTATTCATTAGTAATGAACTTAGCTGCTGAACGGTAGACTGATTTTATAAAGATCGGATGTAGGCTAGAACGGGAACAATGACGGTCCAACGGAAATCTCGTTGTTGATTTCTTCATCTTCGTTCATTCCTCTCCGACCGATTTCTTTTCTTCGTGCATCACGAAAGCGTACAATTGTAATTTAGAGCCGAAATTCTGCAATTATTCTGCCGATTTAAACACGCATCGCCGTCTATAGTTTTCAGTTTGGTAACCGTTATCTCAGCTCTTCTTCGAATCCGATATCCAGATGGTCTGTTTATTACGTCATCTAAAGCATTCGATTATGCGATAGCCGCACGAATAAGCGACGTAACGACAGTGGATATATCGATCACATTTAGAGATACACGCGCGCGAGCGCTCCGAAAATCGAGTTTTGACGCGTTATTGTGTCGGAAAATGTTCAAATCTACGTTTGAGCGGATAATTATGGGATAACGATGGACAGAAAAGCAGCCGGAACACAATGGTAACATCTTGTAAGCCGAATCGGTATTTCGATGCGCGAAAAATGGAACCTAAGATTGAACAAGTAAAATCTCGAAGTAAAGACAAGTGTATTGCTCAGCGAATCTCATTGGCATCATTCAATCCAATGCGGACGAGGTCAAGTGCTATGAGCGCGTGCGTGGCTTTTGTTTGTTGTAGAAGCGCGGGAAGTGCGGTCGGCAAAGTCGTTTAGTAAAACAACGATGAAGATTTCGTGAGTACAAAAATTAAGAAATTTGACGATTCTTGAACATTGAAAGAAGTTCCCTTCTTTGGAAATCCCGGGCGATATATCGTATGCGACGGAAATTCTAGTTTCAGAAGTAAAGATATAAAAGGAACAAAGCGACGAATTGGCCGCAGATCTTGAGATCGTGACTGCAAGAGATTTGTACATTTGTTCCTCCACTTTGGTAACTTTGATTTTTCACGACCGTGGGATTCCTTTCGTTTCTTACCGTCTAGCAGTCGCATAGCGGTAATCGCCAACGCTCGTAGACTTTGGCAACTCTCCCCGGGGGGGGGGGATATTTATTTTGTTCGTTAATTGAGGTTATATAAAAGTGGTGTAATACGAATACATCGTACAATAATAAAATCTCCCGGTGAAAATATTAAAATTTCGGGCTGAGGCGTTAAAAATCCAAAAAAGATTGAAAAACCACGCATTTCTTCATTTACGAACATGTCGTTTTAAGCGAAAAAAATTATTTCCCTACAGTTTGATGTAAACATAACTCTACTTACCTGACACACACTAAAAATTGATCGGTAAAACAATGCAAAAAAAAAAAAAAAAAAAATCTGACTCCATTGGCGGGTATAAAAGGTTTGTGATAGTTTGCATCAGTGGTACAAAAACCGATGCGACATCGGGAGCAAACGTTATCAGCACTCATGTGCAAAAGACATGAAACCAATTTAGCGCGTGCCCCCATCCCCAAGTTAATAAACTCAACGAATCAAAAGGAAACCTTCCTATCGGTTCAACATACGTAAGTGTATGTTTTTCGTGAAATGGACGGCGAATTTTTTTCCTCTTTTCGAATGTTATGAAATTCCAATGTATAATTATTGGTTTTTTTCTCGCAAAAGTTTTATTTACACGTATTGATACGGACTCTCGATATTTATGGCGCCCTATCTTTTGCCGGTGTTCGGTTTAAGAAATATTTTTCGGTAAAAGTTATTCGTTTACGATCTCTCGAACTTTGTTCTAGTTGTCGTCACTGCTGATTGCATGTTTCAAGGATGTTTACTCCGCTGCAACCAAAATTCCCGTGCACATTCAAATTCTGCAACGAACTCGGTGATTTTTTCTTGTTTTTTTTTCTTGTTTTCTTGTTTTGTTTTTTTTTTGTATTTATTTAAAGGTCACACACAATCTTAACCGGGTGTTAAATAAGTAACTATATTAAAGTAAAAAATATCCATTAATAAAGAATGGGTCTCGTTGATGGATACAACAACAGGTGTAGAGGAATTAACCCAGTGGTTAAACCGCGTTATATTTTTATTTATAATAATCTTGTATTTTGTTGCGCTAAAGATGCTTAATATAAAAGTCGAATTGCCTTCACATTAGTATATTGGTATAACCGCTTCTTATGCTGTTCAGCTACCTTCTTGATGACGTCATCTATAAACTTCATCCGGAGATCGTTGTGTGAACATGATCATTACGTGAGTACATGTACTATCGCACGTAATATAACGTTTTGTCTTGACTGAATTTTGTTACGATTTGACTTCTTGGCACAAGCCCAAAAGTTGAATGTCGTAGGTCCAATTTGGGTTTACGATCTGTTGATACGGTAACAGCTTACGCGATGCGTCCAATGCATGTGTAGATTGATTTCCGATCGCGAAGCCGACCTAAAATTTTAATTTGTTTCATCTCCATCCTGATATGAAATTCCCATATCAGGCTCTCATCGAGATGTATTCTCCTAGGTATTTTGCAGACTAGGTCTGTGGAACCGTTCGATTAGCTGGATAAACCTTTTGTCGCTTATCAGCGCTAACTGCAAACGACATGGAAAGTGAAAATTCGAGCATAAAAAAAGAACGGTGGCTCGGAATTAAATTCAATGAAAACCTTCATTTTAATAAATAATAATATTCCGAACTGAACTGATAAACTTATCTCCGAATGTTCGAAACCTTCGTCGAGCCTCTAAACGACAATATTACTCTCCTCAGAAGTCATGTAATAAATTTAAAAAATGATTAAATAGAGAGACTGCATGACCTGAATTGGACCGTAAAAAAAATTCTTCAGCTGGAGCAAACGGAATTACTTTTGGGGCAGTTCTCGGACGCTTTCTCCAGAAACGAAATCTTTCGTATTATCATTTTTTAACAAATGACTGATTCCTGACTTGTAAAGAGTACACTCCATGTCTGCTCAATCTTAAAACCGGAGGGGCAAAAAAGATCACAACTCGTATGAACCTACTTCGTTGCTTTTATGCATAACAAACAATCAAATCTTTCCTCTTTATAATATTAGTATAGATATTAATTACAACGTAATTCTTAGGCTGGATCTCATTAGAAAAAATGTCCCAACTTTATTAAGACGTTTGTTATATTTTAATTTTTACCGACTTCCAAATAGAAGGAGGTTACATTAACGTCACGTTTTTTTTTGTTTTTTTTTTGTTTTTTTTTTACGTCTGTTCTCAAAAATATCAAAAATCGTTTTTTTGCAAATTCTACTAGTTAAACATGTGAACTACACGGTTGCAAACGCACAAAGCGTATTTCGGCCGGGAAGTGGGAGAAAAACCGATTTGAAATTGCCGACATTGGATTTGAAAATGGTACCACCACAAGTCGCTAGTGTCTTTCCTGTGCGTGTAATCACTTAATTTCTATCTGTGCCCAACATTTCGTGATAATAATGCTGTTTTCATGAATATTTCAACTCGACGAAGTATTTTTTGAATTAATTATGGATCTAATTAATAAATATTTCGACGAATGCGATGCATAATACATTCAAAAACTGGTAGAAGAGTATTTCGAAAGAGGAGAAGAAACCTATGGAACAGAAGATTTAGATACTGCGAGTGGTATTGATGAACAAGATAATTAGAATTCCGATTCGGTAACGCGAGCTTCTGTTGTTGAATTTCTCAACGTCTTTATTCTTTCATGAAATCATTAATTTTAAAAATGTTATAAGAATTATGTAAATAATAGATTGGAAAAAAATGTACTTTAAGTAAGGTAGGTGAGAAAAAAGAAACGAAGAACCGAAACTGAAAAGAGGACGACCAAAAAAAAAAAACAAAAAAAAAACAGGAGGCAACTCAAGAAGAACCAAAAAGTACGAGTACACCCCCCCCCCCCCCCAAATGTAACGTTAGATAATTTCTTTTCGAAGTTAAAGAAAATTGCTTCCAGTATTTTTAGTTTTGTACTTTATTTTTATTCTAAATTCGATTTAAACATTATAATAATTTTTCGCTCAACTTTAAAAACTTCTTTGTGATCTTTCCTTTTTCTACCTATTTCATTTTGGAAAGAATTTTTTCTCAAAATTTATTATTATTTTTTATCAAATATAAAACTGTTTCAGTTTCAGTAGCATTTCTGAAAACATATTTTGTTTTTCCTGTAAACTCGAATTTTATCTCGAAATTTATTGTTCTTATTGAAAATTTAAAAAAAAAATTCAGTTTCAGTAGCATTTTTTTTAAGTTTTTTTTTTTTTTTTTTTTTAAACTCATTACTATCGAAGATTCAAAATACCTTTTAATAAATTTATTTTTTTTAGTAGAGGACTCAAAAACAATGTATTAGTCGTCGTTTTCAACTTTTTTTGGAAATTGCTAAAAAAAAAAGATAATAATAATTGTAGTGAATTTTCTCTTTGTTTTCTCTTTAAACTCTGTTTTCTCAAAATTTAATTTTTGACTACTGAAAATTCAAATGCCTACAAAATCGTGAATTTTAGAGACAGAGGGTTCGGATTGGTCTCATTTTGATCAGAAAGATCTCTAGTTTTCAAAACGTGAAAATCCGGCTTGTGGTACCTTTTGTCGCGCCAAGTCGCATATTTATTTTATAAATATCAATACATTTTTATTCATACTATTAATAATTTCCATCATTTTGATGTATGTATTAATACATAAATCAACTATCGCATAAACATTAATAAAAATTACATATGTTATTGATTATACTTGTGATAAAAAATTTGGCATAAAATATTAATGAAGTAGGAACTAAAAATATGAAGCATATTTTTTCTAGTTTTTTTTCTTAATGTAAGAACACCCTAAAAAATCATCAGTATTTATTTTAAATTTTTGATTTTTTTTAGATTTTTGTGTATTTATAATAATTATTTCAGTTCTAATGGCGGCGGGGTTAATCCCCCCAGTGGACACGGCCATGATATATATATATATATATGTATATTCACACACACAAGAGCAGCTAAACACAGTTGTAAAGTCTACAATCGATAAAAATCATAAGTTAAGAAATTAAATTGACCACATGGTGAAGGCCAAAAAAGCAAAAAAAAAAAAAAAGCTGGTAATTACATATGTCAGTGGCGAGTAAACGAAAACTATGCGGAAAAGCGTCGAGCCGAGAGATGATTTTGTAAATCTCGCTAAAATTAGGCAGGGTAGCGAGTGTATTAAGACAGCAGTCGATCCGTACAGTGCACGTAGCCTTTTTCTGATCGTTTTGTTCGTCCGTTTATGTCGATCAAACCTCCGATCGACGCGTTATTTAATTAATTTAGTCTGAACCGCGTTTTACACGTTTTGTTTTTCAACTTAGAATCGCGCCACACCATCAATTATACCATTTATTACGTTTCCTGTCTGATTTCCGTTGAAGAAATCGCACAATTGTCCTATCGAAGGAAATATTGTCTTTTTTTATTTATTAGCTTTTTTCTTTTATCACCAAAATTTATTTTTATCATCGGAAACGAGTAATACTCGCGTCCGCGGTTAGATTGCTGGAGAGGAATTCTCGTACCCACCACATGCGGAGTTTTTCCAATCGATAATTTCATGGTCACGCAACATGCTTCTTCGGGTACTTCTAAATTAATTATTTTTTTTATAAAAAAAATAATGCTCGAAGAAATTTAAGATCTCAGTCTGACAGAAAAAAAAAATCGAGTTCATAATTTTCTGTCCCGATACTTATAGTAGTTATTCCACTTAAATCAATCGTTTCAATATATATATATATATATATATATATATATATATATATATATATATATATATATATAAAGGTACTTTTTATTCCGTGTCTGCAATCTAAGATTGTGGTAAATCATAAAACGAAACCGAAAGAAAAATGTAAAAATGAATTTCAAGATAAAAACAAAAATTGAAATAACTTTTAAAGAGCAGAAATAATTTTTCCGCTAGCTAGAGTAAAAAGGATAAATTAGGCTGTCGTCAAGGTTCATTCTTAGCAAATCGTATAAAAAGACAACAAAACAACACACATTTTAATCAGAAGTTTAAAGAATCGAAAATGAAGTATTTCTTTTAGAAAAATACAATTCATTCACATTTTGATTGGGTGAAATTTTTTCGTCTTTCAGTGGAGCACTTTTACCGTCGATTCTATTTATCACGAATATAAAAAAAAACACATTTATATCATTATTCACGCAATTTAATCGTCTTTCTATACTTTGCTCTGGAGACGTTTGATCAATGTTAATGATTCCGATCAATTCGACGAATGTATGTTATTTCGAGCTTATTTGACAGCTGCACTATAAACAATACGAAACCTTTTTTAGCAAATTATATTTACTTTTCTGAGGCTTTATAGAAAAAAGGAATTACACCGATGCTTATAATTACCATTTTAAAACGGGAATGCAAACGAAAATTTAGTTATAATGTATTGATGTAAGACTTAAATAGAATGCAGATATATCATTATACAGAGATGATAGGTTTTTTTAGCTCGCAGATAATAATTAATAAAAAGTAATGAATTTTGCTTCAACTCTCTCGAAATTATTGCTTTTTTTTTAACGTGGGTACGTTTTTAAGCCGGGGGTCATTCCAGAATTTCCGTCGTTTATCGTTTTCGCGTCGCCATTTTTTTACGTTACCGAAATAAAACGACCGTTGGCAGTTTAAATGCGCCCCTTTATCGCATTCTTCTTCGAACGCACATCTTTATCGAGTTTTTCCGTTGCTACTTAGATGTGTAAATGTTTGTCAATTTTTTTTTTAAACCGCGAAAAACAACATTTTTCTCGTTTCATTTCGGAATTATTATATCGGTAACCCTAAGTGGTGGCGCAAAAGTTGTCTTTTAATCACAATCGGCGTGTTACGTTTATGTACGAGTAAATTATTCGTATTATTTTTGTTCCTTATGCGCGACAACTTACAATAAGCCGAAGCGGAGTGCCGAGCTCGCATGAAATGAAAGAACGGAAACCCTCAAAAGAGTTTAAGCTCGAATGGGCTTTTCAGTTTGACAACGATCGAAGAAGAGAAAATGGCCACGTTCAAAGTTCGGCAGAATCTGAGGAAAGTGTGAAATTCTTTGACTGGTCAAAAGTGTGTACCAACTTACTTATCGACAAAGAACTCGTATCGGAATCGAAGGAACAAGTGAGCGAAAATGATGAGAGCGAAGAATGAAAGAAAACATGGAAATGGAAGAAAAGCGCGCTAATATAATATAATCAATGACGGCAGTGCGAACTACGTGACTTCACGATTTACAATATTTTTCTGCGCAGCGGAAAAAATGAAAACCGAGTATCGCCTCCTCCGTTAACGTGAATTTACGCACACTAACGTGATTTAATAAACATGATCGCATTTACTCGGTTTTCGAACTATTTATGCATTTTAAATGTGTATAATTTTTAAATTTTAAATGCGGACCGCGTAAAAGATGACTAATTAAACGGCAGATGTGCCGATTTCTTCGATGCTTCTGCGTATATTTTTGTCATTTTAAACATTCACCCTCATCTTCAGCAGACGATATTTTAGCCAACCCTTTAAAATGATCTAATATCAAAATCCGCTTTTAAAGATTCCGGTTTATTAAAGTTTCCACGCAATCAATCGCTTACTGCCTACGAGAAAAGACACGCTGGTCGGATTAGAGAGATCACGCGACCAGATAGCGTCAATTAATATTTAACACGTTTCGGACCCTCGGCGAAAGTGTACGCGTCCAAATGGAAAAATATAATCGTACGAACTAGAATGGGAGAATGCAAGTAAATAAGAGCGAAACGAAAAATTTGTCGACGATAACATCAGAGATGCTGCTCTCTGTTCGAACCGAGTTTCCTTGTGCTGTTCTTGTCTTTTTACGCACCTTAATCTTTTCACTTTTGCACTGTTCCGATCATTTCGCTCTGTTTAACGGCTTAATTCTCCAGTTTCGAAGTTCGTGAAAAAGAGTCGAAGACGGCTCTTGAGTGAGTCGTAGAGTTTCACCGTTTTATTAAAAATCGAGATTTGGCAACCCTATGACAAAAGAGTATTTAATTTCTATCAGAACGAAGAGGACGCACAGTGCAACTGTCTTTATTCCCTATAAAAGCTTTTAATATAAACTACTTAAAAAATAAAAAAAAAAAAAAATATAAAATTAATAAGAAATTTCAACGAGGATTTAATTAAGAATTCATAGAAATGATGAAAAATTATCAAATATTCAAACCGAATATTATGCTAGAAGCGTTTCGGAGAGTAATCACGATTACGAAGTGACTGCGGAACGTGTCGGTTTTTATTTCTCGTCAATCGTAATTTTTCTCCGAATTTATTATTATATTCCGGTTTGAGGTTTGATTATTTTTAATATTAATAATGTTAACTTAAAAACTCCTCGAGAAGGAAATTATTATCGATATCGTTTTATACACCGAATTTTGTTACTAGACGAAGCTTACGCAAAATTTTTTAAAAAATGCCTACACTGTCTCTCGTTTTTCCACCGATTGCTGGAAAAAGTGTACATTGTCGTGTGAAAGTGTTACAAGATTAATTAAATTCCAGAGTCGGAAATGTGTAACAATCGGCTGTTGTCGGTATCGTATACAAAAATTCTATGTTCTTCCAGACGAGCAAACATCTCAGTTTTTTTGTCTCTTAAGGTTGGGGCATTTATTTGCGGAACTGATTGCGAGTGTCATGCTTGAAACATGTTGTTACCGACTGCTTTGCTCGTTTAGTGATTAAAAGACGCAACGGTAAGTCGACGACGTAACGTTTTTCAATTAGTAGTAGAATTGTTTTTAAATAAAAAAGAAATCGCGTTACAAATATCTTTGTTTCCATTGATGTTTTGAGCGTTGCTTTTTGCCACGGCCACCGTTAACCCACGGCGGGGGGATGTATTCTCAAATGGGGTTAAAATAAAAATTTAAATTAAAATTAAAAAAAAAAACAAAAAAACATATCTGCTTGGGCACTCTGCGGCCAAATTTAAATAAAACGACGATTTTATGATGGTGCTTGCAGGCCTGCGGGCGAAACGAAGAGAAGATACGTGTAATGTCGGACATTTTCAGATTGTTTATCGTTCATACTAATATAACGAGTTGCGTAGAAAATTCGCACCAGAACATGTCCCCTTAATACCGGTCGATCAACAATTTTCGGTAAAAAAGGTTTACAACTAGTTTTTAACTATTTATATGTAGTCCGTTCGTCTTTACGGGAAAAACAAAAACACAAAAATACGAATACTTCTCGCTATATTTCCGTATCATTTCATCTTCCAGTTTGATTTTGCCTCTTTGATCGCATTTCCGGCCAAAATGAACTTTCTTTTGGTTTTGGCCGTGTCTTGTTTAAATACAACTCTGGTTAATCTTCTTTACATTGCGGTTTACTTCAGTCAATTATTGTTTTTGTTTTTTTTTTTTTTGTTTTTTTAATTTCGCCAAATGGGTGTAAAAACAGGTTAAAAAAAAAAAAAAATTACATACTTTGCCATATTTCGCGGAAATGAATTCATCAAATGTGCCCTCCTATCGGTGAATTTAATAAATAAAATTATGGCTTAGCTCTATTAAATGATACAAGATAGCGCCCGAGTCGAACTGAACCATTAATTATTCACGCTATAACTGTGTATGCAGAAAGGTCGTCACATTAACTTTCGCGTGGAGCGCAAGGAGAGATTTTATATAACGCGTGCTATTATATGTAACTGATTTGTCGGAGCAGCTCCGCCCGGAGCAGATCTTCGAAATGAGCAGTGATTTTGCCGCTCTGCCAGATACTCCGAAACAAAATTATTATTTTTACCCTCACAGCTGACGTGCGAAACAACGTTCGATAAGTAATAGAAATTGATGTTTTTTTACATAATTAAAAATATTTTGTTTTTAGTAAAGAGTTATAAATTCGCGACTACGTAAAAATTTTAATCACTTTTCTAACTGCGCCTTAGGTTTTTTATTAGAAGAAATTGTGTTTTATAATGAAATTAAAAATATGAATATTTTTAAAATGGTAGTTACAATATTTTAAAAAATAGAAATAGATGTAAATCATATAACGCATTTTAACGCAATAAAAAAAAAAGTCGAAAACTGTCTCTTTCCAATATATTTATAGATGCGCCTTGCTTAATGATAGGTAACTTTTAAGAATTTAAAATTAGAGCAAATTCTTTTTTGAGTAAACGATTAATTATTTAATATTAGAAATTTGATTTTTTTTTTTTTTTTAAATGGACATTGATCGCATTTAAAATAACAATGGGAAAAAAAACAACAACCAAAAAAACGATAGCACTTACACGTAAAGATAGTTGAAGAAAACGTAGGCAATTTAGTGTTTGCGGTGAATTCCAAATAGCGTTTATATATATATATATATCGTTTATTTTAATTCTCGGAAAATAAGATGAAACATAATTATGAAGGAAATTGTATAACGTAAAAAAAAAAAAAAAAGAAACGTACAGCGCCAGCAGTAGCGCATATTTCTCATCTGGCTATGTGTTTTGATGTGTGTATACGCGTGTAGTGTGTCTATAGGCAGTGAAACACTAAAAACAGAAGAAAGGCAACACAATTTTTCCACTCGCTGCTCTGGAGCAATTGTCGAAGCAGTGGGAAAAGGTTTTTCCGATCACTGCTCCGAATCGCAACTGCTCATTTGTCGGAGCAGTAACAAAAGAGCAGCGCTACGATTCCATCGTTAATGCTGAAGACGGTACCGGAGCGCATTCAAACTCAGACAGAGTTACTAAGAGGCAAATTACTTAAAAATTGATGGGCTTCGAGGTTCCGTTCTCATCCCGGAGGCGGATGGTATTTTTAGATGCTCTGCGAAATCTTTGCGGTTCCTTGTTTAAAATTCCGCTGGTTCCGAATTTGGAACAGTCACTCCGGGTAAATAGTAGCTGGAAAAGTATCGCTGATCTACCCTGTTTATTGTCGTCCAAAATAAACATCTTATTGAGCCTTTTTCCACTTAGCGACCGAACAGGAATTTTATTTCACCGCAAAAATCGAAAAGAGGCATTCCGGCCGTTTTTCAAATATTTGCGCGAGTTATATGTAATGCGTGCGAGATAAGCCTCCCCCCGTTGCTAGCAAATGCAAAAAGTAATTTCAACTTTTTTTTCCTTTTTTTTTTTCTATGTTCGTGTGCATTTTTGACCGGTGAATTTTAAGGGCGACATTTTAAATAAATTTTGTCCAATTTGACGGTGCGAACGAAATTTACCTGCCCGACTATTGTTGTTTATTTTATTCTGACAGAAAATTCGGGTCGATATTAAAGATGCGACCTTATATATAGACACGAACACGTATTCTAGAAAATAATTGTAATTTTGAAAATTAAGTAAAAATAAAATCGGTAAACGATGATATGGGGTGTGATTAGGCGATGACGACCTGTGTGTGATACTTTACTATCGAATAGCTCTGGCTTCACTACTAGTGCCATTAATGCTTTACCGTGATAAAGAAGATAAGGTAAAAATAAGACGGGAGAGAGTTGTCTTACAGGTTGATCTAGAATTATGGATATCGGAAAAAGCGAGTTTTGCAAGGTCGGTTGAGGAGTGTGTTATCGAAAAATGTGCATTATAAAACAGCAGCACCTCCGCGCTGCTGCTATTACGCTAGAAGAAGCGGTTGTTATCTTTTCGGACGACTTAATCGCGTCCAGGCGTGTGTGTGTGTGTGTGTGCGCGCGCGCGAGTTTCGAGGTATTTTAACTGTACATCCGGCTTCTCGTAGTATCTGCATCGCGTTCGCGTGATAAACTGAGATTATTACATGGGTTCGGTTGCGTCTTCCGAATGATTATCATAAATAGTAGTGGCCTGCACGTTGCGAAGCTATTCACAGATGCTTCGGTACGTGTTTCGTTCGATTTATCATCAACAGCCGCTGCAGAAAGTGGCAACGAACGGCCAAACGTGCGCGAGAAAGGGAAAGTAATTGGATACGGCTCATGAGATTATTAATGACGAAAGGAGTAGTCTTTTATTGTAGCTCGTTCGTCCGCTGTAGTTCTTGCTCTTTTTAGCACCCATTCATGACCGACGACGCACATTCCTTCATCTGGTTATTTAATCTCGGTTTCAACGCAACAGCTGCCAAAACATTAAAACCGGAGGAAACTACGAGAGTTGTCCGCTACTCCTCGGCTGCTATGGCCAATGGCTATCCACGCGCACCTTGTTCGTTCTGGCAAGCGACGAGGAAGTATGGCGTGTCACCGTGAAGAGAAAAAACACCGACCATGTTTCAGACAGCCTAGCCGTAACGAACTACGTCGGAATTTTACGGCAAATAAAGTTCCGAATGTTTCATAAAGGAACTATATATCCGAATTGGTGATGATGGCAACGACGAAACCGGAACGTTAATAAAATATGTGTACACCTCGTATCGTAATTGCGGTTGACCATAACACTTAATTGGATGCGGGTGGCCGTATTTAGAACATTATGTAAATTCGGATTTCATTAAGAGTATGCGGGAAAACAGTAAAGACGCATCCGCCTGTTTGAAATGTTCAACTTTTTTACATTTAATATTATTTCTCACTAAACTTACTCGATAATATTTAATTGACCTCTTTTTCTCCGATGAGCGCGAATTTAAAAATTACTCGAATTACCAAACTTACCTGAATATGCCTAGTTGATAGGCTGATTTTAGGGTTTTTGAATTCTGGTAAAATGAAGTGGAAAGCGAAAAGAAATTTCGAAAGTGATATAAAACTCAAGGGAGGGAAAGTTGCTGATAATTCTCAAATTTTAATTTGCTTTCTGTAACGGGAGAAGATTTCGGAAAATAAGGACACTACCGATAGATGTGTCGCAATTTTTTGTCCGGCACTGAGGTTATGCAAATAGTACGAGCTTATCAAATCGGAATTCGTCCACGTCTTGTAAAAATCATGATATTAATAAAAACAGCGTTAAAAAGATTGTACAGTTAGCGATAGTATGACAATTCTGTAGTTAGATTAATTCTTTTTTTTTAAATTTGTTTTGAATTTCATGTAATAAATACAAATATATGTACGTGTATGTATATTTATATATATATATATATATAGATATAGATATAGATATAGATATAGATATAGATATAGATAGATAGATAGATAGATAGATAGATAGATAGATAGATAGATAGATAGATAGATAGATAGATATAGATATATATAAATAAAACCGTTCTTTGGACTTCGCCAGGGAGAAACCTCCTGGACCCTAGATACTAGTTTTTCTATAATACTTATAAAAGAGTCGATTTCAATTGGCTAACCTTGACAAAAAAAAAAAAAAAAAAAAAAAGGAAAGAAAGAAAACGAAATTTTTTACTCGACGTAATCTCAGACACTACGGAACAGATCCTACGGTTTTACAGATGATTTCATCCATCCGCCAGCTAATGTAATTGCTTAATTCGGAATAAGCTGCATTCAAAACCGCTCTGAAATCGTAAAAATTAACTATCCCCAAAGCAGAGGT
This sequence comes from Icerya purchasi, assembly GCA_039619475.1. NCBI lineage: Eukaryota > Metazoa > Arthropoda > Insecta > Hemiptera > Monophlebidae > Icerya > Icerya purchasi. The sequence goes on from CM077115.1 coordinate 351,894,909, forward strand.
ATACCACTACCGCCCGTTCAATCATGAACTCGTTTTATATAAAGTGCCGGGGCGATAGTGAAATGGTTGAAATGAGGTCGAAAAGTATATATCAAAAGAGCATTAAAAAAATCCTCCATTGCTAGATTTTTGACGTTAAATGGAAAAACTGCGCAAAAAGTAGAAAATCGAACGGGTCAATTTTAATAATTATGTATTTAGCGCATAACGATGTTTATCTGCCTCTGTTAGTAGACGCTTCTAAATAATTTTTATGGAATTTTACGTTTTAAAGTGTTAGTTTCGTCGATTTAAAATGTTTCATATATATTTCATCGAGCTAAAAAGCCCACTCGTATGTATAAGAAACACTGGCATATGAGTGGGAATTTGAATTCATTCATTTACTCCTTTTTTATCCTATCGGTTCATAACTATTAAAGACAAGCTACCCGTGGTCTAATTGAATTAATTAATTGGCGTTTCGTCTCGCTGTCGCTACTGGATTTTAATGTTTATAGTTGACGCGCCTTAAAAAATAAAATAAATAAATAAAATAACGAGGTAGTAGAGTTTATAGAAGAAAAAGTATAACCACTTCACTTTAATAACTTGAAATTTAAGAATAATAAAGCGGGGAAGATGATGTTCCCTTTAAAGTAATTTAACGCGTAAAAGTTTGGTCCAAAAAACAAGAAGAAGAATAAAAAAAAAAAAGCACCGAAAATGCAAAAAATCGTTAGCCCTTAATATAATTCAATAAACCACCGACAACTCCCGGTTCGCGATAAATTTTATTACCCGTTTTCCGTGTCAGAGTCATTTTAAAAATCACGACGGAATAAAAATTGACGAAAGTTTTAAAATTTTATTCAATAAAATATTTGTACGGCTGATAGTGATTACTATCATGCTGCTAGCGCTTTCGAATGTGGAGAAGCTGAAACAATTGATCTCACCCATGTGAGACTGCGGCATTCGTCTGCTACGGAAAAGGCATCCGAACGTGATGTAGTACATCACGTATGTTTCGGGATCTTATATATCGGGGAATAACGATGTTATCGCGCCGATCATCGGGGAATAACGATGTTATCGCGCCGATCATCGGGGAAGAATTTTAAGCGCGGCCAGCGTGTTTTAGGTGATCTGTACGTTTAAATCGCGTCGAAGTTGGTCACCGTTTTCGGTTCGTTTTCTATTAGACAAATATTTACGCAGAAAAAAGGATATAATTTGCCGGTTCTTGACGCCGGTATGTAAACAGCCGTTTGACGCTGGAAGCTGACGACCGGAATTTCTATAGTGGAAAGTTGAACAGACGTGTACGCGGAGCAACGGATAAGCGATTGTTTCGGCTTTTCGGATTGCAACGTTAATTGCCACTGATAGCAGCAGCGCAGGTATCTATTAGAGAGGATTATAATAGGGGGAACAAGTTGCGTACCGACAATGCCGAATCTCGTTTACTAGTTGTTACTTGAAAGTTGCTCGTTTCTTTTCCGTTACTAAACGCAGAGTCTATCGCTGATCGGACACTGTAAATGGCAATTAGTTATCCAGTTTCGCAGCCGTACGAAATAGAAAGAATGTGGCCATTGCCAAGCACAAAAGAATTCCTGCGCACGTAGTCGCTCTTCGTCATGACTGATTAACCGGACTTATCACGCGCGTTGCCTTACGTAACATTTAACGGAAGGATGATAACAAATTATTACGCACATCTATCAGAAGAAGAAGAACTATTAGTAGTCTTCTTATAGGGAAACTTACTACTGGATACACTTTTTCACCGTTTCGCCGCGCCGAACCTATTTCATTAACAACCCCTCCGAAACGGGCTAAGTGAATGTGTGCCTAGAGTGCCCTGTGACAGTGTTTGGTGTACGCATCTTCTCCATTAACACGCTGCACATCTTGCACGCGTGCGGGATCGTGCGGATTTTCAGTCAGCTACACAGTACCGTTTTGCGGGTTTTTTTCTTTTTGGTTCTTCGATGACTGACAGCCGCTATTCGCGGTTATTGTTTGTTGCCTATGTCGTTATTTGTAATTTTGGATTTCGTAATGTTAAATACATTTCTAGAAGAAAAATCAAGGACGCTCTCTTTGCCTCACACGTATCTACACGCGTTGACGACAATGTACGCAGACGTAACAGTGTCGATGAAACTCATTCAGACGAGCGTGCATTGAAGCACGATCGTCATATGTAAATTTGTGACATTGTCGTTTAAGGTTCCGATAATAGTAATTACAGTAATAAGTCGTTCTAAAGTCGTTCTAATTGAAATCGCGATTTTACCTTTTTCGTTGATAATATAATAATAATACTAATACTAATAATAATAATAATAAGCCTTTATTTTTCCGAATATCGACCAGCGGCCTCCCAGCCTTCCATGAACTATAATTACTCTTTTGTTGATGAACTTGTAAGCCAAAACTATGTCATGATTTATTTTTATCAAGTTTTTAAACAACTGTATCGGAATCGAATCGCGTTTCCAAGCACAATCCATCAGCTACGTAAAATCGTCTGCTCGTGTAGGTTGTATTCCAAACAGAATGAGTATATTTGTCTGATCAGTTACAAAAATGGAACGTTCGTTTCTAATAAATATTTCATTCGCACCTTAGCTTCGAATAATCTTCCTCCTTCTATAAGATTTGATTTAAGTATACCCATAATTGTAAAATTAATATAAAAAAAGTTATTTTAAGTCTCTCTGTATCGTTTTCGTACTATGTAAGTTTTAACATGTCTAATAGGATCGCTGAACAATGTTATAATGAACACACCGTATCAAATACGTTCATGTCATCAGTGCTGAACATATTACGATAAAATATAGATAATTGTATGACTGTTCTAAAATATATATATATATATACATATTAATTACAACGTAATTCTTAGGCTACCCCCCATTCGAAAAAATGTCCCAATTTTATGTACCGCTAAATGTCCCAATTTTATGTAACGATTGTTATATTTTATAGGATTTTTGTTATTGTCATTTAAAAAATGTCACAATTTTATGTAACGAAAAATGTAATGAAACAATATCTTAATTTTATGTAATGAAAGTTAAATGTTAGGATAGAATTTTTGTGATTATGTTTTGTTTTCCTTTTTGTGTTGATGCCAGTAAGAATTACGTTGTAGATTTTGATCATTTTATACAAAGTATAGAAGAGAAAGAGACATAAATAAAAGCAAGAGGGGTCAAGGAACACAGCCCCTTGCGAGGCCAAAATGGCCGAATTATATATATATATATATATATATATATATATATATATATTGGAAAAGAATGTATTAAATTACAGCGCGTTACATAAATAAATTCAAAAATAATCGAATTAATTATGATCATACGGTAAATAATAATTCTGTTTTTAAAATTTTTAAAAATGTTTTCAAATTATCTAAAATTAAAAATAATCCATAATTTGTTATTCAATTATTTCATATTCGTATTTTACATTTGCACTTATACTTATTTAAATTTTCGACATACCACATTTATCATTGTAAGGATCGATCGATATTTGTTATTTCATACGTTTTGAATAACTTTAATTGTTATCTAACCACGATTGCACGGAGTTCGTTACTCCAAAATATGTCGGGTTAATTTTGGTGATTTGTATATTTTTATAATTGTAATTATATTTGTGCGTATGTTGTTTAATAATATTTTATGATATTGTTAAACATGAAAAAACTATAATCGTAATAATAATAATAATAATAATAATAGTAATAATCAAATGAAATTAACATATTTTGGAATATGTACAAAGGAATATATAGAAAATCTTAATTATATAAAACCGCAGATGCGCTCAATTAGCGCGAGTCGCGAAAATATTAATGAGTATACATGGGCTCCTGTTATATGATAATTACTGTTATATGATAATTACTATAAACTAGTATAGCATAATTTTATAGCCCATGTTTACAATTTATATTTGTGTTCCTCGACAATGAACCATCGCGTGTACATAAAATTAAATGAAGTAAAATTAAATACGCGTATGAAATTAAATTAATCGTACATGGGTGTCAAATCCAACAATTATGACACACACTCATAGCCCATGTTTACAAATATTCTTAGATAATAACAATAATAATAAAAATAATAATCAAATCAAATAAATCTTTACCATTATTATTATTATTACACAAAACTCCATTTATGCTCATAAAGCGCGAGCAATGGATTATTTAAGAATAATGGAATCAATTGAAAACAAGTTTATAAAATTGAAAAAAAACATGATAAATAAACCAAGACCCATTAGACCTCATTTTTCTCACAAGGGTTAATCATAATTATAAGTGAAAATAGGAAAATGAGGAATACAAATATTAAAATAAAGAAATATATATATATATATATATATATATATATATATAAAATTACATCGATTTAAAAAAAAGAAAAGCAATAAAAATTTCAGGATATATTCAAAAAGTGTTTAGATACCAAAAGAGAAAACATATTATTATTTACTCAAAAACAAAGCTTATTACATTGATATATACAGTTAAAGGAATAGAAATAGGAGCGGTTCATATCTTATTTATAATTTATAATAATAGCATTAATAATAATAAGGTTAAAAATTTAAAGCTTTCACAGTGATTACTCATGATAAATAATTTTCGGAAGTTGTTATTGCGTTACATCGGTTTGCCTGTTTAGAGGTAGTTTATCTGTTTTGATTTGGGTTTTTCATGATTTCTGATTCTTATTTTAATGTTATTGTCGATCGCAATTTTCGCTCCGTTCTTCAGTTTGCTTCTGATGATGGCCAGTGTAAGCTGGTCGAAACGTTAAGCGAATAAATATCTTTTTAAAAACACAGTTGTTTCCGAAAATTATTTATCATGAATAATAAGGTTGTTGTTATTATAATTTTATATATACCTATAAGGTTAGTTAAAGTAAAATATTATGCATACACGTCCAAAAACTAAAATGTAAGGTATTAAAATGATGATCAATGCAATGCCCATACATTCGCCCACATGAATAGATAACCAAGCAATAGATTACAATAACGTAAGAGTTAAATTTATTTATAATTAGGAATCAATGAAGCGATTTAAAACCTTGAATAAGTAGTAATTAGCAGCTGTGTTATTTCTTGACATTATTATACAACTTTTTTAGTGCTTCTATATATACTTTTAATTAAAGGTAATACATACATATACACGCCTCTATTGCTATATATAAACCTTATAATATAAAACACTCAAGCACTCAAGTACTACTATATTATTACCTTGCTCAAGTTCACAAAAAGATACTTTTGATGTTTGTTTTTTTTTTTTGTTTTTATTTTTTATGTTAATAAATCATTAATAATAATAATATGCCACCAGCCTGATTCCCATACAGCTAACGACACTTCATTTTCGTTTTAACACTATATGTTAATTTTTTTTCTTAATCCCGAAAATTCTGCTCTGGTAATAATTCTGTTTGTATGCGTATAGTTTTCATCAACCACGTTTGCTGTTCGTAAAAAAAAAAAAGATATATATTCTCGCCTTCGCTTTTATACTAACTTTTACAACTTCCATTTCTTAAAACTTCTTTTAAATTCGAAACATTATTCCAAGCCGCGGTGTTGTCAAATCCTTATCATTCAGTCATCGATACAAGATGTGCTAATTTAAATAAATTTCCCGACTACATATTCCCATTCATCACTAATTAGATTTTTTAAATTCCCTACAACATCAATCGTTTCGTTTTTACTCATTTCTAAACATTCCTTTTTCACAAATTAATATTCACTTCCTTCGCCGTTAAATTCATTAGCCGAAAACTATAATTCGACAAATGTCTAGTGTCAATTAATAATGTTCAAATGAAAGCATCGAGTTGTAACGCAAAGAATCGATGACTAGCGATTAAACATAAATAAGTACATGTAAAAATGAATGTTTTTTTTGTAATTTAACGTAAATTTTGTATAATGTGTGTGCGTCTTTGGATCTTGCTGATGGGAAGCTTTTTAGACTCCCAGGAGCTAGTCCTTTATAATTCTTCTAGAAGAGTCTGTTTCAGCTGACTTTATCATTCTTTGCAAATGAAATAAACGTTTTATAAGTGTCGTTATATGATGTTTATATTACTTGCGCGGCGTCCATAAAATACTAGTTTTTTTTTTTTTTTTAAAATCTAAAATCTTTCAAACTTTTTTTAACAGTCTCACAAGGAGTTGGGAGTCGTAGGCACAGTACGCAGTCTCTTAATCTCGACACTAAAAATAATTACTGATATGAAGAAAAGTTATTTAGATTCTAGTTAAAATTGAGCGTAAGCACGTGCAGGGGCATAATCTTCCGATATGTACATATACGCACGTACTAGTTACAAAGTTAAATCCAGTAGTTGAATACGTTTGAAAGATCTTAAATTCGATATTGTGAAGTCGTCTCCACGTTCGCGTCTTGTCGCAGTCTCTCCTCACGTAGCTCATTGATCTTCTTCATGTTGAGATCCCTCTGGAGATTATCGCTTTCCCTTCAGCAGCGATAACCATCCTCACAATGGCTCGAAGAATGTGACACTTTGACCTGTTTGGATCAAGTGGTCATTACGATCTTTGACCATGCCACAAGTCCTAATAGGTCTGATGATTCGATATCCGTTTACAGTAGATATTCAGGGTAGAGAACGTCTATCGGTTATTAATTAGCATAGCTGACGCATCGTCAGCCAAGTTAAAATATTCAGTTCGCACGGAAGCAAAATACGCGATAATGTTAATATCTAATTTTTTTCTGCGCACCATAGTAGTTGTTTTATCAGTGTCCCCTTTTCAGTCTGATCAGCGCCGAATCCTCTTCTAGGTCGTTAAGGAAAATCAAAAAATATGGTAGAGGAAAAGATTTCTAAAATGTTTATTGACGAGATACGAGAATATGTATACTTATCGATGAAATACATATTGTAACGGCCACGAATTGCGCCTAACTAAGTGTGCTGGCTCGAAATAAAACAATTTTATTGTTACGACACTTAAATGTATATTGCTCGGTTAATAGCTCGTATTCTTACAAGCATTGTGTGTAGTACGATGGAAAGTAAGATTGCGTATTACATATGCGAATAAATATTTATTACGATTCCACACAGTGCACGCGCATGCCAATGGAATCTTTAGAGAAAGCTTTAGTCGGAAACGCGGAATTTCTCTAAAATTATATAACTTTCAAACGGTCAGTCTGACGCAGTAAATTTCAATTTTGCTTTTTGCTGCCTAAGAAATTACCGTAGTGGAAGGAAATTCAAATAATCAACGTTTGAACATGGATCACTTATTGATAAATACTTTCTAAGGTTTTATTATATTAACTGTATTTTTTTTTTTTTAAAGTCGAAAACAGGAATTCTTTAAACGAAAAAGAAAAAAGTGTGAGACTTTATGGAAACCTGGACAACGATAAAACGGAAATGGGTGAAAAAATTAGAATCTTTAGGGTGCGATTATGAACGAGGGGGATGTTGAAAATAAATTGGATAGATAAAATTAGTAATCAAAAGAAGTACTTAGGAAAATAGGAGATAATGGGAACAAGAAAAAAGAAAAAGAGAAAGCGAGCGGAACGGGTGTGAAAAGAGAATAGTTTACCATACGATGTTATAGCGGCGAGGTATAGAAAAGGAATCGGTAAATGTAGAAAGAGGAAGAGGAGTAAGACGGTAGATGGTTTTAAAAAAATAAACAGAAATCTACGAAAAACTGAAGGTGGGGAAGCATTTGAAAATATATACTGAAAGAAAAGAAAAAAATGTGCAGAACACTAAAAGAAGACATGCGTGTCGATTAAATATTTAACCCATTATCAATTAAAAGACGAAAAGAACGTGTTAATCACATTACTCCTTATTAAACAGTTACTCTTAGGAAAAACCTTTTTTTTTTTTTTTTTTTTTGACCCGCACCAAATTACAACATTCTGGCCAATAATTCCCCACAATCAACAACACCCAAACAACATAAAATGAAAACCTAAAAAAATTTATAATAACCAGTAAATGGATAAAGAATAGAATGAAATAAAACTAGCTACTTAAATAAACACAATAAACTCTAATAAATAAGGGAGAAAAAAACCTAAAAAAATAAAAGAAAATCTTATCACTAGAACAAAAATTATAAAAAATACACAGCGGAGGATAAATACCGTAGAAAATCAGGTCCTTAGAAAACACGAGTCTCTTGTTGTCAAACTGGACGCAATTAAATAACAGGGGGTTAATGTCTTCTCTAAAATTTTGTCGACAATAGGTATTACAACCCATGCAGTGCCCTGTGTTTGAAAAGCTTAAACCCAATCGGCAATGGCCGGAGCGGAGCCTACACACAACGGTCACAAACTTACGGGTCAAACTGACTGGGACACAAATACGATAAAACCAAGGTATGGACGGCAAAAGTGGTTAGACCATATGAAAATATTTACTCTAGGCTCTTGTTCGCTGCAAATAAGGCTCACCCAATCCGCATAATTATCTCTTTTGCTTTATCTAGAAAATCGAAGGATTGGAAGAATGGAAACTTAATTCCTGATCTAACACCTTCTTTAGCAATTGAATTAATTCGGTCACTAAGTAATACCCCACAGTGACCTGGAATCCAGCAAAATTTAATGACTCCTGCCAGTTCTGAAATATTAAAATACTTTTTCTTAAAAATGAGTGGAAGGGAATTATATTCAAAGTTACTGCTCTGAAGCGGCAAGAGAGAACTAAGGCTGTCTGAAAATACTACAAACTCCCCCTTGGTCTGCAACACATTTTTCACAAACTCTTATGCTCTTTCAATTGCAAGAAGCTCGGCCGTAAAAATCGAAACCTCTGGAGGTAATTTAAATTTCTGCCCACTGATATCTTCTATAATAAACCCTGCCCCTGCGCCTTCATTAAATCCACGGGAATTTGTCACCATCGGTAAAGATCAACCGATAACCAGGGTATAATTCTTTCATGATACCTAGAAAAACGGAGTTTACAATGTTACCAGGCAGTAGATGCAAATTTTGACTTTTAAAGGTGTTAATATTAATGTCCAATTTGATCAGATTAAAGTGATAGCTTAAATTAAAATAGTCGGAGGGAGAAAATGGCATTATTTCCATACACGTATATATATATATATATATATATATTTGGAGGGGATGTTTGTGTGCGCGTCTGTTTGTGAATATATATATATATATATATATATATATATATATATATATATATATATATCAGGTGTACAAGTATGAAATGCGGATTTTTTTTTCGAAAAAAAAAAAAAACATTAACTTTGGAAGAATGATAAGAAGTAGTTTACTCAAAGTATGCTCCATCGCTAGTTAAACATTTTCCCCATCTTTCGGGAAATTTGTGAATACCACGCCAGTAAAAATTTTCCCTTTTTGCCGCGGACCATTCATCGAGCCATTTTTTCACATTTTCGTACGAACCAAAGCGCTGCTCAGCAAGTGCGTGACCCATCGATGCAAACAAGTGGTAATCGGAAGGAGCCAAGCCTGGCCAGTAAGCCGCATGGGATAGCACTTCCCAGCTGAGTGCTTCCAATGTGTCGCGAACCGGTTTTGCCGTATGTGATGGAGCATTGTCATGGAGAAAAATTACCTTGTGTTGCCCTTTTTGATATTCTGGTCGTTTTTTGAGCAGCGAACGGTTCAAATCGATCAATTGTTGTTGGTAGCGTTTGATATTAACCGTTTCACCAGGCTTTAACAGCTCATAATAGACCACACCCTTCTGATCACACCAAACACAGAGCATCGTCTTCCTGCCACAGCGATTCGGTCTTGCGGTCGATATGTATCGTGCGCCTGGATCTACCCATGATCTTTTGCGCTTGGGATTCTCAAAATACACCCACTTTTCATCCCCAGTAACGATACGATGCAAAAACGACTTTCTTTTGTATCGTTCGAGCACAATTTCACTTGTGTTTTTGCGCCTCTCCATCTGCCTCTCGTTCAACTCATGTGGTACTCATCTACCGACCTTCTGAATCTTTCCCATTTCTCGTAGGCGATTGGAAACAGCTTGTTGACTAACGCTTAATTGCTCTGCGAGTTGTTTTTGTGTTTGTGCATCGTCTTCATCTAGCAATGCTTGCAATTCTGCATCTTTGCATCTTTTTGGCGGTTTTCTGTGTTCCTTGTCTGCAACATTGAAATCACCACTTTTGAAACGCCGAAACTATCGTTCACACATATCTTGCGACGGAGCATGTTCACCATAAGCTTCTCGAAGCAATCGATATGATTCAGTAGCAGTTTTCTTCAAATGAAAACAAAAAATTAATGCTGTCCGCGAATGTTCTTTATTTGGCACAAATGTCGTCATATTGAACATAACAAAACAATACTACGCAAACAGTTTTTCAATTTATCACTGATGTACATTTGACACATGTTGATGCTGCAACGAAATTGCATATACATCAAATTTTTATAATACACATTGTATTGGTGAACACCTGGTTTTTCAAATCCGCATTTCATACTTGTACACCTGATATATATATATATATATATATATATATATATATACATATATTATCATGTGTTAATTTTTAAACGCCACCACTCGCACAATTATGCACATCTGTAGTATCATAGAAACATATTGAAAATGAATTGAACTATCATCATCATCATTATAATTATTATTATTATTATTATTATTATTAATATTATTATTATTATTGTAGGGTTACACGGTCCTTTAATTACTTAGATTATCGCGGTACATGACCCTAAAGTTAGGCTCTTCGGTCCAGCATACTCAACGAATGCTAGGAAGGTAATCGCAGTGCAAAAAATGTTTGAAAGAATGTCGGTCAGTGATGATTATCAGTGACTCAGTACGTCGAGACGGGTGCATCTCAAGAGATTGTGAGAGATCGATGTAAATACCTTGCGTTAGAACACAGCGAACAAGTATTTAGCTGGGGATCTCGTTGGAAGTGGAAGTTGTGGAAAAAATAGGCATGTCCCGTTCTAAAACGATTGACGTTTTATTCCGTCTAGTACTGTTTTATATTGATTCGCCGATTCCGTAGATCAAAAATATAGATAAATTTTTCTTGCGGTGAATTAATGTCGAAGTTGTCGAACCCAAAAGTTAAAAAGGAATTAACACATTTTGTACTTCACTTTTAATTATCATTTAGTTGATTTCCTCTATCCTTCACTTACTTTTAACATACATATTTGACAGAATCTGGGTAAACAAAGTTCAGTAAAAGATATAGATTTTTTTTATTTAATTTAATTTTTATTATTACCGCTGATATTATTGTCGTTGCTATTGTCACAGTTTGCAGCTACTACGTGCTGTGTTTCGAAATGTTCTAATTTAATAAGCGTCGTTAATTTTTACTTTTTGTTCGATAGTAAATAACCGTAGATATGAAATTCGAATAATCACATTGTAAAACTTATAACGAGCTAAAACATTTTTTAAATGCATTTTACAATGAAGTTTTCAGGTAAATCCTGTCTTCAGCTTAACTGATACAAAACAAAGTGTTTTGTTGTTTTTGAGTTTTTTTGTAATATTTATGTATTTTAAAAAATTTTGGTTTGTTGTTATACATAAGTTTTATAATAATATTATTTTACATATTTTGACTAACGGAAGGAGTTTTTAATACTAACATACATCGGTGCATATTTTACAGCGTTTAAAATTATCAGTTTTTGTGCATCATAATTCGGTACGGTAGCATGTTTAGATTATCTAAATTCCGTATTAATTTCTATTAGTTTCCACATTTTCCTTTACGTGTTCTATTCGAATTTTTAATAATTTATTATGCGGTATGCCCAAACTTACAAAATTATTCTCTTGTTTTATATTAATCAACTATTAATAATAATAATACGTCTATTCTCTATTGCGTTTTACTGCCTTTTTTGATCTTTATTGAGCCTGTTACCATTATTATACAATTATAATTATTATTTATAAATTATTGACGTTGTTTCGCTTGCTTTAAGGGCTGATATGATGACGTTAGTGGTCGGGGTTTAAAAACTGCAAAGTCAGACGAACGAATGCAAGAATATCCTCTTTCCAAGCATCCTTCAGGGTTTTCTCATAATTTTTCTCCTTCCTATAAAAAATAATTATATGCTTCATGATAATTAAAGAATAAGTTAATGTGAAAACATTACGCGTAATTCTTTGTTAAAAGTATCAATAATTTGTTAATAATTTCTTTTCTTTTTTTCCATCCAAGGTTAAGGTCACTCTTTTATATTTATATATATATACAGGGTGCGGCAGCATAACTTCCTTTTTTAAAATGCGCCACTTTTTTTCTACTACATTTTTTAAAAAAATATGATAACAGAAAATCGAAATACGTACTTTAGATCCCATTGGCTATGCCTCTTCCCTTGCAAGAGATATGTATATCCCCGCTACCGAGGCGCACAGGTAGGCGGACTAATTTTTTAATCGTTTTCAGTAACTCTCCAGAGTATTTGCTATATTAATGTTTTGAAATGAGGATATAATTTTTCGGGTTATTTTCAGTAGAAATTTTTGGTTATTAAACTGTATTTTATTAATTATGTAATAAACTTAATTTGAAAAAAAAAAAAAAAAAAAAGGAAAAGGAAATAAATTTTTCAAAAAATTTCCACCTATTCAATAGTAAATGCAAATCAATACGTGTTCAGTCTCTGAACAGTAGGATAACACGGTTACAATTTAAAAGGAAAAAGAGCGCAAAAGTATAAAAGTATTTATACTCAATATTTATTCTGGTGCACAGGCGAGAATATACTGTAGAGAATTAACCGTAAAAATGGAGAAAATGTGTAAGGGCTTCTGTATGCAACAAATGGTTACTTTTATTAACCAACAGATTCCTCCGCATACAGTTCCGGATTCTAATTTTAATGTCGCACTAATCCGATCGAAATGTAAATAACAAAGGACTATATCGTTCATCATGTATGCATCAATGTGTGAAAATAGTTTAAGAAATTCCAAAAAAATCATCAATCAAGATGTACATAGGCCATTTTCAATTATTTTTTCTTTACTTCTTCGAGCCGCACTGATGATAAAGTCAAAACAAGTGTCGCCCGCGAAAAATATTTTGATAAACTGTCTACGGGGAGGGGGGGGGAACACAAAACAGTCCACTGATAATAAAAAAAAAAAAAAAACAGCGTCTTATTTTTACTTTTTTATTTTTCACCGTTTTCGGCCAATTTTATTTGTGCATCGGTAATTTTTTTACGTCGTTTTTTTTTTGTTTTTTTTTTTACGGTCTTAATCATTTATGCACAGTAGTAGCGTAGGTAAAAGACTTTTTAGGTTGGGAGTTATAAATTCTATCGAAGGCGTTATATTATCAGGTGAAAGATCTCTTTTAATAGGCATTAAAGACTATCGCTCAATGTGCGTGTATATATGTTCTTTATTTCACGGATCAGTGTCATGCGGATTTCAGGTTTGATCAGGTCTGGTCCACATAGTGTCGTACAAATTGGAGGTCGCCGTAGTCACCTCTTTTAACTTGCCCGAGGAATATTAAATGTATTAAGGCGACCACGTTCGCATTAATATATTTAATATTCGTTTGGCCCAGTCAACGGAGCAAGAATGAAATTTTCCGGATTATCAAAAAAATTCGTCGACGTATTGTCATCATGATGCGGACACGATATAATGTCAACCGATACGAAAGAGAAAATGCGCCTATCCGAAGTGTAATTTATCGAATTATTAAATTATTATATTTCACATTTCGTAAATTTCCATAAACAGGCGGATATTTTTTTTAAACGATAAATAATCTCGGCGCTATTTAATCGGGCCTCTCGAAAAATTAAAATGCGTCACAGTTCTGCCGAATGACATAAAGCTCCATAATACATACGCGATTTTTATAATTCCGACGAATACGTCATGTTCGACTGATGAAGTAAAATTTACCATAGATGGTTTCATCTGTAACGATTATTCGGTACATAAACGGGTCGTCGTCGCACCATATGATTAGTCGCAACTTGAGAGAACTTTTCTCTTCCGGAAGGATAATCATTTTGCGCTTTCCCATATTTCTTTATCGATAATTCACGAAAGAGGTCGATGGAAGAAACCATTTCATCTTGAAAGAGGTCGCTAGAAGTAACCATTTCATCTACGTAAAATTAAACTGGAAACAAGACCCCATTCGACGAATGTTACTGATATAGTCGTAATCGGTGAAGTAACGTATTTCATCGGAAGAAACGTCAGATGAAATAACTTATTCAAATTAGTCTCTGCGCAGTATGATATAATCGCATCCAGACATCAGCCATCTCGGACCATCGTCATCCGCGCCAATAATACATACCTGAATAGCAAAAAAAAAAAACGGAACAGGTTCGAGTGTTAATCAGCTTTCACCGTCTTCCTGTTGTGCTTGATGGTCAGCTATGCGCTGTAGCTAACTTCTTCCACACCACCCGTATATAATATATATCTAAATTCCGGCCTTATTCGCTACTATTATTATTTTCTCCGCTTCGAAAGCTCTACACGCACCAACGGCGGCGATTCGGCTGCAGATATAATAAGTCACTTGGCATCATCAGGTGTCTCGCTACTGGCTAATGCACGCGCTTTCTTATCGGAATAGCTTATCGCCTTAAATAGTGAGCAGCAGATAGAAGGCATGCACGACTGGCGCGGCCTCCTTCGGACTTCAGCCGCGTTAGCCTAAACTTCTTCAGTGTCGGAATGTAAAATTTTGGAATTTTAAAATGTTAGATTTTTCAGCGAATTGAACGGGTCAGTGGGAAATTAGAAATTTTGAACTTGTCGCATTTTCCTCTTTTCAAATGTACGATTGCCTGTTACGTCGTCACCATTTGCGCGACTTCATATCGATACGCTAACGCTGATTACAGATGGGGAGCTAAATTAAAACCAAAAAGACAATTTTGGGCAAATAGGGGGGGGGGGTGCGAGCGGATTTTAGAAGAAAAAAAAAGAAGCAAAACATTCCTACTTAATTAAACTGGAAAAATGGAAAATAATTATTTTATAAACTAATACGGTACTTATTTTTACGGGTTTGTTATTACGACGCATACGAAACTCTCCATTCGTTACAACTCAGTAGGGGGGGGAGGGGCTTCCAAATGATAGTTTTCTACAGTTCATGTCGGTTTTAATACCGGCCTTGTGCCGTTTATAAATGTTACATATAATCGATATAAAAACATTACACAGACGTGTAACATAATTTTTCTCACAAACTACCCCCAACGTGGCACATTGCAATGTTTTACTATGGTATTAGCGTAATATTTATTTCTGTATATTTACGAGATTATAATTATTCCGAATAATGTAGAAAATAATTAAAGTTTGCCGGTATTTACGCGGAGAGCGGCAAATCGCTTTAAAATAAACGCATGTTTATGTATGTGTAGGTTTTTAGTTTTATTTTTACGCCAGTGTTCGAAATGAAATACGCGCCTGATGAGATTTGTGTATATTAAAAATGTTTACTAGCGTCGAACGATCTACACTTTTAAAGAATCTGCTTCCTGCGCATTTCTTCGTTATTTTTCCAATCGACGGTTGTAGAAATCGAAATATTCATTGAGCCAGCCGGAACTCGGCTCGTTTAGTAACAAATATTTAGCTTAATACATTGCAGTTTTGTACAATTGTGCTTTTGTATTTTTCTATTCCCCCCCCCCCCCCTCCCCATCATTAGGCTTATTATATTTTTTGTTTGAATTCGAAAACTATTATTAGACCAATGCTGGTAAAACTGCCAAAAATTATATCAAATCAGATCAGAAAATGTAGGGTTCATTAAATATTCATTTTCCGGTCACGTATATATCATATATACTTCGGCAAAATATTTACTTGAGATTTATAAGAGAAAAAAAAAATGTTTATCAAAATTTTTACTTCCAATTCAGGAACGTTAAGCGAAAAAAACCGTTTTCTATATTTTACATTTATACGTTTTTGAGGGAAAAATAGCTAACTTATTTCCTTTTTTTTTTTTTTAATTGCATTTATTAAACGGGTCTAAAATATTGAAACAATCAAACAGAAATCATAAAATATTGTTGACAAATATTTTTTGAAAAATTTATTCCCCTGTACCTAGGATAAAGTTACCTGTATTTCTAATTACGTAAATGTATTATAAATGTTCCGTTATTTTTATATGACATACACTTATTCGAAAACATAACTATGAAAAACAAATTAACCTGCAAAATTTGGGTTATACTATTTATTTACCTTGCTCGTAGAAAACCGGATATAACCTAATAAAATGAAGGAGTTCTCGTCTGTCCTGTAAAAATTACCGGAAATTATTCGCGTTTTACGTCCGGCATACCGATGAAATGTGTGCTCGTATGTTTACACGAAGCATTTATTCGATGACGTCGACAGCCGATTAAGAAAAGGAACTTACTAGATCGAATTTAATCTCAAGAGTGATTTCGGTAGGACGAATTTAAAAATCCGCGCAACAAAACAGGTCGCGTGAGTTTTAAAGAAAAATAATTAATTGATAAGAGGATATTTATGTTAAATAAAAGTTTCTTTTAAGACTTTCATTAAAAATGATGTACAATTCGAATCTGAGGGAGGATTAATTTTTGTTTTTTTTAGTTTTTTAATGGCCAATTCGTTAATAAAGCTTTTCGCTTCGGCGCAAAGTATTAAAAATTAACGCGTTTTTAAGTAATCGAGTCGCAATGATACAAAATTTTTGACTAACTACAGAGTCACTTAAGACTTTACCGCTAAGGCTAACTGGTCATCGTAACGATATGTCTGCGGAATTTTCTCATATTCGCACCGGCTTCGCGGTATTTCATTTTTTCAAATAAAAATTTAAGATATATCGCGTACGTTATTAAAATTTTTCTGCATGTTTCGTTAATGTTTGTAATTTGAATATATGATTTATCGGGAATAAATATTTAAAGCAATGATATGGAACTTTTTGCGCCAATATCGAAATCGTAATTAACTTTTAGAATATTAAGAAAGTAATGTTATTATTACTGAAATTAAGAAAAATCGTTACTGTTCGCTTCTTTTATACGATTGTTTTTTTTTTGTTTTTTTTTTTTTTCCTGTATAATTTATCACATTTAAGTTTGCATGCAAATATATATGTGCTCTTTTTTCTTCTTAGGCGAAAAGTACTTTCTTCGATAACGTTTTCTCATAATTATTTGAAAAAAAGAATTTTAAATTAGCAATTGTGTTATATTTAAAATTATGTAAAAAAGAAAGTAAAAAGCCTATATAGGTACAATTGACGAAAAGTAAGGCGCGTTTAAATTATTTCCAGGAATCTTTAAAATCTACCTTGATAAATGATTTTCTATTTAACGGCTTAAGTTGTAATCCGCTCGGTAAAATTATAAGCCAACAATGTTTTTTTTTATTTTTATAAGTAAATCTTTCGAACTTAAGATCCACTGCGGTAGACCTTCCGTCATGTACTCTTCGATTTTCTACAATAAGACCGTGACGTTATTACAGGTTACATATAAATCCGCATAGAAACACGTTACGCAAAAACGTTACGTGATTTTTCACATTATATTTCGAAAGCGAAAATCGCGGACAATTTTTTTAAAAGAAGAAATAAACAAATTTTAGTCACGCAACGGCAGAAACTTCAATTAGAAATAATGACGCGAGTATATTTAGAATGTACGCGTAATTTTTGTATGCGAAAAAATTTTTCCAAATTATTTAGTTAATTTTTAATTTTCGACAGAAAATTAATTTATAAATCCGTCTATTTATTATATAAATTACCTTCCAACTTAACGAAAAAAGTAATTTTAAGTCATTTATTAATTTTACCGTTTACATTTTCTTACCGTTAGATTGCGCATTAGTGTATTTATGAGTGAGAAGTGATTTCATTGATATTTCGAATACTTCGTAATAGTCTTACGTATACGGCGACGTAGGCGTCCGTTTCGTTTATGTTCGTTTCCCATTCACTGTGCACTGCGTATCGACAGTATGCAGAGGGGTTTAATAAGGTAAGATTACCGAAACTTAGCTGTCGGTACACACTGATAATAGCGGAACTACCACCTATCGGTAGAGCGCTCCTGTAAAACCTGGTTTTCATTCTAAACACTTTGAGAGATATTGCTCCCTTTCCGCTATTAACCGTCGTCGCACTGCCCGCTACCGAAAATAGACGAAACACACTCAATTACACGGATGATTACAAAAATACGCAACTAAAATCATTCGTATTGTACCTACTGATTTGGTACGCGAAAATCAGATAACAACTACTTATCCACATACGGACAATAATAAATGGAACATTGACACCCTTTACCGCCATCTAGACCGTACTATTCGTTAAATTCCACATTTAAATTGCGAAAAAGAAATACTTGTTTTGGCGGTTGCTGCTGGTGACAGTGAAAACAAAAATCAAAACCAAATACAGACACTGCAAAGGCGAATTAAATCTCAACAATTATCAAATAAGAATACGAATGCAAACGAATCTGATGTAAATAATCGAAATATAAATAAACGTAATATTGTAAAGCATATTCGAGGTGAACACATTAAAGACAAAACAGTTCCGCCCTACATCAAAAATATTAATAATATTAAAACATTTAGGGATAATTTGTCTAATGGAAGTATTAAATTTGTGTTGAACACTAAAACTGGTGCTGCGATAAACTCTAACGATCTGGAGAGTTATCGCAAAATAATGAATCTGTCTTATTTTTTATTTATATATATATATGTATATATATGTATATATCGGTATGTATTATAACTCGGCCCTTCGTGCACGCAAGGGACTCCGCTCCTTGACCCCGCCTGGGAATACCCCAGGACTAACAGATCTATCACTTCTATACTTTGTATAGAACGAGAAAAATTGACGTTATTTTTTCGACTGCACGGCAAAAAGAAAATAAACCTTTATTTAATGTCACATTTTCGGACAAATTTTTGTGACAAAAAATTTAGTGATGGTCGGGCTAAGAATGATGTAATTTATGTATATATATATATATATATTAATTACAACGTAATTCTTAGGCTACCCCTCATTAGAAAAAATGTCCCAATTTTATGTAACGCAAAATGTCCCAAAAAAATGCCCCAATTTTATGTAACGCAAAATGTCCCAAAAAATGTCTCAATTTTATGTAACGCAAAATGTCCCAAAGAAATGCCCCAATTTTATGTAACGCAAAATGTCCCAAAAAAATGTCCCAGTTTTATGTAACGCAAACTGTTCCCAAAAAATGTCCAAATTTTGTGTAACGTTTGTTATATTTTATAGGATTTTTGTTATTGTTATTGAAAAAAGGTCACAATTTTATGTAACGAAAAAATGCTTTAACTTTATATAATGAAAGTTAAATGTTAGGAAATGATTTTTGTGATTATGTTATTTTTTTGTGTTAATGCCAGTAGGAATTACATCGTAAATTTTGATCATTTCATACAAAGTATAGAAGAGAAAGGGACAGAAATGATAGCAAGAGGGGTCAAGGGGCACGGCCCCTTTCGAATGACCGAGTTTATATATATATATGTATATATATATATGTATATATATATATATATATATATATATATATATATATATATATCATTTTATTATACCTATAAATTATCTAAGAAAAAACTGTTTAGAATGGTTCCGTGGAACACATCTACCGACACAAATGAAATAGAAGAAAAACTAGAGAAAATGGGTTTTAATACTACAATGCAAAAACTATGATACGAGGGACGTTCAAGAAGTAAGTTTCCCTATTTTTTATTTTCGAAATTAGTAGAACTTGACAAAAACGGACACTGGCATTTAATTCACGATCACGATATGCCCATATCAGCCCACTGCTGGTGGTAGGCAATCCCTAGCGGGATAAGTTGGCCTAATCTGCTGACTAGGCAAATTGGGAGATGCATTTTATACCTGCTGCCAGGTTTTCATACGCTAATGAAGCCGATTAAGCATGAGCGCATCTCGTAGTCGGCGGTAACTTTCAAAATTTCACTCACAATTAATTTTCGTAACTCGAAAACGAAAAAACATGCACTATTGCGGTTTGGACTAGTTTAAATTTGATTATTGTAGCTACAAAATAAGACCACGCCCACTCCCGTAAGTTTATTTTAACCGGTTTTACAGGGGTGCGGAGTAAACTTACTTTTTGAACGTCGCTCGTAGAATTACCCATTCTCTCCGTTGATTTTAGCAACAAATTATGTTTTTTAAAAGCAGGCAATTAACCCAATTTAAAAGGTACCAATTATGGGGGCACAGCCGAAATTATTGTAACTTACCATTCCGATGCATTAAATGTGCTAATAAACACGACACTAAATGATTTAATTTCAATAATGCATTACCATCCCAATATTATTTTAAGGCAACGTAACTAGTTTAAGATCTAACGTTATCGTTGGAGATTACTTTAGTGCCAAACAACGAAGCACCTTTAGAAGCATAATATATAATCGATAACTTAATTAATAAATATAATTTGTAATTGCATTAAATGAATATTCGCCGGCACAATAAAACATTTAAACGAACCTATAATGTAGTACCAAAACTAAGTGCATTAATAGACTGTTTCGTAAAAGATTAAAAGTAATTTTTAACGAATAAACATACTGTGTCCGGATGAAATTTATAAAACAAACGAATCCCAGGATAATAACGCTAGATTAAAATCACTGGAGAATCTTGATCGAACAATGCCTACCTTATTCGACAACATTCATAGACCTTCGATACTTCCTGAACAGTAAAAAGATGCCGACAAGAGTGTAAATTTAATTATTCTCGAAGTGTTGCCGAATAGTAAAACATTCAGTGGTATTCTGCAACGACGAGTTATTCTGTAACTCTCTTCGATTTTAAATTCAAACGTACACCACCAATTCGGGCAAGCGCTGTCTCTGGTTATTTTGCACTCTTGCAGATGATAATTTTATTTAAAGCGGAAATATTTTTTAAAAAAGGGTGAAAAATACAAGTACGAACCACGTTTTTGTAGTATAATGAATATGTTTTGCGGAAGGTAAGACCTTTTTTTAAAACATCCTTTCCCGAAATTAACGTGACTATTTCATCATAGATTCCACAGAACTTGTGTGTTCGCGCCGTAACCTGTGTTTTTTGATTTATATTGAAATACAGTTTTATCGAAATAAATGTGTGTGATCTTCGGAATCTTATTGAAATTTTTACGGAAAAATTATTATAATTTCAGTATTTTTTCATTTTCCGTTTTCTTCGATTTAAAAATTTTTGTGCAAACCGTTTTCTGTTGGTTTTTTTTTTCAATTTATTTTTTATCTTTATTATGTTTTGCTTTTTCCTTGCGATTTTAATTGTATATCTTTAACTATTAAATAATCGTCGGGGAAACATAAGAGAAACCATTTTCTCCCTTCAAAAAAACTTTACTGCTCAATCGGGTCGGAAGTTTGATAGGAGACACCCGTGATTCAAGTGCGAAGCCTGTGATGATAGAGAAGAGTAAACGGCTGAAAAGAAATAGGCGTTCCGACTGTGAACGGCAGCAGTTCGAACCCGCCGCCGGTACTTAATAAGCTGAATTTGCCGTGGTACTGAATACGCCTGCTACCGGTGCATCGATGAAAATAAATCATTTTAAAAACCGAAATACGCGCTAAGTTTAATTCCGTCAACTGATCAACGTCGCAGCGATTTGCGCGAATTCCAAGCCAGTGATGAAAATGTCGCTTCATTTTTCGATCGGACGAATTCGATGACAGCGTCTGTTCGGGAAGTTTTCGGAAAATTGGGCTAGTCTTCTAATAATAATTACGTTGAAATTTTGAAATTTAAGCGTCACTCCAAAAGAAAGAAAGAAAAAAAAATCAGTTGCTTTTTGAGACTAGTGGGAATTCAATTTCTTCCGCATAATGCCGTTATTTTTATGATTCGCTCTACTTCAACTCACCCCTAACACGCTGTTTTCGCCGAATTGATTAATTTCAGCGTTGGTTATACTGTAATTACGACGATTTTCTAACACACCTTTATTAGAACCATTCACCATCGTTTCAGTTCTAAAATGTGTCGAGATAGCGTTAATGACGTTATAATTCAATATTTGTTAACGCTGAACTTGTCATTTTTTCCGGCTATATAATGTAAACCTTATCTTTGTCTACTGTTGAAAATTTGAATGCGATAAGGAGAAAAATCGCCTTCCGTCGCATCCCTTCTCGAACTTCTCAAATCGGTAGTAAACCTATTTTATAAAACATAATAAACTTGCTGGCCGCGTTGCTGTAAATTATGCGGAAGAAAAAAAAAAATAGAAAAAAAAAAAAAAATATTAAAATTGTAATCATTCTTCGTGGAGCTGGGGTGGATAGATTCGCGGAAAACTTTTATGGAAAACAATTGCGATAACGTTAATAACGAAAATTTATACGTCAACTTTGATAACCGCGCCGTGAATGGAAGATTCTTAAAAGGTACTCGGAGCCCGCGCTATTAGCCCGAATATAAAAGTTTTTAACAAAATACCGGGAAAATAAAAAAATTCTTCGTAATCGTATCGTGTAAAATTTGACGACAATCAACTTCTTCTCAAAAAGGAGGAACTATTCAGAGATGTCGTGCCACGATAGCGAAACTATCACGTCGAATAAATAGCGCAAAATCGTTTTTTTTCCCCATTATCAGGCCGTTAAGAAGGTGTATTTTCACGTGATATGCTAATTTTAAAATAATCGTGCACGCAGTCGCCTCCGTTAAATTCCACGTCGAACGCAACACGTGCACTACTATCAGCCTATCTTCGACACACGAACTATCGATACCTGCCAACTGCAGCTCATTTCTTTTCTCTGTTTCTTTCTCTACTGTCGCCATCTTCTTTAACTGTCTCTTCTGTTGCTCGCCTTCTAACATTTTTTCTCCATCTGTCCGCTCGTTTAATTACCGCATTCCCGATAATGGCTATGACGTTATCCGACTTTTATCACTTTCAGATTACCTTTTTTTTCGATTAGTCGCTGCATTGCTGCGCCCAAAAGATTTTTCCTTTCTTCCGATCTACATCAAAATGGCGACGAATCGACTTGAACTTTCCGGTCATTAGCAGTGTTCCCGTTAAAATTCTCTTTTTCAATTTTTTTATTTCGTTTGTTTTTTGTTTTTTTGTTTTGTTTTTGTTTTTTTTTGACTTCTGCGTGTCTCCTTTTATACACTCAATAACTTTCCGCCCGCTTTTCCTAAACACCGGATCGTCGATTTTCTTCTATTTTGCCCGTGACTTTTATTTCCTTCGTCCTTTCACTTTCTTTAACATAATCGTATAATCTTCTTTCGCGCATCGTCCTAAGAAGTTCCCCCTGCAACGAGAGTCGCGTCGCGTAGTTACTTTCCTTTTCGTCCGTTTTCCATTTGAAGCGTATAGAGTAGTCCATTTGTTCGCAGCAGCGGCGTCGCTTTCCCTTCCTTGAAAAGATTTCCGGTTAAGGCTACATATCAAAAAAATAAAATATGCGAGAAGACTTTTTTACGCACGTACGAAGAATGTTAATTTACCTCTTCGAGAGGAAATATTTTTCTGCATAGAACAACAACAACAACAGTGTAGTAGTAACTCCATTTATTATTCGATTATTATTCCGTTTGACCCCTTTAATCTAGCAGCAATTATTACCGTTTAACGGCTTATTATATTGTAAAATTAAAAATTTCTCGTTATAGAGGGGGTGATCATTAAAGCCTGCGGTCGTTTAATATTCGCATGTGCACGCACAACGAGGCACAGTTAGAACGGCCCCGGTAGAAGAAGAAAAAGCGGAGAGAAATAACGCGAGTAGGTAAGAAAAAGTATTACGGTTATTCTGTTCGGAAATTTGGGTCATTAATTGTGCGCTAAATGAAATAAATAGTTGAGCTACTAGACGACTGGTATTTTCTTTTATCTAGCGCCGCCCGTCTCATCGTTACTCGTCCACCTTGATGGGGCACACTGCTGGCTGCTTGGCAACTTAATATGCAAGCCTCCCTTTATTATTCCGTCCGCTATTGGGATCTTTCCGTCTTTCGTCGCTTTGATTCGTTCTTTCGTTTGCGGTTCGTCCTTTATCGGCTGGCGCGAACTCGAATTATCAATTACCGCTTTAAATCCTAATCAGTCCGCAGCTAGAACCTGCTGGGGCTGACGGCCGTGCGAATGGCACATTATAAATGCATTATTTCAGGGCCAATGTTCGCAACGTGTAAATAAACTTTGCAACGGAAACGCAAAAAAAGAACAAACAAAACAAACAGTTTACATTCCATTTCGTTCCGACTAAAAAAGACACTGCAAATTCCTATCAGTTTCGCATTATTATGATTATTATCGTGTCCGAGACGTTTCAGGACTAATATAACAAATGTAATGAATAAAATAAAATAGAGTTTATACGGCGGATTTATACGCTATCAATCCACGAAACAATCATTTTTTTTTTTATTGCTTCAGCAGTTAGCTCCGTACTCCATAGGTCTCTTCCTTCGTAATAGGCACCAAGCTACACTGAAACAACAAGTGTCCATATGACTCTGCTGTTCCCCGCACTTGCATTTATTATTTTCGGTCAGACCCCATTTAAGTAAGTTCACTGAGGTTCCGGGGAGTTTACCAGCTTAGCGCCCGGCACCAGGCTCACTTTCAACCTACTTCCGTTTCTATCCTTTTTTCGTCCATCTCTGTGCGCGAGCTTTTTTTGTAGTAGCTCGCATAGGCTGACGCTTTTATTATCAACATTTGCGCGCAATTACCGAAAACAATTGCTTAAAACGGAATACAGGGGCGAATAAATTACACGTCATTATCCCCTCCCCCCTGTCGTTAAAACCTAATAGAAACACCTTCTCAGCCACAGTTCTGAATTGCCCTTATGCACTTCGAGAAACTGAAAAAAACGCGTGTCAAAAGACTAGTAATTATATAGGCGTTTTATATCAGTATACCGAAACATTTCGTCGTATAGGTCTACTTATGTAGAGCCCCGGTGTAGCTCCTGTAGGTAAGGAAACAAGTTAATCAGATTACGAAACTCAAGGTCGAATTAGGCGCGCGCAGGAAGAAATGAATTAAGGAAGGGGGAAAACAATCGAAACTACTGTCTCAAAAGTCTAGGCGATATCGTTCCCACGACAAGATACAAACAATCGAATTTATATATATATATATATATATATATATATATATATATATATATATATATATGTCTGTGTGTGTGTGCGGGTTTACTTAGATTTTACTTTTACGATTACGTCTGCGGGGGTGACATATTTGATAATAGATTAACCAATCTATCTGCTTGCGTAAAACAGAAATGGAAAAAAATAAAATGTGTTTCTTATTATTAACAATTAACCTTAAATAGAATTACGGGAAACCGCTAAAGAAAAAGTGGAAGGATCAATAACAGAACTGTGGTATATTGCGCCGCTCTCTCTTTCGATCGACGTGAATTACATTGATGAATATCTCTAAAGCAGTTTGAGATAGACCCAATATACACAATTTGGCGTACTACTATAGGGGAGCTTTCCTTGTTTAAAATGTCACGATACATATCGGATGAACTGCATTCATTCGACAGATGCAACATCCAGCTGCAGGGTGGACCACTTTTCGGTTAATTATTAATCTGAAGTAGACTGCGACTAAATGGGGTAATCCGCGTAAAAAAATAATAGTAATAATAATAATAATAATAATAATAATAATAATAATAATAATAATAATAATAATCTGTTAAAAATATTGTGCCGTAATGTAGAAAACTTTTTTTTTTTTTGATTATTTTGATAGCTATGAATTGTGAAAAAAAGTACAAAGCAAAGGATAAGAAATATAGTTTATAGTTGAAAAAGGAAAATCAAGGGCTAGAGATAACATTATCTTCTTCTTTTTTTTTTTTTAACTCAACACAAGCAGTGAAATTTTTGAAAGTGTCAACGTGCGATAGCGGGATTCTAATCAGGTTCTACCCAAACGAAACACCACTGCCCCGAATCAACTACGTCGCTCTTAGCAAAAAGACCCGTTGCTTATATGTATTTTTAGACTTTTGAAATGAAGGTTTGCTGATCAAAAACACCACTTGACGTTTCGATTCTCACTGGCGGCTCCAGAGACGCCTTGTAGTTGAAAGTGTCATTGTGCAGCACTGTACTATCATTGAAAATCAAAATCACACTTTTATTCACACAAAAAAAAAAAAAAAAAAAAAAAAAACAAAAAAACAAAAAAAACCGCGTGTGACCGCGAAAAAGTCGAAAAAATCCGAGTGAGCCGAAAACTATCGTGCGCACAGCTGATGGTAGTTTGGATGTGACTGAAAGGGAGCGAATAGTGAGAATTCTTCTTCGATCGATGTGCAGAGTATTACGTTCGCCGTGTAGTTTTCGAAAGCGATTACAGGCAACAACTTAAGCATACTGATGCGGTTAAAGACGCAGTGCCGAGACCGATACCGAAATAATTCGATTTCAAAATCATTCCATTTTCGTAATTGGCCGCCGTAGAGACTATCCTAATTATGTGCAATGCCGCGCTACGAAGCCGATCACGTCTCTAAAATCACTCGCTACAGCAACCGAATAATAAATACGCGATTAAATGCAGAAATATTTATATAACACATCTGCGTATGCGGACAATGTTGGCAACGTAACTGCATGCGACCGTTGCCTGCTATCAGCAGCCCTATTTCCTTCTTTAGAACAGTGTCTAAATGCCCGCTCCTTGTCGTACGCACAGCGATTTCTTACCATATCATCCCGACTATACTATATTAATTACGATCGGCAAATATCATCGTTGTTCCTGCATCACCGGCCCCTCGAATCATGGCAAAACGACGCAAAAATATTAGTTCGCCCATGCATCTTCGAGAAATACCGATTCGATGATTTTCGTGAGCAGAATAATTTTACCTGCTGTCGTCCGTGCTACTCATAATTATATTCGAATCTCTGCGAAATCTCATCTGGACGCTCTCTAATACGCTACTTTTCGGAATTTACAAAATGGCCCAGCGCAATCATCTCAAATTCGTCGGGAATTCATCGAGTAAATCAGCATGTCGCCGCCGCGTCTACACTTTACAACGAACACCTAACAGTTTATCGATAAATGCGCGCGATAATGTCCTAAAGTTGTTTACCTTGACAGTTGTTAGTAATTATTTAGCGATTTTTTTGAATTTTTTTTTTTTTTTTCTTCAAAGGGGGGATGCTCAGCATTTTACTTTTCTTCTCGCGGATATTACCACCTGCTATCAATTTTAATCGTACACCGAGAAAAACCCGTTTTACGACAGATCTTCTTTTCAAAAAATTCCGCTTTCGGCTTTTTTTATCGAATTCGCTCTCGTTTTTACGAAAATATCATCTCTAATTTGAATAATCTTCTCACCGCTGCTCGTTCCGATTTTGAGTCTTCGTCGTCGACAACGAAATAAACATTATACAACACTTCCTACTCGCCCATTTCTATAGTGCAAAGAAAGAAGAAAAAAACATATTCCTTTAAAGACGCGCAGCGAATTTGGATAATAACGTCCAGCAGTAGTAGTCATAGAGTTGTGTCCCTGTATCATTAATGTTTTTTTTTTGTTTCTTTTTTTCTTAATTAATTTTGCAAAAAGAGGAAAAACTTTAGTTTATACGGAATGCATAAGCGACTGAAAAACATAAAATGGTCCGCAGTAAAATGCGGCGATGTTTTATTATTTATTTATTTTTCGGCATATGTCTTATAACTTGGATGATACACGCAAGAAAAAGAAAATATATCGTTATAAATGATTTGATAAACTGGTGTAATTTGGCTGATCCGGTGATGCGACGAATTTATAAAATTCGATTTTTGGATAATTTTAAAATATCGTAAAATTTTGCTAGTTGCTGTAAAAGTTCTCAAAAACAATTTAATAGAGGAAGTATTTTTAAAAAATTTTCAGCGAATAGAGTTCCGAAAGTGACGTTTCTTTTCCACGAAAAGAGAAAATATAATACGAGCTCTAATCGGCGATAAATGATTTAATATACAGATACGAATATATATATATATATATATATACTATAAACAGTAAGGTTTTTTAAAATCGTTAACTTTTTACCGGGAAAATTTATAAAAAATTTTCTCCTATATTTTATATATACATGCTAATTCTGATTTTTTTTTTATCACCAACATTTTATGTTGATGTCGAACTATAGCGCCGAGATCTTCTTTCGAATTAAAGAATACCTCGTTCAATATCTATTTATAAGCTAATACTCTATAAAAGTCAACAATGTCGCGAAAAAATACTTTATGAATATTCCGCAGACTTTTTAACCCCCAAAACTTCGCCGGTGGTATCTGCACAATTCCGAGTGTAAAGGTAAAGAGAGTAATTCCCATACCCTTGACGGGGCCGAAGGGAGTTGTGAAGTTAAGCTTCACGCACTCGGACAAGATTGATATACATCGGCAGAGAAGTAGAAAATTAAAATCAATTATTCTGAAAGTGTTCGAGTTCGCGTGAAATACAGCAAAACAGTTGTAAAACTTGATTCGCTTTCATACGGCAGCGTGGGGATTCGTTCGAGACTGAAAACTTTCAATTACATGGACTAAAAATGCATATTGTATAACTGTCATGCAAAAGATTAATTTACTTATATACACACTCATCGATAAAAAAAATATATGTAGCATTGAATTATAATAGTACTAGAAGCAATACTAATCGAATTCAACAGTTTCAGTTTTTCGAGAAATTACGCGCCATTTTTCGAATCAAATGGATCGTTCCATTAGAATTTAAACACTCGCACTTTATTTCCGACTATCACCGAGATCACATAATACAATAAAGTTCTCGATGAATTTAAATTTAACGGGACTAAACTTTGAGTGTCCGGATTGTTTTCCACGCTCTTTCAGAGTAAATCCATGGAAAAGAATTTAACCAATTTCAATTGCCAAAACGTTTTACTCGATTTTCACAGTCACATCTGGATTAATAGTAAAACAGAGATTTCGTTTTTATTTATTCCGATCATTGTTTTCCCTTTACTTTGTTATTTATTCGTTTCATTTTACAGAAATTTGCTTTCTTCATTTCGAACTAGGAGGCACGTTCAAAAAGTAACTTTCCCACCCATGTAAAACCGGTTAGAATAAACTGGCGGGAGTGGGTCTGATCGCATTTTGTAGCTGCAACATTCAAGTTTAAACAACTAGTGTCTGGACCGCAATACTGTATGTTTTTTTTTTTGATTTCGATTCACGTGAATTATTATTAATCGTGAGTGTGAAATTCTGAAAGTTACCGCCGACTACGAGATGCGCTCAGTTATTTTCGAGTTTTAAAACCATAAAAAAATTACACCAATTGTGAAAAATTCATCGACAAATAGTGGAAGTTTATGATTCGCTGTGACGGGTGTTTAGCATGTTCGTAAATGGTGCCGCGAATTCCGCGGAGCTAGAACGAATGTAGAGGTCGAGCAACGGAACAGCGGACCATCCGTGATCTCAGACGAACTGGTGCCAAAAAAAATTGAAGAAATTCCAAATCATTTCCGATCTTCCACGTGAG
The DNA here is from genome assembly GCA_039619475.1 of Icerya purchasi. NCBI lineage: Eukaryota > Metazoa > Arthropoda > Insecta > Hemiptera > Monophlebidae > Icerya > Icerya purchasi. The sequence continues at coordinate 351,924,623 of CM077115.1, forward strand.
GTCATGCATTTCATCGTGGTGCAAGGAAGAGCTAAATTTTAGGAAACTTTGTGCAAGATGAGTTCCAAAACTACTCGCGGAAGAGCATAAAGCGCAACGAATAATGCTCTCGAAATTTGGCAACATTTTCATGAAGAAAGCAACGAATTTCTCGACAAAATGGTCACAGGTGATGCAACCCTCGGCTATTTCACGGCACACTAGAAACAAAAAGAATGACTATGCAATGGAAACACACCAATTCACCCGGTGTTGTGAAGGCGAAACAAACACTGACAGTCGGAAGAAGCTTACGGCAACGATGGTCTTCTGGGATTCCGAAGGCGTTATTTTTGGTTGAACTCATGGCACCCGGAACAATGAAAAAGGGTATCGTCAGACATTAACCAACCTTCGTCGGGCAATCCGAAACAAAAGAGATTGACCCACGGCATCGAGTTGCTCCGTGACAACGTTCGCCTTCATACTGCTCGAGAAACCGGTGACGTCATAGCTCACTTTGACTGGAATACCTTACGTCATCCAGCCTACAGTCCGGACCTAGCAGCTAGCGATTACCATTTGTTTCCAAAGCTCAAAAGAGACATTGCAGGAAAAAAGATTAGAGACCGACGAGTAATTGAAAAATTTCGTTCTTACCTGGGGTTACAAAATCTGGCGGAAGGTATTTAATGTTAATTTCTCGACGCAACAAATGCTTAAATTTGAAAGGTAACTATATGGAAAAGTAAATAAAAGTACGCTGAATTCAATGTCGATGTTCGTTTTTTTCTAGCTTTATTAGTTTCGAAAATAAAAAATAGGGAACCTTACTTTTTGAACGTCCCTGGTATATAACACATGTATTAATGACTACGTTATTCCTAACCCGGGGTACACTAAATTTTTTGTCTCCCCTAATTATGTCCCGTTATTTTTTTTGTCCCATGATTATGTCCGCGGTTACTTTATTATAGCAAAGGTTGAATGCTGTATTGTGCATTGCTCTGATTTTTTTTTTTTTTTTTGAATAAATGGCGGCTAAAAATAACGTGAGAATTGAAAATTATTCTTTTAAAAAAATTTTAGTAGAAAAAAATTGGTGGTCGAGGGGACTTGCCCCATTGTGAGATCAGAAAAGCAGAATTATATGTATATAATATATGTTTATTTAATTTTCCTTTGCATAAAATGATGTAAATTAGAACACTTGAAACTTATTATACCGCACGCGGAAAAATATATACATATAACGTTATGCAAGGTAAATTAAACAGTAGAAAACTACGATAAGACTATTTTTTGAGAGGCAGCATATCGACGACCTCCGCGTCGAGCAACGGCGCAAGAAAGGAGAGAATAATAAAAAATTTTCGGAAACAACTGTGTTTTAAAAGATATTTATTCGCTTAACGTGTCGATCAGCTTCTTACACTGGCCATCAGAAGCAATGAGTAATCTCGCTGTGAAAGCTTTAAATATTTAAAGGAGAGAATAATTAAATAAACGATTCGGTCAGGAATTAACAGAATGAAAAGTATGAAGCGGAATAAAAGGGCTAGGAAGCCTGAGAGTAGAAAATAAAAAATTGCACGTTCAGTCGAGAGGAACGGACATTCAAAGTAGATGTGGTCAGAATGATCGCATGCACCTTCGTGATTAGAGATGGCGATTAGCGGAGAGTGTTAAAATGAATCGGTGAGAGAGATAACCGAGTATGATTAAAGCGCAAACGAATAATAGCGACGATAACGGATAGTCGTAGAACAGAAAAAACATAGAATCAAGATGGGAAGAAAGACCAACAATACACAACTGTTCGGAAATTATAGCCAATGATGCCGTTAAAACGTTGACAAGTTCCACGATAATCAACAACCGCTGAAAAAGCAAAGCGCAATATGATGATAATGATGACGATGATGATGATGATGATGATGATGATGATGATGATGATGATGATGATGATGACGATGATGATGATGATGATGATGATGATAGGTTTCTTTTTTAGTTTTTGAAAATTTACCGAAAATCTTTAAAAAGTGATGCTTTTTGTTTCTTTTGAATAAAATTTATGTATCGCTTAGGAATTTTCGTGAAGTGCTTTCGTTACTTTTCATTGTTTATTCATTGTTTATTCATTGCTTATTGGAATTATCATGAAAAATATTTTGGTAATCCGGCGCAGTCGTTAGAGGGAACATAACGATCGCGGAACCGTTTTTAAATATTAATCGTTGGACGTGTTTTCGCGAAAAAAATTAAATAAAACCGTCTCGCGCGTATATGCATACCGCTTTATCACTGCGTTTGCGCGTCTTATCCTGTACCTTAATTCATCGACTATTTGTTTATGACGATAGGGGCGCATAAATCATATTCGGTGTATAGCGAGAAGACAATGATTGTGTTCGGTAGAAAACAGCGTGATGCAGCAAAACTGAGGTAGGACATGAAGAAGGTACGCGCGAACATTTATACAACTGTAACGCGGCGACAAGCGACAAATGGTTAAATAGACGGCGACAAGAAAAAGCGAAAACGCACTTATTTTCGACGACGCAAAATCGTCCTAATTACTAGTCCTATTATTGGTCTTCGACGACGTTTGAATAGCGCGGAAATATGCGTACATTTGTATAAAGTTTTCAAGAGCGTTTTCATTAGTTTGCCGTTGGTGGCAGGCGGCCCTCGGTTTGTTTATCCGACCGTCAGCGTCGCTCGGCATGTCGCAATTTTTATTTTATTTGTCTCCTTCGAAGAATAGGAAAAAAGGGTTGGGAAGAAATACCAGGACGGGAGAGCTGTCGTCGCCGGTCAATTCGTATTATAGTAGACCGAAAACGAGCTAAGGTTAGTTAAAACAAAAGTTTCACTGTTGCCATTAATCACGCAAAGATACACACGTATAAAGATGTGTGTCCTGTCGTGTACATATATATGTTATGTATGAGTAGTATCAGAATAATGCGTCAGCAGCGTAGCACCCTTCGCAAATACAAATATTGTCGGAAGCGAGAATGACTGGGGAAGAGGTAAAATCATATTATTCAGAGATTATCACGAAATCTCAGTTACGAGCTCTGAATTGACAATTGATGTTCGGTAACCTTCTGCCGCCGGTGTGCCGTGCGCGCAACTTCCGCATTCGATAGTATCAGAAAGGAGCCAAGAAAGAAGATAAAACGAAAACAGATTTAGCGGAAAATACGTTCTGCGCTTCTATTCCAAAGTGAACGAAAGCTTTTTTTGCCGTCGATGACAAAGAGCCTTGACGAAAACATAATCGCAGGAAGACAAACGTCGAAATAACCGATCTAATGAAATTCGGAATGTAAAATCTGATAAAGTCGACCGAACGTCGATACCCGTCGATGGTGCACAAAGGGGGGAGGGGCTACACCTTGCATCGCGCTATCGCCCCCAGAGGTGACGGGGCTAAGTTTCAGGAAATTCCTACGTAGAGAAAGAAAGCAAGCGTATTTCCTATTTAGACCGTGAAAATGGGTTTCTTTTATTTCGATCGAATGGCCGTAATTGTTGCGTTGTCGCTTTTTTCTCATTAGACGCCCAAGCCGAGAGAGGTTTTTGTAAAAAATTTGGACCCCGCGAGAGGAGATGTGTTAATATCTCGCGAGACAGTTTCTTCAACCCGCGTGTTTACAAATTAAACAAAATGAAATGCGACCATTTTGAAATTCGAAGCTAACAGCGCGATATTAAAAATATTAACTTCGCAAGTAGACGACAAGAATATTACGCGAAGCGCCATTGCACGAGAGGAGTATTAATCGAAATAAAGAAATTAGTGTGTCGTATTATCTCCTAATTTTTTCCGGAAAAAAATTCGGACAGCGAGAGTAGTACAGATTACCAAGCGCGAAAAGCTGAATTTCGAGGTTTTGCCGATTTCGAACCGTCGATGTTTATACATAAAGGAGGAAACTCTACAGTTATTTTTGGTAACATTCAAAGAGGCATTTAGTTATTTTTAATATAACAATAAAAAAGTAAAAAAAAATAAATAATAATTTAGTCGCTTAAAATTCTGCATTAACGTTAGCACGACGGAGTGCCATTTGCTATTATTTCATTTTGACAAAGTTAACTGTGAATTTCAAGTGGATTTTAAAGGAATTTATTAAAACATTAATCGCTCTTTTTTTGATTTTAAACTGTGCGTTGAATACTCTGTAATTAAGTCCCGCTTAAATTGCCTTCTAATAAGTAATGAAGTAAAGGGGGAAAAAAAATGAGATTAATTCAGTCATTAAACTGTCCGCTGTTGATTAAAATTCTGCATTAACAGACTTTTTCGCCGCTCTTTAATTAGCACAACGGAATGCCATTTGCTATTATTTCATTTTGACAAAGTTAAGTGTGAATATCAAGTGGATTTTGAAGGAATTTATTAAATCATTAATCGCTCTTTTTTCTTGTTTTCTTCGAAACTGTGCGTTTAATGCTCCGTACGTAAACCTGCAAGTCTCGCTTAAATTACACCTTCTAATGATTAATTTGCTTTCGTCCTTTTAACTTTTTTTTTATCGGAAATTTTTCATTTTGCATTAAAATATCTTAGATAATTTATCATCCGCCGGCTCATTACTTGTAAAGCCTATTTTCGGATATTTGCACATTATTATTCAGATGTTTTTTTTTTTTGGTTTTTTTCGTTAAATCGCATATAACTAGTGAACTATTCAATATCTTCCGCGACGATAACTTTTACAATATTGTTAATTGGAAAAGTAGCAAGTAGGACGGGTTTTCGAACAACTTTCTGTAAAAAAAATACATACATACATATATATATATATATATATATATATAATTGGAAGAGTAAAGTGGAATAGATAAAGATGAGCACGTAGCGAAAGAACAAAGATGGATTAACAAAAAAACGGTATAGCAACCGGAAGGAAAACGAAAGAATTAAAAAAAAAAAAAAAAATATATTAGTGGCTGAAAGACCGAGATTGAGCGCTATAGAAATCAAATGAGAAATCCTTCGACCAGAGTGAACTGATAAATAAAGAAAAGGAAAAGCGAAGAAAGAAAGACTTTAGAAAAAGCCCATAGACTCGACTGTTCGTGAAATTAAAATGATTAGTTGAGTTTAAGCACGTTACACGATCAGAACAACTAATATGATTGCTTATGGAAGAATGAAATTAACGGCTGCACTTTGCATTTAAAGTCCCTCTAGAAAATAAGCTCGTAACGATGTGCTCTTTCGTATCCGATTAATTTCATGGCCGAACAAAACCGGCTACGACCTTTACTGTTATAATCATCGTTTAGTGTGTCGTTTCTGGTAGTGTCATTGTACCTTATTTCCGACCTTCATCTGACTTCTAATGATTGGCTTTTGCAAAAAAAAAAAAAAAAAGGAAAAAGGAAAAAAGGAAAAAGGAAAAAAGGAAAAGATAAAAAGAAAGATCCTTCCGAAAGAAATGTTTAAACATCCAGCTCCGCCGCTCCGGCTGGCTGTAAATATTCGTTGACTTTTAATTTTGCATTTATTGTTACTTAATTTTTCCGCTGAATCCGCTTGATGGACTCTGTAACATGTTTGTCTTCATTTTTGCTTTTCTAATTTGATTCGTTTTTTATATTTACATTCTTTCAATTCGAACTGCGTTATTCTGTCCTTTTTAGCGGCGAACGCGGCTGTACATTTTTGTTTCTTCCGCTTAAAATTTGAACAAGGCGACCTTTAGACTTTGCTACACCGGAAGGTAAGTTGATCGTGAATAGCGTTAAAATCTGTTGGTTTCCCTCATCTCTGTTCTTTTTAGAAATGTCTTCGACACGCGTTGGTTTTTAACGTCATAGATTTCCACTATACAACATTGTAATGTATATGCCAAAGTTCGGAGTTTAGCATCCGTCATTTTAATCACTTTCATAAAACAGTTGTCTGCAGCTTACTTTGAAATTGACTTTATTTCCACATAGCATAGATATTTAATCTTCTCTGAGTTTATCCCATCGCACGATTACAAAAATAACAATGGTAATTTCCATTTTTCATAATCTTCAATAACGTACGTGATTCGTTTATTTCTGAATAGATTTTTTTCCGACATACGCAATCACTATACAAGTTGGATAATTTGAAATTCAAAACGTTCCTGATTGTTCTCTATTTTTTTGACGAATTATTTCTAGCACGCCACTTTTTTTTTCTAAGCATCTATCTCGCGCCTTTTACTATTTTCTTTCTATTACACATAATCGGTAACTCGGAATAATTTTCGTCATATTATAAGAGAATAAATGACATTTTTCCTAGTTTTCAGCAAAATACGGCACTATACAAAGAAACCCCTCAAGCTTTTAATTCAAATTTTAATAATACCTATAAAATTGATACCAGAAAATATAGCTATATTTTAACTAAGCTATTCTGATAAATGGTGCTGCTGGCATCTGTTTCTTCATCATTTAGTACCTATAAATTTTCCCTTTGAATTTTTCTGATTTGAACTTCTCCCTTCTCCCCCACGCACAAGCATACACCCTCCATACGTGTGTGTATGTATTATTGGCTACGCGATTTTTACGCTAGGGGTCATCGGGAAAACTGTCCCGTCATGAAATTTGTCCCAAAAAAATGTCACAATTTTATGTAACGAAAATGTAACGAAAAAATTTTCTCGAACGACGTAGCCAATGAAAAAGTTTACTCTTCCGTAAGAATTATAGAAGAACTAGACCTCGAGGTAAAGCGGGCTTGCCCCCTTCTGAGTCCCGAAGAACGGAGTTTATGTATATATGTATATGTATACTTATTATATGAATATATATATATATATATATATATTAATTACAACGTAATTCTTAGGCTACCCCCCATTAGAAAACATGTCCTAATTTTATGTAACGTTTGGTATATTTTATAGGTTTTTTGTGATTATGTTATTATATTCATATGGACCGATTTAGAATTACGTTGTAAATTTTGGTAATTTTATACAAAATATAGAAGAGAAAGAGACAGAAATGTAAGCAAGAAGGGTCAAAGGGCACAGCCCCTTGCGAGGCCAAAATGGCCGAGTTATATATATATATATATATATATGTACATAAATATATTTACGCGCTTTTGTATATTTGTTTTTAAGTAACATATTTTGAGAGAATAATTTTTCTGTTTTCACTTTTACAGGTGGCTATGGCAGGTGATTTCATATTGGCTGTTGCCTCGATAATGATATCTCGTTTCAATAATAGCGACGTTACATTAACTCTGAGTCAGGTATCTGTCGATTAATATGGATGTACAACTGTTATATAGTTTTGCGTCGTTGTATCAGAGCCAAATGTTTATTTTGAAATAACGCTTGCTCACTTTAACCATCTGGTCTAATTATTTTTAAAAAAAAGAACACATATTTGCCTAAGCTCTAACGTACTGAATAAATTAATGGTTATATGTATATATATATATATATATATATATATATATATATATATATATATATATATATATATATATATATATATGAGTGTTGTGTAATATTTTTCTTTTCTTTTTATCGTTCCGCTCAATATTCAAACAGTTTACAAATCAGGAGTAAATTATTTTGAATTTTCAAGTATTATACACATACGTTGTGTAACATTAAATTATGAGTATTTGGAATTCGATGATTTATTTAAGGTTACCGTCGAAATAAATTTGCAAAGTATTTGATTTGTATAAAAACCGGTTTATAATTTACATAAATAAGTTAAAGCGAATGACATTATTAAATAAGTAGAAATGACGGAGAGGAGAAAGGTTAGTTAGATAAAATAAGAATATTGCTAACAAAGTCTATAATAAATCTTTGAAAAAATTTTTACAGTAAAGGTCATTTTCAAGTGCGCTGAATTTTTTTTTTTTTTTTTGATTTTTTCGTTTTTGAAAAAATACGGCGTGCAATTAACGTTTTTATCGATCCGTTCACCGTGACATAAAAAGATTTGAGACTTTAACGTTATCGATCGCTAAATATAATAACCCCGTTGTTCAATCTAATGTATGACTAATTGTGTAAAAATTATTTTATCTGACAAGGAATTTATTGTTTGCCGGAATGTTTACGAATAGCTTCCCGAACGTGGACTAAAATTTTGAATATAGATTTTAAACGTTGTTACTGCCGTGCCATGTTAGAATATTAAATTGGTGCAATTTTAACGCGCTTATTTAAATCGATCGAAAGTTGTTATTTTTATTTCGTAAATTTTTTTAACGAGATATACTCCGGTGGTTGCCTGTTTAATGGAGTACAAGAAAAAATAATCTGAAATAAAAACATTATAGTTTTCGTGAATTTTTAGTTTTTTCTAGTAAAATGTTATACTTTTTTTTTTACAATTTATACTTTATTATAAAATAAATTGTATTAATGATGTAGTTGATTCTTCCATGCATGTTCTGTACCAGGTCTGCATACATTTTATTGATCTTGTTATTTTCTGATACTTTCAAAATTCCCCAGATTTGCACTGAGACAAAAGCTTTTTCCAACTCTTCTACCAATCTCTTAAGTATAGCGGTGTGTAATTCTTTGCCTTTTTTCTATTAATGTCGTTAATGTATTTGATCTGTAGTTATTGTGTAATGCTTTCTAAATCATGCTTGTTCTGTTGGTTGTTCTTTATCCAGTGTTACAAGTTTCTATTCGATATAATTCGAGTAAAAGAACGCAGATGATAAACTTATCAGCCTATAATTTTTTTTTTTAATTCTTTCTATCTCCCTTCTTATGTACCAGGATTGTAATCGAGCTCTTCCAATATTTCGGTACAGTTTTCTCTTTCAGAAACATTCGTATAATTGTTGCAATTCCGAGATTATAGTTTCTTCGCCCTCTTTTATCATTTCAGGAAGAATTTCATCGATGCCGGAAGGAGCTCTTTTTGATTTCATTTGTTTTATAGCGTACCTTACGTCTGCTTTCAATGTAATTAGTATTTCTCTGTTCTGTGTCTAAACTCTTTATCAGCTTTGCCATTATTACCTATTTTTTCATCTTTATCATTATACAATGATTTGTAGTAGTCACCGTGCGCAGCAGTATCTCCGACTTATCTCTTACTTTTCTCTGTATTTCATTGAGTACAGATATTAGCTGATGCTCTTCGTTTCTATTAAATTTCTTCGAAATATCTTTAACCCTTTATTTTTTTTTATTATTTCTGTTCATTTCGAGTTTTCATGTTCTATTATGTCTTTAATTTTTCTTCTTATTATTTTATTAATTTCCACATGTTAAAATACCTGCCTTTTTGATTTATAATATCCTTTCGTCACTCTATTCGCCACTATATTAGTCGTATAGCAGATTCGGTGAGTTTTCCATCTTGTTTTATACGTAGTTATATTAATACTTTATTTTTTTATCGTTTTTTGTTAGTTCTTGTGTCCATTTGTCTAGTGCTATTCTTTTTGTTAAATTCTTCAGTCCTTCCAGTTTTATAATCTTCTGTTATACTCATCCTTCCAATTGTAGAGCATTTCGATGCTTACATTTATCTTTGCTTTTTTTTTTTTTAAATCATTCAAATCTGTCTAGTTTTTTGTTACAGATTACCTTACATGGTACTCTAATCGATGGTCACTTACTATTCCTACTCTATTTAGTATATCAAAGTTTTTGATAATGTTGACGTTTGAGGACAACAGTATATTAGTCAATTTCGACTTTTACTTTGCCGTTTGGTCCAACCCATTCCCAGCTTTGTAGTGGTTTGTTTTTAAAGTATGTGTTGATCGCTTATAGTTTATTACAGTTGATGAAATCTACTAGCATTTTCCTCTCTCATTTCTATCTCCCAGTTCGTTATTAGCTTTATAAAATTACTTATGCCTTATCGCTACATCAAGCCTAGCATTGAAGTCCCCCGTAACAACTGTACACTCCGTTTTCGCTATTTCCATTGTGTTCGCGATACTTGCATACAGTTTTACTAGAGTGTCATGTATGTTTATATTACGTGTGTCGTTGCGTTCTGGTTAATTCTTACACATTGGCCCTTCTCAAATCCCTCGAACATCACTTTTCTTGTCAACCTGTCTTCCTCTGGAGTTTTCACCGCAGACTTCGTTAATCAGGTTATTCGACATAGCAGAAGCGTCGCGAGCGGGCAGATGTCGGAATAGATATGGAGAGTCTGCTGGTGGACACTTATATGGCGCTTCTTACATTTTGGAGTTACCCCCAGTATATTTGTTGTAGTACTGAATAATTTTAGACACACAAAAAAAAAAAATCGATATTTTTCGTGATTATGTATGTTTAATATGCGAAATTTGCACATCTCTGTAATGCGTAGATGTTTCATATGATAACCAGATATTATACGGTAAATTAATTTCTATGGTGCATATATTATTCAGTAATTTCATGCAATCTTAAAAGAGATCGGTAAATCCCTAAGAAACTATAATAGTACCTTCGTCGGTATTTCTATAATGCCCGGTATCATCTTGGTTTTGCTCAAATTACGATTTTACATATGACGCTAAAGACACTTCATGTTTCGAATATTTATTCAGAACGTTGCTATGTCGACAAGCAGTTAGGAGAACATCTGGTTCTTTTTATAGCAGTTATTTTCGTTTTAGTTTGTTCTTTTTAATAGTTGTTATTTGATGGTTTCCAACTTTACCCGTCTGAAAATTTTCGTTTCGCTGTTTAATATCTTCCATCGTCTATTGTGTTATTATTGTTCAAAAGATGATTTTTATGTTTTTAAATAAATTGTTTGAAAAAGAACGTAATTTTCAAACTTTTAATCAGTCTTCGTTATCAAAAATTTTTACGCTATTATTTTTTTTTGATTATAGAGTAATCCACGTTTATAAATGAAACTTGATATGGGGTAAACAACAATTATATGATAAACTGACATACGTTAAGATTCGTGTATATGAAAGAATAATTAAGACAAAATTAAGATTATTTACAAAATATACATTTCTGTTTAATGAAAATAAAAATTTTCTATACGTTATACATTGACCTAAATTATGAAAATATACTAATGACTGACTAAAAATAATATGACTACGATGAAATTTATATACTTCATTTTTCTTAATTCATCATTGTTTCCATAAACAATAAAACTGCCGTCTTTACTTAGTAATTTTGTTATCACGGACTTACTTTAAGCGTTGGTTTAATTTTATTCAGTTAATAGCATTATTTTCAGGGAATAACATTTTTTCATCGTACGTATATATTTAGTTTTCTTGATAAGGTATCATGGATTACGAAGTTAAGCTTTCCATAATGGTTCTACACCCAACGGCACTAGTAGGAGTAAGGGGACGGGGCCAGTTCTTTTCTCTCGGCCGCCTTTACTTTCCCAGATTTCTCTGGTACCCAGTTATTTCAGGCTAAGTAAACCTAAGAACGATTTAGATCCGGAACGAGACAAGTCTGAAACTCGTGACCTCCGATTTCGTAGCCAAGCACCTTAACCACTTGGCTACCGCGCTACCTAATAAAAAAATATAACAGCCAGAAATGAATTTAGAATCCGTTAATGACTATTCCAGACAGCGGCTGAGGTGTTGCTTTTCTCGAATTTTATTCAGACTTACAAAAATAGCACGAAGCAGATGATTCTAAATTGGCACTTAGCGAAAAGTCTCAACAATACATTGAACGCGAATTATAACTTCTCGTATAGCGGTGGAATTGCCCTAGGGTCTTAATACTTTCCTGACAAATTCGATTTTCAAAGTTTTAGGTTTCCAGTTCCAGTCTCTAACATATCGAGAAGTAAACAAAATCCATTAAATATTTTAGAAATTACTTTTTTAAATTAGGATAACTATAATTACGCAATATAAAAAATTTTACTGGTATGTTTCAGGTATATTAGAAATGTTATAGATATTTAATGACATTTCATCGGCAGTTTCCAATCAATTTTTTAATGTACTAGACGGAATTAAATACACATTCCTTTTTTTAATAGTAATGTTTTGTTTCAAAATTACGAGTATAAGATTTTAAAATAAACACATATAATTCACTAATTTTTCTCATAAAATTATGTCAGTTTAATGATTAATATTTATAAGCAGTTGTTTTTTTTTTTGTTTTTTTTTTTGTAAATTTCACCAGATATAAAGTAACAGATATTGTAGGAACTGGTTTCCAACTCGCACAGAACCACCCCTTTATTTCAGTGTTGGACTCGACCGCAACGCGAGCACCATCTTTCTTCATCTGACAAACTTGAACGGAAGACCACGTCAAATAATTGACGACAATATGTTTAAAAATGTAGAAAAATATTTCGTAATATTTTACAATCGGAAATATCATCGTTCGTAAAAGAAAATGCAATAATTATTCGTAGTAATGCGACTGACCGTCGAATGCCGAGAAAAGATGGATCTACAGCAAAATTGTTCCATCACGAACCGGAGATCGGACGAGTGCGGCTGTTGTGATGCCCCTTAAGTAACGAAAAATCCAATTGTCGGGGGAAAAGTGGAAACGGATCCGAAAGCGTGAAAGGAAAATCGAAAAACTAATTTGAGCACAGCGTTGCAAATTTGTACTTTTTTGTATCCAGTATGCGTTTTTAGGTTACGAAAGTGTTTTTGTAGATTTTAATGCGTGTTTAGAGCTGATATTTCAATGAATCATCCAGAAGTGATGGATAATCGGACGATGAATTATGTTAAACTGATACGTCGTTCGACAAATTATGTTTTTACATCACTCGCTGCCCCCGAAATATATGAATTTTTTAAAACGTACGCGGCTACTAGTTTGGAATTTTTCCAGCTTTATTATGAAAATTTTGTTTTCATTTAAAATTTTGTAATTAATTGCTTTCGTATCGTTGTTTAGGTAATAACAGACTTGGTTCAGGGAGAGTTTATGCAGCTAGGTGCGAAAGAAACTGAAAATGAAAGATTCGCTCATTATTTGACAAAAACATACCGAAAAACAGCAAGCCTTATTGCAAATGGTCTTAAAGCGGTTTGTATTCGTTAATATTCGTTAATATTCGTTAATATTCGTTAATATTCGTTAATATTCGTTAATATTCGTTAATATTCGTTATTATTCGCATTTAATAAGACCTCCACTGCTTAGTGTGAAGACATACTATCAAGCTATTTACTCCATTAAAAATCTCACTAAATCTCTCATCAAAAGAGGAAGAAGGGTCCAAATTGAAACAGCAGTTCGCGTAATTAATGGATGTCCCTCCTTACTGCAAACTGCAAATATACAAATAAATAAATGAAAATTAATTAAATAATTGTCCCCAATATTGCAGTTACTTAATGTTTTATATTTACGGTAAACGAATTTTCATTATTATTTTCACACATATAACATTTATTATTATTAAAATTAGAAACATAAATTGACGTCACTTAAACTTTGTTATACTTATGAACTTAAAAACATTTTTTGAAAACAATTAAAACATTCGCAAAAAACACAATTAAAATTATTTAAAAAATTACGTCCGAAGATTGTACAGACATTTTCATGGACTCCCGTTTAACGTAAATATAACATTAAGTAATTGTAATGTTGGACAGTTATTTAATTAATTTTCATTTATTTATTCTTATACCTATTTAGTTATTGCGATGAAGACTTGTGCCTCTATCTACCGAGCAACGTCAGAATCATCTAGGAAAATGTAATCTTTTACGGCCGCAATGATACGCTTGCTATTATTTAAAATCACGTTCATTCGCTCGTTTAACAAATAACCCCATGTCCTTTCGGTGATTATTTATGTTAATTTAGCGCGCTATCGGTCTTACAATGAAGATAAATTCACTCTGTTCATCTAAAGCGAAAGATTTTTTTTTTTTTTTTCATGATCTATATGCTGCGTGTAATTGGCGAAATTATTACAATCAGTGCAGATTAGATTTAGAAGTAGTTTAATAACTTAGCCGCTGTTATATAGCGCAGATTATCCCGGACTAACATATTTTAGACGAAGTAAAGTTCTTTAGAAACAGTGAACAGAATTTTATGCATTCTATTACGTTACTACTAACATTAAAAAAAATGTGGTTGCCCGTTTCCCCCCCGCCTCTTTTTTTTTCGTTTTTATGTTCGCTCATGCATAAATTTTGATTATTTCGGTCGAATTTACTGAATTTTTTTCATTCGAAAATGCGTATCGGTTAGTGGTGGTCCCATAATCATCGGTGTGAGTATTGGCTGAGTAGTCATTAAAATAAACGCTAACAAAGAGGCGTTGGTCTTCTTAGAGAAATACTTTTTATTCATTTCAGTGTAACGAACGCAGTTGATTTAAGGTATTAGTATTGTCTACCGGAGACACGTAGATTAGAATAAAGAAACCGAGTTTTTAATATAGCACGACAAAAATTAACTCAGAAATTTTAAAAAGGTCTACAGCCCGCTTTATGGCAACTAGAGAATTTATTGACACGGGTATGTGTACGCTTTGATGATTGATAAAAAACATAATAAACTTCACTACACTACGAGTAGTCAATAATTTAAATATCGCAGAAAATGTTAAAAAATCCGGTAACAGAAATTTCAATAATTGAACTTGAAATTTATTTCAATTTTTATTGTACATTGTTTTGAACCATTTTCTTTTAAACTTGTTTAATTATTCAGTTTTGCAAATGAAAAGAAGTGTAATGCAAATATTGTTAGTTTCGTATTAAACTATTTAATTTTTGTTACAAGATAAAAAAAAGAATATTGGAAAAGTAATCGGGCGATAAAATTGTAATAAAAAGCGTTTAGAGTAATGGAATAATACGATCGACAAAAAACAAAAATTAAATAATTGTAGGCTTTTTTTTTTCGATCCGTGTTATCTGTTTTCAATTACCTATTTTTCAGCAAATTTTAAAAGTACAACAATCACTCAACACTGGTCACTTCCTTTTTAATGGAGTTTTCTCAAAAATGAGGCCGCCTTGACCAATTGATTTATCTAAATCCTCCAAAACCTCAAGTTCGCGGACTTCATTAAAATCCTAAGAGCCTTTTCCGCGAAACCAGTTACATTTTTTTTTATATATATATATGTATAACAAAGTCGGGTTAGTTACACCGCTTATAACTCAAGAACGGCTGGACCGATTTTTATGATTTTTGATTTGTTGGATTTATCTCTGCACCGAATAGCAGAATACGCAATTTAAAGCAAAATTTGTGGAGAAAATTCTTTTTTTTTTTTTTGACTGTTTTTGTTCCAAAAGGGGAATTTACATAATTTTTTTAACCGTAATTTTTGGATGTTATGAAAGGGCTTCTGTGTTTTGTTTTATATTTTGAATTACGCTTTTAACGGGTTATCTAGTGATGAGTTATGAATTTTTTAAGAGTGATTTTTCAGGTCGTTCTAAATTCCATATTATACGAGAGTATATTCTAGACGATTTCTTGCCGTTCAAGTTAATTGCTCAGCTTAAAATTGTAAATTGTCATAGATAGAAGTTTAATTGTAATTTATGATCCAATTCTGTTAAGTCAAACCGTTTTCGAGCTGTTATATAATTGAATATTTTGGTCGTTTTTGAACCATCTTATTCGGATTATTCCGTACATTATATGTGTATGAAATCCTAAAAATCGATTTAAATTTACTTAAAGAAATTAATATACTTTAGAAACACGTTTTTTTCGTGTATAGCCCATCATTAGCTAAGTGCACAGAGTACACACTTTATTAAAAAGTATATAAATTGAGTGTGTACTCTGTGTTGTTAGCTGATGGTATAGCCCGAGAAAGCATGTTTCCGAAGTAATTTACTTTAATATTTTAAAGTAAATTTATACTGATTTTTGTTATTAAGGGGAATAATATCTTGTTATCACGTGAATTACATTAATTTGAATGTAATTAAAATACTTTTCATTTTGGGTATTAATTTTATCTTAATAAAAAATTGAATTTAATTCAGCTGATAAGTTAACACAACATTTATTAACGCCTCTAATATATATATATATATATATATATATATATATATATATATATATATATATATATATATATATATATATATATAAATAGAATTACCGTCTCTTATTATACGATAATTAAATACCCATTGAAGTAATATAAACATAAAAGAAGAAATTATATTCTACAAGTCATTTTGTAAAATAACTTTTCGTATAATTCAGAAAGGCTAGCTGTCACACTAAACCGTTTCAGGAAACAATAGAAATATTCCTTTTACTATTAATTTTATTTTCGAGTAATTAATTTCCCACTATTGTTTCAACATTTTTTTTATCACACACGAACATTATACCTAATAAAAGCGCATTTACAAATATCATAAAGAGTTTCCTCGAACTTGCTTAGAACTGAACTTTTTTTTAAAAACGGTGTATTAATTTACAATCTGTCGATTAACGAAAAATTTAATAGCGTAAAATTAAAGTGGAATTAGGTGATGAATGAAAATATTACAGATAGTTTCATTCGCGCGCTGAAGGAATTTTTCATTCCGAATCTCTTATAACACGATGTATTAAAAACGCGATTAGTATAATTTTAAAGCGTCCAGAGAAAGCGTTTAGTTTGGAATCAGTTAAAAATTAATTTAAGAGAAAAATTCGCATTAATTGGTGATTTTTTTATTACAGGAAGCTATGATAGCTGGAGCGGACAGTAAATTATCTGAGCTAGCCTTCGAATATGGGCGTAATGTCGGTTTGGCTTTTCAACTCGTTGACGACTTACTAGATTTTGTTTCGTCTTCCGAAGCTATGGGAAAACCTACAGCAACCGATTTAAAACTTGGACTTGCTACTGCACCAGTACTGTTCGCCTGTGAAAAGGTACGGTTTATATTTTAACTTATTATCGGACGGCTAAAAATAAGCTTTTGTTTTGTTCGGTTTCTAAAATAATGAATTACAGATTCGTCGAGCAATGTAGAAAAAAAAACTTTTTAAAAAAAATAATAAATAAGCAAATAGATATCCAAATCAAAATAAGATATATATTTTTATATATATATATATGTGTGTGTTGTGTGTGTGTAAATAAAGTAAAAGTTTCCAATAGATATAATTTATCGAATTGCTTTTAAAACGCATTTTCTGATTTCCTTGATCTATTTTTAAAAACATATTTTCCGTTTTCGTCCTATTCAGTTAATTACAAAATTAGAGAGAATACGATAATATGGCGGATAAGTGAATTCGTACTTTTTAAACTCAGTTACAAAACTCTAGTATTATGTTGGTTATGTTGCGAAAATTTTATATAGACAATAACACAATAATAAGAATCTAATAATACCGACTCGTATAGTAAAATACGGTTTAACGTATTATTCGTGATAGGTATTATATTGTTTCGTTTTGTAAGTAATTGAGTAGGCGCGTGAAATAAGAAAAATTTAGTTTTTAAAAATGGGCGTAGAAAATCGGAAATCATAATGAACGTGTGTTAAGAGTAAGTAATCCGGTAATAAATTATATATCGGATATTAGTTTAGGCTACACAACTGTTTTTTAAAAGTTGTCATTTCTGAGTAAACATTGTTAAATGTTTTAATTTGATAAAAGAAATTAAAAAACATAAAAAAAAAAAAAACTTTTTAACCAACTCAACAATAGTTCATTATGGATTTCGTTTCGAAATTACTTAAATAGCATTATCCAAAAACCATCTTTGGAAATACATATTTTTAATTAACCAAAAATTCGCAGTTTTTGGAATTGAATATATTTTAAAATTTTCGGACATTTTTTTTCGGTATTTTATGTTTAAATATTTTACGATTACTTTTTGTCCGAATTAGTTTAAGATTATTGTAAACAGCGTATTTCTGTAATTAATAAAATCACAGATTAGAACATAATATAAAGTATAATTTTTCGAACCTCCCCGTAATAGAAAAACCCTTTTATACTTTTGAAAGTTTATTTTTCATCATAGTCACGGTTTCATTAACATTAAAATTTAATTCGTCAACTTTTAATATTTATATAAAACTAAAATTTGATAATAATGTTGCAGCTTCACGACAACATTTCCAATTTTCTGTTTACGAATGTTCCGATGTAATCATTTTTTCATTTATTACTAATTACGAATGTTATTATTACATGTAGCACACAAACTTTATTTAATTCTCTCAAAAATTTCAGTACAGCTGAAATTCCTGAGATTTTTGTATGGCCATTTCATTATCGCTATTTCTTCAGTAATGAAATCGCTTTTCTGATTACTTCCCAATTCGTCCTAACCCAATACACAGAGACCAAAAAACGAAACATTATTTTAATTTATCAACAGCTTATTTTGATTTAATATAAACTCGGCGGTCCGGTTTTGCGAGGCAAAGGTAATTTTTGACAGCCGACACAAGGACGCTTTTGCGAGCCAACTAAAATTAAATTTTCACATCGGCAACTAAGCAAGACGCGTTTTACGAACGCAACGAACGACATTTCGTTTCGGCGATGATTTTCGCCGTTTTACAATTCGGTATAATTTATAAAGAATAAATACATGCGCATAAGCCTTTTTTTTATCAGCTCTTACGTTACTGTGTTAATGTTTCGCGAGCATTTTCGTTGCAACAGATTTTAAGACATAAATCATATGCGCAAGAATATTTCAGTCTCTATCGTAACGTCTTTCTCGGAAATGATTTTAATTAAGGCTCGAACAGATTTTAATGAAATTTACGTAAATGTTTTCAAGATAACCGCGAAAATGTATGCAATTCCTTTTTCACAATAACATATAGCTCATTTTACCTAGCAAAAGAAATTGCCGATATTCATGAAAAAATATTTGTTCCTTTTATGTTTTTATTGATAACGTATTATAATTAGCTTTATTTTAATTACTGATTTTTTATCGTTTGTAAAAAAACTTTATTTTTTATTACCGACTTCCCAAGCAAAGGTTATATTTGTTCGTCGCGTTTTTTTTTTTTTTTACTTATTTACGTTTTTTTATATTTGGTTACACATGTAACGGTGCAGATTGATTTTAACAATTCTCTTTGTTCATGCAGAAGTGTACCAGCCGGTATAAAAACGATACCGACGTCAAAGTTTATTGTAAAAGTTAGAAAAGACAAATGCGCTAAAAGTAAAAAAGTAATTAGATAAAAGATGTAGTATATTTCAGGGTAATACTTAACAATTTTACGATCATTCTTCAACAACGTTAACTTTTTGGAACCGGCAACAAATCAACTTGGAGTAAATGTTCATTACTCAACTTGCAGAAAATGAATGATTGTTATACACTATTATTATATATATTCATTAATAACGTTTTTAATTATTGTTCTACAATTTGAATTTGATGCGGACCGTAAAAAATGAATGTTTAATGAACATATTTGTACCGTGAACGGAACAAAATAATTAATAAAATACAACGAAAAATATTTCAATAAAATAAAACAAAGGTAACCCTGAAAATGACTCTGATCAGGAAAAAGACGGCAGAAAAGAAACAAAAGAAATAATTAAAACGAGACAAAATAAAAAAAATTATATAATAGAAAAGAAATAATTGAAAAATATAATGAATAAAAAAAAAAAACAAACTAATAACGAAACGAGCGAAATTGTACTAATATACCACTTATTAAATATTGGAAATAAAATAAAGAAGGCAAAATAAATAAAATGAATAACAAAAACAAATAAATATTTTACGTAAATCTTGTCGCGGTTACCAACGAATATGCTCAGGTGATCTAGTGCACGAAATTAAAATGCGTTATTTTTCGACTTTTTATCGTGGTAATAAAATCGCGCCTGTTTTATCGATTGTCGTATACGCTGGGTTTTTTTTCAGTATTGAAGATGCGCGTAATTTTTATAGCTTTGAAATGGAGAAAAATCGAGAAATTACGAGTAATAATATCAAACTTTCCGGTTAAGATATTGAAAATAAATAAGGGGGAAAAACGAATAATACGGCTATAACACGTCAGTAAAGTTCGAAAAATCCGATTACAGATTATGCTCAGTCGAAATCTCTTGTGAAGTATGTTCGATCTTTAGCTGCATTTGTGTGTGGGATCATCAAATTTTTCCAGACCGCTCAGGATATTTTTTTTCTGTCCGATCCTCTGTGGCCATCTATTTTGCCCGCATTTATTCCCGATAAAAACTCACATACTTTCTGTAGAGCACTAGAATGTGTCTACCATTCTTTTTCTTTAAATCAAAATAATTAATCTCGGTTCCACACCGATCAGCCATAATAAAGTCTCGCGCCTAACACTTTGGCATGCACGATATTCGTGACATTCATTTACAAAACTATATTTCGCATGCTGCCAGGTGTTTTGTGGTGCCTATGTCGTAGCTTAGGTGCCGCCGTGTGACGAAACTGAATATAATAATTTTTTATATTAACTGAATTCAATTATTCAGATGTCCTTTTACTTTACCGAAAATTGATCTGATGTATCTGATTCTGTGTTTTATTTCGACCTGCTGATTCTGTTGACTCGTTCTGGTATAGTCAAGATATATTTGAAGACCATCTCAATACGTTTCTTATTTAATTACGACAATTTCACTATTCGTGCATATATACCATATATATATACCATATATATATATATATGTGTGTGTGTATATTAGCCCAGTTTTTCACCTTATGTATATGTTTATTATTTTCGAATTTGGCCATCTAAGGACCACGTCAAATAATTTAAGCACGATTCAACGCCTTCCTCTTCAGCCAATATTTTTTCATAAATCGTAATTAAAATTTTCTTCAAGATGCAATATGTAACTTTAAGGTAATTGATTACACTGGACGGCAAAAAAAGGCAAAAAATTCGTCAAGAATATATAGTGCGGAATTTAAAATGACCTCAAAAATCACTTAAAGATTCATAACTCACCGCCAGGTAATCATTTAAAAGTGACATTCAAAATATAAAATAAAAAGTAGAAACCCTCCCATAAATAAAAGAACTGCCGATGAAAAATTATTTAAACCCCGCCTTTCGGGCAAAAGGCAGCAAAAAAATTTGTTCATGAAACATCCCGAATGAAAAGTTAGCCAAAAAGCGTTTTAAAGTAAAAATATAGCTGAACTTACAAATTCATACTTTTACTCTCGCAGCGCTGGAAGCTCCAAATTCGGTGAAAAAAAAGTTATATAGTTTTCATTACGCTCTGATATAAACGGATCTCGCGATAAAGGCGGCAATTTGTTTTCCGTTTGATTTGTACTGCTTACGCGGTTTTACCGAATAGTTTATAATAAATTGAAAATAAAAACCGCTAAATATTCGCTAGCTTTAAACGCTGTAAAATAATACGAATAACTTTTCAGTTTCCAGAGTTAAATCCGATGATTATGAGACGTTTCCAAGAACCGGGAGATGTAGAGAAGGCTTTCGAATTGGTTTACAAATCGCAAGGTCTGGAGCAGACGAGATTTTTGGCAAAGAAACATTGTATGGAAGCTGCCAGATTAGCGAACCTTTTAACCGAATCACCGTATCGCAGATGTTTACTAATTATGACTGACCTGGTACTAAATCGAATGAAGTAATTTTTCGAATTACAAGGAAACTTGGAAGCAGAAAATTCTACGATATACGAACAAAATTCTATATGTTTATACATACACAATCAGTGTATATACATGCAAATAAAGTATATTGTATTTTTTGTCTGCGTTGCTCCCATATTGTACAACATTATTAATTGAACGCGATTAATAATTCACCGTGTACAATGATGCATTATTGTTGTAAACTGTTTTTCGTTTAATTATTTATTCCCCCTCCCTATTCTTTTTGCTCATTTAAACATAATATAAATATCTTATGTGTTGTGTATATATATATGTATGTATGTATGTATCTATCGTATAACCTACCTAATATATATTCGGTTAAGGTTAGTGTACGGTTATTAACATGTAATCTTAATATACTTATACAGTATTCGAAATTATTGTAGTGCAAAAAAGAAAAAAAAAAGAAAATGCTTAAAAACGGATGGAAAATCTATACTATTATTTCCTATCGTAGAATGATGCTACAAGATAATACAAATTTCTTTCGCCTTTACGTACTTCTAATTTGATAGTTAGATTTAATGAAAATATTAGTGTATTTTATAGTATAATTATGTGCGTGCTAATATGGAAGCGTGTGTGTATTAAGTATGTGTTACGTGTAAAATTATAAGTAGCTGAGAAACATATTGATAAATAATTGTACATTTTTTCTTTTCATTTTTTTTTGTCATTATATAATTATCGATTACATACATACATATATATATATATATATATATATATGTATGTATGTATACTGTGTTCTATTAGTTACCATTATATATTTAGATGTATTGATGAGCGTTTTTAATTGTACGTTTCTGTCGTTTTTTTTTTTTTTTTGATTTGGTTTTTGATTATGACGATAATAAAATGCGTGCGCGTAGGCCACTCGAACATATACTATAATATCGATTAAATGTTTTGGGGGGCTGGTTAACGTTTTATTTAAACTAGGAGGCTTAGCCCTTCCCATCATTTTTACTTGTTGAACTATCAACATGTTATTCGGGTGCTCACATTTCACTAATTGCTGACTATTAATATTGAAATATTTTACAATCTTTATATTACAAAATAAAATAAGGAAAAAAATAATAAACAAGATCCCGAAAAATTAGGCAACTTTCATTATACATAGAAAAATGTATTTTCTCTTTACGTTGCGTTGATAAACAGTTATTGAGGAACAAGTTGAAAACTATAATATATTTCTATGCCATCAAATAATTATTTATTATTGTTATTATTATTATTTTTACTATTATTAATAATTAATTAATTAATTAAACCAAACGCTGTGCCTAATGATAACTGTA
Organism: Icerya purchasi; assembly: GCA_039619475.1. Lineage (NCBI taxonomy): Eukaryota > Metazoa > Arthropoda > Insecta > Hemiptera > Monophlebidae > Icerya > Icerya purchasi. The sequence continues at coordinate 351,947,494 of CM077115.1, forward strand.
TTGAAGTAAGGAAGAGAAAGAAGAGTAGTGCGATAAAAAGTATTTTAAAAATTAACTTGTTTTGCAAAGTTTTTACAGTTGGATATAAATTTTACACCGTAGCAAAGAGAAATATCAGAAACCTGTGCAGTGAAGAATACATAAGGAATGAAGGAAGTAGACGAAACAAAAATCGTTACCGCAATTAGTCTTTCATCGCTCTTATTAGTACAGAACTTCCAATGGCTGCGTAAATTGATTCCAAAAAAAAAAAAAAAAAAAAAAAAAAAAAAATCAACAATTTAAAGTTGGCAAGATATATAAAAAAAAAGTTAATTATCTACTTTAACAGTACACAAATTCAGAACAGAAGAATGATCATTTTATCGAATGTGTACAGTTTAAAGAATAGTAGGAGCGTTTGTGTTTAATTAATAATTTTTTTTATTATTATTTTGTTTATTTCTTTTCTATCGCTCGAGATAATTAAGCAACCGGGAAAATACATTGCTCTTAATTATTTCCACCTATAACCTGTAGCTAATTAAGCGCGGAATATCTAAATCTTATTCTGCGTACTTTAAGTTTGAAGTGAATCCGGAAGATAATTTTTTAATGGATTTTTCGGAATATTTTTTATCGCGGGATGTATGTTACGGCTTACGCGTGAAAATACGCAATTACGAAGATCTTCGACAATTTCCGACAGAAAAACTGCTTACATGTGCTTCTATGATGCAGTCAGTGTTTTATAAATTGAGCGATTTTTTACTGTGGCGATTTCTTAAAATGGTACCTATCGCGCGCATTTATTAACGTTTGTCTATCACGGCAAGAACGCTATTTCAATGCGGCAATTACATACTGAACCGCCCGCGCACAAAATACGAATTCATTGTTACACTTTACGCAATAATAATTTTAAATTAGCGCGTATATTTTATTAGTTTTTATTAAATTTTACATTTCAGAGTGTATAAGTGTTATAATCTGCTCTAGTGAATATGGAAAACAGGTGTGTTATAAACGCAAACATAAGATTGCACATGTAAAATGTTTTTTTTTTTTAATTTTTCTCTCACTCGCGATTAACGCGATAAAATAAGAATTGCAGAACTGTCAATACTTTTCTTCGGTTCGGTTTTAATGATAATTTCGGAAGATCATTATCGGCGGCAGACATATCGGAAATTTTTTCCATTGTTCAGGGGTAAATATTTTAAATTCTAGATGTTACGAATTTAATTTTAACTGCCGTGTTTTTTTATTGTTTTTGTTCTTTTTTAATATTTAAAACGTTTTCCATTATGTCGGAAAGAACATTTTCTACGAATTTTTTTAATACTTATTCCCTTGACGACATTTAAACCGCGTAACCTGATGTCATTATATTTATATTTAATTATGCTGACTTTTCGGCGTCGTGTCTGTTTCTTTGCACCGGCGGTTTATTTTATTTCTACGAAACTGGTTAAAAGAGCACACAATGAACGTGAACTTTTTTCCCAAACTCTTGTTGTCTCAAATTTTTCAATATTTGTCGAAGAAAATACACGAATTTCGTAAATTCGTTACTCGAAATTTATACCTGTTCAAATATTCGGTTTAGAGTATACTAATGTGTAGAGTCTGATTGCTTCTCCATCATATTGGGTAGAATTTCTACTGCTTAAAGTGCAAGCGACACGAACGAACAACCACGTCTCGGATCACCATCCGGGTGTTAAACGTGCCGTCCGCAATATGGCCGTCGAAAATTATCTTACGTAACTACGTTGACTAAAATCACTTGTCCTATATTTTTAATAATAAATGCGAACTTAAAGAGAGGCGATAACCACAAGTATGAATTTAATGCGCGCACCAGCTCTAACAGGCGCGTCATTTAGAGAAAATTCTTTCCCGACTGGTTATACTTCGAATGAGGAAATCGAATTACAGTCGTCTTTTAATTTCGCATTTAAAACGCACTCCGCTAAATCGTTCGTTAAGTATATGATTGAAATTCGAGCATTAAATGTTAATTGTGTACAACGTTTACCGGATAAGGCGGCGTTTATTTTTAATTCCTTCGCCAATCATAAAAACAGTATTTTTAAGCCACTAGGAACGATATGTGCAATATTTTGTTTTATTTTTGTGCTCTCTTTTTTTTTTTTTTTTTTTGCTATTCATAAAGAGCTCAAATTGAGAGCGTAAGATATAGCAACTCAATATTTTCACGTTAAAAACGTTTTCGAATCGGTAAAAATGTTTTATGCGATTAATAGTAAATAATTGTTAAAATGGCCACAACAATAAGTAGATTTTTCTTTTTTCTCTCTTAACAAAAAATAGAAAAAGAAAGATGAATATATAAAAAGAGAATCATACAAAACGTGTAAATATAAGTTATTTTTCTTTCTTTTTTTAAAAAAAAATATTTTTTAATGACTTTACAAAATCTATAATCAAACAGGAGCTAGATGAAAATTATCAAAAATAATTTATTGCATTAAATATTTGTTAATTTTAGCTTATAAATTAAATATTTATTTTATTATAATTAAGATTAATTTTTAAAAATTATACAGCCGATGTATTTTTTAATTGCTTTCGTACATCCGTAATAAAAATTTGAACTAAGCGCCATAATTTTTGGAAAATAGAATGAACATCCAAAAACATATACATTTATATACATAATATGGTGTACATAGTGAATGCGGCATTTATGTTGTGTAACTTCCGATACTAAATCTAATTTTCCGTGTTTGAAAAAAAATAAAACGAAATTAAAAAAAAAAAAAAAGTTTAAGATATAGCGGAAGCCGCTGAAAAATGTTTAATTTTTATGATTGTCTTATGAAAATTATACGTTTAAAAATAGTTGTTAAGGTTAGAATAAACTTGGTACTTTTTTTTTTTTTTTTTTTTTTTGAATTTGCGCGGATGTGTATTTTTACTTTGTTGTTATGTTTTTATTTTTTAATTTAGAAGTATATATTTTAACAGTATTATTACGGTTTAGTTTCGGTTTTAAAAACCCAGAATAACTGCGAATAACTTTTAAGTATTCTTTCAATTGTAAAGTTTATTATATTATTGCCTAACTGAGTCATTCGTTCTACTGCTAACAAACGCGGAGTCGGTGTAATGCAGAATGTCTGTTTAGCGCATGCATCCCCGATGAGACGTTTAATGTTAAATTTATACGTAAATGTTAGTCTAATTTTAATATATATATATATATATATATACATATACGTATACATATATATATATATATATATCAGACATTACATATAGCTGCCAAAGTATACATATTTTGTTTCAAATCGTGTTTTTAATTTATCACTTAATCCATATGGCTACGGTAAACGGTAATAATATTACACTATACAGCACCTCTGCTGTATTTCATGATAGCGTTTTCATCTTGTGGCCACGGAATGAACTTGCTGCTAATATGCGTATAAAAAAAAGTCAAGCGAGCAGATGTGACTGGTTAATGATTGATCAAGCTTTTCGAAGATAATAAAGAAAGCAGGCGAGTAGGTCAGTTTTTTTCTTTCATACATTTCTTTTCCTCCCTTGTTGATTCTAGAAATGATAGTCTGAATCCACGGAACGAAATCATTTTTTCTATCATTGCAATACATCTTACGCTGGTAAATGGAAGATCTTTTTTTTTTTCATTTTTATCGGACTTTGTAGCGTTTTAAATGTAACTACATTGCGATGATATTAGCTGAATATTAACCTTGAAACCGTTGAAACAATAATAGTCTATACGAAAACTAATAAAAATATTGTACGACGATGTGCTGTCGCACCTTATCTAAACTAGGTTAGCCTTTAGGTAGGGCGAAGTGACTGAGATTCGCAGTAGATTTTTTGTTCCTGTAATGCTTATGAACTCGTCGCAACGACAAAGCGATCCGTGAAAATATACCCGTATAAGTGTAGTGCGATGAGCAACAATCTGGCAAGAATCCGAAATGAAAAATCTTTAGTTTTGGTTCGAATTTCCATAGATATATCGACATAAGTGCTTCTAGTTTCCGTTATAAACATGTCGTTAATTAAGCACGCGATAATTGTTTATATCGGTATTTATAGAAAATGTCTCCGTAAGATAAGTTCTAGAAATAAATTGTTTGACTGATTTTAGTCCGCGGTTTTCTAATAACCATGCGTGGTAATTATGTAGAATATATATGCGACATGTTCATAAATTTCGTTCGGGTTTATACAGAGTATGCGAAAAGAAAATGTACTAGTGTGTAACTTTCCACGATAATATTTTATTTCGTCGTTCTGATCTGCGTAATTTAGAGATCGTAGTAATCGGTTTTTGATCGCAGATGCGAGCGCTTAACTGAAAAAGATATCATTTTAGTTGCACGCAGGAAAATCGCTCGTCTAAGCGTTCGCTTTCGGTTCTGTTAAAATCATATTTTTTTTTGCGAAAACCAGTTGAAATTTGTTATTAATTTTATTCTTGTTTTTTACATCGTGCCAAAATCACGGAATTTTACGTTTCAACGGTATCATTTGGCCTTTTTATTGAAAGTTCCCGTAGAAAAAGATTTTTTTTTTTCCGAATCATTTCGGACGACTTTGATGTCCCCGAATTAGAAAATAATCTAGAGCGACTAAAATAACATCGAAAATCGACAACCGTATCAAAATCCCAACTGATACAGCAGTGTTGTCGACATCATTTATGTCAATGTGGGAATAAATCCGGGATAATAATTAAACAGTTGAGGCATCTTTTACTGCTGATATAAAAATTTAACGAGAAGCTTTCGCTAAAAATCTACTTTTGCTTAATTAAATATTTAAAAAAAGGTGAAAAAGAAAAAATCTAAACTATTAAGACGACGGTATAAAAACCGCATTGTATAGTTCCACGTCTATAGTACGAAAGGTCAACAAAATTTTAGCATTTATTCGAAATTCAGAACACCCTCCTTGTTTCGTCCGGTTTTGAAAAATGACTAATGTTATTAACGAGTATATGGCAACGCGTGGTAGCTTGGTGGTTAAGGTACTTGACTATACCAAATTAGAGGCATCATAGGGGTTATCGAGACCTCGTTCTCGGATCCAAGTCGCTCCCAGGTATATACCTAATCTGAAATTCAATATTGGTTATACCAGAGAATTATCTGGGAGAAAGTAAAGACGGATCTCAATTAGAAAGAAACTGGCCCCAATATTCTCATCAGATCCATTAGGCTTGTACCATTATAGAAAGCTTAACTTCACAATCCATGATACCTTAATGGTGTGAGACTTATTTTACTTACTTACTATTAACGAGCATATGTCATTAAAAAGAATATGTCGACTAAACGCAACTTATTGTTTTACTTAGTGTCTCTTCTGAAATGTGTATCCTATTTTTAAACGCTTTCAACTCTACTGCGAATGGTCTAAATCAAACAAATCTTGCAACTGAAATTTAAACACCTCTTCTCGATCAGATGGAAGGCTATTTATTTTTTTTGTTTTTTTAATGGTCATTAGATGTTCATTTTTCGCAAATACATCCAACACGTACAGAGTGTCGACCGCCGTTCTGCTAACATACTTGTCGCGCAATTTTTATGCGAACAGAGGAGATTCATTGCAGCTCCAGGTATTATAAACAGCCGGAGTTTTCGCCATGTTTGCTGATTTTAAGTGTCTTTCGTAGTTCTTAAACAATGGTCGACCAATGTGTGATATAAAAAAAAAGCATTCTAGAAGATGAGTTTTGCAATGATGACGAAAAATTTAGTAGTGGATAGTGGTAAAACTGGTAAAAAAAATACTAGAAAAAGTTTAGCAGCAGCATCTGTGAAGGGCGTTCAGAAATGTAAGCAGTAACATGCACGATACTGGAAACGCTTATGAGAATCATCGTGAAAATTTTTGAGTAGCATTTCTATTGGTCAGCGTGAAGCGTTCTCAGCTTTTGTTACGATTTCCTAATGTGAGGGTCGTCATTCCGGTTTTTTATGTCACAACCTAAAAATCATATCGAGAGCCGTCGATGTAACTAAAATCGTTTGTAAGCGGCCAGTATAAAAATCACTTAAAATTCATAACTCGCCGTCTGGCAATCTGCTAAAGGTAAATTTTAAAGTATATAACAACAATCAAACGGTGTACCGAAAAAAAAATAAATAAAATTAACATTTCCAATAATCAATAAATTTGCCCTCCTTTGGAGGAAAAAAAAATACAAATAACATGTTTTTACAGTGGTAGTTCGGTTGTAGACTTCGAAAAGATTAAAATCTATCTAAAACATGTATATGAAAAGAAAAACTTTTGTGGCTAATACGTAGCCGACATTACAACTTCAGGACTTCCATAAACATTCGGAAATAGATAATCTCTGTTTTCGAGGCGCGCTGTATATACTGATGCGAAGTTCGCTATTTACAGAAGAACGAAACTCCCTTAAAGACCCTTTGGAAGCGATACGCGAGGTAAGATCTACGGATAGATAAATTAACCACATTAGCTTCTGCCAGAATCGCAGGAATAGGCGCGGATTTAAAAACTCCTAGACATAAGCGCACGGCTGGATTCTGAACCAAATCTAATTTAGCTAGGACCATATAGAAAACGGCAGAAATCAAGTTTGGATTGAACAATGGATTTGTAAAGCATAATAAGTATCATAGGGCCACCTCCCAAGTGGGAAGAAGATAAAGACTTAAAGATATTTAGCCGTTCTAGAGTAGACGAATGGAAATATATTATATATGCTCAATAAAGAATAAACGACTATTTAGAAAAATTCCTAGGTAGCGGAAGGAGGAAACAACAGGTATAGGTAAATGGTCGATAGTTATGTTGATGACGCAGGATTGTAGGAACGAAACGTGAAAATCGACAAGTGGATCTGAAAAAGAGAACTCTGCAGAATATACAAGGATTCTTGCATATTGTTGCAAGAGTTCGTAATGCTAGGAACAGTTGTAAAAAGAAAAATGTCGTCCGCAAAAAAAAAGGAAGTAGAAGGTAAACTAAGAGGGTCAGTGTTAACACCGAGCCCATTTAAAAAAAAAAATAGAGGCGACACCAAGAGAGTAAATATTGAGAAGGGTAGGGCTGAGACAGGAACCCTGTAGGAGGCCCCGAAAAACTGTTCGTGGCTCTGAAGAGGAAGGAGATCTTACAATAACAGTCCTGTTTTAGAAGATATTCATAATTAGGGATGTGAAGTGGGAAGGTAAATTGATAGATAGTATTCTGCTTTTAAGAGTTGGAAGGTGGACGTTGTCAAAAGCACTATAAATGTCAACAAAGGTAGCTAGGGTATAATTTTTTTGGATAAAAGATTTATAGATGTGGGATAAGAAGAACGCAACACAATCAGTAGAACCTCGACCGGAACAAAAACCATACATGTTGTCAGGTAAGACATTATTGTTTTCCAGCCGCCGGTTCAACGTGGACTCGAAAAATTTCCTCAGACAACTTGCGAGAGAAATGCAACGGAAGAATGAGGAATTTCGGGATAAGAACAATGACAAAGAATTTCCATGACGAAGGAGCGGAACCAAGATGGAGAATAGAGTTGAATAGATTCAAGAGTATTTCTAGATAATATTCAGGAAGATTCTTGAGAACAGTGTGCGATAATCCATCTATCCGTAAAGACGAATTAGGATTTTTCGAGAACGCTGACCACAATTCATTAAAAGTGAACGTAGAAGTTAGAAAGTACACAGAATAGCCTACAGCGGAGGGAGAAAGGTCAAGTTCATCAACGTTAGGAACATAGGACGGAGCGACACAATTAAAGAAAACAGTTAGTTGGTTCTCCGAAACGCGGGAAATGAAAGTATTTAAGGACTGAGGGTTTCGGAAAGCCTTAGCCAACTTCCAAATCTGTGAAAGAGGAATGGAAAAGGAGGAACAGAAAGCAGTTCAAGGAGCCTTTTTAACCTTCTTAAGAGTTAAAATCGGAATACAGCATTAACTCTTTTGTAAGCTAGTAAGTTTTCCAGAGAAAGAGCGACTCGAAAGGGGTACGAAATGTGGATACGCTGGCTTGATTTTTCAAATGATAAAAATAAGCACTTTAAAAAATGAAGACGGCAAAGAGAGGAAATGACAGAGCACGTAAGTGGGAAAAGTCAAGAAATCATGAATAGGATAATGGCTCGGGTTGTATGGATAAATAATATAAGCAAGGATTAAAAAAAGAGCACGTGTAAAATGATTCCAGTTATAGATGGAACGGATAACAAGGAATAGAGGTCTCTTTCCCAGGTGTTTTGGAAAAAAGCTTTATGCCAGCCACTTTCCTCCGACACTGAGAGAAAACCTAAAGATAAAGACAAAGATGAAAGAATTTTTGATTTAAAAATTTAACGAATTTATTGTTAATTTCATCGGAAGCAGATGCCTTTCTATTTTTTCAATTTTCTAATGATATTATCCAACATATCTCTATACTAAACGAAGGTCTTTATTTAAAAGGTAATGAAACTAGAGGTTTGTCAACTTTGTAGGGAAAGAAGTGGTCTAGAAAAAACTTGCATTTATCGGTATCCAAACAGAGTTGAAGCTGGTTGCACACCTTACATCAGGGATAACCAATCCCACTCTCTAATCCCATTAGTTTGTAAGAGGTGGTCTTTTCCATGCCATGCTTTCGTTAACAAAGAAGCTTGTCTATAGTTATTTTAGTACCGCTGATAGACCTAAATCTAGTGCGATCCATAAAATGTTCGCTAATGTTTTCCTCGCTTTTATGTTTTTAGTCTTGAAAATCAGGATTGTCGGATTTAGGAGCTTTTCCACAGAAATTTGACAATTTTGTTAACGTTTGTTTTTATTATTTCGTTCGTGATCCCCGATCCACCGTATTATTATTAGCCGTAACGATAAAGAGTTATACAATATACTGAAAACAAAATATTATTAAAGAAAAAAAACAACTTATAATCTAGCCCTGAAAACAGGCCTCCCTCAACCGAGCTCACTCTAGTATGTCGTAAGCTACTCGCTGATAATGTTTATGTTTTAGCATTTTAACGAAACTGTCCTCCCGCCTGTTTTCCGGTCTTCCTCTTTTCCCATAAATAGTCCATTCTGTTATTTTCTTAGTCCATCTCGTAGAATCCATTCTTGCAATATGCCCTGCCCAATCCCATATTTTTCTTCTTATTGCCACCCGGGTGAAGTTGTCATTGATTTCTAATTTATTTTTAATACTTTTCACGTTTATTTTGGCTCTTAATTTAACTCCCACCATAGATCTTTGCATTTCATTCTGGCATGTATTAATTTTGCTCATGATATTATTTGAAATTGCCCATGTCTGGCATCCGTATGTTAAGGCAGAACGCACGCATTTAAAATTAACCCTTTTAATTTATTTCTGTAAGGTCCCTTAAAAATATGCTTAAGCGACCAGTATGTTTTTCCAGATGAGTGCAATTCTACGATCTACTTCTTTCTTTGTTTTGCCTTTTAGGGATATCAATTGTCCCAGATAGATTATACTCTCTACTTTTTCAATTTCTTTATTATCCATTGTAATTTCTGTTTTATTTTTTTTTTTTTTGTAGATAGTATTTTTATCTTATCCAAATTTACACTTAAACCAGCCTTCTTTCCCGCCTTGTTTAAATCATTCAACGTGTCTTGTGATTCGTTAATATTTTCAGACATAATCACTAAGTCGTCTGCAAATCTAAGATTATTTAACATTATTTCGTTTATGCTTATACCCTTTTCATTCCAGTCCAACTCTCGAAATAATTCTTCTAGGGCAGTGTTAAATAACAAAGGAGACAATACTGTTTCACACCCTTTTCTATATCAAAATATTCTTCTTTTATGTCCGTTACTATTCTTGCCTTCATATCCGTGTATATATATATCTCTTATACATAAATTCCCTATAATTCCCGCACACTCCCTGATTGTTCAAAGCTCTATCTAAAAATGTATTATCTAACGAGTCAAACGCCTTTTTATAATCTATAAATGCTAAATTTGTTTCTATTTGATATTCATTATATTTCTCTAAAAATAGATTTATCACATGTAAGTGATCGATTGTTGAGAATCCATTCTGAAAGCCAGCCATGCGGGAGGTTGCATTTATTTCTTTGAAAAAAGTGACATTTATGTCATTCTTCACCGAAGAAACTTTTTGTTTTAAATCGAACTCTACTCGATCGGTATTGTCTGATTTAATAATTAACTTATTTTTAGGTATTGTTCTTTTTTTTTTTTTCGTATTACTGTATCTCAATACCTTTTGCAAAGATGTTCCCGGGCTACGATTGTGAATAATTAAAGTGACGAGTGACGACGGCGCGTACGACCTCCGATTGAGTGTCCATCATTTTTTTTTTTTAGTATTTCCTACGACAAGTGAAAACTTCCAAAACGTTAGTGTCAATTTCATCAATTTCAAAATGTTTTCTTTTTAGGATTTTTTGACACTTTTTTCATCAAACTGATCGCGAATGGGCGTTGTACATTCTCGTTGATGTGTTGAAGTAGCCGACCTAGAAAATCTTTGGTCGGCCATCGCGGAGAAATACGCGCGCACCGAACAATTGAAAAGAAAAACACACTCAAAAATAAATAAAACCGCTCTAAATTGTAATAACAAAGACAAATACCATTTAGAATAATAAATAGGAGTTAATCTGATAATTAAACTGAAAAAAACGATCAAAAGCGGAAGTGATTCGAAAGAAGGGGGACAACAGTCCGATTGGACAGTCATAGTGTCTGCTCTTTCGTTCTGCGCATTTTCAACTAGAGACCTAGAGAGGAAATCAGAAATTAAAGATCGAATGTTTAGAACAATAAGACCAAAAGCAATGTAAGGAAATACATACAATGAACTTAAATAATCTAACTGTTACAATAATGAGCAGTTGGAAAAGTAGAAAAAAATCAGTATTTTTAATCACCATTCATTCCTCAACTGAACACCTCTTAGAACGTGCTTAGTGTTTATTTTGAAACAATAAAAAAAAAAAAAAAAAAAAAAAAAATCGGGGGAATTTAATTTAAACAAAAATAAAAAAAATTATTAAAGCTCAAAAAAAAAAAAAAAATGGTAAGAAACTCGATAGTGCATTATTGTTGTACAAAATATTAACTATTGATTTTAATTTCTTTCAAAAGAGAATACGATAAGATAATTTTAGAAAATTTCAAATTTCGCAATTAGCATCGCTTAAAATGGCGTCTAGAATAAGTTTCAAATAATAAGATAAAATTATATACGGCCGTGTAATTATGTTTGTGCTAAATGAAAAAATTACAATAAAATTCTTTAGTTCGGTCAAGTGCTCTAAATTTGCTTCTAACAGCTCCGTGTCCCATTCAAAATGTCTAGTAGTCAATGGCAGTAAGTACACTTTTCAATTGCATTTCGAAGTAACCGAGTTGTTGTTAAGTTCTTCGACGAAACTGAGACTATCGTAAAAAATAACTAGAGTGAGCTATTTTTTTGTCGCAAATCCATAAAACTAACCGGACGATATCTGTAAAACCAGAATGAAGACATCTGATCGGAACACATCGGACAAAATTGATGCTCGTTTTGTTAACACATTCAATGATCGCCTTGTTGCAATTCACAGACCAACTGGAAGTAAACTCGTTCTCAAAAGTTGTCGTAAATTCAAAATCAGACATGAAAGTCAATAAAGAACAAAACAAAAAAACGCTAAATATGTACAGTACGCGAAAAGTAAAAAAAGCTATTGCTCACGAAATCATCAGAAAAAGTGTGTTTTACTTCAAATGCTGTTTCCAGTCCCTTTGAGGCGCGCGCTAAATTATTTCCCTACGATGTTGACTTTATTATTACAAGTCCAAAATTGTTAACGTCATCGGATCAGCAACTAATTTCAGAAGAACGTGCCCTCTTTAGGACGCAGTCGTACTCTCAAAGAAACTTGTTTTTTTTTAAAATACATTTTCGATTAAACCGAATATCATTAAAACATAATAATAATCGCTACATAAGGCCTATAGCATAAATGACTACAAACATTTTTTGTCGTTGTTTATGAATCTGCTCATTTATTTCTCCGTAGGAATAAAGATCGAACGAAAAAATTAGATCCCGGAAAAACAGATGACCGGTAAGTGTGTACGCTGTACCATAAACTTTTACCTATAGCATAATGTCATTCGCAAATTTCGATAAAATTCGTATATTGCCGGGCTATTTTTATGATTAATGAAAACATTCGTTGCGGAACGCCAGTGTCTAAACACAACCGGGGTAACTCGCATCGACTGTCAAATCAACTGGAAGGTCCTGCGCCTTTTAGGCTAGACTTCCGATTTAATTAACTACGCTCACAAAAATACTCGCACAAGTTAGACGTGAACAAACGAAACTTACAAATAAGTGAGCAGGTTTAAATGTAAATTAATAAACACAAATACTGTAGCCAGCCTGAAGTAATTGGCAAGTAGAGAAATGTGGCGAAGTGAAGGCGAATCATCCCATGAGAAAGGAACTGGCCCCGATATTCTTTACAGATATATTCGGCTTAATACCATTATATAAAGCTTAAATTCACAACTCCCTACGACTATGGGACTTACTTTACTTACTTATATGTAAAAAAGTAAAGTAAGTCCCCCATATCCTTCACAGGGCGTCGGGATTGCGAAGTTAAGGTTCACAATGCCCAACGGCACAAATAAGAGAAGAAGGGCCAGTTCCTTTCTCTCGACTTACTGTAGGAAATGTAAAAAGCGATTTCTAAGACCTGCAATTTATACACGCTTGGCTTAGAAACGCATTTTTGACAAGTTCCCATCGTCCTTAGTTAGACAGGACACCCAGTCCCATGTCCTATAATTTCATTTTCCAAAAAGTTCTGTTTAAAAATTACCCTGATTCTAAAACATCGTCCGTCCATTTCCTCCATACTATGTGAATGTTCAGAATTTTCAGCCCACCGATGATCCTCTTGAAATAGTGGTGATACAGTCATAAGTATCCTTATCTTCTTGACGGTGACTGTAACTATCCTTCCATAGTACAACAAAGAATCAATCTCTATTTCCTCCCCTCATCGCGTTTTCCTTTTTCTCTATCCTCATCGCCCATTTGCATAACTCTGATTCTCTTTATCTATATCATGTTCTCTTTGAACGCCCTGCTCTTTGAAAATTCTTTCCTTTATTATTTCCTACTCCTTATAATGCTTCTTATGTTTCTTCTCTCCTCTATCGGTAATTCCCGTATTAGGATATTTCATCTCCCCTGTATTTGCAGTTGGATAATTGCTGCGGTAATGCCCCTTCGTTGGCGCAACCTCCGAAAAAAAAAACAAAAAAAAAAAAGAATCACCAACCTCGTTTAATTTATTAAAAATGCTTAAATAATTTATTCATTTAACTAATCACACATCCGCTTGCTCTGGTAGTAATCTTTGTAGTTAAATATCGTTAGCTAGTAAATTAATATGTATGAAAAAAATGTTGGAGCTAAGAAACAAATTCTGTTGATGGTAGAATTGATCGCTGAAATGTTCTCCGAAATTGAATGTGTAATTATTAATTATAAATCGGTTGTGTTATTAATTTTGATGATGTTGATTAATCTGTTTAACAAACAAAATGTACACAAATTTTTTAACATTTAAATGCAATTTGAAAAGGAAAGAGGTGTAAAAATATTATGAATGTACGTTGTTACGCACCTTTTAGTTGAAAAATTAATAAACATATGTTTAATTATCTTGAATCCAGGCCCGTGCCCAGAATTTTAGAGGGGGGGGGGGGGGGTGAAAATTTTTTTCGCATATTTATTTTATGAATAACAATACATTTTTCACTAATATTCGTACTATTAATAATTTCCATCATTTTGATTTACATAAATGAATTACCCCGTATACGAACATTAATAAAAATTACATATATGTTATTAATTACACACGTAATAAAAAATTTTGCATAAGATAATAATGAAGTACCTAAAAATATGGAGCATATTTTTTCTTTTTTCTTTTAAAGGTAGGTAAGAACATCCTAAAAAATCATCAATATTTATTTTACATTTGTGATTTTTTTCAGATTTTTGTGTATTCATAATAACTATTTCAGTTCTCATGGGGGGGGGTTAACCCCAACCCCCCCCCGTGGACACGGCCTTGCTTGAATCAATATATATATATATATATATATATACATATATATTTATATATATTTATATTTATATATATATATATATATATATACTCGTATTCTCGTATGTATATAAAAATTTGATTCTTCGAACCTAGCCATGCCTGAATTTTAGATGACAGACTAAAAAGCCAGTTTTAACGATGCCATTTTCAAACGTTACATATAATATAATCTGTACGTAAAAGTTACACAATGGTGTTACACGATTTTTCATATTGCCAGGCCCTATAAGGACATAGCAGGGTAAGATAGTAAAAAATGCACCCAAACCGATCGTTATAAAAACTATGCCATCGCGTCATCATTCTGAAAGTTTCAGCCCGTTAATCTTTAAGTGGCGCTCCCCTTAGGGGCCAACATCTAAAATCGAGTTTTTTGAAGAGATACCTTGAGAACCTACAATTAAAAAATATATTCAGACTTATTCATCAACAAAATATAACCTAACAGTCGATTTGAAAATTTCAAACCGCTTTAAAAAATGAAAAATAAAACAAACACCTCGCTGGGAAAATTATATATCATGTATTTTATGCCAAACTACACTCATGAATTTCTTCAGATTTTTTAAAGGGGTGGGGACACGCACCTTACAAATAATAAATACTGTTTCTTTTTGCATTTTCGGCCATATTTAGCTGCTATGGGAACATTTTTTTTTTTTTGGCCTGAGATTTATACAAAATGACATAATAGGTACTTTTCAGTATTTTGGACACAAAGAATATGAAACGAAACATTTGAATCTCATTTTTCTGCTGGTGTTCCATTTTTGTAACTCACTAAATACTAAATGATCCATATTCGTCTTGATTTTCAACCAAAATGACTTTTATAAGTATCCTCCAATGTATTAAGAACAATTGAATTTATCTAGATTTTTAAAAGTTGTGGACATCCCTTATAAACTAAAAAACCCATTTTTTTTTTCTCGTATTTAGCTTCTGTGAGCGGTTGGAAAAAGTTTTTTGGTCTCAAGTTTATATAAAAAACTTTATAAGTACTTTCCCCAGTATTCTGGACACAAGGAAGATGGAATGAAAAAGTTTTAATTTACTTTTCTATGTTTTTGGCTGGATTTTTTATTTTAATATCTTACAAAATACTGATACAACAAAATAATAAATTATATCAACAGTTAAATCGAAGAATAAATTATTTCAGTTACTTTAATCGTATGTTATGATTTTTATTTTTTTTTTTAGATCGTTTATTCTTACAACGATGTAAAAAATAAAGTAAATTAAAAATAAGCAATAAAATTTGTTTTTATTTTTTTTTTAAACGGGAAAGACACTACTAATTTTGTCATATATTTTAAACATAAAGAATATACAAATAATTAATTTACTAGCTAATAATCTTAATGCGCAGTTACAACTAATTATCTTCATCGCTGTCTTCTTGTATAACTGGTGTGTGATGTACAGCATCGAAAAGTTTTGTAATGTGTTCGTTCAGCAGGTTTTATTAACTTTGATAGATTTCGTGCAGTAATAAGTAATATATTACTCCAGACACATGTGCATAACAGCCAATGGTTCACATACCATTAGCACACTCACATTGATATGGGACCACTATGTTCAGTACTATTCGATATATATTGTGTGTAGCAGTTATACATCTAACTGTTCATGTGAACTTGAATTTTGATCATTTCTGGTGATCCCTTCTGGTATTGAAAATTTATTTCTTCGGAATCCCCCATCATTTCAGCTAAATATGAAATTACTAACTGTAATTGATAAATGCCAGTAAAAAGTAATTTCGAATTTTTTTGCGTAAACTATGGAAAATCCACGACGTCCGCAGATGTCAATTTTTAAAAAGAAACTTTTCGGCGATTCCACTCTCATATCGCCACCTCCAAATATACAGCATTTTCTGTATTATCGTGATCCATTAGTTAAGATAAAACTTCATCGGTGCTTACACGGTAAACAAATCGTGAACCAAATTCATTGTGGAACAAATAAGCAATTGTACAATCCAGCATCCTTAAACAATTTCCATTTTTGGCCTACTGCACCGTAGATGGCTTCAACAATCCAACGGACCATTGTTACTCGAAGAAAGTGGTTTGCCTCTACAGTTGTGAGCTGATTCTTTTTTCCTTTTAACGAAGGCAGACAAATATGAATTATTTCAGTATATTGTGAGACGTAAAACCGAAAAACCAACTAAATAACCGGCAGAAAAATGAGATTCAAATGTTTGTTGCATATTCTTTGTGTCCACAATACTGGAATGTACTTATTATGTCATTTTGTATAAATCTCAGGCCAAAAAAAAAAAAAATGTTCCCATAGCAGCTAAATATGGCCGAAAATGCAAAAAGAAACAGTTTTTATTATTTGTAAGGTGCGTGTCCCCACCCCTTTAAAAAATCTGAAGAAATTCATGAGTGTAGTTTGGCATAAAATACATGATATATAATTTTCCCAGCGAGGTGTTTGTTTTATATTTTATTTTTTAAAACGGTTTGAAATTTTCAAATGGACTTTTAGGTTAGATTTTGTTGATGAATAAGTCTGAATATATTTTTTAATTGTAGGGGTTTGAAATATCTTCAATTTGAGCCCAACATGAATAATATCGGCCAACTAGTTCTCAAGGTATCTCTTCAAAAAACTCGATTTTAGATGTTGGCCCCTAAGGGGAGCGCCCCTTAAAGATTAACGGGCTGAAACTTTCAGGATGATGACACGATGGCATAGTTTTTATAACGATCGGTTTGGGGGCATTTTTTACTATCTTACCCTGCTATGTTCTTTACATTATCATTAATAATATATATACAGACCTTTTTAAATAATTACGATTACGTATTGATAGGTTACGAAGGAAGGAAGGGATTTAGAAGAGGGGAGGTAGAAATAAAATAAGTAAAAACTTTAATATAAAATGAAAGAAGATGAAAAATTTACGCAAAAATTAATTCAATTAAAGCTTTCAAAAAATTTAGAAAACACTGTTTCCAGCGATTACCAGTCAGTTTAATACATATATCATATTATTATAAACCATTAAGCAGCTAAAGCGTGAATGAAACAGCATTCTGGAACAAAGTTCTCGGGATTTGACTTAATCAGCAGCTTTAAAAAACAATCATCTAGTACACTTAAACGAAATAACTCTTTTCAGGACTGTCTGACGTCGAAATTCTGCACTCACCTCTGAATCACTCAACATCAATATAGAAGGGGAATCAGTAGTGCCAAATGCGAATACCTCGAGAGAAAATACACTGATAAGGTTTACAAGAATCGTAGTTTCTGAAATAAGGAATTGTCTCAAAGAGAAAAAATCACCAACTTCACTACGTTGGCTGCAGTCCATCATAAGCAATATGGAATTGCCATCTAGAATAAAAACTCGATCATCTCCTACTACAAGGTGAGATATAAGGCGTCCGAGAATAATGCCTTTGTAATTGCTATTGAGGTTGAAGGAAGCTCCATTATAAATGTGTACATCTACTAGCTCACCCCACCACTTCCAGTTTTCGAAACTAGAATGTCTATTGATGTCGGAGACTTTAATAAAAAATTCTCAGTGCTGGGGAGGCAATATGGAAGATGAAAATGGACGGAAAATAAAGGTCTTCTCCTTCTTCGAGAAGTTTTTAGAATAAACGATATTAACGATTAAACTATTATCGATATTGAACTTACATTTAGGAAAAAGTTAATTCTTAGAGAAAAAATTAAAGAGTATTATCCGCTGTTAATTATTACGAATAAAAATAATAGTTGCGAATTCAAAAAAATTCAAACCGCCATAGCGTCATTTACGACCTCATCGCCGACAGATATTTTACATTTCCGCGTATATCTTTTGACCGTATGCGATGATAATAAGGCCGTTTTTTTGGTCCATTAATAATTGTACCGGCCAGTGGTGCTTCCATATCCGGTAAGTACCGGTGATTATTTACTAAGCAGTCATTAAAATAAGCCTTAAAAAAAAAAAAAAGGCTTTCTCCGCTCAAGAAAAGTACTTTTATTTATTTAATACACATATAACCGGACGAAAATTAGCCAAAAATCGCTCGTCATCGACAGAATCTTAATTCTTAAACCAATACTCCTTAAAGAGTACCACCAGAAGTAGCAGCATTTTAGATTGTTCTATCCGTATTATCACAGTCAACAACATTTACACTAAAAGCGATGAAATAAAATATTAAAACGAAAAAAAAAAAATCACCGACTTCAGAATTTAATAAAAACGCGCTAAAAAGTAAAAAATATCTATTGGATGAAAAAGTAATCTATTTCAGAGCGATATAACGGAGATATTATGGTAATCCCTAAACAGCATTAATACCATAATTAAAATTCAAATTACAATAATAATTATTAAAAACTACGTTAAAAATATCCCTGATGTTACCAGTATTTAGCTTATAGAAAAAACGAGCGATCGTGTTGTTATATTCATTTAATGAGACTAAAAATATTCTTGTAATTGTTAAGCTGTATATATTACCCTAAAATATATCGAATTTTTTGACTTTTTAGCGCTTCTTATTCAATTCTTAACGGTGAATTTCAAAGTCGATACTTTTTTTCAAAGGGGAAAGAAAAGAGTACTTCAAAAAGAGAAATGTTTTTTTTCTTTCAAATTGAATTTTACCAAATTTAATTAAAGCAGCGACGCGACGCACAATGATAGATGATTAATTTTATCTTGCAGAGGTAGGGAGCAGCAATCTCAATCACCGACCGAGATAGATTCTTTAAATAACAGCTGCAGTAAAAAAGAGAAAACAGACAAGGACAAGTCGACTACGCGGTTAGAATCGAAGCAGGAGAAACAGAATCAGTCAAAGAAGAGCAGCGAGTCGAGTATTCTTCCGTGCGAAGGTAAGCACAAAGAACCGCCACCGTTGGAACTGCCACCGACTCGAATACCGGAAGAACTATATGTGACGGTCGATGGCGGTTCAAAAACTATAGACGAAAATAAAGTGTCAATTGTCGGTTGCGGAGCTGTCGGCATTGCTTGTGCGGTCAGCATCCTATTTAAGGTAAGCATCGTTATTCGTGTGGCTGGCACACTTAAGAAATGCACCAAAACCAGATCAGCCACTCGTTAAATCGGGGAATGCTAATTAGCGAGTAGAAAAAAAACAAAAAAAAAAACAGTCCTATCGGGTCTTGTAGACTTTCTGGACGTGTGCGAATGTGTGTGTGTGTGTGTGTGCGTGTTGACTGAGAATGTATTAATCGATTTTATCACGCTTTTCCGATATTTTGTAATGTGCGAAGGGAATAACGAACAATTTAACGCTAGTGGATCGCGACGGAAGAAAGGCAGCTGGCGAAATGATGGATTTCCAACATGGCTTGTCATTTTTAAACCACGCTCAAATAACCAGTTCTGCAGGTAAATGGGATTTTATTCGATTTTTACGCTAAATTCCTTTTTGTAATTCAACAATGCACGCATGTTCGAGGCAATTCAATGTTTTCAAATAATCTGTAGCATGATACTGACGAGACGTGTTTTTTCTTTTTTTCTTTTTTTTTTCGGATTTACATACGTCGTCCCCGTGTAAAGAAATTTTCAGAAGGCCAATCTTGGCCCGCACCTACATATATTTCGTTACAATAGGGAGAAACATGTCTGCGGTTTTACGGGCATCCTAGCAAAAGCGACTAGCAAATTACGTTTCATAACTTTACCGGGCCGGGAACAAGGACCGTCGAAAAATTCATCTATCTGCCGAAGAATCTAAGAACCACCCTAATAGCGCGACAGAAACGAGAACAGCCAAAAGACAGAACAACGGAACATACCGAATGTCGCCGAGTCAAGTTAGCTCAATTTTTTCATTTATCATCATCGCACGTTCAGTACGATCACCAATTGGCTAGATTTCCCGGTTGTTCGCTGCTTCAATTAGGCTTTTTATTGTGGTTTTTCCGGTCTATTGTTTTATATTCTTGGACTGCGATGTTTTTCTTCTTCCTCGTGCTCGTTTTCGATTAATTTTCTCTTCTATAATTATTCGCAATATTTCGTATTTCCTGCCTCTGATAACATGGCCCAAATATCTCGACTTCCTTTTCTTAATTATGTCCAATATTTATCTCTTAGCTTTTGCTTTTTGTAATACTTCATCGTTCGTCAGTTTCTGCCTCCCTGATATTTTCATTGTTCTCCTGTGTAGCCACATTTCACACGCTTCTAAATATTTTAATGCTTTACTCGTGTATGTTGCTGCTTCTGCACTATATAATAATAAAATGGGGTATATGTATGTAGCATCTTATAAAATCTTGTCTTATGTGCAGACTTAAAGATGAGTTCGTGAGTAGTTTTCGCATTCTTCTGAAAACTGTTTTAGCATAGCCACATCTTCGTTTCACTTCAACAGATGGATCAAGGGTGTTTGTGATGTAGCTACCTAAGTATTTAAATTCTACAACTTCTTCTATATTTTTTCCATTGATTGTGATATTTGCATTGCGGTTCCTGTTATGACTTATTATCATAAACTTCGTTTTCTTTTCATTTATAGTGAGCCCATATTGTTTTCCTATGAAGTCGATTCTTTCCGCTTGTTGTTGTAATTCTTTGCAGGAATTCGCTAACAGTATGGTATCATCTGCATATCGGATATTGTTAATACGTTTTCCATTTATTTTAATTCCAAACTTTTTGTTCTGAAATGCCTCTTTATAAATCGCATCAGCATATACGTTGAATAATAGAGGCGACAAAATACACCCCTGTCTTACCCCTCTGCAAATGTTTATTATTTCTGACTCCATATCATCTATACGAATTTTATTTGCTCCCAATATAGGTTTTGTACTATCCTCAGATCATATTCGTTTATGTCTTTTTGTTTTAATAACTGTATTAATTTGTCATGCTTAACACTATCGAAAGTCTAAGAAACATATGAACACATCCCGTCTCTGGTCCCAACATTTCTGTAATAGTATATTTACTGTGACTAAAGCTTCTCTGGTTCTAAAACCTTGTCTGAAACCGAACTGGCATTCATCTAAATCTTGTTCGCATTTATTGCGTATTCTCATGTGTATTATACGTAAGAAGATTTTCAGCACATGGCTCATCAGGCTGATCATTCGGTAGTCATTACATGTATTATCCTGCGGTTTCTTAGGTAAGGTTAAAAACATTGACTCTAACCATTCCCTGGGTATTTCGCCTATGCCGTATATATTATTGAAAATTTTAGTTAATCTTGAGATGTTTGTATTGTCCAGCAATTTGATAACGTTGGCTGGTACGTTGTCCGGGCCTGTCGCTTTCCTAGTTTTTATTAACTTTATAACATATTCAGCTTCTGATTGTAAAATCTCCAATTTTGCGTCTTCGGGTGTTTGCGTTAATTTTATATTTCTTGTATCTTTAAACATATTCTCTATATATCTTGCCCAGACTTGTAATTTATCTTTTACATCATATGCTAATGTACCGTCATCCTTATTTAATTTTGTTGGGATTTTCTTTTTGAGTAGACCTGTTATTTCTTCTATTTTCCGATGTACGTTAAAGGAGTCCTGTTTCTTCGTCATTCCGTCGATTTCTTGACACTGTTCTTTCATCCAATTATTCTTTGCTTGCCGTATTTTATATTGTATGCATCTGTGTTTTTCTTTATATAATGTTTTATTTATGTTGTTTACCTTACGACGTTGGTTCATTTTCGCGTAAAAAAAATATCTGAACCTTAATCGGAGCCGTCTGAAATGGAGATGTAGATCTGTAGAAATCCGATAACAGGCGTTTTAAACATTCAAGCGAGGAAAATGAGCTTCTAGACTAAACATTTCGGATGCCGAACAACACGATTCTGTTCCATCGTGACATGCAGCTCAGTTTTAGATATCGATTTCCTTTTCGTTTCGCTTAAAATTCCAACGGATGGCTAATGGAAATAGTATAATGTGACGAAAATTATTAATTAGTAACTTCAAAAGGAGTTGCCCACAATAATAAATTTTGACGATTCGAATAGTAAAAAAGTAAAAGATCTTATTTTAGGCGATTAAATAATTCAAAAAACATAAAAGTGATTGTGGTAAGCACGATCAAGCGTATTAAAATTAAACATTTCGCTTGCTAATGTGCTGCTATCCATCATAAATGAAAAAAACTAATGATCAAATGCATTGGAAACATTTTGTAGACGCTTCGCAGGCATATCCGCCGTGAACGACACGAATGTAGCGAATGTGAAAGGTGAATAGTGGGAGGAGGTAAGAATTTTAGTTTTTTCCTATTGGTAATGTGGTGTAAGTGTATCTGCCGCGTTGCAACGAAGTTGAGCAGCAATGACGTTATTTTATACATACCGATTGTTCCAGTAGTGCTTGTGGAAGATTTGTATACCTGTTTAATGTTCTAAAAACACCTTAACGATGTCTGTACGGTCCGAAATGGCCGCTGAGGGTCGAAGTCGACGATCAGTCGCAATTCAGTATTAGATGTCTGAAAATTGTGTGCGACACATTTATAAACGATACCTTGAGACCAGAAAATACGCACAACGACCGCGAACAGGTCTTCTTCGTGTCACAACTGAGCGAGAAGATCGAAATACCGCGTGAACAGCATTGCGAACGCCATTCGCAACTGCATCAACAATCGGGCACTCAGTCTACAGGGCTCCGAACACACTAATTTCATCTCATACAGTGCAGCAACGATTACGGCAACATGGTTTGTACAGTTTGAAGCCGGCAACAGGTGTGGTATTATCCACGCAACATAAGATTGATCGTTTAAATTTTGCTCGTAACCATACGCATTGGAGTGTGAATGACTGGAGCCGAGTATTGTTTACTGCCGAGTCACGTTTTACTTTGCAAGCACCAGACGGGCGACACAAAGGAGAACGATATAGTCAACAAAATTTCGTCCAACAGTCTAATTTTGACGGGGGCGAAATTCAACAGGATGCCAAAACTTAGCTCCATATTTGTCAACAATCGTCGGTAAACGCTCATTTTTACATTATTGATATTCTCCAGACCTATGTCGTGCCATTTGCACCATTTGTGGGTCATGCATTCCTCCTACAGCAGGACAACGCCCGCCCTCACGTTGCTAGAGCTACAAAAACGTTTTTGCAGCAAGTTGGAATTCCTACAATGGAGTGGCCAGCATGCAGTCCGGGCCTCAATCCGATAAAGCACATGTGGGATATCCTCAGAAGACGTATTCGAAGTCATATTCCAACACCAAATTCATTGTTGCAGCTGAGTAATGCCCTTTTAGAGGAGTGGGATTCAATTTCGCCAGACACTATTCGCACTCTTATTGAATCGATGCCAGCACGGTGTGCTGCGGTGATTGAAGCTCGAGACGGCAATACGAGATATTAAATCAAACGGTTTTTATTGTTCTTTGGCTTATTTATCATTTTTTTCGTGTTTCGAGATGTGTTCTCTATAATCAATTATTTTCATTATTTTACACAATTCACGTTTTGTTTCTTGTACCGCTTGGGCTGTGCTGGTATAACATTTTTCCTACATCTTCAGCATATTAAATACGTTTTCAGCATATTAAATGAACTTTTTTTTTGCCTTTTAGTCAAAAATCAGAAAAAATACTTTTTTTATATATCAGCGAATTGTCTAAAACTACTCGACACTATGTAAAATGCCTAGATATTCTATAAACTATCTGAATTTTTGCACAGTTCGGCTAACTTGTTAATGAGTGATTGGGGAGAATTGTTTAAAGGATAAGTTGTATATAAGTATCAGTCAAATATCGAACTGAATTGGAACGATTCCTAGGCTGCTTAGTTCAAAGGTTATTTTACTTATGTAAAAATAATATATATAACATAAATCTTGCTGTTTGATAACTGGAATGTATATTACATTAGTCCAATCGACGTAAGAACTCTCATGCTTGAGTTTAAGCCAAAAGATGACGCCAAACTCGTCCGTTGTATAATAAATATGCAATTAGTTCATTTTTAATTTTAAAAGATAGCGCTGAAGGCACAATAGTAAAGGTTGCAAACTATTCTTAAAATTTATTTTAATTTTCTGGGAAAATAAATATATGATTTTTACAATATACGAATAACGGCCATAATAATCAGACTAGTCGGATTCTTTAAGTGTAATAACTTACTTTGTTAGACATTTCAAAAACCTTCTTTCAGTTTTTTTCCGCTTCTTCTCACCAGTTTGTTCTGAATTTCCGAATTTATCATATCAGCGTATAGTCTCATAGAAATCCCCTATTATTTGTATAACTTTTTATTTTTGACAATAATCTTTGTCTTTTATTCCTGTTATTTAATATTTTAATATTTTTAAAGTATTTCGTAATATTTCCGAGCTTCTGTTATTCTTAATTTGTTTCAATTATTTTCTTCGCATTAGTTTCTATACATTTCGTTTGACGGACGGTATTTTGAGGTTTCGCTTTTTAATCGTGAGTTCTATTGTTTCTTGTGAAAGCTCGTTCGCTTTTGGGCCGTGTTTACGTTAGTGTTCAGATTTCTCATTAGTGACTGAGTTTTTAATGTTTTTCTATATTTTAGTTTCTAAGTTATTATTTTTTACCTCATTTGGCTTTTGAAAATCTGCATTTTTTTGTAGTTTTTCTCTATTTATTCGTATCTTTTTTATTATTTTTAACCTCTTAAGTTTTTCATTTATGTGCATTTGTTCTCAAACCATTTTCCCAGATTAAATTTCTTTAGTTTAGTTACATCTTCGAAAATTTTTGTTTTTATTTCCAATTCCGAAATTAATTTCATTTTTAACTTTTTTCATATTCACCGGGTCCCCACTTTCTTGCCTCGCTCTTTTTCCATGATATACATATATATATATAAACCGTTCACTTTGTGTTGTGCAGTTCAGAAGTTTTCGTCCTCATAATTTCTTCGTCTGGCTAATGTTTATCTGTGTACGCATTAAAGTCCTTCCAATTATTACTTTACAGTATTCATTTCCTTGTTTCGTTTCTCTACTCATGTACTAGTTCAACTTCTTCGTCATCGCCTGCGAAGTCGGTACACAAAATAAATCTTCATTTTATGGCGTCGGCTTATTCGTTAATGTAACCATTCTATCTGTTAGTGCTTTCATTCAATTTGATGTTTTATTCCCTTCTATATAGGAATACGATTCCTATCCTTCGCTGTAAGTTTTCCGGACAGTATTGCCGCTTTTTAATACACTTCTTTGTTCTTCTTTCCTTTTTTTTTTTTTTTTTTTAAGTTCATTTACATGCCGTTTAATGTCTGCTAGTTCTTTTTCTAGTTCTACGATCAGATTCTCCTTTTTAAAAGTCTCGTTCTTTTTTTCTTTGATTTTTTTTATTTTTATACTATTCTTTTGTTGTTTTTTGTATGAATTTGCCTATTATGGCCTTGGCAGAGTTACGACTTAATTTTCACGATCTTTTCCGTATCTTTCGGTTTAACCGGTCATGTTGGGATAATTTGAATTCTAAACGCTTTTTTTAACTTAAAATTTTATTTCATCGAGCAGTAATCGGTCCGTAAAATTTTAAATAATGGTTTTTGTACATTTAACGCGCTGTACAGTTTGCATAACCTGGAATTTCACCCCTCCAATAATTCTACTTATTGTTATCTCTCTATCACTGATGCTGTGTAGTGTTGTAAGTGAAAAACAAAACAATATAAAGTAAAATTTTTTTACAATTGTACGGTTTTTGAACTGTACACAGTGTCGAATTTAACGGCAGCCAGGTAACTTGAGGAGGCACAGAATCGCAAGGCAAAATTTAAATATTCTATGTTTAATATGTGGCGAATAACAATTTTTGAATCGAATAATCCTTAACTTTTACCGAGATATACATGCAAATATTGCATGTATATAGAACTGTAGCATTCCCCCTGTACGGGTAATGAAAAATCTATTGTTATTTTGCAATCATTTACCGTAATATACATCACGAAAATGTTAGTGTTATTAAAACAGAATGAACTTTTTGATATTTAAAGAGAATTAACGATTTATATAAGAAATAAAATGAATAAGAGATTAAATTCTATACATCGAACGTGAATTATTAAATAGACTGGATCATGATGAAGTTATTGAAAATTTGCGAAAGAAAAACCTAAAAAGAAAAAAACGAAACATTTTTAAATTTCAATCTAGGCAATGTTTTATATGAGATTTTAAACGTATAAAATTATGCTATAAAATATTTATAAATTTTCCACTTTACTAAATAATTGAATTTTTTATTATATCGTTTTTTTTTTTGCTTTTTTTTTATGCCAAATATATATCTCGTTTAACAAATTTTAACATACAGTCATTAAGTATACACATACCTAATGACTGTATATTAAAATTTGTTAAACGAGATATTTAGCATAAAAAAAAAACAAAAAAAAAAACGATATAATTTTAACATACAGTCATTAGGTATGTGTACACATACGAGTATATGGATCATATAAATCGTATGGATATATTTTTATTAAATGAATTCCGTTCTAGCTTTACCGCCCGGGCCCACAAACATCAAAGTCCGCCACCGACTTATATACTTATATCATCATCACACGAAATGAGTAAAAGCCATTATACTCGTATTTCATGAACTTTTTTTACATTCCAAAAACTATATAATAACACCATTACGCAACTCATGAAACGCGCAATGTCTTGTTCATTACGTAGGTCTTATCGTCGAGAAGATTCTACGAAACGAGCAATTTTAAAAGATATTCTCCTACGTCACAAGAAAAAGAAAAATTCATAAGCCAGAAATATTATTAGAAATTATTATCCGTCTATATACAAGTCTGTGACGACGTCCTCTATAAATATAGGTACCTATATACCTACCTATATATTTGGGAATTATTTACATAAAGTTTTTTAATTTTTTAATCTTCCTTTATTAATGCTTTGTATTATGTGTATTATTAATAACGGTTTTATGACATTCACAATGGCGAAATTGTTTTACGCATTTTATTAAGAAAATTAAAATAATCACCCGTTTGCTTTTACGATGTGATTTCATTCTGCCTTATGCTTTTTTACAGGTTATTAGAATAAGTTTTGGATTTTGTACCGTGTTATTATTTTTAAATGTTTCCGACAGGTTCACTAACAGTCGTAGAAAAATAAATTTAAACTGATTATTGCCATTCTTTAAAGAAAAAATTAAAAAATTAATGTTTCATTTGCGCACTAATATTACAACTTCACGTGCATACTGCATAACGATTTTTCACATTATCCTAGCCGGGAAAATGATCAATATACATATATTTACATATTGATTTTTTTTTTCGTTTCCGTGTCCGCACGATGTTAAAAATTTCCCGAGTTTTCTTAGTCGCGAGCAGAAGAGTATTACGAGAAGAAACTGAGAAATGACACAAAAAGGCGATCATCTTATTTACGTCTCACAGGAAAGCGAAAAGGACCGGTTCAGCTTCTCACAATATTAATTAACAAATCTGAATAAAGAAAACTATTTTTTCGCTTCGGCTTGCGATGTGGCTCGCGTACAAATCGTCGTTCGTGGCGACGATTTTATTCGAAAAAATCGCTCACGGGTGCGGACACTAAAGTATGCAGTAAGTATAATAATAGCTGTGGACTAATAAGAAGAACGTTAAAATAGAGCAGCTGTAGCGTTCAAGGACTTTTTGGTAATTTTAATCTCGTTTTTATCGATGGTCGTTACGATCACGTGTACAGCTCTCTAAGTTGCACACTATTCTGTTATTAGATTACAAAGCAATCAAAGGTTCGAAAATAGTTATAGTAACGGCTGGACATCGGCAAAAAGGCAACGAAACGCGATACGATGTTTTACATAAAAATGTCAACATATTCAAAGAAGTTATTCCTTGCATAGCTAGGTACAACTCCGAATGCGTTCTTATTGTCGTTTCGAATCCCGGTAAGTCTGCTCAAGTTCATTCCGTTATTCCGATTATTCCTGTCATCAAGCACGCTTTGTGCTTTCTTACTAGCGACACAATTTTACCGTGAGACTTTTTCCTTCTGGTCGAGACTGATTCCTTATTCAGCTCGATTCAACTAGCGGCCACTAATTCATATTTTACATTATTCCTGTTTGAAAATAGACACTCTACTGACTCGCTAAGCCAGATGCAAATATTAACAGCGGTAGAGCCATTTTCAGTTTTCTTAAAGGATATTATTAACGCATGAGGTGATATGCTGCTGGCGCATCGGATTCATTGTACTATTAAAAGAGATGGATGTTAATTTGCAGCAACTTTGACAATCAGCGAAAGTGTAGGAAACAATTCCTGCTCGACCGGAGGAAGAAGTACCGAAGAAGCATTTCCTATTCCAGATTAGTAGCAATACCGCCGTAGCGGCATTTCATCTCGGCGCATAAGAATTTTCTACGAGCCATTCTGAAACCACGCTCGTGTTCCCGAATAATAGTGTATGTAACAAATGATTTCTCGCCGTCACGAGGGGAAAAACAAATTCAAAACCGGTAAAACTATCAGAGTAAAATTAAAGTCTTCATTTGGTTAGCTCGTTATGCAAGAATACTCGGTAAGAATATTTCACAGACCAACTTCATTTTTTCTTAAAATTATCCACGTACGACAATAATTTATTGCGTCTGATTTACTTGTTAAATAAATTTTAAAAGAAACAAAAAAAAAAAAAAAAAAAACTTTATTGACCATAATTTATTTTATTTTATTTTTTATCTTCATATATTTAAATTTATGTTTAATATATATATATATATATTATTAGCTGACCCGACAGACATCCTTGATCGTTTTGTGAATTCGTGAAAAGCCATTCTATTGGAAATGTGTGTAAATAAAGTAAAAATGAAAAACTAATTTCTGAGAATGATCATTGTATCTATTAACGATTGTGGCCATGCGTGTTTGAGGAGAACAGTACATTCAAAAGTATGCCAATGGTAAATTTTACGTGCGAGATGAATTCTATCGGCAGCACACCGCTGAAATGTTGGAAATGTGTGATGCGCCTGGAACGTGATCGATTTGAAACCACGTAGTTTTTTTTTACGAAATTTAAGTCGCAATCGAATATTAAGTCAGAATTTCATGTCAACGAAACAATTTATTTTCTTCCATCAAATTTGAAATCACAATTGTATCTCAAGTTGTTTTATTTACATTTCGATTTCGATTGCTCAAGATCGATGTTCAAGTAAACAATCGAAACAAATAATATAGGCTTTGTTTCGATCGGTTTGCTGTGACATCGCCATTTCGTTCAGTGTAATGCTCTTTATGATATACGATTAGCTTGTTCTATAGTTCGGCAATCAGCTATCACAAACCGCATTTGCACACGTAGCGAAATAAATTAGAACAAAAAAATAAAATAACTACATAGACAAATCGCGAAACAACGCAAAAGTAAAAACCAATGTAATTTTATTTTAATTTAGGCTGGAATGCGTTTTCCCAGATTTTTCTCCAGATCTTCCAGACTTTTTTCCAATTGAAAACATCCAGTGAGCTACTAATAATCAGTGGCGGCTCGTGACAAGTAAATCTGGGGGGCTCTAATATAAAATTAAAATAATTTAAAAAATGTAATGACATAAACTTATCTTGCTTTTTTGTCTACATTTTAAACTAAATAAAACTGGTTTAATGCATTCAAGTTCTGATTTAATTTAAAAAAAGATGTGAATGCATTTTGTATTTAGATTGAAATTTATTAAATAATATTTTCTAATCTTTTCCTTATATAATGTACAATCCTTTGCGTTGAGTAAGTTTCACTGTTGACGTGTCCACAAAAAAAAAAAAAAAAATTACATGTGGCATAATTTTGTGAAATAAGGTAAGCCAAAATATAAAATCCGGGTCTTCTAAGGTTCTTCGAAAACTATATATGCTTCCTTGCATGTAATATTTTTATTACATTTTTCTTCTAGTTCTTCAAAATGTTCTATTAATTTTTCTCGATTTTCGAAAACAATATTCACTGTACGCATGTTATAGTTCCAACGTGTATTCTAGGTAATTTACGATTTACAATTTCTTGCAGTAGATCACATCTATGAGCTGAATTTGAAAAAAAACTTGCTACAGCGGACAAATTTGAAAAAAAGATTTTAATTTTAGAATCCTGGCTTGTTGCTTTTTGCATAATTAAATTCAACTGGTGCGCATAACAATGAATAAAATGGCGATATTTATATTTTTGTTTTATCTTCGCCTATACGCCATTTGTAGAATCGCTCATTATGCTCCATCGTAAGTTTAAGTAATTAGCTTAAAAGGTTAGTCTCTCCAATTAATTTATCTAATTCAGTTTCTAAAATGTTGAACGTTTGAAAAATCACCGTGTAAAGCAAGTGTCGACAAAAAGCAGTGCTTCTTGCATTCAAAAGTAACAAAATCCAGATCGCAAAATGTATTATTTAAAGAAGAAAAGCAAGCATAGAAATAGAACAAAAAAAGCAGCAATTTAAAACAGCGTGCTTCACCGGATAAACGGACGACGCGGCGCGCGACGCGGATATATTGTTAAAACCGGCTATAATCACGTGTAAAATTGACGAGGGCTCACTTTTCGAGAGCCCTCAGACGCCTTTAAGTTACGCTCGGGAAACTTCGGCTTTATTCGTTTTTCGTGTGTATTTTATATGCGGCTTGGAGGCTCAAATATTCTGAGCCCACGTACTATATTATTGGTTGTTAATATCATGTGATCAAAAAATCAGCTGTTAACGACCTTGACAGTATACTACGCTACGAGTAGATCGTACAGTTCCAGCGCAGTAAGCATGAACCCGACAACTGTTATCGGATGTTTCAGCTGTTCGTTTAACAAATCGCGCAAAATGCTTATTTTGCAATTATTTTTAAAATGTACTCTCGCAAAAAAAATTATTTTGAAATAAAAAATTCGTAACACTGATTTTTTTTCTTGAAGTAATTAAATATTATGTATTTTTCGAAAACACACAGGGAGGCTCGCGCCCTTGAGCCCCCTAGGACGAGCCGCCCCTGCTAATAATGCTCCCGACATTACGAACAAAACGGGGAAAAAGAATCAACCAAATTCCTATCGTCAGTTATGATCGAGAGTGCATAAAAAAATTATAATTTTCGCAATTTGTCCGAATTTTCCGACTTTCTTTCGTAATTGTCTCGAATTTTTTCTTTTCCTCAAAAACATTTCCATAAAGAATATATACATATATATATATATATATATATATTAAAAAATAATAATAATAATTACCCATATCCATTGTTCGAACCGTGAGTTATGATCTTGAATTCATACAAAAATCTTACGGAAAAAAACACTTTCAATTTTTTCCTTGAATTTTCCAATTTTCCAGGCAACTTTTCTAATTTTTTTTTTCTCTCTAAAAATCTTATTCGGACTACTACGAACATTTTTTTTAAAAACAAAATTAGCCAAATCGGTCCAGGCATTCTCGAGTGATGCGCTCACCAACGAACAGCATTTCATTTTTTATTTATATAGAAGATTATTAAAAGTTAAGCGTAATGCTGCTACGCTTTTTCGGGCTTGTTGAGAAGTTGCTTATTTATTTCGATTATCCGTGAACGGGTAATTATTTAACATTCGTAGTATTAAATATGCCCGCTCGGCGATGTTTGTTTAATTATACATACTCAGTTGATTTTTTCTGTTACTTCTATTCGCTTTTCTCCTTAATTTTGTTCTCTTTATATTGCCTTGTTTTGTTCATATGCTTCGTGCTGTTTCTCCTTTAATTTTGTGCGATTTCATCGCATTCCTTTTTTGTATTTTTCTCGCTCATTGCTTTAAAACAGTCTCTTTAATGGTCCCTTTTCGTTTTATCATCGTACTACTGCCCCGCTCAAAAATTACGCAAGAAATATCGTCATTAAAGCGGCAGAACCAAAATCGAGATAAACCGAACATGTACGTCATATGATAAGCATTCAGGGTGGATCATAGTGTAACGGAAACCTTAAAAAAATCTCGGAGAAGCAGGGAAAAACCACTGATGCGATAAGTAGGCGAGATCATCGAAACAGCGGGACGGGGCAAAATGAATGCAAACTGCACCCGATCGTCACGAACGGAAATTAAAGAAATCCGCTGTCCAAACATGGAAGCAACGGCTAATAACAAAGAAGAAATAAAAACTAAGTCAACGTCTTAGCAAGTTCTGAGATTATTACGAGATAGCTATAAAAACCGGTTTCAGACAAGCACGATGTTTCAAGCGCTGAGGATTCCCTAGGTTAAGTAAAAGATAACTATAATTAACATTTACAAAAACACTCGCGCTGCAAGAGAGCCGTCTACACGCGTAAATTTTCGTACTCCTTTGAACTTTTCGCCAACTTTGAATATTTCGTTCCCGAAAAATAGCGATCTACCCACCAATATAACACGTGCCCGGAAAAAGAAAAAATATTTCAAAAATTTCGAGCTTTCGGTACTCCGAGGGCCTAATTTTAAAGTCTGAAGTCCGGTTAACTAGGCAAATATAAAGGAATGCGCATATTTTTAACCTTATTCAAAAGTTTTAACTATATTACTTGCGCCGCGAAGAAGGGGCTAACATAATTCTGAACTTTTCGCCAACTTTGAAAGTTTCGTTAAGGAAATGAAATACGAGCTCGTTCCCGATAAATATCGATCTTTGCAATTACATGACCGGAGGGGAAAAAAGGAATTCGAGCTTCGTAAGCACCGATTAATAAAGTTGTAACTCTACATAGTTTTTGCATAAAGTGGTTCTTTATGCATATGTTTTAAGATACACTTTATTTTCCTCAACTTTTTTTCTCGGTCTATTACATGAATATATTGGTTTTTTTTGTGCTATTTTTAGCTTAAAGGAAGGTTAAGAGTTAGATAATTTTCTAACCGTAATTTTTTGATTTTGATTTTATGAAAGAGCTTCTGCATTTTATTTTATATTTTGTATTTCACTTTTAAATGGTTATCTATCTGGTGATGAATTATGAATTTTTAAGTGATTTTTAAATTCCATGTTATATATATTTTGACGGCTTTTTGGATTTTTTGTCGCTCAGGGTAGTAGTCCCCGTTAACTTGAAGTTTTTTTTTGTTTTTTTTTCACTGTACCGACTTTAAGAGGCCATAAACAGCGCCCGTGACTTCCACTTTAACCTACCAAATAAATCGGGCCAATCCCTCCAACGAGAGAATCAAGCCCGAGATACCACTTCTGCTGCGAGAACGTGCGAGGAAATACATAAAATCAGTATCCGGCCCCCATGGCGAGAATACGACTTGGCATTGCCCATAGGACCCTGGTTAAAGAATGTATTTCATATAGCACCTGGACACCATGGCAACAAATGCACTCAAACACAGCCCATAAGAGTCCAGGAATATATAAAGTTTATATATGGCGACAGATGCGCGGTTATGCATTGCCCATAGAGTACTGATAGAAGCTATTCCGAGTAAAGGATTAACATTATTGTAACTATCATACAGCAAGTGTGTTCCTTATACAGGTAACGGTTTAAATATTTTTATATCACGGAATGATTTAAAAGTGATAAATGCTATTAAGTGATAGGAAGGGCGTCACGGCGCCATATTCTTAAGCCTTCGTCTTGGATTATCCGGAAGAGTGTTAATATACATTCTATTTATGTACGGGTTAGTACTTAATTTTAATTTTTCGAAGAATTTTTGATACTGTTCGACGTGCACTGCTTTAACATTTGGAATATCTAGATCAATATGCAAAGTTAAGTTAGAGACATACTTTGGAGCTGACGTAATTGTTCGGAGAATAATTGACTGTTGTCTTTGGATCTGTGAAAGATTGCTTTTACTGGAGTTCCCATATAGTTCAAGTCCATACCTCCATAACGGTGCTATAACCATCAAGTAGACAGATCTTTTCAGCTTTAGATTTAGAGTTGACTTCTTTCCTATTAATGGAGTCAGTTGTTTGGCGCGTGTGAAGATTTTCTTACAGATTGTAAGCCCTCGATCCAAATACATACCGAGATACTTAACCGAATCGGTTTGTTTGATCTCAATGTCATTCATCTTTAGTTTAGGGCATGTGATAAATCCATTTGTAAAAGTCACCTGTTGACACTTTTCCTCACTAAATTTAATCCTGCAGTCTCTGGCCCGGCTTTGTATTCTATCTATATGGTTTTGTACGTCCATACTTGCGTGTATAGGATTTTAATGTTCGAAGCTAATACGGCTATATCATCTACGCATGTTGCCATGATAGTTTGGTTTTATACTGGCAAGTCAGAGGTATAAATCTAGTATAGAACCGGCCCAAACAAGCTACCTTGCCGGACAGACGCAAGAATTTTTTTGTATCATTGATTCTTACCAAAAAGGTGCTATTTTGTAAATAAGATAAAAAAAAACTAAATACATATCTGTTGAAAGAATTTTTCTCAATTTATACAAAAGCCCCATGTGCGAAACTCAATCGAACGCCTGGGGCACATCCGGGAAGCCGCGGAACACACTTCTTTCTTCTCTAGTACTGACGAAATCGCGTCCACCAGTCTATGGCACTGCTAGACAGTCATCCGAACTGATGATTAGAAATGATATTATTATTTATTAACTATGGATAGATTCTTTGTATGATTAGCTTTTCCAGAATTTTCGATAATGAGTTCAATAAACTGATTGGCCGATAAGATGATACTGAAGTTTGAGGCTTGTCCCGTTTCAAAATCATTAGTATAATTGATTTCTTCCAGAATTTTGGGAAGTAACCTACTCGTAGAATAGCGTTTAAAATATATAGCAAAGTAGAGTGGCAGTTTTTTTTTTGGAATGTGAAACAAGATTTTTATTCCATCCAGTCCAGGTATCTTTCTCATAGGAACTTCCTTTAGGCATTCGTATACTTCCCCCGGGGAAAATGCTATACAGATGACTTTGCAATGACTGCTCCAAAGAATGTTAAATAAACTGCGAGTGTGTGCTGGATTGCTATCATCATAAGGCATGAAAGTAGCTTCCAGATGAGCAGCAAACGCATCTGCTTTTTCATCCGTTTTAGCCCAATTACCGTTTTCCAATCTTATGTTGTGGGTTTCTTGGGATTGTTGTAATATTTTTCTGGTTGTCATCCACAATAAACTATTCCGAGTGTCCAAGGAGTTTAAATAATTTTGAAATGTATTATCCTTGTATTTCCTAATTTCCTCTCTTAGTTGAAAATGTAATTTGTTGTATGTATACTGTTTTCAATGACGGATACCGATTTTGCTGCCACATTCTTCTTGCTGCTCGAATGAGTTTTATTAATTTTCTGATTTTCGTTAGGATATATTTATATTATTTGTGTGACATGTTTTGTATTCCGTTGAACTAACACACGCGGTTTATATTAAATCGGTTATATACTATTAACAACCGTTTCTATATATCATTTTCAGATTTTACTTTAACCGCTAGATTTATATTATTTTCTACTCGAGCGGCAAAATTATCCCAGTCTGTTGTTGAATTACGTAGCTTATGTTGCCTTTATTTCATTATAGGATTAACATCTAGGGTTGCAATAACTGGTGCATAATCTGACGACAGGTCAGTTATAGTCTCGCAGGTTTTGTAAAATCTTTGTAAGCCCCGAAGTACAAAAAAGTCTAGGATATGTGGCAATCTGCTAGTGTGCTCCGGCCAATAAGTAGGAGACATTGGGGAGAGAATATAGATTGCATCTTAAAGACAATTTCATATGTAATTTACGATCCAATTTTGAAGTTTATAAGTCAAACTATCGTTCATTGATTTTTATTTGACATTTTCATCGTTTCTGAACTATCTTATTAGGATTCCCTGTACATTCTATGTGTACGAAATTCTAAAAAGAAAAGGAAACAATACCGAGCCGGGGGGAAGAGTACTTCTAAAGAATTCCTGTTTTCACTTTAGCCTATTCAGTTTTGTAATTATCATTGACTCTGTCTGCATTGTTTAGCAAATTATTATAACTTAATAATAATTTTTTTTTACCATTGTCAAAAAATATATCGCAATATAATCAAATGCATAACAATAAAATTCTCAAAAATTAGTGGTGAAAAATTCTCGCAATGGCATTTCACAAATGAAGTCACCCCGTCGCATTTCCGGAAATACGACTGGCTACCGTAGTCTAGATGGTTAGCAAACGTTTCTTTTTTTTTCTTTTTTTTCTCTTTTTTTTGTTTAAAAGAAGTCGGATTCAGATCTAGCTACTATAAACAGAATGAGGTGAAAGAGGAATATGGAAAATATACAAAAGACTAATATTAGTAAAAATAATATCCACGGTTTATGACATTCAAAAAAAAGAAAAAGAAAAAAGAAAAAAGTCCAAATTTTAAAAATATTATTCCCCTTAATAACAAACAAAAGTAAGTATAAAATAATTTATTAAAGTAAATTGTTTTACACTTATTTTTGTTTGTTATTAAGGAATTTATTTATTTTTCATGTTTATGAAAATTTTGCCTTGTCTTTGAATCATATTAATAAATGGATGAACAGACCTCGTGTGCGTAACGTTGATGTTCAACTCAACGAAGTAATACGCATAATCTCGACGACGGTGCGTAGCACATCAACTTCATAGCTTCCGGTTCTTACTAATACATTTCTCCATACCACATTCGAAGAATCGAATCTTTGAAGAAGACTTCAGCAAAGTTCAGGCAAAATCAGGAACCTGCTGATTACGAAATTCGTGTAAAAGAAGCCCCTAAAGCCAACTTAAAATCTAGAAAAATCCCCATGGACATCTATTGCACAGTACGCACCTGACTGGAAGGAACGATATGAACGGAAGTCGACACGTAACTCCTTATCAAACAGTGCCCTCGTCGACAACCCTACAGATATCAATCTCCGAGTATGGAACTTCGTAGAAAAGAATGGCGACTCCTGAACTGAATTCGAACTGGCCATGGTAGATGCGGCCACCTACTGCAAAAGCGGGGCATTTCCGAGTCGGCGAGTTGCTGTTGCGGTCATCCCAAGCAAAAACAATAGAAAAACACATTGTTGAAGAATGTGATGTGTACTCAAAAAAATGGTATTACATTTCACGATCTACACCAGTTGTGCAGCGATTCCCTAGATTGGCTTTCTGGTTTAGCGCTCGAACTATAGATCAACGCCGTACGATACGATAAAACGTTTATTTAATTTTGCGAAAAATTACATTGTAAGTTAAAATGGCCTCCTCAACAAAAACTATAGAAAACTATTATTCAGAATTTAGGGAGTAGTATCGCGCGACACATAACGAGTTCCGGAGAGTAAAGTTAATTCTTCCCGATACATCACGCTCTGGAAACTTTTTTTTTATTAATTATATATATATATATATATATATATATATATATATATATATATATATATATATATATATATATATATATATATATTACTATTTTTGTTCTATTTAATGCGGTACATATTTCTTATCTTTTTATTCGACCGCTGCCTTTGTGCCTGGAAGTGACTTCTGAAAATATCGATTTTTTTTTTTTATTTTGAAAGCTAATAACGTTGTGCATTCAATGTTGCAGTTGACGTTCTGACGTACGTTGCTTGGAAACTAAGTGGATTCCCAGTAAACAGGGTTATTGGCAGTGGAACAAACTTGGAAATTTCTCGCTTAAAGTTTTTAATTTCCCAACGACTCGACGTGGCATTAGAAAACGTTGACGGATGGGTAATTGGGGAACACGGTCCTTTGTGCGGTAAATAAATTACAAATTATACTTTATTTCGCCACGTCGTTATACGCAATTAGTACATTTCGACAACTGCAACAATAGCTTCGATCGTGCAATAGTACGCTATCCGTTACGAACAATCGGGACAGATAATTTTTGCCCTCTTTGCCTTCTTCCTAGATTTCATGAAAACAGTACGAAACTAGAAGTTGTGTCTGATGCGTTTGCACCAATAGCAGCCGCCGGGATTTTAAAATTCTTTTGTAAACCTTTTTTTCGAAAAATTCAACATTTCCAAACTAATTTTATCGGCCGACTGATCAAATCAAGACTCTGGAATCATAACTATGTAAATCTTGTAATATTGCTTTTGATACTGAATCAAGTTTCGAATGTCAGACTTCTTCTGTGCTTAACTGTTCTAATATTACACATATTTCGTTCTTTTTTTCTTTCGAAAGGATTGCAGTATTGTAACGCGTATCATTAATCATTTTATATATATTTCATTATAATTTGCCTATGTACATTTCCTTTCCAAAAAATTCTGCCCGTTTTATTATTGGAAGAAGACGGGGTTGGACATCGTTTTGTCACATTTCGATTCTGAACCGGTTTTTGAACTTCATAGTCGGATAAAATTTTTCGTTTTTATTTTTTATTACACGCAATTCCAAATTGTGTCGCTTGGCAAACTTACTACTTTTATAAGTATCGTAAAATCGCTCAATACTTAAAAATCAGAGAAATACGGTCAAGGCAAAATCAAAATTAAGACTTGTAAGCATTGCTTTCCGTGAAATTTTAACATTCGATGTCGCGCATAGCGTTAAATATAGTGAAATTAACACCTAATCGGATCAAAACTAAAAGCGAAAAAAGTTGTTAATCAGCCAGTATTTATTACGGGCGAAGAAAACCGATATTAAATAGCAGATCGAGAACATTAATTGGTAGCACCAATCGAAGGTAAGATTTAGAAACCCAAGTGCTGTATTTTTTGTTAGTCCTAAACCGCCACTTATAAAAACTAAACATTTTATAGTACGTACCTCTTAATGCGCACTTATTCGTGTATTCAACATTATTCGCATCATTCAAATTTATACGCGATTGCACGCTGAAATATTTTTTACAAATAACGACTTTGCAGAAGCAATCACGTCTATTTCACTTCCGACTTATACATATCATCATCATCATCATCATCATCATCATCACCAGTCCTAATCACCCTAAGCGATGTGGTGATTCCAATTCATATTTCATCTATCTGTACCAATTTCCACCACTAATCTCGACCATGCATCGGTTTCCCGCACGCATTTCATTTCTGCATTGCATCGGTCCACCTGGTGTATACTGGTCCCCGAGATCATTTCCCTTCCGTTTTCCATTCTATGATTAGCCGTTCAATGGGGAGATGTTCAAAAAATTCCATGATTCCAATCAGAACTTAGCTGATCAATCTGTAATCTGTTTTTAGAATCAATATATTCGTTTATTTGCCTTTTCAAGATATTCTCAGCATTCGTCGCCATATCTACACTTCGAAACTATTTATACGCTTTTTGTCGGCGCCTTTTAAAGTCCATGTTTCCGATGAATACATAAAAACGGGAAACACCAAGCAGCAATCTTCAAGTCGCTTTTTTACTGCATTTGTAATGGGGATGCATCTTTCCATATTTTACGTAATCTGCTCGTAA
Organism: Icerya purchasi; assembly: GCA_039619475.1. Taxonomy (NCBI): domain Eukaryota; kingdom Metazoa; phylum Arthropoda; class Insecta; order Hemiptera; family Monophlebidae; genus Icerya; species Icerya purchasi. The sequence goes on from CM077115.1 coordinate 351,987,082, forward strand.
CATTTCAAGCTAGTTGAATTCTCGGTTTTACCTTGTTTGTGTAACCGTCTATATGTTCTATAAGTGACCCTCCAATTTTACAAATACGTAATTCTTAGGCCACCCCCCATTAGAAAAAATGCCACAATTTTAGGTAATGAAAAAATGTCCTAATTTTATGTAAAGTTAAATCTTAAGATTGGATTTTTGTGATTATGTTATATTCATATGGTCCGATTTAGAATTACGTCGTAAATTTTAATCATTGTATACAACGTATACAAGAGAAAGAAACAGAAATGTAAGCAAAAGGCGTCAAAATGACCGAGTCTATATATATATATATATATATATATATATTAATTACAATGTAATTCTTAGGCTATCCCCCATTAAAAGAAATTCCGAAAAAAATGTCCCAATTTTATGTAACGTTTGTTATATTTTATAGGATTTTTATTATTGTTATTTAAAAAATGTCACAATTTTATGTAACGAAATATGTAAGGAAAAATGTAACGAAAAAATGTCTTAATTTTATATAATGAAAGTTAAATGTTAGGATAGGATTTTTGTGATTGTTATTTTTTTGTGTTGATGCCAGTAAAAATTACGTTGTAAATTTTGATCATTTTATACAAGGTATAGAAGAGAAAGAGACAGAAATGAAAACAAGAGGGGTCAAGGGGGACAGCCCCTCGCGGAGCCAAAGTGGCCGAGTTTATATATATATATGTATGTATGTATGTATGTATAAATATAAATTTTAATATTAAAAAAAAAATCGACTACCAACACACTGGCAACTAGTGATGAGTAGGTCCGGAAGGATATTAGCTATTTTTGTCATTTCCCTTTTTTATTTTTAACACTCGTCCGGCTGTTACGATATTTTTCTTTTTCTATTTCCCTATTATTTCACTTCGTTGTTTTTATTACGATTCTCACGTTCGCAATATTATTTAACGCCCTTTTTTTTTTTTTTTTATCACCTTGTCGTAAGTTTATAAAAAAATTTAAATAGGAAATATCTAAATAAATTAATCGTTCATAATTGTTCACGATCGATTACTATTAATTATGGAGTAAAAGTAATTTACTACTGCATGCGCCATCGATGCACCTTCGGGCTTTTTTAAATGACTGATATGACGTAATTTAACCTAACACTGGTAACATTACGCTGCGTCGAGAACCAGTGCAAACTATTACCAATGTTGAATGTACTGTCCACATAAATATCGGATTCATATGGGTCCAACGGATATGTATCCGGGATGTAATTCTCGAACCTGCGATTCAGTTCCGGATCCGTATCTGAAAAAATAACGAACTTACCCATCGCTAGTGGCAACGGTAAAGTAGAAGTGAATTCGCAATAGTCGATGTACTTGAAAAAACAAAACCAATTCGACTTGTTCGATAAAAAAAATTAGCATTACACTCCACTCTTAACAAATATCGTACGTTCTTCGTTGTTGTGTTCATTTTTCTGCATTTATGTCTTCAATTTCTCTCGTCTGATCCGATTTTAGCCGAAGCCGAATATTCTATTTCAAACACGCACATAAAAAAGTTGTTATAATATGATGGAAAATGTTTTTTTTTTCGACTTTTTTTAATTACAACGCGTGAAACTATTAAATCACTTTCACTACATTAAAAGCCAGTTCCTTTAATGTTTTTTTTATCACACTTTTTGAAATATTTTCATAAAGCTAATTAAGTTCCATTTATATTTAACATTTTACCATAGCAATTAGCGTATTCGCAATAATTCATAAATCTATTTTGATCAAATATTCAGTATTTTTATTTTTTGTATAAAATTAATTATAATTTAATAATAAGGAAAATAGAACAGTTCGATGTTATAAATTTTGTTTCAGTACCGTTGTGGTCGACTATAAATATCGCCGGAGTACGACTTGTCGAAATCCTTCCTGAAATCGGTACGAAGAATGATAAAGAAAACTGGAAACTTTTAATCGACGAAGTTATAAAAGGGTATACACACACACACACACACACATACCATAGATAGAATTAATCGTGAATAACGTAAACGCGCTAACAGAACGTCGCAGAAATTTAAAAAATTCACTCGTAGCATTTGCTGCAATAAGCAAATTGCTAATGCAACACACGCTATTAGCCGAAAATTCACTTCACTGTGTAGAAAGTTCATTTATCGCTACACTATTCTTACTACTAATGTAGCATAGATGATGCAACATTGCAACATGCTCTGACTTCATTTTAAAGGTAAATTTTTTAACTTTACATAGCAAATGTTTTTACATTCCCTTATTACAAATTAACCCCATTTTCTTTCGGCTACTAGTGTATTTCTCAGCTCCAGCGTCCCTCATTATATTTTCTACATTTTTTTTTTATCATTTCGAAGCGTTTCCTTTTTCCTTCGATTCTCTCTCGTAAAGCCAGCTTATGTGCTAGGCATTTCTATTTTTTGGTTAAGATATCCTGTCCAATTATTGGCGCTTTGAGACCGCATTTCTCCAATATCTCTTTATTAGTCCTTATTTCCGTCCGCGGTATATGCATCCTTCTCAGGATGTACATTTCGAAAACTTCTATCTGTTTTCTGCTCCCAATATATGCTTTGTACGCATAGTTTAATGCAGACGTTAGCACTATTATACTAGTCGGAGTTTCAATGTTCAATTTTCTATCTTTTAGTATGAATTCGGTATTTTCGAATGCCCGCCTGCCCATAACATAACGATTCTTATCTTGATTTCTGCTGTGTCTCTTCCATCATTTGTGATGAGTGCTCGTAAATAACAGAACGGTCCATGTTTGTCACAATTTTGTTTTCTACTTTCAATATTCCCATTTTCTTACTGCACCTCGTAAATTTTATCATTTTAGTTTTGTCCGCGTTTTTTAATCGTACTCCATTTTTCAGCCGCTTTATTTTATTTTAAATTATTCGCATTTGTTTCGGGTTCCCGCCAGTAGAACTTTATCGTCAGCGTAACTGATGCAGCTGATTGTTTTACCATTTATTTTGAACCCTAGGTGTGATTTACACCGGCGTTCCTAATTATTTCTTCTGCATTTATATGTTAAATAATCGGAGGAATAAAGAACATCCTTGGCGAATGCCTTTCACTATCCTGCATCATTTTATTGAATATTTACCTTCTATCTTTACATTTACAGTTTTTATTTCCAGCGTAGTGTGTGTCTTCATTAATTCTAAGTCTGGGGTACCTGTACTATTTCAATGTTTGACATAATTTCTCATGGTTTACTCTATCGAAAGCCTTTTCTGGTAATCGATGAAACAGGTTATCTCACATCTATTGTAGTATTTAAATCTCTTTAAATGATTAAGAGCACATCTCTTGTATGCCGCTGTTGCTTATGAATCCACGCTGCGTTTCGCTTTGCGACTCGGTTTTTTTCTCGAATTATTTAATGCAAGAGAGCAGATTAAGAGTGTAGCACATTGAGGCAACAGTGCGATGTTCTTCACAGGTTTCATCGAAGTAGGTACGAAATTTAATGTGCCGAATTCATTTTCGGCACACTACCGATGATATTGTAGATTTGATTTAGTTTACCAATTTAGTTTCTTATTGCGGCAAAGTTTTGAGCAAAACGAGTCTGCGAAGAAAACGTTTGGTGATGAAGTACTGAGTGATGCTCAATCGGCATAAACAGAGTTTAAAAACAGTCGACAAAGTATCGAAGATAAACCGCAAACTGGAAGCCCCATTTGAAGTTTGAACTGACAACGTGCAGCGTGTGCGTATTCCTGTGCTTGAAGATCGGCCGCTAACTGTTCGAAATGTTGGCAAATGACCATTGACGCGAAACAATTATTGTAGTTGAAGATAAATATCCGTGAAAAATATTTGTTCAAAGATGGTTCCAAAAAACCACCTTTCAAAGCAACAAAAACATAAGGCCCGTCGCGCAAAGATAGTCTCGAACAGGTTTTGAACGTGATCCAACTCGGCTAGATTACTGACCACGAAAATTGCATTTTTCAGTATGATCAGGAAACAAAAAAGCCAACAGTGCCGAAGACTAAAAAAAAAAAGAAAAAAAAAGCAAAACTAAGCAAGTCCAAAGTTAAAAAACATCAATGACTTGCTTCCTTTGATAGCAGAAGGCGGGTGCACATAGAATTTGTGCCACCTCGTTACACGATGAATTAACATTTCTCCTCGAAGTATTCAAACGATTACGAAAGAGGGTCGTCAGGGTCCGCCCACAGATTGCGAAGACACGGATCCTTCATGATGACAATGTGCCACACCGTCGCGCGCCTTCAATGTAACGCAATTTTTGATTTCGAACGGCATTACAGTGCGTCTCAACTCTTGTATTCTTCGCATATGTCACCGTGCGACTTTCTCCCTCCTCCTCGGGTCAAACAAGTCGTGAAAGAGGCGAGTCTCGGTAGCTGACATAAAACGGTCCGCGACGAGGATATTTAGAGAAGTGCCAGTTGAACCCTTCCAGAAGTGTTACAAAAAATGAAAAAAACGCTGGAATCAGTGTGTAGAGCTACAAACGGTATCTTGAAGGAAATCATCACATTGATGTAGCTTAATTTGTAAATATACGTGCTTTTTTCAAACAGTCTCATTACTTAATTGTCAAACCTTGTAGTTAAAGGGGGACCTAACTGAATCTGTTAATTTAAAATGTGTTAAAAAAGAAAACGAAAAAGTCGACAATTTTTTGGTTCATCGTATGTAGAATAATTGTAAAACGTCGTAGTCGTTGGACACGAAAAGTCCTCTTCTGAGCGGTATTCTCTTTAGCCTAAACTTAGAATAAAAGTTCTTACAATTCGCTGTCAACAACCCATATACACTCCGGTGTTTTTAGGTAGAAACTTGAGTAATTGTAATAATTTTTCTTAGCGAAAAGAACCGAACAACAACGTTTTTAAATATTTCGGCCGATTACTTAATTTTTACGATAAATGTAAAATATTTTTTTTTTCTCTTACACAGCGGTCCTACGGTTAGATCACTAAAAGGACATACTAATTGGGCAGTTGGACTTAGCGTATCCGTCATAGTACAATCAATTTTATTCGATGAACATAAGATGCACGCCGTCTCAACATGCGCTCAGGTAGCAACACACGCTTGCATAATCGTTTTTCAGGACATATATAACATAGAGTTCGTACTGAATAAAATTTCAATGACAACTCGAATGTAATAATATTCGAGCGCAATAGATATTAAAATCACCGATCAACCGAATTTCAACACTCCTATATCTGATCACCATCATCTTCCCAGCATTCTTCGTTTATATATTTTATTTACAATTCGCACAAATGTTTTTTTCTTACTTATTAAAATGTAACTAATTCCGTAAGACGCTATAGAAGCAACGGTAAATGATTTTATGGAGAAATTTCTAACAGATAAAAATAAGCCTACAAATGTCAAAACCTGCGAAGCAATTTTTCGGAAAATGTACAAATCTCATATTTCTGTTCGTAGCAATAGTGGTACGAAATAACGTTTTTGTCTGTAAAGTGTGTTGTTCAAAAGTTGTCCCCATCCGAGAGAACCTTTTTGTCAGTATATAACTGCATCAGAATTACACAAAAATTATTTCATCAATATTGTCATTGTGTAAAATTGTACACCATTAAATAATTTTAAGTAATATTCATAAATTAAAACAATTTAGACCACAATCACTAAAATTACCGAAGCATCGAAACATAGTTACCTTTCATAGCTAAAGCTCGGTACAACTCGATTATGCGTGCTTTGCGGAAACATTCTAGAATTAAACCTTTTCTTCGTATACGATGGTGCTTTGCAGCGACATTTTTCAACCGACGCTCCACCGATTCTTTCATTCTACACCATTTCGGCTTTTAGAGTATTTCCATCAAAATACTTGAAAACCCCCTACATGATTTCTAATGCAGTGCCGAAAATAGACAACGTTTTAATTGTACCTCATCTTATTTATGCTAGAAGTGAAGTCAATGCAAGTTTTCCACGGTACCTCAAGTCCGAACTCATTGGAGCGCAATCATGAGCGCATATTGAACAAGAGTATAGCGGTTAGAATTCACTCACATCCGTTTCAAATTAAGCAAGTCTCCTTTTACTCCCCTACACTAGTAATTCTTTTATGTAAGGCGCGCAACAGTAAATGAATGCTAAAACCTTGCTTTACCTCTGTGTAGGAATTTCACGTCACTATCTCGCACAGTTATATAATTAGCAAATCTTCGCCTCCAACTATGTGCTTCTGCGGCCAGGCTGGTATACCGACAGTTGCACATAAATACTTCTCACGTGCTTAAAGTTCGACACGTTCTGGATGCAACATGACCTACCCAGTAACATGCAGGATTGTCTGATAAACGCTACAACTAACGTAACAAGGGTTATATAGCCCTCGTTAGAACGAGTGGTTTGACCCATCATATATATAAGTTACCTCCGTATATGTGCCGTAATGACCTTAGTAGTTACAAACGGCTCATATAAAAAGATAGGTGTGGAGAATATACAAAAAAAAAAAAAAAAATCCTGCACTTCGGATAGTCTATCGAGTTGTAAAAGTTGAACACGCGGAATTTTGTACAAGACCAGAAAGCTGTTGGCTGTATTGAACCATTTTTCCCCTTGTTCGTTGTGGAATTGTTTTTTTTTTTTTTTTTGTACAAGCTCATTATTGCCCAGATACTTGTACTTTAGCTTGTTCGAAAATTTAAATTGAGGTTTCCCCCGATAATCCATTTCATGGCGATCCCGATATAAAGCAGATATGATTAGAATAGTCGCTGTTGTCATTTTCATTTCTGTAAATTTCAATAGATCGCTTGTAATAGTCCAGTCAAATTAGTAAATTTTAGGTCGATTTTTAAAAAGTCGGCTAATAGAAGTTTTTCACCACGATAGTTCATGGAATAAAACTGTTATTGAATGGACAACAAATTTTACAGGATTCCCAAAGAAAAAAAATCGCAAATGTGCGCAAAACCAATTTTTTGCTTTTTTCTATTAGAAAAAAAAAAAAAAAAAAAAAAAAAACCATCTCGTTATAGATTTTTAAAATGCGAACAAACGTCTTTTTGTTTAATAGAAACCGGTTTATAAATTTTCGCCGGAAGAAATAAAAACTGCAAAAAAATAGCGAATTTTGAAAAATTAATTACATGGCTTCTACGTTTTCTTTACTTAAATTGTGGGCATTAAAGAGGCATAACACTACCATAAAAATTTGGCTTCTTGATATTCGTAAGTTTTTACAGAGTTGGTAATAATGTTAAAGTAAGGCTCGCCGAAATCTGCCCCCCCCCCCAATTTGTTAATAATAGTTCTAGAGAAAAAATATCAAAAAGGATTTTATTCTGAAAAAATTGCTCTACAACCGACTTTTCTTTAAAAAATTTTAATTGCGAGTTACGAAGTCAAAAACGTCGGAGCCGCACTTCTCACCGTTGTGCGCTGACACGGCCGCCCGAAGTACAAAAAATTCCGCCCTTTTCGGCACCGTTTTTGAACTGTGTAACTTGCAATTAAAATTTTGTTTACGAAAAGTCGATTATAGAGCAACTTTTTCAGAATAAAATCCTTTTTTAATTTTTACTCTAGCACTATTATTAATAAAATCGGGGGCCGGATTTCAGCGACCACTACACTTTAATTTTATTGCCAATCCGGTCAAAACATATGAATATCTAGAAGCCAAATTTTGATGGTAATTAGGCCCCTCTCAGATACCTACAATTTAAATGGAGAAGAAGTTCGATATTATAATCAGAAGCCACGTAATTAATTTTTCAAAATTCCCTATTTTTTACAGCTTTTTTTTTTTTTTGCGAAAACTTTTAAAACGGTTTCAACTAAACAATAAAAGAAATAAATTTTTTTTTTTAAAAATAGCCTTTTATTTAGGCACTAAAAAGTACAAAATAACTTTATTAGTGTGCGACTACCAGATGTGCGCATCTTAACATTAAAATCTGAAACTACAAAATATTCTGAAAAATAAAAGCGGCGGCCGCAGATTAATAATTAAATATTAATATTAATTATTAATCTGCGGTCGCCGCTATTATTTTTGAAAATATTTTGTAGTTTCAGATTTTAATGTTAAGATGCGCACATCTGGTAGTCGCACACTAATAAAGTTATTTTGTACTTTTTAGTGCATAAATAAAAGGCTATTTTTAAAAAGTTTTTTTTATTTCATTTATTTTTTATTTTCTAGTCAGGACTTTGTACTGTGCATTTCAATAAAAAACAATAAATTTAGAATTGTATTTTATTTTGCTTTATTTTATTCAGTATCTTGATTATAGGACATTTACAGAAATTTGTGTTACATTTTATTTTTAAATAATGAATCGCATTCTTTCAATTTATACAATTCATACGGAATCCTCAGCAAATGAAACACAATGTTTGACTAATAGTGATCTTTCCATTGATATATCACATGACCGAAAAAAATAACATTTTTTTTGAAACTTTCAAACTTTCGGTGCTTTAAGAGTCCGGTTTTAAAGTTGGAAACCTAAATGTTCCAAAGTAAAGAAATACACAAGAATGCGCATATTTTCAACCTTGTTCAAAATTTTTAGCTATAAGACTCGCGCCGTAAAGAAAGAGCTACATATTAGATCTTGCGCTTTTTTGAACTTTTCGTAAACTTCGAAAGTTTCATTAAAGAAATAAAATATGGTTTTGTTCTCGACAAATAGCGATCTTTCCAACAATATATCACATACCCGAAAAAAAATAAATTTTTTTCCAAAATTTCGAGCTTTCGGCGCTCCGAGGGTCTAATTTTAAAGTTGGAAACCCGGATTTTATATAATATTGTATTGTCATCTACGAGTATAACAAGTATTTCTGCAAAAGGACACTTTTTTCATTCATCGGGAAGTAGGTGAAAAAACGTTAGCAAGATTCCCCACAGACAGAGAGAGAATGACAGACAGACTAACAAAGTGAGTTAAATAAAAGGCTATAAAATAAAAAGGCATTTGTTCGTATTTTAAAGATCTATAAAGAGATGTATTTTTTTTTTTTTTTTAATAGAAAAAGGCGAAAAATTGGTTTTGCGCACATTTGCGAATTTTTTTCTATAGGAATCCCATCAAATTTGTTGTCCATTCGATAGCAGAGTTTTATTCCTGAAATTTTTCTTTATAAACTATCGCGGTGAAAAACTTCTATTAACCGAGTTTTTGTATTCTTTTCTAATTTGATTGGACTATTAAAGAACAGTCTTGCATCAGTAATTCCGTTCTCCTTATACACGCTCAGACATATAACTGTTGATAAAATATTAAACACATAAAACTTTTACTTCTCGTTAAAATATTAATAAAACTTGTTACCGGCTTAATCCGTTTTTTTGTTGTTTTTTTTTTAAGTACTCGCGAAATTCAGTTTTTATTATCTACACAGAGTAAATTCTACAGTTTTGCAATCATTTTTAATATTTTCAAAACACACCACGCAGGTAGTATTTCTGTATCTACATCAAATTCTCTAACTTTTGCCAGCTTTTTCAGAACAACTTGAATGTCAGTAAAAAATACACCTAGGGCACCTATTATTTTCGCTTTTATACATATAACGGCTGCATTTGACTAAAACCATCCATATAAACCACGCGCCACCCCACATCTAGGCGGAGAAATGTCGCACCGACACATACGTCATTTTTTATAGTGTTCATAACAGATTTTTTATTACTACGTTTCATGGCGGCCGCTCAAATGTAATTTTTAAATTCCTGGTTTATTCCTTGTCCAAATCCTTCCGATTTCCTGATTACTAGAATTTTACAAAAAGAAGAATGGAATTTCTTCGTTACTACATATTAGTGATATTTGACTGCCGCAGCGTGTTTCATAATTTTTCGCTTCAAATGATTTTTTCTTATTATTAAAAGTACCTTTTTTAGCTACTTTTACTTTTTCCCCCGTTTTTACAACAAAATTCCAGGTTTATTCCCGGTTGGGAGGCCGCCTTGGTTATATTTTACGCTGTACCATGTACAGCGGGAGCCTTAACAAACTGAAAAACGCTATAACAGTCGTCAATATCTGCAAACATCCGCGAATTTAGATATATCTTCTCTAACCGTCAATTTTTGTTGTTTTTTCGAATCTTCTGAATTTCAGCTTTTATTAAGCGTCTTCACTTTCTATTATGCATGTTTGAACATTTATCGCAAAGCTATCGTATTTTCCTCTTCACTGTCACGCATCATTGTATTATTTTCATCAAAAATATTACAAAGTCGCAATTTTCCTTGAACAAGGTGGCCACTGAAATATAATTTTTTAATTCCCGGTTTTCCCGGTCGAAATCCGCAGGTTACTAGAACTGTACAAGAACTTACATGAACCTTCTAACAAACCCAAAAAATTAAAGCGAAAATAAATGAAATATCAGTAGAAACAAAATCAATTAAAAAGTACATTTTTTTTTAGCTTTTTAAAGTTGTTTTATTTACATTTTGAACATTTTATCGTTATAATGGCCCACTAACTAACTCAAGCAATAGATATGCTTACTTTATTATTGTGACATTTAATAATGAAGTTTTGTAACAGGCTGATTTACCCCCTTTTCAAAATAGTTTCGACTTATAAATTTATTTGACGCCTAACATTTACATTTGTAATCATACGCGTTGTCCTGACAGGGGTTTTATGGTACTCAAGCCTTTCTAAAAGTTTTACTGAAAGGATTCACAATCCTCCCAATAAACTGAAATGCGCAATAAAAACTTTTTCATGCGTTTCATTAAATGTTTTTAACTAAAATGTACTGACCATAAATATAAATATTACTCATCATGAAAACAGACCTGCCGTTATAGAAAACGTCTTTTAATCGAAAAATTAGTCAAATTGCAAAAAAAGAATGGAATTGTTTTTACTACTGATAATGTTTGACAGCCGCAACATATTTTTAAGACTTCGTCGTAATTTATCATTGAATAAAGTAAATAAAAAGTGTATTAATTTCAAATGATTTTTTTTTTTTACCAAAACTATCGTTTGACTATGTTTACTTTTTTTCGCTGTTTTACAACAAAATTCACAGTTTATTCCCGAAATTGTTAAGTGGCCATCCTGTTAAAGGCTACCACATTTTAACAGGTTTAGAACATTCTAGCGGTATTTGACTTTTTTTTCATTTTTTTTTTTTTTTTTTAATTCCGAATTTGCATTAAGAGAATGTGTGAAATCAATAACATTTTCATATAAATTCTCCGGGAAGCTTTGAGAAAAAATGTCTACGTATATAAAAGTGAAGTTTATTCCGGCATCGTGTTTCGTTCGAGCTACGCAATCTCAAGCGAGCTCAAAATCATTATCTATTTCAAATCGTAATATTAATTCTAGGGAATGTACGGCATTGATTACGTGGTTTTCCTATCTTTGCCTTGCGTAGTTGGAAAAAACGGAATATCGCACATAGTTAAACAAAAACTGACGGAAACGGAATGCTACCAACTTCACGCTGCAGCCGAATATATAAGTAACGCTTTGAAAGAGTTGAAACTATAAATTGATTTTGTAACACGCGCTTTTATATAAAATAAAAACTTAGAACTAAAAAACGAAATCTTCTTTAAAGCACTTTAACCAATAAAAGACGACTCATACACTTTTCCGAAGTCTACTTATATATATATATATACAATTATCAGTCATTTTTATCGTTCACGCTGAACAACATTTTCGTAAAACAAAATAGTATAATAAAAAAGTAAAGTGCGCGCTGGACGTGAACATTTTTAATTGTACAAAATAACACACATCAGTGTAAGTTTGAAACAATGAAACTTTCAAAAATCATTTTATCTTTATTAGTCACGCGCGATATTCACGCAAAAATATCGCTTAACGTCGTTTTCTAGTACATGCTTAAAATAACATTTATTTAAAAAAGCCATTATCGTCGTCGGAAACGTAAAAATTTGATCAGTTATCATCTAGCACCGAACTGAAATAATCCTAATAAGAATTCCCTAATTTAAAAACGCTTGACTAGAAAGTATAACAGACATTGTTTATTCTAAACTAACGTTCTATAGCCTTAGATTTTCGAAATTGATAAAAAATGACGTAGCTTTATAAAAATTAACTTTTTTCATTTAATTTTTTAACACTACTCTTTGCTGTATTTTGTGTATGATTACAAAATATATTTTTAGTGTCTGTGCAAAAAATTATTCCGCAATAAATATGGCTACTTCTTCCGCTAGCGGCCGATTAAAAATGAATCAACTATACATATATATATATATATATATATATAAAAATCATTAATATTCGATTAGCGTTAAATTAATGACAATAATATATGTGTATATATAGTAAAAGTGTAAATGGGCTAGGAAAACGACAGTCACGTCATAAATTAAAAACCATATACTATGGAGGGACAAAGAAATTACATACCTGTTACATCGTGAACAGAGTAAAAAGTCAATACGGTGAGGGGAGAGAAACTCTGAATAAACTACCTCGCTACCTAACGTCAGTCTGTAAAATATTTTTTTAAATAAAAAAAAAAAAAATTGAAATCCGTCAACTCCGTAATTTTATAAACATGATGATCGTAATTTAAAATTCGTATTTGACTTCCTCCGCATTAACGGTTTTGCCAAGTACATCCTTGTTCACCACGTCTTTCCATAGAATTTAAATCATTTAAACATCAAACTGAATTACGTTCAATTTTACAAATAACAGCGCTAAAAAATACTAATCATAACCGCATTCTTAACCTCGGTCTCCCCATTCATTTAAAATTAATAAGTTCTTTAGTAGCCACGGACCGCAGCAAATTAAAATCCTCTCTCAAATGAGCTCTCCAGAACGGCGATCTGGCCCAATTGACAGCTGGAAAATTAGGACTTTCGATTCCGTGAAAAATTCTAGCGACGATGCGGCCAGTAAAGTTTACATCTTTATAAGCGGAAACTAACCGTCTTACATCTAGGACCACTGTGTCTTCATCTTTCAGCTGTTTCTCCTGCAATGTTAACGGAAACGAGTTTAAATACAATTCAACTACGTAAAATATAGTATTAATAGATACAGTCACAAAGGTAAAGCAATATGTGCGCACGGATAAAATAAAAAAAAAAAAAAAGCATTTATTGAAAATTGAAATAAATTAACGTCTACAACACAAATATAAAAGACGATCAAATTCTCCCTTTTTTTTTTCCAGAAGCAGACTTTAAAAGATGAACTTTAACAGTTTTTAAATACTAAAAAATTTGGGGAGGGGCTACTAAAACGAATCTGAAAAGCGTATAAATACATATTTTTCAGAAAATTACTCCATTCCGAGAACCCCAGAACTAAAATGTAAATTCGGGAAAAACATATATTTAAATTCAGATCGTTAATTAATTTTGTATTCCAACACGTAATTATGAGAAATAATTATTAATAAAGATATATATTATATACATATACATGCACATGGTTATATATGCTGAATTTAATTTTAAAAAACAAAAACAACATGTTTTGAAAGCTGATTCCAAATCCATATCGTGAAAAATAAATTAAAGTAGATGATAAAACAGTTAAAATTTTTGAACGGTCAATAGTTGTACCACTAAATAGATAAATGAAACCGAAAATAATGAAATGTAAAAAATTATGTACGAATATCAGTTATAAATGAATGTCAATTAATAATTATTAGAAAGGTATTAATAATTATTATACTGTCTCCATATATGTGTGTATATATGTCTATTAATTACAACGTAATTTTTAGGCCAGCCCCCATTAGATTTTGTAACGAAAAAAAGTCCCAATTTTATGTAGCGAAAGTTAAATGTTATACCAGTAAGAATGACGTCGTAAATTTTGATAATTTTATACAAAGTATAGAAGAGATAAAGATAGAAGTGTAAGCAAGAGGAATCAAGGGGCAGAGCCCCTTTTGCAAGGCTAAAACGGCCGAGTTTATATATATATATATATATATATATATATATATATATATATATATATATATATACGTATATATATGTTTTTAATCATTTGAAATTTTTTAAATATATTTATACGTTCTTCTAAGTCAGTTTTAATCTTATTAAAGTTTTCAATAAATATATCTGAATAGTAAAGATTTTCCGATATGTCCATATCCACTCGCATACAATTGTATTCTCCCCACAAATAAATCCTTCCATTTTTTTTTTTTAATTCTACGATTTTCTTTTCTTTTTAAAGAAATACGTACAGAAAACAAATAAATTAAATAAATAAAACTGGGCTCTTTTTAAAAATAACATTCTCCACATCTTTCCTCCTACGTTTCACTTTTAATTCAATCCTTTTCGCTACCCCCTATACGGAGGCACTTTTTCAACCGTCTACTCTTCATCTCACTCTGCCATTTAAAAACGTACTTATAGAATCCAACGCATTTATTTTTTTCTAATTCTACAGCTACATTTCCATCCCTTTTATTTTTTTTCCCCCCTATTGTATATCACTTTAATAAATTGCCTTTTCCCTGTACTCCCATGTACCTTCTTATTCCTATTTACTTCATTCTTCTTTCCCTATATGCATACTTCAAATTTCTGTTTTTCTAATTATCCGGCGCTACAGCATACTTGGGTGTAAAATGTTTAAGTCTGCATTTAACTCGACAACTAACAACAGTTTACTTAAATTTAATATTAAACGATAAAAATTTTAACTGAACGAATTATTAAACATGCTCAGCTGATTAAAAGCTCACTTTCCGTATTAGCAAAAACCAAAATAAAGAAGCAACTTTCCGCATTAATATTAAATATACTTCCCTTATTCGCCAATAGAAGTTATCAACAAATAAAACTTAATTCGTTACCGGAGTGACGTAATCAATCAAACAAAAAGTTTTATCTATACTAACTTCTTGCGTAGTGGTAATCGATGATTTATCTTGAGCAAAGTACATCCGAATCGTTTGTTTTAGTTGCTCACTTCGATCTATGTCTTGTTCTTTCAAACACTGTTCAACGGTTTTGTAGGCGTACCTGGAAAAGTAGAAATTATTCGGTAACATTTTTATTCTAATTAATGGAAATTTTATAACATTTTTCGTTTTCCGTTTCTTTCATTCTTTTTCTGCGGCAAAAAATTATTCGCTACTTATCTCTTACAAAATTTTTAACGTCAAAAGACAAAAATATACAGCGCAATACACCTGCTGCGTATTGATGGGTAATTTAAATTACTAGTTCCGATCGTTGGTTGTTCTTATGGTCGCCAAAACTACCTGAATATTTATTTTTTTTGCTCGAAATCAAATCGCTTTATAAAATGACGATTGCGTCGATATCCAACGTGTTCGTGTACATCACTCGACACACAGTTAAAATAAATAACAGAAAGATTTTCGCGAAAACCTCGTCTCCATCGTTAATTTAATCGCAAAAACAAATAGGAAATTCTACAAAAACAGATCAATGGCATCATGTACGGTAATGAGAAATTGGGCAGCGACCAATTCTAAGGGGAAGTCGCTGTGGAAGTCGAAATTTCAGTACATTGATAACGTTTGTGACTTAAAAATATGAACTGAGTAAACTGAAGGAATTTTCGACCAATTTTAAAAGAAGGTTACGTTGGAATTGCAAGAAAAAGATAAGTTTTCATTTTTGGACATATTACTCGTAGCGTCATGAGTATCGCAACAACTGCAAAAACGCACACGAATATAACAAATTATTATGCAGTGCAAAGTGGAAACTTTTTCCTGAAAACTTATAACAGCAACGAATGAGCTAAACATGTCCGCACAACTCCGCATATTGAAACATTCCACAATTAATAAACCAAATGAATTGAGGAAAAAAGCACGCTGATGTTTTTATAAAAACTGCTACTGCTTCCATAGACTATATAAAATTTTTAGAAAAAAATATTATTAGGCCTGTGTGCAAAAACTTGAGTGTACTCTAAAAATTACCACAGAGAGTTTAGCAGTTGGCATTCCTCCGGCAGCAGTGTTCAGCAAGAGTCGAATTATTATAATGATCAGAAAAAAAAGGACCGAAATACAAGAATTTCAAGGAAAATGTCGGATGCAAACTAAGCTGCCATTAACGAAAAATTAAAAAAGACCATTATACTGGGGTTCCTCGTTCTTTTTCAGAATCAGTCATAGTCGAAATATTTATAACATACTGGCGACAGAATGCAGTCTGTTTTTACCAAAAAGAAAATAAACCGTACGAATAATAACTTATAACAAACGAGTAATTTGAACAAACAGAAGGATTAGGGAAACGTATAAGAACATTTCACCGAATCATAAATTTAATATTTTTCGCTTTCAAATTCCAGCTAAACGTATCCCACATTAGATTAATGAATGTAAAAAAAATCAGACAATTAATAATTTACAAAACTATCCGATATACACTTACTTATTGAAGAGATTGTACACGTTGGTCAGTTGAGCAAATGAAGTCGCTTCTAGTGATGTTACCGAAGCGTACAACGTATCTAGTATTTCATCCAATTCATCAGTACTTAAATTTCCCGGTGCTCGGACATGAAAACTCAATTCGGAAAATTCCACCGAAATTCCGGTTTTCCTGAATTTTCCGTTTTCTATTTAGGACACAAAATAAATAATATTTAGTTGTTTTTTTTTTTTTCTTTCGTTCTCATTAATATGAAGAACACTTGAAAAACACTAAAATTCGAGAAAATTAAAAATAAATAGTTCAATAAAGAAAATTGTATCTAAAAGTTTCTATCACAAATTTAAATTTTTATTTCATTAAGAAGATTCGCTAAAAATGAATGCTTCATCATTGTTGTTTTAACAATACATACATGCCACATATTATTATTAAAAAATAATAAAAAGAAAACGAAAAGCAGCAAAACCCGGATTTCTTGAATCTAAATTCTTTCCTTAGCTCGAACTGATTTGGTTCAATTACTTCGACAGAAATGGAAAAATTATTGCACCGTTTATTTACGTTTTTCTAAAAATTCAAAGGTCGAAAACGAAAACTATTAAAATATTCGATGATAAATTCATCACGACTGTAAGTTTATTTATGGGCAATTTCATCTTTTTTTTTTTCTTCATACGAGCGATATACCGCAGGTACGGCTGAAATCGAAAAAAAAAGTACAAGACAAATAACGATTATAGAATAATCAGTGCTTGATGAAAAGCTTCCAGAAAATTTTTGATTTCAATCAGGAAGATGGTAATAAAAAGTCACTAATAACAGAAAATGTTTTTAATTATGTGAAGGAATTTGATATCGGGTACAACACAGAGAAAAAAAAAAAAAAAAAAAAAAGGAGGAGTATGAAAATGTCAAAGTCCATTTGAAACACTAATTGTAAATTAACAAAATCGATGAAAACGAAAGAAAATACGGTTTAACAATTAATGAAAATACAATGAAATTCGTGACAGGAAAAGAAGAGAAGAGCGTCAGTTAACTACTACAAAAATTAGCGACAGAAAAATATTGAAAATTGAAGAATTCGAACATTTAGGATGCTTTATATTACGGGAAATTTAGAAATGTTGAAGCGGTCAAACAAGAGCAACCTTTGAAAAGATAAGAAAACTACTCACGCACGAATCGTTAAAATCGAATAATAGACAAAATTTTTGTAAGATGTTATATTTATCGCATACTGCTGCACGAAGCGGACGCAGCGACGTATCAATAGGTAGAAATATTTTGAATATGAAAAATGGCTGCATAGAAAAA
Organism: Icerya purchasi; assembly: GCA_039619475.1. Taxonomy (NCBI): domain Eukaryota; kingdom Metazoa; phylum Arthropoda; class Insecta; order Hemiptera; family Monophlebidae; genus Icerya; species Icerya purchasi. The sequence goes on from CM077115.1 coordinate 352,004,836, forward strand.
GTATAAAATATCCCGGAGATACAGAAGATAAAGAATAAGGAAAGGCTTAAGATATACTGAAAAAAAAAAAAAATATATATTAAACATAATCGAAAAAAGAAAATATTAAAATATTTCAGATATTTTATTAGAGGATATGACTTGCCAAAAATTAATTATGTAAGGAAAGACCGACTGTAGAATAAAGAAAAACATCTTGTACCAATAATATACGCACGAGTGAACCAATAAGCAATGAATGAAACAACAACAGTGGCGATAAAACACGAGAGTTATGCTAAAAATGATCACCTGCGCGCAGATATTGCGTACAGCACCGCGAAAAATAATAATAAAAAAAAAAAATAAACTCGTTAAAGACTACTAAAAAATGCCACGTATTTCGCAATAAACTCTTGCAGAAGTAGTGTGATAATATCTCTTCGTGTGAAATACGCCCGAGATTACCACGCTCCACAAGAAAACATTCCCATTAATTTCTTAACTTACAAAAAAACCTAAGAATATCCGACTTTTAAACAGCACTTACATGCGACAGCAAATTATATGCGCCAACAATCGCTATATAAATATTTAACTGACACGGTATTTTACACATATTAATAATTTCACAACTTTTATTTTAATATATAGATGCCATAATAAATACATGCCATTTAGCCATTCGCAACTTTTGAGCTGCTTTTTCACGCGCGAACTGTCCCATTGTAAATAATTAGCCAACTGCGTAACGGAAAAATGCAGAGAACTAGACGTAAACGGAGAGCGGCTTTTATGCTCTTCAAACGCTATTGCTAGGCTTAGTGGGATGCACTAGATAATAAACAAAAGAAAAACAAAAAGATATCACGAAATTGTACGTAAAATATCAAAACTATTTACGTGTTTTTCTTGTCTGGCTATGTGTACGTATAGGTGTGTGCCGTAACGACCAAAAACAGTAGCGACAAGTAAAAATTGTTATAAGTAATCGTTAACGGTGCAACGAATCACCCAGCAAAATACCATCGTATGCATACGCATAAATTGGACGATACCGCTTATAAGGATAAAACATTTCCAGTCGGTTTCAATAGTGTAGAGTCCAACCCCGACTTGCATTACATACAGCATGCTCTCATGAGCACTTCAACTGTACAATAGAAATGTACCATTAGAGGTAGTGACGACGTTCGAAATCAAACAGTACAACTAAGATGGAGATACACAGGTATTAAATCTATTTATCATATCAATAATCTACCTTTTTAGAATTTCTTGTTCCCTATCTTCGTAACGTTTATTATTTCGATATTGCTACTGCGGGTGCCACATTAAAAAAAAAAAGAAAAAAAAGGATAAGATTCAGATACAAGATTTTGCAAATACATAAAACAAGATACAAGATTAAAAATCATAAATAAACATATTTTTGAAAACGATACTTTTAATCATACCTTCTTGTTAAAATTATAAATAATAAAAAATAAAATATACCGATAATAAACGATAAATAAATACATGAAAAATACAACCAAATCTTGTTTTCGTTTTGTTTTCAACTGAAGATACGTAGATCTTGCCACATTACTAAACTGATTGCTATTGGTATATTTAATTTAAACTTATTTTTGCGAAAAAGGAAAGATATACGCGATCACATTTGGAAAAGTACGAATGATAACGAGTTTCAGATAAAAACACGTAAAAAAATGTTAACATCGAAATTCTGAAGAAAAAATAAAAGGCAATGTGTTTTAATTTCATTTTTTTACAAACTGCGTGTGTTAAAAGTATGCAGCACATGTGAAAGTATACAATTCGGGGAACATTTAAAAAAGGAAAAACAAAACTAAAACGGTATTAATAACAACTTGTATCTCCTCCTCTACGAGAACGTTAATAAAAAAATAATCGATGTCTTTTTAGTTTATATATTTATTTATACATATAAAAATATAAATATATATATATATATGTGTATACTGATATGAATTCGGTATTTTCGGCGTTAACTAGCAGTGATGTAGAGCTAGAAATTATTCTCCTATTAAAATCATTAATTTTCGATCTCTCGATATCATCCTATTTTTCGTTGCCAGCGGAGAATACGGCCGGGACGCTTGCACGGCCCAGAATGTATTTTCCAAAGAAAATAATGTGCGATACATATCTGTGTCCCGATATTGATTTCCCTAATTTACCGTTAGTTTTATACTGGTTATCGATCTCGAGCCGATCTGGCTAAATAATTGAGTCAGTATATTACCGTTTTTAGACTCAACGCAAAGCTGTGTGTCGCGGTTCTATATATTCTAGTCGACGTAGTTTATAAAAGTCGATCGAAATCGTTACCGTGTACGTATATCTAGTCGCTGCATTGCCGTTTTATATATAATTCTGCCGAACCCTGCCGTTATATTAAACCGTTTGTGTCGGGGTATTTTGAAGAAAATCGTTTTTTTTTTCCTTCGTTATAATCTGGTCGCGGAAGTTTCACGTTGTTGCGTGTGCCCGCAAGGATTAATTTATAAAAATTTGTGACATTTTTCTTGGAATATACGTGTTATTTTTTGTTAAAAATGTTAACTTATTGAACACGTGGTACGGTGCCACCGTACGGCCTCCTGTACAAGGTAAAGTACGCTCGTTGTGCAAGGGCGAGTCCGCGATTTCTTTTAGTTAGCCGTTTTTTTGCGAAATATAAAAAATTGAACATTTTTTAAAATCTCCACCGTGGGAGCTGTTTGTAATGTTACACGGTTAGTGTCACTGGAGCCCGTATAGTCGGTAAAAGATACTCCCCCCCCCCCCCACGAATTCAGTTCCTTCCTATTTTCGTGTGTTCGGCAATTTTTTGAAGAAAAATTTAATCGTGTCTAACAAGTCCATAACAAATGGGCTCCCGCAATAGAGACTACGAGGGTCAATTCATCGCAATATATTTTAACGGACCTCAATCGTTTCGGGTTCACTCTGGTCGAGGAGTCAATTCAACAAATCCCGAAATTCTTGGTGCTTTGTGGTCCCTAAATCGGAATCGAGCCACGCTGGATTCCATAAAAAATCACGAGAAGATTAGCGCCAGGGAGCAATAGGCTTTTTATATTGACCTTTTCATCATTTCAGCGCGACGTGAGAAATTCGTAAAGTTTAATTTTCTAATTTATTTTTATTACTTTTTTTTTTCTTAATAAAAGTTTTAAGAGATTATTTCTCTTCCGAATATGAACATTTTCAAAAAAGTAATTACGGATCCTTCTGAATTCTGTAGCCATAATGATCTTAAACAATATGTAATTACTAGACAGTTTCACACAGATTTATAAAACAAGCAATTATTTGTAACCAATTCATTCGATTCATAATTAAGAAATTAAAAAATATATACACAAATGTAAATACCGTTTTGGCTATTTTTTTTAACATTAACAATCCGTTGTACGAGTGTATGCGACACATGGTGAATGTCGGAGTTAATACTTGAATCCATTTTTTCGGATGAAGCTGAAGATAGCAGAGTAACGTAGAAATATTTTCCTCCGGCAAGTCCAACAAACTGACTGTTTCTTGTACCGGAAACGAAATTTCATGCAATACGCAAGTGTCAACGCATTTACAACGAACAAACACGCGTTCGAGTAGCTTTCTAATTACGTGTCGATCGACCGATTGACTATGTATGTATCTTCTTAATTCGTACAAATCGTTTCCCTTTATAAGAAAAAAAAAAAAAAAAAAAAAGTATCGTTTACTACATTGTTACCGGTTGTGCGAGAGAAAATAGCAGGTGTAATAATTTCAGATTAAACGAAAAATACCGATGAATCAATGAACAGGTGGCAATGAGACGAATCCCCGTTCCGTCCGGCACGACCAGTTTCTTGAACGTAATGCTCGAACGTTTGAGGCATATTGTAATGAATAATACCGCGAACATCTTGCTTATTTATACCCATTCCAAACGCAACAGTCGCCACCACAATGCGCAGCTGACCTGCGTGCAATAATCACAAATAATTACACTTACGTAAACCAATTGTTTTTTTTTGTTTTTTTTTTTTTTACAACGATGATAATACAAACCAGACATGAACGCTTTTTGAATCTGCTTTCGTCTAGCAGCACTAATCCCAGCGTGGTACGGCTCAGCTTGTAGCGATAGACGAGATCGACGTCCAGTACTGTGTATTTGTTCTTTCTGAAAACAGAATACGAACGAGTTAATTTTAAAATAAACTACACACTAACGCCGATCGGATCAACTGCGTTAGTTTTGTTATGATTTTAGTTCGTTTAATTTATCACCGCGTTTACTTCTCGAATTCATTAGAACCCAAACTGTACGCAAGGATTGTTTTTAACTACAATTAAAAAAAAAAAAAAAAAAAAAACATACTAGTAAAATATAAACCAGAGCCCTCGTTATTTAAAAATGTTTGAAATAATACATATTTGAAAATAATTTTAAATTATTCAAAATTTTTAATTTTATTAATTTTTTATAAGACACATAACCCGCGCTAGAAATAAACACATCGACATAAGTAAAACAACCGTCCGGGATAATTTCCAATATTTGCTGACTACATAATAGAGCGTAATATATTTCGCGATTTTCTTAAACATCTTAAGCATATTATAAAAATACCGACCACTTAGTTTTCATTTAAACCGCGTCTAATGTCTAACGATTCGAATTCATTCTCGGAAACAAATGATTCGGGTTAATTTTGTCGAAGAGCGCTTCTGCGGCAACCGGTAATGGCACTTTACTTGTCGCTCTTAATAACTGCAGTGTACTCGTCGTTTTTACCTTTATCCTCAATACCATCGGTATTTGATTTATTTTCGAAGGATCCAGATAAAATCCATCGTTAGCGTTCCTTTTGTTAACAGTCCTCAGATCTCGACTTATGCTTTCAGATGATGATACTCTAACTGTAAAAAATTCCATCCGCTAATGTCTTATCGATATATAAAAGCTTCCATATCAGATAACGGTATATCGGATATTTACGCTTCCTCCTTTCCTAATAATTATTCATTTCATTTGCCAGTTCAGCCTACTCTTTCTCCCTATTTTCGTGATTTCTTTTGCATTCCTCTTTTCGACGTTCTGATGTTGTTTCCGTTATTCGTATGCGCTTTAGCCATGCTCTGCTGCCTTTCCCCAGATTTCGCTTTTCCCTGATTTCCTTCCACACCGTCCTCTCAAATCCTAGGAAATGCGGTTATTTGCGACGCCGATCATCTGTTCTTCCACTGTTCATCTCTTTCTGTGGAACATTTTGTACTCCTATTTGTGTTGAGGCTTGGGCTTCCTACTCCTTATTGTGCTTCTTATATCCTGTCTTTTCCTTCCCAAATTAATTATTCCTGCTACTCGTTCCTTTTTATCAAAGATTTGTGATCGCATTAAAATATAACCGACTTCTTTCCTTTCTATTTGTTTCTGAATGAAGGTTACACACTGTCGTCATAAATACCAATGAAAACACGTTACACATCATCTACAATGTTTCTAAATGCATTCCGTAACAAGATGATTTTCCAGAATTCCTTTTTTTAAATCCAAATTGAACTGCAAACGCTGATCGTTCGTTTTTTTGTTTTTTTTTTAACACGGTGTATTAACCGCAAATTACATAATCAATCATGACAATAAGCGCACTGGTTTCACCTAAGAGAAACGATCCCATTACTTTTTCAAGTGTCCTTCTTGAATTTCTTATAAAGATAGCGCTGCTGATATTGCTAGAATTAATTATTTGTAAAATATATTCTATATTTTGAGCAAAATCTACGTATTTCACTTTTTTCTTTAATTACATGTCGTTAACTTCCGTTATTTGATCATTCCATGATGAATCGTTTTTTTTTTTTTCTTTTTACATTATTACAAACTAATAAATTAGTAATTGTCACCAAGCCCATAAATCTTTAATGAATTTAACTTGCTACATTTCTACATACTTACAAACTTTATTTTCTCTTTAACATAATGCATGCGCAATTGTTCTAATTAAATCATTCTAAAACTGTTCAGAAGCAGAAAATGAACGAATGCATGCAATATATTAAATTAAAGTAACTTTATGTTCACGTATTAAAAACCTAGCTTACGGAAGTGTACAACGAAAGAGTAAAAACTGAAAAAATGAAACAGAGCACAATGGTCTAGTGGCTAAACAGTAAACAAATCTAACCTTTTTATATTATTCAGAAAAGTAGATCTTTTCAATTCTATCAAAATTATGATCTCATTCAAACCTTACAGAAAGGCTTAATTACGTTAATGAAATAACATATTTCAACTCGTTTAAAATCGATTTTCAACAATTTTAAGTGAGAAACAAAAAGTCGGACAGAGAAATAGGAATTTCGAGTATCTGTACAAAATAAATGAAAATAACAGATAAACAAATTTTATATTATTGTGAAATTTTTAAAATAGATGAAAAAATTAGCAACAAGATACTTTTTAGGATTCCGTGCACATATAACGTACGGAATTCTAATAGGATGGTTCAGAAACGACGAAAATGTCAAATAAAAATCAATAACTCAAGAATGATAGTTTGACTTATAAACATCAAAACTGTATCATAAATTACGTTTAAAATTGTCTTTAAGATGCAATCTATAACTTCAAGCTAACGGGGACTACTACCCTGAGCGACAAAAAATCCAAAAAGCCGTCAAGAATATATATAACATGGAATTTAAAAGGACTTCAAAAATCGCTTAAAAATTCATCACTCATCACCAGATAGATAACCATTTAAAAGTGAAATACAAAATATAAAATAAAATGCAGAAGCTCTTTCATAAAATCAAAATCAAAAAATTACCGTTAGAAAATTATCGAACTCTTAACCTTCCTTTAAGCTAAAAACAACACAAAAAAAAAACAATATATTCATGTAAGCAATAGACCGAGCAAAAAAGTTGCGGAAAATAAAATGTATCTCAAACATATGCATAAAGAACCACTTTATAGGAAAACTATAGCCGAGCTTACAACTTTATATTTATGCCTTTGGGGCGCACAAAATTCGAAAATTTTCAATTTTTTTTTTCTCTCCGTATATGCTATTTGTCGGGAACGAAACCGCATTTCGTTTCCTTAGCGGAATTTTAGAAATCGGCGAAAAATTCAAAAAAGGGGGAAAAATTATGTTAACCTCCTCTTTGCGGCGCGAGTATTATAGTTAAAAATTGTAAACTAAGTCAAAAATGTGTGCATTCCCGTATATTTTTATAATTTGGAGCGCATCCGGGTTTCCAACTTCAAAATTATGCCTTAGAGGCGCCGAAAGCTCGAAATTTTTAAAAAAAAATATTTTTTTTCAAGCATGTGATATATCAGTGAAAAAATAGTTTTTTTTTCCGGGAACGAAACCGCATTTCATTTCCTAAATGAAATTTTCGAAGTTGGCGAAAAGTTCAAGAAAACCCCGAAAAATGACGTATCTTTCCCTCTTTGCGACGCAAAAAATCAGATTTCTTTGTTTTGAATTTAGTATTATGTAAATGTAAATTATAATTATCCTTAAATTAACATACGGAATCCTCAGCGCATGAAACATCATGCTTGACTAAACTTGTTTTGTTATAGATTTTATTCATTTACAGCACACATTAATCTAATTCGTACTAATTCTAAATTTCACTTAAGCTAACTTCAAATAGCCGCGCTACAAATTGACCGTATATACAAAAAAAATATCGTAACAGCAATTTCATGCGACTAAAATTTACAATAAAAAAAAAAAGCAATATATAGCATACTTGCAAGTAGGTACGTATATAAGTAGCTATTCGATCGCACTCATTTCGACGCAAGCAATACACAATTATTGAACCGAATTCGTTGAACGGGGAACTCTGAATCAAATTCAGTAATGCGGCATCCCTATCGTCGTCTTTCGAAATTGATAATAACAGATTGTTCGGTATTTCAACACGGTGAATAACTAGACACGGATGTTTATTATCTGTTAAACTGCCGACGATACTTTGAACTGTAGACATGGACGCGGTTGCGGTTAGTCCTAAAAATGTTTTTACTCCTAGTCGTTCTCGTAACACCTATTAAAACGAAATGTTCTATTAATTAATATCGTTATCTGAATAATCGTAAAGAATCCACCGACTGCTCGATGATGAAGTTTCTTTTTTTGACCGCTTTACTGTCTTCTATTTTACATTTTCGCATGATTAGTTTTGTAGGATTAACAGAATAATGGGCCTACTTATGCAGCATTTACGCATTATTTTTAAAATATAAACGTATGCTCATGTCTGAGTCTCATTACTCCTGGCATTGGTTAATTTAAAAAAAAAAATAATAAAGTGGCCTGCATTAACAATTTTATTCTCAACTAATATAAAAACAACCAAAATGATTACATGAAGTACATTTAGCTTAGCCATAACGTTTCAAACTATATCATCAGCTAAAAGCATATTTCAGGGAAGCTTAGAACAAATTCACACGTCCTTTGGCTAATGAAATATTCTTCTAAAGAGGAACTGTTCTTTTCAACGCGGTCGATTCGCCGCTAGCAAGCGGAGATGTTTTTCCAGACCCTTTTATAAACTACCTGCAACACTTTCCAAATACCATCAGTTATAAACATTATCATTTGTATTAGAGAGAAACACTGGATGCTAAAATTATTATTTTTTTTTTCGTATATATACATACATATCTTAGACTGGGGTATAATATATTGTTTTGTCCTATAATTATGTTCCGCTACTTTATGTAAAATAATAAAGGTTGAATGCTGTGTTGGACAATTGCTAAAGCACCGTCCTACTTCAAATTCTACTAGTAAATGTGTATTGCATAGTAAAGTGTAAAGTATAATTGTACAGTATTTATTAAAATAACTGTATGTATTGTAACTGAAAAATAAAATTTTTTTTAAAAATAAAAAACGAAGAAGAATGACGTAGTCAATTGAAAATGATTTTTCTAAAAGAATTTTAAAAGAAAAAAGATCGTTGTCAAGAGGGTTTGCCTCCCTGCGAAGCTTAAATGACTGAGTTTTCATATATATATTTAATTACAACGTAATTCTTACCCCCCAGGAAAAATGCCCCAATTTTATGTAACGTTTGTGTTATATTTTATAGGATTTTGTGATTATGTTATTATATTCATATGGACCGATTTAGAATTACGTTGTAAATTTTGATCATTTTATACAAAGTATAGAAGAGAAAGAGACAGAAATGTAAGTGAGAGAGGTAAAAGGGCACAGCCCCTTACGAGGCCAAAATGCCCGAGTTTATATATATATATATATATATATATATATACTCGTATAACGTTAAAAATAAAAACTATCGAGCAATACTCGATTTTAAACTTTCAGAACCTGATATTTACATAAACACAAAACCGAAAACTTACTTGACATAACACTAGGTACGACGGACGGAAGTTATGTGACCATTGAGAAATACAGTGTACTTCGTCGATACAAACAAATGCAACAGGAGGTAAATAATTTATTATATTGTTTCCCGTATGTTCCTTCTGAACTATGTTAATAATCGCCTCTGGAGATATTAAGAGCACAGAAATACCTCCATTCTTCAATTTTTCCAGAACTATTTCTTGCTCTTTTGGTGCCTGATTAGTATGTAAACATCCAGCTTTAAGAATTGCAGGAATACTTGCTATCTGTTATAAAAAAAATATATAACTCTGAGAATATACGCTATTAAATAAAATATGAAATTAACGATTATCTTTCAATTAACTTCGGTATGTATAAATGTGTTCGAAAATTTGAAACAAACAACAATACTTTAAAATGATCTTAAGTTTACAATTACCGAATTTTAAAAAATATGGATTTGTGAAATGTTTAATTAAAATGAAATTAAATAAAAATCCAACAGTTAATAAGAAGATAAACTATATATAAATAATAAAGCATTCGATAAAACAAAGTTAAAACATATCACTTTAAATGAAAAAGCTAGTAAACACCTCTTCATACACAAACTATACTCGATTTCATTCGTTATTCTGATCTTATCCAACATAGATGTACTAAAAGTTTAGTTTTTTCATTTGTTCATCTAACAACATTATGTCTCGCATGAAGGGGTGTATTTTCCATTTTTTTAATTCCGAATTACTTAAGTTCCTTCAAGAATATTCGCTTTTAATTATAAACAAAATTACATAATTCAGTTATCGTTTGTTTACTTATCCGTTTAGTGTAAATTATAAACAGTTTGCAATGCATCAGTAGGCTTTTTTGTAGTCTCACTATGATTTGCTGAGAAATTTATAAATTAAAATCTATTTATTTATTGAAAATTCCGTTCATAAACCGTATTGAATAAAATTAACGTAATTTTTACAAACGAATGTCACTTTCATTATCCGGTCAGTGGTTTACTTCCAACGGAATTGTTTTGTTTTTTTTTTCATCCTATCTATTGTAATATCTCCCCAAAGTCTCTGCTACAGTCATTTTTTACTTGGATATTTTTAAAATCGAAACCAAATCCGTGTAGTAGCTAAAGAATCTCTCTCCCTTTCTCTCTGAAAAACATGCCTACCTCGGTAAACCAATAAACGGACTTCACGTTCGAAGATTCTCGGTCTCTCTGTGACCTATATCCGTCCAACGAAAATCGAGAACTTAGTCCAACTAAAGATCGCTTTTCTCTATGAAAAATAAGTTTTTCTGTCATTCGCTAAATGAATTTCTTTTTCATCTAATTTTCATTATTTCTTTTTAGTACACTCGCCTTATATTTAAACCTCGGTATAGGATAATTAATTTAATTAATCTATACCAAAAAAATAAAAGTTAATGTTTCAAAAAAATTATTAGTGTAACGAATTAATAAAATTTATTATCAAACTAAAGAACAGTTTTTTGCTCCTACACTAAAAATTAATAAAAAAAAATATTTTATTTAAAATTCCTATTCACTATAAACATTTTATTTAAAATGTGTTTGATTTCATTGAATGTATTTCACTCGTCTTTCTGTTTCCGTTTTATTAACAAAAATACCCATAGATTAGCTAAATCACATGAAAAAAAATTAAAATTATGACAAACACGAAAAACGACTTTATTTGATATATTATATGTGTAATAGGTAATAAATTAGATGATGCATTCAAAAATTTTTTACGAACCGTATCATGTTCCTTCACAATGTGCGTAAAAAATTTACTAACAGTAAAAACAAGAGGGAGCAACATTGTTCGAACCCCAGACAGAGTAAAAATAACGTAATCTGATTTGTTATTACTATCTTTTATATGCTAAATTTGAATCCCCCTCCATATCTATATATATATATAGGTATTTATCTTTAATAAATTCTTTGACATTTCTTTGACTGATGAAGATTTTTCTTAGCATATTCGGTGTATTTTAGAATTGTGTTCGCATATTTTCCCCTACTGTCATGACTTTTTCAATATATATAGTAAACATTTGCAGCGAATTTAAGCTACATAATGAAACTTTGAATCGATGCGACAGAATTTCAAACATCACTGTTATTTATAGAAAACAGCTTAAAAATTAAATGTAAAAAAATTTAAACTATATACGATACATGAAAAAATTTACATCTTCAGACACAAATAATCAGAAGATAAAGAAAATATTATCAATAAATATTCTCCTAAATTATTTCATTACATTTTACCGATTAAGTAAAGTATTTATTTGCTATAGTTTACAACAGTCAATTCCAGTATTAAATTACTTGCGAGCAAACACGAATTAACAATTATAACAACGCGAAAAATAAACTATAGACAAAGTTAATACTGTAGCGAAAAGTGATTCAATTTTTCATTATATACCTGAAGTTACGTATGAAAAATAAGAAATCTCTCTTTTAATTGTTCATCGAAAAATAATTTTATAAAAATTTACTGAAATATTTCATGAACAAAACATAAAATAAACCAGAAATTTTGTTCAAGTTCTTTTACTCGCCATAATTATAAGTTTGTACAATGTGGTACGTTCAAATGGTCTTTTACAAAAACAAACATATAAATACCTGATCTTCCATCAGTGAAACCAACGGCGATATAACTAAAGAAATGCATGAAGCAGATTTCGCGTATAAATAAGCTGGGATCTGATAGCACAGTGATTTTCCGCTTCCCGTTGCAGACACGAACAAAGTTGATTTTCCACTTAATATAGCCATGATAGTTTCTTCTTGATCGGCTCGAAACTCATCGTAGCCAAATTGCAATAAAGTTTGAAAAACTTCAATCGGAGTATCTAAAGTAGTTTAAAAGATATTTTTCTAGTACTCGCACAAACACGAACATATACGAAAAATACATATTTACAAATAATAAAGCGCTTTCATTATTTCTTTATTAGTCTACAAATATTTATGTACAGCTTAAATTACAATGAAAACACCCCTAAGTGATATTAAAGAAATATTTAATACCGAATAATATAATGTAAACGAATTATGTAAGAATTATAAGGAACGAATAAGAGAATAAAAATGAAAAAGAAGAGAACTCACGTGACCAATACTAAAAAAAAAAAATACTAATTCAAAGAACAAAAGAAATACGCCAGATTCGCTAAAAGCGCGAGTACATTTTGTACATTTTTATCTTTCAGGTTATTTTGAGTTTTTTTTATCGGAGAAAAAATTATACATTTTCCGCAGACTTTATTCTTTAAGATTTTTGTTTTTCTTAATTCCGGCATCATTTTCAGTTACATTTTTATTAACCATTATGAAGTTATCAATATTTTCTAAATAAATCGATTTATTATTTAGAATAAAACAAAACTTGTAACATCTTTAAATTTAATAATATGTTAAACACACTAATACAAAATTTAATCAGCACGTTGATATACGAAATTCGCTCGCATTCATTTAATCAGTTGTTCCATTAAGTCTTTCATCGGTGCAATTTAAAGGATCGAAATGTGTATTTTTTAAATTTAAATTGCGTATTAGAAAAAATTAATATCCGTTGAAAAGTTTTGTAAGCAAAAAGCTATTTATTAAAAGAGATTTTAAGAAAGTAACAAAACAAATGTCGATGAACATAAGATGAAAATATATATATATATACATATATCTAAGACGCTATTTACTGCACGAAAGTTGAACATTTTCAATGTTATCTACCTATTAATGATCCATCTTCGTTCAGCGGATATAACGGTTCAACATTTGAAGTCGTATTATCATCGCTCGTGTTAACATCTATAGAGTTCGAGCAGTCTTCCGTTTTCTATTTAAAAAGAAAAAAAAAAAAATCCAAAATAAAATATATTTATACAATCTGTTTTAAATAAACACAATTTTCCGATTAAATTTAAACTACTAAACCAGCTTTGAAAAGAAAGGAAATTAAATCGATGTTTACTTTTAACGCCCTCTTAGACACAAATAACATTTAAGTAACATTATGTCTCAAAGTTTTTTGATCTTCCCAGCGCGAATTCATTAAGCGAGAACACCTTTACGAATATAGTAAAAATAATGATCACTGAAATGTATCTCGATCGGAAAAACATGTGTAATGCTACATTTTGCGTCACCAGCCAAGATAAACATGACTTCGATAGTGGACAAGTCAGGAAAAACTATGCGCATCTTCTACATAGATGAGCTGAAGCGCTGCGTATACGGCTATGCTTATGAATAATACTAAAACTAATAGATCGCGCACGAAAAAACTAAACTACATGAAGCGGACTAGAACTAGTAGTTATAATTTCAGCGCTTAAACTATTTGTACTGAAACGCAGTCAAAAATCTATTTAAATATTGAAAAAAAGTCAAATTATCTGGAATTTAGAGCGATCAAGCGATGATAACGATAAAAACGGAAATGATCAAAATGTTAAGTTTCCCGAACTTTCTTTAAGGTACGAAAATTTAGATATTAGAAAAGAAAGAAAGAAATCTAATTGACAATTTGAGTCATGTAAATTTGGCGTGAAATGTTTCACGTGCCTTGCGTGAAAAAAATGATGAACTTTCAGAATCACTTGCCCCTATCCCCTGGAATAAGAACTCTATTTAAATATTTCGGTCACGTAATTCTCGCTGGCACAAAAAAGTTTACAGAGTGCGTTCGAATAAAACACCATCGGAACCGATGACAAATAAACATGCGATCGAGAATGATAAATTGTTAAAAGCAGTATTTTTCTTAAGAGAATACGATTCAACGATAATAATGAAGGCGATTCGCTGTAACATTTTAAAAATTTTAAATAACTTAAAAAAATTTCATCCCGTCATATAAAACATTACTCATTTGCTGAATATGCCATTATTAAAATAGAAATACCAATGAACTGTTATATCAAGAAATAAAAAAATTCAAGTGACATTAAAATGTGTTTCATTATATACGAGATATGAGCTGCATTCAGACAAAGTTAGAAAACCCCCGGCACAATAAAATGCTCAATTATTTTATCAAAAATGAGAAATGTTTACTTAAATGTTAAAGCAACTTAAGAATAAAAGCTTATAATTTTAAAGAAATTTGTACGATTAAATATTTGCACCCCTATACCCTACACAAATTCCGATACAATGTTAATTCGACACATAGATTTCCTTTATTACTTGTTTGTGAGCGGGAATTTTATGCAAACTTAGCTTTTCTTTGACTAGTAATTTACAAAATAATTCGAATGCTACGTAAGATTGTAAGGCTTTTAGACATTCACCGAATCATTAAACAGAATAGAAAAACATTTCACCACATTCGCCAAATTCACATGTCTTAGTAACCATTGCTAGTATTAGAAGGAACTTTAATCAGCAGTTATTACGGTAGATTTTATTTAATATATAAAAAAATAATACGAAAATTGTACAAATACACGTATTAGTCGCCAGAATTGAATATCCGAAATGCGCGCAATTTTCTAGCCTAAGCGAAGAAAAGCGTTAAAAAATATTATCAAACTCGATTCACTGTATTACACAGGATCAGTAATTTCCCGGTTCTAATTTGCTCGATACAGTTACAGTATTTTGTATAATCTCTTGCGCTAATCGGCGGCAACATCATTTTCATGGTAAGACTATTGGATGAAACATCGTCGAAAAGCGCGGTGAACTCAGATTATAAAAATTAACGTTATTCCTACCAATAAGTATATTCGGCAAATCCATAATTAAATATGACGGATATGATTACGGTTTTTTGTATAACAACTAAATTTGTTAAACTACTTTAACCCGTTACATTAAACAACCTCCGTATAATAATTACCCAATTTTCCAGTCCGAAATTACGTGGATCTTTTTTCAGATTAACCATTTCAGCAACCTCTTGCAGTGTCGGAAATGGACTATCATCCATGTCTTGATCATTTTCTTCCGTATTCTCTTTCAGCCCTAAGTAAATATATAAGTAACTTTTTATAATTCGAATAATCCGGAACATTGACATTCCGTCGGAATTTCGGTTGTTTTAATGTCATTAAGAGATTATGATTATTTTTTTTTTTAATTTCCCGGACTACGGAAGAAAAAGTTTGAAAGAAAATAAATGAAGAAAAATATTTAATTCTACAAAAACTAAGACGACTTTGTTAGAAAGATGCTGACTTTTAGAAAAACTCTTCTGAAAAAAAACACAAACTGATAATACTTATTAAAGTACATTTGATATTATATTGCTAGTCTATTTGCAGAGCACGGTGTGTATAAATATACGTTACAAAAATTTTAACCGATGTCTTCTTTTTGAAAAATTTATCCTTATACTTTTTTTCTATGTACTGAACATTAACCGCTTTCTTTCCAGTTCAACCAATAAATTATTTAATGGCGTAAAATTCAATAGTATATTTTACAGATACGGTAAAAAAAAAAAAATCACACATACAAGTAATACCGTATTACTAATATCCAGCCACTGAACTATTTATTAACACGTTTTTCTTCGAGCTGGATAATTTATTTTAAATCTAAACAAAATTAAATTTTGGGAAAATGTATTAGTAACTGATGTAAATTTACTTACACAAGGTAATTTAAAAAATTCGAATTACTTTCAATTTTGTTCAATAATCACATCAGAACGTTTATAAATGCGTTTTAACAGTTTTACTATGAAGGGATTCTCGAATTCTACACTATGACAAAAGTCAAACGATCAAACAAATCTCTTTAAACTAATCCAAGTACTCAAAGTTAACCTATATTAGAAAAGCCCCCGGTTAACAGCCGCAGCAACTGTTAATTTTGAAATTCTTAAAGTAAAATTTTCAAATTTATAGAAAAATTATTTACTTTTTCGATCTTTTCGAATATATAGAATACTTTAATGAATACAATTTTAAATTTTTCTATTAATAACTTTACGAGAGAAACTATACGTTTAAAATTTAAATGTATTGTTGCCCGTACCTTTCTGAAGACAATTTCTAGAATAATGACCGATATCTCCACATCTGAAACAACGTACAATACCAGAACTATCCGAAGAATTTCCCTGTTTTAACTGATTTTTCTTCATTTTCCATTGTTGTTGTTTGTATTTTAAGCCGGTTAAAGTTTTCTTGCCGCGAACAAAAATTTTCTTTTTTAAGTTAATTCTAACAAAATTTTCATTAGCTTTACCTGAAGCTACCTTTCTTTCGAGTATTTCGAGTTTTCTTCTATTCAATGAACTTAGCTGCTTCACGCTAGATTTTAACGATACACGAAGATCAGATTTTCTGGAAGAAACTGGTTTATGGTTTAACTTTGCTGGACTAGACATTTGCAACGGATTTATCGATATATTTTGACTGGAACTTTTATTTACATCTAAACATCTATCGCCGCAATTATTATCCAAAGCGGATGATATACTGCATTCTTGGCTTACTAGTGCGTCCTTTTTATTTAAATCCGCGGTATCGTTAGAACTGTTCGTCGCCGCCGAATTATTTACCACTTGCTCGGACTTAATGTCGATAACGTGTTTAAATTCAAAGCACTGCATCGAATTTTCATCGTCACTATTATAAACGATATCATCGTCACTTTCTTCATCGCAATTATTCGACGATGGTAATTTATTAGAATCCGGCTGGCTAAATGAACAATTTTGATTACACCTTTCTAACCAACCTTCATCGAGTTGCCTAGCTTGACTTAGGTTAACATTTCGCTTCAGTGACTTTTCGACAGTATTAATAGAATATGACGCAGAATATTTATCGAGTGAATTTTCGTTGATTCTTATATTCGTACTGTCTTCTAAAATGCTTATTCTGTCCGCGAGTACCGAATATTCTTTTTCTTCAGTACCATGCACGGGCAAAGGAACCGTAATACTACTTTCTCCACTTGTTTCTATATTAGCCGTTTCGCTGATTACAGGTTTAGAATTTGCAAATAATGACTTTCTGGGATTTCGTTTACTAAAATAGGAACCTTTAAATAATTTCTCAGTAAACTGCGACGAAAACGGTCTCGCTCTAACTGTTTTACTTTTACCTTTAGACCTATTCAGATGATTTCCCCACACTTTGCTACTGTTACCGCTCTTCTTATTACGTTCAGGTGTACAAATTTTTCCGTTAGCAGTAATATCATTTTTTCTAGGAGACTGTAAATTTATCTGTTCATTTTCGGCGCTAGAAAGTATATCAGTTTTGCTGACTTTCTCTAAATCGACATCAGCTGCGACATTATTTTGATCACAATCGTCGGTACATAAAAGTGAATCTTGTAACGCTGACGTTTTCAACAACCAATATAATCGATACGCCTTTCGCACATCAAAAGATGCGTTCTTTATATCAGCCTAAAAAAATACATTATTCTAATAATTCTGTATAAAAAAGAAAAGAAAACATTTTTACACATGATCTAAATGTAATGCGTTTTGTATACTTACTCTCGTAGGTTTTCTACCTTCTAATTTTTGAAACTTATACTCCCACTTTTTTACTATTATCCTAGAACGCTTATAATGGATCTTTAAATCCATTATAATATTTTCAATAAATATTCAATTAAAAACAGCGTCCCAAGAAAAAACATTCTCCAAAAAACACATTCAACTTCATTTTCCAGATGTTCTATAGCGGGAAATATTTTATTGACTTCATAGGTTGTAATTCTTTGTACCTTGTTTTTGTACAAATTCGTGTGTAAACACGGTGAACTGTGCAGAATCGATGAAGTAGTATTGCATTGTAAAATGACGAATATTAATTCAGTAGTCCATAGGTAACGCCAAAGTGAAATAGTCAACTGCAAATCCTTTTATTCTAATCCGTTTAATTTTTTTTTATTAAATTTAAAAAATCAATTAAATATCGAAAAATCTTACATTTAAATATTGATGTTTTCTGTTCGATATTTTAGTTTCAATCAGTAAAATAAATTAGATATTATTCTACAAATAAAGAAATACGGTTTATGTACTTGAAATAAAAAAAGTATGTTCAAAATCATTTTGTGTCGTTTTATTTCGCAATGTAACTTAAAATGCGGAAGAAAACGAAAAAAATGAAAAATACTTATAACAACCGAATAAAAGCGAACAACGGAAATTATCGCGAATAGAAAATTGTATTTATATTTAAATATACTTAAAAAACCATATTTAATAAATATTTTCAATCTTTAAACCTCCTCATGTAATTTCACATTTCAATTCTAATTGTCGATTTCATCGTAAAATTTGACATACTTTTTCGATGTTTCTTACAAAAATGGTCGTATTGTCGGTGTAATTTGTCAATAGCAAAAATAGTCTAACTGGTGATAAAATAATGTAAAATTAGTATTTTATCGAATATATATATATGTAAATATATATATACTTATATTAACGCTTATACAAGTAATAATTTAAAAATGTCCAGTTGGGAAAGAACAAAAGTAAGTTATTTTAAATGTTTATTTGACAAGAAAAAACGAAAAGTTTAAAAGTATTTACTTTATATGTATTGCGACATTTAAAAGATATTGAAGCATTTTATAAATATCGTCGAGTTATTTACCACTATTTACAGATATAAATAATCGTGAACTTGTTTTTCGGAGTACCGGTATAACGATTACCTAATGAAAGTTTTTGATTCTATTTTAAAACTCGAACAATTAGCATAAACATTTTTTTTTTTCTTTTTAAGTTTAAATACTTCCTTTTTTCAAATAACACTTATAACTATAAAAATTTATATAGTTTGTGAAAATTAAAGACTTTATAATGTGGTAAACCTTTTGTCTTAAGTATGTGGTGGTTATATAATCATGTTGTTTGTTGAAAATTTGATAAGAAGTTTTTCGCCCAATAATTTTTGGCTTTTTCGAATTCTTATTTCTATGAATGTATTTAATAAAGGTCAGTACGAGAAAATTCGCACCTGATTAATTACCTATAAATCTTGAATTTTCACAGACTTGGTAATAATGTATAGAACTATTTTCTATAAATTATGCAAACCATCTGAAATGAGATACTAATTTTGTTACTTTAAATGTACCGCAAATTACAAATTTGAATATTAATAAAGTTGTATTATTTAGCAATGGGCTGCATTTACAAGAGTATGGCATTTGTTTGACGCAACGTGGCAAAATCCGTTAGAATGTGCTCCTGTTATAGAAAAATATTTGAAAGGTAAACATAAGCCCATATATGGTTCACTTACCGATTGTGGCGACCATGTAGTAGTAATTAATAGCAGAGAGATTGCATTTCCTGGTCAGGAATGGCGCTGGAGAGTTTATTTTCACCACACAACACGTCCTGGAGGTGCTACTTGGACTCGCGCTTGGGAAGTTCACGATAAAGATCCAACAATGGTAATTAATTTAGTCAATTCTAGAAGTCCAGTATAAAAGGAACTACTAAAAAACTTTAAATCGAAAAATGCAATTTAAAACCCGAAATGTTGAAATAAATTTACTACTTTTTTTTTTTCAATTTTATTAATGTTATTAAAACGATTTATTAAAGTATTAATACTTAAAAAAATTTCTTTAACTTTCTTATATATATGAACGACTTTGTAATTTTGTCTTTCACGATTAATACCCGCGGTAACATACCTGTTTGATAATTTAATCAAAAATTTTTTTTTACTCCCTATTCGCAAAATTATGTAAGGTAACGGTACAGCCTGGTAATTTATATTTTCGTAAAGGACATAGCACGGTAAGATAGTGAAAAATGTCCCCAAACCAATCGCTATTAAAATTATACCATCGCGTCAGGCATCGGAAAATACTATTATCCTGAAAGTTTCAGCCCGCTACTCTTTAAGGGGCGCCCCCTGGGGGCAAAATTCTAAAATTGAGTTTTTCTACGATTTCTTAAGAACCAGTTGGCCGATACTATTCATGTTGGGCTCAAATTGAAGATATTTCAAACCTCTACAATTAAAAAATATGTTCAGACTTATTCATCGACAAAACCTAACCTAAAAATTCATTTGAAAATTTCAAACCGCTATAAAAAAAAAACAACTAAAACAAACACCTCACTGGAGAAATTGTATATCATGTATTTTATGCTAAACTACCATCATGAATTTTTTCAGATTTTTTAAAGAGATGGACGCACCTTAAAAATAATAAAAACTGTTTTCTTTTTGCATTTTCTGTCAAATTTAGCAGCTATGAGCTGATAAATATTTTTTTTAGCCTCAGATTTATACAAAATGACATAATAAGTACTTCCCAGTATTTTGAATGCAAAGAATATGAAACGAAATATTTAAATCTTATTTTTCTGCTGGTTTTTTGGTTGGTTTTTCATTTTTATAGCTCACAAAACACTGAAATGATCCATATTTCTCTTGATTTTCAACTACAATGACGTATAAATGCGCTCCAATATATTAAAAACAAAGTATTTTACAAGAAACTACTCAACTCTGAATTCATTCGAATTTTTAAAAACTGCGAACGTTCCTTAAAAACTAAAAAACAACGTTGTTTTTGCATTTTTGGCCATATTTAACTACCATGAGCTGGTACAAAAAAAAAAAAATTGGCCTCAGTTTTATTTAAAATGGCATAGTAAGTACTTTCCAGTATTTTGAACACAAAGAATATGAGGGGGTGGATCTCATTTTTCTGCTGGTTGTTGCGTTGGTTTTTCGGTTTTACGTCTCACAAGATACTGAAATAATTCATATTCACTTTGATTTTTAACTAAAATTACTTATAAATATCCTCCAATATATTTGAATTTATCTAGATTTTTAAAAGTTGTAAACACCCTTTATAAACTGAAAAACACGTTTTTTTGGAATTTTTTGTCTCATTTAGCTTCTATGAGCGGTTGAAAAAAATTTTGTTTTGGTCTTAAGTTAATGCAAAAATCTCCATAAGTACTTTCCAGTATTCAAGACACAAGGAATGTGGAATGAAAACTTTTAATTTATTTTTCCACTATGTTTTTGGCTGGATTTTTTATTTTATTATCTTACAAAATACTGATGCGACAAAATAATAAATAAGATCAACAGTTAAATCAAAGAATAAATTATTTCGGATACCTTTTTTCACATGTTAACATTTTTTACTTTTAGCTTAAATGGTTTAACAGTTCGTTACAATATTTAAAATATAAATAATATAGAAATAAATATTTAAAAACAAATTTTAGTCTTGTTTTTAGATCGGTTTATTCTTACAATGATGTAAAAAATAAAGTAAATTAAAAATAGGCATTAGAATTTGTATTGTTTTTTTTTTATCTGAAAAGACATTGGCATTGTTGTCATATATTTTAAACATAAATAAAAATAATAATAATATAGCAGCTAATAATCTTAATGTACAGTTACAACTGATCATCTTCATCGTTGTCTTCTTGATGTATAGCATCGGAAAGTTTTGTAAGATGTTCGTTCAGCAGGTTTTAATGACTTTGATAGATATCGTGCATGTGATAAGTAATATAATACCGCAGCGACATGTGCACAACAGCCAATGGTTCGCATACCATTAGTACACTCACAGTAATATCGGGTAATACCAATATGCCCAATACTGGTCGATATATACTGTATGTGGCAATTATACCTCCGACCACTCACGTGGCGAGATCGTACTTCAATTTTGATAATTTCTGGTGATTCCTTCCGGTACTGAAGATTGATTTCTTCGGAATCGTTTATCATTTCAGTTAAATATGAAATTGCCAGCTATAATTAATGAGTGCCAGTAAAAGATAATTCCAAATCTTTTTCTGTCAACTCTGGAAAATCCATGACGTCCGCAGATGTCAATTTTTGAAAAAGAACTTTTCGATGACTTCCACTTCTCTATCACCACCTTTAAATATAGAGCATTTTCTGTATTATCGTGATTCATTAGTTGAGATAAAACTTCATTGGTGCCTACACGGGAAATAAATCGTGAACCAAATTCATTGTGTAAGAAACAAATGATTTTACAGTACAATTCAGCATCCTCAAGCAACTTATTATTAAACTGGTTATGAAGCAATCTCTATTTTTGGCTTACTGCACCGTGGATGGCTTCAATAATCCAACGGACCATTGTTAACCGACGAGAGTGGCTTCTACAGTTGAGTGCTGATCCTCCTTTCCTTTCAACGAAGGCATAAATATGAATTACTTCAATATCTTGTGAGACGTAAAACCAAAAAAACCAACCAAACAACCAGCAGAAAAATGAAATCCATTTATCCCCCCATATTCTTTTGTGTCCAAAATACTGGAAAGTACTTGCTATGCCATTTTATATAAAACTGAGGCCAAAAAAAATTTTTTGTACCAGCTTATGAGAGCTAAATATGGCCAAAAATGCAAAAACAACGTTGTTTTTTAGTTTTTAAGGGGCGTATTCAGTTGAATAGTTTCTCGTAAAATACTTTGTTTTTAATATATTGGAGCGCATTTATACGTCATTGTAGTTGAAAATCAAGAGAAATATGGATCATTTCAGTGTTTTGTGAGCTATAAAAATGAAAAACCAACCAAAAAACCAGCAGAAAAATAAGATTTAAATATTTCGTTTCATATTCTTTGCATTCAAAATACTGGGAAGTACTTATTATGTCATTTTGTATAAATCTGAGGCTAAAAAAAATATTTATCAGCTCATAGCTGCTAAATTTGACAGAAAATGCAAAAAGAAAACAGTTTTTATTATTTTTAAGGTGCGTCAATCTCTTTAAAAAATCTGAAAAAATTCATGATGGTAGTTTAGCATAAAATACATGATATACAATTTCTCCAGTGAGGTGTTTGTTTTAGTTGTTTTTTTTATAGCGGTTTGAAATTTTCAGATGGATTTTTAGGTTAGGTTTTGTTGATGAATAAGTCTGAACATATTTTTTAATTGTAGGGGTTTGAAATATCTTCAATTTGAGCCCAACATGAATAGTATCGGCCAACTGGTTCTTAAGAAATCGTAGAAAAACTCAATTTTAAAATTTTGCCCCCAGGGGGCGCCCCTTAAAGAGTAGCGGGCTGAAACTTTCAGGATAATAGTATTTTCCGATGCCTGACGCGATGGTATAATTTTAATAACGATTGGTTTGGGGGCATTTTTTACTATCTTACGCTGCTATGTCCTTTATCAGTAAATTATAATTGTCTTAACTGAAAATCTAATTAAAGATAATAAACAAGAAGTGGTGTCGGTTCTTGTCTTTTTTTTTCTAATTTTTATAGTCCGAATTTAAATATTTTGTTTGATAACTTATTTTTCATTTTGTGCAGTTTTATTTTTGAAAAAACGGAATACGATTTTTTAAATGAACTTGAAATATAAATAATTGGGTAATTTTATTTTCGTTGTTTCGACTATTTATTTCGTATTATTGTTAACAACTAGTTATTGTATTGATAGTTATAATTTTTTTTGGTCCATACCGTTTAGTTAAAAAGTTCGTTACTAATTATAATTAGTTGTGTTTCGGGCTAATTATTTTTTTGGTTACATTGCCATTATACTCTGTTGAACTAAAACGAAGTTAAATAATTGCAATTACGAATGAATATTCGCTAATATTAATGATATATATAAAAAAAAAAAAAAAAGAGTAAGTAATTTCGTAAAAATATTCTACATAACTCACATTAAAACATATACAATTATTGTGCAACAATTTTTCAAATAAATATAAGCTGAAAAACTATTTTCGATGTTAATTCTACACATATAATTTAAATGTATAGTTCTAACTTTTGGATGAATACTTTATTGTCTTTATAGATATTCCGAAAAGCTGTTTATCATAAAACAAAAGGAAATTTATTCCGACGACATATAATGGAAAAATTACACATATTCCCTGATGCTAAAGTTCCGCCAGAAATTATGAAAAATATTACGTCGCAAATACGACCTTTAAGAGAAGTACCAAAAACATTGGATAAATATACTGAAGAAGAGAGACTTACGTACCCGAAAGTTGTTGATTATCCAAATGATTATATATACAGATAAGATCTTTCTAATGGAATATACATTTTAGCTTATTTAGATTACTACAAATATTTTGTAAATACATACCTTTTAGTTTAAATTTAAATTAAAGGTTTCATTTCATGCGATATTAAGGGGTAATATCACCTTAATATTTTATTATTTTTTTTTGGCTTAATCATTCCCTAAAATATCCAAGAATGATGTAAAAAGTTGATTATGAGGGGGGGTGGCTTGTAATTGGGTCAAAAAGTTATTTTTCCGAACATAGTCGTGAAGCAAAATTAGCGGTTTTTCAAGTGTGCGCGGAAGCATGCGTTTGAGGTCTTTATTCTTCTTTATATGAATTATACCGGCACTTTTCAACTTCCAGCTTTCAATTTTAATTAATAGATGCCTCTTCTTCAGCCGTTTGTAGAAAATCCATTAGAACGTACAATAGTTAGTGTTTGACTTCTCCACGTGTATATAAGTGTTGCGGTAAAATTGTTAGTGCTGTGCCGGATTCGATACTTGCAGTGATATCTTTTGACAATGTTCGAGTTACGAAATTCACTCTCCGGTCGCATCATTAAATTCACGACCTCTAGAACGTCGTTCTAAATTGCATCGCTGCTTTGTCTTTTGTCTTGTCAAGGATGCTTACACGGCTAAAACCAAAAATTCCTGTGTTCGGTAGCAAGTCCGGTCGTTTGTACGGTTGCGTCGGGATAGAGACCACGTTAGTGTCTGAATGGTAGTGGTCGAGGGCTAAGGCAGTGACATGTGCCTGCGGCGAAAGCGCAGAATACTGTATGTCGGGTAGCGTCGAGCTCTTGTGTAGTCTATGGCGCCAAAAAACACCTCCACTGGCAAATCTGTTCTCGATACAGCTGTTTATATTGCTGTTTTATACTTCAACGATGGTTACAACGGATTAATGCAAGTTATGGATCTATTGGACTTAACAATCAGATTAAATCGCTACAATTTCTATACCTAGGCCGATGCGATGCGCATTTCCTTTACCGAACAAGCTAAAACTGCCGCAGGGACGTAATTTCGACAAGGAAGGATGAAGAGGAGGAAAACCTTAAATTAGAAGGCCGATTATATGGAGTAGACATAGCAGATTAGAGGTAAAACGAAAATTACAACAAAATTATACTACTCAAAACTTTAAACAGCAATATCTCGAAACTGTATTTTTCAAACCGGGCGTACCAATAACTCCTTCAAATTTTAACCGATTAACTTAAAATTTTAACTGCAACTTTAAAATAAGATTTTCTAGTGAACTTCCTGGGATATTTTTGATAAATTTATTTTTACAGATTTTATAAGCGATTTTTTTAGGAAAAAAAATCATCGCCATCATTTTTTAAATCAATTTTTCGAAAAAATCCTACAATGTTCACTTCATTTTGAGCTAGAATTGAACATTATTATACGGTGGCTGTAAATGTATGCTAATCTATAATAATATCTCATTATCTTTCACCAAACAAACTCAGAAATATGTGAATAAATAATCTTGATCGTGTTATTAAAATATTTTTAAATCTTTCTGTAATGCTGAAACTTGATCTGAATACTAGATTATCTAAAATAGAGTCTCAAATTGGAACCTTAATTAATTTTTATTGCAAGACTTGATATAATATAATAATAATTTAGTCATTAAATTTGGGGGTGGTAAATCACTTTAGTAAATATAATCGGTAGAGCATTTATGACTGTCTGTTGGTGTCTGATAACATTATCCCACCGATTAACTTTCAATTACAACATTTTGACCTAGTCTTAGACAAAAAAAATTTATTTTCACTGTGATTTCGAAAAAATCCCAAGTAATTTTTTCATTATACCAGATATTTCTAAATTAAAAGAAGCTTTGTGCAGAAATTATATTTAAAATATTGTAAGGAAATTATAAAAATCGGCATTGTAGATTGACTTGGGAGAGATAAGTTCGTTCGTTCGTTCGTATGGAGCTAGAAAATAAACTTAAATATCTATCGGAAGTCCAGATATCCACTGGGGCGCGCTATTCGTGATGTTATGCACATCATATTTATTAATTCTGTTACCATTCGAAAAAAAAAAAGATCTTGCAACTATACAAATGATCCAAAGTTTGAAGCTCCCCACACTCGCACATGGGACTCGAAACCATTTTCCATTTGTTCAATGTGTGGGCACATCTACCTTGTCCCGTACGGAATCTAATTACTCTACATCATTCCCGTCGTGATAGGTCCATTCCCGGAGGTTCTATACTAGGATATTGTACTAAATCTGCGTTGTGGCTTCACTATTTGCCCATTCATTTTTCCATCTTTCCTTCCAGTTTCTTGATATGTTTCCATATGTACTGCCGTTCTCCAGGGGGGCCGTCTAGACTTCGGTTCCCTTATTGGTTTGTAGTCTTTATCTACATACATTAAACATTTCTCTGTGTGTAAAATTTTCCCGAAGTTTTCGGAAATCCTCTTCTCGTCTTATCTGTGGAGGGGCAATGTGAGCGAGAACAGAAAGCCAGTCTTTATTCGTTGACCTTAATGTCCCGCTAATTATTCGCATTTCAGCTCTCAACTGGACATCTATTTTCTCAGTGTGTGCACTATTCAGCCAAACAGGTGCACAATACTCCGCTGCTGAGTAAGCGAGCACTAGAGTTGTTCTCAGTACCTTAGCAGCTGCTCCCCGTCCTATGCCGGCAAGTTTCCTTACCAAGTTCACACTTGCCTTTACTTTCTGTGCCAGCTTTTCAATGTGCGGCCTACAGCAACTTCCTCGTGGTACCCCTGGATACAGTCATACTAATAAAGCATATTTTTATGGAAAAGTGACTGTAACGAATACCGTCAAAAAGAGCTAGAATATCACAGCCCTGGAAAAATCCTTCTCAGGGCTATAAGACGACGAACAGGAAGTTCACAAGTCTTAAGATTTTGCAAATAAACATAGAAGGAATCTCCCGTAATAAATCGGAGAAATAAATAAGCAGAATAAATACATACTCGTGGTATTAGCAATATTGTTAAAACATGGCAACTTTATCAGCAAAGTGTTACTAGCGGACCAATAAGCTTGATCTAGTTAAAATTCAAATTAACCCAGTATATAAGAAAAAAATACTAAATGCAGAGGTTCTATTGAACTATTCCAACAGCTGAACACGTTAAGAACAAGCGTGAAATATGCAGGGTAAAACTACAACAGCGGAAAAAATTACAAAGAAAAGAATTTAGGGACGACAATATTCCTGTTATAAAACACCGTGGTGACTGACGGCCGGTGCGCTTTTTGAAAATATAATACTTTCTTAAAACAATTTATGCCTAACAAACATAACGCCCACTTACAAGGTCTGACAATTAAGTAATGAGACTGATCTTTTTCTTCCCGTACTTGTAATCACACTGTGATCTTGAAATTTCTACACGACAGTCTGGCATCCCTCCCCTATCGATAGACGTGTTTCTGACTCTCATGCGATCATTGGTTCCTTAGCTGTGTTGTGTTTTATACAAATGTGTGTTAGTGGTGTTCGTCGCGAAAATGGAGAAGCGAAATTTCGCCCGAAGCGTCGCGATTAAATTTTGTGTTAAACTGGGCAATTCGGCGACTGAAACGTACGGTAAATTTCTAAAAGTGCGCATGGTAGTGACTCTATGAGTCTTGCGAGCAAGTGTTTCGTTGGCATAAAGAATTTAAAGACGGGGCCGTGAGAGTGTGGAAGACGAGGCCCGAAGTGGGGGACCAGTGGAAGTGCGGTCTGACGCGACTGCGCACCCTAATCCACCAAAATCAACGTTTAACGGTTCGAATGTTAGCTGACAAACTCAATATTAACCGCGAAACTGTTAGACAGATTTTAAGCCGTGATTTTGCGATGAAACAGCTGTGCACGAAAAAAATACCGAAGAACCCCTTTCTGAGGAGCAAAGACACCACCATCGAATGTCAATCGCGCAAGATTGTTTGGAACAGATAGAAAACGATCTTACGCTGCTCAACCGCGTTATTACAGGTGACGAAAACTGTTTCATTTCAGTATGACCCTGAGACGAAGCGCCAAAGGCATCAGCGGCTGTCTCCGGTCATCCCGACACCGACAAAAGCTTGCATGGGAAAGTCAGAAGTGAAGGCCATGCTCGTCTGCTTCTTATAAAGAGTTCATTCCAGCTGAACGGACTGTTAATCAGGTCTAATGCCGTGAGGTACTAGAGCAGTGGTCGGCGAAGTGCGGCTCCAGAGCCGCATGTGGCTCTTTGGCTCCTTAAGTGCGGCTCTGGCTCAAATATCCACGGAACGCGCAATAATATTTTCATTTTAAAAAAACTTGGTAAGAAAAAAATTACATCTTATTTTGATAAATTAAAATTCTTCTATAAATCGAGAACATGTATAATTTTTTGTTTAAGTTAAAAGATAGATAGGTAATTCAAATTTTATATTGTTGTAAAAATACGTAACGAACATCGAGTTTAATTTTATTAATTTTCGTAAACGTAAACACAAACCATGTACAAGCTGCCGGCTGAAATTGTTCGTATATTTTCGGCGTACGGTATCACAACATACTTTTTCTAAAGTAGCGGGGGTACAAATTGGCATCGCAGACCAACAGTTGCAGTGTGAACAGTTTTGTCTTATCTACCGTGTCTGGCCGTTGTCCTGTGTTATTAAAAAATTGTATTTTTCAATCTAGCTGCACATCTTACAGGTATTTTTATAGGATTTTATTACCCCTGCTATGTATGTTTGTGGTTCCGGTACAAAATTTGTAATCGATTTTTCGATAACTTCTGTTTGTCCAAATGTTGGAAGTTTTCTTCCATTTTTGGTCATATTAAAAGTTTTGTTATTCTGATGATGAATAAAATTATTTTTTTATTTTTAGTGCAGTTACATATATTAATAAAATTGTATTTTTTAAAAAGTTTTTTTTTAAATTTCTATTTTCATCAATTTAATAATGATAATAATTTTGTACTGGTGGCTTTAGAAAAAAATATATTTGGAATATTTTTATAGATACCCCAATTAACATGGCTACCAAAAAAAAGCAAAGAAAAACGGAAGATGAAAACCGCGAATTTAAAGTTGAGTGGACCGAGAATTTTGCGTTTATTCAAAACTTGAATGGACTTCCGACATGTCTTATTTGTAAGGAGAAATTCGCGGATAATAAGAAGACAAATTTAGAAAGACACTTTACAAGAAAGCACGCGTCATTTAGCACAAAATATCCTACCGATGATGCAAGGAAGAAAGCAGTTGAGGAACTTCAGAAGAGTCAAGAGTCGTCAACTTCTGTGTTTAATAACTGGATGCAATCTTCCAGCAATATTAATATGGCAAGTTTTGTTTTTAGCCAAGAGATTGCTAAGAGAGGGAAACTGTAGACAGACGGCGAATACATAAAAAATCGTTTTATAAATGCATCCGAAGAGCTATTTCGGGATTTTAAGAACAAAGCAGATATTCTGAAAAGAATTAAACAGTTACCATTGTCTGCCAAAACCATTAAAAATAGAACAATTAAAATATGTTCGAATATAATCACCCAGCATATCGAACATCTGAAATTGGTTTCGGCTTTATCAATAGCAGTTGACGAGTCTTGTGACATAAATGATACAGCGCAAGTTTCACTCTTTGTAAGATTTATGTCTCATTCAGACCCTAAAGAAGAACTTTTATGATTATTGCCACTCAAAGGTCAGACGCGTGGAGAACATATCGCAAATGCTGTAATTGAGTGTATGGATAAACATCATACATATTCTCCTCGATAAAATTGTGTCGATTTCAGCAGATGGGGCCAAAAGTATGACCGGCGTAAGAAAAGGGTTTGTTGCTATTTTGAAAGAAAAAATTAATCACGAGATACTTGTTTACCATTGTATCATTCACCAAGAAGCACTTTGCGCGCAAATATTTCCGGATGAAATTTGTAAAGTTATGTAATTAGTAATTACCATTATCAACTCGATTTTAGCTAAAGCTCTTAATCATCGCCAATTCAAAGAATTTTTATTTGAAATGGAAAGTGAGTACGCTGATCTTCTGCTTCATAACAAGGTACGTTGGTTATCAAGAAGGAACGTTTTAAAATGTTTCGCGTCCCTTTTTCCGGAAATTAAAGCATTTCTCCTTGAGAAGGGCATTCACTATCCAGAACTAACAGACGATCAGTGGATCTAAAACTTTTATTTCATGGTAGACGTTACGTCTCATCTAAATCAGCTTAATCATAAACTACAAGGGAAGAAAACTTAATTTTTTCGATGCCAGAAGAAGTAATAACATTCGAAAACAAATTATCCATTTTTGCTCAGGATTTTGAAAGGAAAACATTGTTTCACTTTCCGAGCCTGCTGAAGCATCGCCAAGAAAATAATTCCTCTATTGATAAACACCATTTTAAAACAATAATTTTAAATATGAGGATAACCGAGTTGAAATTTTCTCCTTTTGAAATTGACATTCGTAGCTTTGAAATACAATTGCTGGATTTAAAAAACAAGAAGATATGACGCTCTAAATTCGAACGTCTGTGTTGAATTGGAAATATTGGAGAAGGAAAAATGTGATCTTAGTTCACAACACAAGTGGTCTGCTTTGAATGACCTGGAGAAGGAAGACATGATCATTTTCAACGCTTGGAATAGTATTCCTGACTCTTACGATCAGCTGAAAAAGCTCGCGTTTGCTGTTCTTTCCCTTTTCGGTTCTACATATATATGCGAACAATCTTTTTCAAGCATGAACATTATGAAGAGTAAACTGAGAAGTCGTCTTATTGATGAGAACTTGGAATCATGCCTAAAATTAAAAACAACAACATACAAACCTGACTTACTCAAATTTTCCAAGGAGATGCAAGCACATTGTTCGCATTAATAAATATTTATTAAGTATGAAATTTAGTTTTATTTAGTGTAATAAAAGTTTACTAAACAAGCAGATTTGGCTCCCAATTTTTTTAAAAATTGTAATGTTCATATTTGGCTCTTTGGCTAATAAGTTTGCTAACCACTGCACTAGAGAATGGATTCTTCATAATGACAATGCACCTTGCCACAGCGCGTTCAGTGTTATCGAGTTTTTAACCTCTATATGAATATTGCCGCAACCCCTGTATTCACCTGATCGATCACCGTGTGTGAATTCTTTCTATTCCCCAAGGTCAAAGAAGTGGTAAAAGGAACACATTTTGAATCCATTAACGACATCCAAGAGGCCGTAACGAGGGTACTATCTCGGACATCCAACTTGAAGCGTTCCAGAACTGCTACAATGCATGGAAAAATTGCTGGAATCGCTGTGTTGGTACCCAAGGGAAATACTTCGAAGGTGATCATGTTGTCGTTGAATAATTTTTAATAGACTCAGTCCCATTACTTAATTGTCAGACCCCGTATTCTGGTCCCTGAGTTAATAGAATGGAAACATAATTATTACTGTAGGTACGCGTAAGCATCCTTTAGTTATAGTTCAGGTCAGCATCAGGATGAAGCGATAGGAGATGGAAAGAACAAAAATTTAAGTAAGGAAAATATTGCTTGAGAGGGAAAGGAAATAAAGGAAGCACTGTAAGGAGCTGGAAGACTAAAAGTTAAGATTTTCGAATAGAAAAGGGAACAATCGTTAACAAGAGCCGAACATTCAAAGAAAACATAGTTAGCGTCGCATTCAAAAGGTGAATCAGAGTTGTTGAGAGAACAGAAAAGAGACGGAGATAGAGAAAACCGAAAGCGAGAAGCGAGAAGAATAATCTGATTAAGGAGACAATAATAGAACGACTGTACGGAGTAGAAAGGAACCAAGTCGGAGGACTGGATACCGGCTGTGTGAGAAGATAGTGCAAAGCACGATTAGAAAATAAGGAAGGGTATCTATCCAACCAAAGTCTGGAATGATTGATTGAAGAAGGAAGCACCAAGTCGGAAGCTGGAAAATGGCTAGAGAAAGGACCATTGAGGACTGCCGACCGAGATAGAAAATCTGCCGTGTTATTGCTTTCAATGTCGGAGTAATCGGGGATCTATAAAAGGTTTATAAGAATAGAACGGGATGATGGTGATAAAGGAACGAATTGATAGAATAATACTATTAGAGGAATGAGTTCCTGGAGAAGAAATTGCTTGAGGAACGTTTTTCTAATCGGAAACAACGAGGAACGTGAAGATTCCGCTAGTTGTAGAAATGAAAGATAATATACGAAAAATAAAAACTGACTCAACTGTGCAGATAAAACAGAGCCTGAAGGATTCAGAGGATATAAAACAACTGTATAGTTTAGAATAAATTTTTTTAAATTAACGAGGCTTGAAAATATCTTAAATTCACCAATGTTTCCGGGTCGAGGGGTCTCTAAGTAATTGCGATAGTTTCTCTTTTTTTGTTGACTGTTTTAAAGCTCTAATGTTAATAATACGACCTAAATATTTCATTTATCAAAAAGACTACATTTTTTTTAAAAAATGAACATGTAAGTTCCGCTTACAAAGACATTCTAATAATCTAAAAAAAACCTGTATCATCGAAATCTGTAATAAATTGGTGTATAAATTTGTACAAGTACGGGAGTATATTTAATACTGTAAAATAACCAATTTACTTTAAATACTACTTGGAATTTTATTTAAAAATGGATCCATAAGTATTTCATATTTTGGTCTTGTTCATTCAATAGGATTTTTGAATTGTTATTATAGTGTTAAAATCAAATTTATCTTGCCAAAGAAAGAATATAAACTTCTGTTTAAGTATACATTTTTTTATAAACATTGATATTTCTTATGCAAGTATTGTTTTGTACCAATATATAGATATTTATTATATGCACAGAATAACCTGCAAGCATTGATAAGAAAGATGGGATTTGCTGAATATTTTAACTTTTTTTTCTCTCTTGTTAACTGATAGTGTATTAATTTTGTGAATTTGATCCACAATTATTTTTGTAATTATTTTTAATTGTAAAAAAAGTACAATTTTATTCATCTCGCAAATGTTGAATCAGCGTTGGCATATTTTGTTTCTGAAAAAAACATTATCGGCTAAGGCCTCGAGAAAAAAGAAAAAAAAAAACAAAATTAATATGAAATCGTTTTGATGAAAACAGAAAATTTCAGAGTTGAAATGGTAAAAATAATTGTTTTATCAGTAGAAAATCTGGTATAATATAAACTACTCACGAATGATACTGTTTAGTTGATGAAATTTGAAATATGTTGCAGGTAATTTATAAAAGAGCTTGAATAAAACCCCTTGCTTGCCGGCGCCAAAAAAAAAAAAAAAAAAAAATGATTCTGAAATTTACTTCACCGCTGTTGTAAATTATTTATAATTTTACGGCATCGTATTTACAGTAACAGACAATACTTTATGGGGGGGGAGGATACTCAGAAATAATTTTATAAGCAATACAGCATATTCCCTTAAACAATCCAAAAATAATAGCTACTTAATCAGATATATCTTTAAATCCGGCTTTATATATTTAATTATTTCTAAGAAAAAGTGAACCTTTAACTGTAGCGTTGAAACTCTGTCCATTCATGGGCAACCCAACTAGTAACATTAATACGCAACACATAAAGGAATATTAAAGAAATAAAAGAAATCGCACTACGAACAACGTAATAGAGGATAGCCAAGAGCAAAAAAGAAGAAGATTAATTAATATTATAACACTTAATAACAAATATTAATAATTCTTTTTTATTAAATTTTGTAATACTTTGTTAACTTTTAACCGGCAGAAAGGCACCAACATTTAATATTTAAATAATAAATGTTTAGGATGCAAAAGAGTAATTAGATTACCACACAGTGTGTGAAGAGTGATTGTTGAAGAAATTACAAAAATAAATAAAATGAAAAATTTAACCGAAATGACATTTACGATGGTAAAACAAGAGTGAAATCACAAAATCGATTATAAGATAAAAATTAAACAAATTCGAATTAAATGAAAAATGCGCTTAAGTATGCATTGTGATCTAGCTTAAAATAAAAAACCTTTGAGAAAAGGAGGAAAAATATATGTTCTCTGAGCAACTGATTGTTATGAGTGGTATCTATTGCATTAAACTGTACCTATCGAATTCCTTAGCGTATAATTTTCTCGTGCTGATTTAAATTTTTCATACGTTAAATGAAAAAAAAAGAACTCTAGTTGTTATAATAATTTTAATGTCAAAAAATAAATATTACGAACGAAACCATTAAAATAAAATTTATAAATTAAAAACGTATCTGTGCTTTAAGAACAAAGTTAGTTAATTTTTTGTTCACTTAAGGTTAAAAAAAGGAAAAAAAAATGTTAATTGATTAATAGATTAAAACACAATTCTATGCGAATAATTCTAAAACGTTCGAAAATTCTACCCTCGCGAGAAACAAACGTTCCTAAAATAATAACAAAATTCGCGTTCTTGAAACAACACAATTCTTACATCTCGATTCTTTTAACATAATTATTTTGATGTTCTTCAAAAAATCAGGATTATATATATATAAATCAAAAACGAATGGAATACGTATATTCTTTAATAATCGCACAACAATACTGATGTAATATTTAAATCGTTTAAAATTATACACTTTAGGTTGTTTATAGATTACATTATATTTAATTTTGTAAAATTAAATATTCTGTAATCGTTGAATTTTTTTTCATCAATTAATTGAATTACACGAAATATTGTATATTTCGATTTACAACACGCGTGTTTTTTTATACAAATTTAAACTTTGTACACATCACGTACCATTAAATATGCTTCTCTACTAAACAATATACTATATATAACACATTTCGCTCTGTACTAAAAAAGAATAAACATTTTTACAAATAGTAACTTTTAGTGTATATATATATAATCACTTAAAATAAATATTGATCATAATGCACTTAAATTATACATTACGTAAAATTCAAACACATATTTTTACACATAACATACAAAAACAATTGTCCTTATAGGCACTGTAAATCCAAATTTTATATATTTTATTACAATGTAAATGGAAAATAGGATAATATAATGAAAAAAGCATTCTTCGAAACACATTTAATCATTGCGACGTTTTTTATTGTACGCCAATTATTCAGAATAGTTTTTAAATACGTGTAGCTTCCAAAATTTAACATTTTTCGCTTAGCATCGGTAATTATTATTACAGGCAGTAACATTTTACATGCATAAAAAATCACGGTTAACTGAAAAAGTTTGATTTTCATAGAGCCGTTAAAACAAACGTTTAGTAACTACGGTTTTATTTTAAATATTTTAATAGCGCAGTAAACACGAAATGCTAATTCCTGCTGCTCATGTGGAAAGCGCATCGTTTTTTTTAACCGTGTACTATGTACTTCATAGAGTTTTAGAAAAAAAATATACTCACAGTAATAGTAAAGGACGGTGACACGTTTATCAAAAAAATAAAACTTCCATTTTGAATGCACAATAATTATACATATGGAAAAGATGCCTTTGGTATAATAAGATTAAAATGGAATTAGAAGTTCCATTTATTTTTCTTTTTTTTTTTTCTTTTTTTGTTAAGTGAAAATAAAAATTTTCACGAGGAGGAAAGAGTAAAATGGTAACGATGATGAACACGTTAAATATTGACAGTATTTGCAACATATCTTTTCTAATATTTATTCGTCTGCTGAAATGTCAATTGGAATTGAAGTTGTAAATGTAGGTGTTTCCAGCTCTTCGTGCTTTTTCATTTTCATGCCCTGTAAATTGTAAGATAAAATATTTAATTTGTATCAGTAACATATCGACCGGAAAAGATGCAGGACAACAAAATGAAGCTAAACTTTCCGTCGCAATTGTCTCATTGCGCCGGAATAGATTTTTTTTTTTTATAAAAAAGGCTTACATATTAGATGAATGTAACGAAACTAAAACAATGAAATTCAACAAAAATACATAAAATTTTGTATATTGAAATGTGTATCTTTATTTACATTAAACTAGAGCTGCTCATTTCCCGCCAAATTCATGTTGAAATTATTTTCAATTGTCATTTCGAACAGGTCTTTTCTTTATCAGCTTTCAAATTAGAATAACGTGATTCTTGTTTATAAAAATAGTTACCTAGATGTCTGTGTCTCTGGCCCTACCAAATATGTAAGCTCCCAACCCAGTCTATGAATCTACTACTTTTTATACGCCTTTAGTGTATCTTTCTCTGGATGATTAGTTTTTTTCAGTTCCGCCCCGTTTAATTAAGCGTTCCAAAATTTTATTAAACTCTGAACAGTAAAGCAAAGAAGACGATTTTTATTATTTATCGAAACTTTTTTTTTTTTTTTTTTACATTGTATTATATTACCTTTTTTAATCATCTGTTAGTAAACTGGTCCAAAAGCAATAAATTTCAAATCTTCAAAATGATTCATTGCAACTAGAAAGACTGATGAATGTGTTTTAAACATCGTCTGGTACTTTGTGATATTCATTTAGACTCCTTGTTTAACCTTGCAAGAATGATTTTGCCATTCCAATTTTCCTTCTAATTTTTCCTTTCTAAACTTTTTACGAACCAATTATTATTTAGACTTTTTTCTTCTTACACTTCTGTGGTTTGTCGGCTTACTATTAGTTTTCCTTTTTTTCCCCTTTTCACACTTGCTCTGAGAATGTGTTTAGAGTTGCATAATTTACAATCCCATTAAAAACATTTTCTGTGACTAAACTTAAGGCTAGCTTTAATAATCTCTATACGCTGCAGCGAGTCCGCTAATTTCTCTCAGATAAAACCCTTGTAACGGTGAAATAACTGAAACATTTGTGTAGTCAATTCAGTGTCCCAAATTTGATCTCGGTCGAGGACAAAATGTGAAAGGATCGATCGCCTGTCTCAGATGTTCCTCAGCTTCCACCCATATCTGATAAACACGTTCAAAGCCTCTGTATGCAGTTAGAAGATGCTCCGCCGTAAACTACTGAATCCCAAAAATGCATTGCTTGGGATCCACATTCAAACTGAATCTAATAAGGTAACTTTTAATCAGCCCGTGCTCAGTAACCGTCCAAGTAAAATGCCTAGTCAGACTAAAAACTTTTTAGTTATTCAGACCCATGGACGTCTGGAATGTAACTCTAGAAGGGAAAAAAACTCTCTCTTACTGGACGTTTGTCACTCCTCGTTCCATTCTTTTCAGTACCGCTTCTCTTGCAGTCGGTTTCCTTTCTGCCAAGATGGGAAATACTGTTGTTCCCCACAATAGAGTGCTACATTTTTCCGCAATCAATTATATTCCGGTAAATAGAAATATTTCGAAACATTTAAAAAAACTATTTTCCCTGTAGTCGATATTGACTGCGATTACTACTATATCTCCTAGCAACTATTAAGTTTTAAAAAGGCAAAAAAAAAAAAAAAAAAGCAAGGTGATATTAAGAACACCTTACGAGCGATAAAATCAAGCAAAAAAAATAGTTGACAGATCAAATACTCGATGCATTGAACAAGCGAAAAAGTAACAAAAATCGCAATCATGCTGAGTACTAAAAGCTAAACAAGTTTATCAAGAAGATGATCATACAAGCTAAAAGCAAGTGGATGGATGAACAATGTGAAGAGATAAGATCCCTAGCGGAAAAACATTGCATAAAATGATTAAATTAGTTACAGGAAAATGATTTAAACACGAGTCAGCATGATTATTAAACCAAAATGGTGTACCTATTATTGAGAAAAATTCCAAAGACGCAACATGGAAACGCTATCTGAATAAACTATTTACAGACACCGGGGACATGTGGCGTGCAACAAGCTAACTACATGGAGGAAAATCTACCAATTCGACATGCGATAAAATTGATTCGATTAAAGAAAGCTACTAAACCTAACAGTCCCAGGAAATAATATCGGACTATTTAATAAAGAGAACATTAAGAGAATTTAACCAAGTTATTCAATAAGATTTATAGTTCTGGACAAATTCTTCCAGAATGGCTGAAACCCTCCGTTGTACTGATACCAAAAAAAAAATCAATAGCCAAATATCCAAAACGGTGTGGGAATTATTGAACAATAATGCTAATGAGTCATCCGTTGAAAACATTTTTGAAAATCATTCATCGGCGAATCAGGCTGAGATATAAATCAGAGTTATCACTCGATTTGGTTTCCGTCTAGACCTTGGAACTCGATAAGCATCAACTGCAGTCAACATTCTTGTGCAAAATATCAAAAAATCAACAATAATGCCTTTATCTGCTCTACCGATTAGAAATAAAAAAAAAAAAAATTGACAACGTGTGGCTCAACTAACTGGCATAAATTTTACAAAACATTAAGATCGATAGAAATGACCCGTAAATATTCAAAACATTTTTATTGGAATTAGTAAGCCGAATTCATTCTTAAAGGAAAGAAGGATAACGTACCCTTCACGGTCACACATGGTGAGCGACAAGGCTGTACCCTTCATTCTTGGTCTCCAACTTGTATGCAAAAAAGGTCTTTAAGAAAATTCAATGTGCAGACGATGCCGTATCATCCTGGAAAGCAATATTTTAACATTTGCTTGATAAGTTGAACAAAGAGAGGAAAATATGTAACCTAGATGTAAATGTGAAAAAAATAAATATCGAAAAACAACGAAATCAAATTAATATCAAAATCAATAGCAAAAGCACTGAACGAGTTGAAAAATTCAAGTACTTCAGTAGTTATATTACAGAAAACCTAGATCTAGAACTGAAGTGAAAACAAATTTTGCAGTATTAATCTCGTTTTTAGCTAACTTTTGACCTTGGCACAAAGTTTCGCGATATCGATATTTCTCGCTGATATTTCACCAGATTTCGATTGTTGATGTCGTTATCATACCACATCGACGAACGAGCACTGAAATCACCTCCTATAGTTACATTACATCCCACAGGTGATGAAGGATCTTATCCAGCGTTGGCATACTGACTTTAATTTCATGACTAAACTATACACAGATACCACATAGAAATTAAGTAATCAGCACCTCAGCCTAGCACAGATGAAGTGTGAATCGGTGTAAGCGGTTCCTATCACTTCCGTGGTTAGATCAGTGACTAAAACTAACCAACCAAATTTTTCGAAGATTTTGTAGTCAATACTTTTACTTTGTCAAGAAAGACTAAAGAGCCAGAAAACATGTGCGGTAGCTGTAACAAAACTACGTCCAACCGTAGATCAACGATCCCCGCTCTCACACTCGTCAGAGACAAATAATAGTGACCAAATAATGCAATACCTATCCAACATAAACTTTTAGAACCAAAACTAAATGCACCGATGAAAACCAATTCCGCTATAAACCAATATTATTCTTATTCGATCAATCATACGCTTCCAGCTTTAATCTATTTTCCAAATTAAAATTATTAGATATTTTAATCTCAAAAATGAAATGGAAAAAAAGTCAATCTGCGACTGACTGGATAAAATTGAGTAGTTCAGGATAGAATAAATTAGATTATTTTTCATAATTGCAGTAAATGTATTCTATGGCTGGTTTTAAATTATCGTAATTAAATTTAACTCTAAATATTAACTAAGTACCCCCCCCCCGTTCGAAATATTAAATGAAAATAATCTGTAGATGGTTTTAAAGTAATTGATTAATTAACTTTTAAAATTTGAAACGAAAAAATAATTAAACTTTGTAGCTTGAATACGAACTGTTTTTAAATCTATATAATTTATATGAAATAATTAAAGAAAAAAATGTATTGGTTAATTTTTTTCGGTCTGCATACGGTAATGATAGCTCCAAAGTAATTAAAAAAACTAAAATCAAACAACGAAATACGCACAATATAATATATAAAAATGCTGACTAGTTTCGGATGACTTAATCCATAATCGTGGCAATATCGGCATTTTATATTACATTTTGCGTATATTCGTTGTTTTGTTTTTATTTATGTATTTAATTAAAGATAGCACATACACTAATATTAATAAGGTTCAATATAGAACAGATCGAATTTAAAAAAGTACCTGTTGCAATTTATAATGATTAATAATGTCTTGATCTGCAGGGCAACTTTGAGTAAAAGCATCCAATTGGTACATGTGATACATATATCGCCATAAATGAATGAACGAAGTTGGTATTTCAAAGTCCATAAAATATTTTCCTAAAAAATAAACCACTCAGATTATAAATGATTTTCTGTCAGGAACTGTAATAAAGTTTTACAACAAAGTAAAGCAATGAAAAACAAAATAAAAGAATCTACTTGATTAAACTTTATTAGAAAAAAATATTATATGGAATTAAATTAAACGTTTTATTTTTATTATTTCTTATAATTATTGATATAAAACAATAATTTAGTGCCGGGAAATTAATGATAATCGCGATTATCTACGCAAATAATATAATCGTATTTGATTAAAACGTGATAATGAAAAAATTCAACGGGAGATTAAATTAAAGATCTTTCAGTAACGAAATTTTACCTCGAGATTATTTTAATAAAAAGAAAAGGTGTAGCTATATCTTTGTCATTAAAAGGCGTCTCCAACTCTTTACTTTAATTAAAACCGTAAAAAAAAAAAAAAAAAAACCGGTAAAGAAAACGGAATAATATCCATACTTTGTTTCAAAAGGCAAAGTATCTCTTGATTCCCTTTCTTCTCATAATTTCACCTTGTAATTTTTACTCCTGTCAACGAACAAATATGCATTAAACGGAATCAGTATTTAGGTTACCATAAAATGTTTCTTCAGCTTTTTGAATAATATTTCATAAAGATAGAATCAATCGTATCAGTTATGTATTGCGAGTAAAAGAGAAAATGCACATTTTCACTGCTAATTGACTGCGTTCGTACTATTTATCTTTCTCTTCTCCCGTCCTGTTTCGAACATGCCATACACGATTCGCCGAAAAATTAACTCCGAATATCTGCAAGTTAGATCTTTCCTTCTTTCACACAATGTACACATAGATCGTTAACGAACGATAAAATTTACGAATTGTAAATATATATAATAAATATTTTGCAATTGCTATAAGAAGCAATTTCGGAAATGGAGCGGAATCTTTACAAACGGAAGTTTATCACACAGATAAAAAATAAAACACACTTTTAAATCATAAAAAATTTAAACGATATAATGCTTTAAAAGCAAAAAGTGCAAAAGAGATCATTA
Source organism: Icerya purchasi (assembly GCA_039619475.1). Taxonomy (NCBI): domain Eukaryota; kingdom Metazoa; phylum Arthropoda; class Insecta; order Hemiptera; family Monophlebidae; genus Icerya; species Icerya purchasi. Next base: position 352,046,432 of record CM077115.1, read on the forward strand.
ATAAAATGCACTACTGAACGAGAAAACCCAAAAAATAATCCGTGAAAGCTCTGGGAAATTTTAGAACCGTCTTTGTGTATATTTAAAATTGAGTAAATTCTCTCCTAAAATACAAACTATTCGAATTACCAAATGTACCATTTAAAAAAAGGTTATTTCGAGAAACCCAAAATCAATATACGTCAAATGTAACAAATTATTTTCAAATAATTTTATTTAACCCTAAACACGTTTATATGAAGAGAAATTTTATACAAAAATTATAACTGACTTGTTAATTATAAAATTTGACTTTGAAATACCAAAAAATTCACTTTAACCTGAAAAATTTTGACGATGCAACTTATCTGATAATACAGTACGTAACCTTTAAAATGATTTTTCAATCAGTTAAAGCTTAGAAGTGTTTTTAATAAACTATTTATGTCAAATACAGAATCAGTTTCGTTCTGAAATCGTGTTAATTTCGCTAATATTTTCCAAATCGGGATTTTTGGAAAGAACATATCCTCAGGCACGCAAAAAAATTGAATAATGGTTCGTTAATATGAATTTTTAAATCGAATCTATTAAGTCAAACTCTGAGTCGAAGTAGTCATCTTTTCCTATCTCGTGTAGATAATTCTCCGCATTCGTGCAATAGATGCTAAATTTTATGCATTGTTTACATTTCTCTACTTTCCAAATTAGCCTTTGACTGTACTGTTTAACGGATCGAACTAAGATGACACAATTTCAATTTACTTAAAATTTGGTAACTTGACTAATTTAAATTTTTACCCAATTCATGTACCACAACAACTTTGGCTAAACACATTATATATATATGTGTGTGCGCTTACACGCACGTATGTATGTGTAGGAAAGAAAAATATATAAAAAATTAAAAAAATAATAAAAAATCGTACCAGCAACTCTGATATGCTGTAGTCGTGGCATCAGTTCGCAGTCGAAACAACACATTGTATCGCCGGTTAAAAATCTTGTTTTCGATTTTCCTAGATGCTCGTTAATTTTCCTTAAATGACCCAACAAACTATTTATACATGTATCGTCCTTTTTCAGTAACAACAATTTTAATTTCTGTTAAAAAAGAAAAAAAATTATTCATATTACCGTTCTACAACAGATAAACATTCTACATTATTTTATTTTAATATACGCTGAAAAACTTCTTACATTTATCACTTTGCTCGGACAACAATGACGGTTGTAACTTTTTCATTTCAATTTCCCGATATAGAAGTTAAGTCCCGGGTTTATTCCAATTTTTTATGTAAAACTGAATTCAAATGTGACATAGTTTTTTTAATTTTATTGAAAATAAATTTTCTCGATAACTTTTTAATATCCAGGCTGTGAAACCATTTATTTTAATAACATTAAATCACGGCAGATTAATAAACATTACCCATCGTTAGCAAATCATTTAACAGTTTGGAACAATCACTGATAAAATATTATTTTTAATTTTCGCATGGAAAAGATAAAGTGCTAAATACAAGAACTCGTTATTGTTCAGATATTTTAGGTTATTTAAGTCAAAAACTTGAAATTACAAAAAAAGATGTTCAGACGTCTAACCTGAACATGGGTGAAATGATTTTTTTTTTTTTTTTTTTATTATTTTATTTACATTAACATTTTGCTCAAGCTTAGACCGAGGAATGAATAAAAATTAAAGTAGATAAATCACCTTAAAAATCGGTTTGAAGCAAATTCGTAATATTGAACTATAATCAGGCAAGTAAATATTATAATAAAAATAAACTAAAAAAAGAAAACTTTAAAAAGGTTCGAAATGGATTTTTCTGACAATTAAGAATCGAATTAAAAGGGGGGAAGAAATTCTGAAAAGTGTGAGTAGTATCAATCTAATAAAAATAAGCAACAATCCATTAAAACAGAAAAAACATCGAGAACCGCGATAGATATAATACGAGCGTTTCGCAAGTTCTTGATTAATATTCCATTTTCGTGCAGCATAACCGACGATGAAAGGTATCGAGTTTTTTTCGCGAGGTGAGTTATGAATTAATCCGTAGCGACTACAACCAAAATAGCCGAAACATATGATGAAATGTGGATCGAAACGAACGATCCAAGTAGAAGAAAGGAAGAAAAGAACACTCGACAACGAGAGAAAGACAATAAATTGATTAATTTAGTTGATTCGACCCGTAAACAATTTATAGCCGAATTTATAGCGGTTGATTTATAATTTTGAAAAAAGCTTGTGGTGAAGAAATATTCGGATTCGCGTGTTCAATTTTATGATGGTTTGAGAATGATCTGAATCTGTTGACCGATGTTTTCCTGAACAAATGTGTCCAACTTTATCGCATGCAGACTTAGGATACCCTGTATATCTCGATCGAATAGTTTTGCGTATCAACTAACGTGCCCGTTCTTAATCTTATCGAAAATGAACTTTTTTTTTTTTTTTTTTTTAATGGGCTGGTCAGCGAGGACATTAGCCCAAGAAATGTTCGAATAAAATGTGACCAGCATCACAAGGAAAGTATATGGAAAACATACCACATCTTCACAAATTTTAATTTGTTTTTTCTTTTTTTTTTTTTTTAATTGGATCAACGTCATTTATACTTTTAAACATTTCTCCCAATTTTCCTTAATTTCTGAATGATATCAACATCTATTTCAAACTGTTTTTAATGTTCTTCTTTTAATTTATTTTTATTATAACATAAAGTTGTCGGATTGTACTTCAGTATTATGGTTTGATATATAATTTGCTTAGAACTATTTTTGCAGGACAATTTTTATAATGATTTTACCTCACCGAATGCTTATCCGATCCGATGCTGTTAGATATATTGCATGATCTAAAGTTTTCACTTGCAGAACGGAAATTCAAAACAATTTGAGTCTAATACCATGTTTCTTTTTATTTAAATTTTTTTTTTATTACGGGATTCTTCGAATTCGAAAGAAAGAATCCTGTATGTAGATTTGGTTGTTCTTTTTTTGATACATACGACTTAGTGGTCGAAAAGAAAGAAAGAGATGACTTTCTTCATATCGATAAACGGTAAAAAGTCCTAAGGACACACCAATGTCCAGCTGAAACTCAAATCAGGAATATAAAATTTAAAGGTGAACTATTTTTATTGTACAAAAGCATTCACCTAGAAAAGTTCCTAGCAAATTCAAGGAAAAAGATAAAGAGCCATTTCACAGTTAATTATTTAACTTTTTAAAGTAGACTGTAGTGCACGAATCATTGTACTAACAATAAGTAAAAACAGTGAAGGATAAGAATTTAGCGAACTTTGTGAATATACTCATAACCAAAAAATATAGCGCAGACTTACACGAAGTTATTTACAGACATATAGTGGGACATTAATTAAACTCAAAGAATTGGATTCGTCAAATTTGTTTCTATTACTCCGATTTCAATTTTCCACTTTCAGTTTCATTTACGCATGAAAATAGAAACGAAACAAACAAACAAAATTAACGGCAAAATATTACGTATAATGCAATTAGCATGAAAAGAAACTACATAGAAATTAAGCAGACATCTGTTCGGCCTCAAACGTAAATATACACAACACATTTCCTACCATTTTCGGGATGTTTACAAGTAGGAAAAAGGAATTGTAAATAATTGTAGGCAAAGCCGGGCATAATTAACCGCTAGAAAATTTACCACAGTTGAATGTGTCATTAATAAATAAAGTTACATTAATTTTTCGTTTCGCGATTATGCGTTAATTTCGGAGAATTGATATTATTTATTTTTATGTTGACGTCATCATTTTCAAATTTATTATACAGAAATACGCATCCTATTTTTACGGCTTCCGTTTTTTTCTTTAAACTGCACTAACGGAATATTTATATAATCCAGTGAATCCAACATAGAAAAAGAAAGAAAAAAAACTTGCAGAAATTCTACTTTATCGTAAATATGTACGTTATTGTGCGGTAATATACGATAAGAAAATTATTTGCAAAAAAGCTAATAAACAAAAATAAAAATAAAATTAATTGCGTTTTCTAAATTAGTGACAACGGTATGTAAAATTCATTTGTATTCCCCTTTTTGAAATTAAAAATATTTCTAACCAGGTTTTTTTTATTTTCGAAAAACATTAACAAAAACATAAAAATTGTTCTAGGAAAAATTCTACATTTATTTATCAAAAACCATGCTACATGAAACCGCATTTCCGTAAAAAAGTTATTAAATTATCTAACTCTTATCATTTTCCCTGTTTCACATCATAAAAAATATAAGCAATTCAAATATAACGATTATCCACATATTTTCAACGAGTTCTGTCAGTAACTTAACAATCTTCAAAGACTTTAAACATATTTTTTTTTAAAATAAATAAATGGTGTATTTAACAAAATAATACAATCACTACATATATACGTAGTAAAAATTATAAAAAAGAATAATATACTCTACTCAACAAAAAGTAAATCAAATTAAGGGAAAAACACCGTTAACAAAAAAGAAAAAAAAACGAGACGAAACTCAAAAATAAACATTGAATAAAACCAGAAACGTTTAGCATTTTGTTTGCTCTGTATTTTGATTTATTTATTATTTTTTTTTACTATTAGTAACAAAAATTCTATTCGAAACTGAAACTTCGGATAACACAGTTTAAATTTATCTCTTGTCACATATTTCGTGGTTAAACTCCTCAACTGAGTCATAAATAATTTAAAAAATGGAAATAAAATACGATAGAAAATAAATTTTTAAGCAGACCTTTTAAAAATGTTTTCAGTTCCTACGTTTTCAACAAAAATTAGCAGGAAATCTAGGTGCAATTTCAAATAACAATTCAAATTTGTTTCACCATCCGGTTCCTTAACTAGAGCTTCAATAAAACAAGAAGAGGAGGACAATAAAGAGATTAAATATCCATTCTAAAACCCTAGAACAAACGTTAAGAATTATTGATGAAGATAGTTTTAATTTATTCTTCTTTAAATAGCTCGGTAATAACCACTGACAAACTTTTAGGGATTTCGTAATAAACCGCGGTTCATCTACCATGGTTAACTTAAAAAAAAAAAAAGAAAGCTCAAAACACAATTAATTAGTTTTTTTTTGTCGCCTATTTCTTTCTATTCTTCCAAAACTCATTAGATAACTAGCAAGTAGTATTTGTACAAACACTGTTTTCAGAAACACGAAACGACATTTAAAATAAAAAAAGAAGATGTAGAAAGTGAACCGATAAACGAAATTTGGTATGGCTGGTTAAAATAAACTGATAAAAAAACTTTTGTCTTTTAAAAAAGTAGTTGGCAGAAATTATTAAGAATACCAGTTTATAGAAATAACGTTAAATCCGACGATGTCTAAAACAAAAATAATTCTTATTTACCCCATAAAATGCAATTATTTTGCACAATAGTTTTTAATAAATTAAAACAACAGTAAATTACTTCTATTTTCAGATCACATGCGTAATGGAAAATAAATCATACACTGTCAGCAGTTTACATATAACTTTAATATTAGTCAACAATTTCATTTGGCACTACTATTTCGTTGAATAAAGAAAATATAAATAGAAATTAAAAATAAACACGTTTTTTACTTCTAATTTATCGATTCATACAGAAATGTTTTCTTTATAAAATCATGCGAATGACGCATATATGAAATCATAATATAATAAGGAAAATGTTAATTTTTCACAGAACATGTTAATAGTCAGTAAGTAAAATACTACTACGATACATTTATGGTACTACACAATTGAAAAGATATATCAAAATTTTTAATACGACCGAAATCAAAAAATTTTCGAACGTCACCAAAAACTTCCAAACGAGCAATAAAAAATTAAATACTTTCATAAAATCTGCTCAATTAATAACGTTCTAAAATTTCATTTATATTCAGATACATAGAACGAAAAACAAAAAAATGATGATACCGAAAACTGACAGTAAAAAGGAAAGTCCATTGTCTTCCTGCACTTATTACAAGAATTTTAACTTTCACTATTTTAAGATAAAATCGCTCGTCGCTAAAACTGCAAAAAACATAACTAATAATAGAAAGATAAGATAAAATTTTTTGTTGATAATTAAAATAACATAAGTTAATTTAAAAAACATATATTCTAAACTTTTTTCATAAGAAACAAAACTGATAATACCATCTGTATGTTAAAAAGAGAAAAAAAGTGAAACAACTACATAGTAATCTGTCCCCCTTAGCTATTAATTTCATCATGAGATTTTCTTATAATTTGTTTCAAGTACGTTACTTCACTTAACCCTGACCGAATAAACCAATAAAAATCGAATAAATAAATCAGTTAAATTAACGAAATCGAAATATCTTTTTGTGAAACAAATATACATTTGCTTTAGCGGGGGAAATCATTACCTAAAACGATTTATAAATATTTTTACTGAAATTATTTCAAATTTTTATAAAAGTAGGATGGAAATGATCGAAATAATTTCTTACTCTTTTTACAAATATGTTAATTAATTCATATAGGTGTAAATGTATAAAAATAATAAATTGCTGATTTATAAGTGATCATAGAAATTAAAACTAACTCGATAATAATTATTATTTCATTAAAATTTAATAGAATATTTTTACAGAAATTTTATCTGGCAATTGATAAAATTTAAAAAGTGGGCTGCTGTCTGATACCATTATTACGATTAAATGTGTGCTATTGTTTAATGTTTATAGCATCTTAACGAGACACATATTTTGGATATAACTATCGTTAAAAATAATTAACGTTACAGCGCATTTGCTAAACTACTAAATAGCAATCTTTATAGAATTTATATTAAAAAAAAAAAAAAAAAATTGTACTTAAGCGACGGTATCTATAAAACCAAGCGTACACAACCATGACTCAAATTCACTTGAAAAAGAGATTGGTAACATAAATCTTCAAAAACGTATTACGATTGGGCACTTAGACTGAAATAAAATAAATAATTTAAAACAACCAGTGAACCTAATAAATATCTGTTTGCGTGTTTAAAATTAACGATAGTTAGAAAGACAATGAACTGTTCATGCTGGCGAAGCGGTCCAAGTTTTTTTTTCCAATCAACCAAGGAATTTAAAGAATAATTCAAAAAAACATAACATATTTTAATCTGGTGCGAGATAGACTGAATGAAAGACGCTAGAATAAGAACAACCGATAAGGAAGGGAACGAGAGAACGCTCCGAGGAAAGTAGGGAACATTCGAAGAAAACATGACTGACATTACAATTGTCGGGATGAAGATGGCAGCGCAGAGAAGAGAGAAAGGAAAAACGAAAAAGCGATGAAGGGAGAAAGCTATGACGAAAACGAAAGCGACATATATAGCGGTGATCAGGGAATGATAAGATGATAAGGAGAAGGAAACTTGTCAAACCAACAGATGAGAGAAGGTAAAGGGCGAACAGAAAGATAAAAGGAATTCAGTTTGGAGAAAGGGGAAAAATAAATATCATTCGACAATCTAAAGTAGTTTGAATATATGATTAATATTGTGAATAGGACATTTACGGGGGAGGTGTCCATTGGAAGCCCCTAAGCGAGCCAAAGAATCAGCCACCTCATTACCCTCAATTCCAGCATGATTAGGAACCCACAGTAGATCTATTTGAATGGAACAGAACTAGAATAATTCGCATTAAATTGGGCAGTCCAAGGTAAAATACAGTCAAAATCGATCAGAGAAAGAAAGAGATTGGAACTGAATACGACCAATATACCGGCCAGCTCAACATATGAAAACCCGATGGAGATATAGTGTCTGCCAGAAATCAAAGAATATACGTACGTAATCGCTTGACTCAAGAGAAGCGAACATGATGACGATGATGATGTCACGAATAAAAATTTAATGTAATTTTTATTACTGTTATATTTTTCTTTTAGATTTCTCCAAATTAATTCTTCGCAATCACCAAATTAAAACGCACCTTCATCATTATAAAATAATTTACATATATTTAGTTTAGAACATTAATTTTTAAATTTAGTGAAATACCGAAATCTAGACAGAAGAAAAGTAGCGACGTGTAAATTAATCAGTAAATCATTACAATTAAAACAGCTGAAATCAGTTACGAAACTTGGTAAAAATAATCTTTAAATCCGATACGTGTATGAACATTTATTTTCTTAAAGTTTTAGTAGATAATAAAAAACACTTTAAGACAAAAAAAAAAAAAAAAAAAGGACAGACATTTCACAGGGGACCAAAACATAATAATATTACGAGTTCCCATTTGGCGGGATATATTTTAAACTGGGCAAAAAGATTTATGAAAAACTATTCACGGCCGAACCGAAGAATCGTAAGCCTCTTTAATGAAAAGGAACACAAAGGACACAACTTCCATAGTTCACAAACTAAATTTATCGGAATTTTTAAATTCTCAGTATAAACTCTTACGTATTAAATTGATTTAAATCACAAGGAAAAAACAGATTTGAATTTAAAGAAGGAAACTTTATTCGAATTACTCCAAAACCATTGCCCTATATATATATATATATATATATATATATATATATCGGATAATTCAATGAATTATTGCTCAAAATTTATTACGAAATAAAAATTTAATGCTTATAAATTCTCAAAATGTACGAAGTAAATATTTTTTAAACAATTATGTACGAAATGAAACGCAAGAAGAAACGAGCTAGAAGGGTGGTATCTCTTCCTTGATTATTTTTAATGCAAATTTTTTGCTCAGCAACACTGCAAATAAAAATGAAGAACGCTATCGTTTCATTTGCTGTTTACAATTATAATTATTTTTAAACCATTGATTTATTGAATTAATCTTAAACTGTACCCTTTTAATCTATTTCGCAGTAGACTGATATTTAAAAACAAGCTTTCTTACGATTTATCTGGCAGGAATAACGGAATTTCATCATCAGTATTAATGTTTTAAGCGCGTACTGAAATAGATCGAATTTTTTTAGCTATTTTTGCCTATGCGAGGTGTACATTACATTAAAAGATGTGTAATGAATAAAAAAGTAAAATATATTTATTAAAATTAAAACGTGTTGAGTAAGTGAGTGAATATATATCAAAACAAATTTACACGTGTGTTTGTATGATAGTATAGTGGAACTTATACCCCCCCCCCCCGCCCCCAACCACGAAAAAAATTCCTGGCTACGCACATGCTGACTAACTATGTTCTCTTCGGATAACATCGATCTTCCAAAAAGAAAGAAAAAAAATTGCACAACCACCATTACTGGTTTACCAACGTAGTAACTCCTAACGCAGTTGTAATTTAGCTGTACTAGAAAAATTATCACAGATCATTCACTCATTTATCATTAGTATGGAATTAACGAAAATGTAAACGTGCGCTCTTTCGCACAGCAGAAGGGATGAAAAATTCATCCATACATTTAGTGTATACTACGAGAAAATTGTAACACTGATGACAGAACACCTGTCTCCATTACGAATTCATTCAAACCAATCTATAAAAAATTCTCGCATTCACAAATCCCAGAAATCACGTCTTGCAAATAAAACAATTGCGTTAATATGTCAGGGATAAATGACTTCACGCATAAAACACCATACAATATGGTGTGATCTGATAAATCTCACATTACCTTATTTGTATATTCTACGGTCAATTTAACGCATTTGTTTTCGCGAAACAAATGATTCATTTAAAAATGAACTAAAAAATGTTATCTCGACCATACACGCACGTGTTTATTATACGATACTTGAGAATTCGTTACTTACGCTGTACAGATTTTCGATCAATGTCGCAACTTCTTTATCTTGAACAAATAGATTATGACCGCCCGGTACATTCTTCATAATATGTCGTTCGATTTTTTCATTTTCCAGCACGGCTAAACCGTTATCGATTAATATCGGCGGAGGAGTAGCTTCAAAATTAGTTCTGAAAATGGCAAATTATTATTCGTCTAAAAAATAGATAATTAAAAATCGGCGCTTAAATCGAACAAAAAAAAAAAAAAAATTGAAATTACGGACATCGAAATTTTTAAATTATTTTTAAGATTTGATGAAATTCGAAATAGCAAATTGTTTATCTAACCGACCGGCTTCCTTAGTGAATGCGGATAATTGTAATTTCTCTTATTTTACTATATACATAATATATGTATGAGAAAATTGTAGTTTCCCTTTTTTTTTCAAAAAGAAAACTCTACCTTTTTCGAGTTTTTGAAAAATGTAAAAACTCAAAACTAGTTTTAAAAAGCAGGTTAAACAAATAATTACAAATTGAAGTCATGCATAAATTCAACTCGTCACTTAATTTAATTTGTTTCTCTATTCTTTACCGCGATCAAAAATACACTTTAACAAAGGTTCACGACGGCCTTATAATTTTGACGAAAAACAAAGTAATTATTTTCACAAATTTAACATGGAAATTTATATAAATTTTCAGTTACTACGAATTATAAGAAACAACTTTTTTACTATAATTTGCTGCCTAAAAACGAATAGCGAAATAAAAATATTTAAACATAAAACAATTCATCGGTACACTGCACTAAAAAATCAAAACTAAAAATACAAAATATTAAAAATTCATATACAGTCGGTTCTCGACATAAGCTTGGGGAAGGCATAGTCCGTTGTTGTTAAAGTCCGATAAATCGAAAACACCGGGAGCACAACGGCGTCGTTATTTCTGTCGCCAGTAAGCTACACGCACCGCACATTTAAATTTTCATATTAATGTGCAACTGGTGGGAAAAATTTGCTAATTTTTAACTGAGTACCAGATTTATGTTGTTTATTAATTATAAGTATTGCTGGACTTTCTGCTTTTCTGACTAATCGATGAAGAAAATCACAGAGTCAACTCTCGCACGGTGAGAGCTAGTCCGTTATTCGGAAAGTCCGTTGAATTGGGGTCGTTATATCGAAGACTTACTGTAATACAAAATTTAAAAATACAAGTTGTGCATAAAACTCATTCCATTCGATTGTGCCAGTGTCCGATAACGTTTAAAATCAATTAATTTACATTTATTTTAAAACTTTGTCAAGATATTCGTTCCTTATTTCCTACATTGATATCCAAAGGTATAGCGCGCTGTAACCGATAATATATTTTCTTTACGGAATCTCCGGATACCTTCAGGTCATTTAAAGCATTTATTACGGAACTGCAAATTGCAGTAATATGTTTAACTGATGGAAGATAAGTGTCGATATTATATAATGTTATACTCTGTATTCCAATCTACTGAGACTCGTATTCCTATTCTATTTGCGCCTCTCATATTCTGTCTTTTTCTGCATTATTCCTGCTATTTATTCCTTCCTATTAATAATATCCGATCGTCTTAAGATACAATTGATTCTTTCCTTTTCTAATTATTTCTGGGTAAAGGTCAACTAGGGGTTGAAGAGCCTAAAAAAGTATCAAAAAAAAAAAAAAAAAAAAAGAAGAAGAAGAAGAAAGTCCAGCATGCATTCTCCGTTATTTACTTTTACACTTTTCTTCTTTATCAACCATCTATGGTCGTTATTAAATATGGGTTCATAAAAAATAATTTGAATTTGTTTTCAAAGACCTTACTAAATTTTTACAAAATTGTTCAATCACTTCTGATAAAAATCTGCGCAATAGTTTTTTGGCACTTTCCTAAGTTTTAATTTTTAGCGATAAACTAATCAGTGCTATTAACAAAGGCTTTGCATTTTCAATTTATTTCAAATATCTAAAGGACGAGCCTTTTGTATCGCAGACCAGCCTCTATTCTGGGAATTACACGCACTGTTTTAATTTAATACAGATACTGTATTGTGTTCAAAAATTTAACATAACCCGATGTTATTTTTTCAAATCAATTCAACGAGTTTTCTTCGAAAAATTTAATTATTTACATTATTTTTTTCTTTCATTCTTTATATTAATTTTGCCAAAACAGCAAAATAAAATTAAAAAAAAAAAAAAAAAAAAAAAAGAGAAGCTCAAGTAAGAAAAATTTATTTTTTAAGGCGGGTAAAAGTTTTCTTCGTTACCTAATACTAGTTTTCTTTTTAACCATTAAAAATTGGACACTGTTAAATTTTTGATATTTAAACTCCAAAAATAATATAATAATAATAATGAATGAAATAATCCTGTTAATGTTAGAATTACTTTTTAACGTAAAAATAATTTCACGGCGAGAAACAAAGATGTCAACATATTTGTGCAACCAATCCAAAATAACGTTGTGATTATAATTATACATATTTTGTTTTCATCGCAAATGAATATCGGTATCAATTACATGTTTGATGATAAATTAGTCTAGTGAAAAAAATTGTCCAATACAAAAACAGTTTTTTTTTATATATATATTTAACGTGTCATATACAGCGACTAGGCTAGAAAGGCACGGCAGAGAGCTTTATCACAATAAAGCTATGAGATTTGTCGATGGGTTGAATTTTCGACGCCCCAAAAAAAAATTAAAAAAAAAGCTATGAGATCTGTCGTTTTGAGAAATCCAAAAGGTCGAGAAATGATTCTTTCATCATCACCAAGAAGTTCCGTAAGTGATGAAGAGAGTGAAATCTTGGGGCATATCGGTTTGTACTTCGGGTAGTCAATGACGAGGTGTGGGACAGTCAATGGATCATTGCAGCGAAAACAACGAGGCGATAAGTCCTCGTTCAAAAGGTAAGAACGACAAAAACAATTTATTTTCAATTATAATTTTTTTTGAAAACATTAAAAGTAGAGTTATTTCACATATAATGTCTAAAAATAAAAAAACAATCATTAGTAACCGAAAATCCGGAGGCGGTTTTTGCATGTCTACCGTGGTCACTTTTAAACTGATGGTCTTTAATTCAGCCAATAAGTACAAGTCCATGAAATATTCTTGACAAAATAAGCAGGCTCCTTTTCTTCGTCCATCGATTGTTGAAGCCTAGAACAAACCAAAAAGCAAAAAATAAATATAAGAGGCAATACCATATTAGATATATATATATAAAAAAATAAATAAAAAACATGTTTACAGCATATATAACATCATAAAAATATCGATAGAAATAATCTGTTATTATCTGAACTTCAAACATAGCCCTCAATCGGTTCTTCATAATTTCTTAAAATAAAAAGGTCTAACGCAGTTCTTTCCGTTTTTTTATTGAAATATTTTATATGTTTATTTACAAAATGCAGAAAACGTATTACATTTCAAATTTTAGTATCCATCACGTCTATCTATATCATGCATCCTGGACTACCCCAAAATTTTTCACCCAAGGTATTTACTAAATGAATTTAATCTTATATTTTATCACAGCAAATTCATGTTTCGAAATAGTTATTGAAAAGAATTAAATAACTTTTTATTACCTCTACAAAATTACTCATTTACTGATTCTACATTTTAAAAAAATACAACTAAAAAAAAAATTTCCACACTGTACGTTCTTTTTACAACCTTATTTACTGCCCTTCAATCTAATTTAATATTATCACGAATTGGTTTATTTAGCAAACAAAACATCCTTACGTTGTACACTTTAACTGCACACAATGCAATACATTAGAAAAATTATGTTTTAATAAACATTTTTTATAATAATGTACTCGACAATAAAACGATAAAGTAATAAAATTGAAAAATATATTCTTCACTCAGAATCCAACCATAACGAAAAGTAAACAAACATTTCCTCTCCTTTTTCAATTTGAACTTCAAACCGAAGCGGCTCGATGAATTATAAACTGTTTCGCGCTGAAACGCTGCTTGAAAAATATTTCTATCTGCTTTCTATCGAGAGAGAGAGAGAGTCAGAGAGCGATCTGAAATGCTCCTTGCAAAACAAGGTTCAAAATTTAGTGTAAAATACTTTTATTACTTTGATATTAGTGATTTTTGGGTTTACAAATGTTGAACTTATTTGAAGTCTTTTCGTGTATAATGTATACAATATAATATTATCCACTCCTTTATTGCTTTTTTCTATAACATTCATTAAAAATAATTTTAAAATATTTTTTTTTTTTTATGTATTCTAAAATAAATATTAATAACTATAAAATACTGAAAATTAGACAAATATATTTAAATGATTCCCGCTCTCCGGAAAGCTCTTTATACAGCGATTTAGTTGTAGCAGAACGTTTTTCCAGCTAAATACTAAGTGTTATTATAAAACGTTCCTTTGAATATCCTAGCTTTACTTGAACCTTAAAGTTAATAAAACCATTCTATATAAATTTGAATTAAAAAAATAAAAGAAAAGAAATATCAAACGAAAACAACAACAACAAAATTAAAACCAATAAGACAACACATTTACCGTAAATACTTGAATTTATATATATAAATACGATAATGATAACGGCCTATCACAGTGGTTACTAATAAGTGATAAATGGACACTGCTTCCTTAGCAAATTTCCTTTTAGATACTTTTGTATCACATACAATTAGAGAGGATCTGTATTGTTCACGGGCCCCGTACCAACTATTTAACAAGGTTCTCTTTTACTTTTATGTTGTTATTTAAAAATTCTTGAGTATAAAGGAGATAAAAAAAAACATTAAATGTTAAAATTTGGCGGTTGCATGACAGAATGAACACAGTTAAAAAAACAAATCAGTTTTATTTTTATAAAAAATTGGATTTACATTTGGCAATCAAAAATTTCCTAGTATTCAGAAGAAAAAAATCAATTTATTATTAAAAGCAAGAGTAAAAACTAAAAACAAGCTATTTTTTTTTTAAATAACTTGGAAAATATTTAAAATGAAGAGCTGAAACTAGGTGTGAATTTTTTTTATTCGATACCAAAATGATCCTGCCTAAGTGTCGATTAAAAACGCTGTAGGGACAGATTTAGTATGCTTATCCGTCTATACCTTTTGTATCCTACTTGCCGAAATACTACAGTCGGTTCAACATAATTTCTAAAAATCCCTTTGTTTTGATCACTACAATTATGGGAAATATTCCCTTTTCACCATTCTACTTTTTTCATACCATTCATTTATTCTATAAACTGCTTACGTCCGCTTCCTTGAATTCAAATGTAAGTAATTTTTACTTGTTTTTTTTTTTTTTAATTTACTTTTTTATGTAAATAAAAAAAATTGACTGGTATGTGTTCGTGTTATTACATACGGTTAAGTTCTTTGATTTTTCTTTATATATTTCTATTTTTGCAGTATTAAACTAGCATGGCCATCATTGCTACACAATTATGGATGATACGTTGTATTTTAAAATTAAAAAAATGTTCAATATTAAAAAGATTTAAGTAAGATTATTCTAAATAATAACCAACAGTGCTCTAACAAAATTATAATTGTAATATAATTAGTAAGAATAGTCGCTGTTCAGTGAAGTACAGCTTACAATAATTCAAAGTGAAATACATTTGCAATAGTGAATCAAGTAGAGTACCACAAAATGAATACAATATTTGTAATACTTAAGTAATGTAATCATTACTAAAATTAAAGAATTCGTAAGGAAATTTTTCTCTTGCCGCCTTCAGTTCATAGGTGGTTTTACAAATGAAAGTTTTAGACTGTGGCTATAAAATCGGTACCACTAGCACCATCTTCATGAAATTTTGGGAACTAATTACTCTACAACCTTCCTCACCGCTCGTATGAAGTTTCAAGACCATCGGATCACATGCAGCTGTTCAGTAACAGTTCGCATAGTAGTATCAAAGTGATCGCGGTCGTAATTTCACGATGAATAAAAATAACGAGCAACGTGTTCCGATTGAATTTTGCTTTAAAGCCGGTAAAAGTGTGACGGAAACGTTCGAAAAATGTTAAAGGTGGTTCATGGTGGATCTGTTATGTCTCGTGCTACTGTTTTTCGATGGCTCAACCTTTTTGCGCAGGGTAGAGAATCAGTTGAAGACGACGAAAGGAACGGGCGGCATACGTCACGAAGAGTAACCAAATCATCGCTAAAGTCGCAGCTGTAACAAAGGACCACCGTAATGCGAGCTGTAGGTTAATTGAAGAACTAACTGGAATACCGAAAAACCGTCGTACAATGTGCATTATTAGAAACGATTTGAAGAAAGGGAAGCTGTGCGCGCATTTCGTTCCACACGCGCTAACCGTCGAACAGCGACAGCAACGAGTTTCTCACGCACGCAACTTGCTGGAAATGATTCAAACACAGCCGAATTTTCTTGAACCCATTATTACAGGTGACGAAAGTTGGTACTTCGCATACGATCCAGAAACGAAACGAAAATTCGCCGCGACCAAAAAAATTGCGTTTTCAAAAATCAAAAACTGAGACAATGTTGGTTATATTTTTTTGACTCCAAAGGTATCGTCCACAAAGAATTTGTTCCTCAAGGTACTACTGTGAATGCTTCAATCTACCAACAACAAGTGCTGGATCGCATTTACAAAAGAATTGCGCGTGATAGACCCGAGGAGTTGTGGAGAGATCGTTCTTTTTTCCTTTTGCACGATAACGCATCAGCGGCATAGCACAATAATTAACACTTAATTTTTGGCCAAACAAAATGGTTCCTGCGCCCAGCCACCCACCGTACTCGCCCGATTTAAGTCTCCCTGACTACTTCCTGTTCACCAGATTTAAGATGAACTTGAAAGGGAACCATTTCGCATCGATAGAAAAGATGCAAGAAGCCGTGACAACGAAGTTAAACATTATTTTAAAAAAGCAGTTTTTGAAAAGCACGAAAAGGTTGAAAGACTATGCCAACATGTGTGTTACTTCTGATAGGCACTATTTCGGATAAAAAGTTTGTTGAAAAAATTTTTGTAATTTTTCTGCGTCTTTCTTAGCCACAGTCTTAAAACGTATGGGACACACCATGTATATCTATGAGATATCGATGCTTAGTAGTGTAAAGTACTACGGATCGTTGTAAATGAATTAAATGCCGGTTACTTATGAAACATGATGCATAATATCAGTTTGAATTTGAGTAGCCACAATAAGACGTTACTCAGCACAAAATAAGACACGAAGGGTAGCAGCCCCATTAGTGGGATTATCAACCACTTTATGAGAAAATTCTATTTCATAATTATTATTTCACTTTATGCAACAGCAATTAAAATTAAAAAAGTCTATATTTAAATCTTTTTAGTATATTATTACTCCAGGAATGTTTTTTGTAAGCCAGAAGTAATAACAACATGTAGGAATCGATATAACCGAAGTTAATTTTTTTTTTTTATTTATTTATATTTAAACCATGTACGATAGTTCCCAACAAGTCAGTTGACTTGTCGGCACACGATTACATCGGGAAAAATATTAATGTATGAAAATTTGAGATCGAATGTACATTAAACGTAAAATAGATACTATTTGAATCGAAAATTGCAAATAATAAACATGAATTCCCGAGAATATGTAAAAGAATTTCTTATTTAATAGTGCTAGCGTTATATTTAAACAGCTGTATATTATGAAAAATGAAGTTTAAGTAGACCTTCTTCGAATTGTTTAAATTTTTAAAAAATACTAATATTTCTATCTCAGGGCTACAATTAATATTACGCATTGACATGTATACATATATCCTGATCATTAGTTTACTAGAATTTAATACGTAATCAATTTTGTTTTTTTTTATTTCGGAATTCGAAACGTTGCGCGCACAATTATTTTGCCATTTTTATTCATTTTTAATTTTTATTTTGTAATGTAAATGAAAATAGTTCAATGAGGAATATATATATTTTTTACTTGCTCATGAATAAAGAATTCGGATCGGATTATTAACAAAAATAAAAAAGAAGTAAAGTCTAATAAAAATACTATCTTTCTTACTATTTCTAAACTAGCATTTTGGCGAGAATTTTATAATTTCGTTTTATTTTTCACCTAAAAATAAAACAAAATTTAAATTAAATTGTAATAATTATGTATTTTTAAAACATTTTTAAATTTCTATAAAGGTCGCTATTTGATTTTCTTTATGAAACAAGGAGTATTTCTCAAATCTACTGTCTACCGTAGAAGATTTTACATAATTATATAATCCCCTCCCCGCGGCCCTCTGGATCCGCCCCTATATATATTTATATATATATTCTAATAGAGGGTGGCCTAAGAACTACGTTGTAATTAATATATATATATATATATATATATATAAATATAAATATGTATTTGTTTAATTTTTTTCAACTTAGCACCGTTCATAGCTGCACTCGTAAAGTTACACAACTATGATGTAACTGTGTTACGAGCATGAAAAAACGATTTCATGACTTAACGTTTTCTCACCAAATAGCTTCCAAGAATAATTAAAAATATTAATGCCTTAAAGCGAGCGGAAGAACCAAGCAAAGCAATTTATCAAAGAGCGGCGATGTCTCTAAACAATGTATTAAGGATTCCGTTAAATGGAAGAACCAGTTATCACTATTTAACAAAATGGAAAATAGAAAGAAAAAGAGAAGGAACAAAAACATCTACCGGACACAACCAGTTGACGTAACAGATAAAAATAAACATAAATACACAATGCGATTATTTGAGTTCACACGACAACTAAATCTTTCCGATGTGTGTTATTTTTAGACGTGTATGAAAAAATAAGATAATTTCGTGTAATTAAATAACGCAACACGAAATAACCGCCGGGGTCGCTTAATATCGCTGTTCAATTTTAAAGCTATCATCATTGTAGCTCGATGGGCTGATAAGCACCAATGTCCTTAATATTTTTCAAGGTTTTATCAGACTACAATCAACAATTTATCTATCAAGCTAATCAGCTCCGCTCGCGATATGGAATGTGTCTTCCAAATAAGTGCCTCTTTTCTTGCAGCAAGGATAAGCCGCATTTCAAACGCTTACTGCTCAAGTTTTATACTTTTGTTTTTTCCAAATCATAAAAGGCGGTTTAAAGTTATAGTAAAATTTTAAGGTTTGCCAAACATGAAAAGAATTCCTCTTTGATCGCAATTTATAAACACTAACAGAAAGATATGTATCACACTGTGTAAATACACAAAACTCGAAAGACAGAAGCATAACGAATGCGATGTTAGGAAAAACATACCCAGACGTCCTTGAACTTAATCCTTGAATACACATAATCAGAGCGTTACCGTATAACACATCCGCCGCATGTACGGTACAAACAACAAAGAGTACAATATTACGTAAATATATTACAAAAATGAGTGTCAAGATTGGTGCGAATTGTCAAATATTTCGAATTTTTAAGTCGACAAAGATGAGTGCTAAAGCAAATAACTCTGACAACAGGAGCAGAAAAGAAACGTTAAAACATTTATAAAATTGAAAATGATAAATTGATGAATGAATAACTCTGTTCGATGAAAGCGACCGCCTCGATGATGCTGGCAAACATTTTAAAAAAGAAAACCATACCATAACTAGCTGCAGTTTTAATCAAATTTGCATAGTATTCATTGGAAGTGTTACAACTGACACTTATCTCCTACTATTAATAATTAGAAACAATACTGCAAGAATTTTATAAATTAATTGCATTACGTATCTAAAATGAAAGTACACAGTTAGTGTTTTTAAGAATATGATAAATTTACAAACATTTAATAAATAATTTTCGAGAAAAATGGAGATCAATATTTTATTTCGCCCTTTTTTTGTACTGTAAAATTTGGCGGGGCTGTCACTTTACCATTATGCTGAATAAACAAAAAATTAAAACTGTAAATCGAATTGGAGGAAAAAATAAAAACAGAATACGAGCTGAGGAAAAAACTTACGTACCAACTAGCAAGAACAAAGACAGGGGAGCAAACGGACAAATATATCATAACTTAGATGTTGAATGAAATACCCAAGGAAATAATAGTGAAGGAAAACATAGGAGAAAGGAGAAGGAAAAGGAAAATAAAGGAATGGTTTCAGGAAGAAGGAAATGTAAAAAAAATAATAAACATAAAATAAATAGCAAGGCACAATAAAAAAAGTACAGAAAAAATACATCGATTATAAAAGAATAGGAAATAGATTATTAATTATCGATAAGTAGTAGGATTAAGATGTAGTAGTTGGTAAATATCACACGAAGTTTTATATATATATATGTGTGTGTGTGTGTGTGTGTGTGTGTGCGCGTGTAAGTTAAGAAGGCAAAATGTTTAAGTATAGGATAATTCGTCGACAAGCGTTTTAGCTTGAAGAAAGAAATTTATGCAATAAAAAACAAATACATATTTTTCAACAAAAAAAAAAAAAAGGAAGGAGATAAAAAAGATAAAAAAAATGTTAATAAAACCATCATTTCACTGCAAGTTCTATTCACACTGTTTTTGGTAGAATTCATTATTGTTTTTGAATGTAAATAAAATAAAGACATTATTACCGTAAAATTAAAATTTTTTCGGAAATAATTAAATAGCGCCTTGTTTTAGAATCTCTCTTGGTGATTCAAGAAAAATAAGATATACACATGCTTACGCTTTTACGTTGTTGTAATTACCTCCATTAACATGGTCATCAGTAAAGGGGTTTAAAAAGAGGCAAAATTCATATGACGCTAATTAAATGAAACAATAGACAACAAAAACATAGTTGACGAAAGTTTTGCAATAATAAAAAATAACGAAGAATTCTAATAAAATCAAAAACCCTAACTACTCAATTTTCAAACAGAAAAAAAAAAAAAAAGAAAAAAGAAACAATGAAGATAAAACTCAAACACAATGTTGTGCGCGTAACTTAACTAGGCTAGCATTAACTAAAATACAGAACAAGCCGATTTCTTTATTAAAAATTAGTACGTAATTTTGCATCCCCTGCCGGCCATAGCTGTAGCAAATATTCGATGTTAAGATTCCGACTTACAATGTACGAAATCATAATAAGACGGTTCAGAAATGACCGAAATATTTTAAAAAATTAATAACTCCCGAACGGTTGACTTATAAACTTCAAAACTGCATCATAAATTACGATTAAAATTCTCTTTAAGACACAATCTATGACTTTAAATTAACCGATTACTCTGGGCCGTAAAAAAAAAAAACAAAAAACCGTCAAGAATATATAATATGGAATTTAAAACTGCCTCAAAAATCACCCTTAAAATATTCATAACTCATCACCAGATAACCCTTTAAAAGTGAAATTCAAAATATAAAACAAAACACAGAAGCTACTTCATAAAATCAAAAAATTATACAGATCCCTCTTTGGGTAAAAAAAACAAAAAAAAACAGACAAAAAAAGTATGTTCACCTAAGCAATAGCCTCAATAAACAAGTTGAGAAAACCAAAACTTATCTCAAATCATCATCCAATCCATCTATATTATGAATCATCCTATTTATTCCTGATGAATATTTAATTAATTACCAGAATTTTTTAACAAAAACTTAACCATCCGTGGTCACTTTAACTGCCCAAAACATGGTTCACTCTACTATTCAATAGTCTAACGTATAGCACATTAAGCGTGGAAAAGCTTCCGCCACCAGCTCCTCTGTCTATATATATATAAAACTCGGTAATTTTGGCCCCGCCAGTGGCTGTGCCCCTTGACCCCTCTTGCTTATATTTCTGTCTCTTTCACTTCTATACTTTGTATAAAATGATCAAAATTTACAACGTAATTCTTAGACCGGTCCCCATTACATTTTATAACGAAAAATGTCCCAATTTTATATAATAATAAAAAAAAAATACAACCAATAATTTATACCATAAATTTTATTAATCTATCGAAACAACTTAACATACAGCTCATATAAATAATACGTTTTTTGCTTTCCATGATATTATTAAATTAGCAATATAATCTTTACATGTTTCTCCCTATGGTGGGATTTCTTATTCATCAACCAGCACAGTAATAAGAAGTGTATTCATTATTTCCAAAGAAAGTTTTCCTTTTATCTCCCCACCCAACCTATTTTTTTCTGCCAATTGTCGTTGTGTAACTTTCTTTCTTCATGACATCATTTCATCTGTTTAGCTTATCTTCTTCATTACGCTGTCGGTTTTTACTCGCAAACTGCGCATATTACCTTTTGCACTCTCCGCATAATAATCACGTGCGTACATTTCTGACCAAATGAATGTTCCACCTTACCTTCCAAACCCTGTTCTTTGATTTATTATCAATTCTTCAAACGCTTAAAATTCCTAAATTTACGGATATTGTTCCCATTTACAATTTTTTCATCTAATCTATTTTCAACTTCAACAGAGGGCTTGTTTTTTTTATATATTTTTTTCATCGCAACTGACTAACTTTAGTGGTCATTTAGCGATTAATTTAATGTGATAAAGAATGTTTAATGGAGGGGTAGTACTCATTAGTTGAGACGTACCAGGGGGCCGCAGTAATGGTTCGAAGTACCCTATTTTAATATCGCTGTCTTTTCTATAAGTTAGGATGTTTTTTGCGCAGCCCCACAGCTGTATACTGTACAGCCAGATCGATTTTAGAACTCTATTTTATACAATAGAGTTTTATTTCCTAACGATAACCCCGATCTTTCAGCTAACAGACACGACATGGCTCTAGTTTTAAATCTCAAAGGCTCGATTTTTTTTTCTGAATGTGGATACCTCAGGTCAGTCTAGCGTCTAAGTGCAGGCCTATATATTTTACGTTATTAGCATTTAGTATGACGACGTTATTTATTTTGGTTGGCAGACGTTCAATTTTTCGGTCTGTGAATGAAATATGCGTCAACTTGCTTTCATTGACTATTATACACCGTCGTTTTAGCGAAGTCTCTATGTACCCAAGTGACTCCTGCAGTTTTTCTGTGGCTGCGTTTTCGTACTTATCCACGGCCAAGATGGCTGCGTTATCCGCGTACAAAGCTACTTCTGCATTACACAGCATCAGGAAGTCGGACACGTAGATTAAGGTATAATATTGGATCCAGAACGCTCCCATGTGGGACCCCGGCGCTTGCCGGAAAAATATCGTGAGTATTCACCGCAGCTATTTTCATTCGGAAATATCCTTCTTTTATATCACACCCTATCGAAAGGCTGCTGGACATCCAAAAACGCAGCCGTACAAATATTCTTGTTTTCCAAGCTATTTTCAATAACCTTCGTTAGCTATACTGTTGTGGTGTTTACGAAAACCAAATTGAAAATCGGGAATAATTGCATTAGTAGATAATGTTTGAAACGACCGTTTTAAAATTAATTTTTCCAGTATCTTTGAGAGGGCATGAAGCAACGAGATAGGTCTGTATGATGATGAGACGACTTCAGACGGTTTACCAGGCTTCGGTACAACAATTATCTGCGAAAACTTCCCAGCCAGTGGAAAATGTTGGTAACAAAGGGCGGCGTTATATATTTGTGTTACAAAAATACAACATTTTTACGTGATAACTCGTTTAAAAGCTCCGCTGTGGTTAAGTCAAATCCGGGACTCTTTTTCCATTTTATGTTTTTGAAGAGTTGCTGTATTTCACTAGGGGCGACTAGTGTTATAGGTAGATTCATACGTTTTTGAAGAGTTGCTGTATTGCACTAGGGGCGACTAAAGTTATAGGTAGATTCATATGTTTTTGAAGAGTTGCTGTATTTCACTAGGAGCGACTAGAGTTATAGGTAGATTCATTTGTAGCGGAAAATCTGTGGAGTCAGCAGCATGAGGATTGGATGTAAATAGATCGTGAAAATAATTGGGGAAAAGCACTGCTTTATCGAAGTTAATACGAGCCCAACTACCGTCAGGTTTTTGTATAGGCGGAATACGCACAGGTGGCCGTTGAAAACGTTTGGTCGCTTTACACAGTGAGTAATCATCGTTCTTAGTCGGCGACGAACTCGATAGAAATGTTGCAAGCGTTTCATTTTAATTTCCACGCCGTACTTTACGCAGTTGTTTGGTTTTTCTGTTGCAACACATTTTTGTCGAAATCAGGTTTTATGTACCCTTTAATCGACAACCTTCTGCCCCACAAAAAAGAAAAAGTAATAGTGACACTTTGCTCTGCGTAATCAGCGCTTCTCTTTCTGATATAGTAAATAGCGTTTTTATTGCGTTTTTATTGCGGTTTAATATTATGGAGAATAAAAGCAAAAAATTACATATTTTAAATCGAAACGCTCCATTTGAATATTTCACAAAATACAACACGTACAAAATATTGATTTAATTTTTGGACCCTTAATTATCAAAAAATCATTCACCGCAATCAAAAAAATTTCCTTTTGATTAAACAGACGTTTCTTCATCGCCATTACGGTCAACGTATATTACTCGATATTTCCTCCCGGAAAAATAAAGTAATTACTCCGAAAATTTTAAATTCAAATTTAATGCATATTTAATAAATTCAAATATTTTAAAATTAAATTTAAAATTAACGGTCAAAGAATTAGAGGGGAAATTTATTTTAATTCACTTCGCTTAATACCTTCCGCATTTCCGTACTGATTTTAAATCAACACTGTAATATTTATTCCTAGTTGCGCGATTTTTCATTCAATTCCTCCGACCAGATTTTTAGTAATAGCGACCGACAGTATGAAAAGCAACGATTGTAAAAACAGTCATTATTAGTAAAAATTTTTATTAGTCTGCTTTTTCGTAATCACTTTTTCATTACTTTTTTGCCAAAGCTGCCCCGGTAATTAGCAGTAAATAACAGCTATTTACGAAGGAAGTATAAAAATAAAGGAATTTATTCTTATACTAAAATGTGTTCCACCAAATAAACGACAAACACATTACACATCCGCCTCAGTTAAATTACCGCCAAGCAAAAACTTTTCATTCTCCTCACCAATCACTAAACGTCTTTTAGTACCTTAAATTTTCTTCATGCATTACTAAAATAGTTTATTTTCAGAAAATGTTTTTTCCCTTACCACATTCTGTTGTATATTTTATTAAGTATAAAAAAAAATTAAACTATAATTTGTAAAATACATATTTAATTAATCTCCCCGCTAAACTCTTTTACTTGCTCTTTCTTTCTCGTTGTTTTTTTTTTTTTTTTTTTTTTTTTTTATACGTCATACCAGCACAACTTGCTGCAAACAACGGCGATATTGTAAGAAGAGGAACTAATAATAATAAAATCTAATGACTCCAGCGAGACATTAGGTTGTGAGAAGGGAAAAGGAGTAACACAATAAGATAAGAATGTTCAGAGGATCAATTATAGGAATGAACGCGTGCCGTGATTAAGAATAAGTACATGTTATTATGCAAGTAAATTAAAGTGAGGAATTAAGTGATCGGGATAGCATCCCGACACCATTTCCTTCTAAGTCGCCTTGGAGGATTATCTGGAAGACTGTCCGTATGCATCCTACGGATGACAGGATTGCTGCTACACTCGAATTTGTCAAACAATCTTTTGTACTGTGCAATGTGTGCATCACTGACATATGGGACCCTGAGGTCATTATGTAACGTCAAACTGGACACGTAAGGTGGAGCAGACGTGATAGTGCGGAGTATCCTGGACTGCTGCTGTTGAATTCTTCGAAGGTTGCTTTTACAAGTACTTCCATACATTTCAATTCCATAGCGCCAAATGGGAGCGATTGCAGCAAGGTAAATGATTCGTTTGGTAGTTAAGTTGAGAGCAGACTTCCGTCCCAAAAGCGGATGTAGCGACTTCGCGCGAGCAGCAATGGCTCTTCTGATTTGTGCCACGTGTATTCGCCAAGTAAGTCTCCTGTCCAGGTACATGCCGAGATACCGTACCGAGTTGGTTTGGGGAATTTGAGCGTTGCCAATTTTCACCGCTGGACAGCTAATTTTCCTGTTTGTAAACACGACGTGTTGACACTTGTTGGGGTTAAACATTATGCGCCAGCTCTGTGCCCATTCAGCCAGCTTGTCTAGGTGGTTTTGTACAGCAACGTTCGCGTACGTGACCACTGAGTTGGA
The DNA here is from genome assembly GCA_039619475.1 of Icerya purchasi. NCBI lineage: Eukaryota > Metazoa > Arthropoda > Insecta > Hemiptera > Monophlebidae > Icerya > Icerya purchasi. The sequence continues at coordinate 352,072,305 of CM077115.1, forward strand.
TGCGAGAATGGCGATATCATCAGCATACGTTGCTAGGATCGTCTGATTACTGATCGGTATGTCTGCCGTGTAGATTGAATACAAAAGAGGTCCGATCAGACTACCCTGCGGAACTGACGATAGAATCATTCCTACTTTTGAAAGACAACCATTGATATTTACGACGAAAGTTCTGCTGTTCAAGTACGACTGAAGTAACGCGTATAAATCAGAAGTGAGAAACTGCCTCAATTTACAAAGTAATCCAGGATGCCACACTTTATCGAAGGCTTGTGCAACATCCAGGAAAACTGCAGAGCATACCTCCTTCCTCTCCAGAGTTGACGAAATCGCATCTACCAACCGATGACACTGTTGCACTGTAGAATGTTTCCTGCGAAACCCGAATTGATGACTCGGTATAATACCGTGACTGGTTATAAGCGGCTGAATACGATTTAGGATTAATCTCTCTAACACCTTGGATAAGGAGCAGAGCAAGCTGATAGGTCTATAAGAGGAAACGTCCATTTTCGGCTTACCCTGCTTGGGGATCATTACTATTACTGACTTCTTCCATGCTTCAGGGAAGTATCCAGTTCGTAATATTCCATTGAATATGTAACACAACAGGGTAGCTGCCTTCGGTGGGAGTCGTGAGATAATTTCGCCAGTGATGTTATCTGCTCCAGGGCTTTTCCGTAGCGGTGCCTTGCGCAGACATTCGAATACCTCTTTCGGCGTAAACATTTTTGATCTTCCTAACGTGCAGGGAACCTTTGACATACGTTGCATCAGTTCTGAGCGCTCAATGCGCATATCTGGATGCGGTGTGAAAACTGAGCTGAGGTGTTCTGCAAATGCGTTTGCCTTATCCTTATCGGTTTTGGCCCAACTGTTGTCTACTTTTATGTTGAATTGTTCCTTTTCGTACTATAGCAATTTCTTCGTATTGTTCCACAAGGCTGCGGTATCAGTGTTCATTGCTAACAGATTCCTTTGAGTCGTTTCGTTCTTATACAGGCTGATTTTAGTTCTTAACGCATTTTGCAGAGCTGCATACTGTTTCTTTAACGATGGGTAGCGACTGCGCTGCCACTTCTTCCTGGCTGCCCTGGTTTTTTTAATTAACTGTCTAATCTCGACCGGAATGAATCTGACTCGCCGTTTATCCGAGGTATAACTAGTCGAGTCATGGCAGGCGCGTACAATTAGATTGGTAAAATTTTTGACCGCTAGGTCTATGTCCTCTTTATTCTTTATTTTAATTCTTAAATTGATATTACTTTCGATTATGCTACAAAGGAGGTCCCAATTTGTGGACTTATTAACCAGTCCTTGTTGGGTGGGTATACACCTCGGACGTACGTCTACGACGGCAACAACTGGAATATGATCTGAAGAGAGGTCATTAACAGTACTACATTCTCTGCTGTATCTTTGTAATCCACGGATGATAAAAAAATCCAATATGTCTGGAAGTCTATTATCATGCGCAGGCCAGTACGTGGGCGTCATTGGTGAAAGGACGGCAAGTGAATTACTCCGCAGGCACCTATCAAGCTTCTTCCCAGCCCGATTAGTTAGCCTAGAACCCCACGCGAAGCTTTTCGCGTTATAGTCACCACCGCATATGAACTTATTTCCTAAGTTGTTAAAAAGACTGTTGAGCTCCACGTCTGGTATTGCGAATCCTCCGTGGCAGTAAATTGCCGCCAAGGCGATTTCACCTGCGAATGTTTCTATGTTCACGGCAACGACCTGATAGGCATATGTGCTTCGGGAAAAATTTTCATATTGCTTATATCCACTTTTGACCAATATCATGGAACCACCGTGGGCCGTGCCATCAGGGTGGTGCGCAGTGTAAGCGTTATATCCGTTTAGCTTAAAGCTGTGACTTCTTACGAGATGCGTTTCCACGATCAGTACAACGTCAACAGTATTAAGCTGAAGAAAAATCTCTAATTCTCCTTTCTTTGGAGCAATGCCATTGGCGTTCCATAGCATAATCACTAGTGACTGACGAGAGATGTTATTTATTTCATTTATCATTAGGATAGTAGTTTTTCAATAACCTTAGTTAGTAAGGAGATTAATGGATTAATTACGCTTTTAAATTCGTTCAAAAATGCAGATAGCATTGAGGACATATCAGCATTGTTTCTGTTGCTGTTATTACTGGCAGTGGTAATACCATCGTCGGTGTAGCAATTTTTACTGTTACTCAGATGTCCTCTGCTGGATACATTATTTAGATCTAAATCTACGCGTTTAGCTTTAGCAACATTGGCATAAGTCCTATTATTATTTACTACACTAGAACACGTATTATTTTTATCATTTATTTTCTACCGAACTTGTTTTTTTTTTATGACGAAAAAAAAATCGGTAAATCCAAATTTGCACAAGTAAGTTGGGGTAAACACACAGAGTAGGGCTAATCGGTGTTTGTTAATGATAATTTTCAGTTATAAATTTAAACGCTAAAACTCTTTCGATAGTCTGCTTTTAAAATGTAATTTGAGATTACGAGATCTGTTCGAAAATCGATTAGTTTTTCTTTCGGATAATCATCATCTCGGATGTTTTCTAAATTACATTGAAATGAATTAATTATTCATTTTCCTGAGATTTTTAACTCTCCAGAAGCGAAATACTCATCAGATAACCTCTTCTGTTAGCACTTCCAAATGATCGGTTATTTCTTTAAGAAAACCAAAAAAATTACAAACTTTAAAACGATTCTGTCTAAGAAGAAAAAAATTGAAAACTTGCTTTTCAGAATTCTCTGAACCCTGAGATCAAAATTTTTTTTGAAAGTAATTAACGTTTCTTAAATTTGTCACAATATATTTAATTTTTCTTGAAGACACATAGTATATATTTAATTCATTTGTTGCTTGTAAAAATAGCAGCAAGATTAATCAGCATTTGTATTCATTCCTGTAACTCGAGCTAATCAAATAAAATACATCCCCCTATCTAGATTACTTTTTGAAGCGTTATCAGAAATTTACGTTTTCTTTTTTTTAAGACAGATATTTTTTTTTTTTTTTTTTTTTTAAATTTTTCGACCCAGTACAAGCTGCGATACAAGGCAAGCCATCAATTCTCCTAACAACCAACTGGTTTTCATTTGCCCGAATACCTACTTTCTCACTACGCTCTAATTTTATTCAACATTTTTATTATTTATTTATTCGTTTTTTTATTTTATTTTCATTATATATATATATATATATATATATATATATATATATATATATGTGTGTGTGTGTGTGTGTGTGTGTGTATGTGTGTGTGTGCGTGTGTGAATGCATGTGCGTGTGTATGTGTCAATATAAAGTATAAAGTACAACATACATTCTATAGCAAAAACCATACCTTATACGTACAAGGTTACCACTTACAAAAATTCCCCCAAAAATTGTGAATCTCAAATTTTTATTCTAAAGCTAAAATTAAAAATTTATGAATCACGGACTTTTTCCTTAAGTTGTAAGCCAAAATATATACAAATTCAAAATGCTAAGATTAAAATCTTCACTAATGATTATATTTAAGCAAAAACGAAATGCGGAAATTGAAATGATTTCAAAAATTACGATATGACACACTTAGGTATAAAAAGACGTACGTCACACACAATAGATGATTAAAAAAATTTGAACACACTTTTACTGCGATAGAACATAACCAGTCAATTTGTAAACTTCGATAAATATCTGCTTATTGGCAAAGTAATATACGAATGCACATATAATCTACTGTTTATTTAACGATTCGTCTCTATATATATCACTTCGTAATATAGTCCCCCTGTTTAATATATAATTAAATATGACGTTATCGTTTGATCGGAAATCAGTCAACTACTACTATTTCTGATCATTTACATCGATATTTAACTTAAACAGAATATCCGGAAAAGTCACATTTTATAAATCAGCATTCTGTAATTATTTCAGATATTTAAATTACTATTTTTATATAACTCGCTGGTAGAGGAAATTCTGGTTTATTTTTCTAGTATTTATTATCTATTAATTTACTTAAGATTACGAACTGTTTATTAATATTGCAATTTCTATTTTGTATTAAAACACCATTTTAATCTAATTAAAATTAGACATTACACAGAATGGCCCAACGCAAGTGTTGTAACATTGAAGCATTTTCACTGGTTTTATTTTGCATCATCTAGTTGTTTTACTTTTAAATACATTAATGGAGCAGCACCGAAGAAGTCCCATACACATTTTAAGTGAAATCAAATTATCTCCCTATACATCATAGGATTTGTTATTACAAGACATACATAATGATGCGGCTACTCCGGCATAAAACTTGTCTTAAAAAGTGCCGTTTAGTTAATGAAAAATTATTATTTTGTTCACGATCAGATTGATTTTCTGTTTCAGGATTTCTGTACACTTAAAAATTGGGTAGAATATTAGGGACCCGTTCAATTATAGAAATTCGATGATAAATCACCGAATTGGAAAACTAACGATTTTCCGTCACATTTTACTTATGCTTGCGTGCGATGCAACCAAATTATTACAAAATTTTCCGCACTCCAGTCTTTTTTTCAGCCCGTCTCACTTTTTATATTGCTGATCATTTTCTATTCGTTTTTTTAAATGTTTTTAAAGTGAATTTTTTCTAAGCCGTTATTTAGTAAATAAAGGAAAAATTTTGAAACCGAAAATTGACAGAAATTTCATAAAGAAATATTTACTTTTTCCTTAAATGATTATATTATCTATCCGCTCGCTGAAATCACACGGGGAGAAGTTTATACATTTGTTTTGAACATCAATTACGTCAACAATATTCTTCAATCAGCATACGCCGTATTAGGAATCAGATTATAAATTTCTATTTATATCCGCCGTCAATCGTTATCAATGCACACCGATATATTAAGACACGTAATAGTATTATCATTAAATCGCGTTAGTAGTGAATTCCCTGGATATTATTAAAGAATGCGCAAGCAAAGCCACTCTACATCGCTCCCAACAAGGTAATGTTTTTATATCAATCATCAGCAGCACTGCCAGTGAAAGTTGCACATTACACAATGATGAAATGCAGATATTCCGTTCGCAGTCGTTAACAATAAAAACATCTGACGTCATCGTATTTACAAAAATGAATATACATTTTGAAAATTAAAATTTGAAAGATTAAACTCTTTTATCTTACTAAATAAATGTTCACGTCTTAATTAGTTCTACAGCTTTTAAAGTCCTTTAACAAAATGTAACGAACGCGGATCAAGTATTACACACGCACACATATATATATAATATATATACAACTTTACCGGTTATACTAATCAGGAAATTTACTAACGGAAATTAACATTTTTTTTTCTTATTTATCATATATGCAACAGGTAAACAACTAAATATGAATTTTCAATTATATCTGAACACGAAACTCCATCAACGCTGTTTCTTACCTTTAATTAGCGAACTAAACTATTTTGATTACATGTAAAGCTGAATATAAATTGATATCTAATCTACGGATTACAAATTACATAATTACGTACACATTTTTTTTCCTTTTTCAACTGTTATTAATAACAAAAAACTTGTTTTTTTTTTTTCATTTATCAACGTTGTTACCTTCACGCGAATTCTTTCTAAAACTTTTTGATACACTCCAATGGAATGCAGAGTTCATTTTTTACGCGAAAGATGCGATAAACCGAGAACACATCATGAAATATATAGAAGTTTTTGTTATAAATTTTATCAGTTTTCTCTGTACTTCTCCATCGGACAATGTATCGGAAAATTAGAAATTCACATTTGTTCTTCCGGAAACGCAGCAGAGCTTATTGCAATTGGTATATTAACTCCATCAATAGTTATCACATACATGGGCGTCGCCAGCGGGGGGCAGCTGCCCCCACCCTGGAGCATTGAAATTTTTTAATCAACTGGCCATAATGAGCATTCATAGGCGCGTAATCATGAATAATTTGCCAGAAACCCACGGAAATTATGTTTTAATTAAGATTTTATTCTTGTTTAATAAAATATTAAGCCTTTACGACTTATAAATTTTATTTTTTCTATAAATCATATCCATTTTCTATCATCTTGCCCCCCCCCTGGCGGCTGGCAACTCATCTTGCCCCCCCCCCCGGCGGCTGGCAACTCATCTTGCCCCCCCTTGGCCCATCGGCTGGCGACGCCCTTGATCACATATTAATAACCAGTAAAATTATTAATCTTGTGTCCATAAGATATGTCAACAACGATAAAATATTTAAAATATAACTCTATAATTTTTTTAACTGTTAACAAAATATAACAATCGATACTCTTTTTTCATTTTTTTTTGTTAAAGCCTAAATAAAATCGAATCCACAAGGCTTTCTTTATCTGATAGAAATTCTTAAAAATAGAAATAAAAAAGTATTTATTCAATTTGAGAAGAAAAAAAAAGAATTTTTTTTTTGGGGGGGGAATGTTAATAATTAGTGTAATAATACATTAACACTTTTTTTTCTTTATTTATAATAATAAACGTGGTTTGTAGATCCAAGCAATTTTTTTTAACCTACTAGTCTAGTTTCGGTGAGAATTACATTTGTATCATCAAGAATAACTTCGTGATGTGCCACGTAGTTTATACACATTATATTACTGGTCCTAAGATACTCGGACGCATTTCTAACCCGTTAAACGACAAACATAAAAATGCTTTTACACCGCGGTTGCGAATATTGACATAATAAAGAACGAGTGGGCGCATTAAGAGTAATATCTGAAAATTAGGAATCGGAAGCTATGACTGTTTAATCTCCCACATCCAGGCCCTTATAATAATTTTGGGTTAGACGTAAATATTAAAACCGTTACGGTTATTAATCTGATGTTCCATAGTGAAACTAAATAATGAACTTATATATGAACTTCAGATTTGATATAAATAAATTATAAACGCAAAAACACGCGAAATAAAACAATTATAAATATATAATAAATAAACTTCTCGATAACAAACAAAAATAAGTATAAAATAATTTTCTTTAATAAATTAAAATAAATAGCTCAATTTAAAGAAACGTTTTTGGGCATAGTCCATCGTCAACTTACAATGCAGAGCACACTCAAATAGAACTAAAAACATACTGCCTATTTAAGCGTACTCTGTATTATTAGCTGATGATGGGCTATGCCCAGAAACGTTTTTGTTTGTTAAATTGAGGTATTTATTTTAATCTATTAAAGTCAATTTATAATTATTTTTGTTTGTTATTAAGAGATTTATTTATCGCATATTTATAAATATAAACAAACAGATTATAAACTTATCTATATAAAACAATTATATTTAACCATGATTATCAATCGAGTTCTGCAAAACTAGTCGACACTTTTTAAATATAACTGTTTTATTTTGTACGTTTTTGTGTTTATCATTTATTTATACCAAATGTTACACGGCTATATCTTCTGTTTCTATTAAATTCAAGATTCGTTCGAATCCTCCTGATTAATTTAATAAGCATACCAACTTTATCATTACGGTACAAATAAGGTTCTTTGATATATTCCGAATAGGTGTTTCCAAATCAAAACGGTAAATAATATATAAAAAATTTAATTTAAAGAAATTTTAATACGAATGGTCATCTCCCTTTTCATTACGTGGCGTAAATAACCTCAGCACGTTCTGCTCATAAACAATCATTCTTTCATCCTCTTATCATGTTTTCGTTTTTCCCTATCCTCATCTTCCTACTGCTTTTGCATAACTCTGATTCTTTTACTGGTGTTCCTAATTATGTTCTCTTCGAATGATCGACTTTTTCGGCTGAACGTTCTTCTAGCTCTAAAGAATACTTGTACGCATCTTTTTCTTCCCATCTCTGTTAGGTAATTCCCTTATTAGACTCTTTTTTATCCTATCCATTTCTGACTCGATAGTAGTCTGACATAGTTTCCTTTGTTACTGAACTAATGACCTTCATTGGCGCACCCAAAAAAAAACAAAAAAAACTAACACAGTGCGCAGTTAACGTTTATTTTTCAAACAGCTCTCTCTCGTTCTCCAGTTCTCGCTCTCTTTCTTTTTAGCGAAGCATAATTAACTCGTTGCATTCATAGTTGCCCTACCTCGAAAACTCGGGATTTTTTGCTGACCACTTAATGTTACTCGATCAAGTAACGACAAAGAGAAGACGTCATCCGAGAAATCGAAATAAAATATAACCGAAAATTAATTTTAAATCGGTTAACGTCGATAGATGGTGCCAAAATCCCCATACCAATATACAAAAAAACTCGCCATGATCGAACCGGCAAAGCCTAAGCTGTTAATTTCCTATAATTCTTATAGAAATGTCGGTTTCAAATAGATGTGTTATTTTCAAAAAATAAAATAAAATAAAAGCGTACATTTTTTTTCGTGAAGAAAAGAATAAATTCCGTTACAAAACAACGATCTCGCCCACAAAGTTTTTCCGCAAAAAACTTTTGCCCGATAATAATACATACATCGAGAGATTTTTATTACTATTTAACCATCAATTTCCTCACAAACCTTTACCGTTCAATGTGATGTCGGTGTCCTTCAAAATTTTCTCGCCATTCGCTATCAATACGGAAGATCACGAGCACAACAGCAGACATAAACGGAATAAATCATATCGCGATAAAAACTGCATTAGAATATTAATAACTTCAACTCGACACAGATACCTAGTCCATTGTCACTTTCATACGATGGTAACCCGATTCTTCACTGACCTAGCAGGAAGAATGCCAATTGCACTCGTTGCTCTACTATTAACAACTGCGTGACATCGTAGGAGCGATTCGTCGTGGCCCAACTTCTCACAGATGAGATTAAAAAGCTAGCTCGCGCTATTTCCGGTACTCGACTTTTACGGAAAACGTTCAGGCGATAGTGTCGAACGAACGACCGAAACCGGATTATTTTCCTTTCGGTAACGTGTTATTATTAGTAATAATAATTCGCGTTCTATCTTTATTCTTCGACGGTTCTATTCGTAACGGATGTTGGCAGTTGTTAGGGTTACTTTTACTTACGTCCATTGTTTGAAAAAACCTAACAATCCTGTACCACATTAACGCGTTAAAGAAGAGATCTCTGGTATTTATTAGAAATATACCAAATCTATTATAAAAATAATGAAAACCATATCTCGAAAAAACGTAAATCAAACACTCGCAAAATTGTAACTATATTTTTTTTTAATGGATTCGCGTAATTTTTCAACCATCCCTAAAAGGAATCTCAATATCCATTGCACGCAAAGACAAGTTTTCCCCGAACTGTAACATGTTGCCGAAGTTGGTTTTCGCGTAAGCATTATCGTTGATGCTCTTTCCTCTGTACTCGATCGCTGGAATCTCGTTTCGAATGCGGCAGTCGCCAGAGATATCCGAAAAATAATAATAGTTCACGAAACATATCAACACGCACAAAAATGGGCACAGAATAGTACGATCACTGGCAGAAAGAACAGATTGCACTGCAAACTCAACATCATCAGAAGTGGTTGTTTAATCGTTCGTGTGTGAGCTCTCCGTTAAGAACGCATGTGTTTCATTCCGAATCAGTGGCAACCGTGTTGCCTAAAAAGTAGAACATGCTGCGGTTTTAAAATCGCCTGTGCGCGCTCACATTTATTCAAAGCAATGTGTTTGAGATATAAGCGATTAAAAAATAGCTTGTACCGGCTTGGCCTAACCACAAATAATGTTTAGCGGATGAAATTTGAAAAACACCTAAAAAGGTTGGAGTAAAAACCCTCTCTCGCTACAAACGATTTCCACGACGAAAAAAATCTCCAACCATATTTTCTTCGAGTGTCCTTCCCCCCTCTCGTCTGAGCGTGCAATTCTCTATTCTAGCTTGCTGTCCCTTGGATGTCCTAGCCCTTATTGCACTTCGTACATCCTGTCACTTCTTCCCTCACAGTCCATTATCCCTGTTCTTGGTCCCTTCATTCTGGCTATTTCTAACCGAATCAGTATTTAGTTGACCCTCTATTTTTCCTGTCGCTGCTGGGTGAACGTCCTCTGTTGACTTGCCCGTAATATAGATAGAAAAAAAAAAAAAAAAAAAACCTCACACCGAATTGCTTCAGCTGAAAAAAGTGAACTAACAGGATAAATAGAAACTTCCAGAAAGAAAAATGATGGAAAAAGATAATTTTACTGACAACCCAGGAAATGCTAGCCGGGCTGTGTAACCTCCGGGGATTATAGTATTTATAAAAACCTTTAAAAACGTATTTCTTTTCACGTGAAATAATTGCAAATTTTTTTAAAATACACAATCCAGTAGCAAAACTGCGTTTAAAAAAAAAACCGACCCCGGATGATATGAATAATAAAAAAATGAAATGTAAATAGCAAAAAAAGGAACAACGGTAACAGTTGTAATATCATTTTAACATTTGAAACCAACTGAAATGGCAATACTTGTACAAAATGCTGAAACGAAAAAATAAATCTAACCGGACAAAGAGAGATGGGGCTCCACCATTTCGTATGATAATTATTAATTCTGAAAAAAAAGGGGGGGTGAAAAAACAGTCTAAATTTAAAATAACAGTCGGAACATCTCCATCCGCAGTACGGCAGCACCTGAGACTCCATCTTAATACATTTTTTAATTTTTAAGGGTTTTTCTTCTTTTTTTTTTTTTTATTTGTACTGATTTTTATTACTTTTTTATATTGGTAGTTACCGGGGGGGGGGGGGGGAATAATTTCATTCTGAAACTTAATTTTAACTGTTTCTTAAATAAAAAGTATAGCGACGCGTCTGGCTTTTGTTTCATTTACGATCGCAAAAAGGAAAATAGTTAATTAATTTCCTTAAACAGTTAACAAAAGAACAGTTTCGATTAAAAACCACCGATTATAAACCTATTAACAGAGATCATCCCTTTATGTTTGGAACTTGAAAATTGTTGTAGTACGCGCCGTGAAAAAAGCCTATCAAGGTCAAACAACTATGCCCTAACCTTCTCAGTTGTCAGGTTGCCCGGCATCATGTTTTACACAGAATCATACAATGCCAATAATCTAAACAACCATAATAACAGATGCGGGGCGATAATGTGAAATTCAACGTTACGATTTTCGCGCGGTACTTTATTTAATTCATGATGCATACACTCAATTTTTGTGGCGCCGCTTAGTGAAAAAGGCTCCAAAAAATTGTGAAAAATCTGATCGTACAAAACACGTGGAAAAAAATAACCAAAAAAATCTGGAAATTATACTGCCAAAAAGAGAAGTCAAACAATTCGTTTTTTGTTTTTTTTTTTTTTTGAAACATCTTGTAAAGTTGGGAATAAGTGCGTATGTTGCCGAAGAAAACTCGTATTTTAAGCGATTTGTCAGCTTACGGTGTTAAAAAATATATTGAAAAGTATGACTATACAAATTGTTTACATAATTCATATTATGTTACCGTTAAATTATTTTTCATATTATTATTAGGAAGCACAGCACTTCAACTAGCGTTTCGTTTTACAGCGGGACACTTCAGAACCTGATTAATATTAAAGAAAAAAGTTATTTTTAAACTAGCGAGCTCTGGAATAAAATTAACGGCTTCCACACTAAACCGAAAAGCCATACAAAAAAATCTACTATTACAATAATGTCAGAACCAGGACAAGTCGAAAACGACGCACTGATGTGACGTAAAGCCAAAAATTTTATTTTTATAATAAAAAATACTAATAAAAATGTTTAATTAGTTGCATAGCGAAAAATTACTTTTTTGTTAATTTTTATGTTTTTTTTCTTTTTTCCCTGAGAGAAGAAGACTCATTGTCAGTCGAGGAATTCTGTAAATTTGCGAAAAATTGAGTTTGTCTTCATTAAGTCTTGGTTCTTTTTTCCGCTTTTTTAGTCTTCAGAAACATAATAATAACGCAGCAAAAATTTTTTCAACTTGGAAAAAAAAAAATAAAATGAAGCAAGAATACACTTTGAAGTTAACAAAAATAGGATAATTATTCATTTTTCCGCTAAAAGCGATGTCATCATCGCAAAATTTTTTTACAATATTTTTCTCGTAATACTAATGAAAGTTTCGAGTAAAATAATAAATACGGAATTTTTTTTGTGATTCCAATAAGTTAGGTTGAAAGAGTTTGAATGTGTATTAGAAATTTATTCAAAAATAATCATTTCGCAAATCGTTAGATAAACGTAAAATAAACTTCACAATTAACGCAGAAAATCGGTAGCGCGGGATATAATTCGATCAGAAATATTTCATTCAGAAATGAAAAATAAAAGAGCACAGGTCAAAAAAATTTTCAGAGTACATTTGAAGATCGTCAGAGATCGAAAGTCACGAATCGTTAAAGGAAATTGTAATCAGTAATGTAAAAACAAATAGCGATGATATATGAGAGACAGAGTTGGTTGAGAAATAATTTTACTTATATAATTAAATATATACGTAACTATAATTATAACCCAAATGTATATATAATTAACTATTACAGTAATTATATTATTAAAATAAGTAATACACTAACTATAAGCAACTCAATATTTTACACGATATTGCAAGTGGTGACTAAATATAGACATCACCCTTGCAAGTATGAATTAATATGTTTATCCTTTTCTTTGTTTTTCTTAAATAGGAGCAAATATGAATTAATATGTTTATCCTTTTCTTTGTTTTTCTTAAATAGGAGCAAATATGTACAAATATGTTTTATGTATGAAATTCACATAATAAACTTGCCCCATCGGAGACGTCCAAACTGGGGAACCAAAAAAAAAAAAAAAAAAAAAAAAAAAAAATGTTAGACCGCCACAGCACATTTTATACAAATAAAAAAAAAAAAAAAACTTGGTAATTTATTATCGAGTAAAGCACATTTAAAAAGTGCATTTATTTTTCGATTCAAACGTTTTTTTTTATCAAAACCAGCGTTCGTCTATTTTTAATTGTTTTCCTGGTTTCACAACAAAATTCCCGGCTTATTGCTGGTGTTGAGTGGCTACCCTGTGTATAATGTCAAAGCGTCAAGATTAACAGTTTGGAAAAAAACATAATTCGCAAATAACAAAAAGTACATTCGAATAAAAAAGTTTTGTGGGGAAAATGTACTTTTCGATGATTATGAAAGGTCTCTTTCCGTAAATTTCCCGAATTCTTCTAACTTAATTAAACTGCAAGAATAGAATAAAAGCGTATTAGATATTAATATCTACTGTTCGCGGGAAAAAAGCATAATAAATGGTAAATTTTCCCAAACAAAAATGCAAGAAATACTATTATATTTTCCTTTGTTCGGCTATTATTTTAAATTTGAGTTTTCTCCTAAAAAACCATTTTTTCATCCGGATTAAAATTTTTATTTTATAAATTTCTGGATACACGTTCGAATCCCATTAGCGCACATTAAAACATCAAAAAATTTCACTTGCGCTGGATTAACGTTTAAAGTTGACGCCCCTCCCCAAATACAACAACAATCCGGAATATAAAATCTACAATTAAGGGGGGGGGAAAGGCAATATTTAACGTGGAATGGATATTGTGGAAACAGAATTGCCGACGCATACGGTTTTTGTAGCGATTAAAACTTGATAAATTTATATATTACTGTACTAATAAAAATGAGTAGTAATGGGAAATTTCCAAATTCTAGCTCAATCGATACAAAATTAATCATTGACCAGCACACGAATATCCTCTGCGTGAACCTATAAATCCTCATCCGGCTCATACTTCTAAAACACATTCTATCAGCATGCGCCACCATTACAAATACACTGAGACAAAAGTCCGAAATCGCTAATGTACGGATATAGGAACGCGTTTTTTTTTTTTTGCTTTTTTTCGTATTCTCACAGGACGAAGGTCACTTATAGGACATATGTCTGGCATAAAACGAAGTAGAGAAACGAAATCGAGGAATCACGGGATTTTGAATTCAAACAGACACGTTGTTTTTCTCCGCGATCCGTGGATGCTCCTTCAAAATCGAAAACTGGTTCTAGCGTCTCGTCCTAGTTCATACGGACCAGCAGCTCCGGAGGTAAGAAAAATCATCGCCATATGGCAGCGGCGACTGATCGGGACAAGCGAAACAATAATGGTTTTTTCCTTTTTCCTCGTTGCAACGGCCGCCGGATAACTCGTATTCAACAAGAAAACCAACTCGGTAACAGCAGCTGGCATGTGCCGTATGTCCTCAATGCGCATGCGTCGCACAGAGCCACAAACACTTCCTCAAACTGACTCATTCAAGGATTTCTTGCCGATGATCTAGTTAATGCAGTACGGCGACACACACACTCGATGATATCGTCGTATTTCTATCATAATAATTATCATCGCTAGCGCATCACCGCTTTATTGTCCGGTAAATTCCTATTTTTATATGCGTAATTCAAATTATTCCCCATGACATATGTGCATAAGAAAAAGGAATACTTTCGTACATGTAGATAGGTGTGCACATTCCACAAACTCGACAGCCGTACATTTTAGCATCACGTACTTGCAGCGACTCTACACATTTGCTATGCATAGTTTTACGAAAAAACCGGGTAGTATAAATTACGTGACGAATTAGGAAGATGCTAAAAAGAGAAACAAAAAAAAAACATCAAACAACCATGTAAATTGGCGTCGGAAGTAAGAATTCTCTATATTCGACAGCATTTATTTCGCGCTACGGTTCAAATTGGATAGTTGCTACGACGAAACGTGGGATAAGCGAAGATCATTTTAATTACTGCACCTGGGGAAGGAATAAAAAAAACAAAAAAAAAACATTACCTATGGCCACGATTTTCAAAAATGCAAGTCAAAAGTATAGCTGATACAACTTTAATAAGCTTTTTACACACTTCCATCTGAACGGGATTTTTTGTTTTAGTTTTGTTTTTTTCCACGCGCTGAAATCAAACCACTAAATTAAAATAAACAACCAAGGTAGCTTGTTGTTGACACCATTTAACGTTTAAAGTAGCTTCGGGAAAACGCTTCGGAAATTAAACCACGTTACGGAATGAGTCAACACTCAGCGCCGGCATAATAAGCAACAATCGTATCGCACACCGTACGAGTTATGTTGGTTACTTTCTGTCATTTGAGTTAGCGATTATTCACATTGCGTGTCCTTCTTACGAGTAATACGGATGAATAGAAAATTAATGTGAAATAAAAAATTAGGTAACTCCGCTTGCTTGGTATTCCACTACGTAAACTTTTGAATAGAAAATCTTAAAAAATTGACTTGATAATTTTTATGTATTTTATTTTTATATACAATTTTGAAACTGAATCGCTTCAGCGAGCGTTTAATAATCGTTTACGCTTAGCGCTCTCTTTGAAAACAGAAGTACAGAAAAACAGAAGGGAAAAAGAGAGGAAACGTTGCTACTATAAAAGTTAAGCCAAGAAGCTAGGAATATATAAAATAACATTTAAAATTCTCTCTATTCAAATTGAAAGAGTATTGTGATAGCGGTTTTCTTTTCGCATAATCAAATCCCTGTACACTGTCGGATTAGTGCAAAACTTACTACATCTGATATAACAAATATCAAAGCTAACTGCCATATTTCAGTCTGAAGTTCCGTATTATTCCGAAGTCATAGGGAGGAAATCGATACATTCGAACACGTATCAGAGTTGACTGGATTCATGTAGATGTAATCCAAAATTCATGCCTTCGTCTATGCCTCGGTGCTCTTAAATCTTCTCCTATTCCAGCTGTTCTTACTGAATCTAATACGCCACCTCTCTTTCTACTCGCACATCCTATTTCGGCTATCGTTTTCTTACTAAGCGTCTTCACTCACGTTCTCTACTCTTATCTATTCCTACCTTTCTATTTCTAGGAACTGGCGTTTCACACCTAGAAAACCCCCTATTTTATCCCTCGTCTTTCCTCTTCGGCTTAGTTCGTTTTTCTCTTACGCAATTTCCTTTGACAATATCTGCTATTCCTCTTTTAATTTCATCGAACTCTGCCATCCTCCTAAAATGTTTACTATACCTACGCTCCCCAAATTTCTTCTACCGGCCCTAATTAGACGGGAATTCCACAGTGCTATCAATTCTCAATTTCCATTTCATGTAACCGTATTTACAGATGGTTCGAAAAGGTCGGGTGGTGTCGGTACCTATTTTATCTTCATGATTCCGATTTCTCAGAATCTTTCCGTCTACCTCTTTTCTGTCCCGCATTCATTAACGAATTAATGACTATCCTACGTTCCATTATTTTCAGTTTCTCAAAAATTAATTGTCTTCTAAATTCTTGACCAGCTATTCGGACATTTTTGATAATGAAACGGCGCAGACTCCTTAGCTCGGATTGCTGCTTCTTCCCACTTATTTTCTTAAGAAAAATCTAATTTTCTAATTCCCTTCCGCCGTGTAAAAGTTTTCATCTTAGCTTTTTTGATCGGATATGTACGTTTCCTCATTTTCTAACAATTGTTCTTTCTACCTGTCTGGTCAACCTAGTCTTCCTGCTAAATCGTGGTTCTATTCGTTTCCTTTACTTCGTCGTTCTGTTGTTGTCTCCATTATGAGTCATACTCTACTATCTTCCTTTCGTTTTCGTTTTTCGTTGATTTCTTCTCCATATTGTCCTCTCCAATGTATTTATTAAGCGTTAATCTCTTCCTGTCGAGCGTTCCGCTTTCTATTCTAATTTGTTGCGAATTGATATTCCTACTCCGTATTGCGATTCCTACATCCTGTCTTTTCCTTTTCCACACATCGTCTCCATTGTTTGTTCCTTCCTACTCTAGCAACGTCTAACTACATCAAAATATAACTGATTCATTTACTTTTCTAATTGTTTCTGGGCGAAATTCCCTGGTTGACGAGTCCAATAAAAAAAAAAGAAGAGCTAAATCATTATTGTCTATTTAAGATGTAGGGGGAATATCCGCGATAACTGAAGAACCGGCAAATTTCAAAAACCGACGATAAAACAAAAATTATGCTAACGACCATGTTTTCTTAGGTGACCGCTCTCCCTGAAAGGGTATCGCAGTGAATCAGAACAGTACAAAACATCACGTTTCAGATGACGACAAAAGTAATATGTTAACACGGCTTACAGTTTTAATTGCCACGTAGTTCTATTCCTACCTCCTGAAAAGGGTTTTTAATACCAACAAAAAAAAAAAAAAAAAAAAAAGCTTGCAAAAAAAATAAACAAATAAGATACGTTTATTGTATATACTGTATAACTTCTTAAATCCAGAATTGGGCATTAATCGAAATAAATTATTCGAATAACGCTTAATCAATACTAATTTATTCATTAAATGCGACAATTATATGTTGACTATTATTCATTAATTGATTAATTGTACACGATAGGATAGTAATGCCAAATTGATTTTGAGAAGAAACAGCTCAAACCCGGCGATATAAACAAATATACTTTTTTAATTACGTTAATTTTTTGATTCCCTTTTAACATGTTTAGTACGATTATAATTACTTTTATTGCTGTATTAATTAAATAATAAAACCACTTTTAAATTTACAAATGCATCGCATTATCTGACTGAATTCAATATTCTTCTTCTTCTAGAGCCGTCTTCACTATCGAAGGTTGGGGCGTCCACATCTTTCACTTCTTTGATCTGTGCTTACCGATCTCGTGCCAAACGGAAAAGTCTTCCGATCTCGATAACAGACACCTATTTTTTGGATGTTGGAAATCCGGCACGTCCTTCTTCGGCCAACACCACGAACACCTTCTACTGCGCCCGTCAGTATTTACTTCGACTCCCGCATCAAATGACCCAGATAATTAATTTTCCTTAATTTTATTAATCTGTTTAGTTCACGGTCTTTACTCATCGTAACTTCTTTATTTGTAATGTTTGTGTCCATTGTATTGCAAGTAATCGTCCATACAGCCATATCTTCTAATCGTTTTATTTGTTCCGCATTTAATGTCCAAGTTTCTGTCGCCCATAATAGCGTGGAAAAAACATAGCAGTGAACTATTCTCCGCCGTAATTCAAGTTTTACATCATGAGCAAAAACGACAAAAACATCTCCAAAAGTTATAAACGATATTATATTCTTCAAATTATCATCATTAACGATTTTTCGTAACGCCACGCCGCGCGCTATTAGTGACAAAAATTTCTTGATGTCGCACCGAACGCAATAAAAACTGATCGAAAAACTGGCGGTGTATTTTAAACCAAACCGGCAGCTTTTTGAAGCGAGTAAATTTTTTAAACGAATTAGATCAATTTTCACTCGAAGGTGGTATGTTGAGGCTGCAGATCGTGCAGAACTAGCACGTGCCGAAAGCATCCAACAAGCTACATCCTTTGTAAAGCAGTAATACCAGCGAAAAAAATAATCAAGGAAAAAGCGGATATGACCAGAGAAAACTTTTTTTTCCCGCGGCTAGGAAGCAGTAGCCCAATTCTCGCTATCAACTCTTGAACAAATTCCAGCAACACGGGAAATCAGTATCAGTTCATTCAGTTCCACTGGTAAGCCACATACGAGATGATGATGTCTACTAGGTGAGCATTACGAATTAATAGGACGCCAATGTCGCAATGCGGCACACAAATTAATCGCTTACAAAACCACATCCCGAAACTAATCGGATTTTTCACAGCATCTTTTTAACACTTTATTTTTAGTTTTGTTTGAACGACTACTAACAAACACTATCACAGATCCAGCCACGGGAATAGTTAACGTGAAAGGCGCGCGGATATTCGTTTTGTTTAAATTTGTTATTTACACAAGGCTTGTCTCACCTTAATGGAAAGAGAGATATTCATTTAGAAGCACCATCGAACTGCAGTCTTAATTAACCGCAAATTCCATCGCCCTATACACATGACAACACATCGTTGTTGCGAGTTTCGAAAAAATTATTGAACAAATAAACTTACTGTTATCGATGATGGACCGGCAACATTAACGAACACATTTTCAAAGAATTCCGCATACTCCTAATATCTTTGTGTTAAAAATGAAAAAAAACCAAAAAACAAATGGATGAAATAATACGACATAACAGTAATAAGAATGCTAGCGGTGGAAACAGAATTACAGAAAAACTGCGAATTTCAAGAGAACATACGAAAAAGTAAATAAATAAATAAATAAATACCGTGAGAAAATAAAATT
Source organism: Icerya purchasi (assembly GCA_039619475.1). NCBI lineage: Eukaryota > Metazoa > Arthropoda > Insecta > Hemiptera > Monophlebidae > Icerya > Icerya purchasi. The sequence continues at coordinate 352,091,477 of CM077115.1, forward strand.
TTAATTTATAATTTTTTTTTTTTTTTGGCTTATGATCTGTTTGAGAAGATTGAAATAATAAAGAAAAGAAAAAGAAAGAAAGAAAGAAGAAAAAAAAAAACAGGGAAAAAACGGAAAATCAGTGTGATGGTTTATCGGAGCAAAGCATTGAGCCGTCAATTAGTAGTAGTGTCTGTGGTATAACAACGGAAAAAAGCGATAGTCTCTACTTCAATGACGCTAGTACCCACGAGAATATACGGAAAAGAGGTCACGCGCACGCATATTTTTGGCTATGATATCACTGAATACCATTGAAGAGCTAGTACCGCAGTATCAATCCTGTTATACTATCCCTCATAGAGAAATGCAATTATTGTCATTCGAGTGTTATTTCTCTCTTTTCACTGGCACGTTTTAGATGTAAGTTTTAAGTTTAGTCCGTTGTTCTAAAATAACTCCTTTAATTTTATAATTACTTTTCACGAAACCGCGCGCTATTTATCTGAAAAAATGATATTTTCTTTATTTTTTTCATGACAAAAAAATAATTATTAATATTATGTTGTTTTTTTTTTTTTAAATGTTTTTCCCCGTTTTACATGCGAAATTTAATACAATTAAAACCGCAAGAATACTTAATATGCATTAATAACCCGATAAATCTTAAGACCAACAATCAGATTCGAAAAGGACATAATAATTTATTAAACAATATATTCATACGTTTAGTACGGCATTGTTCTATTTGGTTGATATATAGTTTCCTTTATTTATTTTAAGGTATTTTACTGATTGAACTTGGGCGATAGGCTGATTGTGTAAATGAACATGTATTTTTTAGGAATATTAATGGATGCGACAAGATGAAGACTGTTTTCGAACGTCCATGATAAACATTGGTTTATTGTGTGCAGCAAAACTCTCATCCTAGTTCGATGTTACAGACTGCAAAGTCATCGGTAAATAATTCAAATTGGACGAGAGATTTAATTTGTGTTGAAATTGAGTTTACTGCACCGTTAAACAAAGTAGAATTAACCAAGAAACTTTGCGAAACACTCCTGAATTATGTTCGAAACGCGGATATGAATATTGGCCGATACGGACAAAGAACGTACGAGCGGAAAAAAATTCTTAATAAAAAAAGCCACGTGACCTCCAATACCTCAGCAGTTGGCTAAGTTATTTAAGACCATGAATCTTAAAGTGGTATCGAATACTTTTCGTAAGCCGAAAAATACTGCAAGCAAAGTGTGGCGATCTAGCGAAGAGGTCCTTTTATAAGAGTTTACATACTGACGTAAAAGAAATCTAACTATAATTAGTAGTTAGTAGCGAATTTCTATTGTTTTGGATAATTAAAATTATCTACGATGTGAACTAATTTGTTGGAAAGATATGGTCTCTGTCCAGATGATGTTGAATATCGATAGCAAAGATTTAAGCGTATGAGGAGGCCGTTTTTCAGCATTAAGGTGTAAACATTTTATCCCATCCAATTAACGAAGGTTTCGTGTTGCTTATTATTTGTTCAAGTTCGTACATTGCAAATGGTCTTTTCTATATTCTTCCGGGTCTGAAGATTCGAATGGAAGTTTTACTATGTTTAATGAGAAAGCTTGTGATTTTGATTGGTCAACGAAAAAATCAATCAAAAATGTTACTATTTCAGACCCATCGGAAAAAATATTGTCATAAATTTTTCCCCAATTTTAGTAATGGGAATATTAAACCGTATAAGACTTGTATAATTGTGCCACGATTTCTGTTTTGCTTGTTTTAAGATGAAGTCAGTCGCTAATTCATCCTTTTTACTGATATGATTTTCCAATGAAAGATTAGCATCTGATATCTTTAGAAGTTTTCTTTTCGATCCGATGGTCATCGAAGACTAAAGTGTGACCACTGTCTGACCTTTGATAAAGAGATACATTATATTTGGTGTTGGAAATTTCATTTGTAAATGACTGAACTATTGTTGAAATATTCTAAACCAAATTAATACCAAAGGTTGATGGTTAAGGAAAGAATTAGTAGCAGCACGTGTGCCAGTTAGTTTTGCGATAATTCCATCTAGGTGTTCGAATTAGAAATTACGGAGAATTTTTATGATGAAAAACCGCTAAAAAGCCAATAACTATGTCTAGAGTTGACCAAGTTTTATAAGAAAAGTGATAGTTTATGAGTAATGTTGGGGTGAGAGTAATCTGAGATTTAGATTACATATTACATTTCTTAGTATTCAATCTTTTGCATTCAAGGTTGAGCTCCTCAAGATGGAGAGTCTCCAAAAAGGACAAATGGATATGTGAGTCGAGCTATGATTTGATCGATTTAAAGTTAGTGAATCAGTGCGCAAGGTGGGATGTAAATTAAGCATACGGCGAAAGGAAAAGAGAGATAAAAATAGTAACACTACGTCAACCTGAAGTTCCGAGAAGGTTGATTTGCGTATTTGATCGCTAGAAATGTTTCGTCTGATGCCCAGTTATCTGATGTTCCGTGAAAAGCGAGCACTTTGTACATTGGATGATGGGAGATTGGATTTAAGATGCATTTCTTAAACATACGGTTATTTAATCAGTGAGTTGTATAAGGCTTGAAACATTTAATGATCTGTCATCCTTTTGCTGTTCCAGCTTACTACAGTAATTAATTACGAGTAATTATCGTGTGTTATTATTGATTTGCGGAATTTATTGTAACTAGGTTCTCTCCGAGATGATTGATAATTTTTGTATCTGTCCGTGAGAAATTAAAGAGCAACACTCTTGAAGGAGATGAATGAGTTCAGCCAGGTTTGAAATAATATTTTTGGAAAGTAACCGTGCTTCTTCTGGCTTTTTTGCACGTATCTATAATTAACATAAAGTTGATTAAGGAGAAGAATTAATTTATTTCACAATGTGAATAAAGAATATTAACAAGTAAGATCTGCTTTAAGCTTGTTACTGAAGTTTGTTCTAATAGTAATGATAAATACTCTGTTCAATTTATTGCTGTATTCGAGAAGAAAGCAAGATGGAAAATCGTTTTCTTCAGGTTTGTTTTGTATATAAACTTGATAGTACCAACTGATCATGTATGAGAAAATATCATCGGTTGGACTAAAATGTAATGAGGAAGAAGAGGAGACTAGGCTGAGTTTCAGGCAATTCCGTGGGTAGGATTCGAGAACTTGATTAGAAATTGTAAACTGTACACGTTGATTTACTCGTCTGGAAAGTAAGCAATTTTTAGGAATTTTTTATACCGCCCCTGCATTAGATGTGAACATAAATCTTTGAAGGCTTTACAGAAGCACTCTTAAAATGTATGCAAAAAGTTTTTTTTATTGATTTAACATTATAAATAAATTAATAATTAAGCTATCAGCAAAGCCCCTCAAAAAAATTGATGCAAGTGGCGTTGACGTTTTTGAAGAAAAGAATTATCCCAAACACAAAAATCAAATTGATTTAACTTCAGTATGACTGTGACTATAGCCCGAACTAGAATTATTAATTTTTATACAAAATTAACAAAACGGCGGCTGTTGAAACAAACATTTTCGAGGAAGAAAGAAAAAAGGTTTTTTTTTTGAATGATTTTTTGATTATAAAAACTGCAAAAATCGATCATCATTATCATCATTATCTCCTCAACCATTCGGTTGGTGGACAAACTATTCTAACATTTTAGCTGTACAGATGTAGGTTGTGTACAAGGCACTTATTACATATATACAACGCGGGTGCTTGACATAATTCTAGTTCCGGCTATACTTACACACGTAACGAATATGTGGTTAAAATTTTGTAAGAATTGGTCAAGTAGTTTCGGAAAAAATACAACGCCATACGAAAAAAAAGGGGGTTTTGAGAAAAACGCGTTCAAAGTTTTTATTGTTGAAAAATCATTAAAAAATCGTGCATATAGCTAATTAACGATGACTGCACCACATAAAATGCCTTCAACCTTTTCAAATAATTCATTCTCCTCTATTCTAGTGTCTCTCCAGCTTGCTCTAGCAGAGCTGCGGTGGATTGCTGAGCGTATGCAGTCGTTGTCGCGCTTACTGAAGAGTAGCAAGGCTCTGGGCCCAATTTGTACACCCATAACTTTCATTATTTTTAAAGTAGGTATAAATCCATCATTAAAAATGCAAGCCGCTGTTTAGGTAGCAATGGCAACAGTTTTAGCACCGCAAAAAATATGCGTAGGTGCCATCGCTCGCTCACACTTATTAAAACTTTCGTTATTATTCTGCATGTTCCCTCCTAGGCGTCTTTGTAAAAGTTCATCCTCTGTTAAATCGTCATATATAAGCTTCAAAATATCTTGGACTTCTTCGGCAAGAGCAGGAGGATGCGTATATCCTTTTAACTTTCTGATGGCTTCACGTTTTCAAAAGTCGCACCACGAGTCAGCACCAGCTGGACAGTGCATATGCTGCGGCTCGACGTCTGTCGAAATTTTATTGAAATCCGTTACCCAAATCGCTTTGCGCATATCCTCGACTGAATTTTCATGTCATTGAATTGCATAAGTTTACACAAGTCTTTCATTAACTTATTTGTCAAAATCGCTGTTTTTGGAAGATACACGACGCACAAGCAGAGAGATGGTTTTACTACGAACGTCCAAGCGAGACTAACAGTCAAGCAAAATTTGAAATTCTAAATATCTCCTCTCTCATGTTCAACAGAAACAGCTGTTTGTATATACAATGCTGAGAGTCATTAAGACACTTGACGCTCAGATAACAGCGTACGCACACGTGCTCGCATAGATAAGAGTGTATCGCCGAGAGCGCTCAAACAAATACGAGTAAAACATACCAATCTTTATGAAATTTTTACACTGCAGTTTTAAAATATTTTTCTTTCAAAATCTGCAAAAAAAAAAAAAAAATCGATTTTTTGAAGTTGACAAAGTATAATGATCCCTTAACACTATTAACTAGTCTTTAATTTCTGATTCATCGAAGGTGAATGAATATAATTCTTTGTCCTTCTGTCAGATAATTAAATTCTTTTAGAAAAGATACTTTACGAGAGACCAGAGTATGTTTATTTGGGAGAAGCCGTTGCAATGGGTGCGCTGAAAAAATCGTTTAGAAGAATTCATTTTGAGGAACTTAGTTGATGACTCCGCGCTTAGCGATGCAGCCGCTATATATATGTATGTCGGGTTTAAGTGGGATAAGATGAGACGGTGTTAATCCAACAGATAAGCGAACGAAAAATCCTAAAAACTTATAGTTAGTATAAGATAACGAAATAATCATCGAGTTATTAACAGAGAAAATGAATAAAGATCTGATTTCACCGCTTGAATGACGAACGATGTTATCTGCGAGATAACCATCGATAACGGAGAATCGAACGCAAAAACAGAACCGGTATCACTATTAACCAAACACGATTTCTTGTCACGAATTTAAATTCTAAATTAACACTTACGGTACCTTATCTGGTGACAAGCCACACACACATACACACACAAAAGAAGAAAAAATTCATCCTAGAAAACCAATTATATTTGCTGCTGCTACTGATGCATCTTTTACATATCATTGCCAAAATAGTTGTCCAAAAGTGACGAGTATATATTTTTTAATTTTGGACTTATTGCGGACGCTGTCTTTATCGGTAAATTCAACTATCGTCGAGTATAGATCATTTTTATATAGTTTTAAATATCAAAAAGCACCTCTCGATCACATATAATGTCAGGCATACTATTATAACAAGATAACAGCCAATAAACGAAACATTTTATCTCGACCTGTCATATTACCCGTACACGTATATTTACACATTTTCCTTTCAAGCAGTTTATCAGGAACCAGAATCGATCCGTTAACTATTTTAATTATACTGAATTATTCAAAGTTGATTAAACAGCTTATCCAAGCTAATGTATCTAATTCTGTTATTGTTATTACTTCTACTTCATACGAAATAGCACTTTACAGTCCATTATAACCCCCCTCTATTCCATTACAACTAAACACGTTCATTCTTTTGTTGATTTATACGGAATATAAATTGTCCATAATTCATCTCATGAGGTAATACACGTTTACCTAAAAAAAAAAACCAGCGTGATAGATATGTAAATAACCAGCAAGACGCTTACTAGTTGTAAAACAAACACAGTTTATTATAATTAATTTTAAACAATTACCTCTTAAATTGTTAAATGTAAAAAAAAACAAAACTAACTAATAAAAAAAAATTAACGTTGAGCACATTAACTTTCACCCTTAGTACACCTACAGGATTTTTTGTCCACTTCTCTCCACTGCCTCTTACAATATTATTATCGACAAACATAATTCTCCTCTGGCCATACCATGAACCGAATATTGATGTTCAAATTGCGTAAATTATTTCGCAAACGAACAACTAGAACGATGATGACAGCGAAACAACTTAGTTGGAACTGTAAAACGTCAGTCGAAGACATAAGTATGTTTGAAATATTGCCATCGTACCTTATCGACGCATTTTTAAAATAACGTGAAATTATAACAACGTTACACGCGTCAAAATTTAGTTGCAAAGATACATATATGTATATATATAATATATGTTGCATAACATTCGAGAGAAGATTGTTGTTAAATATCTATCGTAAAGTTCGCAGCTGTGTTTAATATTTCGGCGGTGGAAAAGGGAATTTTTGAAGGTCGTGCATTTTTCAAGTTGCGTAATCGTCGAAGAACATGCGTTTAACAGCACGATACATAACGTGTTGCAATATGGCTTTTCTTTTTTCTTATTAACCTGCACCCAGTAAACATTGTACAAGTATGCAAAATACGCGATGTAATTGACGTTTTATTTTTAAAACGTTCATTCGCCGCTGAAAACAGTTTCGGACGCATCGAATCAAAAGTGCCGCATTAGTCGAACAGAGTTCGGTCAACGGGGAATAACCGGAGAAGAAATTTCAAAGAGACCCTAATTAGGCTTTTCGTTAATGCTGGACGCCTCCTCGCAGTAATGTACAGCCTAGACCAGTACGTCGGAAAGCATAACTAACCAGAGCATTTACGTTAAATAAACGCGTTTAAAAAGTAGTAACGCAACGGTGCACCGTTACATTAATTATAACGCGACAGCCGCGACGCATAACATCCTGCTGCCGTTGCTGCCGGCTGACATTGATGCAATCAGCGGGTGCGAGCTTTCCTGTGGGTGAGATAGGCGGATAGGCGGATAGACGAAAAGATAATTACGTAAATACGAAGAAAAAAGATCGCACACAATGACTACGACTGAAAGGAACAAAAATTATCGTATAAAGAAGACGGGTTAACTTCCATTCCTTGAATACATAAACTATAACAACAACAATAAAGCCGGACAGTACGGAGATAATTAGTAAAGGAGTGGAAGAAGGTTTACTCTGTGTCGAGGACACACGCGCACACAAACCTCACTTTAATATCGTGTAACACGGCTGGTCTATTAATTTAGGTTACGGTGTCGCCGATGACGATGGAAATGCGATGTTTTTAGCTGAAACAGTTAATAGATAGGGCTCAAAAACTGGCATTACTAGCAGCAGCGCAACAACCACACGCGATAACGGAAAATTTGACTGATAAAAAATTACACGTGTATTTCTAGGAATAACGCGATATTTTAAATAACTACATCGAAAACACTTTCAATTACAATTCGCAATAGTGAGTGGGAATATTTTCGACGATTTTCTCAAAAACACACATCAAAAATGTAATTCCAATTCAAGTTCACACATTTTTAGCAGATTAACATAAAAAATTCCGCATTTTGCAAAACAATATTCTGTGAAGGCCGAGTTATTAACATATCCGCGTGACGATGATTTATCTTTCCAAAATTACAGTAGTATAAAGGGGGAAATAAATTTTAAAATTTTAAAATTAATGAAAATTTAAACATATAGAATTGTTTTTCCATTTGTGACAAGGTCACAAACGCAACTTTCGAATCGGTATTCATTTAGCAGTAAAGTGTTCCAAAACAGACTAAGCTGCGCTGCTAAATTTTTTTTAAAAGGAGGGGGGAGGGGGTAAAATAATTCTTGTTTAGTTCTAGATTTCAATGTAAATTTACACTGAAAATTTTTACACAAAACACGAACGTGTAAGTCCAACCACAGAGCAAAAAATACCAAATTACGTAGATTAATATATATTAACCTACCGAAGATCAAAAGAATATTTATTATCAGCAATGCCAACTACTGCAACCGATTAAGATCAAGACCAAAAGTTGCCTTCGAAAGAGATCCACTCGTTTCTGAGGACAGGCAATGTAAAAAGCGATTTTTTCAACTTTGTCTCGAAACCAAGCAATGAGCCCAAGTAATTTAATAGCAACCTAGTACGGACGGTAGTAGTACACGTCGCAGAAAAATCACTTGCTTTATTCAAAACGCGACAACAATCTCAAAACTTACTCAGTTATCATTTCGAGCATAAACTATTGAAATGAATGTATATAATCGTCAAGTGGAAGCTGTTTTAATTTTTCTCAATACGATACAATCTCATTTTAAAAGTCTAGCGCTGGTGATGATCCATTTAATAATCTTAAGAATTCAGACCTTACTGTGTATTAACCTTTTGCCCGACTATAACTTAAAACTAAAAAATTATATGTATTTATATATGTATTTATGTATTTAAACGACTAAGACTTCATCCGCTTAATTCCCGACCAGATCGCTTCTTATTTAATTTTGAATTATTAGGCTTTTACATTACGTTATTTTTTTTTTTTTTGCAGATACAATAAACACGCAACAAAAAAAATATTTCCCTTTACTAAGGTTGTGGGTCTAGTGTCTTCCGCGAACGAGACGACTACTTCGGCAAATGACCAGACCAGAAAAAAAAAAAAAACGAAAAACTAAAATAACTTAATAAAAAAAATAAATAATTTTATTCGCAAACCAAAAAACGACGGTATACAAAAAAAATAAAACAAGTAACACCGTATCGCGATAAATCGGGAAACAACGACTAGATAAGAAAAACGTTATTTTAATACTCTGCGCAAGGAGTGGCAAGCGAAACTTTTAGCATCAACTGAGCGAAACAAAATATTGTATTACAATTAACCGCTTCAACCAACTACCCCGACAATACGGAATCTTACGCCAGTTTCTCGCCGATCAATACAGCTCGATTCAATCAGCGTATCGCAACCGCCACTGATAAACCAAATAAAAAACAATGTCCGAAACAAACAGGATAAGAGAAGAGCCACGAGAATCAATTTGTAATTCGGACATCACCGTAGGATGGAGCTAGACATCCCGAATCCGTATTAATATACATATATATATATGTTTCGGCATGTATGCAGCAATATGCTTACACAGTACACACGCACACACTCATAAACCACATACATAAGCCTCTCTTCAAACTCACTGAAAATTAATAATTTATTGGTATTATTGTCTTAAACGAGCAGCATACGAAATCAAATTGCCCTATAAAAATGCACACTTATTAATTCGAGTACAACTAAAAGCAATAAATTAGCATAGTGTTTTCGTTCGAGTATGTTCCGGCTATTAAACCACTAGACTTCAGTAATCACAACTCAGTTAATACACATGTTCATTGCTTATTTTGCCGATTATTGAGATTGTATACGAATGTTACCGAAGCTATTTTCCTTCGGGTAGCTAACCTATACGTGTTATACTAAGGGCTGCAATATCTGCTTGTAAATGAAATTGTTTAAAATTATTTATGTTGGGAAATATAACTGAAAAAAGTTAGCGTAAACTCTTCCTATTACAAAAAAATACGCAGAAACCCCGTAAAATTATACTAATACATTAAAGTTACGCAAATTTTAATGTTTGAAAACAATCAAACTTATACATCGTAACTGCATAAATTTTCCTCCAGAAGTAATCAGGAAAAAAAGTACACCTTAGCTAAACGTACATTTTTTGTTCGTAAATTTTTGTACGAACGAAATACGATTAGCGAAGGGGAAAGGGAGAGACAAAGCTGTTTAGTCAACGCAAGGATTTGTATGTGATTATTAAGGACAATTTTTTTTTCCTTCCAATAATATTACGCGTTCAACTTTCATAGCGGCCATCAGCAAGTATCTATCAAAACGAGTTCTAACAATGGGTGTAAAACTGAATAAAATTACACAGTTAATATGAGAAAAATCACACAGACAAGGAAACAGAGGCTGACATAAATTTAACGGAACTCTGCGACGATGAAAACTAACAAACAGGTATTGTAATTTAATTAATAACAGGTTGGTTCAGTTACGTTAGTTCAATCACGGCCCCGAGACAGTTTATATTTAACCAGGCGCCGCGTACGCAACTGCTAAAGGTTAACATCGATTTGTCCTCCAAATGATTTTCGTTATTCACCAGTGGAACGGCTCAAACCCACCCCCATCGAACGATATCGCGTAAATTAAATTTCACGTGATTTTTTTTTATCGGAAAATGCGGAAAAAATCGAGACTCTCCGCCGAAACACGTCTCGATAACAACGGAGAAATAGCCGCTTGCATTTATTTCCTATTTCTGAGTGCTCAACATATTATCGCTTGTTAAAATTCGCGAATATAAACTGCCCCATTGCACACTCTTGCAAAATGATACACGTTTTCCCCCATAAACAAAATAAAAAATTTCACTACAAATCATAAGTGAGTAGGGTTTTTGCAGATTTTTAACACTGTCTGTCAGGGTTTTTTTTTATAACGCGAAACATATTTTTAAGGCGGGGAGGGGGGTATTTAATTTATGTCATGTGTGATGTGCAATACTGTATTAATTTTTTTACGTTTTTCAAACCAGTCTATAATTATTATTTATTCCGGCCTGAAAACGTGTTCTACGCTTTTATTAGTATCAAAGCACTCGAATTTTTCTTTCTTCTATACTACTTTCAATATTCTGAAAACTTTTAGACTTTGAAAATACTTTTTTTTTTTTCATCCCTTTATTAAACAAAAAAGGTTATTTATTTCCCCTCGCCCCGTCCAGGATGAAACAATGAATGCCATTAAATAACGTATTATCCGCTACTGTGTATACATACAATACGTTTTTTAAACTATTTTATCTCTACGTAACTAAAAAAATACGATACGAAATAAAGGCCAAAATAATAATAAAGCTGTATCCAAATTCGGGAAAAAAAGGACCATCAATAAATCTAACCGAACGATATACCTATACCCGAAATAGAAGAGGAAAAAAGTACCGATTTTTTAAGAAATTTTAAAAGATTTAAACATTTTAGAAATAATTATTTAGCTTCATTAAAATCCATTGCGCTCCCTCGTTCGTAAATTAGTGCGAGAAAATTAATGAGGAAAAACAAAAAACAACAACAAAAAAAAAACAAACCACGTAAAGAGATTTGAGTGAAACTTTTACAACTCCTACGATGATATACATTCCGCCACAGATCAATTAAACGAAATGTTGCGAAAAGGCCATAGAAAATCCTTTCGCAATAACTTCACAAATAAAATTAGATTTAACACGCAGTTAAGCCCATACACCATTCCGCACTAACCGACGTTAGATAAATACCATTTAACCATCAACCTATTTCGTATACAATTAAAATTAATTAATCGCCGCATGCTTTTCCTTATTTCACAGCACCTAGTTATATTTTTGAATTAATTAGACCAGTTTCCTTTTTATATGTTCCCGGCTCGTAGATAAACGCCCTGACCTAGGATATTATATCGACGAATTTGGTAAATGGCACTAATTACCGAGGAGCAATACTATTTCATTACGTGAGCTTTTGTATAATCAACTGAAAATCGTGCTTTAACAGAGCCATTAATGAATAATCGGAATTACAAGCTGGCAACAAGTTAAGCTTTAAGGAAAAAACATTACAAAATACTTTTACCCTTTTGGACATTCGTATGAAGCCTTCTACAGCATGCCGTGCAGGTTTCGGCACTATTTCATAAAAGCCGTGACACTTTAACATTTAACATTAATCATGAGATGATATAAATAAAAAGCGTTAAAACTTATAGCGTACGTAAAAAGATCATCGAACAAGGAAAATCACATCTTCTGTATAAAGCTAAAAAAGAAAAAAAACAGTGATAATGTAACTAAGTTTGTATTAATTACAACAAATAATGAACATAAATACAAACTCGAAATATTTAAAAATATAAACATGAAATTCAAACACACTGACTAATTTCGAATACTTCAACAAGACTGTAATCATGAACCTAAGTATTCGAAACTAGTCGGTTCCATTGAATTTCATGTTTATAGTATTTTTAATATATTTCCTGTACGCGTTCACGTTCATTATTTGTTTAAATTAATAAGCGTTTATATTATGTGTCTGTATTAGTTCGTCTATAACTGTATTAATTAATTTTTACTAGATAAAATGTTGCACCACCCTAATGAACGTTAAGAATGTCATTAACGCAAGTGTCGGTGAAAAATAAAATTTCACCGCTGCAATCCTTTATAATTTTCGAAGGAGTAAAATTGTAGTTTCTTATTTTACTTTTTAATAACCGTTTCTCCCTCTTCTAGTTTTGCTTTTTTTATTTTCTATCTTTTTTCTGTTCCCTTTCATTTTCAACAGTCATACATTTTATTATTCTGATGTATGTCTGATAGGAGCGGTGTCGAAACATGACAGAAATTTAAATTTACTTTTCGGTGTATTTTCGAATAATAATAATAATAACGTAATACCTAATTGAACGAGGGATATCTACAATTTTAATTTTTTTGACGTAAAGAAAACTGTTATCTTTTATTAGACATATATATACGATAATAACATGTTAAGGACCCACGTAGACCGACTTCTCTTGACGATACCTGGTAAAAAAAAAAAAAAACCAAAAAAAAAAAACATCGACATTTAGTTAGTCTACTCTAATTATTATTATTATTATTATCGAAAACACTTTTTCCGTTTTATATTATTTTTCATTTTTCATTTTAACAGATTTTATTTAGCAGTTACAAGTCCCATCGTTATAAAAACAGCGTCTTGCTATGACAGCTTCTACTGTTATATCGTGTCCATTCACTATTAAAATATAATTCTCGATGACGTTTTATATCTTCCACGACTCTCAATAATCATTATGCTACGGAAAGAATATATTGTATATAATATGCTATGTCACAGTCACAGAGGCAAATTTGTAAAGTTATCGAAAAAAAAAAAAAAAAAAATAGAAATCGCAGCATTTCAATACCATTACTAAAATAATAACAGTTACCCTTTAAATGTTTCAAGTATAACGATAATATTTATATCAACGAGATAACTTTTTATCGGTAGTTTTCGGCTTAGAGGATTTTTACAATATTGCGAAGAAGTATTTTCTGGATTTAATTCTATTTTTAATTTGATAATTTACAAACACGATAATTAAGTTTATGGTGACTCGAGAATAATTTTTTCAAAAAGGAAAAGCAGCTTTACGAACTATTAAATTTTTTAATTAATTCCGGTTGATAGGCGAACGAAAGCGGAAAAAAACTACAAAAAATTTAATTTTGATTTAATTATCTTTGTTAATAAGATCTATTTCGTCTAATTAGTAATTTGAATAATACAATGTATTATATTTTTGCGCAACAGAGAAAAACTTTATTCCTTAATAGTATTACCAAATTTAAAAAAAAAAAAAAAAAAAAAAGGTGGGAGTTATATGTTTGCCATGTCGCCTTAAACATATTATTTAGACCGATTTTAACGCCTTTTTGTTTATCCGAAAATGCGCCGGTCAGTGGTAGTCCCACATCAGAGTAATGATATGTATGGGTGAGCACAAACTGAGCAGTCGTGAAATAACGCAAATAAAAAGAACCTTCTCTTTACAGAAATTTTTACTAGCAAACGCGATTTACTTAAAATATTACCAATATTTCTCACCGTGTGGGCATGTAAACTGGAAAGAAGACGAACCTTTCATAAAGTCCCTTACACAAAAATCTACATTCTACAGCAGCTAGACCGTTAATATTTTTTAATCGATATTTTTTCGTCATTAGAATACGTAGGAAAAATATGAACCCCTATAAAATTTTAAAATTTTAAAATTTAGGAGCGGTAATTTTGAAAGGCCGATATATGAATGCGAGTAACAAAATATAACCAACGTTAGTTACCATGGAAATGTAGATTCGAATAAAGAAAACGAATCTGAAAAAATGCTACACAGCGTCACAAGCTCCTCATTGAATATTATTACGTCTTAACATTAGATTATCTCCTTGATTCATTCGAAAGTGTACCCCGGGGATCAACGGTGGAACCATATGAATATCGGTGAGTACTACCCGAGCTAAGTCACAAAACAGCCAAAAAAATTGTCTTAAGATATAGGGAAAATACGAACACCTCGAAAAATTTAAGATCAAAATTTAAAAAATTAAACGAACCGCAAAATACAATGATAGTTTTTCTCTTGAGAACGTAGACCCGTCCAATAAAAATAACAAATTTGAAATCCCGGTAGCGCGATTTACAAGTTCATCCCTGACGGAATTTGAACATTATTCCTCGACCAATGCTCAGCTACACAAAGTAAGGAAAACAGCAGAATTAGTCCCATACGTATTAGTCGCTCAACAATATGGACACCAAAAATTGTGAAATTAAGAAAGAAAAAAAAAAAACCGACTTTAACATTTTTTCTAAATAATTTAAAAAAGGGGTGCACTAAAAGGTGAAAAATAATTATTTGATAAAATATATTTCAGAGCAATAATATACTTTAAGGAGGCACTATGGTTATTTTCTTAAACAACATTAAATTCACCTTTCGCAATTGGCATCAAATTTAAATTGTCGTAATAATTATAAATCATTTAATGAATATAATAACACAGTTACACTCATCTTCCACGAGGCAAGCATCAGAAATAATTATAATATAGACATAATCATTAAACGGTTCCTAATTATTATTGCAATCTGAATTTGCTGTTGATTCTAGTGTTTACGTTATTTAAGAATAATCATAATATGCTGTTAAGTGTGCTCCTCTAGAATACATCATGATGTCTTATCAAATAATTCTTATTTTTTAGTGCGTTATTTTTTGCATTTTCCGAGGCAAAATTTTAAAGTCGGTACCTTTTTGAAAAAAAACAAAAAAAAAACACGATTTGTGTTGCTTTTTAGTTTTCTATTAATACCTTCAAAAAAATAATACTCAATTCATATATCATATACATTGTTTCTATTGGATTTGTGCGGATTGTAATGTATACAAATATCACGTAAACAATTTAAATATCAGCCGACAAAAAAAAGAAAAAAAACATCGCTTAAATTTTCTGATTTTCACGAAACGAAAAAATTAATTTTCAACAGAAATTTTTATAAATGTTGTAAGTTAAATGAAATTAACATTACCGCAATGATACAATTAAATCTTCAATGAATTAAACGGAGAAGTAAACATAAATTTCGACTGTTTTTTGATGGTCCCACAGCTGTAAAAAAATCTACACAATTCTTGAAACTCCAACACGAAAATAAATTTAATACTCTTCGCTGACAATTACATCTATTCTTATTATTAAGTTTATCACTGTCTGTGTCAAGGTAAAAAATAAAACAGATTCTTATCACGACGTATCTAGACAACGGATTCATACATATTGCGAAAATATAATGTCGGATTTCGGGAAAATATTTTATGCGCAATGCCCAAGCCGTAATTTTTTCAAATTATCTGTGACAAAAAACATGTAAAATTCTTTAACGTTTAAACTTGTTTCATATATAATATTTATAGCGTACGAATATGGCGGATGCAAGTGATAAGCGAAAAATTAAAAAGAATCGCTACAAACAAAGTTTGTGCGATAAAAAATTTGAATTCTTCAGAATCTGAAATACACTTTTTATTAGTAGTTTTTTAAATTTCATAAATATTTCTATAATCTGATTCGTTTTCTTCTTTAAAATACGGGCAGCAATACGTCTAAAATTCTACACTCCTTTTCTTTTTTCTTTTTTTTTTAATACAATATCATAATTAATTTCTGTCCTCCAATTGTTTCAAAAATTTTATCGTTGTGTTTGAGGACTGATTAATTTTAGAACTATTTAAAATCCTACAAATAGTTACCACCCTTTATTAGAAAGAGAGAGAATTTTTTTTTCAGTTTTCTTTAATCGATGATAAAAATTTGAAAGCTCGCGCAAAAACACAGAATAGCTACAGTTCGGTACAATTCAGAACAGTGCTACGTACGCGCACATAAAGGGAATAATAAATTAACACCGATTCGTAGCGATCCGCTAATTTATTCGCCGTGGATTTCATTATGAAAGCAAGTAAACCGTGGCGGTGTTCAAAATACGGGTTTACAGCAGTGTTACAACTTGTTAAACAAAGGTAAATGAACTAATCGTCTTTATTTTTCCAGCGCGTAATAAACGAGGTATATGAGATGGAGTTATCTTCGATGATACTAATTTGCACGTACTTCCGAATAAACCGCTACCGGTACGCATTTTAAAACGATAATAAGAATATAATGACGGGGACGGGAGGGGGGGAAATTAAAATACATTATAATAATAACGTTAATGAATTATTAAAAGATAACACCGACGTTAACAGTAGTCGGCGAAGACCACATTAATGGTGTATAAATAAACAACTTCCAACTTCTCATCGTAAATCAAGTTTCATAACGTGTACAGTTATACATTCAATTTGCTGACAAGACAAATTTATCTTCCACCTAACGGCACAAATCCGCCGGCATGCTTTTTATTCCCGCTCGGAAATACTGTACACAGAACCGAAAATACGTTTTACATTTTACACTTTAAACCGACCGCCGATATACGGAATATCGCTTTTTAATTAAATTTTTAATACATATTAATAGGATGAAATTACACTGAGTGAAAGTAGAGAGGTATTTTTAATCGTAACCAGCGTGCAGGGTCGCGCACATGATTGAACAATTATTGCCGAATAAATTACGTAACGCGAATGGCTCCCACACCGCGACCGAATTCAATGCAACTCGTTTTTCTTTTTCTTCTCGGTTCGTAATTTTTTTCATGCGACAACCGGATATTTATTTTTGGAGAGAAAAAAAATGTTTACACGAAATATCAAAATGGTAAAAACTGCCCCCCCCCCATTTGGATCAAGCTGGAAGTTCGAATACGAGAAAAAATACAACCGAAAGAGAAATTTATATATATGCTACGTACTCTGCGAGAGTTTGTAAATACAACGTGTTCCGTTGATCTGTGATCAATTCAGTTATGGTGGAAAAAAAATGTTCGACCAATTTCAACGCAAACTACTATTACTCTATTGTAGCCAATTGGCGAATGCTACACTGTCAAATGTAGGAAAAAGGAAGGAAAATTGAACTGCTATGACACGGATGTCTTTTTTTAATTTGGGACTCGTTTCGTTTTAATAAAAACACGTGTATGACGACATCAAGGTAACACTTTTGAATAGCGTACGTGTTTTGCGAAACGAACTCCAGCCATAAGATCGACATCCAAAAAAGTAGAAATAAGCAAATAAGAAAAGATCTAGAACTAGCGGAAAAGGAGCTTCTAGGCAATTTCACATTCAGTCAAGTCATTTAACATATGCCTCTTACATTTGTTTTTTACAGTTTATTTTTTTTAATTAACGTGTGAGGAGAATCCACTAGACAATCACGTCGCTCTATACATCGTAGGATACTAATACATATGCGCGTGAGTAAAAGATACATGTGTATGTGGATATACACACCCAAATACCCATATATATATACATACATATATGCATCTACATTAACCTATGCATACGTACAGATACACATTTTTGGATTTAGTAAGTTATAACAAATACAAATATAAGAAACAAATTTAAGTATAAAATGATTGCCTAGTTAGAAACCTTCTTCATGGTATAACCCATCATCAACTAAAAACAACTCAATACATGTGATCGGAAACAAATTCTAAATCACACTGATCGCATATATTGAGTTGTGTTTTTAGTTGATGATGGGTTATACCATGAAAAAGGTTTCTAAGCAGGCAATCATTTTATACTTAAATTTGTTCGTTATATTTGTATTTGTTATAACTTACTATATTCTATAATTAACAAACAGGATGGTAAAAGATTCTTTATTTTTGGATTTCATCGTACTTATATTTAATGTTATGACCCTTATCATGTTTCCTAGCATAAAATGAACTGTTTCACGATAAATGTAAATGAATGACATTATAAATATACAAGCATATAAACAGTAACTGTATATGAAGAATCTTTCGCATAGTCGTTTCATATGATAATTGTAATGTATACATTCTGCATCACATACAATATATTTATCGTATTAGTTCCCGCATTGACAGTTCATACTCCAACACATCATATGGTACTCTTCATAGTAGGACAACAACGGAAATTTAATTTGAAATTATCATATTAATTAAAACTATTTATATATATATATATATATATGATATTGACGTAACATCTGTAATAATATAATTAAAAATCATAAATAAAAATAAGGCAATATGTACGTTATACAATTAATTATATTATTTACATAATCGCAACAAATCAATACATTTTATATATTTTAGCATTGAAAACGGTTTTTTTTTCAAATTTCTGATTATAAAAAATTCCAACACCTCGAAAACATTTATAACAAGCAACATTCTTCAAATAAAACACCATTATAAATATTACTTTTCATACGATATAAGCTTATTTGACATTAACTTTTTATTTAGTATTTTTTATCTACTCCTCCCGATGGCAGCATTAATTTATTAAGATAATTTCATCAAATATGGAAATCAACAAATTCTGCAAACTAACGCGTCACATATCCGGGATTAATCTCAATAGTCGCGGGCTCATGTAGAAAGAAGGACCCCATATCAGATTATGTACGACGATTCGGTCAATTGTAGTCCATAATCGACAACAAATTTAAAGCCAACCTGCAACGTTAATTCATTTAACAATTCTGACGCCTAATAAAAAGTATCGAATTGAAGTATAATCGGTAAGGAGTATCATCACTCTAATTCAGCAAATCCAGTCTAAGACTCTTCGGCCATTTATGTTTCAAATTTCCCCTCACATTCTGGACTTTAATATGCAATATGTGCTTTACAAAAAGATCACCGTATAAAATTTTTCAACAAAATGAAAAATGATAGTATCAACATAGTATAAACATGCACATCGTCTGAATCTCCCGGGAAATCTTTCACGAATGTGGAACAGAAAACTAACGAAAGATGATTATAAATTTTTACAAGTACGCTGCGATTTCTCATGCACGTTAATGCACGCGTATGTTTTGTGTGCACAACTACTGTATAATATATATATATATATATATATATATATATATATATATATATATATATATATTATTGTTTTACAATTCATTTTTCTATGTATTTAGCACTAGTAATCATTACTATTTGTTATGCTGAGGCAGGCAGGATAATTTATATAATTCCATAAATCAACTGCGTCAACAGCTATCGCCAGATCGGAATGATTTTAAAAAAAAACAATGAAAAAACGTATTTAATATGAAAATGAAACAAACTTTTTTTTAGCAATGAACCGGTTCAATCTCACAAGCAAGCCACAACCGGAACAGTCTCATAAATATGCGATGCGCGTTACAAATGTATAATCACTCCCGCTTTTCGGAAAGAGAAAAAAAAAAAAGTTAAACAGGCGATAACGGGAAAAAAATGAATCAGTGCTACAAAAAGTTCATATAAGTTATAAACGCTACTAACTTTCCATTTTTTTTATTTTTAGATTAAGTGTTGTAAATATAAGCAAATTACATAACACATCATGTTCAAAAATTATTAAAAGCGAATGAAATATGTCAGTTTTTACTATGCGACATCTAATACTAAACAGGAAGTTGATAATAATCTCTGCGTGCATTTACGCGCGTAATTTATAACTTGACATAATAACCGCCGATAATAGAATAGACATTCATACACAACTTTATGCTTCCAACAACGGAGAAAAGCTCGCCAACTGCGGCATTTTATTAGAGCGTTCATAAATACGATTCATGAGCTAAAGTTTACGTTATTTCTTTACCGACATGATCAACCACAACTCTAATTTTTCCAAAATAAGTTACTGCAGTCCTGCGAGTAGACTGAACGCGTTATGATTATTTTAAAAGATTACAAGATTTTGTCCAATTTGAAAATAACACGCGCAATTTCTTATGAAAAATCCCTACGGTCTAATGAAATTAAAGATGACAGACCGTACATTTCAATTTTTTTTTTTTTTTTTTTTTTTCGTAAAAACAAAATTAAAATTTTATTATCGAATCCCTTCGGATTATATAAAACTTTTAATCTGCGAACTGAAGAACACAAGCCTTTTATAATAAAAAAAAAAAAATCATGCTCCACAAATAATATACTACTCGGATAGTTTTAAATACATATTTATAAACTGTAAAAAAAATCAAAAACCCGTCAACTTTTTATTTCAGTTACACATATAATTCTACATGCGAAAAGAATAAATACTAAAATAAAACAGCTGCACAAGCACAAAAAATGAAAAATACATTAAAGAATAAAGTGCGGAAGTGGATAAGTAGATTACTTAAATCGATGATGTTATTTACATTCACAAACGATAAATCTAGAAAAGAAAGTTCTAATACGGTAGAAAGAAAACATTAACCCCCCGCAGCCCTGAAGCAGTGAACTGGCCACATTCATCATTTACTTATTTAATCAACGCTACTTTCTTTTATAGTACCAGATACTAATTTATCTTATCACCAACGGGTGGTATTAACAATCACATTCTATTTACGGCATCAGTAACGCTTCATTACTTTCACCTTCTAAACAAAAAACCAGTTGCATAGAACACATAATGAGAATACACTTTTTGTCGCAATACAACTAGAAATTCTGACAAAAATCTTACTTTCAAACTATGCAATATCTTCCTGTACTGTCCAATATATGTGTCATGAACAAATTTTTAAAAAAATCTGTTTTCATATAATTCGGATTAAACCGATATTAAATTATTTTCATAGCTTTTATTCGCACAAAATAAATTATTATAAAACAAGCTGTAGAGAATAATTTTTAATTTAACTTCATATATATAAAATATTTGTTTATTACGCGTTATAAAAGAAAAACTACTGAAATATAAATGGCTATCAGATATTGCTTTAAGACATATTTACCTTCGTTAAATTAATTATGCCGATAAAACTTTTTAGTATAAATATTTAAAGTATAACAACTATTTTTTCTTCTTTATAAAAAAAAAAAAAAAAAAAAAAAGTTGAGTCCTAAAAAACAAACTTGCCTGCGAGTTCCCGACACTCTTATGATCGTTTATTTACATATTATTACAACGTATCTTGAAAATAATTTGAAATAATAAATACAACTATATATACAAATAAGTATCTACTATAACTAAACAACAAATTTATACGCGTCAACCTTAAGTTATACATATGACCGATTCTCTGTAATCGAACCATATATATATATATATATATATATACTTAAAATAAACTTTAACGTTTACTCGTGAGTTATATAACAATCATTACTTAATTTTTAATTTGTGATTTCCTATTTCTTTATTCAATATGTCCTCTGCACAAATCGTCAACGTTATCAATCTTATTATTTCCTTTTCACTAAGAATAATACAATTTTCTTTTATTTCTAGTTGTCCTACCTTTCAGTATCAAAGGAACAGATACATTTTTTCTTACACTCGAGTAAACAGTAATAATAATAGAACATTTTTGGAGACATTTAATTTTTCTCGCTTCGTCAATTTATATTATTCCTAACCTAATTTTTATCCGGCGAGCCCAAAGAAATTTATTATTAAAAAAAAAAAAAAAAAAAAACTAATTTTTATTGGAATTATTACTTTTAAACATAGTTTTGCCGGTTACTTATCCTTCTAATTATCGTTCCTTTTTCCTTCTGTCTATACTAAAGTTTTATATATGATTCTCAACAATGCTAACGTTGAATTATGAACGAAGACCGCTACATGGTATGCTTGAGTTAATCTATATAATGGCGGTAATGTTTGTCTAATTTTTTCGGATATATTTATATGCTTATTCCAAGATGCCGTTCTATCAATAGTCACCATCGCTCGTAAATATCAAATCCACCTGAAATTTCGATCACATGTTTTTTTGCTGGATGTTTCATTTTTTTATTCCTCATATACTAAATCTAAAATTTTCTGCTCCTAATTCCAATGTGCTACCTTTTCCTTCTGTATTCGCGACTTCCGTTATTTTTAATCCAATTATACTTTAACTGTACTTTTTCCTATGTGCCTTCAGTCAAAATCACTAAATAAACCCCCCTCCACCACAAAAAGATACATATTCGTACTTATTAAACGAAAAAAAAAAAAAAAACAAAAACAGTTGCCAACTTATTACTTTTTTACGATTTTAAAATTTTCGTAAAAATGTCTAATTTGTGACAAAAAAATTATTTCATCATTAATACAAAACAGGGCACATTCAATTAAAATTTAAGGTCAAAATAACGGCAAACCGCGTTTATTGATCTTTACTACTGCAAGCCACTATAATTTTGGCGGGATTTTCGGCAATTCATTAAAGCAGAAAAAGATAACTTCTAATTCGGAAATATTTCTATCCAAAACTTCGAAAGTGAATTTAACCTTCTTAAATTATCTGATTTTATTTTAAAAAACACATTATATACCTTAATAATCAATTCTATTTCCGGAACATTTCCATTTTCTTCCGTACCATTTTGCAATGCTGCTTCAGTTTCAGACATAATGACAAGTTCAGTTTAATTTCATAAACGAAATAATAGCACGCGCTAATTTAAATACAAAAACCGTTAACGTATCAAAAAAATTAGCTAAGATCAAAATAATATATTTCAAAAACAACTATGTTGCTCTACACAATCAAACAATACAAGTTTACTAATGCAACAGAACACCGAACCAGAACTAACATAACTGACTCATTCAACTGACTGGTTGAAAACGAAACTAACTTCACCGACAATCACTTCAAGCACGTTTAACGTATATGCTCTAGAAGTGATTAATAGATTCCACTTTTATTAGTAATAATAATGTACAGTTGCCATTCTCAATCAATTATTAATGATTTTCTTAAAACTTCTATTTTTACTAAATAATTTATGTAAAAAAAGTAAACTAATTAGTTTAACTAATATTTAATCCGTTCGGTCGTGTAAAAATTAAAATTATTTATTTTATTAACCGGTCTAAATCTTTAATACTGGGAAATTTTGTTAAATGTATTTCATTTAAAATTTCATCCGGAAAAAGGAAAATTAAAAATAATGGTACTCAGATCTAAGTTTACAAATGTGAAAACAGCTTTCGCGATTATTCACTTATTCGTATTTTGTCTTTAACTTCTGAAAAATTACTGTTTTCAAGATTATAAAAATTTCAGGAAGATAGAAGAATAGTCTAAACTAATAATTCATTATAAATTAGTGTTTAAATGATCGAAACGTCTTAATTATTACCTAGAATAAAAAAAAAACAAAACAAATAATATAGAGAAACTTTTGGACCAATAATAAATGGAAATTAATTCTAATGTGTTATATTAAATAATTAAACAATTTGATAATGTCTCCCATTAAATGTGATAATTATATACTTTGCTGCAACGAAAAAGAGTAACACATATTTTAAATAATTAAATTTATTCATATACAATATACAATAAATGCATAAATTACTCTGTGTAATATTATAAAATAAAGTTTATTGGTTTAATAATTATATTAGCTTCTCCCCCAATAAAAACAACAAAAAACACATAATAAATACATTAAATAAATTACAATTGAAAAAATAATAATAAAATTTCAAATGTTCTTTTTTTAGACTATATCTAATTGCGCAAAAATGTTCGAAGCATACAAAAATAAACAAAACGCGCAAGACAAAATGTCTAAAAATAGTATCTGCCAAACGCGCGGAATGTTTTTGTTAGTCCGGAATGCTTAACCGAATGTAGCCCGATTTTGAGTATAAGTTTAGAGGGTTAGTAATCGAACGCAGTTTGACTACAGCACACGGAAATAAAGTTTCCATTTTTCAAACCTTTTATTTAAGCAAAATGACAATATACAATCAAAATTTTCAGCGCCAATTTATAATCCGATTATTAGCATATTAAATTTCACTCAATTTTTTTACCATTTTAATATGGAGGAACTGTATTTTTGAGCTTAAAATGCTTTGAGAAATTAAATCGAAAAACGTATTATTTTTGAATGTAATATGATAAATAATTTAAAAAAAAAAATCAAAGATTTTATCTTTGTCAAACAACAGTTTTAACAGAAAATTTCCATTGTAAATTGCTTTGTATTTCAATAATGTGTAGACATTTTTATTTTAAGCTGTATTATAAATATAGGATTTATGTGTAATATTTTCAGAATATTTATTTTCATAATATAATTTTTTATCGCTATAATGAAAAAATCATTAAATTGCCAACTGATGAGTGATGATTGTGAATGAATGATGATGCTGTAATTGCGCAGTTGAAATTTTTCCGTTCGATTACCAACGCTGTGAACTTGTCTCAAAACCGGTCCACATTCGGTTAAGCGTCTGGAAACGTATAATACGAGTACTAACAATTTGCGATGTGATACGATAGGATAAGACAGTTTGTACATACAATCGTCTAAAACGATGGAAGTGAGCAGCCGAAATGAAAGAAAAACCTCTTACGTCATTATTTGATAATATTCCTAAATTTTATAGGCTTTTAATGAAAATTTACAAAAAATTAGTTTTTTTTCATCATAATAAGTGTTAAATATTTAAAAAATACTTAAAATGTAATAAAAAATATTATTTTTACAATTAGTAATTAATATTTTATATTTACTAATTATTTTTATATATGTATGTATATATATATATATATATATATATATATACAATTTAATGTTTTTAACAGTTATTAGATGCAATAAAATTGGTAATCAAATAAATGTTTTAAATTGATTTTGTTTTTAAAAAACATAAAAGCTGACGGCAAAATATTAATCCATAAAATAAATTTTAGTTTTTTGAATATGTATATGGATTTTCGTACACTGTAAAACATTTTAAAATAATTAACAGTAATGTGTAGAATAAATTTAAAAAATATATTATTTATTGTATAATGAAACTATAATGCGGGATTTTATTTTATGCAGTACTATTTAGAAAAATTATCTATTAAATGGGAATAGAAAATGAAATGAAATTTTTAAAGAAAATTATATATCTATATTATTGGATAATTTTGAACATAAGTTCCTCAATACTGTGTAAATTTTTTAAAAGCATTGATTTCAATTAAATATATTATGAATTACTTAAAGTAGTAAGACTGAAAATGACATAACTTAATAAAATAATACTAAATGAAAAATACCTCGAAATATACATAATAAACTATTTTCAATACCAAATGTTTTAGGTAGAAAAAGGAATTATATAAAATAAAAAAGTGAAGTAATAATTTTATTATGCCGAATAAAAATTTTACAAGTAATTTTTAAACATGTAATGAATTTATATTTAATGTAAAATATCAAATTCAGTAATGTTATATTATTTTTAAAAAGAAAACTATGTAGAGATAAATAAAAGTTTTGTACAACAAGAAATAATTATAATCTACTGAATTATTATTTTGTTTCTAAGACTGAATTGTTTCTGCATAACATTTCAAAATAAACTGAGCCCGAACACTAATGAGTTTTCTAAAATTTCATTCAAAAAATTAAGTGCTTCTGCAATGGTTTTTGAAGATGCAGTACAATGGCAATCACAAAACTGCTGTATTTATGAAGATGGATACTAAAAATTATGTACACTAAGTTTTTCAGCAAATTTGTTGGTTTGTTCTATAAAATTTGGTTCACTAATATGAACATTAATGTTTTATTGAAATTTAAACCATGTCAAATTTTTTTTAAATTTAGTACATTTACTTCAACCATTTTTCCTTTATTCTGTTTTACTTTTCCTTTTCAATTTTAAAATTGTTGTATGAAAAACACTAAACTATTTTGTTAACTTTTAATGGACTTCCCATTTTCTTAACATAAAGTAATATAAGTTTTTCTCTTTAATGAATAATTATCTTACATTTATAAATATTGCAAAAATATTTTTTACAGAACAAACTTACTGATTCATGCTAAAAATTCGCCTTAATGATGGAATAGAAATAAAATATGTTTATGACCTTCATACTAGCCATATATGTATATATAAAATAAAAAATACTAATATAGGTGAAATTACTTAATATGAAATGCAAATTTAGTCTGGAATTGAATCAGTCTATTCATGTATTTTATTATAATAGTAAGAAAGATATAACAATCTAAGTTAATCTAATAAAAAAATTTAATGATTTTTAAGAGAAGAAAGATTCCATATACTGTCAGCCACCTGAAACCATTTATCCAGTATTCGTGTAAGGCTGTTACTAATTTCTGAACACTTACTTTTCTATCTGTTGATACTAGTCGCTTAATAAACTATACATCAAGAGCGCCCATTTTTTTCGGCTTCTTTTTTTGCAGAATGAAATGGATTCAACTTCCTTTTGATACTGCCGAAAAATTACATTTACGGTGATTCACAAATATATTTAGTAATCAACTTATCTCACTGTCCAGTACATTATTTTTTGTTATGAAAAATTACAAATTCACAAGTCTCAATTGAGCTTTTTTTGATCTCACACAACACTTTTTCCACTACAACTGTACTTACATTATTTGCATAGTAACTGCAACTTAATATTTATTAATGACTGATATGCAGGCAATGTACTGCCCTCCCTACATTAATGTAATTTCTCATGTTGGGGAAAACCCAGGACTGCTGCTCATGCGTTGGTCCGTCATTGACTAAATATTATTGTGGCACACCAATTTTAACTTTTTGTGTTTGCTGTTACCAGAGCTGTGGTACTTTTTCGTTTATGATTTTTTTTTGCATGTATATATTTAGGCGGGTTTTCTTTGTGTTATTCCATTAAAAATGTTTGGTGCGTTAATTTATTTCACAATGCTGTGACGAAATATTAATATGGCTGACTATATTTCAACAAAAACTGACTAGTGACTTATTTGATACTAGTAGCAGTCTTTTGTCATCTTTTTTATTTTTTAAGAAAAAAACATATCGAGTGACAATGTTAGTTAAATTCATCTATAAAAACTTTTAAAACTATATATTCAGCTATCATTATAAGCCATAATTCATTACATGAATAACAAATTTTGGTTGCAATATTGCATAAAAATTATGCATTTCTTCCACTTACAGCAATACTCATTTCTATAACCTGCATGCTGCTATTATTCACTGTAACTGTTCACTGTAACACCAAATTTTTGAGGCAATATATCAAACAATTTTTTTTTTTTTCTCTAATCATATGTGTATGTAACAGATAGAATTTATAATTGCACATAATACATGGGCATTTTATACTATAAAAAGATTAACCATTATATAAAAATGAATTCCTACACATTATTATAAATGATTTCAAGGACTGAGAACAATTATTTTGCTTAAGAAAATGCAGAACAGAGGACATACATCAGAAAGTCTTGTTTTAACTTTGTGTAGGGACTAATATATGAAATGGAATGAGTCTTAATTGCAGATTTCTTATTTTACACTATAAATCGATATTTTAAAATCAAATTATACCCAATGAAGATATATAGCTTTGCAAAATAAATACATGAAAGTAATTAACATTTTCTATCAAAAAATAGACTGTGAAATAAAAAAAAAGATTTAACTTTTAACATTTTATTTACTTTTCTCTTATTTCTGAGTTCCATTTTCGTAACATTTATTTAAGTATCTGTTAGGCAAACTGCACAAATTGTCCATTAAAAAAAAAAAAAGCAATGGCATAATTTTATTTATATCAATTTGTGTGCTAGTTTCTTCACTTTAAGATTCATTTCTTACACATTGATTACCAAAATTTAAGTGTGTTTCGATTCAAAATAATTAAAGGATTGTAAATATTTAGGATCATTGTTCAGAACACTAATGGAACAAATTAGAGTAGTTATTGTCAATCTGACAACTTCTTATTTAAGGAATAATGTCTTACAATACATTGCATGAAGTTTTACAGTTATTACTTAAAACAGTGTACAAAAAAATTTTAGATATTTATATTTAGATTAAATCTGTTATTAAATATTACCTCCCCATCCTTCAAATGTTCAATTATTTTAGATTGTTTTTTTATTTACTCATCTGCTCAAGAATTAATTTGAGTTTGAAGGAAGTAAAAATTCACTGGTCAGTATCTGAATTACAGGAATTTTTTTTATTCATGTTCTGTAATAATCGTTCAATTCATTATGCATGCTTTGTTGTAAGTTGAATTCAGTAGCAACCCCTTGGAATTTTTTTTTTATTTTAACCTCCAAAACTAAAACTCCAAAGTCAGCAAGTAAATTATTCTGCAGTGAATTGAAAATGGCCATTCTGTTACAGGGACATCATTGTGAAGAAAAATATAAATCACAACTTTTTCGTTTAGACCAGTGTTTTCTTCCTATTTATCATATTCATAATAAATAGACAGGTGAAAATTCAGATGATTTTTATATATCATACTAAACATTCCCAATATGGCTAAGATTTATTTATATTTGTGAAATAAATTTGAAAGAAATTATTACTAAAATTAATTCAGAGATGTTAGTTATACATTTTGTAGTAACATTTCAATTATTAGATCAAAATAAAATATAATTTGCTCTTAAAGATTGTAATCAGAATTAGTTTTAAATAGTTTATAAAATTTTAAAAACACACCAACAATTAATTTGTTTTATGTCAATAAATTTGAATATCAGTAATAATTGTATTAAAAATTGTAATAGATAATTTTTGTTGAGACTGTTCAATTTTTAGAATTCTATACACATATGATGTTTTTGGAACCCTAATAAAATGGTTCAGAAACAATAAAAATATCAAATAAAAATCAATACCTCACAAACGTTAGATCAAAAATTACAATTAAAATATTCTTTAGACAATCTACAATTTCAAGGTAATTGATTACTCCAGATAGCAAAAAACTCAATGAAATTCAAAATATAAAATGAAGCGCAAAAGTTTTTTCATAAAACCAAAAAGTTATGGCTAAAAAATAATTTAAACCCCTTCTATTTGGAGAAAAAACAACAAACAAACAAAAAGGATGTTCCCCTAAGTAATAGTTAAAATATAATAGTTAGGGAAACCAAAACATATCTCAAATATATGCAATAAAAGCCTGCCTTATAAGAAAACTATAGCCGAGCTTACAGCTTTATATTTATGCCTTCCAGGCACTTAAACTTGAATTTTCAAAAAAAAATATCCTTCCATTCCTTGCATGTGAAATATTGATGGGAAGATTGCTACTTGTTAAGAATGAAACTATATTCCATTTTCTTACTGAAACTTTCAAAATTAGAAAAAAGTTCAAAAAAGCACCAAAAATAGTGTTTCTCCCCTTTTGCAGTACAAAAAATCAGAGATTTCTTTTTTTCGAATTTAATTTTATATAAATGTAAATTATCTTAAACTTAATATATAGAATCCTCAGCCCACAGAGCATCATGCTTGATTGACCTTGTTTTAAAGATATATAATACGCAGTTGAATCACATGAATAAACTGGAGATTTGTAGTACACACATCTTTTCTATTAAAAAATATAGCAGACTTATAAAAGTTATTAACAAAATATGAAATAAATTTAAATAACACATTCTGAAATTTAATAAAATTAAAAGATCTACACTATGAAATTAATCAAAGTATAAGAATTTTCAAAAGTGAATAAAATATGTATTGTAAAAAAGTTTTTGTAATACTTTCAGTTGTTACAATAATGTAAATTACAGTACATAAATAATTCTTTTAGTAAAAATCTGCAGAAAAAATAAATCACAATAAATCACACATTCAGCAAATGTAAGATGTTTGGGTTATAGTAAATTACAACTGTGACTTAAAATTAAAATAACATACAATATAATGTCTAATTTAACTATAAACAACAGCAATTCAAATCACAAAAATTTATTTTATATGTTGATCCAAATAAGTGTGGTCAGACCATATGAAATCTGCAAATGAAACATAAATGTAAATAAATAGAAAAAAATATATTAAACAATGCACTTTAAATTATATTTTGAATCATATTTACTAAATAAAATATATATTATGTTAATAAATAGAAATAGATAATTTCATCAATTAACAATAAAATCAAAGTTGAAAGTTACCAAAATATATTCCTCTACATTTAGGGTAGTGATTTATAATATATTCTGAATTACTTTTTTATAGTTTTTCTATATATTAATTTAACTTTAATGATAAAATTTTTCATAATTTTTAAATAAAAAAGGAATCTAAATGTATTTTATAAAATAAATTCCCTCCCTTTTGTTCCAAAACATTCATAAGTTTACATTTATAGGATATTTTGTAATTGTTCCTTAATTATACAAAAATTATTAATAGTTTTATATATTAATTTTATTGAGTATTTTAAAATAACGTTTTTTAAAAATATACTTTGAATGTTTTTTTCAGTTTCTCTTAATCAAAGCGTTAAAAACTGGTTGCAACCTGCATCTTAAAAAACAAGAGCAGTTGAGATAAAATTTTCATGAAACACCTATAATTTCATCTATGAATAAATATTAATTTTTTAAAACTGAATAAAATGTGTGAACGAAAGCAATAAAAACAAATAAACAAACATGAAATGTACATAAATTAACATCTATATAATTTTTTTCCACCTTAGTATTTAAATACATGTCCACTTTCGCTTATTTCAAATTTGTTTTAAATAATATATTCTTAATATTTTCTATATTCAGAAATTGTTACACCATCCACCATATTAATTTTTTAAAACCAATACACTTTTACAAATACCATTCTATTTAATTTCAACAAGATTTATTTTTATATGTTTTTAGAACTGCAAAAAACTCAATTATATTGTTTAAAAAGGATTTACAATAAAATTTTAGTTAGTTCAGTGGGTTTTTAAATATTGAAAAGTTTATGTTTTATTAGATACCATATTCATCATAAATACTTTGCATCACATATGAATATATGCCGAATGAAGTTTTACAAAACAATATCAACATATGAATTTTAGTTATTGCAATCTTTCATTTCCGGAATATATATATATATACTTATAATAAATATTTGAAAGGTGTAAATGTTAATGTGAATATCCTATTGAAAACTATGTAATGGTTACCACATATTTCCTTTTTTCTTCCGTGTTCATTGGTATACAGCTTAACTATTTTTTACAAATCCAGTGTTGCAAAATTTTCAATAAAAACTTTTCCATCCACAATTACTACTATGATATGGTCTCGACACACATTACACCTATTTATAATTGTGCAGTACAATCTATTAATTATATATCAAAAGCACTCTTTTCATTTTACTAAATCTTTTAGTTATTAACAATACAGATTATATATAACTCACCAATCCTATAAAGCTTCTTTCTACGATAAATACGACGTCTGTGTATTTTATTTTTTACTTGGCCAACAAAATTACAAATAAACAGCTCCATTCTTTTTTTTTCCTTTACTGCATTGCACGGTTCACTGTTCTATTTTACTTAATTCCTGTTTTCGTTTCCACACATTAAATTCTAAAAAAGTTTTATGTAAATCGTTGAGTATTAACATTTTCACATAATTTTCTTCTCAAAATGTATTATAATATCCGACGATAAGAAAAAGATAAATTATATTTTTCTTAATTCATCTACTGACCATGATTACTACTTATACTTCCTTTTCCACCATTACATTTTTCCGTAATAAAAATTTAAAATTACTATATACACAAAGTGTTCTAAACACGCATTTCATCACTTCATGAATTATTATTCTTTTATGTTGAATAATTACAATTTATGTATAAATAAATGCATAAAATTCATGAAAAGAGCAGAACAGCAAAAACCGATAATAGGACTAAATGGCATGTGAGAATTGATTTAATTGCTGAAGACAGCATTAAAAATTCAAAAAAGTCGATAATTGTTATAAGAAATCGATATAGTTTAACAATTTTGCAATCATATTATACAACGATGACGTAGGAGGAGATTTTTCCATTTTGGCTGCTCACTTCCAGCGTTTTAGTTGCTTTTGTTTGTACATCAGTTACCGTACTTGCGTAAATTGCCACTAGGAGCGCATCAAAATCGCTAAATTAAAAAGCGGAAAGCTTATTTTATAAATTTTCTTATTCACTGAGAACAGCGCTACAAGTGATCAGTTTTGAAACTTAAACTATTTATGTTTACATTTTATTGCATCTATTATCTCGTAAGTGTGTAGAAATGTTAGATTTAGAATTTGTTAAGGTATGTTACTATTTATAGACTTTAAACGGTTAATGCTGATTGGCTATTTAAAAAACAAAATACAGTGTGAACTATTTTATATGAAAAACAGCTGGTTAATACGAAATGCGAATTTGGTCTAGAATTAAATCCGTATATTTATGTGTATTTTATTCTGATAGTATAAAGACGAAAATTAACAAAGTTCGCTAATACGAAAATTAAATGTTTTGTGAAACAAAAAAAAAAAATATTTTTAAAGAAATTTGATTGATAACCTGGCAATTGTGATGATGAAATGAATACTCTAATATTGATGAAAAAATATTACAAAGATTGCTGCTTTAATCAAGGAAATCATGTAGGAATTATATAAGAAGGAGACGAAGAAGAAAGCAGCAAATAGTAGGATTGTAAGTGTGCGAAACGTAATGGAAAATTTTTCTACGTTAACAAAGAGTTGTCGATTTTTGGTGCTCATCTGAATGCTGAGTTTATAAAATAGCAAATCAATACGAAACAATGTGCAAAAGAAAATTATTGTCTTCTGTTTTGTAAAAAATGAAACAATGTATTCTGTAATTATGTAAGCGTATATAACATCTTAACTTTATTTACAGTAACTCCCAAAAAGATCCGCACAAGTAAGAAATTTCGTTTTTTGCAACTAGAAGCGATAAACAATAAAATAAAAAATGAAAAACGGACGCCTATTAATAGTACAACATCACAGCCATGCAGATCAAATTTTAAGAAAAAAATACCAAAAAAGAGGAATTTATGTAAAAAAATGAAAAAAATCATCACTCAAAAAGATCCGCACTATGATGTTAGTTGGGAAAACCCGTGCATTGCAGCGTAATAGGAACGGGTGTGGCTCATAGGTGTATCGCAGATAGCTTGTAATAATCAAAATGCGCTGCGTTCGCGCAAAAAAACAAGTGCCAGTGCATTTGTGTATGTAAATCGCGTGGTGTTTGCTCATTCAATTAAAGTGCTCTCTGTATGAATCCAAAATGGCCAAATACACGTCTACGGAGAAGATCTAATTAGTAATTTGGAATCATACGAAGGGTAAGTCTGTACGAGAAATATGTACGATCTTAAATATGAAACGTCGAACCGTATACGATATTCTAAAGCGATATAAACACGAAAATAGAATGAACTTAAAGCGTAGTCCTGGTCGTTCAAAGATTTTAACGCCGCACGAGGAACGCCTGATCGTCCATAAAATAAAGAAAAATGCCAGATTGAGTGCTCCGAAGATTGCCAGTGAATGTGAGAAAAAAGTCGGATGTGAAACGGTACGACAAACTATAAAAAATGCTGGATACAAAAGACGTGCTGTACGACGAAAATATTTTATCAGCGAAGTGAATCGGCGCAAACGTTTATAGTTCACGAAGGAATACGTTTCAAAGCCTGGTACGTATTAGGAGGACGTCATTTTCGCTGACGAAAGTAAATTTAATGTTTTTAGTTCAGATGGACATTGTATGGTCTGGCGTAGGCCAAATGAAGAAATGAATCCCTGTAATCTGAAACCTACAATAAAGCACGGTGGTGGCGGAATGATGGTTTGGGGGTGTGTATCAGCCCATGGTTTAGGTGAATTAGTATTTATCGATGGAATTCTAGATTCGCGTCGATGTTTGGAGCTTTTGAAAGCCAATTTGCACAAAAGTGCCGCGACAATGGGTATCTTGCACTCGTTTAAATATTATGAGGACAATGATCCTAAACATCGAGCTCGCATTGTGCAAGAATGGCAGCTCTACCGGTGCCCAAAAGTGATCCATCCTCCTCCTCAATCACCGGATCTAAATATTATTGAAAACTTGTGGGATGAATTGAACCGTCAAGTTCATCAGACGCCGGTTATTTCTAAAGCAGAGCTGAAGAAAAGAATTGACGAGGAGTGGATAAAACTAGACAAAGAATACTTAGGTAAACTTGTAAGTAGTATGCCAAATAGGTTACAGAATGCGTCATTGGCCAAAAAGGATACTCAACGAAATATCAAGTTAGTTTTTTAACTTAAATTTCTAGTGCGTTTCGCTTTTTTTCCTCGCGTTTTCGATTTTGTGCGGTTCTTTTTGAGCGATGATTTTTTTCATTTTTTTTTATATAACTTATTTTTTTGGTATTTTTCTCGTTATCTTTTTTTCTTATTATGTGATCTGTGTGACTGTGATGTTATACTATTAATAAAAGTTTTTTTTTAATTTTCATTGCGTTCTTTATTGTCTCTACAGTGTAAAAAAACGAAATTCCTTACTTGTGCGGATCTTTTTGGGAGTCACTGTATATGTTTCATTTCAAAAGTTGTGTAACTGTATACAATATTAATTTTTGGAAAACACTTCTATTAAGTGAGATTTAATACGAAATCTGGCTAATGTAATAAATATTTTTGGTCCCTATAGTTTTAACTTATTTCAACTACAATTCAAATAGTGTTAAAAATGGAAAAAAATTGAGGATTTTCGTTCAAATGTATATTGCTTATTAAAGGCTTATTTGCTTTTATTTTTCAAAATATTTCTATAGAATAAAAGAGAATAACAATTTAAACAATTTTAGATAAGAAAACGTATGTGTTTTATATGTTGAATAAAGTAAACAGATATTTCCGTATCTTTTTATTAATCATTTTTGCCATTCCGTTTAGTAACATAAAAGTAATGTTGTAACTGACTGTACTTTATAGGGTCTGAAAAGCCATTTCTGTTTAGAACCTAATTGTTTTCTTTGAGTAATATAAAAAATTAAAGCTTCTTGATCTATTTTATAATTTTTTATATTAAATAAATTTCTGTATACATAGTACTGGATAATTTTATCTGACGGAAAATAACAAGAAGCAAGTGGTTTGGAATTAAATTGCTGGTCCTAAAACATTTGATTCACAAATTCCTTCAAATGTAGTTGAATATATTTTGTTGATGAGAATTTTTTTTCTATTAATTTCTTTATTTCTTCTGTAAAAGATGGATGTAAATGTTGGATAAATGCCGATTCACCAACAGAATGGTTATGGTTTAGAGAAATTTTTAAATATATTATTACTACTGTTGGTATATCTTTGTTCATTGATAATTTTTGTTTAACTTTTTTTAATACATACTTTAAAAATATCAATTTTAATTTAAAAAGCTATATTTGATTGTTAAGATGCATTTTATTATTAGACTGTGTAATCTACTATGACGTATATTTTAGTTTGTTGAAATGAAACATTAATATTGTATTCATCAATCGTATACTGAGAGAAAACTATGATCTCCATTAAATATATTCTAGCCTCATAAAAAATTTTCATCGATGGCTGTACACAAAACCTCTCTGTTTTTGTGTAAAATGGTGATCTTCGTGCTAAAACAATAAATTTTTTTAATCAAAATAATACACTCAACCTTCAGGTAAATATATATTTTACTAGAATAGTAAATAAATGTACCATATATTTCGATGTTGAATTTTTATATCGTCCTGGACCACGGGAGCATTTAAATATTTTCTTGAAACCAAAGAAAATTGATTTTTAAAAAAATCAATATTTAAATGTCCACTCTGATTGGTTTTCTTTAAAAGTAATTTATGATCTAAAAATTAATTAAACCCTTTCGGAATAAAGCATAACACAGGTTTCTAGTAATAAATATATGTCATCTATCGCATATTAAATATTTAATGTAGAGATTTTTTTTCTGTATCATATTTCTAATTACTTTATTACAAAATTAAAGAAAACTGTATATATCGGAGAACATTTTAATTATCTTCATGTTATAAATAAAATGTCAAAAAAAAATTTGGTGATGATATTGCATTTTTCATTATTTTTTATTATGAATCACCTTATAGTGAAAATGTCTTAAAAGTGTCTAGATCATAATATTTACAATTACGAAAAATAGTGTACTCAAAAGTTTATATTGTACGAAACTCTAACCCGACTAATTCTACTTTTTTCTTTAATAGATCTTACTTGTGTTTATAGAAACTGCAAGAAGTTTATATACTTTTATATTAAAAATAAAGAAATCGAGTAGTATGTTCATCTTTACAATGGTAGAAGTTATTGTGTAATCACCAGGGGAAAAAAATGAATATTTAATTATATCTGTGTTTTTGAATATGTAGGAACCAGGGGGAAGTTTATAAGAAAAATTTTAATTATTATTAATTTGCGGATAGTGAAAATTCTAATCATTTGACACATTAAATTAAAACATTTATGGTTATATTATTTAGTAGAAATTCAGAAAAAGATTTAGAAAATAATTACGTATGTTTAATGCGGTTATGTACATATATACAAAGTAATAATAATTTTTTGATAAATGTGTACATAAGCGGATAGTTATATTTTTAGGATTCCGTAATAACATACGGAATCCTAATAAGATGGTACACAAATGACAAAAATATCAAATAAAAATCAATAACTCACGAACAGCTTGACTTATAAACTTCAAATTTGGAACATAAATAACAATTAAAATTCTCTTTAAAACGATCTATAACTTGAAGATGACCGATTACCCTGGGCGGCAAAAAACCCAAAAAACCATCAAGAATATACAATATGGTACATAAAACGACCTCAAAAATCACTTAAAAAATCATAACTCGTCACTAAATAAACTTATAACGCTGAAATTCAAAATATAAACTATAATGCAGGAGTACTTTCATAAAATCAAAAAATTACGTTACAAAAGTTACGTAAAGCTGCCCAAAAGTTCAAAAAATCGCGAAAAATAACGTGTCCCCCCCTAGCGCCGCGAATATTATAGCTAAAAATTTCGAACACGATTAAAAATATGCGCATCCCCGTATATTTCTCCAGTTTGAAACATCCGGCCTTCCAACTTTAAACCTGGACCTTCGGCGCCCCGAAAGCTCGAAATTTTGGAAAAAATATTTTTTTTCCCGGGCATGTGATATATCGTTTGAAAGATTACTATTTGTCGGGAACGAAACCGTATTTCGTTTTCTTATCCAAACTTTCGAATTTGCCGAAAAGTTCAAAAGCGCGAAAACTAATATGTAGCCCCCTGTTTGGATCGCGAATATTATAGCTATAAATTTTGAATGGGGTTGAAAATATGCTCATTCTGGCATGTTTCCGTAGTTTATTTAAAATTTTGTGTATATATCTAAATAAATTTTATTTAAAAATCGTAATCTAATAAATAGTGACAAACAAGGAAGGTGGTTTAAGTAATAGTATTCAAATATAACTATATAGAAGTTCGGAAAACAAACAAGTACAATTACAAATTTTTAAATATTTATTGAATTAATCCTTCCAAAAATCTAGGACTAAATAGCGTTTATTTATTAGAATTTATTTTTTTTTGCAGTACAATATGATAACACTGCGTGATGTGTGAAAAAGAACTGGACTAAAAATATCTGTTTTGGAATTATTCTTGTTTTGAATTTAGTATTATGTAAATAAAAATTATTGTTATCTTTAACTTAACATACCGAATCCTCAGCGCATGAAACCTCATGCTTGATTGAACTTGTTAAAAATGCATTCATTTTTACCTAAACAAATTTCATTATAAATTTTATACATTTATACAAAGTAAATATTTAAGCTAATGTGGAAAAAAATGTATATTTCTTGGCAATAATGTTTTATTGAATCTTATGTAATAATTTTGTTAAATATGTGTGTATAGAACTATACTTTTTAAAAATTTCAACGGCATAGTTTTATTTTTCTGAAAGTTATTGCTATGTATACAAACATACAAAAAAACGAAAAAAAAAAAGTTGCCTTTATAATATACATTTGTTCTTATGATAAAAGAAATTCCTGTTAATTTCATGGCTGTAATGAAATTTTCTTCACTCCTTATATAGTCATTATAAAAACCGTCATCAAATTTTACAATATTTATTAAATCCTTCAATATATTCATATTATACATTAAAACAGGGTTGAGCGGTAGCCTAGTGGTTAAGGCGCTTGTCTACCAAATCAGAGGTTACAGGTTCCCGTTCCCGATTGAAGTCGCTCCCAGGTTTACCCAGCCTGATAATAATTGGGAACCAGGAAAATATTTTTATAATTATACACATATAGATATATATGTATGTGTGTGTGTGTGTGTGTGTTATCATAAAATATATTTATTTATAAATGGTACACTAAAGCCTTG
Organism: Icerya purchasi; assembly: GCA_039619475.1. Lineage (NCBI taxonomy): Eukaryota > Metazoa > Arthropoda > Insecta > Hemiptera > Monophlebidae > Icerya > Icerya purchasi. The sequence continues at coordinate 352,130,230 of CM077115.1, forward strand.
TAGTCAATTATTGCATATGCAATATTTGAACACTACAATAAAAACAAATAAAAATTAGTCGTTTCCATAGAATTCAAACAAACTTTAATTTTCCTTTCTTTTATCAAAAATTGAAAAGAAATAAATTTATTTTGAATTTTGGTCCATTTAATTCAAGCATTTATGATTTCGCAGACATTTCAGGGGGGCTTGAACCTGGAAAACCCCTCTCAGATACGGCTCTGGTTATTATGGCCCTATAAGTTATAGTACTACTAACTTGTTTAAAAGTGCAATCTTAACTTTCACCTAAACAAATTTCATTATAAATTTTATTCATTTATACAATAGCAAATATTTAAGCTAGTGTACAAAAAAATGTATATTTCTTAGCTATAATGTTTTATTGAAACTTACATAATGATTTTATTAAATATGTATGTATAAAACTATACTCTTCAAAAACTTGTTTTATTTTTCTGAAAGATACTGCTATCTATACACACATACAAAAGAATGAAAAAAGTTACCTTTATAATATACATTTGTTCTTATAATAAAAGAAATTTCTACTGATTTCATGACTGTAATGAAATTTTCATAATTTCTTTATCCTCTATATAGCTATTCTAAAAACCGTTATCAAATTTTAAATCATATTTATTAAATAAATCCTTGAATATATTCATATTATATTTGTAGTCCGTATACTTTAAAATAATAAAGAACGGAAAAATTGAAGCTTTCAGCTTTTTACTTTAACGATTTTGATGCGCTCCTAGTGGCAGTTAACGCAAGCACGCCAACTAGTGTATAAACTACAAACTATCCTACCCAACTAATGCTTATAGTAGAGATATTAGTGCAAGCCAAAAAAATTATTTCCGAAAATATTTTTCATCGAAGAATTGTAAAATATTAATTAAAAATGGAAACATCGATGGATGTAGAAGTGGAACCAGTGAAAAGTAAGCAGAAACCAAAGGTGAAGGTAAGAAAACATTTAAATAAATCAGTTCGTCGTATACGGGATAAAAATAAGGTTAAGATAAATCCGTCAAATTTGAAAGGTGAAGTAAGAAAAATAACTGTTCCAGCACACAGATATACGCCATTAAGGGAAAATTGGATGAAGATAATTACGCCGATTGTAGAACATTTGAATCTTCAAATTCGTTTTAATTTAAAAACCAGATGTGTAGAAATTCGATGTGATGATGAATCGGACAATACCGGTAATTTACAAAAAGCGGCCGATTTCGTTAAAGCCTTCGTTTACGGTTTTGAGGTTGAAGATGCTTTAGCTCTGTTACGTTTGGATAATTTATTTGTAGAGTCGTTCGAAGTAAAAGATGTTAAAAATTTACGTAGCGAACATTTGTCCAGAGCTATTGGACGATTGGCTGGTAAAGGTGGCCGTACTAAATTTACCATAGAAAACGTGACAAAAACTAGGATTGTTTTAGCAGATTCGAAAATACACATATTGGGTTCCTATCAGAATATTCAAATTGCAATGCGAGCAGTGTGTAATTTAATATTAGGAAGTCCTCCTTCGAAAGTTTACGGTCAGTTACATAATGTAGCCAGCAGGATATCCGAACAATTATAAAATTACGTTAGTTATGTATACTTTTTTCAACGTTGTATTGGTTCTTTATACTTTATGGACAATATATTTTTTTTAAATTGAAATCGGTTTTTATATGTTATAATTAGTAACAGTTTCTTAATTTATTATATTTCTGATTAAAATAAATTCAGTTTAAAAAAAGAAAAATGTTTAAATACACTTATATGATGTATTTTTTATGTGCAGCCATCTGTACGGATAATAACAATTAAGTTCAGTTGTATAACACGTAGGAGATTTCCGCTAGATATTGACAGTGGTTACATTTATTTAGATCTGGAAAAAGCTTATTATGTCGTGACATATTTTTCTACACTACAAAGCTACTGCTTACTATTTGTGGACAATGTACAAACATTCAAATTTTCAATGAAAGCTTTTAGTTCATCAGGTTTGTTAAAGTGTGTGCAGCTAATATGTTGTACCTAACTGTTAAACAAAAACCGCTTCAGAGTGAATTTTTGAGATATTCCCAATGATACTTCTGGTAAGTTTTAATTTTCACTTTTGCTCGCACCTATGGTAAAACAGCCGTATACGAATATATTCAGGGTGTTCCATAAAAATAGGTGCTTTGGTACATTAAAATTCATTCTAGTTGAATAAAAACGACAATTAAAAACTGTCTCTGGGGTAACATTAAAGTTCCGTTTAGTACATTGCCCGTTATTTACAAATTGAACGGTCGCATCGTTGACAGTAAGTGTTCAAAAGTATGCACCAGTTACGATAGATTTTTGTGCAATAAAAGTGTCTTTTTTTTTTTATTATTGAACATTATTTTTTAGTTAATGTTGCGGGTGAAAGATTTAATGCTGAATTTGAACCAAATTTTTGATTAGAAAAATAATGCATATAGGTAATTTCCAAAAAGAACACACGCTGCTAAGACGGAAGGGGAGAACTTTTTGATACTAGTTTTAAGTCCTCTTTGGCTACTACCAAATTTTTTTGAGTTTAGTTTTCCATAACAAACTAATAACAACAGACGAATTGGAGGTATTGATTATTGGGAAACCATTCAAGCAATTTCACTAAACACTTCCGTGAAAGTATTCCGTAATGTGGAGAAATGTGTAATACTATATTTTGTATATGTAAATCGCGAATTTATCAAATATTCCTTTGAAAGTGTCTATTTTTGTGGAACATTATGTTTTTCGATTAAATATAGTTGCGGTATGGTTGCGATGGTACTGCAGCAATAACATAAACGCAACTCTGGTTATATAATACATCGTTGTAAATTAATCGGTGCACACACCCTATTATTTCCCACCTGTCTTGATAAATAAATTAATTAAATTTTTTAGTGGATACCGAATTATTTTTCATGCGTTTCTTTTACAAATCCACCTGGATAGTGACCGAAAAATACAATTCTTCCGCACTTCTTGTCATGCGTTACCATCGATGACATTTTATTATCTTAATTATATTGCAGCAGCGTTACCGCGCGTTGAAAAGTCAGATGTGCGCGGCGTTAAGCTTAAAGGTTTTAACAAATGTGTAATAATTTATTAACTCCATTAAGACGTAATAATATTCAAAGGGCGCCTTTTTTTTCATTAGAATACCAACTTGTTTTTAATTTTATTGTGTTCCTGAAATTTAAATAACCGATTGCAATCTGTATTCCTTTTTCGCATCAAAAAAACGTCAACATATTTGTCACCAATTTTAAGTATGTTACAGTTTTTCTCTTCTTTTTCTCAAAAGTTGGACAAATTATTTACGAATATTTTAAATTCAGTTAATTTCACGTCTAAGCTAACATTTTTATTATTACTTTTGCTTATTAGAAATGAGATTCATCGCAAAAAATATTGACTCTTAAATCTTAAACCGTTATTATTCAAATAAATCATTCTGTGAATTTGTGAATGCTATTAAGTAGAAAATTTTCGCTTACTTTTGAGTATCATCGGAGAGAATATTTGTCCATATTTCTTATTTTCATTTAAATACCGGTATCCTGACTACGCAAATTATTCTGTAATAATTTTCGGTTGCACGAATTAGTTATATTTAATCGATGCAAGAACAAAACTAGCTCGTGAGCTGTTTCGGCGATAGTTTAAACAACCGGCGACTCATATAAAGCAAGAACAGATCGCTGATTTCGCAACGCTGTAACATCTGCAGTTATCTACTTTTAGATGCATTTCGTCACTTTTGTTCTAATCTGACTTACGATTTTCTCGCTTATTTCTAAATAAATTTCCTAATATTTAATGTATTTCAAAAATTTTTAAGTACCGTATTTTATTATTTTCCGGGAGAGAGTGCTTTTTATCAACCGAGTCCGCCAAAATCATCACTGTATAGAGTTCCTTTTTGACTTGTGTATTAAATCGTGAACAGATATGTCCACACCAGAAATTTAAAACATACAAACGACTAGGTTCATTCCATTTATCTTCTTTTCTTTTACCTTCATGGATCTGTTAATTTTTTTTTGTCACATACACCTTTTTATGCTTTTACCGCAATATAATAGCTTTTTCAATTTTTAAAATTTGCTTGCCTCTTATGGGGAGTAGCAACTATGTCTTTTTCGAACGCTTTTGTCTTTCTTTTTGCTCCGATCTATTTGCAATTTGGTATTTTTACTGCAAATGTTACTTTATTCACCATTCTCTTAATGTGGCTGGTGATTTTCTTGAAAAGTCTCAAAACCAGAAATAGTTAGGAAATTTTGTTAAAAGTGAGCGAATTTACGAAGGATAAAAACAGCTACAGAACAAAAAGCATGGCGAGTTAATACCTTATAGAATTTTATCAAATGAGTTGACAGAAATTTCGATTTTTACCAAATATTATGATAGTATATTTAGTATGATCAGACTACGAAACAGCCCGCCTTCCTCACCGGTTTTTTGTCCGTGGATCAGCACGCAGGTTTCAGAAAATGCAGGAAATGACTTAGCGTTATATGTAATGCGAGACATCAGATTTGGCCTGTAATAATATGTGTACGCTTAAACGACGGACTTATTTCTCGTACGAATTAGAGGGGAAAATAAGTTTAGATAATTCAGAAAATTGATTTTTTTTTTATTCCATAAATTGTTAGTAAAACTATTCAAAAAGATGTTCCCAAAGTTTCAAATAAAAATTTTAATTCGTTCCGATGTTATGAGCGGTAAAGTGAACGTCCGTCGTTAAGTGCCAGAGCACATGGTATATAAAATAGAGCAGTTAGTTTAGTAGACATTTATGAATGAAAGGGAGGAGGCCGTTGACAGATGTTCATTTGTTTCTTTTTTCACAATAGTGACTTTCGGTAGAAGGTATTAGAAGCATTGGCGTCGTTTTGACAAAGCATCGGTTTTAACATTAGTTTTGACATTGATCTTCGTAACGCGTGTTTCAAGTTTTGAGACGAAAAGTCGACGTACCCGAAAAAAAAGCATGGCAATTCTACTCGCGCTGGTAGACTACGTAAAAAATGCTTCCACCGAAATCAGTATTTTAATATTGGATCAAGTAAGTGCTGTGAGAGTGAAAGTATTAGTGCAAAAAAACTTTTTCGGATAACGCTAATGAATGTGTGGTTGTTAATTCTCCATATTGTTATAAAATTATTGAAATTTTCGCCGTATTCACAGCTCTGTAGGATATTTTTATTTATCGAAATTGCAAGCAGGGTGTTAAATTTGCAGAAAAGGATGGAAATTCGGCTCCGAAGCGTCAGGAAAAATAACAAATTAAAAGGAAAGGAAAAACTGACGGAGGCTTTAGTGAAAAAATGAAGCACTTACTATGATTCAACGATTAAAAAAAACGTTAATAGCGTCGAAGACATGAAAAAGGCAGTAATGGCAAATCAACAGATAACAATCGAAAACATGAAAATTGTCCAACAGATGTAAATGGAAACAAGATGAAGCTGTTGCAATGAGATCCGAAACGCATCCAATTAATTGCATCCTGATGTCCAGAAAGAAATTCTTTCGATGTATAAATATTTATCAAGAGATGAGTTACATTAGAGAGATTTTTAGGCAGCTACACCTAGAATGTAGACGAGTTTCAACTCGACTGTTTGGCGGTTGGCTCCGAAACCACCACATTCTGGTTTGAAAATAATCGAGGTCACAGCATATTTGGTTGCTTGCTTATTCAGTGAAGGAAATTCATGCATTTTATTGGTGATGAACGAGCTGGATATTATAGTCGGCAACGGCAGTTTCAGTTACGCGCAAGAAATGGATAATCGACGCGTAAGCCGAAAAAATGGACATAACACCTTGAAGACTAACGAAACACAGAGAGCCCGAAAAAAAGAGTTGCAAACTCAAAACTAAGGATATGAAGAAGAAGAAGGATTGCTATGTAGCGCTGGAACTGTTGATTAACCAGTAAGCAGTTTAAGTAAATTAATTACTGCCTTGAATTTGTTGTTTTCGGTAATTTCATTTAAACGCGTTTTCTCGAAACGACTTTTTTTGAATTTGTGTACACTCTAGCTCAAAAAGTTTTTACCCAGTCATTTAAAAAATTTATAGTTGGTTTCCTATATAATTACACTCTATATATTAAATTTGGAGTAATATCATTGTTTAAAGTATTTTTTTATTACCAAAAATGTCGAAAAAATGGCAAAAAATTATGCTTTTTTGTTTAACACCTCCGAAAGATGTAATTTTCAATTTTTTTTTAGGGAACGTTAGGTTTATATAGAAAAAAAGCATGTTCTATAAGTAAATTTTAAACTCCACTGGTTTCAGATGAAATTGTGGCTTCCGGAATGTATGCAAACAGCTTTATATCTGACGGTGACCTCCGATGGGTGGCAGCCGATATCTCCCATTTTTTTCCGAGGAAATGTTTCAAAAAAAATTCTAATATTTATTTGAATATATGTACAAAATGTTATCAAAGTTTTAATAAATTACATACATTCCTTCTCTGTCAAAAATATTAATGGAAATCACTAAAAGAATCTAGTCCTAAACCTCTTTCCTCCCTTAAAACACCACGATTTTGCCTATGCACTTGGGCGCAGGTTTACTCAACACGATTTTGCTAGAGGTTTTTCATCACGTCTTTCTCGGAACTTTAAAACTGTTTTTTTCTTTTCCTTTCTTCTTTTTTTATAATTTTAATACGATTATTATTATTATTAATTTAATTTTTATTTTCTTGTGTTTAGAATTAATTAGTAATTTCTTATAATGAGTTTCAATTCATGAGTGTGTAATAAAGACTTTTTGGTTAAGTTTATTAATATTTACAAAACTCCCGTCGAGTTTTGCAAATCTTCGTAATATCTTCCTCTAGCTAGAAGAATGTTAAAGTAGCTATCAAACGGTGTTCCTCTGCTGATGTAGAGCTTTATTCATAACTATATGTTAAATCATTTCTTAGTGAAGATAATAAATAATCAAACGTATTTGGATCTATTGTTAAGTATTTTTTTAAATCGTGAGGATCACTTTCCCGGAATTTTTTTTTTAATAAAGGCTAGTAATTTAACTGGTACTTTTTACTTGGTTAATTTTTGATCCATTTTGTACGTTTCTACATTATTTTACATATAGAGCATATAAATCAGCGTAAGACAAAGTACGTTTTTGTTCTTTGGTGAGCATAATAAAAACTACCTTTTATATACTATACGAAAATCACAAATCTAATAAAAATCTGTTAAACAGTTGTGACATCTGCCGATTTTTACAACGGTTAGAGAGGTCAGATAAAGGTGCAGACTTGTCTGTAGTTTTCGCCACAAACGCACAATTAAGTCGGTACAATTTTAGCTTGACAGGTTGGCCGCAGGTTTACCCGTTGTCGTTGATAAACAGCGGCGACAATTACGGCCTGTACGGTTATCTATATAGACTTGCCTGTGCAGGCAATTCCGTGGATTCAATTTTTCCGTCTAAAATGAAACGCAATTTTAATCCGTACAGTTTTCGCCACGGTCCAGACTACTGGGGGGATTAAGTCTGCAAACAGAACTGTACATGTTGTAGCGGACTCATGTTAGTGGTGATTCGGATGAATGAAAAAAATAGTGCTCATAATTTTTTTCGATTCTCGCAACATAATCCATCACGAATTTATACCAGCTGGGCAAATTATAAACGGACATTTTATAAAGAAGTAATAGAGCATTTTTAAAGTAAGATCCGAAGGGTCCGACTTCAATTACACTAATTCGAAGATTAGTTATTTTTATGTGAAAATGCACCGACACATTCATCGCTGATTGTTTCACAGTACTACGCAAAAAAATCGGTTACTATCATCAACCATAATCTGAATTTATCAGATTTTGCATCAGCGGATTTTTTTTTCCAAAGCTAAAAACCGCATTAAAAAGTTATTGATTCGATGACATAAAGTGCATATATATCGTAAAGTGATCGATCTGCTAAATGTAATTCCGAAAGAAGAGTATTATAAAGCTTTCTATCAAATCTACAAAACAAGGCATGTGAGGAACAAAAGGAATGCATGTTGTATTCTAAGTAATAAAACATTTACTTTATTAAGGTTTTGCTTTTAAATAGTTCTGAAAATTTTTAAATGTACTTAGTAATAACTGTAGATTTCTATGTAGACCGAAATAAACGCATATCATCGGGATACAAATAGCTTTAAAACACTAGACAGAAAGGTTAAATATTTTGGGCATATCATCACAGGACAAAAATTTGAAATTTTACTACACTTCAAGGGAAGATTGAAGGAAAAAAACGTGCAGAAAGACAGAGAACAGACTGAATACAAAACATTAAGAACTGGACTAGTACCAGCTCGATCCCAGATTTTATTCAAGAAGCGAGAGAACGCAGATTTTAGCTGCCACCTGATCACTAATGCGCTGAGAAGAGTATGGCACACCAAGAAGAAAAAGAAGAAGAAAATTTGATAAACCTATAATTTTAAAAGTCTAGACAATGTACATCTTTAGAAGTATCGTTTTGTTGGCTATCTCTTTATTTTAGCACAATAATTTATTTCACATAAAACGACATCATTAGCCCCGAAAATTGTACCGTAACCCACACGGTGGTTTCCAAGATTAGCTCATACAGATATGTGTAGACACATTTTTCGATAACTATCATAATTTATAATAGACTAATATAATAATTCTCGCCGTAATATAAATTTAATATATTTAATACCTAAAAAATTCTTTACACCTCCCGAAAAACGAACATAGATTACAATCGCGTACATTAATGATATATGTATTAGTTTCTAGTCTGCGCCGAAATTAATGAAATTTTCGAAAACTACGCAATTAATTTTATTTCCAGTAACATACAATATACACATTAAACGTATAATAGTTACTTAACAATTATAATCCTTATTAAATTAAAACTCCATCGTAAAGCGTAATAATTTCAAATTGTGAAAATCTATAAAAGTACTGAATTAACCTAAATCATAGATTAATAAGAAAGCTGACGCAGAAAATTTATTTTAGGGGGGGTTACATTGGGGTTTTGTAATTCAAAAAATCATTTTTTTTTCTTTTTTCTTTATCTAATAGTAAAGCATGTCAAGAATATTTTCCCAAAGTCTTAAGTCAATCGAAATGAAACTCTGGGAGATAGGGTTTTTGGAAATTTTTGTCATTAAGTTCGGCCAGCCGGGAGCGTCGGAAGTATATCGCGGTAGCTGCTTATAGCTATTTTTTGCCGGTGTTTCTCGATCAATTTTCTCGATTTCTAAGGATTACTCTTTTCAAATATTTTAGTTTTACGTTGTGCGTTGTGAATTTTTACTTTTTTGTTTTTTTTTCAAAATGCAGAAAGTTAGCAGAACTAATCAAGCAGCGGTTGTCTGTAGAAAAGATAAGCCAAAGAAACGGAAACAACCGTTGAATTCTAAAACCGTAGAGATAGACGATGCATCTTTCGTCAGCACATCAGCGAAAAAACTTATAAGTCAAGCGAGAAACATGTGCCAAAGGACGAGCTTCAATATGCAATTATAGGTTTTTTTTCAGTTTTTTCAACACTTTCTGGTTTTGCGAAATGTTCTGATATTATAAATGAAAATGGAGAGGAAATAGCGTGTGATGTGAAAGTTGAATTCAAATAATGTGCAAATTTAGGTTTTGGTTTTAAAATTATGATGAAGTATGTGCCAATCAATAAGGGCCAACTGGTAATATGGAAGCTTAATCGATCGTAGCAATGTTTCAACGCTATCTAAAAGGTAAGGTACATTAATTATATTAGACAACTCTAAAACATAATCCGGAGTTATTGGTTCCAAACCTTACAGCGAAAATTCTCAAATAAATTAAAAATGCATAGGACACGGGAAAAAGTGAATGGACACCCGTTTACCCGATTTAGTGAAAAAATACTGTTGCATAAAAAAAAAAGTGAAAAGTAAAACGATTAAAAAAAAAGAAAAAAAACTATTTCTGGCAAAGGCAAGTTTACGGGTAAATTTACCGATAAATTAACAGTTTATTACGGACTGGTTATAAGAATAAATTGTAATTCTGTGTAAAAAGTACAGAATATGCTATATGGATAACTAACTTTTATTACAGTTTTACGGGCAAAAACCCACAGCATGAAAAGTGTCCAAGCGGCCCTGACTTGCGCTTGGTAGCATACTTCAGCTATAAATGCTGTATCATCGTTTAAGCACGATTATGCTCCATTGTCGAGTGGTGTTCTATCAGCTATGAAGCCCATTTATGAAGAGCTCAGCGAGGATGTGCTTCTAGAACAGCGTGTTAGTGGCTTTACGGGAAATAATTGAAAGTCTGAACCAAAATTACTGCAAAAATACTTTTTACTGGTTCTAAAATAGTTGAATTGCTACATTAATCGCCTCTTATACTCTTAACGAAGGAGATTTAGCTCTATTAATTTTTCGCGCGGTATGGACATAAAATCTGGATGAAATAGTCACCAGTATGTGTGCGGAAAGAAAATAAACATCGTATACTCATAGCCGAGAAAAGAGCTGTAGCCAGGACTCGAGAAGAAAGAATTTGTCTCAGGCAAGAGCGAAAAAATATGCTGGAAATTGCAACTGCAACAAGATCTTTGCTTTATGAGGCTAGAATCGGCGATTCTATATAAATTTTGAAAAAAATAGTTTTTTTCTTCGTTTTACTTTTACCCAAAACTTTAATCGCCTTTTTCTCAAAATTTTATTTTTAAAGTCGGTGGTAGACACGATTTATCAAAAACTAATGTACCGTTTTTATTAAAATTTTGCATAATTTTTCGGGATAGGATCGACTAGTGATTAGAAAAAAGCTTTTTTTTCTCTTTGATCACAACTTATTTTACAAGGCAATACGTGGTGTAAATTTTACCGAAAATAGTACCTTTCTGTATACAACTCTGCCAAAAATTCGAATTTCGTTTTAAATCATTCGTTCAGTCAAAAGTTACACTTACCTGCTAACGGAAAATATTTGGCTGACTACCGCAAGGATACTTTTTTCCAGGGAATCTTCAAAAATCAGGTCTCAACAGCTGATTTTTCAAAATTTTTAAATGAAAATTTCAGAAAATATTTGTTTAAGTGTTGTTCTTTTATATGATTAGAAGTTTAAATAAAATAAAGCTTTTATTATATTTAAAAAAAAATTATGAAAAAACATACTTTTTTTTCTTCAGTTTTTGAAACCCATGTAACCCTTTAATACCCGGCCAGTTGTTAAAATTTCGAACGAAATGTGTAAATTATGAAGACAATTATATGAAGATGATTGTGCAGCACGATTGTATTAAAATTTTCATAAATTAGTTTCGGTTTTAATATTTTCTAATTTATTCTCAAACGTTTCCGTTTTGATTTTATATTTCAAGTCTAAAGTATTTATTTCGATTGTTAATTAACCTATATGTCTATTAACCTCGTTTTTTTAATGTGCCCAAGTTTCTCTTTACTGTTTTTTTTTATTATTTTCTTTTATTGTTTCGTTTACAGTCTCGAATTTTATATTACAAATCTTTCAGCTTTTCTTAAACTTTTATTCCATACCTTTCAATTTTTAAAAAAAGTAATTGTTAACAACGTACGCGATGAATTTGCTAAATTTAAAATTCGTATTCACTCCTCAAAAAAAAAAACAAAAAAAAAACTAGGATCTTGATCTGTGTCTGTGATGTTTTTTGTGTTTATTTTCACGAACATTTTCCTTTTTATGTCGACGATTATGATGCGTTTTCTTATGTTTATGTTTTTTTTCCTCATATTCATCTTCCGTGTCTGTATAGGAACATCTTCTTTTTGATTCATTTCTGTCGCGTTTATATTCTTTTCTCCTGCTATCATTTGATTTATAGTGATCTTTGTGATATTTTGAGTTTGGTCTCCTATCATAATCTGCCCGTTGCGACATCTTTCTATCAGGATAAGTCGACTTAGTACCTTCCTTTCTGGATAATTTTTCGTAGTCCTTTTTATTACCATCATGTTTGAATTCTTCCGTATTTTGATCCTAAAAAAATTAAATTATTTTTCAATCCTAAAAGCACATTATTAAAAAAATTCACGAAGAAAGATAAATTTAAGTTCTAAACTTTATCGTATCGAACTGGTTAAATCAAATTGAGCCAGTCAAATAATTCCGTTTCAACTGAGCAATATATAATTTAAAAAAAAATTACGTGCACATTAAATCGGTTAAATATAACTTATTAGTCAGCCGGTAACAATTCTGCGGTATATTGAATCCTTAGTGAGTCAAAATATAATTTTTAGTACCGGGATATAGTTTCAGTGAATTTCTACAATACATTTCGGGAAATTTTACTTTAATCATTTTACTACTAAACAAAAGTCCATCTAATTTCCACATAATACAATCTTGAACTTTTTGCCGCCACTATTCCCCCTTGAAAAATCGTTTAGAATTTTACACGAGAAAAAAAACGTTAAAGAATAATTTTTTAATTCCAAATAGCAATTGCTTTCGAATGAATAAATTAAGAAAATGAAAATAAAAGTATATTTTTACTGAAAATAAATGCATTTATACAAGTGACTTAAAGATTTATAGAATGTAGTAAGTTATAACAAATACAAATTTAAGAATAAAATGATTGCTTACTTAGAAACGTTTTCGCGTATACCCGAAAATGTTTCTAAGTAATCATTTTATTCTTAAATTTGTTTGTTATATTTGTATTTGTTGTAACTTACTACATTCTATAATTAACAAACAGGATGTTAAAAGATTCTTTATTAAAGATTTATATTTATTTATCCTACATGATTGGAATTACCTAATGTGAAAACGGTTTCGACGAAATATAAAAAAAGCAAAGGTAATAATTGGAAAAAAAAATTATTTTAATTTAAAAATTTATAATTTTTTGACTTGTATGGCGAATTTTTAAATTTAAATATCTCCATTTTAATGTGAAATGATTAACTATTATCAATGTGTGCAAAAATGGTGAAATGATTAACTATTATCAATGTGTGCAAAAATGGTGAAATAAAATACGATAAAAACAACTGATTCCTACCCAGAAATTAATAAATTTTAAAGGTTCATAGGGGTTCAAATCAAGAATTTAAACAATTCATGGATAAAAATGATGTTTATAAATTTCATATAAATATAAACCCAAAATATTCGAGACTTCGCGGGAAACATATTAGCAATGAAATTATTTTCTTTTAATTTTTTTTCTCACTTATTATTCTAATTTATTTCCGATATGTTTGCGACCAACCTTACACACTACAAACCAGGCGCCATTATCCATTAAAGGTTTATGAAAAGTGGCTATAAATAAGAAATAACCATTGACATCTTTTCAATTAATATAACGGTGGAGAAACTATCTAGCCTTGAAGACGCCAAAACAGGAAATCCAATCTAATACACAACCAGCAGAAAATTTTGAATAGACTACAAGTCAAGCAAAATATAATTTACGTAAATGTGGGACGTAGTTTATAAAAACCTATGCGAAGGTTTCATATGAGAAATATTTCTGGTTACCTACTACAATAGATAAACGCGCTTTTAAGAGTGTTTGCAAAATGCTGACAACAACTTGGTAATAATTTTAAAATATTAGACTTAAGTATATGGATCCTGATTTTAATTAAATATATATATTTAGTAACAACTATTCTTGTAATATGTCATAAAAAAAAAAAGGAAGAAAAAATATCGTTATCTTTTAATCATTTAAACAAATAAAACACGTGAAATTATTTTTTAATTATCAGTTTTCATTCACCAAAATCAAAAAAGGCAAATTTTCAGATACAAAATCCGTTATTAAACGCACGTTAATTTAAATTTAAATTGTTAAATCAATTTTTTAATGAAAATATACTTTTAGTAAAGTTGATATTAGAACAATTTGAGCGTGAATATTGTACTTTTAATTTATCGAATAGGTCTTAAATTTGAAAAAAACTTTTATTAGTTAAGAATAAATTATAAAGTTTTACCTGACTTAAATATTCCACGCCTCTACCTTTTCCTTTCCAACGAATTTTAGCCACACTTTGACTAAAATCAACATGAATCCTTCGATCATCTATAAGTACATTATCCATTTTTAAATATGCTTCTTCGCAAGATTTCCGGTCGGCAAATTCTATAAACGCATACTGTAATGAGTCTCCAGTAACTTTATCTCTTATCACTTCACAACTAAAAATTTAAACTATATTAATAAACAGTTTATTGTATAAAACCACCGAGTAAAATAAATTTTACATAATAAAACTGTAATTTTTATTTTCGTTATTTTTAAAACACGAAAAAAAAAAAAAGAAAAAACATTTAATACATATACCCAAAAGTCCTAACGTAATAAATTTTCAGAAATGCAATTGGTATAAATTTTTCAAATTTAACTACTTTGTGTTTCAATATAGGGACAATATCGTTGCCAGTTTTTCAAAAAACTAGTCTTGAATTGTTCTACTGCAAAAAAATTTACGCGTCAAAAATGTTTACACAAACCGGATAATAAAATGAAGACGGCACTTAACAACTCGTAAAGGCGAGAGACTATAATAAAGTTGGAAGTAAAAAACGAAAAAAAATATTAGAAATAATAATAATAAAGAAACAAAATACCGTTCGCACTAAACTCATCTATGTTTTTCGTCTCAAACAGAAAATATCTCTCGTTGTTGTTGACAAATAATGTATTAATTTGTTTTTCGTTATTTTCCTTTTTCATTATTTACAACTTTTGAATAGTTTCACTTGTACAATATGTTAAAAATGTTCAATATTTTATAAGTCGATTTGTGTGTACCTTAAAAAATTAATTTTATATATAATTAAATTTCGAGTTTGCAATGTCTAAAAATTATAAACTTGTTTTTTAATAAGAAAAGTTATTTTTTCATAAGTATTTTAAATATATCTAGTTTTCATGTATCCGCTTTAAATTTCACACTTCAATACATTCTCCAGTAAGAATTAAAAACTGATAAAACTGAACCAAGCAGAAATTTCAACCTTTCTATTACGGAGTTTTCTATGCATATTTAATTATAAATCATATTAAAAAAAAAAAACAAAAAACGACGAGATTCAATTATTTTTTATAACCCGATGCGAGTTCTTATTCAATTTATAAGTTGTGTGAGATTTTAAAAGATACGATTAAGTTTAAATTCAATAAAAAAGTTAAATATCAAATTCCGCAAATCACACAACATATCTTCATTGAAAGCGGTACCTTTTAATTTCGCCAAATCGGCTAAATATAATATCCAGATCTTCATCTGTAGTAACTGGATTTAATTTGCATACAAACAGAACATTTTCTGGCGGAGCTATATCCTTATCCGGTATATCACCGATTATTTCCAAAATTGTCGCACGCGCTTTAGCTTCTCGATCTGCCTTTCTTTCTTCAATCTCTCGAGCCGTACATCCAGCTGTATCATCGATGTCTTCGTCCGCTCGGATTCTACTGTTCTTAAATAATCAAAAAATAAATAAATAAATAAATCACTATGTGCATACATTATTTAATTTAAACATACGCAATATTTAAAAAATTATAAAATATTCGTAACTCCGAGATTTAAAAAACAGAAAATAATAAAATAATTCTTCAAATTATAAAAAGAAAACATCTTTGATTTTACAAAATTCAATTGGAAAAATTTTGCGTAGTAAAAACAAATAAGCCGCATAAATATTTTTGATAAATTATAATTAGAGAACTTACTGCAAACGTTTCTTCAGTTGGTTCCGGTGATCTATCTGGAATTATCATTCCTGGAATATCATCGAATGGATCTTCTAATATTACAGTGTGGGTAATTCTAAACGTAAATTATAATAAATGAACATCGAAATTTTGCATTGTTACTTTAAACTGACATTAAATCAATACTAAACGAAAACGGAAAGTAATCATAACTAGAATTTCCGGAATCATCGTAAAACTAAAACCGATATAAATATACTTTAAAAAAATTATTTCGATTTTTATAAAATTTACACGTTCAAATATTAAAATTAAATATAATCAGAAAAACCAAAAAGTTTGAAAGTTATATAACTCGGTAGACCACATAACCCCGCCAGAAATAAATAGTAATATCGAAGGTAAACAAGTCATACTTTACTGAATTATATAATTTGCTTATCTTTTTTATTTATTTTATTTCGATTAAACGAAACATTTAAATAATTTATTTAAAAATTTCGAAGCAAATACACGAAGTGTAAATACGAATGACGCTTGTGTACTGCGATAGTAGTATAAACAATTGCAGGTATAGTGTATAAAGCCTTATTAATTTTTAAATTAATTATAAATTTGTTCAGTAATTTAGTACATTTATAACAATAGAACAGTATATTCTTTCTACTGTTCCAAAAAATAAAAATAAATGAATTCAAATTGCGTAGTAGATGCTGTCCTTAAAATTATATTTCTTCGTTATATATTATGTACTACTGTTAAGGGAATACTATCGCTCTGAAATTTTTTTTTTTTTTTTTTTTTTTTGCAAAAATGAATCTTAAAAAGGAGATACATTAGATAAATCGTAAAATTTATAGTATTTATTGTAAAAAATTAGTATGGAAAAGGCCGTTTTATAAATGAAATAGAATGTTTCTCCTATAATAATTTGTCTGACTATCAGTATTGTCTAAAAAATATAGTACGAATTCTTAAGAGCAAATAAGAACAGCAGAAGTAAAAGTAGTCGCTACTCATTTCTTCTAATACGCTAGTTTTGCATTGTTTTTTTTTTTGTTCTTTACAAGTGACCTCAAAGGTTTACATCATATTTATTGAAATATGTTTGAATAGAACTGTTAAAATTGTTTCGAACGACAGGGAAGAAAATGTAGGATATGAAAAATTGTACGAGTGACATAAACGAGTGTGATATAAATCACAAAAAATCGGCAAGCAAAATAAAAGTCCACGTCATTATCAAAATATTTGCTCATTTTCCAACTTCCATTTAATTTTCTCAAAGATTTAGTAGTTCGCACAAAGGAAAATTATAAACGGGAAAGGTAAATTGACTAAGAAGGTAACAGATGAATTGAACATTTACTACAACTTATAATTCGTAACGAAACTGTTCAGCCAAGGAAGTTGACTATGAAGATAATGAAAAGAGAAAATGCTTGCAATTAGCTGAAATAGTATCAACAAAAAACACCACTTTTAACACAAAAAAGCCTTCAATATTTAAATGGCTTTATATAAAACCGTACCAAAAATTTCAATTTAGTCAGTTTACGACTGCAAAAGTTATGATAAGTGAAAAAACAGTGTCGATGTATGGTTTTAACGATGGGCTAACCAACATTATGGAAATCATGAGAGTATTGAAGCTTCCAGGATATAATCGTTATTTTTTTTGCAGAAGTGAAAGTTCGGCGCATTTAATAAATTGAACATTTTTTTACTAATGAAATAAATGAGGCTCGAATGTAATTGAAAGATATTAGAAAATCGTCAGAGGGATAGTAGTCAGGACGTTAGATTTCCTAATTGTGGAAAGAGGTTAAACTTCAGGAGGAAGGAGCAGAAATTCGAAAAAAACAGGTAAATAACATTAACAGTTACTAATGTAACAGGAAATAACAGTCCTTCTTTACTATTAAAATTTAATTGTTTGAATATAAATAATAATTTATGAACAGGATGTAAATATAAATCCTTCTGTGAATTCGAGTTTTATGTGTTATTTATATTTCAATTGGTAAAAAAAATTTAATTTGAAAAAATAAAACTACTTTTCCATACTAGTGTCTAGCCCCTGAAACTCCTCATAGATGTTATCAGTATTTTTCTTCGTATTTGTTCATATTTTGCACTTGGTGAAAAAAATTCAATACAATTATAAGTGAAAGAATGAATTATTTGAATTAGATAGAATTTTTAAATTGCCCTTCAAATAAATAAATAAAGGAAAATTGTTTCAGCTCATTTTAATCATATTCACAAAGCAATAAATACGAGTTAAGTTTCAAAGCTTTCGAATTTTCGACGGTCCAAGGGCTTAAATATAAAGTTGTAAGCTCAGCCATAGTTTTCCTATAAAACGATCATTTGTACATAACTTTGATATACGTTTTGGTTTTCTCTACTTTTTTACTCGAGCTGTTACTTAAGTAAACTTCCATTTTTTTTGCTGTTTTTGGCCGAAAAGGAGGGTTGAATAATTTTTTAACCGTAATTTTTAGATTTTATAAAAGGGCTTCTGCGGTTTGTTTTATATTTTGAATTTCACTTTTAAAAGTTTATCTGGTGATGAGTTATGAATTTTTAAGGGTGATTTTTGAGATTGTTTTATATTCCATATTATATATTCTTGACGGTTTTTCGGGTTTTTTGACAACCAGGGTAGTCGGTTAGCTTGAAGTTATAATTTGTCTTAAACAGAATTTCAAATGTATATTATGATCAAATTTTTGAAGTTTATAAGTCAAACCGTTCTTGAGTTTTGATTTTTATTTGATACTTTTGTCGTTTCTGAACCATCTTATTACAATTCCGTATATTATATGTATACGAAATACTAAAAAGAAAAGGTAAACAGCGGATGCGGAAATTGCTTAACGCAATATATCACGACAAATTCGATTTATGATTAAATATGGCTGGAGAGTTCATAGATCAACAGAAGATGGCTTTGATCATAATAAATATATTAACTTCTTTTTATTTATTTTTTCCTATATATAACATAGAGAAGATTCTATTACTTTAGGTTATCAAAAGAACATTTATGTATTACTTATTATATGCATTGCAATTTGATCAATGATATTTATTTATTTATTTATTGTAGTGAATGTTCGTAATATCGATAATACGGTAGTATATGCAAAACAAAAAATACGAAGCAAATAAAAACTATATGTAATTACAATCTTGCTCTGAATAGTAAACTATTGATTGTTTCTAAAACTACTAATGACTTAAACGGAACAATAAAAATATTTACTATCGAATATATTAGATTATGATATCTTATTGCAAAGCTGATGCTTAAATCTACTTTGGACTCAGACAAATTAAATTGAACATAACAAAGTAATCAACATGTTAGTTTTAACAGCATTCAATCGCTAAAAATTCCACTTTTTTAAAATATATTTAATTATGTGTAAGGACTAAATAATTCAGCATTATTAATTTTATTTTTAGGAATTTTGGAACCCTAGTATTCCCCCTGATAACACTAAAGTGTAAAATGCACATTTTTTTATATATTTAAAAAATTTCTTTAACGCCATTAATTCAAATAATAAATAATAAGTAGAACGAATACACATAAAAGCAAAAATATACATTTAATTTCAAAAACATTAATGTGTATCGTAGCGACATGCTACATATTTATATTAGGGGGAGTGCCCACTTAAGCGATACGATTCCGATACGATAGCGACAAAATGTAGTTTAGAAATTAACCCGTTATTAAATGAGTCAGTGCCCACTTACGCGATGCGACAAGCAACCGATAAGCAACAATTGTTTGTTTAGATTGTGAATTTTAATGCGTAATATGGACGATCGGCAAAAATAACAATTTAAAATCGGCGTTTTAAATTTATTTCCGAATATTTTTGATAATTAATATTTATAAAATAAATATTAGTATTTACATTTCTTATTTTGTTATGTAATATAAATTAACAGCAGTATACATGTGGTACAGAAAGTGTTTCCAAACATTAGGTATACATAATTAACAAATGTATTTACCGTAATGTGATTAAAATACGTTCCTGCGGTGTTATAGATGTTTTAAAACGGGTGTCCTTTTTTACAATTTTGGGCCAATTTTTTTTACTAACAAATTAAACGTTTCCTTATTCATTCTATAAAAACTTTGGAACTTTTCCGGGTACATATCCAGTTCTTTATAAACATTAAAAGCGTTTATTCTGTTACTCTTTTGAAAAAATGGATGTACCCAATAACGTCGTTATCTTTTTTGATTTAAATTGTTAAGATTTATTAACGATAACATTGCTTCTTCACTAGAAGAAAAACAGGAAGACGAAGAAAAATATGACATTTTTTGCACTATTACACTACATCATAAATTAAGTTGCTTCTCCAGCGGATAAACCGTGTTGCTTAAGTGAGCGTTAAGTCGTATCGGAATCGTGTTGCTATCGCTTTCGATTTAAAATCGCTATCGTATCGGAATGGTATCGTTTCAGCGGACGGTCTCCCTTAAATAGCATGTTGGTAAGTTTTTTAGATCAAATATATATTTCTGTTTGTTTGTAATCGCTCTATTTATTGTTCAATATATTACAGAAATGGTAATTGATATTAATTGTTATAAATATTAATTTAATAAAATTATCTGATTAAAAAATAATGATAATTAAAATTTGTTTAACTTTTTATACTACCTAATATCTTGATAAGGTCTATGCTGAATGTCACATATAGTTTCATTTAATTTCAGTAAAATTTCACGGCCTTCCGCTATTTGCCCAAAAATTACATGCTCATCTAGAGAATCTAATTTATCGCTGAGCGTAATAAAGAATTGCGAACCTATCCTATGTTAAATATTAAGCGAATAAATAAACTAATTAGCATAAAAAAATGTATTATTTTTAAATATTTAAAATATTATGATTATTTTAAAAAGTGTTTATTAAACATTATATATATATATATATAAAAAAAAATAAACTCAGCCTTTGGAGCCTTCTTGACCATCAATCATTTTTCTTCTAAACAGCTTTTAGAAGAATCGCGTCTAATTGACTATGTCATTTTTAGCCGCCTTGTACAAAAAAATCTTTATTGTTCAATCACATTTTACATGTATGTACAACATTATCATTTACATTTGTTTTCATCGTCGCCTATAGAAATTCGGCTCGTTTACTTGATTGGGAGATCTTCGGGACAGACTCTGAGGAGCAAAAATTGTGACGTTATAAATCAGCTCCTCCTTGTTTCTTTTATTGTTGCTGTTTGTTTATTATTGATTATGAAGAATATGAGTATATATTGCGCTTTACATGAAATACAAAATGTTGGCTTAGGTATTTCATAATAATATGCTAGAACAAAATTTACCTTTAAAAAGTTTTTATGGATGAATTTAACAAAAAAAAAAACAAAAAACAACCGTATTATTGTTTTTTATGAAAAAATAAAGTTTGTTTAAAACTGAAGATATACTGTTATGCTTTGTTCCGCTAATGCTGTTTACGTAACATGTTAAATGATTATTGTAAATTTAACAAAATTTATGAAAATTTATAATACAGGTCATCGTAAAAAATATTAGAAAAAGACAAAACTATTTATTTCGTTATAATAAAAAGTTCAGTCAAGCATAATGTTTCACGCGTTGAGGATTCTGTGTGTTAAGTTAAAGATAACTATAATTTACACTTACATAATATAAAATTTAAAACAAAGAAATCTGGTTTTTGCGAGACAAGAGGACCTGTGGCGCGAAAAGTAGTTTTTGAGAAAAACGTGTTTAAAGTTTACGCAAAGTAATACTACCATAATATACTACTGTACCGCGCATGCTTGTATATAGAGCATCGTTGCTAAATTTTGGCCTAGTTAGATTAGAATTTAGTCGTTCAAATGCCGATTGCTACGAATAATTCTAAAAAGTCGTTAATCAATCCAGTCATAAAAAATTCAATGTTTTGCTGTGAATGAAAGCAAAATGGAATGGTAAATGTGGAATACAGAATTTCAAAATTTTTATCAACAATTACCTCAGGTGCATTGTCGCGATTCCGTATTTTCATTTCTCAAATTTTAATTTTACCGCACTATTAATTCGGTATTGTTTTCATAATAGGTATTACAAAGTATCACTATTACCAGTTCAAAAAAAAATAAAATTCCCTGCAAAAAAATTTGTTGACTCAGAAAAGTAAAAATTTCACCTACATGTACAACGAAACGAGCCATCACCAAACGTTTTACCCTCCTCCCTCCCCCAGATTACCACTAATGGTTTACCATTGGAAAGGAAATGGTACCTGTTCGAGGATATTGCTTCTTTATGTACTGATTCAAAAAAACGCAATTCCGTAGTTCCTAAATCTAACCAACCTAAACCGAAAAAATAGCCGATTGCAGCAAATCGTGGAGGACGCTGCAGCTAAGTTGCCACGAAAAAGAAAGAATAAAACTGAAACTACAATTTAAAAAAAAACAAGCTTCAACGAAGAAAAAAACCCAAGTTCCAGAAAATAAAAAAAAAACAATGATCAAATAATAATGAAAAATCATTTTAAAAAATATCAAAAAAAAAACAACTAACCACTGGGGGGAAAATAGTTTTACAATTTTTTTAATGTTTATCCACTTTTTTCCAATTTTCTTCAGTCAGTTTGGTACGTTTTAAGACATTAAATAAACGTTTGCGAAAAAACTACATATTGCATCTTGTTCTACACACTTTGAAGTATCAGAATTCGTGTTTAACTCAAAACCCATATTTTCGTACTACAGTTTTCTTTTCTCGACGAACGTCACATATATATATATATATATATATATATATATATATATATATATATGTGTGTGTGTAAGTACAAAATCTACAGAAGTATCGTATATTGCACGAACTTGTATAGTAATTTTTTTAGCACAGTTTGAGTTGATCTATGATTTTTTTCATGCACAGTCGTACCGAATATCTAAATGAAGGTTTAGCACTCTTGAAAATCTTTAAATCTCCTAAACATAACCGATAAATTCGACATTTGCCTTACCGTTGTGGACTATACAAAATTTGTTGTATTACGGTACACTTAAATAAAAAATTGTTACGGTAATTTTTGTAATATAAACACCAGAGTAAATTAAAATGTGTGAAAGAACATGAGAGTAATTAAATATCATATACATTTAATTTATTCTTAAGTTTTGACAAAAATAATCATTTTTAAACTAGCAGTATAATTTAGTACAAAGATAAATAAAAATCAACATACATATTTTCCCCACAATTAACCATGGATATCAAACCAGGTACATCATGTTTCATCTTTGGTATGGTTTCTCCTGGGTAGTATTTAAACTCTGATCCATTGACTATCCTAAATAATTTTCAATAATTTTACAAATAGTTAAATTCATATTATACCAAAATACAATCTAAACAAACAAGTTCAAGAAAGTAGCATAAAACAAACCCAAATATTGATTCTCCCTCATTTCCTGTACCCGATGGATCACCAGTCTGAGCAATAAAATTACTCTGAATCGAATGAAATAAACAGAAGTTGTAATACTTCACTTTACATAATTTCAGGAAGTTTTGGCATGCTAAAAACACAAGTTTTTAAAAAATTTCAAATACATAAATTAAAAATACATACCAATAAATAGACATATTTCAAATTTAATCATAAATTAAAGTTATAAATACTATCTATAGGTGAGATTTCTTACTTCTGGGTCTTTCTGAAGTAAACAAATCTATCGTAAAATCTCCAACAGTAGTTTCTACCACCACTGACATTTTACAGATCACTTTTAAAAATAATTTATTTTTTGAATTTTATTACATCATTGGTATTCTAGAACTGAAAACATTTTTTTAAAGTTCATATTTAAATAAAATTTTCTCCGGTGTTTTATTTTGAACAAAATATTTACACAATCTAATTTTATTGACTTTGTGTGAGAAATAATAAGTATTTACATAAACTCCTTTATTCTAATGCGATATTTTTATTAAATTATAATTACTAAACTGATATATAATTAATTGTTGTGAGAATTCCGTCTTTTATAATTATAAAAATATATTTTAAATAATATTGATTTAGAATATTTTATAACAGAATCGTAAAAAAATCAAAATTAATAATCTGAAAATATAATTTCATGACAGTTTGTCAGAATGTGAAAAATTAATTGATTTACATCTAAATAAAAAATTAACGTGGAGATATATTGTTAAAAAAACAGATTTAAAATTAGAAAAAAAATTGATTGGCTAATTAATAAAAATATAAAGCGGGCAATTGGGAAACGATTTTTCTACATAATATATTAAAGCCATATTTTAAACATTGGACTATAAATCATTTCTATGTATTCATTGATTTGATGAGTATACTTAATGTTTAATTTCTTAATAAATCAGCATGTATTATGAAAATGATGAACGACAACATTTCATCACATACCAGTATGTCGAAATATTAGTTTTGTCCTATTTATAGGTAAATTCTGTTGCTGTCACAGCCCTAGTATTTGTCTAAATGCAAGGCATTTTTTTAAATAAATGCCTGAAGTACACATAGAAACTGCTAAAAACAATCCTTATATCTACAAAATAACACTTCTCTTATAACAATTTTTGTTACATTTACATTATAAATTTAATTTTAATTTGACCTTCCATCAAGTACAATATGATCACTATTAAAATAATTTCACTTAAGTATTAAAAAATTATAAATTTTTACAACCCCACTAGAAGCGCATACATAATTCAATTAAAAAGCAATGAGAATGAAATGAAAAAAACATGCTACCAAAACAATCTTGATAAACTTATATCAAGCATTTCTAGTGTTTATTATTTTAGCCTTCAGCATCTGTACTTCACAACTCAATTTTAATTATAATATTTGACGATCAAGCCTTACATCTATTCTGAATTTATAAATTAATTAATATATTCACAAAAGTATTTACTCATATTCTTCTTTTATCCTCACTCGATTATGAATATGAGTTTTATCTTTCTAATTCATAGGAGAATAGAGGATAAATTAGCAGTACAAATGAGGATCACATAAATCAGAACACCTAGCTTTTGTGCTGCCGATCAATGTAAGACAGGTTATCAGCAGTAAGGCGAACCAAGATGATTGGCCTACTCATGAAAAAACCTTTGGGACAGACTTTGAGGAGCAAAAATTGTGACGTTTTAAATTAGCTCCTTGCTTCTTACATTGTTGCTATTTGTTCATTGTTGATTATTAAGAATATGAATACATATTGTATTTTATATGGAATATAAAATGTTGGCTGTAGTATTTTAAGAAAAGGATGGTTATGTTTTATTTATTTATTTATTTACTTACACTGTATTGCAGTGTTTTTCAACATTTATAGACTGTTTTGCCAAACTCCTCCATGGAAAGACAATAGTGACAATAGTGGCTAATGATGTGCGTGTGTGTGCGTGTGTGTGTGTGTGTCGCCGATTTCGCATTGTGAGTGCATTGATCATGAACGTCGAGTGAACAAGTGAGACATGATAAACACTGTAGAGGCTCTGTTAAGCTAGCCCCCCATTATTATTTTTTTTTTTTAGAATCATTCAAAAGCTACCACACTTATCTTAGACTTAATGTAAGCTAGAGAAACTATTGCAATAGCTAGTATACCTATAGAACCTGTGTTATATGTAAAAGTGACTGGGAGGCTAACTTAACATTAGCTCCCCACCCTTTGTGGTAGATTGATGAAATAACCAGTGCAGCATCTACATACCTAGCATACTCTTCAGTAACCCCCCCCCAAGGGGGTGTATTAAGCTAGCCCCCATTTGTTTTAGAGACATATAAAATCTAGCGCTCTTATCTTAAACCTAGTGCAACCTAGAAAAACCATTATGAAAGCTAGAACATCCATAGAAACAGTGTTATAGAAAAAATTAATGGGAGTGGACAACTTAACACTATTTCCTTCCCATTAGTGGAATATCATTGAAACAGCCAATGCAGCATCTACATATCTAGTGTACCCTAGTGCAACCTTTCAACCTTTGACTGAGCTAGCGCACCCCTTATTAACTGTCAAAATCCTCAAAATACTTACAATTAACTATCTGTAAGCTCACAATTGGAACCAAACGTGAAAATATTAGCCTTATTTAGTTCTCACCATGTTAATAGTTAACGCAGCATCTACATTCTTTTTTCAGCTCGTTATTAAGCTAACACATTCCATGTTAATTGTCAAACTTTTATAAAATTTAAAAATAATCTTGTATAAGTGTGTAACTGACAGCAAACCAAGTGATACCAGTCTACAATTTATTGTAGCTCTTTTTACTGCATACAATTATGTTTTTGGCAGCTGCATTAGCGTTCTACATCTCAAAATAACTGAATAAATTCAATTTTTATTCTCATTTAGCCAACTGGGATTAAGTTAATAATGCTGTTGGTAAGGGATGAAAATTAAATATGTATATAAGTGATAATTTTTTCATAATTATAAATGCGATGAAAACTGTTGAAAAATAATGACAACTGAACAGAACTGTGAAAAGAAATGAATTTTTGGCAAACAAAGGTGGAAAAACTTAAAAGTATACCTCTTTTTGACAATACCATTCAACATAAAAATGTGATATGGCGACTGACATTTGTGATCAAGTCATAGAAAAAATAAAAGAAAGTACTCTCATATCCTTGAAATTTGATGAATCCACAGATATTGTGGGTTATGCACAGTTTGTAGCTTTTGTGATTTCAATCCAATGAGAAATTGGTAGAAGAAGAAATATTGTTTTGCAAGGCTTTTCTCATGAATATAACAGGTCAGTGCTTATATAATATGTTCCTTGAAGCTACATGAGACTTCCATAGCGATTGGACAAAGAAACGTGCAGTGACAGAGCACAAGCCATTACTGGTTTGAAAAACGGTTTTATTACCAAACTGAAAACACTAATGGCAAATGCTTTTGGATCCATTGTTTCCTTCATCACCAAGCTCTCATAGCCAAAACCTTACCACAGGAATACAATGAAGTTCTTACTATAATTATAAACATAGTAAATTCTATTAAAGATAAAGCATTACAGATACGGTTGTTTTGAAAATTTTGTGAAGATATAGGTTCCTTGCACCAAAATTTGCTTTACCATGTAGAGGTTAGGTGGTTATCGAAAGGTAAAGTATCGTAAAGAGTTATGGAACTTTGAGCTGAACTTTGGCAGTTTTTACAGAAGTCAAGTCTGAACATGTCCAATTTATTTGTGACCCAGAATTCCTCTTAAAGCTGGCTTTTCTTTCTGACCTATTTGAGCATTTAAATACTTTGAATACACGCTTTTAAGGGGGGGAGGATGAAAATGTCATTACTGCTAAAAATAGAAACCATGGCTTCATGAAAAACATAAACCTGTGGTCATTAGAGAAAACGAGAAGCATTAACAAGAAAGAAAATTAAAAGCCAACTTATGACGTCACATTATGTGCTCTTCAAGGTCTACCCCAATTGCCTTTGCTACTCACATTGATGCAGTTGTTCGCCGGCTGAATATTCATGCGTCGCTAGTGCATATGTACAACTAGATTTGAAATCGACTATAGTCGCTTGTTATCATGTTATAAACGCAGCCTAAATGTATCTACACTGCTGTATACTAACTAGCGTGTATATTCTGTCATCGCCCGGGATCAAACCCATGACTTCCAAAACAGAAACTAAGTGCTCTATTTACTAAGCCATCAGGATTACAGATCTAAATAATAAACAAAACAATTCATTTATGCAAATACTTTTAAAAAGTAAACGTCTAACAACAAATATGCATATTATTAATTTTTCTGCTTTATAGTACTAAAATTCTATTTGCAATTATATTCTTTTCATCATATTACTGAAATTAATTTAGTATTTTTCATTCATATTAAACTCCAATATTTTAAATAAAACTCCCACTATGTATTGAAATACATACATCATAAACTTTACTTTTAAAATTATTTGGAACATTTGAATTCATCAGACAATTCTGATTTCAAATAGATTATTATTTTATTAATATCTGTTGGAATAAAATTAAATTGGATAATCCGTCATCATATACATGACCGTTTACAGGGGGAGGGGGCAGGGTTTAACCCCCACTGAAATGTTTGTGAAATAATAATTGCTTAAATTAAATGGACCAAAATTCAGAATAAATTTATTCCTTTTCAGTTTCTGATAAAAGAAAAGAGAACTAAAATTTTTAGAGATTTTATGGAAACAACTATTTTTTATTTGTTTTTATTGTAATGTTCAAATATTGCATATACAACAATTGACTACAAGGGTTTAGTGTACTATTTATAAATAAATATATTTCATAATAATACACACACACACACAATATACATATATATAGTCGTATATATTTATAAAAATATTTTCATAACCCCTCCCGAAATTTTAGTTTAGATACGGCCCTGATCATATATAGGTAATGGGAAACAAAAAACTTGGTTAAAAAATACATTCCATAATTTATAGTTGTGATTTAATTATAACTTACATTCAGTACAATACATGATATTAATTTAAAAATTAGACGTAAATATATTTATTAACTATATAAACAACAACGTGTACTCAATTAGTTTATGTCTTTTCTACTATTATTGCAAACAATAATCGAAGTACATAAAACACAAAAACTGTGGAAATAAAATTATGTAATAATTTTGTAACGTTAAGGATCCAAAAAGTACCTTGCGAATTTTTTGAACAATAGACACTAGACACTCCTCAGAAAACCTTTGAAACCGACTTTGAGGAGAAAAAATTGTCGCGTCATAAATTAGCTACTTGTTTCGTGCATTATTGCTGTTTGTTCATTGCTGATCGCAGAGAATACGAGCATGTATTATGTTTTACATGAAATTATAATGTTGGTTTAAGTGTTAAATAGTAGACATTCCTAATAAAACGGCTTCTGATTTGGTACATTTTACATGATCGTGAATTTGACCCGAAACTTAATTTTGTCTTATTGCCTTACAATTGTATATAAGTCGGATAAAAAATAAAAATATCAGACGATAAAATTTTTTTATTTTTCCGCAAAAAAGGGACCCAATAAAAATGGCTATATTGTAAAAATATACTTTAGCGATTTTTGTTTTATATTAATTCGATTTTTTATCGATAACGAATTCCGTTTTTATACGTCTATGGAATATTTACAATCTCAAATAACGGGTTTTGATATAACTCGAACGATCATATTGGATTACAATTATTGTTGATGATTTAACTGTGCCAAGTAGTTAAAGTTGGCTCTTAATTTGTTTTATCGTGTGTTTGTAATCTGATATAAACACAAAATGGTTTGTATTATTTTTCTTACGAATTTGAAAACTTACTGTAATTAAATCAAATGAATCAATTTTTCCTTTACCCTGTGTTATCGCCTTTAAAATTTTACTATACCTGAATTATCCGTTATATTTATCATCGTTCTTTGACACAGATCATTTAAAATAATACGGTAGTGTTATTTCCTGTTTAGTTTGGTCGTATTGATAACTAATTTATCATTTACTCTGAAATTTACCGTGCTTTTTTAGACCGAGTTACAAATGGATTGCGCTTTAGATTTAATGCGACGATTACCGCCACAGCAAATAGAAAAAAATTTAAGCGATTTAATAGACCTAGTACCAAGTCTTTGTGAAGATTTATTATCATCTGTTGATCAGCCTTTGAAAATAGCTCATGACAAAGTATCAGGCAAAGATTACTTACTTTGCGATTATAATCGAGATGGTGATTCTTACAGGTGAATTATAAAATTAAATCAAATAAATATAGAATTTATGCTGTCATTGTTACTGCTCATTTATTTTTAGTTATGAAATAGATTTTTTTTATGTACATCATTTTTTCTTTTAAATTTAACGTTTAATGATTCTCTGAATCATTTAACAAAGCGCTGTAGTTTTATATTTGATATTTAAAAAAAAAATCACGTTTATCAAAGCTGATACGTAAAAAAGTTCCGATATATGCTTTTTTTGTTATTATTAGCAGGCAGGTTTGTGATTTATAAAATTATTAATTTCGGTTAATTTTTTCATCATTTTAACTATTTTAGATCACCGTGGAGTAATTCGTATGATCCACCGCTTGAAGATGGATCTATGCCTTCTGAAAGATTACGAAAATTAGAAATCGATGCCAATTATGCTTTTAATCAATATCGTGAAATGTACTTTGAAGGTGGAGTTTCGTCTGTGTATTTATGGGACTTAGATCACGGATTTGCCGGTAAACGAACATTATATTAAATAAAAATTAAACGCGAATATTTTGCTATTACGAAAATTACTGATACGATGTAGTATATTAATCTGCACGAATAGTTAACATCTAATACACGGTAAATAAATATTGATTTTTAATTTTTCAGAATTAAGTTACATCGTGGCTTTAGAAATTTATAAATTCATTATAAAGCGTTGAAATTTGTTTTTATTTTAACATAAAATATGTTATTTCGTTATTCGGTAAAATTGATATACCAAAACAAATAGTTAAATATCAACGATTTTTAGAATAAATTAGGTATCATCTTTTAAATTAAAAAAAATTCTTTAATATTTTTGCACCTATATCGTAGTACAGAGTTCCTGATTTTATTTTAGATTATGTTTTATGACACGAGTCAGTTTACTGTGACATTAAAAGTGAATAATATGCAATTATAGATAAATTATCGTGTTTCTAAAAAAATACCTCGCTTGTGCTGTTTTATCGGAGAACATGTTGTCTTGAATGTAAGTGAATTAAAATTTTCTCTAAAAACGTAATTCAGTACAATTGATACAATAAATTATAAATTGTCACGGAAATTTCAGATAAATGTATTAAAAAAACATCAGATTGTTTAATAAATTAATTGTTTATTAACGTAATAGTCATTCAAATTATTACTGTTTACTTTCTTTTTTTTTTAACGCAGTACAATTATTTACATAACAAAAACTATCTAGATGCGAAAACTACATTAAAATTAATTCTGAAGAGACACATGCTTCCTGGCGACCTCTGTTTGCATACATTTTAGTTTTTATGGTAACTTTTCGTATTTTTTTTAATCTATTCAAAATTACTACTGCTTAATTTTCTTTTAATACATTATAATGATATGTGCATAGAAATTTGACCAATTAACAAATTTAAAAAATGTAATCCACGTTTAATTAAATTACTGGTTTTTAAGTCGTAGACAAATGAGCTGCTTCTAGCTAAAATCATTTTTCTAATTTTTGGGACATTGTTATAATTACTTCATATTTTCTGCGTTTTCGTTGTCGTTAAACATTCTTTTAGCCTCGTCTTTGACTTTATCTTTGAGATCTCAGCATGTTTATTACTTCTCGCTTAAGACTCCAATAATTCTTTTTTCTTCCGACTGCTCTTTTACTTGGAATTTTCTCTTCTTGTTATAGTTTAATCTCCGCTATTTCCGTATTTTCTTTTTCTTCCGTTATTTTTTATAATTTTAACTTCAATAGTAGTAGTGATTTAATGTCTTCTGATTTTAAAGCAGTGATCAGATATAGTCATTTTACGTTTCGTAAAACAAATTGGGTTATTCTTAAACATGGGGATGGTCCCTTATTAGATTTCATAGTCCAGTGTGTAAATATGGTAAATGTCGAAGTGTTTCTCCAAAACATATAGACTGATACAGTGTCGTTATCGGTGCAATATTATAGATTGTCATTTAAATCGTAACTACAAATTGAGTTTTACAAGACTGTGTAATATACTAGCATTTTTTTGGTTTTTAGCAAAACGCCGTTAGCATTATAAGCAGTTTTACCCGTTTTTCATATAAGGACGTGATTTATAGGTTAAAAGTTCATTGGATTGGTTTTTGGAAAGGGCTGCAGAGATTTTAATGAAATTCATGGATTAAGGGTTTCGGGGATTTAAAAATGGTTGAATTAAAGTTTTATTAGGATCCGTACACATATAATGTACGGAATCCTAATAGGATGGTTTAGAAATGACAAAAATATCAAATAAAAATCAATAATTCACGAACGGCGTCACTTATAAATTTCAAAATTGGATCATAAATTACAGTTAAAATTTTCTTTAGAACAATTTATAACTCCAAGTTAACCGATTACTCTGGGATGCAAAAAAAAAAAAAAACCGTCACAAATATATAATATAGAATTTAAAACGACCTCAAAAATCACCATTAAAAAATGCATAAAAAGTAAAATTTAAATTATAGAACAAAATGTAGAAGTTCTTTCTTGAATTAAAAAATTACCCCCCCCCCATTTGAGCCAAAAACAGCAAACAAACGATGTTTACGTAAGCAATAACCCGAGTAAAAAATTTGAAGAAACCAAAACGTATTTCAAATATATGTATAAAGGACCGCTTTATAGAAAAACTATATCCGAGAGCTTACAATTTTATATTTGGTCCCTTGGGGGCAAGAAAGCTGTGGAAAGTTTAAAAAAACATTTTTTCCCGGCATGTGACATATCGATGGAAAGATCGTTGGGAACATTTCATTTCCTTAACAAAAAAAGTTTCAAAGTTAGCGAAAAGTTCAAAAAAGCGTGAAAAATGCCGTGTGGCCTTCCCTTTGCGATACGAGTATTATTGTTAAAAATTTTGAACACGGTTAAAAACATGCGCATCCTCGCATATTTCTTCAGTTTGGAGCATCCGGTTTTTTAGCTTTAAACTTAGGCTTTCGAAAGCTCGAACTTTTTGAATAAAATATTTTTTTACCCGGACGTGTAAATATATAGACCGAAAGATCGCTATTTGTTAAGAACGAACTCGTATTTAATTTTCGCAACGAATCTTTCAAAGTTGACGAAAGGTTCAGAAAAGCGCCAAATATGATTTTATAGGAATAAGATGCTAAGTGAAAAATTCAGCATATTAGGAACTTTTAGTCAGATTTCTTTGTCTTGAATTTATTATTATGTAAATGTAAATTATAGTCATCTTTAACTTAACATATGGAATCCCCAGCGCTTGAAACATCATTCTTGACTGACCTTGTTTTCTATAAAATTCCATTAAAAGAGCGACTCTAGAAGAAAGGTGAGTAGTATTCGTTTAAGTGATCGTTTGTAATTTAGATTTATTAAAGAGGAAGTGGGAATAATACGCTTATTTACCGTAGCAAATTGAAAACAAATCGAGGCGTATACTTTTTTTCATGATAAAATATATTTATCTACAATTTACTTGGCGATTTGAAATATAATGCTAATTAAAAATAGAGTCATAACTTACAAATTATAAATTTGGATTTATTTCGCCGAACCCGAGGGTAATGCTTTAGTATGAAAATGTAGTGCAATAAACAGGGATTATGCGCATGTTTGTAAAATTCTAACTCATTGGCAAGTTCAGAATAGATCCGAACATAGTTCTGTCACCTGATACTCAATGCACTATAAGCTCTACTTTTTTAGGAAAGTAATAGCCAATAGCCCGTATAATTTTTGCGCTCCGATATTTTTAATTTGTTTTATTGTTAAAATTTTGTCATACTTAATTAGGTAATTTTTGTTTTACTTGTTTTTACGTTTTTAATAAAAATAATGTTTAATAATTCAAAAATAAACATGTTTTGTCATACTTTTATGTACAAAAATAAATCACCATGCTGTTGTTTATAAAATATTATGTCTTATTTTTTCACGTATTTGTACAACTACATGTTTTAGAGATTTATTTATGTATCTTTTTTTTTTTTTTTCTATCATAGGAGTTATACTTATTAAAAAAGCCGGTGATGGTTCAAAGAAAATTCGAGGTTGTTGGGATTCGATACACGTAGTTGAAGTACAAGAAAAGTCTAGTGGAAGACACGCTCATTATAAATTAACGTCGACTACTATGCTTTGGCTTCAAACAAGTAAAATGGATTCGGGTACTATGAATTTAGGTGGAAGTTTAACGCGACAGGTATGTTGACGTTTAAAAGTATGAACATTTTTGATATTTCAAAAGCTACTGAATGGCTATTATTTATTTTAATATAAGTTACTTATCCAACTTATTTAATTGTAAAATGTTAATTACTAATTTTAACCGTAAATTTTGAATGTCTTTTGGTTTCGTTACTCAGTTCTGTTTCTGTTATAATTTACGTAAATTTCTATTGCATGAATTAAACGATAAATAAAATTTATTTACAAAACAGAAATAAGAGAAAATATATAGCAGTTTTCTTACATTATGCAGTTAATAAAGAAAAGCCACTTCAAAATTATTAAAGTTATTTATTTGTAGGTGCCAGCATTAAATCTACTGTAACAAAAGATTTTGAATTGAGGTTAGAGATCTACTTTATGAAAAAAGTTAATGAATAAATAACGGAATATCTACGAACATGATAAGAGAGTCTGAAATAAAGTAATTTCTGTTTCTTTACGAGAAAAAAAGTAAAAACTTTGACTGTGTAAATCGAAATTCCTAATTTTTATTGTTGTTTTTTGCTGTCTAAAATTTTTGTCCATTACTACGTTAGTAATGTTGATTTTTTTGTTTATGAGAGGGGGTATTTTAAATAGTATTAATTTATATTTTAAGCGATTTGGTGAGTGCAAAAGTCATGTATCATCTAAGAACAAAAATTCGAACTCAGTTGAAAATAAAATTTCAGCGCAATACAGAAAAAAATCGCAACGTAGATAGGTGCAATTATCGAATGATTTTCTTTGGTGGAACAACAAAATTAATAACTATAAAATTCTACGAACGAATCAATATAGAAAGAAATAGTACAAGTTAAAAGAAAATTGTTAAATATCTGAATACGTGCAGTTAGAACATAAAATATAGTTTTAATGTAAGCAAACTGAATCCTATAGACTCTTGATAAGGCGTTAAAGATAGCGAAGTTACGATTTCCTAAGTAATACTTTTCCGGCACTGATAGGTGCAGGAAGGCGAGGGGTTTTTTGATGCGGTTATCTTTACGTCACAAAATTTCTCTGTCGATTATTACAAACTGGCTAGTCTTCGAAATGCTTCGAGTTTGGACAGTCTGATTTTGGAACTTGTAAATTTGATAATTAAACATTTCACCATCGTACTCACCTTAAATTACATTTGTTGATGAGCGCTTACGGCTAGTTCAAAGTTGCTCTAGATTTTATGCGTAGAGAATTGCTTAGTTACCTGTAACTGAGATATAATAAGCAATAATTTAACTGCCTATGAAGTGAAAAAGAAATATAAGTCTTTCATCTTTCGTAGTATGAAATAGCCGATTAAAGTTTTTAACGTAAACTATATAAGTTTTCCCTACCGGCAATTCGTAACCCTTTACGGTGTTCGACATTTATTTCATTAGATCGATAAATTTAAAAGCAAAAAAAACATTTTTTTTGACCTTTTTATTCAGTATATGGGCACTTTTTATTGTGTCGTTTTTTTTTTTTTTTTTTTTTTTTTGTTGACTTAATAATTTCTTGTATGTAAAAATTATGCCGCATTCTTGTTAGGATAATAATGCAACACCAGGGAGACCACCCAGCCGGGAAACCGGGAATTTTGCAAACCGTGAAAACCTGGGAAGCCGGGAATTTTGTCGTATAACTGGGAAAAAAAGTAAAAATAGCCAAAAACGACGATATTTTTAATAAGAAAGAATCATTTGAAGCGAAAAATGAATGCATTTTTTGATGTACTTTACTCAAGAAGTTCTGTTTTAGTCATACAAAATATGCTGCGGCGGTCAAATATTATCAATAGTAACAAAAAAATTCCATTCTTCTTTTTGTAAAATTCACTACTAGTAATCAGGAAATCAGGAGGATTTGGGCCAAGTAAACCGGGAACAAACCGGGAATTTAAAAATTATATTTGAGTAGCCACTATGAACACATTCCTATTTTCTATTGTCCGAATTTTTGCTTACTGCTACAGTAGTACCTACTAGGCATGGGTAAAGGGCCGTTTACATCTACAGACACAGTGCATTTCAGACACGTGCCGTGGCAGACAAAATAATTTATTTCTATATTAACGTACATATTTATATGTATCGTAACACGGCCGCGCAGACGCCGATAGACACGGGTCGTGCCCGGCCAGTAATTTCGGAAAGAATATTTTGTCTGCGCGGTTCATGTCTGTGGCTACTTGCCGGGCAGTGTGAATAGAGTATCGGGACCGTTTTTTGTTTTCTTTTTGCCATGGGTAACGAAAAGCTCATAGAAATTGTAAGAGAATATAAAAATACCTTCATGATTTAACTGACAAAAAATACAGTGACAATCAGAAAAAGGATCAGGCGTGGAACGAAATAGGAATAAAACTTAAAAAGAATGGTAAGTACAGAGAGCGGCCGCGTCCGACGCCGATAACGGTGTCTGTCGATGTCTGACACGGCACACTTCTGTCACGTTAGACGTAAATAAACGGTGTCTGAAACGCACTGTGTCTGTACATATAAACGGTCCTTAATTCCGGACACAGTTATATCCTCGGAAACATATTTCAACTCCGAAAAACGTCGCATAACGAACAAATTGTCAAAATTTGCCTTATCATTACTGTTTCACGGAATTACATCGTGTTAATAGACTGCAGTATGGAGGGGTAATAGCGCGGTGTGATTTAAAATTTTCAAATCGAATGAGTAATATGATCCACGAATTTAATGCTAGATGTTATTTAATGCGACGCGAACTAGCTATTTTATGCTTATAGATAAGAAATATCCTATTTACCAGAAAACAGTATGTATGTGTAAGAGAGTTTTTGATCCACTGTCGGTAAATCGGAACTGCGCGAAGAAAATGCGCACCGTGTTCAAGGGCGTTTTGTTGCTTTGTGCGTTCGGAGTGCTACACGGAGTTGGAGTTGAATACGCAGCGAAGAGTGCGATTATCTGGATATGAGATAACTCCGCCGGAGTTGGAGTTGAGAAGCGGATATATATATCCACAGTCGGAAAGGACATATATATATCCAACTCCTTCAGCGGAGTTGATTCGCGCATCTCTGGTACCTACTACTGTTTGTGGTTTTTTGTTCTAATTAATTGCTCGTTGCGCCGCTGTTAAACTAATAACATTGCAGAATAATAGTAAATGTTTCGATATTTATCACTTACCTCATTTAACAGCAACTAGTTACGCTTTTATTTATCATTCGATATGCTGTGTTGGTTTTTTATGAGAATTATTTTTTAAAATTACATCTACAAGTCCAGTAACTTTGGTTATGAAGTGTTGGCTAGAGTTTGGAAAATACTCGATCGGTTCTATTGTGAAAGTTTATATAAATATATTCTAATAAATGTTTTTTATCGGTTAAAAATCCGTACTTAAGTTTTTCGAGGTCAAACATTAGTAATCATTGTGATATTTGAGTTTAGGATGATTAAAAATGTTTTTGCTGAATAAGTTTGTGACTATTTACTAAAACGAATTTGTTGAACGGAAAGCTAGACTCGATATTATTGACAATGCGAGTCACTAAATTGAATAATTTAGGGATATATTTTTTAATAAAATAATGCAGTTCAAGTGTGTTCGGGTGAATAATAGGTAAACTTTAAATGTTACAGCAGAAATAGTGAAATGAAGAAAATAGATTTAATTTAATTAAACGATTGAGCCTAATGGTATTAATAAGAAATGATACGTAAATTGTGATTTCTAAAAATTAATTATTGCGAGAATTTTAAAGATAATAAAAATTAATATTTATTTTATTCGAATTTTAAAAAAATTTATTAGTAGTATTACAATATAATAATTTTTGAAAGATCCTGCTTTCAAATAAAATGTTAACAATAATTTTATTTAGCTTTTCTTTTTTCTTTATTTTTTTCCATTTTACACTGTAGTAAAATGATAGTAAGAAATATTGTTAGCAAAGCCCGTGTTCATTTTCGCAAATAAAAAACAAATCTATATTTATATTTCAATTTTAATCGCTTTTATAACACTGACATCGAAATTGACTTATATAAAGAAATATTAATAATGATGAAATTGAATTTACGAATTATTAGATATATAGGTGAAACAGATTTTGTAGTATTAACATGTAAAATTTATAATGAGAAAATATAAAGCAAAAGAATCGTATGGTGCCAAATTCTTAGTGGGTTTTAAAATTGCTATACAAAACAGATTTGTTGCGCGGTTAACCGAGGATAATAATAAAATAAAAATCTGTACCGTGAGATAGTGCAGAGCGGATGAGAAAGCAAAGCTGTTTTGCACTTTTTAACTGCCTTACTAGTAAGTGAAAAGTCTTTGCGTAGTGAGTTATTTTTTATTGTCAATCTTAGATGATCCCATTAGAGTAGTTATTTAGAAGAGGAAAACCTAGTACAAACCAGAAAAAAACGGTTACAACAAAGCCATATTGTTTCAAATGGAAAAAAACAGTTGTGAACGAAAACTACTTCAGTTGAGGGAATTGTTGGTTTGTTTGTTCTTTGAATAAAATCGTGTTAAATGATTTAGTTCATTTGTGAAACAAGTTATTTAAATAGATTAAAGGTAATATGATTCACACAAATATTAGTCTGATACGTTATCTTAAATATTGCGATTTGAATCCCCCCTGTCTCTTCCATCCCAGTTCATTATTCCAATGCTCGGTTTGCTTCATTTTGACTATTTCTGATCGAATCAGTATTTAACTGATCCTCTTCTTTCTTGTTGCTGCTGGGTGAAGGTTCTTTGCTGACCTGCCCAAAAAGCAAACACAAAAAAAGCGATTGAATTAATTCAATCGTTTATTGTTGAAGCGGATAGTTTTTATTTGAACGTATTAAGATACGTTTTAAATTATATCTTTCTTTACATTTTTCGTTCTAACCACAATAGCCTTCTACTCCGGCCATTATTTTATATTTGAAATTTAAAAAATAACACTTCCTTTTTATGCAATTCTACAAATTTAGTTTTTTTTTTTTTTTTAAAGTAAAATTTTATTAGCTTTAACGAGTGTCTGATAAGAATTTTAAACTATTGAATTACGTTACAACTGTATTTAGTATGTTGGATAAAGTGTTTTTATAAAAATGATTTCATAAATTTTTCTTTATCTTTTCAAAATAGATGAAAATACGAGTTATAAATTGTGATTAAATGATTTTTAGGATTCCGCACATATAATGTACGGAATCCTAATAAGATGGTTCAGAAATGACAAAAATATTTTCAAAAATCAATAACTCACGAACGGTTTGACTTATAAACTTTAAAACTGGATCATAAATTACGATTAAAATTCTCTTTTAGACACAATCTATGACTTCAAACTAACCGATTACCCTGGGTCAAGAAAAAGCAAATAATACGGAATTTAAAACGACCTCAAAAATCACTTAAAAATTTATAACTCATCATCAAATAAATCTTTAAAGGTGAAATTCAAAATATAAAACGAAACGCAGAAACTCTTTCATAAAATCGAAAAATTACGATAAAAAAATTATATAGACTTTGGGCTCAAAAACAGCAAAATACAAGATGTTCACATAAGCAATAGCCCGAGTAAAAAAGTTGAAGAAACCAAAACGTAACTCAAATATGTGCATAAAGGACCGCTTTATAGGAAAACTATAGCCGAGCTTACAACTTTATATTCAGACCCTCAGGGCGTTGAAAGCTCGAAAGTTTCGAAAAAAATATTTTTTATCCGGTCATGTGATATATCGACGGAAAGATTGCTATTTGTCGGGAACAAAACCGTAATTAATTTCCTTAACGAAACTTTCAAAGTTGGTGCAAAGTTCAAAAAAGCGCGAAAAATGATATGTAGCCGTCCCGTACAGCGTGAGAATTATAGTTAAAAATTTCGAACAAGGTTAGAAGTGTGCGCATTCTCCCCCGTATATTTCTCCAGTTTTAAGCATCCAGGTTTCCGACTATAAAATTCTGCTCTTGGGGGCGGCGAAAGTTCGAAATTGTTGGAAAAAAATATTTTTTTATTGTGAGCACGTGGAATATCAGTGGAAACCTTAACGAAACTTTCGATGTTGGCGAATAGTTTAAAAAAAGCGCGGACGTATCTCTCCTTCTTTATGGCGCAAAAAATTGGATTTCTTTATTTTAAACTTAGTATTATGTAAACGTAAATTAAAGTCTTACATACGGAATCCTCAGCGCATGAAACTTGCTGTTTTATCATTCATTAGTTTCTTAATTGGTCATAAGTAATGTAGTTTTTAAATTTGGTCCCCCGCTAACATATGTATAAAAATGATGAAAATTTAAGCACAAAAATGATTAAAATTAGTTTTACAAACAGTTTCATTAAAAAAACTGTTTAGTAGGTTAAACAGTATCACTTTATAATAGAAGATAATAGGTTAAAGTTAGTCCTATGTATACTAAAATATGACGTTAAAATTTAATACTAATAATGTGTTGTGCGCACGCGCGGTGACTACTGTCGAGAAAAAAGAAGATAATTTAATGTTAATTATGCGAATATATGAATATACAGGTAGAACAGGATGCGGTCGTTTCAGAGTCTAACCCTCACATACCTAATATAGGACGGATGGTAGAAGATATGGAAAACAAAATAAGGAATACGTTAAACGATATTTATTTTGGCAAGACGAAAGATATATTGAACGGTTTAAGGAGTATTCAACCGTTGTCGGACGAAAATGCTCAAAACGCGCTGAGGCAAGACTTGGCAACGGCGTTACAAAAAAGGCAAGCGAAATCCGAGAATTGAAAATCGTATGATTTTTCAGTTTACACTTATTACTACATCTATAGTTGCATTTTTTTATACACTAAAATTATTCTGATGCACATAGTGCATCCTCAGTATTTGAATCATTTACGAATTATTACAATTCCTTTCTATAAACTTAAAATTTAACTAACGATTCATTAATTTTGTCATCTTCGTTAAGTTAATTTAAACAATTTACCAAATGTTTCGGCTATTATTTCGCCATTATTAAAGATTTACTCAATATTTATATTTAAACAGAGTACTGTTGTATTTCTTTTTTTGTTGATTTTTCGTTTTCTTTATTTTTTCTTTTTCTTCTTGTTCGATTTGTATTTTACTCCTTGTTCTAAAACTACAGAGTAGTCCTTAAAATTGCATACTGTTCGGATAATTTCTGGTAAATTAAACTGTTGTAACGTTATATAAGTTATCGCTTCGTTTAATTTCGTAAAAGTGTAAAGTCGATTATTCGATATAAGTTGCGACTATGTCATAAATCGAATATTATTCGTTACTGAAATTATTTAAAAATAATACTTTTGATATATGATGAGATTACTCTAAATTAGTTATCTGAAATTTGAAATAACATATCTATGTGTATAAATACCCGCGTAATTTAATTACAGGTTAAATTTTATATAAACTCGGGTTCCTTATAATTTGGAAATGTGACTTCTTTTTGATGATATTTTATCGGGAAAAAATTTCATCCTATATTCACATAAACATGTCTGGGCCTACATGTATCTCTCTACATCGGAAATATACAATATTGTGATTCATAAACAATTATAGGAAGCAGTAAAACAAATAGTTCGCTAAGAGAAAATTAAATGGTGTTAGATCGTGCGAATAAGGAGCTAAGCCGCTGTTCCACTACTCTAACTGAAATAAACGTATAGTGTAGTGACATAAAGATGATAGTGTGGTGGTGTGTGTTATCTTAACCTCTTCCAAATTTTGTTACAGCTGACATGAGAATAACTTTCGAATATACTTTTACATATGTTATATGCTGTTTATTGCTAATTCATATATTTCATAGAAGCTTAAAGCATAAAAAATATGAATTTCTTGAGAATCTTTCTAATGTGGTAAAATCTTTATGTAGTTTTCTCGTTTCTTATATATTCATGACATGGTGTTTCACTATATCAATAAAACTAAAAATGGTTAATTGAACACGACCTTGCCGGGAAACTTTTTTTTATCTTCCATTCTGCCCGTAAAATGCATAAAAACCGATTTGTTGTTATCATTGATGCTCGAAGCATTTAAAGCTTTTATAGCTGACGATGTACGATCGTTTTTGAATCACTTCTACATTGAGACTGCGTAAGGATTGATTTCAAATTTGTGTTCTAGAGTAGGCGTTTGTTTAGTTTCCACAACATGATTTATCTTAAAGGTTCTCGTTTCGTAGCGGTGTTTTATATACACTGCATAATTTCTGTAGCGGGTGTCGCATTGCATTTTGGAAGTCCATTTAAGGTGGAATTTTCTGAAATGCTGTTGAACATTAATACTGTGCGTTTACATAAACATAGCAAACACTTTATATCACCATTAAAGCGTGAATGTAAGCGGGTTTGATAACCTATAGCAGTCCAGAAAAATTAAAAAATACAACGTCGAATTTATTGATATTTGTGAAATTATTCAGTTCTTTTTTAGATAACTAATTTATAATAATCTTATAAATTGGAATAATCGTTTTTAGGATATTAAAATATTTTCATTTTATATTTTGATATAAAAAATGTAACCTCCTAGTAGCGGCTTTTGCTTTTTTAGTTTTCTTTTTAAAGCGAAAAAGTACTTTTAAAAACTAAACATTTTTTGTATTTATTTACTTTTTTTGATGCGTGCATACAAACGTGGTAGATATTGCTCTAAAAATATGTACATATATATTTTTACATTTTTTTTTAAAATTGAATTTTTTGTTGAATTAGTTGTGTAGATTAATAATGGGTATATGCGCATTGTAAATTTATACACTTCGTTGACGGTGCTTGGGCCTAGTAAATTTTTAACTTTTTTCTCTCTTTTTTAATCTTATTTTTTCTGTTACTAATCCTCGACACTTACTACATTTTCACTGCCGTTATTTTCATTTGACGCGTGTTTAGAATATTTTATTTGTTTAACAATCAACAATGGATAGTAAATCAGTTATAACGGCGTATAGAAATCGCTTTTGTTATGGCGTTTCTTAAAAATTTTTTGTAGGTCAGCTGTATTTCACATTGTTTATTTTGTAGTTAAATTGATATTTTTAAAATATGTATTTTTACTTTATCTTATTAACGAGATGATTAAGAAATGTTAGCAATGAACGTAACGATGACATTGAATTATTAGAACTATTTCACGTGTTTCAGATACGCTTTTTTTTCCCGCAAACATTTATCACAATGAAAAGTAATATATTTTTATAAGAAATCGTGTAAAACCCTCCTCGGAGAAAGAAATTGTTTTATTTTTCAATTAATAAGAATACGCGGTTTTCTTTCTACCAGAAAATTAAAGCAGATTTAAGTGTGCAATTCTTAAGAGCAAGTTGTGTTTGTTGCATTTTAAATGCATACGTACGCATAAAGGAAATAACTATTATAACACGTGTCAGCAAGTGATGAACTATTCCATTTTAAAAATATCGCATTGGGCAATATTATACCGAGTAAAGCTTCAGAATAATAATCACTAAAATATACTTGTGAGTAAAAAAAGTTATATTTTTTAACACCTTTTTTTTTTTATAGAAAATATACATTTTTTTAATGATCTCGACTGCACCATATAAAGTTGCTAATTGTTTCGACATGTGATGTTGACATATTTTTTTTATTCAGTTTAGGAGGTTGATTACGTTTTTTGTCGTTCTTGTGTCGTTATAACTGAATTTATTTATATAGATAAGGAAAGTTTAAAATCGTGATATACATATATTCATTTGTTAGATATAATATAAAATAGTTATTACGCCATTACACGTAAAACCTGCTGCTCGGTACTACAGCATGACAGGTGATATTTCGAATCTGTAATATGTAAAATGAAATCACTAGTAACATATAGATTTTGATGCACAGAAATATGTGAGATTACGGGATGCGCAACTTTTTTTCTTACAATATTATAGATTAAATGACGATGTTACTGAAATTTTGCTGTTACGATTGCAAATGAAAAATTTTTGTTCCGAAAATTTCATAAATGTAATAAAATTAAAAATTATTAATGTAAAATTGAATAACATGTTACATTAGTTTGTATCCAAAACCGCTTAATAATTTCAGTGCGAACGTTAGAAAACCTGTATATCTTTGCATTAGCGTATCTTACCAAATATCGGTTTTCAGTTTATTTTTCCAGAAAAAAAAATGAAAATGAAAGCTTCTGCGGTCTAGTATGTTGCGTTAAATTTAAATATAAGCATTTTTTTTTTTTTTTTTTTTTTAAAGAAAATAAGACCTAAAAAGTGCAGCATCCTATTGTAATTTTAATTTCATACTTTTCATGTTTTTCACATTTTTATGAAATGACGCATCTGACATTATGTACCTGCTTTTTACAATTAATAAGTGGCCATATAGAAATTTATTTCTTATTCGGATCGGTTAAATTAACGTATAAAATGTAGAAGTAGGCAAATATTAAGCTTTTGTATTGTCCAGATATGGTTCTGGTACATAAAATTTACGGTAATCTAAAAGAAATATTAAGGTTGATTAGACAAAGCATTTTTATATATATTTAGACGAGGAATATTTGTGAAAAATACGAGTATTTTAAGTTTTCCAAAAGTGAGAATTGAAAGATAACTCAGTTTTCATTCCGGTCGAAAGGAATAAAAGCGTGTAAAATTAGCGATAAAAAAAATAAAGTGTCTAAGTACATTAAAAGTTAGAAGCTTTTACACTGTTACAATCAAAGCTAAAGATTTAAATGGGTATATAGAATATTACGGATAAAGATTACTATTTCTACTTACAGATTATAAAATATGAATGAAAAAAGTTTTCATCCCCCGTTCGTTTATAATATTGCATACTGCGTGCACGGCCGTATCGCTGCTTTTTCCTTTGAATTGTTTATGGCATTCGTAAGCTCAATATATTTGGCAATATTAGTTTTGCACCCGTTTATTTTTCTTCCCTGTGTTTCTTAGAAACAGAGTTTTTGTGGTTCAGTACTTTTTTTTTGTTGAAATTTAATTTTTGCCGAACTTGTAGTACGTTTAATAAGTTTTGTTAATTAATCACGATCCTACTGTGACTATATTCTTGATTCTTTTAACTATCTTTTAACTGTTTGCGTATATTTCCGGTTCTGATTTCATTGCTTTTGAGTGTTAAAAACCTACTATTTCGTATTTTGTT
This sequence comes from Icerya purchasi, assembly GCA_039619475.1. Lineage (NCBI taxonomy): Eukaryota > Metazoa > Arthropoda > Insecta > Hemiptera > Monophlebidae > Icerya > Icerya purchasi. The sequence goes on from CM077115.1 coordinate 352,175,163, forward strand.
CTTCATTCTGTTTTATTATCCAGTTTGTCCGTGATTTCTTATATTAAGGGTTAAATCTCTCAGCATATGACTACTAAAGGACGCGCTGATTCAAAAGTTTAGTATAACTTTTTTTTTCACTTCTTTGCTTGGGATCTCCATTTCTCCATGGATTTCCATGTGGTTTAATTCTTCCGATTTTTGTCCCTTCCAATTTTATCATTTACAGTTTTGTTTCTAAGTTATTAAATTCAAGAACTTCTACTATGCTTTTTAATAAACTTCATTTCCCCAATATTTTTATGCTTAATATAGACTTTTCTGGTTCTCTTGGAATTTGTTTAAAATCATTATGCTATAACATGAATGTGATGTAGGTACCCATTATGTCCTATTGTAAGTTTCTTATAACATTTTTTAAAAAACTAGTGAATAATTTGAGTGATGTACCGTTTTGTGGTACTCTTTTTTCTTTATTAAAACTTTATTGGTCCGATATTGTAAGCGTATTAGATCGATTTATGCATTGCTGTAATTAATTTTATGTATGATTTTTACATTCCTCCAAATCTCAATGCATCTATTACAATTTATCTAGGAATTTTTTCCTCTATCTTGTTTGTAAATGATAAATATAGTGGAATACAAATCCATTAGTTTGTTTTCGGCAATGTGCAAATTACCTGTATTTTGATTGTTCTTCCAATTATATTCCTGCAGTAGAACAAACAAAATCCAGACTGAAGAAGTTTCTGTAACGAAAATATAAATTATATTTTTAATGGAAGCTATTAAGGCGAGATAATTCCTTGATTAATTAATTGAAGATTAAACAAGAGGTTTACTACAATTGCGTGAATTTTTAAAATTAAGTATGATTCAAAGTACGCTTTGGTTAAATTTATTTTTACATAAGTTTTTATGTTTTTTCCCGTTTTTGTGAACTAGTTAATAAAATTATAATCTGGTCATCTGTGTTTTACTCGATGTTAATGGAAAGACCAGAACTGAAGACATTAATGAACTGAAATAAAATTTACTTTTTTTTAGCATTCAGTTAAACGTATTTTAAATATATTTGCACGCTTTAGTGATATGAATTGATTCTTATAAATTACATAAACGTATAATTTTTTATTTTTACCCATTAAAGTATTCTGTATATTTAATTTATCTATCTATACATACATATATATATATATATATATATATATATATATATATATATTTATTTATATACACACACACGTATATATGTATATACCATTTACCATAAATATACCAATGTAATACATTTATTCTGTGATAATTTAATAGATATTATGTTCTTTTACTATGTTTCCCTTTAATTTATCCTATCAATCCTTGTTTTATGTGACATACTTTTGTTAGTTAGATTACTATTATAATGTATATAACCATTTTTCGTTAAATATATTTAGATAGATGTATATATTAATAAATGTTGTTGAAATTTTATCTATGTTTTAAACATCTAATTGTACATTTTTTTTAAAATTAATATATTTAGGTTATTTTTAAAGATTTATTTTGTTCTATATTGTTAAAATAAATTTCGTTTGAAATTTTAATCCTGCCGGAGATTATTTAAAGACAAAAAAGTGAAAAACGTTTCTTGTTTAAAATTATAATTGCATTTGCACAGCTGGAATAATTAGAATCAAAAAAAGTGTAATTAACTGAATTAGTTTACAATTGAAAATAACCATTATATTTATAAAAATATAAAATATGAATACTGTTATATATTCATAATACAAATACGTATCCGTAAAATACATAAAAGAAAATTTATCACAATGTATGAATTTTATAATAATTAAAATAAAATAGTTACTTCATCAATAGACATCAAAATAATTGCTTCATAAAGATTTCCTTACACCACTTTTCACATATAATTTTAGAATCGTTAAGACACTGGAGTAGGTACTGTATTATATGGAACTGTTGGGTAACATAATCTCGCAGAAATCATTAATGTTAGTATCTGAAATATTAATCATAAAATGTTTTTGTTAAATTAAACATGTTTAATACTTTTTTTAAAGTAATTTTTTACTTTTATCACATCTAAAAATTAATGAAATACCTTTTCCCATATGATTAAATTTATGATGAAATTTTTATATAAAATAAAAGCTCACATTTTATACGTATTTATTTTAATGTACATCATTTTTTTAATATTCAATTTAATTTTTATTACTAAATCAGAAGTGTGGGAATTTTGGAAATCTGATTTGATGATTTCGAATTACTTTCAACAACTCAAAAGTAATTAAACATGTTTTATAAACTTAATTGAATGACCTGATTTTTATCGTAATGCTTATTACACAAAACAATGTAAAAATGCAATCGCAGAGGTTTTTTTTTTTGGTTCCCCTATACCTTCCGATGGGGCAAATTTATTTAAAGAATATGATACACAAAGCTGTGTAGTTATAAATATTACAATATCTATAAACATGGATTGCATCAGTGATGAGAATACTTAGTCACTGATTGCAATAAGACAACATATAAATACAGAGTTATTGAAATTAACAAATTGTCTTATAATTCTACAATGTTAGATTTATAATTAGACATATAGGAAACATAAAAAATACATCGTTATTGCACACATATACTTAAAGATAAACCCACACATACTCTCGATATTCTTATGGTTATGTCGATAGACAATATATATACATACTTATTAACATATATTTACACACACACAAATACACCTACATACACAGTACATCGTTTAGTGTGAATCGTTTTTTCATTAAGTGAAAATATTCAAGAAGTTTTCCACAATTGTTTTTGTCTAGGAGTTGTGTGTGGTGGTTTACTTTGAATTTTTCTCTTAGGATTTTTGTGGCAAGGCAATCAAATATTAAGTGTTGAGTGCTGTCAAGAGCATCTGTTCCACAGCATTGGCAGTTAGGGCTGTCTGCAAGATTAAATATATACAGATACTCGCTTATCTTTCCGTGACCGGAAAGAATTTGCACGTTAAAAAAGATTATTTTAGCATTTTTGAGGTTGAGCCTGCCATCGACTGATCAGTTCGGTGTTAATATGTTTTTTTAATTCTTTGTAGGTTGGTGTAACACCTAGAACATTGATAATATTATTGTTCTGCAGAAAGTTTAAACTGCTGACCAAATTTAAGCTTTTACTAATCCTATATTCGGATGTTATAGCCCTACCTATAAGGAAAAGATCTAAGAGCAGTACGCTTGAAATTACACATGCAGCAGAAGATGGAGTAGTTCTGTACACGGATGAGATGTGTATGATAAATTTCCTTGGGTGCTTACTAACCTTTTTTAAAATTTTTTCGTTGACATACAGACAAGAGCCATATCCAAAGTTGTATTGAGTTAAACCTTTATATAAAATAACTCTTTCTTTTTGACATAAGCCATGGCTATTCGGTAGAATTTTACGTAATTTGTTATATAATTTGATGCACTTAATGCTTGTCTCCTCTAGATGTGCGGTAAATGGTAATTTATTATTTAGTGTAACACCAAGATATTTTAGTTTATCAATTAATTGTATAGGCTTCCCTGATATTATTTTTAAATTCTTGACATTTTCTAATAACTTCTGGTTACCAAATATTATCGACTTAAATTTATCAATGGAGAAGGATAATCCCATTGTTGCAATTTCATCCTCCGGCTTTTTACATGTGATTTCGATTTTATTCAAACTAGTGTACTTTTCTATTTTAAATAGGATGCGGTCGTCTGCATATGATATTAGGACTGATTCAGAATTTATTATTTTTCAACATTTTGACGAATTCACTGTATTTATTATTTAGACTCATTGTTAAATATATTTACGACAAAAATAAATTTTTATGAATTCTCGAGTAAGGTACATTCCAAAGTGTAGGGCCTAGCACAGAACCCTGTGGCACTCCACATGCTATCCTCTTCGAAAGTGTTGCATCATTAATTTGGAGTCGAGCATATCTGTTTTGCAGATAGCTGATGATTAAGTTAATTAGGGATGGATTTATTTGTTCTTCCATAAGGATTTGAATTATAGAGGACCATCTGCAGTTGTCGAAAGCTCCTTTAATATCAAAAGAGATGACCACTGCAGATGATCCCTCCTTCAAGATATTTTTGATTGATGATAATAGTTTATATACAGCCCTTTCAGAAGAATAAGATGTCCTAAATCCAAACTGATTGGGGTGCAGTGTATTTTTATCTGTTATTTCCTGTATTAGGAAGTTGTTAATGACTTTTTCAAATATTTTCCCGCAGGAATTAAGAAGTGATATAGGTCTGTATCCTGTTGTTTAGTGAGGATTTTTACCTGGTTTAGGCAATAGGACTATGTCTGAGGTTTTCCAGACTGAAGGGAAAAATTCCAAGTGTAGACATTTGTTGATTATATTGTAGAGCAGTTATGGAAATTTAATATTAATTAGTTTTACTATTTTGTTAGTTATCCTGTCCCTTGCACAGGGGCTTTTCTGTTGTTAAGATTTTTTATTATATCGCAAATTGTATTATAATCAGTAATTAATTTTTTAGAGGTAGGAGCATATTCTGATTTAATTACATCATCTTCTATCTCCGGGAAAAAATGATTAAGGAAAATGGTGCACTTTTCACTACTTTCGTGATAGGTTTTGTTTTTATATTTTATTTCTGGAATGTTACATTTTTTATATTTTTCAAGTACATGTTTGTAGGGTTTGCCCCACGCACTGGACTCGGTTATAAATCTTTTCCAGTAATTTTTTTTTTTTTTTATTATTAGTTTTTTATAGTTATTAGTTAAAGTTTTAAGTATAAGGTTCATAATTAAGAGCTTAAAATGACTTTTGGTTTTGATTTTCTTTTTACGAGTTTTATTAATTTGGGACTTCAGGTTTTCTAATTCTGTAGCCCACCAGTCATTTTGTTTTGCATTAATTGGGTATTCGCACTTTTTTATGGACTTACTTATATATGCATTCAGTGCCGAAACAGTTGTCCACCAAGATCATTGTGAGATATGCAGAGAGGGGATGTTACATAATCTAAAACAGTTGTAACGGTAGGTTTAGATAAACAAGACTTTAAAATACAACTTTAATTTGAAAAAAAAATTTTATAATTTACTTTTTAATAAAATTTTTACTTAACCAAATTTTTTTTCCGAAAAAAAAAAAATATTCCGTTTTAAAAATTAGTAATTTTTTTTTTAAAGTACAAACTTCGACTTATTTTAATACATTTTTTGTCAATATTACCATGTGAGTATTTCAGGAAGCACTTGAAAAATATATCTTTTCTATTTTAAAGACACAACGAAAAACACGTGACGGTTAATTTGCATCACCGTGTTAAAAAAAAAAATGGAATTGTTTATTTTTCTTTTACTGAACGTATGTAATTTTTTTATTTTTATTTCGGCCTGATATTAAATCATTTAAATCAATTCTGGGTTGTTTAACAATTATTTTTATTTATAAACAATAATTACTAATCCATTTTTATTAAAATACCCTTTTCAGAGTGTTTTATTGTACCTGATTTTATCTAGAAGTTGCTAACGAAATATTTCGAAATTTCAGTGAGGAGTGCAAACTTACTTGAACTTGACAAATTATAACTGGACCGTACATTCTATCAACAGATATTTATTGGATTGAAAAATAAGTTTGTTCGGGTCCTCAATAATACAATATAAGATCTTTTAAAAACTATTATTTTCGTTGAAGTTCTGATATTTTTTTATTTCAATAGTTTTTTTAAACAACTTTTTTTTTTTATCGTGGTTTTCTCTTGTACACAATTTTCAAATTAAGTTGTGTAATTCAAATATTTTGTTCTGGTGCAGAAATGTTCACAGGCCAACAGTTGAAATGCTGATTTTGGGGCCGGCTGCAGTACATTTTAAATAATATTTTTTAATGAAAGTGTTTAAAAATTATTATTTTTTTTTTTTTTTGTCTTTATAACTGGACATATTTTAGAATTCTTACTCACTTTTATATTCTCTTTTCGTATTTTCAGATTATTATTATTGTCCATGAAATTACTGTTCAGAATTCACATGAAAGCTGTTCATTCAATCACCCATTTGCAAAAATTAAATGTTCCAACAACAAAGTATTTTCGGAGAGAAACGGAGTACAGGCGCCAAAAAAAAATATTTACTTACTTGCCAAAATAAAATAAGGGAACTTTAGGGAGGTAACTGATATTTCATCGCTGCATCACTCAAAGTCAGAATGTTTATATAAAGTTCTCTGTTGATCTGGGCAGATGAAGAAACGGTGTATTAGAAAGACGCCCCTAGTATTTATTTTTAATCAAATTTAAATTATTCAAATTTTTTTTTTTTGGGGGGGGGCGTCGAAAATTTAACCCATCGACAGCATTTAAAAGTTCTTTCAAATATTAAAGTTATTCTCAAACCAAAATTTTTTAAATTTGAAAAGCGCTCTTCTTGGAACAATTAAAAAAAAAAATTGGTCTATTTTCAGATTTTATTTGGAGAAAAGTATTTGCTTGCAAATAATTCAAATTGAATTGTTTCCCGTATTAATGCTGACAAGAAATACCTTTTTTCAGTATCTCAAAATTAACACATCTGAATGTATCCGAAATTCTGTAAACTCCTTACTGTTTAATTTATATTCCAGTCGGTGAATGAAGTGTGCTATTTGGCTCGTTTTAAAGGTAGCTAAACCGGTTGTTTATGATCAATCAAATAAGAAAGTTTTAAGTGAACTATGGATTAATAAATTTTATAAACAGAGTGAACGGCAGGTTATTTAACTAATTTTTTTCCTCAGCGGATATTTTATCGTGAAAGCAAAGCACGGTTTTCATTAGATGTAATTTCTTCACTTTTTTTCCCCTTTTGCGCATCGCATTATTGCGCCGTATTAATTTCACATACACAACTTAAAAAGTGAATTACTTTAGCAGTTCTGTCTTTGTAGTGAATTACGTATGGATATAAACAGTCGTCAGTTGTTTATTTTTTGTAATGACGTAAATAGTTTACTACAAATGCGCAATCTATTAAGATAGTAGCAATCTTTGCACTAACTCGGACAGATTTTTACTTTAAAGAATCTTGATATCGTAGAATCAATCTGAGTCAGCCAACCAGAACAATAACGTGCGAAGGTAACAATATATTGCCATATACATTTGTTAAAACATTCTTGCTATAGAGACGAAATATCCCTTTTTATTTTTGTTGAAGTAAAAACTAGTGAAAATCTTTATTACCCGTTACTACAAAGCATGCATGATTCTAATGTTTCTCAATTTTAATTAATGTTAAATTGTATAAAATGTTCGTTTAAACTGTAAAAATCAATTGCACTATAAAAACATTTTTTTAAAATGCTTGTAACATCTATTTACCGAAAAACATCTCGTAATTTTTAACAATAAATTATAATCAAAATAAATTTAAAAAATATTGTTTAAATTCGCCAAAAAATAAGAAGAAGAATTGTTAGACTATTATTTAAAAAAAGTTGCTGAACTATAAGAGGGCAGGAAATTTATAGGATTATATACTGATGGTCTACTTTTAACAATTTATCATATTGTGTTATCATAAACGAGTGTAATATTTTTTAGACAGATTTTTTAAACAATATATTTACTCGGGATTTTTTAACCGATAAGAAAATTTGATATAGAAGCCTTTCCTTTTGTGTGATAACGTTAGTTTTCGATAGAATCGAAAAGGTCATCATAAATAACATTCTAATCGAATTATAATCAATTTTTTACCTGAACAACACTAAATACTAATATAACTATTCCGAGTGATAATTCGAATTCCAAGTACTCGGTAAATGGTTCAGAACATCCTCTCTTATTTGCTATCGACATAGTACACGTTTTCCCGAATGGTACCATTTTACAACATGAGTACGGCAAGGTCCGTGCGTCCGATAGCCATTCTGTAGAGGAACGTATTCCGCAACAATTAAACTGTTACAGACATAAATAGCTGTAATTTTATACAACGTATAGAATTTGAAAAATATAAGCGTTTATGAGATAGGTCTTTCGCTCAATTTTTACCTCTGTTTGTAGAGAGTCCCAAGATCTACGAATATTCTCATTATTTTTGTACAACGCTAACGATTTTTCCATATTTCCAGAAACTGTATCGGGTAACACATTTGTCACATTGTATATGTATGCACCTACCATAAATTCGACCACACAAATAGCGACGACTGCCCCTAAATACTAAGTGGAAAAAAAAGAAAGATATACACTGAGTCACAAAAGTCTTTATACACCTATGAAATTTTTGTATTCCTGCAGTTATTGTGAGATTCACTAAAGATAGAAAAATGGGGAAAAGTATATTATCTTCTAATAATAAGGAAAAACAAAGAACATAATACTTGAACAAGAAAAAAACTAAACTGAAAGAACTGGGGTTAAAAAACTGAAAATTGAACAAAAAAATACACCACAAAAGTCTTTACACAGCCAGATAAAAAAGTAAAAATATGCCTCTGAGATCAATAAAAACTGAAAAAATTTGGTAACTTAATAATTCGTGGCATTTCCATTTGCATCGATTACACACATTGTAATCGATGCGACATGTTTAAAATTATCTCACTAATGTATTCGGCCGTCAGATTACTCCATTCCGCTTGCAATCGTTGTCGTAACTCAGCTTTATAGGTAATTTGCGTTTGGTGAATCCGGCGATCTCGTACATTCTCTATGGGATTTATTGGGCGGGGGTTTTAAGGACTTCGGGGCATCGATACAGAAGCCATTCTTGTACTATACGTGATTTACGCTTAGGATCGTTGTGCTCATAAAATTTAAACGATCGTGAAATCCCCAGTTTCTCGGCAATTTTTAATAAGTTTTCCTTTAGAAGGTTAACATACATATTGGCATTCATAATCGTGTCAATGAAGACTAAATCGCCCACACCCGCCGCTGAAATACAACCCCATACCATAACGCTGCCGCCTCCGTGTTTGACCGTTGGTTTTACATTTTTCGGTTTTAATTCTTCATTAGGCTTCCTCCACACCATAACTTTACCATCGGAGCTAAAAATATTAAATTTTGATTTGTCGCAAAATATTACGTTACTGTAATACGATTCGGGCTTCCAAACATTCCCAAGAGCAAAATTCAATCGTTTCCGATTACGATCGTTGATAAATGTTTTTTTTCGAGCGGCTCGGCCATTATATCTTTCTTTTCTGATGACAGAACGGATGGTTTCAGCGCTACAATGCTTTTTGGTTTCAGCACAGTATTCGGACGTTAATTTAGGCGCGCTAACTTTCGGGTTCACTTTTGTCCTTTGAATAAAACGCTGCGATTCATGCGGCGTAACGATCCTTGGACGACCAGTCCGTTTCAAATTTTCAAGTCGATCTTCGATTTTAAAGCGGCGTTGTACAATCGTTGCCACTGTATTCCTATTTATTTGCGAGTAAATGTGCAATTTTTGGTAACGACATTCCACGCGCAGTATGAAAATTTATCAATTGACGAACATCGAAAGATATTTCTTTCCGCATTTTACACTCAACGATTATGAACAGCTTGTCACAAAAATTTACAAGTAATTAAAAGTGGATTTAATTCGTTGCAGTGAACGGAAAATGCGGAAGCGGAACGGTTACGTAGTGGCCGGAGCTACTGCCGATAACGTTTTTATCGCGGTGGATTGTCTAATTATTTGGGAAAGGTCAATTTCAACTTGCTGTTGTGTAAAGACTTTTATGACGTATTTTTTCCTTCTATTATTAGTTTTTTGGCCCTAGTTCTTTCAATTTAGTTTTTTTCTTGTTCGAATATTATGTTCCTTATTGTTCCTAATCCTAAGAAGCTATTACTTTTTTTTCCAGTTTTCTATCTTAAAAACATCTCGCGATAATTGCAAGAAAACAAAAATTTAGTAGGTGTGTAAAAACTTTTGTGACTCAGATATACAACTGTAGTGTCTTTTTACAGTGTAATCATTACATCACGCTATGTTCTTCATAATGATGTAGTGCGTATTTTAACACGGACAAAATAAATTACTGTTCGTGATTTGAAAATTAAGCTATTTACTGTTACTTTAATTAGTATTTGAGTAGAAATCACATTTCGTTTTCAAATTGTTTTTCATTTTACTGGTTACTGTAAAATTTATAGATTTCTATTTGATGATTTTTCATAATCAATAACACATTAAATTAAATATATTTCCATAAAGTAAGATTAAAGTAATAAGTATATAAATCATATTTTAAACATTGCTTAGGTTACGACATTGTTGATAAAATAATTCCGTTCATTGAAAAAATATACATTACTTTTACCTTTCCGAATAATGTGCTATCAGAAACAATTGCAAAACAATCACAGAAGAACAATATGCCGACAGAAAATGCAGTAAATATCAGGAAAACTAATGTTGCAGGAGAAAACAACGTTGTATTTGTAAAATATGAATGTTGCCATAAAACCCGCATTAAATAAACCGTTTCGAACATAATCATTAAACCGATCACCTAGTTTCGAATAAATACATCGAGCAACACGGTAATTAATAAAAAACTGAAAAAAACTTGCAACGTTTACATCAATTGAATGCGCTATTATATTAAATGAAATTTAATGTATAATTAAATTTTAAATTTTGTTTGAATAGCATAAAATTAGTGCGAGTAAAAAAAAATTAATTTTGAAACTTTTCCAGTAACCCATTACAGTACTTCTAATTAAATACTGTTTTGTTAAATACATTTTTTAGATCCAAGCGAGGCTATTTTATAAATGTAAACAGATTCTAAACATTTTAAGAATATAAAAAATAATTCTACAACGTATTACTTACCGATAAAAGTAGATGGAATGTACCAAGAAATACTTTCCGAAACATGTTGCTTCTGAAGTTCTAGCAATTAAACTGAATAAACTGCTATTTCATTACAGTAGAAATAAATATAAAAAACAATTATTAGGAAACCTCATGATCGGATATAAAATAGAACTAACAAACATTTCTTAATCCACAATTCTGTTGTTATTTTTATCAGACTCTGACTAGTAGAATACATTGTTATATATTGTGTTTAAGGTCATTATCGATAAAAGCGTATATGATTCGTATTATTCGCATTATAAGTTATATGTGGACAATTGAACTTATTTCAATATCGCTTACTAAAGAATATGAGAAAAGAGGTCTAACTGGGGGTAATTTTTTACTTAGAGACAATTACCGAATTAATTAATAATGTATTATTAATCGAATATAGCCCGGAATGAAGTACTTTGTTTCCTGCAATATGAATATATACTTTTATTATTTTGTCCAAAAATGTTTGTTATACAATGATATGCCTCAAACAAAAATTGCTGTGTACGGTATTTTTTTTATATATATATAAATGTATATATTAAGTCTAAATGCGGAAATAACGGTAATAGTGTACAGAGCCATATCTGAGAGGGGGTTTTCCGGGTTCAACTCTCCCACCCCGAGATGTTTGCGAAATAATAACTGTTTGAACTAAATGGATCGAAATTCAGAATAAATTTATTTCTTTTCAACTTTTGACAAAAGAAAAGAAAATTTAGATTTTTATGAATTCTATGGCAACGACTATTTTTATTTGTTTTTATTGAATTGACTACAAGACTTTGTGTACCATTTATAAATAAATATATTTCATGATAACACACACATATTAATTACAACGTAATTCTTAGGCTACCCCCCATTCGAAAAAATGTCCCAATTTTATGTAACGCTAAATGTCCCAAAAAAATATCACAATTTTATGTAACGCAAAATGTCCCAAAAAAATGTCCCAATTTTATGTAACGTTTGTTATATTTTATAGGATTTTTGTTATTACTGTTATTTAAAAAATGTCCCAATTTTATGTAACGAAATATGTAACGAAAAATATAACGAAAAAATGTTTTAATTTTATATAATGAAAGTTAAATGTTAGGATAGGATTTTTGTGATTATGTTTTGTTTTTCTTTTTGTGTTGATGCCTGTAAGAATTACGTTGTAAATTTTGATCATTTTATACAAAGTATAGAAGAGAAAGAGACATAAATAAAAGCAAGAGGGGTCAAGGGGCACATCCCCTTGCGAGGCCAAAATGACCGAGTTTATATATATATATATGCGCAATTATAAAATCCCCCCCCCCCCAAAAAAAAAATTGGTCTAGATACGGCCCTGATTGTGTATATTTCTATACCCATAAAAGATTCCCGCTGAAATAGTATAAAATGTTTCATTTCATTTAAATTTTATAGAGATAGGGAGAATTGATGGCCTTAGGTACTACTAAAATTGTAAAGTTGTGAATGTGGAAAATATATTTGAGAGGGATGAAGATAACTAAAGTAGGATTCCTATAAAGCGTCAGGCACATGCGTCAGGCGCACGAGTGAATTAACCTGGCACAGCCACAAAAGACTCATCAGTGACCGGTTGATTTGTGTTGTTAAAATGGATGAGCACGAATTGGTTTTAGATTTATTTACAGGAGAAAATAGAGATGAAGAAATTTTGCTTGGTGAATGAGCAGAGGAACAGAAGGTTGAAGTTCATTCAGTATTTGTGATACAGATTAGGGAAAGTTATTACAACACACTTTTCCAAAGTCATTTAGTACTGGATGATAAAAAAATTCGGGAATTTTTCCGATTAAACATTAAGCGGTTTAATTATGTGCTCAATATAATAAAAGAAGATATAAAACAAAATTTTTCAGAAAGATACATGTACCCCATAACGTAGAGGAGAAATTAGTCATAACACTAGGGTAAATAAGTTAAACATAATTTAAAATTGTATTTTATAAATTATTAAAAATAAATTATCTTGAGTTAGGCGACATTTCAATAGTAATATGTAATGTATGCATCACACACTAAGGAATTATCGCTAATTGGAACATTTGTTGGAGCTGGTGATGTTGAATTATTAATAGTCGGTGATGATGAAACTGATGATGGTAAGTTGAGCTCAGATGCAGCACGATTTTCCAAATCAAAAAGCGATTTAAGTTTTTTTTAATAGGCATCATGATGCTCTTAAAAAACAAATTAATCTCATCATCATGGTTTTGAATTAATTGTTTCATGATTTCTTTTCTTTCAGTGCGGCTAGTTTCCGGCAATTATAAAATTTTCTCGTTGGGTTTTTGACGCTTATTTAGTGGTGGAAGTAAATCCATAGTTGGCTGAGTATTTTGTGTTGAAATATCCGCTATGTTATGGATACTAGATGAAGCATCATCAGTGGCGGCTCGTGACAAGTAAATCTAGGGGGCTCTAATGTAAAATTACAATAATTTAAAAAGTGTAATGACATAAACTTATCTTGCTTTTTTGTCTACATTTTAAACTAAATAAAACTGGTTTAATGCATTCAAGTTCTGATTTAATTAAAAAAAAGATGTGAATACATTTTGTATTTAGATTGAAATTTATTAAATAATATTTTCTAATCTTTTCCTTATATAATGTACAATCCTTTGCGTTGAGTAAGTTTCACTGTTGACGTGTCCACAAAAAAAAAAAAAAAAAAAAAAAAAAAAAATTACATGTGGCATAATTTTGTGAAATAAGGTAAGCCAAAATATAAAATCCGGGTCTTCTAAGGTTCTTCGTAAACTATATATGCTTCCTTGCATGTAATATTTTTATTACATTTTTCTCGAAATATTCTATTAATTTTTCTCGATTTTTGAAAATAATATTCACTGTACGCATATTATAGTTCCAACGTGTATTCTAGGTAATTTACGATTTACAATTTCTTGCAGTAGATCACATCTATGAGCAGAATTTGAAAAAAAGCTTGCTACAGCGGACAAATTTTTGAAAAAAAGATTTTAATTTTAGAATCCTGGCTTGTTGCTTTTTGCATAATTCAATTCAACTGGTGCGCATAACAATGAATAAAATGACAGTATTTATTTTTTTTGTTTTATCTTCGCCTATATGCCATTTGTAGAATCGCTCATTATGCTCCATTGTAAGTTTAAGTAATTAGCTTAAAAGGTTAGTCTCTCCAATATAAATTATATCTAATTCAGTTTCTAAAATGTTGAACGTTTGAAAAATCACCGTGTAAAGCAAGTGTCGACAAAAAGCAGTGCTTCTTGCATTCAAAAGTAACAAAATTCAGATCGCAAAATGTATTATTTAAAGAAGAAAAGCAAGCATAGAAATAGAACAAAAAAAGCAGCAAATTAAAACAGTGCGCTTCACCGGATAAACGGACGACGCAGCACGCGACGCGGACCTATCGTTAAAACCGGCTATAATCACGTTTAAAATTGACGAGGGCTCACTTTTCGAGAGCCCTCAGACGCCTTTAAGTTACGCTCGGGAAACTTCGGCTTTATTCGTTTTTCGTGTGTATTCTATATGCGGCTTGGAGGCTCAAATATTCTGAGCCCACGTACTATATTATTGGTTGTTAATATCATGTGATCAAAAAATCAGCTGTTAACGACCTTGACAGTATACTACACTACGAGTAGATCGTACAGTTCCAGCGCAGTAAGCATGAACCCGACAACTGTTATCGGATGTTTCAGCTGTTCGTTTAACAAATCGCGCAAAATGCTTATTTTGCAATTATTTTTAAAATGCACTCTTGCAAAAAAAAATATTTTGAAATAAAAAATTCGTAACACTGATTTTTTTTCTTGAAGTAATTAAATATTATGTATTTTTTGAAAACACACAGGGAGGCTCGCGCCCTTGAGCCCCCTAGGACGAGCCGCCCCTGAGCATCATCAACTTTTTCTGATACCTTGTTTTCAGTTGTTAATACGTCATGTACTTCAGTGCTTCCGGTATCACACTGAATATTGCATATTATATTTCTGTTAAATAAAAAACAAGAGCAGTTCAGTGATCTAGTAAATACAACTCAGTGATCTCAAAATAAGCTCTTTGCGCCTTAGAAACGCTAAAACAGTTTATGAATGAACATTATTGCAGTGTAAAGAGAAAACATCAAAACATTACAAAAAAATATAATGCAGAAAACGCGAATTTTGTATATATTCATTTTAGTTACCGTTTACTGTTACTTGTCAAATTTTAGTTTATGTCTATTGCTTATTGGTTGTACTGCCACTTCTAATCCCGTCAGTGGCGGATCTAGGATTTTTATTTGGGGGGGGGCGACCAAAACTTGAAAAATTTCCCCGGGGGCACAAAATTGTGTGCTAAAAAAAAAACTATACATAACAAAACCAAAATACGTATATATATTTGAAAGGTAATATGTAGGTAAATACGAGTTCTTAATACAATATCAAGCGAGATTGTTTGTTTTTAATAGCAAACTCTTCGACTACTTCGTCTAAATCGAGCGATTTTACAATATTTTTTTCAATATAAAGTGTAGCTATATTATGTAATCGTTCGTCTGACATGGAGTTTCTCAGGTGATTTTTAAGAAAACGCATGCACGAAAATGTCCGTTCACATGGAGCGATGGAAACTGGTATAGTAATACTAATTACATACAATTTATACGTTTCTACATAACAATTTTTGTAAATTTCTAGAAAATCAAGGAACACCATAGTAGATTTAACTTTTGCTTTTTTTTCATTTTCGTGAATTTTCAATGTTTTTGGTAGCAATTTTAATTCTGCTTGTAGAGTTTCAACGTCGACATCATAGTGAATAGTTAAGGGTTCCAATAACGAATATTTTAAAAAAGTATCACTTGTTGGATTGAAACATTCGATGGATTTTAAAATAGGATTATTATCAGAAAATCGAGAGTTTAGTTCAGAAATAGCCAAATCTAAAATAGGATACAAAATTTTAATTTTATAGTCACTTTCGTCTTGAAAAACATCATCGTCTGATTCAGTTGCAGAACTTGAAACTATAAAATTTTCATATTTTTTTAGGAATTTTACGACTTCGTTTTGCTAGCACATTTTACTTCAATTTCGTTTTCTTCGCACATTTGAATGCAGTTTTTATAGATTTTTTTAAAAAACTCATCATTAATTCGGTAATCGGTTAAGCTTAACAGTAACAATTCAATTAGGCAAAGAACACGCTGATTTCAGCGTTGGTGGATTGCATATATTCACTCACCATTCTAAAGCCGAATAAAATTTCGTAAAACATGTTTAAATTAAAAACAAACTTAAAATTTAAAACCGATAAAAAGCCTTCTGCTTCTGCCATACGATCATGACGATCTAATACAAGTTTGTGGAGAAAAATTAGAATAACGGAAAAAAGTTTCTTTACCGTTAAGACAGCCGACATTTCAGCAGACCATCTTGTATAGCAAATTTGTTTAAGCTCAATAGGTTTAACTTTGGGGTTGATTAATTTTTGGGTTTCTTCAAAAAGGGCA
Source organism: Icerya purchasi (assembly GCA_039619475.1). Classification (NCBI taxonomy): domain Eukaryota; kingdom Metazoa; phylum Arthropoda; class Insecta; order Hemiptera; family Monophlebidae; genus Icerya; species Icerya purchasi. Next base: position 352,191,562 of record CM077115.1, read on the forward strand.
TGTATTGAAGAACCGGAAAGAAATACATATAACGCTTCTATTAAACCAAAAAATTCTTTCCCAATGCTAGTATTTTTACAAACATCCGTTAGAACTAAATTTAATCGGTGGTTACAACAGTGTGCGTATATAGCTTTAGGTACCAAATCGCGAAAAAGTTTTTGTACGCCATTCAAATGTCTACTCATAACACTGGCTCCATCATACGTTTGAGCGACACAGTTATTCATATCAACAGAACATTTTTCTAGTTTACTCACAATATATTTTAATAATGAAGCAGCATTTAATTTCTTCGCAGCTTGAAATCCTAAAAACCGTTCATAAATGGTATCATCTAAATAATATCGTATTACAATAGAAATTTGTTCTGTTTTGGTTATATCTTTACTTTCGTCTGCCATAATTGCAAAACTCAACGACTTCTTCAATTCGCTGCTAATTTCTTTAAGAACTAAGTCAGCACCTATAGATAAAAACTCGTTTTGTACACGAGGACATGTATACTTTTGGTGTTTTCGGGTAAGAATTCAACTTTTTTTTTCAATATCTCGTTGTTTTCGACAACAAAATTCAAAATTTCGAGAAAGTTACCTCTATTCAAACTATCTTTTCCTTCGTTGTGACCTCTCTGAGCTATACCTTGTGTAGCTGTCAAGAATAGACTTTTTGCCATCAATTTCAAATAAGCCCTATTTTCTTTCACCAACTGATTATGGTGCTCATCAACTTGTGCAGCAACAGTACTTTGTTTCTGCTTTGCAATTTCTTTGAATGCAGTCCATTTCACCATACATTTTAAATGCTCTTGACTCTGTTGGTGTTGAACAAATCCCGATGATCCGATTCGCTACTTTCTTCATTAAGACGTTCGAAATTATTTTCATCAACATTTTCCAGACTTTTTAAAGATCAAAATCGAAATTGATAGGTTCATTCATTAATATGAAAACACCAAATTTTATTTAAAAATTGTAGCTCAATAGTCTTATTTCCAAAAAAATTTTAAGCTTAGAAAAAAATTTAAAATCAACTTACTCATTAAAATAAAGTCATCATCAATGCCAACATCTTTCTGTTTTTCAGCGATTTTTTCAACGTTTGATGACCCAGCTGTAGCTGCATCACTTAAATTCAACTCGGTGTTTTTTTTTTTGTTTGTTTTTAGATGAATCATAAAAGTCTTCCAAAGTTCTTCTAGCCGGTTTAGGTAGATTACTCATATCGAAAATCAGATAATTACAAGTGGAAAGTTAAAAATACGAAAGCGAAATAAAACTTACGAAAATCGACATTTACATTACGTAGGTACAAAGCAGCTCAACTGATGAGTGTAAAATCAGTAATCAGTAGTCCTCGTGCAATATTAATCTGCTGCATTAGTATTGGTATAAAAAGCATACGTGTTCCCTCAGTTCTCAGAATTATGATAAAAACGGTCAACTATAAGTAGTATATCATATGCAACGCCAATGGTTTGTTTTTCACAATCAACAGTTTTGACTCGAATACGGCGCCGCCGCCGTCGCCTGTCTCAACGCATATCATAGGTGCAGAGATAGAATACAAATGTAACAACACCAAGATTTTAATGCAAGACGGACGTAATATTTTTCGTGTGATGTTTGTAGAAGAGGAAAATTTTACGTATTTCTTCTCGTGTAAATCTTAAATTTTTGGGGGGGCCCATGGAGGGGCTCAGAAAAAGTGCGGAGGGGCCAGGCCCACCCGCGCCACCCCTTAGATCCGCCACTGAATCCCGTACATATCTTTTTATAAGTAAATATTGACTTCGCTTTTTCGTACAGTTTAAATTAGCATTTTTTCGATTATCAAAGTAATATATTATAAAGTTAATAAACGATAAAAATCGAGTGATATAATTTTCTTACCTGATCTCTGGGTAAATTCCGCTATTTCTTTCCAGCAATTATCTTTAACGAGTTGATTTTTACATTCACAGCTCGCCACATCACAAAATATTCAAATGTATCACACAACTTTTCACAGTACTCTGAAAATTCTCACAGAAAGCTGTCAAATGCAACAAACAATTCTCCCAGCAAGCATAAAGTGATTCTGAACGTTAGTTTGGCAGGCGAGTATAGATGCTTTTAGTGAAGTGTAAAATGTATACTGAGAAATGCTCACAAATTTTTGTGACACTTGAGAACTTCTTTAATGTGCCATTATGTAAATATAATTGCTTCTAAGCGATATTTCAAAATATTGATGTTTTTTTTTTTTTTTAATTCGCAAGCTTAGTTAATGTAACTTATATTATTTCAATTCTGCTTATGTGTCAGTCGAAACTATAGCAAAATTTTGATATTTTTAATTTTTTGGCTAAAACTGAAATTTTGTTGGAAGTTAAAAGAATCCTAAACATTGAAAAATAACTAAATCTGTATTTCAACATTTTTTAAACACTGAACGTCCACGCTCCTCTATCGCTATGATAATCATATGAGATTGTGTATGATTTTTTCTGAAAACAGAGTACCCTTATTTGAAATGACTATTTCTGGCAATCTAAATCTCATTAATCAGCTATGTAAGAAAACGTCAGTGATGGTTGTGGCCAGAGGTATCTGGAACAGAGACATCTACTTAGTGTGAAAAATTGTTACTGTTAAAATGTGGGTATCCGTAGCTTTCTAGTAATGGACTCATAATATCGATGTTGATATAGTATCTAATATTTTTAAACGAGCAATAATTGTATATATATATATATATATAAAACTCGGTTACCTTAGTCTCGCAAGGGGCTGTGCCCCTTGACCCCTCTTGCTTTCATTTCTGTCTCTTTCTCTTCTATACGTTGCATAAAATGATCAAAATTTACAACGTAATTCTCTTACTGGCATCAACACAAAAAAAATAACATGATCCCAAAAATCCTATCCTAACATTTAACTTCCGTTATATAAAATTAAAACATTTTTTCGTTACATTTTTCGTTACATATTTTGTCACATAAAATTGTGACATTTTTTAAATAACAATAACAAAAATCCTATAAAATATAATAAACGTTACATAAAATTGGGACATTTTTTCTAATGGGGGGTAGCCTAAGGATTACGTTGTAATTAATATATATGTAGGGGAGAAGTGGGATGAATCGGACACTTTTTAGTTTTGAGCGATTTTCTATGTAATGGTAAATCGTACCAACTTTCTTTTTGCACCATTGTGTAGTGTGAACAATACGCTACATTTTGGCTGTAAAACTTTTACCTTTCGAATAAGTACAACTTGATGAGCTTAATTTTACACTTCATCCATTTTGTCCGAAGTATCCCCCAACCAAAACGATGAAAAATTATAAATGAGTCGCGTGGATTTTAAACATAAACATACCCCTCAAGTATTTTTTTTATGGGGCCACTAATTTTTTTACAATTTGATCGTAAAAAAATGCATACTTGTCACGAATATTGGGATACTGAAAGGTGTATCCAGTGTGTTTTTTAGTGAACGCTAACGAAGAAAGTTCCCAATAAATTTGCCTTTTTTGGGCAATGTAGCGGCGAGATTTCTTCTGTTGTTTCATTTGCAAGTTCACCACAACCCAGTCACGAATTTGAACGTCGCTAAAATCTTAAGATGAAGCCTTGGTTTGACATATCTGAATTCTTTTTAGGTTGGGATTGAAAATTGAGGTTCTCTTTGCTTTTGGTTTATTTTTTGGTTTCGAATCAATTGCAGCTTATGCACGTTCTGCAGCTTTTTGAGCGCGTTTCGCAGCTTTCTCCATCTCAGGAGTTGAAGTTAACTCTACACTTTTTTTTGGTTGCAGGCGAATTTTTCATATTCCTGTTATGACATCTCGGAGAGGTCGTTTTGTTTTCAAAAGGACTGGGGAGAAGATTTATTCGAAGATCCGGTCAAGCTTGAATTCAAAGTTTCTGTTTTGGCCCCATTCTCTTGAGATGACTTCAAAGTTGCTGTTTGGGCCTCATTCTCTGGAGATGGAATCATCTTGTTGTCCAGAGAGTTTTTTATTTGTTTCAAAAGACAAACGGTTTACTGGCCATAAACCAGTACATTTGAATGAATTTTCGATTTTTACTGGAACAAAAACAACTTCAAATGGCACATTGCGACCAATAACCTGTATTAGCATTATGAGACGTAAAACAGAGTTTGGAAATGTGTGTATCTTTAAATGCACATCGCAATTTGTAGGGTTAATCAGTCTGTCCGATTTATCCCTATGGCTCATTTTTTCAAAAATTAGGTCTATTTCAGAAACCCCTTAAAAGAACGGCTCCAAATTGTGACAGGTTGTTCATAATACTTCAATAAAAAGAACTTACCCTATATGTCTTCAACATTTTCAAGAAATATACGAAATTTTTTCAAAAATCAACAATTTTTTTTTTTTTTTTGCATTATCTCGGTTATATGAAAACAGATATCGCAGTCGATGAAATGCTTGGTAGATATCATCAATAGCTTGCCTTCGTACTAAATTTTAACTTTCCAATGCCTTACACAGCCGAGAAAAAACGAGTGTTCGATTCATCCCACTTCTCCCCTATATATATATATAAATTTATTTCGCGTATCTCAGAAACGGCTCTAACGATTTGGATGAAATTTGCACACTAGTCAAGGGCTAATCCATGGCAAAATTCGGTTTCGCGAGTTTTAAATTAATTTTAATGTTTTAAGTATGATACGAATCAGGGTTGGTGGTGCGATCTTTTGACGACGATCTAATAGATAATTTGTTCTGTCTTTAGAACTATTTTTTGATTTTCGAATGTCGTCGAGCGAACGACTTAATAGGACAAAGGCGATCGACGAACAAAAGCGAACAACAAATACTGGTAGGACAAAGCAATAAAACATATGGTCGGCAAAACAGGCGAGCACCTAATTTCAGATACCTGGAATCGGCGAGGAACGAATAGGCAAAAAAATAGCATCGGTCTTAGCTCTCAGCCGATCAGCGGGAGGTCACATAATGGCGGTTTGAAAATTATACGCTACGCATGCAGTAAAAATATATAGGGGAGAAGTAGGATGAATCGGACACTCGTTTTTTCTCGGTTGTATGAGGCATTGGAAGGTTAAAATTTAGTACGAAGGCAAGCTATTGATGTCGATTGCGATATCCGTTTTCGTATAACCAAGATAATGACAAAAAAAAAGTTGTTGATTTTTGAAAAAATTTTGATTTCAGTTTTTTCAAAAAATTTCGTATATTGCGTGAAAATTTTGAAGACATATCAGGTAAGTTCTTTTTATTGAAGTATTATGAACAACCTGTCACAATTTGGAGCCGTTCTTTCTGGGGGTTTCTGAAATATACCAAATTTTTGAAAAAATGAGCCATGGGGATGAATCGGACAGAAAGAGCTTAAAGGGCTATATATTTTAGAAGCAGCAGAATTACAAGTCGAACTTACACCAAAAGATCTTCGAGCAATGGCGTATGATTATTTACGTTTGCATCAGACCTGCGGATGTACCTGAATCTTGGGCTAAAGTAGGAGAAGTAAGGACAGACTGGTGCAAAGGTTATATGGCAAGACATTCAGAGCTCAGTTGTAGAGTGCCGGAAAACACTAGTTTTCATCGTGTGAAAGCGATGAACGCCGATAATGTGAATCAGTTTTGGACCGATATGAAGCTCTGCTGCGTAGTAAAGATATATCAGCCAATCAATTGTACAACTTCGATGAAACCGACATAAGTACTGTAATAAAATCACCGAAAGTGATCGCAAAAAAAGGTACAAAACAAGTCGATGCTCTCACTAATGCAGAGAGAGGACCGCAATTGACGTTTGGTGTGTTTATAAACGCCTTAGGACAACGGTTACCACCGATTTACCTTTTCCCCAACTTTAAACAACGAAATCTCGGTAATGCCATGATTGGATCACCAACAGGAAGCCTTGGTTTGTCTACTTCATCCGGTTGGATAACTAAAGAATTGTTTTTGGACGTTTTGAAACACTTTCAAAGGTACTATAATTCTAGGCCAAATAATCGAACGATGTTACTTATGGATAACCATTGTTCCCATACGTCATACGAGGCTATTCGTTTTACACGAGAACACAGTATTGTTCTTTTTACTTTTCCACTACATCTAACTCATAAGATCCAAACGTTGGATGTAGGATTGTACGGATCATTCAAGAAGACAATGTCTTACGCCGAAAAAGATTAACTTTTGAAAAATTTTTAATTTTTGATTTTTTTTAATGAGAAAAGAAGCAGTAGATTTTTTCTAATATCTTTTGTAATGATTTGACCGCAAGTGGATAGGCATGCTGAATGTGTCCTACAGAATTTTCTATTGACGCTTGATGGATCATTTTGGTAACAAATAAAAAAATTCACACCAACTTTGGCTCTTAATACTAAATATTTTCTGAATTATTTAAAAAAACCTTATTTTCAGTTTTCATTTCATTTTATTTTTTCCCCATCAGATGCAATGTATTGCTACAATGACCAAAAACACCCGCGTGTTTTCTTGTGCGTCTTAAACGATATTAAAGATATTTATTTTATTTTAGAAAAATTATTACCATTTCCATCATGAAAGCATCATTTGCTAAAATTTCTTGTAATGGTTTTTCCTTGAGGCTGCCTGAGAGAAATAATTTGCATTATAGGCAAAGAGACAGCATATGGTCAGTGCCGGATTAACCACGTAGCAAGAGTAGCAATTGCTACGGGCCCCGCTCAGAAGGAGGCCCCGCGTATTCAGACCCGCCTCCGCCTGAGCGTAATTTTTTGAGTGAAACTTATTAAGTCGTGCTATATTGAATTTACTTGATGTCACTAAAACGTTACACCTTTTCCAATCAAGACAATCCACTGCAGACAATCGGTAACCGATTATATTTCATTAACAAAAATAAAATACATAATTTCATAAGGTAAACGCACAAATTCTACAAAAAGTCGCTCGTATAAATGTACAGAATTTTAATCGGCCTGATAATTGGCTCTACAAAAAGTCTGACTTGTGCGAACACTCTTACTCGACAATCAGTGTGGATGGGTAGTAGAATTGAAATAGCTCGATTCAAAATGTTGAAATTGTCTATTTATTTGTAAGACATACAGTTCACATTATTTTTATTATAATTTAGCCATCATATACCAAAAAATTATTTTTTAGTAATAAGTATATGTAATTTATAAAAGTAATGAGAGGTTTCCTGGAATTAAATTTCTTATAACCATTTCGTAATCCTGGCATAGTAAGATCGTCAACTTATGAGCCAAATTTAGATTGAGCAAAATTATTGGCAGATGCTTTAGTAATAAATTTTTTAGTAGAACGAGATCTTGTGTTTCGGGGTAGTGATAAAATTATTGATTCAATACATAATGCGAATTACTTAGGTTTATTAGAATTACTTTCCGAATTTGACGTTTTTAAGGCCCAACATATTCAAACTTATGCCCATAAAGGAAAAAGACACACGTCATATTTATCTAAAACAACATGCGAGGAATTTATCAAATTAATTGCATCAAGCATGCTGGATCAAATTATTTGCGAAATTAAGAGATCCAGGTACTATTCAGTGTCATTGATTCTATTCCAGGTATATTGCATGTAGACCAACTGACTCTGATAGTGCTCTATGTTCTACCATCTGGGCCAGTTGAGAGATTTGTTTGGAAGGCCGTACTGCTGAACAATTTTCCCAAAGTTTACAAGATTTCTTAAATAAGAATGGCATTGATATCAAAGATTCTCGTGGACAAAGCTATGATAATGTCAGCAACATGAGCGGAAAATACAGCGGCCTGCAAGCACGAATTAAAGGAATAAATAAGTATGCAGAATACATTCCCTGTTTTGCACATGCATTAAATTTAGTTGCTAAGTGCGTTGTAGATTGTTGTACAGAAGCATTATTTTTTTTCGATTTTATTGAAAATCTTTATAATTTTTTTTCTGCTTCTAAATATCATTGGGGTCTTCTTACTAAAGTTCTTACTTTGAAAATTCTGATTTTGAAAAGGTTGTCGGATATTACGTGGTCCGCCAGAGCTGATGCTACGAAGGCACTTTTATGTGGTTTTACCACTATCAAGCAAGTGTTGAGTGACATTTGCAATAATATAGATTAAAAGGACAGTACGGAATAGTTTTAAAGATAGATAAATTGGAAACGGGAATAATGGCAATTACATGGAATGGTATCCTAGAACGCGCGCAAGCGACTAGTGCGTCGCTGCAGTCCTCTAATATAGACCTTAATACAGGGTATGCCCTTTATGAATCATTATATGGATGAAGCAAAAACCAAAGATGCGGCAGGCTGTCATGAATATCAGCAACAGATTTCAAGACGACACAAACGAAACACAAAGTATGACCATTTTAGCGGTTCTAGTACACTTGACGAATTTGTTTAAAATGAAACACCTTGTAAACAGTTTGAAATTGAGGTGTTTGTTGCCATTATTGATAACACACTATCTGCTTTAGATAAACACATGAAAGTATACCAAAAATTTAGTAGTGTTTTCGGAATTTTTCCATCATTAAAATCTATTACAGCAAAAGGGATTTTGAAAAAAACTCCAATTATGGTTGGTTCTTGAGCAAATAATTTAGAAGACAGTCTAGCCGACGAATTAATGCAGTTTACCGAGCTACTAAAAACGGATGTGGATAGTGCGATTGACAGTTCAAAAACGAAGCTCTGGAAATTCAATATTATAAATTCCTAATAGAAAATTCATTAAAATCATGTTTCCCCAATTTAGAAATTGCTCTGCGCATTTATTTGCCTCTCATGATAACTAACCGCAGTGGCGAACATTCATTTTCAACATTGAAGCGTATAAAAAATGAATTAAGGTGGAACACGATGAGTCAAGAACGTCTGAATTGTCTCTCTTTGATGAATATAGAATATGATTTGCCCAGAGAAATTGATACGAATAGTATTATCTCTAAATTCGCCCACATTAAATCTAGAAAAGTTACTTTGTAAAAGTTTAACAAATAATAAATGTTAGTCGTTATTAATCGTAAGTTTTAAAATGTTAATTTTTTATCAAAATTATTCTAAATTTCCAGGGCAATCTGAACTATGGCTTTTTGTACTTGTGAAAGGCCAACAGGGCCTATTGTAATCTACTTTACTATTAAACACTAACATAATTTGTAACCTATAGATGGCAAATAAACATACTGAGTGTTGAATTATTGTTTTACCACTTTATACTTAAGAACTCAGTAGATCAGGGACCCCTCGATAAAATTTGCTACGGGCCCCGCGCTTGCTTAATCCAACACTGCATATGGTGAACTGTGAGTGGGGTCATGCCATAATAAGGACAGAAAGGTGGGTCCGATTTTTGTAATATGTGCCCATACATCAACCAGATGTTTCCAATATAAAGTCGGCCAGTCACAACTTCCTCTTTCCTAGAGCGCGTACCCGATATCCACAAGCTATTATTTTCTCGGATTATATAGAGGAGATTAGTTTTTGATACTTGAATCCACCAATTATCAAGATTTCTTTTAGCCTCACTTTTTAGATCTGTTATTATGTATTCGTATGAGGATGCATAGCTGCTGCCTTATCCGCAGATTCATTCAATGAAAATCCCATATGTGCTAGTATCTACAACACTGTGATTTTCAGCGAAGGATTTTGCGACAAACGATTTCAAATGTGAGCGGTAATATGATGAGGTGATGTAAAACTATTTGTGAATGATTTGATTGAGTTTAACGGGTCTTTAAAAATTTGTTGTGATCCGTAGAGACGGCAATATCCACAGCTAATTTTATCACATAAAGCTCCGCCGAGTTAACTGAATAATAATCTGGTAAGCTATACCGCACAACTTCATCGTTCATGATCGCACTACATCCATAGTGGTAGTTTTTAATAGTACACATTAAAATTAACAAGTGGTGATTTTTTTCCAAGGAAATAAAATATTTCTACAATTCTCAAATATAAACCCAATTTTTTATGAGATAAATAAAACTAAAATATTTTTTTAAACTGTGTTTCTTCAGACATGTAATCACCAAATTTTAACAGTAAACATATTTTATGTTCCTCTATACTCAGAAATTTTTTCAAATGTTTTAATACTGATAATTAATCGAGATCAGTTTTAAATTATCGAACAAAAAAAAAATCTAGTGGTATTCAATAACATTTGATGGCAGTTTTAACAACAAACGCTATCTATCAACAGAGTTGGGGGGTATTTATATTTACCGTGATAAATATAAAAACTGCATTTATGCAAAGTATTCAAAAATAGTGCTTAAATACACATGTAAAAATATTAATATTTTATTTTTATTTTAATTTATTTCTGGTTCTACCACTTTTTATTCTATTAATTTCTCCTCCTTTTTTAAAATATTTTACTTGTACTTTATTTACCGTTTTTAATAATGTCTTTCCAAGCATGCACTGAAACTATTACAATTGGTTAATTTTTGATTTTTTTTTTAATTTTTCCCATTCTGCATATAACCAGCGAGGCAAGTATATTTTATATAATCTGTGTATAATCGGTTATAGTGTACTTATGAAAATATATGTTAATTACAAAATCTTTTTATGCATGTGCGGTGATTACTTAGCAATAAATACAGATTTTTCTTTTTATATTATACATAGGTTGTGAGAGAATGTAATGGTGATGTTGGTACATAATCACCATTACATTATATTTACTTTAATTAACTTAATTAATAAATTAAATAAAATAATATATATATATATATATATATATATTAAGTATGTACGTATATATACAAGTGTGTATGTAAATACAAATTTCATAGAACAGCGGTGAAACTACAGTGATGGAATAACAATTAGAATTAGAGTTAAGTAAAGCATAAACATAAGATACTTATAGAGGCTGATCACTTGTTAGAATTGATATTTGAAGAGCTCGAAGTCTGTCAAAATTGGTACAATCAAAGATCAGGTGCTGGAAGTTATCAGGTGAAATTGATCTACAGAGTGGACAATTTGGGGAGTCGGCGAGTTTGAACCTATGCAAGTATTCACCAAAGCTCCCATGGCCAGAAAGTACTTGAGAATCAAAATATGTTTAAGTTTTTGAGCTGAATCCTATTTCTAATATTGGGGAATAATGTATACGTTTTGCAACGAGTGTCACAATGATCTCAGCGACTTTGCCACTCATTGATGATTATGTCATTTATGCCGTCTTTTAATTTTTTAAGGGAAGAGGAGTCTCCTAATTGGGTAAGGGTATTATTGGAAGGGAGATATTGCGATGTTGTAACAAATCTGAAATTTTTAGTAATCCTGTATTCTGAGACTACAGCCCGGCTGATAAGGAAAAGATCCAAGGGGAGGATATTAGCCATCATGCAGGCGGCTGAGGAAGGAGCAGTTCTATACAGGGACGCTATATGAATGATATATTTTCTTTGTTGTCTGTTGATTTTTTGGAGTACTATTTTTGTTTATATAGGTACAGCAACCATAACCATAGATTGATTGAATTAGTCATTTGTAAAGAATCATACGTTTTTTGTAACGAAGTCCATGATTGTCCATGATTATTTGGTAGTAAGATGCGTAGTTTATCATAAATTTTGTTACATTTAGTACTTATGGCTTCCAAATGTGAAGAAAAGGATAACTTTTGATCAATTATGACCTCCAAGTATTTCATGTTATTGACTAGATTGATTGGTTGACCTGAGATAATTTTAAGTCTTTCTACATCGGAAGGTTGAATATTTTTTCCAAAGAGAATAGACTCACATTTTTTCAAAGAGAATGAGAGTCCCATTTCTGAAATAATGTTTTCTAATTTATTACAGACAATTTCTATTTTATTTAGGTTTATGTACCGATTTATGTTGAATGTAATACACAAATCATCTGCATAGGAAATTAACGTTGCTTCAATATTTGTTATTCTACAAATATGTTCCGTATTATTATGTACTTTTGAGTAGAGAATGTTCCATAATGTAGGACCTAGAACAGAGCCTTGCGGAGCCCCGCAGGTTATTTTTTTAGAAACAGAGGCATTGTTAATTTTTAATCGCATATGTCTGTTTTGAAAGTACTGAATAATTATATTCATTAGAGAGGGATTGACTGAACCAGAGTTAAGTATTTGTATTATGGAGGACCATCTGCAATTGTCAAAGGCTCCCTTGATATTAAAAGAGATGACAAGTGCAGAAAACTCCTTGGATATTATGTTTTTTATAGAAGCTGTTAAGTTGTATACGGTACTCTCTGCTGAGTGAGATGTTCTGAAACGATATTTATTTTTATCAAGAACCTCTTTTTTATTTATTTCTTTAGTGAGTTGTTGGTTTATAATTTTCTCATAGACCTTTCCATATGAATTGAGTAACGAGATTGACCTGTATGATGTTACGGCAACAGTGCCCTTTCCTGGTTTTTGTATAAGGATTAAGTCTGCAGTCTTCCAGACTGAGGGAAAAATTTCTAGCTGAAAGCATTTGTTAATTATAGTGTAAAACAATTCTGAAAAATGAATATTGAGTAGTTTTACAATTTTATTTGTTATTCTGTCTCTTCCTGATGTTTTTCTATTGTTTAAGAATTTTTGATGGTATTCATGATGATATCATGATTAACTTTGATTTTTACAGATAGGTTGGTTATGTTTAATTTTAGGTTTCTATCATTTTTATTTGGAACGAAATGATCAAGGAAAATATCGCATTTTTCTTGGTTGTCTCTTGTTATGCTTTGATTTTATTTCGGGTATAATAAATTTTTTATGTTTTTCCATTATGCATTTATAGGGTTTGCTCCAGGCAGAGGATTCACTTACAAACAGCTTCCGCTGTTTTATTTTTGACTCTATGATTAATTTTTTAAGTTTCTGGTGTAGCACCTTAAGCACTGAGTTACAGATCGCTAGTTTGAAATGATTTTTGACCGTGCATTTCTTTTTCCTAATGCGATTCAGAAGATCTTTCATCTGTTGAAGTTCGAGAGACCACCAATCGTTTTGCGGCAGCCTCGTTGGACATGTGCAGTTGTTAATGGTTTTGGTGAGTTTGAGGAAAGATATCTTTTCGTCAACAAACAAGGCATCATTGGATGAATTAATTTCACTTATAACTTTAACAATAGAATTGTTCTTATTTAAAGAGTTAACTAATTTTTTTACATCTGTTTTGTTGTAGGGACTTTTATTTTCTACAGTCAAGTTGACTTTCACATGTATATTTAAAAGTTTGTGAGCGGTAAGGTTTGCACGTTCCAGTTTAAAGGTAAAAAGATTCTGATGTTTGAGAGATACTATGAGATAGTCAATTACACTGTTTCCATTGTAATTTTGGAAGGTAGGAGTACTATTATTTTTAATTATTAGGTTATTACTATAAACAAAGTCCAGTAGCAAACCAGAGTTTGTATTTCCTTTGATTTTGTTTTCCAGATGGGGAAGGCGGATATTGAAATCACCTATAATAATTGTATCGAGATTCGGATTATTTTTAACTATATGATCAATGTTAAGAAGATGGGATTTTCTCTCCTTGTTGGGAGAAAGATAGCAACCCACTAATAGGAAGTTACTTATGCTAATAGCAATTATATTGTTAAAGGATGGAAGGAGTTTATATGAAATGTTATTTATAATTAAAGCTACTCTGTCACTTAAATGGTACTTTTATTTATTATTGTCCATAGGTAAATTGTTGTCATGAACGTATGGTTCGCATACAATTGCAATGTCACAATTTTTTTCATGTAGTTGTTGGAAGAATAGAAGTTGCGCTGCTGCACAGTTATCTACATTAAGATAATTTATTTCAGCAACCATAGTCAGTGTGCGAAAGCCGACGGTTTTTTTTGTAGACCGGGCAGTTCCGATCATAAACTAAGTGATCAGCCTCCGCCAACGCTATGTCTAAAAATTCCTTATTACTAAAATCAATTTGTTTAAACAATTATGCGCCCAATTGCTGTATACTCACTATTAATTTTATTTGCAAACTCTATAAATTCCGGTTCAGATTTGCAATACTTTTCGAAATGCCCGAAACAAAGACATTTTCTACACTTTTTTATTGGCACGGAATCAGCAAATGATAAACTCTCCTGGTTTATCCGGATTTTTTTTTCGGAAGGTAGCATTTGGTACTGACACGGATTAAGATTCACAAATATTTAGCTTCCTCTATTCCATGTAACTTTGGCAACTGAGCCCGGTTCAGAATTAGTTTTGAATCGGAAGTATTCCTTTACATCATCCTTAGATATGTTACTGGTTCTGAAGATGATAATAGAGGGATCAAAGGATTTTGGTACCGAGATGTTAGCATCTTCAACGTTCTTTTCAATTTCACTTTTAAGTTTTAATTGGTCTTCCTTAGATTCAATAGTGATTATAGCAGTATTGTCATTGATTTTCTTATAAAATGAGACATTGATGTTCAATTTATTGGGGCATATCTTATTTTTTAGTTTCTTGTCGAATTCCTGTATATTTTGTTACTTAATTATTAATTCGTTTGTAGGCTTACTGCGTAGTTGTTTATTTAGGACTATATCCCGGTGTGTTATTTTACTACTGTTACTTTTTTGAGTTTGTATTATTTGACAGAACGTCTTTTACTATTGATTCAATTTCGTTTGATTTAGTGTCTAATTCTGTTTTATATTCAGAGAGGACATCGTTGACTTCAGAAAGAAGTATGTCTATTTCTCCTGTGCATTTGATGACTGCGTATTTTTATTCTCTGGCGACGTTTTTAGTATTTTTGGTCGTCATTTGATCTTTTATAGTTTTACTTAAACCTACAATTATTTTAAGGATTAAAAATGCTTTAAGGTCTTTCATTTTCTCCTTTTTTATTTTAATTTTATCTGTATTACTGTTACTATAATTAATAATATTATTCATTACTAAAATAATGACAGAACCTGGCTGATGCGACTATATGATGTACAAGTGGTGCTTTAGGGAATCGTCTAGCTGCTGTTGCGGAAATCCTCGTCAAACAATGCAGCAGATTGTCGAAGAATGCCCAGTATTTTCTTCGGGTCGGTTGTGTTTAAAAAATATACATGACGTAAAAAAAAACACGCTTTAGATTGGCTGAAACGATTACAAATTAACTTATAATGATGTATACTAATGTCAATTTTTATTTTATTCGACTCAATGTTTGACGATTATATGAAGAAGAAGAATTTTATTTACTTTGTTTTATGCGTTTATTAATCTTATTGACATCTTTGTAGTTTGGAGTATAATAGCATTTATTGTTAAAATAATTATTAAATGTATAATTTTTTACTAATAAAATAATATTTGTGCTCCTAAATACAAAGTTTTCCAAAAGATCAGTTTTTAATTTTTTTCACAATGTTACAACAAATCAAAAAATTTGAAAAAAACTCCTGTATATAAATGAATATAAAAGACGTTTACTGTTAAATTCGGTGATTGCATGTATGAAGAAGTGCATTTGAAGATAGTATTTTGGTTTTATTTATAGCTGACGAATGAGACTATACCATATTTTAAAATTTACAATAATATTGTGCCAACTTGCGTATATGGACAGTGCAATAACCTATATACAAGACGTACAATACACTTTTCTTACAAATTAGAACTAAAATTATTAACGATATAGACATAACTTAACCAAACTTTATTTCCTTTAAAATTTAAATACAATTATAATTAACAAAAAACAAAATACAAGCAGAGAATCATTTTATAAAAATTAATCAATTAATTCTACTTGTAATCAAATTTATTATATTAGAGTAACACAATTCGTTATCTACTGTGAATAGTGGTTGTCGTATAGCTACGCGTTTTATCAGTAAGTATTATATCTTCGTAAATGGAAAACTTTTTTTTCCCCTCAAGATCATTTTATGTCGTGTTCGGTAACTTCGGTCGATATACTATTTAGCACCGTAGTGGTGTTCTGACACTGCTTCTGTCAAACGTCTTACGATGCTTGCTCCTCCTAAACTTGTTCGTTGGAAAGAAGCGGATAAATCACTCACACAAGCAGCTGGTGACAACAGCTCTGAGAAAATCGAATATCAGCACGACATTGAATCGTTATCAGATAACATTGCTACCAACGAAATCATTTCTTCTGCTACAGACTTATCGCAGCAATCAATTAGTGGTAATAATTCTCAAACGAATCTACATATTCAACAATTTTCAGGTAACATTTCGCCGCTTTTATCGCAAACGTCGTTGTCGTCGTCGAATAATTCAGATAACAGTTCTCCAGGTAACCGAGTTGCTCCGATTACATTAGTGCGCGATCAAACTGCAACAGGTCCTGAATGGCAATTAGTTCAATATAATAGAAAAAGACAGAGAGAATTAAGCTCTCTATCGCCACAACCTGATCAAAAAATGAAAATTACTACGAAAAATTGATACTTACCCTTGTTAGAAATAACCGATAATGCATGAAATTGTAATGACTTAAGGTCGCAGTTGCAGGAGCAAAGAGAATCAAAACCACCCCCGATTTTTGTACCAAATGTCAATAATTTTCAATTATTAAAACAGAAAATTGAAAAAAAAAAAAAAATAGAGCCTGAAACTTTCAGTTATAAAACTATAACTACGAATAGGTTAATAAAAATAATAACAAATAACTCTAATCAGTATAGAGGAGTGATTAACACCTTAAATGAAGAAAAAGCAATTTTTCATACGTACCAGTTTAAAAAAGACCGTGCCTTTAAGGTAGTGCTAAGAAACATACATCCCTCAGTTCTGACTGACGATATCATAAATGCTTTACTTGAGAAGGGACATGAGGTAAGAAACATTATAAATGTTAAACACAGAGTAGAGAAACATCCTTTACCAGTGCTTTTCCTTGACATTGAGCCCGATGAAAATAATAGGGATATCTATAATATACAGTACTTACTTAATGCTAAAGTAAAGTTTGGTCATACGAAGACTTACTGTGCTAAACCTTATATGTAGGTGCGTTAAGTGTGGACAAGGTCATGAATCATCCAAGTGTGTAAAAGATAAAAAATCGCAGGCTACATGCGCACTATGTAAGGGGCATCATACGGCCAATTATAAATGATGTATGGTCTATAAAGAATTGTTAAACAAAAGAAACAAGTCTAAACTCTTCCTAAATTATGTAAATAATACAAATAATAATATACAAAGTTCTTGCGAAAAAACATTAAATACAAGAGTTGTGGAAAATGAGAAGGATTTTTATAATGTAACAGATAACTCCAAAACTAATACAAAACCAACTACCTCTAGCTTATTGTATGCCCAGGCTCTATATGCAAATAGGGTACCGTGTAAAACAGATACCTATGTTAGCAGCAATCGTATTAATAATAATAACGTATAAATGATATTAAATAAGTTTGTTCACGGAAATTAAAGATATATTTGTTGAAATGATGAACCAACATGCAAATATGATAAATGGCTTACTTCAGACCATAATCTCGTCTTTAATTTGTAAGAAATGAATCAATTAACAATTGTAACATGGAGTGCGAATGGTATTCTAAATCATAACAAGTTCAGTCAAGCATGAGGTTTCATGCGCTGAGGATTCCGTATGAAAGTTAACAATAACTATAATTATTTAGTATGTAAGAAAATTTGTTTGAATAAATTTCTATTTTTATTTTACTATTTTAATTTAATATCTTAATAAATTTCAGAGATCTTTTCTAATAATAATTTAAAACAGTAAAGCAAAATACTAATTTGAATCGAAGACTTAGACTAATTTGAAGTGAAATGTAACGGTTATGAAGAAAAATTAATTAAATCCTTTTTTTATTTATTTTTTTAAATTATTGGTTTAGATTTAATAACTAATATTAAGGTTTTATGATTTTTTTAAAATGTGTAATTTTGTTAATTCCTACACCTATCTTTCTTGAATAGCCGACCGTCAAAGATATTTAATAAATATATAAACGAAAACACGCAAAAAATATTAATTAGAAATAATATTGATGCTACGTATCACTCTGCTGCGGCTGCTAGAATGTTGGTGTTCCCTGCTGGCAGGTTGGTGTACGTTGGTGATTGCATCCTGGATTCTCGGCGAATGGGAGGGAGAGACACGGTAATCGAAATTATAGTTTACGAATTTTGTAAATGTCACTAATTGGAAAACCGAATTTCGAGGCAATTTGGTTACTTTGTTATTAAACTTTTTTCGGTTGCAAGACGAACTGGTTACTTTACCAGAAAAGGTCGATATAGTTCCGCGATGTGAAAAAGACTGTCGTTCTACTGTGATGATTTTTTAACAATTCGGTATTTTCTTTCGACTCTCTCAGTATGTTAGACCATTATTAAATATTTTTTTTTTTATTTATTTACTAGCATAGGTCGTTAAATTGTTTAACAAATCGAAATACTATTCGCATCTGTTTTTCATCAGGCGGACGTACCACCTAAACAATGATGCGGTGAGTCCGTTCCTTTCATTACAGTTCATAACAACACTAACACACCTCGTAATGAAAATAACCAAACCAAAACCTGCGATCCTGTTTCGTTTCTTATCCCTCGTACTAACACTACTAACGAAAATTATAACAATCCGAACCAAATTCTAAAAACCGCTGCAATCTCGTATTCCGATAAAGCCAAAAGAAAAATAACACCGATTAACAAACCTGTTTATTTCGTGCATTCAAAAAACCCACTTAAAACAAAACCAACATTTAAAACTAAAAAACTATAAAGTTCTCGAATCAAATCCGGTGCTTGCTAGTTGTGCGCGTGGTGGAATAATATTATCCGTTCGTGCGGATATTAACTTTCAACAGATAATGTTACCATCCGACATTCAACCAGTAACAGTCGAAATTCGTAAACCAGTTCCACGGGAGTCTCTAAACATAATTCCGAACCGTATTTAGAAACTTTTAAAGTTGCCAAAAACTTCAAACAGTTCCTCCTCTCTAGCGCCGCGAGTATTACAGCTAAAAATTTTGAACAGGGTTAAACATATGCGCTTCGACATATATTTCTCAAGTTTGGAACATCAAGGTTTGAAAGTTTCGTTAAGGAAATAACTTATGGTTTCGTTCTTGACAAATAACGATCTTTCCATCGATCATGACCGGAAAAAAAATATTATTTTTGAAACTTTCGAGCTTTCGGCGCTTAAGGTTCTGAATTTTAAGATGGAAACCTAGATGTTCCAAAGTAAATAAATAAACAGGGACGCACATTTTTTTAACCTTGTTCAAAATCTTGAACCAATACATAAATTACAAGCGGGGCTACACGTCATTTTTCAGAATTTTATGAACTTTTAGTAAATTTCAAAGAGTTTTGTTAAGAAAACGAAATACGGGTCCGTTCCCAAAAAATAGCGCTCTTTCCAATAATAATACACTTGAAAAAAATTTTTTTTTTACAAAATTTCGAGCTTTCAGAGCCCCAAGTCACTAATTTTAAAATTGGAAACTTAGATGTTCCAAACCAGAGAAATATACATGGATGCCCATATTTACTACTTTCCTCAAAATTTTTAGCTATAATACTCGCGTCACAAATCAATTCTCTCGATTTTTTTAACTTTTCAGCAAACTTTGAAAGTTCAATTAAGAAAATGAAATACGGTTTCTTTCCCGACAGATAGCGATCCTTCAAACGGTATATAACATGCGTCAGAAAAATAAAAAATTTTCTTCAAAATTTCGAACTTTCGGCGCCTTAAGGGTCCAATTTTAAAACTGAAAATCCAAACGTTATAAACTTGAGAAATATAAGGGGATCAGCACGTTCTTAGCCGCGTTCAAAATTTTCAGCTGTAATATTCGTGGAACTAGTGGAGAGACACATAATTATTTTTTTTTTTTTGAACTTTTCAGAACTTTGAAAATTTCTTTAAAAAAATGAAATACGGTTTCGTTCCCGACGAATAGCGATATTTCTAATGATATATCACAAACCTAAAAAAAAAAAATTTTTTTTCAAAATTTTGAATTTTTGGTACCCCACAGGTCTCAGTCTAAAGTTGGGGTCCGATTGTCTTAAATCAGAGAAATATACGTAGAGTCGCGTGTTTTCTACCATGTTCCAAATTTATAGCTGTAATACTCGCGTCGCAAGAAGGGGGCCGGTAATTGGAGCTGACGCTTTTTTGAACTTTACGTCAACTTTGAAAGTTTGGTTAAGAAAATGAAATTTGGTTTCGTTCCCGGCTACTAGAGATCTTTCTAATGATATATCACAAGCCCAAGAAAAAAAATATTTTTTTCCAAAATCTCGAGCTTTCGGTGCCCCGAGGGTCCAATTTTAAAGCTGGAAACTCGGATGTTCCAAACTAGAGAAATATACGTGGAAGCGCATATTTTTAACCGTGTTCAAAATTTTTATCGGTAATATTCGCGGCGCTAGGAAGGGGGGACATGTCATTTTTCGCGCTTTTTTGAACTTTACGGCAACTTTGAATTTTTTGGTAAAGAAAATGATATAAGGTTTTGTTCCTGATAAATCGCGATCTTTCAAACGATATATCGCATGCTTATAAAAAAAAATATTTTTTTACAAACTTTCGAGCTTTTGTCGCCCCGAGGGTCCAGTTTTAAAGTTGGAAATCCGGATGTTCCAAACTAAAGAAATATACGGGTATGTGCGTATTTTTAGCCCCATTCAAAATTTTTAACTACAATACTCGCGGCGCTAGGGGGGGGGGGACACGTCATTTTTCGCGCTTTTTTGAACTTTACGGCAACTTTGAATTTTTTGGTAAGGAAAATGATATAAGGTTTTGTTCCTGATAAATAGCGATCTTTCAAACGATATATTACATTACCGGGAAAAAAAATATTTTTTTACAAAATTTTGAGCTTTCGGAGCCCCGGAGTTTTATTTTTAAAGTTCGAGACCCGGACGTACCAAATTACAGAAATATACGTGGAAGTACATATTTTTAACCATGTTTTAAATTTTTAGCTATAATACTCGCAGCGCTAGGGGACGCGCAATTTTTTGAGCTTTTTTGAGCTTTATCGAAACTTTGAAAGTTTGGTTACGAAAATGAAATTCGGTTTCGTTCCCGACTACTAGAGATCTTTCTAATGATATATCACAAGCCCAAGAAAAAAAATATTTTTTTCCAAAATCTCGAGCTTTCGGTGCCCCGAGGGTCCAATTTTAAAGCTGGAAACTCGGATGTTCCAAACTAGAGAAATATACGTGGAAGCGCATATTTTTAACCGTGTTCAAAATTTTTATCGGTAATATTCGCGGCGCTAGGGGGGGGGGACACGTCATTTTTCGCGCTTTTTTGAACTTTACGGCAACTTTGAATTTTTTGGTAAGGAAAATGATATAAGGTTTTGTTCCTGATAAATAGCGATCTTTCAAACGATATATTACATTACCGGGAAAAAAAATATTTTTTTACAAAATTTTGAGCTTTCGGAGCCCCGGAGTTTTATTTTTAAAGTTCGAGACCCGGACGTACCAAATTACAGAAATATACGTGGAAGTACATATTTTTAACCATGTTTTAAATTTTTAGCTATAATACTCGCAGCGCTAGGGGACGCGCAATTTTTTGAGCTTTTTTGAGCTTTATCGAAACTTTGAAAGTTTGGTTAAGAAAATGAAATTCGGTTTCGTTCCCGACTACTAGAGATCTTTCTAATGATATATCACAAGCCCAAGAAAAAAAATATTTTTTTCCAAAATCTCGAGCTTTCGGTGCCCCGAGGGACCAATTTTAAGGCTGGAAACTCGGATGTTCCAAACTAGAGAAATATACGTGGAAGCGCATATTTTTAACCGTGTTCAAAATTTTTATCGGTAATATTCGCGGCGCTAGGGGGGGGGGACACGTCATTTTTCGCGCTTTTTTGAACTTTACGGCAACTTTGAATTTTTTGGTAAGGAAAATGATATAAGGTTTTGTTCCTGATAAATAGCGATCTTTCAAACGATATATTACATTACCGGGAAAAAAAATATTTTTTTACAAAATTTTGAGCTTTCGGAGCCCCGGAGTTTTATTTTTAAAGTTCGAGACCCGGACGTACCAAATTACAGAAATATACGTGGAAGTACATATTTTTAACCATGTTTTAAATTTTTAGCTATAATACTCGCAGCGCTAGGGGACGCGCAATTTTTTGAGCTTTTTTGAGCTTTATCGAAACTTTGAAAGTTTGGTTACGAAAATGAAATTCGGTTTCGTTCCCGACTACTAGAGATCTTTCTAATGATATATCACAAGCCCAAGAAAAAAAATATTTTTTTCCAAAATCTCGAGCTTTCGGTGCCCCGAGGGTCCAATTTTAAAGCTGGAAACTCGGATGTTCCAAACTAGAGAAATATACGTGGAAGCGCATATTTTTAACCGTGTTCAAAATTTTTATCGGTAATATTCGCGGCGCTAGGGGGGGGGGACACG
This sequence comes from Icerya purchasi, assembly GCA_039619475.1. Classification (NCBI taxonomy): domain Eukaryota; kingdom Metazoa; phylum Arthropoda; class Insecta; order Hemiptera; family Monophlebidae; genus Icerya; species Icerya purchasi. Next base: position 352,213,999 of record CM077115.1, read on the forward strand.
TCATTTTTCGCGCTTTTTTGAACTTTACGGCAACTTTGAATTTTTTGGTAAGGAAAATGATATAAGGTTTTGTTCCTGATAAATAGCGATCTTTCAAACGATATATTACATTACCGGGAAAAAAAATATTTTTTTACAAAATTTTGAGCTTTCGGAGCCCCGGAGTTTTATTTTTAAAGTTCGAGACCCGGACGTACCAAATTACAGAAATATACGTGGAAGTACATATTTTTAACCATGTTTTAAATTTTTAGCTATAATACTCGCAGCGCTAGGGGACGCGCAATTTTTTGAGCTTTTTTGAGCTTTATCGAAACTTTGAAAGTTTGGTTACGAAAATGAAATTCGGTTTCGTTCCCGACTACTAGAGATCTTTCTAATGATATATCACAAGCCCAAGAAAAAAAATATTTTTTTCCAAAATCTCGAGCTTTCGGTGCCCCGAGGGTCCAATTTTAAAGCTGGAAACTCGGATGTTCCAAACTAGAGAAATATACGTGGAAGCGCATATTTTTAACCGTGTTCAAAATTTTTATCGGTAATATTCGCGGCGCTAGGGGGGGGGGACACGTCATTTTTCGCGCTTTTTTGAACTTTACGGCAACTTTGAATTTTTTGGTAAGGAAAATGATATAAGGTTTTGTTCCTGATAAATAGCGATCTTTCAAACGATATATTACATTACCGGGAAAAAAAATATTTTTTTACAAAATTTTGAGCTTTCGAAGCCCCGGAGTTTTATTTTTAAAGCTCGAGACCCGGACGCACCAAATTACAGAAATATACGTGGAAGTACATATTTTTAACCATGTTTTAAATTTTTAGCTATAATACTCGCAGCTATAGGGGACGCGCAATTTTTTGAGCTTTTTTGAGCTTTATCGAAACTTTGAAAGTTTGGTTACGAAAATGAAATTCGGTTTCGTTCCCGACTACTAAAGATCTTTCTAATGATATATCACAAGCCCAAGAAAAAAAATATTTTTTTCCAAAATCTCGAGCTTTCGGTGCCCCGAGGGTCCAATTTTAAAGCTGGAAACTCGGATGTTCCAAACTAGAGAAATATACGTGGAAGCGCATATTTTTAACCGTGTTCAAAATTTTTATCGGTAATATTCGCGGCGCTAGGGGGGGGGACACGTCATTTTTCGCGCTTTTTTGAACTTTACGGCAACTTTGAAAGTTTCGTTAAGGAAATGAAATTCGGTTTCGTTCCCGACAAATAGCAATCTTTCCATCAATATATCGCATGCCTATAAAAAAAAATATTTTTTTACAAACTTTTGAGCTTTTGTCGCCCCGAGGGTCCAGTTTTAAAGTTGGAAATCCGGATGTTCCAAACTAGAGAAATATACGGGTATGTGCGTATTTTTAGCCCCATTCAAAATTTTTAACTGCAATACTCGCGGCGCTAAGGGGGGGGGACACGTCATTTTTTGCTGTTTTTTGAACTTTTGGGCAACTTTACATAGCTTTTGTAACGTAATTTTTTGATTTTATGAAAGTACTCCTGCATTGTAGTTTATATTTTGAATTTCAGCGTTATAAGTTTATCTAGTGACGAGTTATGATTTTTTAAGTGATTTTTGAGGTCGTTTTATGTACCATATTATATATTCTTGACGGTTTTTTGGGTTTTTTGCCGCCCAGGGTAATCGGTCTTCTTCAAGTTATAGATCGTTTTAAAGATAATTTTAATTGTAATTTATGTTCCAAATTTGAAGTTTATAAGTCAAGCCGTTCGTGAATTATTGATTTTTATTTGATATTTTTGTCATTTGTGTACCATCTTATAAGGATTCCGTTCATTATATGTATACGGAATCCTAAAAATGAAATAGAACTTTATCTTTATCAAACAAATATAGATATACTATTAGTATCTGAGAGGGTATAGGATGTATAGTACTGCTCACCCGGATGGTACTGCACATGGGGGTTCCGCCATACTAATTAGAGATAATATTAAACATTATGAAATTGAAAAATTCCAGCAGGAATATTTGTAAGTAACCAGCGTAAAAGTTGAATGTTTAAAGAGAAGTATCGTTTTCTCCGCTGTATACTGTCCGCCAAAATACAGAATTACTAAACAGCAATTTAATGTATTCCTACAAACGCTAGGTAATATATATATATATATAGTAGGCGGTGACTATAATGCTAAGAATACGTACTGGGCTTCAAGGATCATTACTTCGAGAGGTAGTCAACTGAAAGAAGCCCTGGATTTAAATAATTGCAATGTAATAACTAATGGATCACCTACATACTGGCCTACTGATAGGAATAAATTGCTTGACTTGTTGGATTTCTTTAGTCAAGGTACTAGCTATAACATACATTGCAGTTGAATTTGGTTATGACCTTTTTTCAGACCACTTTCCAGTGATGCTGGGTAAGGAAATTATAACTAGGAAAGTTAAGCGAAAGATTCAAAGCAAAAAACAGATTGAGATAAATATAGAGAGATTATCACTAACAAAATAAATTTAAATGTATCAATTAAAACTAAAAACGACGTTGAAAATGTACTACAGGATTTTACTAAGCTAAATTACGAAGCTGCTTTGCTTAGCACTCCTCAGGTAAAAGAAAGCTCTCCTGCAGTACATCATTCAACCGAGATAATACGTGAGATAGCTAAAAAAAGGGCCCTCCGTAAGACATGGCGACCCATTGACATCCAAAAGACAAAGCGAATCTAAATAAGTAGACCAAGAAAGTAAAGAACTTAATAAAACAATTTAAAAATGATAATTTTAAAGACTTTATATCATCTTTATTCTATCAGAGCGGCGACTACTCTTTGTGGAGGGCAACGCGTTATCTAAAAAGACCAAAACAACCATTTCAACCGCTCGAAAAGAATAATGGACGGTGGGCGCATTGCAATAAGGAAAAAGCTGATGAATTTGGTAAATATCTCGCTGATGTATTTAGCCCGCATGAGGAAAATGAAAATTTAACAGATCCAATTTATAATAGGAATTTGCATTTACCTATTAAACTGGCTTCCCCTAGGGAAATTAAATCAGTTATTAGAAATATGAACCCAAAAAAAAGCTCCTGGCTACGATCTCATAACTATTAATGTTGACTTATTTATTCAATGGAATAATTAGAACCTCGCATTATCCGATTCAGTTTAAATTTTCGCAAATTATTTTAATACCGAAGCCTGGTAAGTCTCCAGGAGAGCTAACGTCGTATATTCCGATTTCATTGTTGCCGGTTATGTCAAAATTGTTCGAGACGTTGTTACTAAAAATAATTCTCCCAATAGTGGAATTTCAGCAATTAATTCCTTCATACCAGTTTGGGTTTAGGGAGCGCCACTCAACCATTCAGCAAATGCATAGGGTGGTTGAAAAAATTGAGAATGATCTGGAGGAAAAGAGAATTTGTGATTCGGTTTTCTTGGATGTGAGTCAGGTCTTTGATAAGGTTTTGGCATGATGGGTTGTTGTATAAGCTACGAACTCATTTGACTTATCATTATTACAAAATACTGGAATCATATTTAGATGAAAGATACTTCCAGGTCAAGCAAGAGGAGGAGTTATCCGATATATATCCGGAAAGAGCCGGAGTGCCACAGAGGAGTGTGTTGGTCCCCCTTTTGTATATTATCTTTACAGCAGATCTTCCTGTTTCGAACGAGTCTCTTATTGCTACATTTGCAGATAATACGGCTGTTCTGTGCTCTAATAAATGTCCACATAAAGCTAATACCACACTGCAAGCGTCGATTGATAAAATCTCCGAGTGGTGTAGGCGATAGAGAATTAAGATCAACGAAGATAAGTCGATCCACATAATATTCACTAATAGACATATAGATCATTAACCTATTAAAATGAACAATACCGTTAAAATAGGAAGTGAAGTATCTGGGCACGCACCTTGATTGCAGGCTGACATGGCGCAAGCTTATCGTGGAAAAAAGAAACGAATTAAATATTAGAACAAGGAAGATGTATTGGTTACTAGCCAGAAACTCGCAGCTCTCTGTAGATAATAAAATGTTACTCTACAGGCAGATTCTTGCTCTAATATGGAGGTATGGTTGCGAACTCTGGGGCTGAAGCGCAGATTCAAATATAAATATAATACAGTGATATCAAAATAAAACGTTGAGAGCAATATTTTATGCTCTGTGATACGTAAGTAATACGACTCTCCACCAAGATCTTAACACTCCTTATATAAGGGAGGTTATTGCAAAGTTAGCCGTAAGCCACATTGAAAGACTTCAAATTAATATGAACGTACTAGCGGTAGCGTTAATGAATAATCCGACGGAGACATGTTAGCTGCGCAGAAAGAAGCCATTCGATTTAAGTGCTTAAAATAAGGTTAGGTCCTACATCAGTGGGCGGGGATTGTTCAATGTTTAGAGTATACAACAGAATCTGGTGATAGCCCAATGGGATAGGTATAGATTAGCAAAAAAAAAAAAAATCGTAACACTACAACTTGAGTGTACTTCCAAGCTAATATAAGAAATGTACTAATACAAAACCATGCTTATTCTTCCAACTCACTAGTACATTATATTTATGTTTTTTTAATTCAATATGTTACAAATAGCATTTCCACTAGACTTTTAAACAATTTTTAATATATTTTCAAATATATAAAATTAATTTATTTTTGATATTCATTTTACTAACAGTGGCATGTAAACAATAAATATAAATAAAAATATTACATTCATTTTAAAAAACTTTAATCTAGAGTGTCCATGTGTGAATGTAAAAATATGAATGAGCTGCCACTGTGCTAATTACATATATGTGTTCCATTTTTTTTCTCTAAGTTTTAACTACATTTTAATAAAAAGCAAAACTTCTATTTACTATTCACTTTCCATTCAGCTTTATTTTTAAATCGCATTACTCAGTTTAGATAAGTATTGTGTACTGAGAACTATCCTAACTCAACTGCTCTGGTTTATATTTAATATAAATTACTATGGCAGCTTGTTTTTTGGAATCTTCTATTTATGACTATATTCTTACATGTTGATATATTTTTGTACATATTAAAAGAATGAAGCCAATAAATTATTTCTTTATTTTTTAAATAAATATAAACTTTTAATAGTATACTGTAAAAATAAATTTCATAAAACAAACATGCTTATTTCACAAATAAATTGGTAACTTTTACTTATTCTTAAAAATAAAAGTAAAAATTCAGATGTATTGTTAACTCAATTTACATTGCAATTCACATATAAAAGTTATCTGAGTTGAAATTGTATTAATTATTGTGGAACATGTATGGTTTTCAAGTAGCTAGTTTCAACAATAAAATTTTAAGAAAAATAACTGATAACTTTATGACATTAGATATAACGATGTCACTAGAGTTTTATCAGTTTCTTATTTATTTTGTGTAAATAAAAATAAAATACACCATTTCCATTTTAGAATAACAATTTATCATATATATATATATTCAATATCATTAAAAACCAATATGTTTTACATCAGAAAACTATATATTCATGGTTTTCACAATAACAATTTAAAATGAAGAAGATAAAAGTTAATAAAAAAAAATATCAATATATAAGATAAAATAATTAATAAAATAATAGATTATTATAATTTGTTTTTACAATGAGTTATTTGTTGTCTATATTTTATTATTTGTTAGTATGCTATCTTTATATTTATTGATACAATATTGGACATGATTTAATAAATTAGAGTTATTAACTAATTTTAAAAGATACATGTATCAATTAATGTTAAGTTTATGTTTTCTCAGATTATGTCTATAGTAATAAAAAAAAGTGTAAATCATATACATAGAAATTTTACTTTTGTAATATATATTTTTTTAACATGAAAGTATACTCATTTATGTTGAAAAAATACAAATATGAATAATAGATGCAAAATTTTTTGACTTTTATTTATTTCAATATTTCAATAAATTAGAAAAAACTTGCGAATATTATGTTTAAAAGAAAAACAATTAGACTTGATAAGTTAAACAATCATTTTTTTATTTTTATTTTTATATTTTGTGTTTTATGAATAACTAATCAACCTCAATTTGGGTTTATCCCCTATCTATCTATATATATATATATATATCACTGACTCAAGAATGTAGTTAAAGAAAAAATACATGAAATTAACATGCTTTTTAAGTAAATGATTATACATTTTGGATATAATTGTATAGGAAAAGGGAAATACTACTTTTAAATAAATGGTTTATACAAAATCAAAATGAAATCAATTTTTTTAATAATTATAAAAAAAAAAAACAAAAAAACAAAACAAATATATTGTAATTTTTTTTAAATAAATTAAATTTTTATGATTGTCAATAACAAAAGTTATATTTATACCTTTTATTTTGCAGAAATAGATCAGTGCTAATGTAGGCAATTTTAGTTCTTGAAATATTCAAATATCATAAGCATTAAAACAGATCTGATTTTTCTAGTTTAAAATATGAATCATTTTTTTCTCATTTGAATTTATTTAACATTATTTCTTATATCAATTTTATTGGAAAACATCATTTGACATAAAAATAACATGACTGTTAAATTTCTATCCAGAATTAGCATTATCCAAAACAAGTGAATAATAATGTGACATCATTATATCTAATGATGTAAAGTTATTACTTTTTGTCACTATTCTCAGATTTTTATTGCTAGAGGTAAGATATTGCGTAAGATATATGAAGATTAAAAACAAAAAGTATAACAGTGAAACACATGTGGCACAGAAATTTTTATAAATTAAATACATAAATGTATATATTTTTTTTTTTTTTCTAAAAAAACAAACAAAAAAATTGATATGTTTTATAAAAATGTCTTTTTTAATTGTTATAGCAAAAAATTTATAAGAAATTATTGTAATAAGTAGAGATTCCATAAGTAAAACAAATAATTTAAATAAAACCTATTTGAAAAAAAAAAATATGGCACTTTCACAAACAATTATTCACACGAAAGGTAAAAAAATATATAATTTTTAAATAAAACAATTTCTATAGCACAAAAAATCTAAATAAAAAAAAAAATATCACATTCATTATTTTTAAGCATAACATTTAGCAGTTTGCTTAGGATAGTTTACACTACATTTTAAATGTATGAGTTGTATAGCATAAATTAGCTGCCAAACAGTAAACATGAATTACTTAAATATTAAATACTATAATTTTGTGTTTCATTAAATGAGATACGATTGCTAGCTGCTTTTTATTTAAAATAAGCGGCACAAAAGAATAAACCTACAAGTAATTATTAATGTAAATGTACCTTAAAAATTGAGTATTATAATAAAATAATATTTGATATACTATGGCACTGATCTTATACATGATATATGTTACGATTTTCAAACTATTGAAAATAAATCACACTTAAATACTAAAAAGGTTACAATATAAGATGAACTGAAGAGTAGTTAAGACGAGATTAAAAAAAAACAATATATTTTTTTATAGTATTGTAGTTATGTTTATTTAACTTTTTTCATATACTTTTATATTTATTATTGCTTGTTGATATTTAATCAGCAACGTTTATAAAAATGTTACAAGTGAGTGAAATTTAATAGAAAAAAGACTGACCATATTAAAAATCACTTTTATATAAGTATAAATAGAGTCAGTTAAAAGATAGATCAAACAACACTTACTTAAAGATTGTACTGATGCAGTGTTTATATCAAGAAACATAAATGGTTTTAAAAAATTTTATAATTTCAAGAAATGTTGTGAAGTTAGAAAAAAAAAGGAAAATCTGAATAAAAACTAATAAAGTTAAATAAAACAAAAATAAAGTAATATGTAGTTTTTGATTGCTAAGAAAACAACATTTTTTTATCAACTAATTTATTATAACTTAATTTTTTTTTTTTTAGAGATAACTGTTTGAAAGTCAAGTATCTTAAAATTTGATTAAATATTTCAATATTGAAATATATTCTGTTTTTATTAAAATTTTTTTGTCCATTTAACTTTTAATGATTAATCTGAAGTTACCTTTGGTTTAAAAGTGCTTAATTTAGTGTGTTTTTTGGGCCTCGTTTGTTTAGGCATTACTATTTGACTTACAAATTCTTCTTTTTTTTTTTTTTTTTTTTTTTTTTGGATTCAAAAATAATTAGCAAAAATATTTCGAAAGAAAAAATAGCAAAATGTGTACAATTTAAACAAAACTTCTTACCTGAACTTTCTATAAATCTTTCTTTGCAACATAATTAACATCTCTACATCTCTATATTTAAATTATACTCTAACTATATAGCCCTACAATGAATTTATACAGTATCCTAGAAGATTGTATGATTATACTAAAGAATTAAGCAGCAGATATTAAAAACAAATTAGAGTTGTTTTAAAACATACAATTCAGAACTATAGCAATAACAAATTACTTAGAAACTAGAGTTTCCTTCCTTTTTTCCTTCACCTCAATAATAATACATACAACATATTTTTATGTTTAAAAGGAAAATGATTTGCTCCAGTTAGATTTTGGAATCAATATGGCGAATAATTCATGTTGACTTCTGTGTATAAATGAGTTGCTTTTTAACATTTGTGTGCATGATACACATTTCTACAGTGTTTCTGGTTGGCATAACAGCATTACGCTCACTCCTAATATACTAAAAGTTTAAAAATCTAGTTTTCCTCATGGCTGCTCCTTCATACTATTTTTCCCTTTCTTAAAATTCTGTTACATCAATTAAAGATATAGATTTCAATGTATTATTAGTACATCACAAAATACATACATGAAAATTAAAAAAGAAAAGTTATAAATTAAAAGTTGATTTTAGTCATAAAACGTTTAATTTAGAAGAAAAATATTCTCTTTAATATCTGATTTGAATAAAGTTATTTATATTATGAAATTTGAAAATAATGTTATTATTGTATGAATAATATGTTTTAAAAAAAAAAAAAAAAAACATACACGGTGTATCCGAAAAGTTTCCGAACTTTTGAAATAAATGAAGTACAATTGGATGTAAAGTAATTTATTCGAATTAATTTTAAACATGGTCACGTATTTGAGCGCTTGTACAGTGATTCGAAGCTTCTCTGGTACTTCTTTGAAGTAATGGCTCTGAGGCGTTCGGTGCAAGAAGTTTCAATGGCGGCTACGTCGTCAAAAAATCTTCCTTTCAGGTGCATTTTAAGCTTCGGGAATAGAAAAAAGTCGCCACTTGCCAAATCAGGCGAATAGGGGGCGTGACTGATCTGTGGGGTTTGATTTTTAGCGAGATAACGCTTGACAACGTTCGGCGAATGCGCGGGCTCATTGTCATCCAACAGACTCCACGATCCGGGCTCCTTGTACTCGGGCTGTACGCTCTAAATCCAACGCTTGAGACGTTTTAGAACCTCGACGTAGTAGACAGCGTTCACTGTTTGATTTGGAGCAGGTATTTGTGATGAATTAACCCTTTTGCATCAAAATAAGCGATGAGCATGGTTATCACTTCGGATTTTTGTTGGTGCACTTTCTGAGAGTCCTTGAACCGCTTATACCATGTGTAAACAGTCGTATGTGATACTACACCTTTACCGAAACCATCATTGATCAGTTTTCGAAAACGTTTTTTTTTAAAGTCTAACACAGAATTCAATTGCGGAACGAATTTCTCATTTTTCATCCATTTTCAGATTTGCACATGCGACCCAAACACACTTTCACTAAAATACGTCTAACTCGAAAACCAATCAACGGAAGCTGCTGAAATTTTATACACACACTCTAGAAGGATGTAGCAATACAATACAGGTATTGTTTAATAGATCACGTCATTTGTATGCGGCCTAAAAAAGAAATTCAGGAACTTTTCCGACACACCGTGTATATATTATTGTATAATTTAGATCTTTTTTATTAATGTAATAATTTATATTTTATAATAACAGTATAAACTATTTTGCTAAAAATTTTATTTTTTAACGTACATACTTATTTAGTTACACACTTCTAAATAATTTGGTGATTTTTGAGATATTTTATGATTTAATTAATTTTATTTCGTCTTGTAATTCTAAGGTTATTTTTTTTTTGTTCAATTTTTTATCTTTAATAAACTTTGTTTTATCTTATATAGTAAATATATATCTGCGTCTACATACGCACGCATACACGGTACTGATCATATCATATTTTATCAAACATAAATATAATAAAATATGGTAAAAAACAAAACAAAAAGATAATAACTATTGATTTTGTTATTAAAAAATCCTATATGCCTTTATTAATCATAGGCATATTATGGTAAAAATAAATCTAAATGATGAGTACTAAAAAATTTGTACAAACAGTTATTTCAAATGTCTGTATCATAATAATTATCAGGTTCAGTAATAGTTGTTGACGGAGCACGAAATAACAAAGTAAAGCAACCACATAGTATCTGAAAAATGTTAAAAAAAATATTGAATTTTTTCGATTTATATTAATGTATTTTATGGTTTCGGTCATAAAGTGTTAGTCCGGAGGTAAAAATTCAGAGCCGTATACCCAGTAATATAAATGAATAAATTTGTTAACTTAGACTCTTAAAGTTTACTTAGTGTTTATAATATTCCTTAATCAATGAAAATAATTTGAATTCCTACACTTTGTAACTTCATTCTCTGTATACAGTTAATGATTATATACCTTTCAATTTTAATATTTAAATCTGTCCAGTATAAGTTTAAAATGAAAACGGTGAATTAATAGAAAAATTCGAATGGATGATTGAGATTGTAAAAGATAATATTAAACTAGTCAAAAAAAATTCAAAAATAAATTCAAAAAAGAAAACAAGATCATTAAAGAGAAGAAATGATGAAACTAAAGGAGGAAAACGAATGGCAAAAAGCAGAAATACACTATTAATATTTAAGAGAGGAAACACTATCATTGAAAAAGCACCAGCAGAGAATGGGAAGGATGTAATGTTGAAAATAGTCCGATTAGATGAAAAATTAGAAGTGAATTTGCATCATCACGATGTATTACAGCAGCTCATTGTACGAGGGTCATTTCAAAAGTAAAGCATACAGTACTGCTGCGCTCTCCAGGTGAGCCATAAAAATACCAAAAAAGTACCGAAATGTAGAACAAAGTTCGCCGAATACGGCAGTATATAACTTGCTAGGTGTTTGTTCAGTTGCGTTTGTTTAATAGTGCGAGAAAGAAGACATGGACGAACGTTCGGGTCACGTTATGCGTTTAGACCACAGATCCCCTAAATCGAAATCGAAACATTGTCTGGGCGTACGCCAACAGAAATTTTTACAGCTTTGCAGGAAGTTTGCGGCGATGAAACTTGTCGCCAGTGCTCAAAAAGCTTTTGGATGCCGTTTAAAACACGTTCTTTGTGCATAAATTTGATCCACTGAGTCACAGCATTATTTAATGCAAGTAAATCGAGAGCACGGGTCTCTTGGAGTGGCTCTTTTAATTTGTTGAACAAATCATAATCGTAAGAGTTTCATCACCACAAACTTCCTGCAAACCTGTAAACATTTCTGTTGTTTCATTTTTGATTTATAGATCTGTGGTCTAAACGCATAGTGTGACCCAAGCGTTCGTCCATGTCTTCTTTCTCGCACTATTAAACACACACAACTGAACAAACACCTAACAATTATATACTGCTGTGTTCAGTGAACTCTGTTCTACATTTCGGTATTTTTATCGCGCACCTGGAGAGCGTAGCAGCATTGTGTGCATTACTTTTGAAATGATCCTCGTATACCTGCATGAGTAGAACATACATCAGCGATAATTCTTAAATTAAACAATTGAGAGAAAAGGATGCAATTAAAATAATATAATGAGAAAATTAAATGTTAGTAATAAGAATTTAATAGCTTCGTTTCTGCTTCACATAAATAAAGTTATAACTAAAAACACATAAGATTTACTATTTGTGACGAAGCGATCGTACTAAAGAAGCAAAACAGCAGCCAATTGGTGGTGTCGAGAAAGTAATATGTAGTTTTTTTTTTTTTTTTTTTAAACCTCCTTTTGGGCATGTCAACAAAGGATCTTCGCCCAGAAACGACACGAGGGAGAAGGATCAGTTAGTTTAAAGCAATAGAATTCTAAATATAAAGTGGAAATGTACATATAAATGTATAAGATCGGCATATTAGATGAAAACAGAAGTGAATCGGTTAACAGTGAAAATGATACACATAAATCACTTCGCAATACTATTACCGGCCAGCGTCATGTGTGTAAAGAAAGATGGACATTCGTATGAAATAAAATCATTGTCAAACATACTGTTGTCCTCACTAGCGAGTATCTGATTAAAACGTAATAACAGACGAAATGATCATTGTCCTGATTTATTAAAGACGGGCATTGTCCTCAAAGAAAAGTTGGTAGGTGAAAGTGGGTATTCATAAAGTTCCTTTAGTTAATAATAATAATAATAATATACGTAAAAGTTTAAATATTAAAAAGGCCGCAGTAATCATAAGAAGAGAAATGTTTCAAAACTAAAAATAAAGTAAAAATATTAAGGAAAAATGAAACCTTAAATGAAAATTAGAGGAAGGTTTTTTAAATACAGACCTTTTAATATTGGATTTGTTAGAAGTTTGAATATCAGCAAAGATTAGACAAATTTGGTTATGGTAACAGGATGGCAGAGGTTAGAAATTATTGTGGTTGTGACAGTAACTTAACTTAAGAGTAATTAATAGTTTTTTTTGTTAAAAAAGAGATCTGATTTAAAAAATAAATCATCAGTAACAGACATTAACAGATTATAATCCTCTCTCCAAATAACAGTAACTTGATAATAGATTACAAAATTCATGGTATAAATAATTTTAAATTTTACACCGACCATAGGTTACTAACACTATCAATTAAAATGAACCCGAAATTGACAAATATAAAAAAAAAAAGTAAATAAGAGTTCTAACCAAATAAATCCTTTATCATATAAAAATAAATAAATAAATAAATAAAAATCTCAAATCAGTTTAACAAATATAACGTGATAATAAGATATATTAGAATTTAACGAATTAATTATAATGACAGTGGCATATTAATCGCAGATAATTAAAAATAAAGAGATAAAGAAAAAAAGAAAACACCCAAAAGGAAACGTGGTAATTAAAAACGATATATAGTACATTACAAAAACAAAGATGGATTTAAAAATAAAAAAGTAAAGTAGCAACAAAATGTAATTCAATTTAATATCAAGATTGATAAAGAATGAAATAAGAGAAAACAGACCGGGCTGAAAATAAAACATTATGTAGATTTGTATAACAACATTAATAAACGTGAAGAATTTGTAATAAACTTTGACGACAAAGATTTTCATGTGAAGTTAAATTTTAAATAAAAGAATGAAAAGAAAATAAAGAAAACATTGCGAAAGATATTTAGAGTGAGCGGATAACGAAATTAAATTAGGAAGAATGAAGTCTGGTAAAATTAAAAATAATAACAAAAAAAAAAAAAAGTTGATTACCAGGTATAATTGGCCAAGAAAATTTGGCGAGCCTATTCGAAGTATAAGTGAGAACGGGGATTTTTTTGGGAGTAAATCTCCACATCTGAAGTACGGATAAGTAAGAAGGATTAAGTTTTAAGGAAAAGATTGGAAGGCGTTTTATAAGAAGAAAATATCCTAAATGCGATATAAGAAACGTTAGTTTCAGTGTCGATTACAAGACTAGAAGTTGATGTAACGGCATACAAATGAAGGCGAAGCAACAATTTTTTATTTCAGTCTAGTTTATAAAGGAGTGGTCCGGAGCGGGTAGTAAAGATGAAAGAACAAAAATACAGTTTAGAACGTATTATGTATTTGTAAAGAATAATTAAGATATTAGGATCGCATTTGAGTAGATTTAATTTTTTAAGAATCGACGCACACACATATATATATGTTAATTCAAAACCGTTCAAGTTTAGGTAAAATGTAATAGAATATTAATCCTAAACGTCAATTAAAAAACTGTAGAAAGCAGATTTAAGATCAATAAAACAAAAACTAAATAAAACATAGATGTAACAAAACGTATTAGAAGAAAATGGTGGTATCGGGGAAGCTAAGTAATAATAGACCTAAGCTTAAGTAAATTTTTCATATCTTTCTTTTGTTGAGAGTGCAATTCTGGTGCAACCTGGCTTCTCACAATACCTTTTAAAAACGATCGAAAGTTTTATGTATGTTACGATAAATGTTATAGAATAATAATTTATGTTATTTAATAGTAAATTATTAAATTATACCATTTTTTATATAAATCAGTGGTACGTGATAAGCAGATATTTTAGTCTTGATTCTCCCGATTGTTTTCATTTTTTCCATTTGAATTCGCGATTCTTTCGATGGTTTTCATTCGAATAATTCAACTCGTATTTTTCTCTCGATGGCACACTTTGAGATGTTTATCTCACAGTCGCCCGCATTCCGCATCGATGCATCGTTAACAATCGATTTCGTAATAATGCACGCACATCTACAATAATCTAGAGAACAATTCTCAAGTATTAAAGCTTGAATCGAGTTCACGGCTGACTCGATTATTTTTTTCGTCCAATCAGAATTTTTTCGGTTGTTACAACATCTCGGAATTGTCCACCGCTCTAATATAAAAATATATATTCATAACGAAGTATACAAAATCAGTGATTGGCATACACACCACATTGCACTTTCTAAGAACTTTGAGTTGCGTCGTTATTTTTCCCAGCCAACGATAAACTATCTTCAGAATGTACTTTATAATTGCTTTTCTGCGCGAAAACGATTTTTTTATAGGTTCGCCTTTAGGCACATTCTAATGAGCAACCTCTATTTGAAAATCATCGATACGAGTATATTTCTGCAGAAAGTGGTTCTGATCGGGTAAAGGTTATAAAATTATCATTAGAAACATTTTGTTCTTTGGGGGATTTACTTTTTCATTTATTCGCAGCATATGTACTATTTAGACATAATTATTAATCCATATTGAACCTTTTTATCCGCATTTTTTTCATGTTTAATATTCGCATTCGGCGTCAGCTTTTAACGTTTGTGATAATGTATAAAAATCATTCAAGAGCAATACTTATTCACTATTGGAAACTTTTTAAATATTTAAAATTTGAAAAGAACGAAACGTCGAAAAATAATTTTCGAGAAAGTGTCTAAAATTAGTTAACCCTATCAAAAGATAAACGTTCGTAGTGTTTTATTAAACCATCAACTTTATGAATGGATTTACTGAAAAAATTACAGTAACAGAGTTAATTAACAGTTTAATCGAATTATATTTATTATGCGAAGCACAGTATTTTAAAAACCACCTACTCGTATTTCGTAAAATATTTTACAATTACTTAAGTTTTACCATATAAAATTAACGGCGAAATAAGAACTGTAATGTTAACTTTTTCTGCATTAAAAGCTCCCCGATAATTAATTTTATAAACTTAATTGGAATTTATTAAGTGTTTTCGGGTTGAATCTGTCAAAAATACTAAACAAGCTGGTTTAATATGCCACTACATTTATTGATGTTTTTTTTGAAAATTTTATAACAAATTTTACGTTTTTAACTGTTAAAATATCTTTTTAATAGAATTCTTCAAAGGTGAAAAAAAAAAATCACTAGAGGTCATCACTTAATTATAGTTTAAATGACGTACATATCGCGTTAATTTCACTACAGTCTAAGTTGATTAGCTCAAAAACTTTTTTTTCTTCTTCCATTATTTATATTTATATGGAAGATTTAAAGAATAATCAATCACTTTTTATTTGGTTTATTAAATTTAATTTCTAATGAAGTCTGTTTAGTAGTTTATCTCATTTTAATTTAAGCACACATGAATGAAAAAAGGTCCTTAATGTGGAACTCATTTTCGATGCAGCAGCTATTTTAAGAATACATTATTATTGTGTTATTTGTAAATAATAACATAAAGTATAATTAGATATAGTTTACCAAAACGGTGTATATTTACAATTATAATACCTGAGTTATTGCTGCCCCTAGTGTTAACGTAGCAAGAAACTGCTTAGACTTCAGCATCTCCATGTATACTTTAAGGCACGGGCTTTTTGTGAACGCTTCAGCCAAACAAATATCTTTTGATTTATCGCAGCAAGATGAAGGAGGTAATCCAGTAATTGGAACCCAGTCGGTTGCATTTAAAATTCCACAACAATTGTGCTGTTCACAAGTGTTCAAAGATCAATAACGGCTCACATATTAATGAATACGATTATTCGAATTGTCGTTAATATTCATTGAAAATGTAAAATTTTAAACATGTTGCGTAAAATTTAGAAAGGTCACGGGAAATAATTTTGCATGCTTATTTAATTATTCACTACAAAATTGGTGAAAACATTAGAATCTGAGATTCAGGTGATTTCAGACGCAACATAGCGATTACGTCCGGCCAACCGAAATGGAAAACTCGGTAAAAGAGTAAAAACGGGTTACAAGAAAAAGAAATTGGACCAATACTTTTTTCAGATTCCATAGGCTCCTCGGTACATTGTTGAAGTTGATTTTACTTCAAAGAAATGAAATTTACTTTTCGTGCTAACAAACGGAAATCATCGATTATGTGAGTATTTATTTGCCTAGTTCATTACGCGTATTCAATCGAATTTCAGATTTCGGCTAGTAGTTTTTATTTTTAATACTATCATTTATGTTTAAACGGAATTTTACAACACGCACTGTAATACACATTTCTCACGAATTCTTTATGTACAAGTTAACATTTTTTAAAACATACCATTTATTTTTAACTCGATTAACAAGCATTTTTTTAAGCTAAAAGAAAAATGAACATATTTCATGTAATTCGAACAGTGTTATTTATTTAAGTGCATACAAAAATTACAACGTGGTCCGGGGGAAAAACCATTCAATTAAGTTTCGGATTTTCCTTTTCACATTTTACAATCTTTAACATTCATGTTAATCTAATTTATTTTTAATATAAGTTGATATTAGTTTTCCGACATTCTAATTCCTTCTTGACAAATTTATTGAACATCCTCATTATTTCCCGTACCAGTTCTCTGTAATTTTCCTTTATTTCTGAATTTAATATGTTACATCCATTCAAAATATGCCGTATACTGTCCTGCTCAATATATCTAATACGATTTTTCGTTTTACTGTATGAAACGTTTTGATGTGGAATTTAAAACTTCCATGTCTTGATATAAACTGTGTGTTGTAGAAGTTTGGTGTATAGTACATATTATTGAATCTCTCTTTAATTGTTGAAAAAAAAAAAAACTTTTAGTTATTCCATCATGATTTAATCATACGCTTTCAAATTTTTCCACACATTGTTCGCTGATATATTTTCTAAACTATTTTGCTGTTAAACTTTTATTCACTATTATAAATATTTTATATATATATATATATATATATATATATATATATATATATATATATATAATCAAATGTTTGTTTTACCTTTAATTTATTTTTCATTGAGAAAATTGTGATATGTTTTTCTATTTCTAAATTTGATGGTAGTATTCTAGCTATTATCAATGCATTTGTATAATTTATTGTTATGACATGAAAATAAATAAAAAAACAACAATAATGAGATGTGGTACAAAAAAAAAGGTAAAGAAATAGACATAAAAATAGACGGAGAAAAAAATAAAAAACAGGTGGAAGAGCAAAGATATTTGGGGAGCATAATTACAGAAGATGGAAGAAGTGATCAAGATATAAAGGAGAGGATAACAATGGCAAAATTAGCATTCAATAAAAAAAGAAGCCTCCTACTAACATTTAGAAATATCCAAAGAGAAATAAAGAATTTTTTTTTTAAACTATTCGTACGGACTATCCTACTATATGGTTCAAAAACTTGAAATTGAATCGACGGTTGAGCAATCAACTGGAAGCATTCGAAATCTAGTGCTGGAGAAAAATGGAGAGAATATAATGGATGGAAAAAGTAAGGAATGAAGAAACTTATTAGATAGAGTTAAGAAAAATAGAAGTCTATTAAGGAAACTAAAAAAAAAAAAAGAGATTTAAATGGATTGGATATATATATATAGAAATAATGAGTACCTAACACAAATAATAGAAGGAACCATGGAAGGGAAAAGACCAAGAGGAAGACTAAGGCAGAAATATATAAAACAAATAAAGGAAGACGTGAAGATAGATACGGAGATATGAAGAAAATGGCTTTTTATTCAGGAACTTTTAGAACATGCTTGTCCACCGATCTATCCATATAGATTGAGAAACTAAGAGAGGAAGATTGTTTTGTAAATTTTAATTAGTCTGATAGTTATGATTTTATGAATACTCGCTAAATTTTTTTGTAATTTATTAAACTTCAGTATTTCCTTTTAAATCATGCGACCTTATAATAGAGTTGATAATATCACTGTTTTGTATAATATTTTTTTTTTTTTTTTTGTATTTCATCTGATTATTATTGTTAAACAGCTTTTGAATTTAGTTGCAATGATTTTAAAATTTCAGGTTTTTATCTGTAAGAACACCCAGGTATTTTACCCGGTCTTTTCTGTGATTGAATGTAATCAGATTTTTTTTTAAACCCCCCCTTTGGGCATGCCAGCAACGGATCTTCATTCAGAAACGACACAAGGAAAAAGGATCAGTTAAATGTAAATTCGGTCAGTTATTGATAAGATATACGAAGCGTAATACGGATTAGGAAGTTTAATAACAGATTGGAATACAAAGAAGTGCGTTCGTTCACGAGAGATGGACATTCAAAGAAGATATTGTGCCAGGATCATAGACGGCTTCGTCGTCAGAATGAAGAGGATAATTAGGGGAAAGAGTGCGAGATGAAAACGAAAACGCGAGGAAGAAAGACGAGTATGATTCCGACGTAAACGGATAAACGGAGCGGCGAAGCAAAGGAAAATCGTAAAACCAAGGCCGGGTGGGAAGATTAGGTTGGATGGAAAAATTTAAAAGGAAGGTTGATCAGAAAAGGAAGAAATGTAAAAATCTGACCAAAATCTAACACGAAACTTTTTACATAATGGGAGTAAATTAGAAGCGGGAGGATACAGCAATCTGAGCCAAGAAATCTGCCATTTCGTTACCCTCCATCCCCATAAGACTAGGGACCCAGAGCATATCAATAATTTGTTAGTTTTAATGCTAGATTTTACAGTACTCATAATAAAAAATAACCATGAATAACTTGTAAAATATTCTGAAATAAATATAGAAATTGATGAAATATACAGCATGTTATGGTAAAAGGTAATTTTTATATCGATTTAAAGGGCGTTATCTAGGATTAAAAATAAAAACTGGATTCCTGAATCATTTTTTATGTAATTTCTTTTTTTAACGGTAAAAATAATTTACTTTTTTCTGTAAATAATCCCAATCATCTGTAATGGTGTTTATGGAACCATAATCGTGTATAGCTATCTGCATATTATTCATAACGGAGCTTCGGGGAACGTTGCTTAAATATAATCCATACATTCCAACTATTATTTGTAAAATAAATCCACTCATTACCTGAAAAATACGATAAAAAATGTAATGAGTAATCATAATTATACTACACCACAAAAAGTGATAAGCGCGTTTCTACCAAATGCTGCACAAGTGATTAGGATCACAATTACTGACACATGTATACGAAGCAATTATGACCAGAAATAAGCGTACGAAAAATATAAGCTTATCATTAGTTCGATAAGGTATGCATTAAAATTTAAACAAGATTTCCTATATTGTTGATATGATTTTATTGCTTTAGAGATGATGATCCTTTTTCGTTTTTCTTGACTAAAGAAACAAGTCCTTCATGTTGTGTGTACCATTTCCATAATTGTAGAAAAATTTGCGTTAAACTAAAATCTGTTTAACTGATTTACATATGCATATTTATATTTTAATTTTTTTAAATTGAAAATTAAATGTTTAGCTTCACTTTTAACATTATTTTTTGATTTTCTTTTGCAGTTGAAGATGGAAAATGCTCGAAAACGTTCCTGGTTTATTAAATTGTTTATTTAGTGTTTGTTACAGTGTTCATAACTTTATCAATCTATCAACTATTTCAAACGGGATGTACAAATCACTTATATTATTAAATAAATTAACTAAAATTATTTCTTATGACAGAATTAATTAAACATTAATAAACTCATACATACAACTTTATTATCACAAAATCCTTCCGGTACTGTAAAAACAATAATTATAGTATCTAGTTAAAATGAATAATAAGTGCAACTAGACCACAAAATTATTCTAAATTTAAGAACTCAGTATACATCTACCCATACATATGTATATCATCGGATAATATAAAATGTTGTTTTATACTTAATTTAAGAATCAATATAAGTCCATTGAGTAACTTGTGTATGCAGTGACAATAAAACGATTATTTCCCGGTTGTAAATCATCTTTTTTTTCTTTTGTTAAATATTACGTCAATTAAAAGGGCTAGGTAACTGATATAGCATCTTGGCACCACTTTCTCGGATTTCCCGGTAGAGTGCATTTATACATTTTACTGATGTTTGGATTGCAACGATGTTGTGGTTTATTGAAAAACTTTGCATATAGATCTTTATGGATTTCAATCAAATCAAAATTATTGAAAATTTTGATATTAGTAAATGAAATTGAATATTGTACGAGTACATAAAAATCATCTACTTAAAATAAAATTTAATTCTAACAAAAATTACTCATCAATCATTATTATCAGTAAAACGTTTTTACCCGCTTTTTATTGCTTTTATTATGTTAGCCACTTCCGGTTCGTAAATTATACATTTTCTTTCGCTTTTTATAACATCTATTACTTTCTATTCTGATTAATTCTTATTAAATTAATCATGTTTCTTACATAAATATAACTACTTCAAAAAAAATTTCTTCAGTTTGCTGCAGACCACTTTGTTGCATCTGCATATAATTTTTGGGTGATAATGGGATAATTACGAAAACTATTTTCAAAGTTAAATGTTTTAATTTATATTTTAGTTATTAGTTATTAAGTTATATTTAGTAATATTATTTAAAAAAAAAAAAAAAAAAAAGCGCTTGTAATTTTAACAAATAAAAATTCAGTTTAACTACAAAAGAAAGTTTTTAAATAATAATAATAATAACAACGTAGGATACAGAAATAAAATAGAGACTAAATTAGAAAAACATTACGAACTGATAAACAAACGAATCTGATTAAAAAATGAAGAAATCATTTTAAACTGCGAATCGAAATTTTCCGAAAAGAGATTCTGTTTATTTCATGTTGCCGAGACCGCAAAATCGAAAAAAAAAAAAAACAAAAAAAATTTATTTAACTTATACAAGCCGTTGTTATTAGCGTTAGAAAAAAATGATTTATTAAATAACGAAAATACGTTAATACTTTAACGTACAAGCCATTTTTCTTTTACGTTAACACGTAAAATGAGATAAAAATTTTATTTTAAAAAAAAATCTTAAAATACTAATTAAAAAATGTTATAAATTAAATTGAATATTCATCAGTGCAAATTGCATCTTGCAACTCAAATAAAACACTTTATACTTGTATATGCAGTAATCTTCTTCTTCGTCATGACTATACAATGTCAGCTATGTTTTTCTCTACGATTCCATATTTTTCGCCTTACTTACACAGCTTGCGAAGGTACCTTGGTTAAACTGGCGGATCTGGTCTGTTTATTTAGTGAGTACTCTCTCATGTCTTCTAGCCACTTTTATTTTACTTCCTAAAAGTTTTTTTTTAGCCCGGCTATGTGGATTACACGACCAAAAAATAAAAAATAAAAAATACAGTTCTTTACTGTAGTACCGAGCCGACGTTTGAGTTTTAGTTAATTTAAAACAGATTCGTTTGTTTACTTAGTCGTGTACGGAATACGGAGCATGCGTATATGTAGTAACATTAAAGAGGCAAGAAGCGCATTTGCAGTGTTAATGAGCAAAGGATATTTTTACACTACTGTATAATAAATTTATTTCATATTTCTAAAATTTCTAAACCTATATTAAAAGCTAATTGATATATACTTAATTAAAAGTGAAATAAAAAGTGAATTGTGCACTAAATTCAATTTGCTACACTAACTAAATAGGCATTTTAGAATTGTAACGAAAATACTCACTATGACCATAGTACGTAAACGATGGATCAATATGGGAACCAATTTACGTTTATAAATTATGTACGTGTGACAGTCAAAGCAACCCTGCACTTATTAGAAGATGTCAGTTGTTAAAACCTCATTATTTCATACACACATATATATACATACATATTTAGTATCAGATACACGTAAACATATCGATTATTCAGTTATATAAAAATTTTTTTATTATCATTATAAACGTTATGTATATATATATATATATATATATATATATATATATATATATATATATTAATGACAACGTCATTCTTAGCCCGATCCGTATTACTTTTTTTGTCCCAAAACGTTATATATGTTGTTTGCGTTATGGAAGTAATGACAGACGTTCCTATGCAAACTGTAAATTAAATTTATTGGTTTTGAATTCTTTCTTGATTACAATGGAAAAAAAAACTTACTTTGCGAGGAATATCATGGTTAACTGAAACCTACTCTTCTATATATATATATACATATATTAATTACAACGTATTCTTATTCCGATTCCCATTAGTTTTCGTGTCACAAAAATTTGTCCTAAAATGTGACATTAAATAAAGAATTTTTTTTTTCGCGTAGTTGGAAAGAATGGCGTCAATTTTCCTTGTTCTATATGAAGTACAGAAGTGATAGATCTGGATGGCTGGGGGTGTCCCCAGGCGGGGTCAAGGGATGAAGCCTCTTGCGAGGCACGGAGAGCTGTTTATTCTCTCTTTCTCTCTCTCTACACACACACACACATATATATATATATATATATATATATATATATATATATATATATGGAACGGTTTATGTTGGGTACCACTCTGGAGGACAAATGAACGAAAAATGGTATTCGAAAAACAACAAAGGCAACAGATGCAGTAAATATCATTAAAAATAATAAATGGGATGGTGCGGTCATGTTTGTTGGAAGCCAAGACCAATGGATAAATTTATCAACATCGTGGAAATCTAATGGTAAGCGGGTTTAGGACGACCGAAAAAACGTTGAACAGATGAAATTCAAAAATTTAGAGCAAATTGTCGGGAAGAAGCACAAAATCACGACGCCTGGAAAAAATTGTGGGAGGCTTTCTTCCAGCAGTGGACTGATAACTGCTGGAGAAGCAGAAGAAGACGCAATTCTCAGCGGATGAAACATCATGTTTGACTGACATTGTTATATATTAAAATTATTACTTTTATATTTCTTCGAGTAGATAATCAGAATATAATCATTTTAAAACACTGTTTATTTGCCTAACTTTTTTTGGTTTGTACTAAATTTTTGAAGGTACTTCTATTCAGTATTTCAAGTAGATTTTAATTAATTTTGCAGTTATATTTGTGCGTGAAATGAGTTCTAATGCTTTTCATAATTTACTTCTAACTGTCATTTACGGGTAGGTAAAGTAAGTCCCATACCTTTGATAAGGTATCATGGATTGTGAAGTTAAAGTTCACAATGAACTAAGCCCAACGGCACTAATGAGAGTAGGAGGGCCAGTTCCTTTCTACTTCGGATCCGCCTTTACTTTCCCAGATTCCTCTCGTACCCAATTCAATTTCAGATTATGTATAAACCTGGGGACGACTTGGATCTGGAACGAGACAAGTCTCAAACCCGTGACCTTTGGTTTAGTATATTATAGGATTTCGTAAAAAATACAACCATTTGTTCAATATAATAAGTTAGTCCCCCCTCCCATGAAAATTATGTTTAATAGACATACAGTACCATTTTATTTAAGTAGAATTTATTTTGATCTTGCTGCCACATAATAAAGATCTAGAATTTTCACCTATAACGATAGATTAATATAACTTGCTAAATTGTAACAAATAATATAATGAATGTAGTTGTGGAAAAAATATTTAAGTAAATACAATTTGTATTTTCATGTTATATGAAGAATTAAAAATTATTAAATTAAGTTGGATTTTGTTTACTATGTTTTCAATTTCTAGTTTTTTGGAAGGATTTTTTTTTTTTTTTTTTTAACGTGCCTCTTAAAATGTTTAAATTTTTAGTCCGCAGAATTAATTTTTTTAAAATTTAGTCAATTTTATATTATCTTCTGATATAAGTAATTCGGTTTTATCCATCGATGTTGTGGGGAATCCGTATTGTTTATTGAAGTAGATCGTAATTTTGTTTTGTAAGTTGAAGGTACCTCAACATTACCCATTAAATCTGAATTGATTTCTACATCTACCTCATTACTCGAATAATTTTTTACTGATAATAATTCCAACATCGTTTAAATTTCTATCTCTATACTTTCCCACTTTCACTTTTTCCGGAAGAATTAATAATTTTGCAATTTTCGCAGTCTGGTAAGTATCATCCGGTAAACAATCAAATTGTTTATGTGTATCCATAATGTAGTCCATAAATACTGTCAACTGCTTAATATCATGCTCAGACATATTAAAAAGCTGACACATAGCAACTAAATGTTTCCGTAATCTCATCCATGTTACTGCGTTTGGTTGTTTAACACCTACACTTTTAACATGTTCATTTAATGCTTTATCTCTAATAATTTGGTCTGAATTATTCTTTATTGCGGAAAAAATAAATATTTTTTTTGTTAACGAAATGTTCTTGTAATTTTAACAATAATTCAGAATGGGTCTATACATCGGGGCTAAACAGAACATGAACACCCCGTCCCCTTTATCTTTTAAAAACAATTCGTTTTTCTTTTTTATTAATACTTTTTCTGTTAGTAAAATCAATTCACAAAATTTGCTCGATTAAGAATCCGATAAAACGCTTACAATTTTTGATCTCAAAAAGGAAATATTCAATTTACTGTCTGCATTTATATAATAACTTTTCAATAAACTAATTTACACAAAACACGGTGAATTTTATACAAATAATCTATTAATAGCTATTCTTTTAAACATTTTTATTAGAATTCAACATATTAGATTTTGTAACCAATATAATTTATAAATGAAATTCTTATAAAATAGAAAACGACCTATTCCTTTTATTTTATATATTCCATTTAACCAAGAGCTATTATAATACGCGATTATTTTTTTATTTACTTTTGATTTATTTATTTTAATTTTGTTGGTCCAGCTTTCGTCATTGGCGTTGTCTGTCCTTTATAATACACATACCATCTGCCCTAGAAACTTTTACGTATGATGATTGCGCTAGTTAAAAGAGATGACAAAAAAAAATGTAAAGGACGCGCAAGAAAGCAATATTGGATTATATCGCTTACTAATAATAATGATAAATGTAAATAAAAAGTGCATAAGTTTGGAAGACTCGGTGAAAATATTGTAAATTTTAAATAATTCATTTGATCGAGATTAACTTGAAATGTTCAAATATATTTGCTTTCCTTATGCGGATTCTGTACTATTTTCTTAAAATAAAAATATTAATGTTAGAAAAATGAAAGAGGACATTTATTTACAAAAAATTTAAAGCGTTCAATTTTTTCTTTAACTATAATTTGCTTAACAAAAATTATAAAGTATAATGTATGAAAAAGAAATCCCAATATTTTTAGAAAAATATAGCATCTCGAAAGGATATCCAAATAAAAATAGAATACTATAAAATACTATGAGAGAAATTTAATTTTTTTAAATCTAATTACAATGATAGTCGGATGGGCATTACAAATAAAAATAAATTCATAAATGAAATGTTCTAGAGCCATACAAATTTCACAAGTTAATTCCTAATTGAAAACTTATTCATCTGTGATAAGAAAAAAATATGCACCGAAGTATATTAGGCGGATGTCTAAAGACTCAGCCTTAAAGGGGGTTCTAGCTAGGAAGTCAAGTAGTACAAATTAGAACGAAATAAAATATAGAGAAGGAAGATTATCGCGTGACAATGTAATCTTGTAATTAAAAATAAAAAAAATTATAATGAGAAAAAAATACAGCTAGCACTTTTCTATTTTATTTTTGAAACTATTTGTTTATTTTTCAAAATTAAGCTATATTCACAATAAACAAAAAAATATAAAAGTGAAGTTGTTATTTGCACCAAAAAAAGGGAGATCCTAACTTAGTTAAATTCCTAAAGGCTCTAGATCTGTAAGTCCGACTCTGATTGTGATATACAATATTTTAACTTTTATTTCAACTACATATACAGAAATTTAAAAATTCGAATAGAAACTGTCGTAAAAATGCAAACTTTATAAAATTTCGACCTTAAGAATACTTTTAGTTCAACATTAAATATAATATAATATAGTATTCTAATAGAAATATAATTTAACATTTAAAATTTTTATATATAAAAATAAAAATAAAGATTTTATGCACTAGCTAATGTCAGGCTAATCATTCTTTTTGGTGTTTTCAGTTTGTAATTAAAAGATAAAATACATCTGTAAAATTAAAAACCGCTGTACAGACCGCTGGAAACAATCGAAATAACCACTTAGATTTATATGAACGTGGATGTGTTAATCGTCGATGTTACGTTGCCAGTTGTTACGGACGTCGTTTCCACCGCTAAGTGTACACGTAATGGGTATACATATGCACTAAAACGACCGCTTTGCACTGCCTTGTACTATAATATATATTTTTTTACATTTGGTGTGTAATATGACTTCCAAACAAAATGTTGTATTTAGACCCCTGGTGAGCAGTTATCCATGATACAGATGAAAATACATGGGATACCAACATGACGTCTATTTGCGGATGTCACAGTGGTGCTGGACGTCATTATGGTTGAATTTGCTAAATGTATGGACGCCATAATGATAGTTATCTGTATATATATATATATATATATATATATATATATATATATATATATATATATATTATCGCGTGCTCAAACTTTGTAGCTCTTGATGACGACTTCTCCACACTTTTCGAAATCACGACTTAACGAGACGAACAAAATTATGTACAAATTATTCAAACTAAAATCTAGATATTTCACGACGGTTCGGACTGCGTGTTCTCTCCAATTATCTCAAATAAAATATGATTCTTAATAGAAATAATGTTATATATATATATACTGATAAAATTTACGACACATGATTTCTCGATGATTAGTATGCGATTTGCACTATGATTATACTATCGGAACATAAAAACAAAATATACACGACAAACAAGAAAATAATAAATATACATAAAAATTTCTTCCACTCGTAATAATGATTACGGCGACGGACAAAAGTTTATTTTTAAAGTTAATCAGAGTCCGTCGATCACGCGATCGCTTCGAACGGTAACTCTTTTAGAGCAAAACGGATACTAAACGGATCTAAACAGAAATACTCGCTAAAACCCGGGTAGTCGATCAGCTGTCGGTACTGTCCGACCAGTCGTACCGATACATCATTCTTATCAAACGCGTAATTTTAGCAAAATTACGTCGCTTTAGTCAGACAGTACTAGCCTTTGCTAATTTTACGTTATTTTAATTGTGTTGGTGCGGCATCGGAATTAGATTCCAATTTCCCAACTGTTCGAACCATTTAATCAGCTACTTTACTTTACCCGGTTCGAACATTACTCGAGAAATATATATACGAAATACTATGCTGTGTGTTGATCTATAAGAAATAAAATAAAAATATAAAATTTAATCCATGTTTTTCATTTCCCACAGCATAGTAGAACCAGAATTCCAATCACAAAATCATTATTTTATTTACGTTACTCGGGCCACATTATGCAAGGAGACAAATATGAGCTACTGCAACTAATATTACAAGGAAAAGCAAATGGAAATATATAGAGATGTAGATTAAACAATTTTGTATAAATAAGAAGGACTCGAAGTACGAGATGTATCCCAAAATTTTACTTTTCATATTATATATATTCAAATTAGGAGCATGAAATAACAGATATTGTGCCGAGTTGCAGTGTAAGATTATGGATTGTAACAATCATGTACATATAGTTCATCAATCAACGAGTATGAAATTATTGGTAATGAGTTGGTTCCGCTGACAATTTTCGTATGTATGGAATTTTTCAAAACATTTATTGACAAGTTGTTTTATACAGAAAAATCACTGTATCATCAAATTTAACAGCGATATCACGGAAAACCTTGGCAGAGTTAATACCAAAAGAATGCGAGCGGTGCTTATGCGTTTTTTATTCCGTAATGAAACGTATGACGGTAGACACAGCAACGTATCATAAGAATTCGAAGAGTTTGAGGAAGCCTTAAAAGGCAAGTAATTGACCTTTTTTTCTGCGGTATTATCTGGATACATGACAAAGTAAAGTCGCACTTAGTGACTAGCTTTGGACGTAGAAATCATGTGTTTTCGTTTGCGACGTATTGTTCGAACTTACCCTTTCCGATTACACCTTATTTTTAACATTAAAGACTATGTAGGTGATTACGCAATAACGCAGAGGTCAAACAGTTTACAAATACAAAATGAGTATCTCTAAATACGGATTTTTTTTTCTACCTAATGTATGCGAATATATTATTATTTTTATATATAACAGGCATTCCCATTCCTTTCCGCATAATTCGAAAATGCAAAGTATTTTAAGATTTTAGGATTTATTATTCTTTTGCTGTTTTAAGAAATTAGTTATTAATTACAACAGAATTTCCATCCTGTCAAAATGTTTTGTTAGAAACATAAATCATTGTTTTAATGTTCCGAAGGGGAGTTGATAGGATTCTTTAAACCACTATTATAAAAAAATTTCTTCATTAAAAAAAAAAAAAAATAACACCATTATTGAATTTTACAAAAAATAAATATTTTAAAAGTTAAGAAAAGTGAATATAAAGTTTTATTTAACTATTGATTGAACTTTTTTTTTCTTCTTTCTACTAAACTAAAAAACTGATTTAGAGTTTTTTTAAATAAATTAAAAAATTACTGACTAAACGACAACAAGGGGAAAAATAAATGTATTCTGCCATTATTTAACTTATCAGAACAATTATATTTGATATAAATATGTATAGCACTTTTTAATTTTAAAAATGTATTATATTTGTTTCCTTATTGTAACGTCTTTTTAAAAATTAGTTTTTTATTCGAGAGTAATTTCTTATTGTCCGTAGTTTCAGTTTATTCCACTATTCTGGTAATGTTTAATTTTAATTTAAAATATGAAAAACTTAAATTTTATTAAATTCAACAGGTAACCTTATTGACATCAGAACAGAAAACGAATAAATTCATCATTTTTGTACATAATACCATAAGTATGTTAAACAATTTTTTTTTGATGTCGTATAGTCCCGATATATTATAACTATAGGTAATTGTGGTTTGATTCTCGATATTTATCAATTTTTAAATTCTTAAATTTCAACTGAATGTCGCATATTTCACATATTACAGAATTATCAGATTCACACATTTATTAACGGCAGTTTGTTTGTCATAACTATTCCTAATTTATATTCATAAAAAATTGTATTTTAATTATCTCGCAATCTTTTATTATTGTTAAATCGAATATAATTTCTTCAGAAAGATTAATCATTTTTTAAGTAATAATTTACATAATGACATATGCAAATAGACGAAGCAGTTGAAACAGTTGATTATAAATAGCATACACAGTGACAAAGAAAGAAAAAAAAAAGAAATTGTTTAACATTCCAAATACGCCAGTTTCTCATTCTATTTGTTTTCTGGTATATTGTTCATTAACTTATATTATTCACCGATTTATTTTTAGTTCATGCTTTAAATTTTTTTCTAAGGTCAGATGTAGTTAGATCTCAATAACACTATAATTAAATTATAATAATATAGTTACTTAATAAAATACTCTTCGAACTATAATTTTAAAAGATGTAAAAAATATACACTAACCATTATTATAAATGTGCCCCCTTCATTTATCAGTGCAGTAACACAAGCAAAAGCGACAGTTATCGAAGAGGCGATAATGAACATATCTAGCGTTACTATGTACAAAATATTGTTTCTTGAAATAAACTCTGGTTGGCCCCATAACGTGAATATCGCAAATAATGTTTTAAAACCAAAATACAATCCGACTAGCTAAAATTTTAAATAACATAATACTATTACAATCAAAATATAAAGTTTGAATAAATTATTTCAAAAAAAGTTATTAGAGATTGCGTAAGTAAGTTTAATTTTCACAATTAATGTTTAGTAATAGTTTGAAAGAAGTAAAAACTATTAAAAATTAATGTCTTTTTACATTTCGTATTTTTCTGCATTAAAGATCTGCAATACGTAATTGTTTTGTAAAAAAAATTTGAAGAGCTTAAATTAAAAATTATTAAACTTTGTTTCTTAAAAATTATATACCAAAAAAATATTACAAAATTTTATATCTCTTATATTAATAGTATTCTAATGAGAAGTAAATGAACTATAATGAAAAACTAAAAGTCCTGGCAGAAATTTAACATTTTATTTCATATATTATTTATAAATATTCTTAAAGTAATTACGAAATTTACTTTAAACAAAAGAACATGTAAAATGAAGAAATAAATTATTTCCTTTTATACTTTTAAAGCTAAAATTTTGGAATAAAGCGAAAAATTAAAATAAACTACAGTAAATTTAGTGTGTAAACAGTGCCTTTAAAATATACGTAAATATACTTCGCATATTTGTTGACGTTTGTTTCATATTTGAATATAATTTATGTTTGATTTAGTGATTTTGTGTTTATTAATACATAATTTATACTAACGTAAAATCCGATTGTTGTTAATATAGATAAATTTGATAGTAAACGATTTTCACACATTTTCAACTCGTTTAAGACTCACAAAACGCATAACGGCAAAATAAAAAATAATTATTTTTGGGGTTTGTTTTGATATCTATGGTGTGACCAGTTTTGTTTAAAATTGAGAAAGCTAATTGAAATGACGAACCTTTCGAGAACACATATGTGCAAGTACAAAAGTACTCAAAAGGCATCGAAAAGTGCTTAAAAAGAATCGATATGAGTGTGTTAATATTCATTATTTTGAATATAAAAATTTATAAAAAAATTATAATTATATCATTTTTTAAATAGAAAATACACAATAAATTTTTTTCTTTATTTTTTAATAATAATAAATCTTTTTTTTTTCTGTTTATTTATACTTTATGCACCATAAAATTTTTAATTTATTTAAAATTGAACTTTCTTCTAGATTTTTAATTTAAGGCCGGTCCAAATTGAGCGTGCGATTTGAAGACTACATCATTGCAGCGGCTCATTAAACCCGGCCCCTCTTAATTTTTATTTTTTTGATTAATTAATTTTTTTCTTTCTTAATCGATTGTTCGTAATTTATTCTTCACTGTTCGACCATTAAAATTATTTGTTTGTTCGTTGTTTATTTATTATTTATTAAACAATTATTTGTCTTTATAGGTTAGCCTCCCTTACTACAAATTTTCACTTTTTACCTCCTTAATTAGTGGATTTTAACGAATTATTAATTGTTCGTTCATTATTAGCAAATTGTTGGATTATAAATATTTTTCATTTATTAATTATTTAATATTTTTCATTAATTAAAGTGCGGACTCCTCCTCCCTTTATTTGCGTATGCACCCATTGCCTGTATATCATCGCCAATTTTTAAATGATAAGCGCAGGTTTATTGATGATATCATTATGTAAATTTATATTTGAAAATGCATGTCATTAATTTCATCTAAAAAGTTATTATTCTTCTGAGATAATTACAAATTCCGCGAGGAGTTTTATTACACCCCTACAATTACTAAAATATCTATTTTTAGTAAGTTAGAAATAAAAAAAATTCAGATTTTATAACAAAACAAAAACTTTTCAGCATTTTTAC
Source organism: Icerya purchasi (assembly GCA_039619475.1). Lineage (NCBI taxonomy): Eukaryota > Metazoa > Arthropoda > Insecta > Hemiptera > Monophlebidae > Icerya > Icerya purchasi. The sequence continues at coordinate 352,245,988 of CM077115.1, forward strand.
AATAAATGATAAATATAGCTTTATCAAATCATACAGAACGATATTCTGCTTTACAAATATGATATCAAAATAAAAACGAAATTTAATATGATTAATAAAAAGTTATATACCTGAAAAGTTATACCTGAATGAGACTTTCATTTACTGTAAAATAGCTTATTACTTTTTTTACTTAAAAAAATCATTTCTAACATTTATGTTCGTTATTTATTTTTAATTAAAAAAATAATTTTTTATGGTCAGACCATGTCCAGTTGTTACTTTTAGCTGCGAAAATTAAATCATATTTATTATATACTTCAACAACTAAATAAAATCTTACAAATAAACTTACAGTCTCTATTAGTGAAGTGCTTTGCATTTTGACTACCTGTACCGACAAGAATTTGAAGAACAATTTCAATCAACTCAACAACACCGTCTCTACTGTCTGCAGGCATTTTTTTTATCTTTTAGTAAAATTTAGTGTTGAGCTAACAAAATGCAATTATACATCAATTTTAATTTTTTTTTCAATTTTCAGGAATGGAAGTTTTTGAAAGTCATAATGCTATTAGTTCCTGGGTTGATGGCAATATTTTCAGGAGACTCCAGTACTACTGTAATGTTAAACAACTGCTTACAGAGACATTCTTTGGTTTTTATATTTTAGCGGTGCAAATCATCTACAACGGCATTTGATCATCTGTTAAGCTTTTAGTTTTCCTAGAGTCCATGATGCGTTGTTTAGTTTATTTTTGAGTTCATTAGTTTCAACTAATCAGATATTTGTAAATAAAAATTTTGCAAAACGTATTTCATATGTTTTAATGGTAAAAATTTATTAATCATGTAAAAATTTTCAGTTACTATATTTTAACTTTGATATTCGAATCAATAAATTAATTTAAAAAAATTACCTTATACAACTCAGTGTTACTAAAACATGTTTTGTTTATTAATACTAAAATAATTTCAAACGTTAATAGAATCTTTTTCGTCACTTCCTGTTCTTTCAATTCCTTTTTATAGTGCGCCTGTATCGAAATTTTGCAACATTGAAATCACTTCACCCACTTTTGCAATCAAATATTCCTTTTCACTACCTAAAAATCATTAAATAATCAATTATCAATAATTAATAATAAAAAAAAAAGAAAAAAAAAGTGAAATATCTGCACTAAAGTTTTGAGTGCATAATGATGGGACTAAACCTTTCTCTTCGGCATAATCTCTTGCTTCTTCGTCACTCAACGATACCGACATCGTACAACAAACAAATCATCTTCCAGACAGTCTGAATGTCTATGATCTTCGGGAACAATTTAATAATCACCTGTCATCCCATCGGTTTCTTTAAAGTAGTGTCGTACTCAGATTGTTAATAGAAGTCAGCTCTTTCATCGCGACTTCACAGTAAATTTTCTACAACGCGCTTAATAAATCTCTCATATGTTCAACCTAATCGTCATCTAAGCCGTTTACATTGAAACAGAGATGAAGCTTGATCACTGGTTTACTTACTTCCACCTGGTAAACAAATGACTAGCGGCATAGATCAGAGAAACAGTCGCTAATTCTCCCAGAATTAAAAGAGGTTGGTTCAGCAGAATCGTGATCCAGACTTGAGACTCCGGAACGACTGTCGACTTTTAACTCATTTATAACAGATACTCGGTGAATTGAATGACATTGCCGCAGGCGATTATTTCCGATTAGAATTTGTAGGACAATGATGTTGATGTCATGCAAGGGCGTCGCCAGCCGATGGGCCAGCGGGGGCAAAATAAGTTGCCAGCCGCCGGGGGGGGGGGGGCAAGATGATAGAAAAAGGATATGAGTTATAGAAAAAATAAAATTTATAAATTGTAAAGGCTCAATATTTTATTAAACAAGAATAAAATCTTAATTAAAACATAATTTTCGTGGGTTTCTGACAAATTATTCATGATTACGCGCCTATGAACACTCATTATGGCCAGTTGATTAAAAAGTTTCAAGGCTCCAGGGGGGGGAGCAGCTGGCGACGCCCATGGTACCTACGCTATCAAATGGATGCATGGATCTTTTATTGGAATTTGTAGAGTATTATTGGTGTGTATAAATATTACTGATTGTTTATTATATTAAATAGAGCATTTTTCTGGTGAAAATTATGGACAGTAGAGGTACCTTTCCTCTACCCTCCATAGTGAAAATGAGTAATAAGTTATTCACGGTGACGTATAAACAATTAAGGCTGTATTACAACGCTATTCATAAGCGCATGTGCAATAGAAAGAGGAGGGGTCCGCACTTTAATTAATGAAAAATATTAAATAATTAATAAATGTGAAATATTTATAATCCAATAATTGCTAATAATGAATGAACAATCAATAATTCGGTAAAATCCATTAATTATGAGGGTAAAAAGTAAAAAACCATAGTAAGGGGGACTAACCTAAAGACAAATAATTGTTTAATAGATAATAAATAAACAATGAACAAACAAATAATTTTAATGGTCGAATAATGAAGAACAAACGATGAACAATTGATTAAGAAAGAAAAAAATTAATTAATCGAAAAAAAAAAAATTGAGAGGGACCAGGTTCACTGAGCTTATCGCAGCACGGTACATGCGGTAATCCTTCATAGAAAAAAGCAACTAAAACGCTGGAAGTGTGGAGCCAAAGTTTAACCTACGTCATCGTTGTATAATACAATAGTAAAATTGCTAAAATACATCGACTATTTATAAAAATTATCGACTTCTTTGAATTTTTAATGCTGTCTTCAGAAATTGGAACAATTCTCAGATGCCATTTAGCCCTATTATTGGTTTTTGCTGTTCTGCTCTTTTAATGAATTTTACGCATTTATTTGTACAAAATTTGTAATTGCTGAACATAAAAGAAATCATAATAATTCATGAAGTGATGAAATGCGTGTTTAGAACACTTTGTGTATATAGTACTTTTAAATTTTTATTACAGAATAATGTAATGGTGGAAAAGAAAGTAAAAGTAATAAACATGGTCAGTGGATGAATTACGAAAAATATAATTTTTCTTTTTCTTATTGTCAGATATACAATAAAGTTTCAATAAGAAAATGGAATATGGTTTCATTCTCAACAAATAGCAATCTTCCCATCAATATATCACATACCGGGAGAAAAAATATTTTTCTTGAAAATTTAAATTTTAGGCGTCTGGAGGGTATACATATAAAGCTGTAAGCTCGGCTATAGTTTTCTTATAAAGCAGGCCTTTATCCATATATTTGAAATATGTTTTGGTTTCTCTAACTTTTTTATTTGAACTTTTACTTATAGGAACGTCATTTTTATTTTTGTTGTTTTTGCCCAAAAAGAATGGTTTAAATTATTTTTTAGCTATAACTTATTGGTTTTATGAAAGAACTTTTGCGCTTTGTTTTATATTTTGAATTTCACTTTTAAGGGGTTATCAGGTGATCCGTTATTAATTTTTAAATAATTTTTGAGGTCGTTTCAAATTCCATGTATATTGTTGGTGGTTTTTTATGTTTTATGCTTTAAAATTATAGATTGTCTTAAAGAAAATTTTAATTGTAATTTTTGATCCAATTTTGAAGTTTATAAGTCAAACCGTTGTGAGGTATTGCTTTTTATTTGATATTTTTGTTGTTTTTGAACCATCTTATTAGGATTCCAAACATTACATGTGTACAAAATTCTAAAAATTATTTAACAGTCAACCAAAATTATCCATGACAATTTTTATTATTGGTGTGTTTTTAAAATTTTATAAACTATTTAAAATTAATTCTGATTACAATCTTCAAGAGCAAATCATATTTTATTTTGATCTCATAGCTAAAATATTACTACCAAATGTAAAACTTATATCTCTAAATTAATTTTAATAATAATTTCTTTCAAATTTCTTTTACGAATATAAATAAATCTTAGCCGTATTGGGGATGTTTAATATAATATATAAAATTATAATCAAAAAAACATAAACGATAAATGGGATATATTATACTGTAAGAACTATCTTGAACATTTAAAATAATTCTTAACATTTAATAATGATATTTGTGTTATATGTAGATTAAAATCATCTAAATTTTCACCTGTCTATTTATTTTGAATATGATAAATAGGAAAAAGACACTGATCTAAAGTAAAAAATTGTGGTTTATATTTCTCTTCACGATGTCCCTGTAACAGAATGGTCATTTTTAATTCGCTGTAGAATAATTTACCAGCTGACTTTGAAGTTGTAGTTTTGGAGATTAAAATAAAAATTTTTTCCAATGAGTTGCTACTGAATTCGACCTATAACAAAGCATACACAACGAATTGAACGACTATTGCAGAAAATGAATAGAAAAAATTCCTGTAGTTCAAATACCGAACAATGAATATTTACTTCCTTTAAATTCAAATTAATTCCTGAGCGGATGAGTAAATAAAAAAACCATCTAAAATAATTGAACATTAGAAGGATGGGAAGATAATATTTAATAATAGTTTTAATCTAAATATTAATATTTGAAATTTTTTTGTACATTGTTTTAAATAATAACTATAAAACTTCATACAATGTATTGTAAGAGATTATTCCTTGAATAGAAAGTTGTTAAATCGACATTAAATACCTACTCAAATTTGTTCGATTGGTAGTCTGAACAATGATCTTGAATATTTACAATCGTTTCATTATTTTGAATCGAACCACACTTAAATTTTGGTAATTAATGCATAAGGAATGAATCCTAAAGTGAAGAAAGTAGCACACAAATTGATATAAACAAAATTACACCATTTTTTTTTTTTGTAATGGAAAATTTGTGCAGTTTGCCTAACAGATGCTTTAATAAATGTTATGAAAATGGAACTCAGAAACAAGAGAAAAGTAAATAAAATATTAAATATAATTTTTTTTTTATTTTGTAGTCTATTTTTTGATAGAACATGTTAATTACTTTCATGTATTTATTTTCCAAAACTGTACACCTTCATTAGGTATAATATGATTTTAAAGTAGCGATTTATAGCGTAAAATAAGAAATCGGCAATTAAGACTTTAATTATGTTTCATATACATGTCCCTAGACAAAGTTATAACAAGACTTGCAGATATGTTTTCTATTCTACATTTTCTTAAGTAAAATAATTGTTCAGTCCTTGAAATAATTTATAATAACGTGTAGGAATTAATTTTTATATAATGGTTAATACTTTTTTAATATAAAGTATCCATTTATTATGTACAATCATAAATTCCATATAATCAGAGGGAAAAAAAAATTTGTTTCATATATTGCCTCAAAAATTTGGTGTTATAGTGAATAATAGCGGCATACAGGTTATAGAAATGAGTATTGCTGTAAGTGGAAGAAATGCATACAACTATGGGTTAATTTTTATTCAATATTGAAACCAAAATTTGTTACTCAAGTAATAAATTATGGCGTATAATGACATAGCTAAATATGTAGTTCTAAAAGTTTTTATTGGCGAATTTAACTACCACTACTAAGTAAGTTATTAGCCAGATTCTGGTGAAATACCATCAGCCACGTTAATATTCGGTCACTGCATTGAGGAAAAAATGAATGCACCAAACAGATGAAAATAAAGATTTATTTGTAATTTTTTTAACGGAATAACAAAGAAAAACCTAAATATATATGTACAAAAAAAAAATCATAAACAGAAAATTATCACAGCTCGGGTAACAGTGAACACAAAAAGTCAAAATTAGTGTGCCACAATAATATTCGGTAAACGGCGGAGCAATGCATGAGCAACCCTGGGTTTCCCCCAACATGAAAAATGGCGTTAATGCAGCGAGGTAAGTATGTTGCCTGCATGTGAGTCATCGATGAATATGTAGTTCCAGTTACCATGGAAAAACGCAAATGCAGTTGCACAAGAAAAAAAGTGTTTAGTAAGATCAAAAATACCTCGATTGAGACTCGTGAACTCGTAATTTTTCATAAAAAGAATGGTGTACCAGGCAGTAGGATAGGTCGGTTACTAAATATGTTGTGAAACAGTGTGGATGACATTTATCGCCAGTTCAAATGGAGGTTGAATCCACTTTATTCTGCAAAAAGGGAAGCCGAAAAAAAGGGCTCATAGGTGTATAGTTTATTTGGTGACAAGTATCAGCAGATCCAAAAGTTAGTGCTCCAAAATTAGTAACAGCCTTACACAAACACTAGGAAAGTGGTTTCAGCTGAAACCATATGCAGAGCACTCAAGAATATGGGATACAATTCAAAAACTGCTGGGTGTAAATCCTTCATATTTCCCATCAATTGCAGAAAACGGTTAGAATTTGCAAAAAAGTATGTGCATGAGATCGAGGAATTCTGGCATGATGTGTTATTTACCAATGAATCAAAGTTTAATGTTTTTGGTGCTGACGGAAAACAAAAAGTATGGCATAAACAGAATATGGCATTGGAGAAGAATTTGACTGTGTCGCTTAAACCTGGGGGAGGGGGATTTCATGGTTACCAGCGTCAGGACTTTGGGTTTTATTGAAGGAACTATGACTGCTGCCTCTTATTTTGAGATTTTGAAAATCAGTTTATGTGCAAGTGCCAAGAAAGTGTGTGTATAGAACATGCTTCAGCTGTACGAGGATAATGACCTGAAATATACTGCACACAATACTCGGTTATGGCTGCTTTATAATTGCAGCTCTATCGTGCCACCCCCGCCCGTTTTCCAATTTGAACCCCTAGAGAATCTGTAGGATTTCATAAACAGGGAAACTACATGAGAAGCCAATTGTTAGCTGTACCTGACTAAAACAGCGTTTACTGGAGGAATGGAACAAAATTCTTCCAGATTACTGCAGCAACTTGATTTCCTTCATGCCATATCGGTTGAAAAGTGTGATGCAAGCGAAGGGTTGTCATACAAAGTACTGATATGCTAATTTTTTTACCTATGGCAGGAATATATGTATAATGTAAGTCTTATTTTGCCACTAACCGAATATTAATGTTGCACACCGATTTCAACTTTTTGTGTTCCTTGTTACTAGAGCTGTGATATGTTTTCGTTTGTAATTTTTTTTTCCTGCATGTTTTAGAGAAATTTTCTTTGTGTTATTTCATTTAATAAAAATTACAAATAGAGTTTTATTTCTACCTGTTTCATGCGTTCATTTGTACCACAACACCGTGACCGAATATTAATGTACCTGACTGTATATGGAACATTTAAATTTTTGTATTAGATTAACTTGGATTATTACAGCTTTCTTACTATTATAATAAAATACAATTATAAATAGACTGATTCCATTCCAGACTAAATTTGCATTTCATATTAAGTAATTTCCACATTATTGGTATTTTTTGTTTTATGTATACATATGTGACTAGTGCGAAGGTCATAAACATATTTTATTTCGACTCCATCATTAAGACGAATTTTATTTAGTATGTTTTATCAGTAAGCTTGTTCAATTAAAATATTTTTGGATATGCATAAATGTAAGATATTATTCATTAAAAAAAAAAACAAACTTATATTACTTTACATTTAGAAAATGGCAAGTCCATTAAAATTCAACAAAATAGTTCAATGTTCCTCATACCAAAATTTTAAAATTAAAAAAAAAATCGAAAAGAAAATGTAAATCAGAATAAAGGAAAACTAGTTGAAGTAAATGTACTGAATTAAAAAAAAAATTTACATGGTTTCAATTTCAATAAACCATTAATGTTCATACTAGTAGACCAAATTTTACAGAACAAACAAACAAATTTGCTGAAAAACTAAGTGTACATAATTTTTATTGTTCATCTTCATAAATACAGCAGTTTTGTGAATGCCATTGTAATGCCTCTTCAAAAAACACTGCAAAAGTAATTGGTATTCCAAACAAAGTTTTAGGAAATTGATTAGTGTTCAACCTCAATTTGTTTTGAAATGTTATGCACAAATAATTCAGTCTTAGAAAAAAGTGTTTATAAAATTTTGAGATTCCAACTTACTCCTTCCATACATTTCTTACTGAAATTAAATTATTAGTTTAATCAGTTAAAACTTATTCCATATATATTTCATAAAAAATTATATCAGAGCAATCATTCAGTAACAGTAAGTTTTTAAATGAAACATGCGCTTTATTTAATTTCAAGAATAATGATGAACCACTTATAATGACCGCATCATTAATTTCCTACAATGTTATTACAATCCATTTTCAATGCATGTAAAATGTTTAAATTTTCCTTTAATAAATTTCTGGCATAAATAATGATTTCAATAGGAATTATTTCTTATTGTACAAAATTTATTTATCTCTACCTAGTTTTCTATTTAAAAATAATATAACATTATTGAATTTAATATTTTACATTAGATATAAATTAGTTACATGTATAAAAACCATTTGTAAAATTTGTATTTGGCATAATAAAATTATGACTTTACTTTTTTATTTTATATATTTACTTTTTTTAATTAAAATATTTGTTATTGAAAACAGTTTATTAGGTATATTTTGGATTATTTTTCATTTAGTATTATTTTATTAAGTTATGTAATTTTTAATCTTACTGTTTTAAGTAATTCATAATATATTTAATTGAAATCAGTGCTTTTAAAAAATTTACACAGCATTGGGTAATTTATGTTGAAAATCATCCAGTAATACAGATACATATATAATTTTCTTCAAAAATTTCCATTCAATTTCTATTTCTATTTAATAGATAGTTTTTCTAAATAATTCTACATAAAATAAAATCTCGCATTATAATTTCATTACACAATAAACAATATATTTGTCAAATTTGTTCTATACATTACTGTTAATCATTTAAAATTTTTTTATTTTTACAATTTTTTACAGTATACAGAAATCCATACACATATTTTTCATGGATTAATATTTTGCCATCACTTTTTGTTTTTTAAAAACAAAATCAATTTAAAACATATTTATTAGACTAACAATTTTATTGCATCTAATAATTGTTAAATAAATTAAATTATATATATATATATATACACACACATATATAAAAATAATTAGTAACTATAAAATATTAATTAATAATTGTAAAAATAATACTTTTTATTATATTTTAAGTATTTTTTTAATATTTAACACTAATTTTAATGAAAAAAAGTGTAATTCACTATTAAAAGGCTATAAAATTTAAGAATTTCATCAAATAATGACGTAGGTTAACTGTCTTTAATTTCGGCTCCACACTTCCAGCGTTTTAGACGATTGTTTCATAGAACCACTAAAAGGCTAGATCTGAATCGCAATGCTAAAATGAACCATTTGCAACGCGACACGACATACCACTTTTTTGCTTCTTTCCATATCCGCGCCAGTAGAATGCGCTAGTAGATGTTAGCTATACGCCGGTGTCTTAAAACTGTTAACAACTAACATTTGGCGGGTTTTACTGTGAGTGATTTCGGTATGTAGTTTTTTTTTTTTTTTTTTTTTTTTTTTATTTGCTTTTGTATTAATTTTATTTTGTAAAGTAATATGTCGTCATCAAATAAACCTTTGGAAAACACGAGTGCTGCAGGTTCGCAGTTACATAGTCCCATTGTTACGGAACGTACTGGAGCACAAGTGTAGGTTTAAATAATATCTTTTTAATATAATGTAGAAAGTATATAGAATTGTATAATTCTGTGGTTACACATATAAAGGCATTTGTTACAATTCGCTATAGCTAAAAAATTTGGATAATTATCCGGGATAATTTTAAAATAAGTTAAAATCACAACTTATGCAATAAGTAGTTGTTTTATAATTGTGTTGTATGCTAGTGTTCTTTATAAAATTTGTTACATTTCCACTCAGTTTATTTTATTTAAAAATATATAAATACCAATAGAAAATTTTAATTCTAGTGCAGATGTTTAATAATAGGTTTATTAACATAATTTACTGCTTAAGATATTAAATTAACGAAAAATGCATAAATTAATTTAAATAGATTTAAAATTTCGTAATTATAAGAAATAATATTTTGATAAAAATTACGAAGTAATGATTATTCGGCATGGAATAGCAAACTTTCGTAAAATGCATTTTTTATTTATAATTTGAATGTTTTTTATTTTGAATTGTGTGAAATTTTGATAACATGAAAACTACTTATTATTTTACTAGTATTCTTGAAGAAAAGTCGTTCATGTGCGCAGTTTGTTTGAAAACATTTAAGCGAAAAAGAGGTGTAAAAGATCACATAATTTGTAAGAAACATATTCTTCATGTACCAAATAAGGCAATACCGGAAAACTTGGGAGTAAGTTTTGCTTCAGGATAAAATCTATACTTACATATTTATATTATAATTAATGGATATGTAAATTTTAGTAATGACTAATGTGAAATAACTAACAGTTGAAAATTATAATGCAGCGAATTCCTACAATAATCATTATTTGAAAGTTGTGCAATAAAATGAAGTTTCCGAATAACTACTTATTAAAAGAATCCATTAAAATTTTCGCATTGTCTCTTCCGAGTGAACAAATGATTGTTTTGATTATTACGAAAAAAAAAAAAAACAAAAAACACATGAATGCATGATTTATTTAAAAGCAGAATTTATGCTTAATATCCGAAAGTTGTGTTTAGAAAATGTTAAAGACACATTGTATGCTCTTAAACTTTTAAGAAGTACTTCATGCTGCAGTAGTAAACATTTTGTATTCTACATGTACCATTGAAGTTTTAAATTGTAATAACTGTAAATGAAAAAGTATTACGAACAATTTAAAAAGTTAAACGGTTATATTTATTTCAAATTTTTAAAAAAATATTTCACAAAATAAAGTTAAAATATTAAGAACACTGTGTAATTTCTCATATTTTTATCGAAAAATTATGTTTTAGCAATAACCGTATTTAGACACATTTTTATAGATTGCTTTACCAAAAAACTGGAAATATGGAGGTTATAAACTCGGTGTTAATGATTCATCACTTACATTCTTAGTTTACAATGTACATACGAAGGAAGACGCTGTAATGTGGTTGAAATTGTATATGGAAGAAAATAAATCCAAATTTGTTTCTGTGTCCGGTCGGTCTTTGAAAACTGGAAAACAAGTTAGCATACTTTTTTACGGAATTTATTTTATTCGAGTTATAGTAATTATTAGTTATTATCATTGTTCTTCTTCTGTTATTTGTTAACTGTTTAGTTGAGATATCTATGTGAACATTGGAGAGATGGAAACAGAAAACATAAGAACAAGATTAAAGGCACTGGGTGTAAATGCGCTATTACTTTTAGTTTATCACGGTAAATATTTATTAATCTAAACCGTACGGACACATTAATATAGCAGAAATGTACATTTGAAATACAAATGTTTACAAGATTATAATAATAACACAGAAAAAAAAAATTGAATATACATTTATTTTAGTGTAATATTGGTTTAGGTGTTGGTATGCGCAATGAATAAATTCAATTTAATCCGTAATAGGCTTATTAAAGTATGAATTTATCAATTCAAGCTAAGATTATTTTTTCGTATAAGTACAATTTCATTAATTTTTCGTTGCAGTTTATTGAAAAAATTTGTTCCCGGTTTCTAGTTCTATAATTTTATAATCAATTATTAAACAGTTTAATGTTGAAAATTGTGGAGTATACCAAATTTTAAATAATTACGATAGTTTTTAAAATGAGGAAGTTAGAAGCATAAAAAAATAAACATTTATTTACTAAAGTGTAATATCTGACATTGAGAACTTTACCAAAAATTAGTGAATAATTTTTAGCGATTTTTGCGACTTGGTGAATCTTTTTTAATTTAGTATTTGCTTTCGTCTTTGTCTCCTCCTCTATGCCCGATGTGTCAATGGACCCATTTACTGACCGATTACCGCGTGTATTTTTCAGTTCATCAACCTCTAGCTAGCAACTGGTTCCCATTTACTTACACACTTACTCTTTCAATATGTTTAATTTTATTTAACCTTTTTTATTTATTTATTTATTTTTTATTACATATATTTTAATTTATTGTACACATTACGCCTGTCAACTCTGCAGTTGGAAAAAGATATTAACGGTTTTTTTCTTTTTTGGTACTTCTGTATTGATATATGTAATTTAATGACTATAATTTCAATCAATTTTTATTTCTATAGAGATATGGCAAAAGTTAAAATATCAAATTTGCTTCATAACCATTCACTAACGTCTGCTGCAGTTACATCATTCCACAAACCTACAGAAAATGTGAAACAGATTTTTTTAGAAATGTTTAACAATGGTGCGGGTCCGTCAGAGGCTTTGAAGCAATACAAGAATTACATAAAAAATCAAAATTTAAGTGACGTTGAATATTTAGAATTCAGCGCAAATAAATCTAAAATGCCGAGTTATAATTGGATACACTATGTATATCGAACTCAGTTCAAAGAGAAGTATGGCTCAACCAAAAGTGACAAATTTATAGAGGAATTGAAGGAATATATTGACCGCTCAAATAAGGAAACTTCTGACCCGATTTGTAAGTATAAGAAAATTGAATGTAATTTTGTTGTTGCAGTAATGACCTTCTTCATTTTTTATCTTTGTTATCTTATTTCGCTTTTTTTATTACTTTTTGTGATTTCATTATCCATTTTTAATTATTGTTTTATAATTTCATTTTCTACTTTAGTCATTATTACTTTTTTTATTAATTTTTGTTTTACCATTTTTTATCTTTGTTATTTTGCTTTTTTCGCCATTTTTTTTATTGCTTTTTGTTGCCTTTTTCTACTATTTTTTAAGTTGCTATCATTACTATATATTCCCTTTTTTGTTACCTGTTTTTTATGTTTTTAGGATTATAGTACACATGTAATGTATGCCTAGCATATGACATATCATGCTTAACGGACCTTGTTTTCATTTTATTGTAAATTTGTATAAACATAATTGGTCGTACATTTTTAATTTTTTTTGTCTTTTTGGTTACTTAATTTCACATTTATTGCGTTTTTTAGGAGTTTATTTGAATTGTTCATCTGTATCGAGAAAAGGTCATGTTTTATACTATGCAAGAATTTAACTGCAGCTGCGGCATTGGGTACATTCATTTTTCAATGTCAAGGATTTGTAAGATGAAGAAGTTTTCATAAAATTCCATTCGGTTATTTTAAAATTTTCAATTCCACATGCAAGCTACAGACGACATTAACTGAGAAATACTAGAAATTAAATCCCCTTCACTTATATTTAGATTTTTAGTTTTTATCGATTACGTTATCCCATATTTATCACAATATTCAATTTGTATGTTACTCAATATACTATTTAACTGACGTACAGTATAAGATAAATTGTACGTAATACAGAACCGCATATTCAGAAGAAAGAAAATTTTGTTATGAACATGGTTCTAATTTATCAGGAGTGTTTCATTATGTTAACCATTATTTGTTGTTATTTATTTATATTTAGCGAAAAATAAATAAATTTTAGATCATGTAATTCTTGTGTAAGTGTTTATATTAACCTATCCACGATTTATATTTTATTTTCGAACGATTTTAATTCCGATTGAGAATAAATAAATGTAATGCTGTGCTTAGTAATTTATAATTCTTTAGCAATGATCATAATTCAAATACCTCAACTCCCCAGTGCTTTTCAACAGTTCGTTTTTATCTTGTGCTATATTAAAAAAAAATTTAATGTAATCAAGGATAAAGAAGTGTAACCTATCATTGAAATTATTCTGCATTCTTTAGTAATGGAAGTAGAAATTTATGTAGAATTACTCAGCTATTTAAAGTTTAAGTGTTTTATATCTAATTTCAGTAACATTCACAAATATATTGAAAGTTCCACATTTACGAATAATAAATAACGAACCTAATGGTTTAATCCTTGCCGTATAAATAAAATTCAGTAGAACAGGAAAAATAATTAATTTAAACAGAAAAGGGAAAAATTCGAATAGTTACTTTATGTTATACATTTCATAATTCAGGTGTTATTGTAATTTCTATAATAAAATTAAAACTACAGGGTGCGGCAGCATAACATCCTTTTTTAAAATGCGCCACTTTTTTTCTACTAAATTTTGTTAAAGAGAAATGATAACAGAAAATCGAAATAAAACTGCAAGAGAAGAAGCATACATATTGCCCCAATGGGGGATCTAAAGTATGTTATCTCGATTTTCTATTATTATTTCTTTAAAAAATTTAGTAGAAAAAAAGTAGCGCATTTTAAAAAAGGAAGTTATGCTGTCACACCCTGTGTATGTAGAATTTTGTTGCAACATGTTTGTGTTGTATTAACAAAACTTCCGAATGATTTTAGGAAACCGTCGAGAAATAATCCATGTATATATGTACTAAAAGAGAGTATGAATTATATCTCAATACGTATCTAGATTTACAAATAAATCTGGTAAGTCTGTTGTTCCTTAGCATAATATATAAGTTTAAGGTATATAGTAGCAGTGATCATAATAATAATAATAGTAGTAAATGATTAAACGGTATTAGACGTCTCAGTAGCTAAGCGTTTTGACGTGAAATTTTGCATAAAGAGTGATCGCTTAGACAATCGTCCAACTATGAAAAATTATTTAATATAAATAGTTGTGTCCTTAAAAGCACATGCTTTCTGGCCGTCCAGTCAAATTCACGGTCTATCTGCTGTCAATTGTTGGAATCTGATTAAATTTGTTGTGTTCCTATGTAAAAAGGAATAAAAAAACTCGTTTGAGAGAATTAATTTTTTTATTCACATCGAGAAAACGTATGTCAGAATAGAGTATTATATTAATCAGCATTCCAGAAAGTTTGAATTTCAGTGTACAAATACGTTGTAAAATGTATGATGTATCCCATACTTGTACTACATAATTATATTAATTGCATCCGAAAGCACAACTATGAATGTTGTAGTATTGTAATCAATATAAAAATAAAGTTTTGTAGTTCAACTTTAATTTGAAGACTTTATCCCAGTTCGGATGTTACGCAACATTATGCATTGAGCGAAAGATTATATTTACAAAATAGAGTTATAAAAGCGATTAATAATGAAAATTCGAGAAATTATCTTCTGTATGCAGTATGTAATGGTTTTCAAATTATGGTTCCAACATCATAGGGGTTTGAATATTAAAAAAGAAGTTCTCGATAATTAAATGCATAGTTAAAACATTACAATTATTCAATATACCCATATGGCTAAGAATTTTTTTAAGAGGCACTTTGTAATAATAATAACGATGAACGGAAATAACGGTAATAAATGAAATAAAGAATTAAAGGGAAATAAATTTTCGAAGGAATCTTACGGTAATACAACAAATTATTCAACTAATAATAATCTCAGAAACCATAATTACACTCTTGAACGTAGAAAAAATTTTGTCTATTAATTTCTGCACTTATTTTATATGGTACATGAAAAAATACGATATGAACTGAGACACATACAGGATTTTTGAAATAATTAAGGTGCTTTAAAAAACATTTTATGGTAAACGATCTTAACAATTTTTACGATTACATTCAGTTAAAAGTTGTGTCTATTTAACCATTAGCATTAAATACATATTCAAATATGCAAGTATAAGAACAGAATGGTGCAAATGTAAGTTGATGTACAATTATGATAAAAAAGACATGTTTTTTTATAAAAGGAATAAACAAGTAAATAAAAATTAGCGAAGCATTAACGATTTTAATGGGGGAGGGGGGTATGTCCCCTATTTCTTCCCGCAGATCTGCCACTATATATATGTGTATATATGAGGGATGTTGTGGTCGGAAATTGTAACTTTTAGGATGTTTGCCGGCCTTATTATAGGCGTGACAGTTTCAGTATTTAAAATTTCAATTTCGCAACTTACTGAGCTA
Organism: Icerya purchasi; assembly: GCA_039619475.1. NCBI lineage: Eukaryota > Metazoa > Arthropoda > Insecta > Hemiptera > Monophlebidae > Icerya > Icerya purchasi. The sequence goes on from CM077115.1 coordinate 352,261,839, forward strand.
TTTCTGGTTTATTAAGTGTATAGTTCAGAAAATCAGTAAATTGGGAAGAGGCAATAATTCTTTATAAGTACCATAATTTTGATGTCATCGGAATCTGGTAGTAACGGAGAGAATGATTGTTGAGAATTGTTATTCTCTTTTCTCTCTGGAACGTGGATTTAGCTAAACATTTAAAATCTATATTCTGTAATGTATAATACAAGTAATTTCAAGTTACTAATGGGAAGATAACCTATAGGTATATTTTTTTCACAGTCCAGCTAGCTTTGAAGTTTTTGTTTTTTACCGAGTTTTAATGTTCTCATCATATAGTGTCATACTTAGCTTCTGAGTGTCGGCGACTATTAATTTGTATGTTTCAGCTGTACAGATACAGGTAATGTACTAGGTAACTGTTATATGTGACGCGAGTGTACACACATAAGACTACATCCGAAACTGATTGTAGTCGCTTGTTATCGTGCTATCTGCTGCAGTGTACTAACTAGTGCGCATATGATGGTGTACCTGTTGCTTTGCCATTGCCTTCCATGTGAAATAGTATTTAATTTAATTTTTCATAATCATTTTTTTCGTCGTCCAGTATCAAACCTGAGACTTCGGAAATGGAAGTCAAGCGCTCTAGCAACTAAGCTATCGCTATGACTTTCAGTCTTATTATTTGTAATTAATACACTAGAGTTATTAGTTTACATTATAAGATATTGTTATTAATGATTGATGAAATAGTCCATTATTAAATATACAACCGCGACAATTATAATAAGCGAAAAATGGGTACTTTGAAGTTCATTAAAAGTGTCTCGGCATGATTTAAAATTGTACACATACATTCCAAGTGATAATAGGAATTGTATGGATGCCTGTGAAAATCACATTTTTTTTACGTGTTGTCATTTAGTTTTAAGACTGTTTTTTATACTTGATTACATCTTTATGTTATGTTTTCAACTGCTCAGGTTATTACGGAACATAGAGAGCCATGCGACTTTTACAGGAACAAATTTAATTGGTTTCCTTGGCAAATTCCAAAATTTTGACAGTTGCACTAGGAATGTTGGAGAGAATCTTGTGCACAGGGGCCTCTATGTTATGTGTTATCCGGCACTGAGCAAGCTTCTTGTAGACATCAGATGTGCCTCAGTTGGTTCATTTGGCAGCCTACATACGGGCCAGCTCGTTGGTGAAGAGCTGTTGGTATAAACAAAAATTATGTGACGTAGACTCCTCGTCCAGAATTAAGTATTGAGTATTCTTTCTTGCTTATGCGATCAGGAGGCCACCAGGGGTCGGCGGATGTTTTAATGCTTTTTAGGAAAGTTCTTTGTGTTATCCACTCGGCCCTCCACTACTGCTTGTACATGCTCACAAATAAATGGGATAGTGTCGGAGGTACACGTGGAAATCGGTGAGTATGTTGCAGAGCGTGTTGCGAGGTCAACTTTGTCATTATTATGTATTCTGACATGATTCAGAATCCGCAAAAAGGACGCATACCTTTCCGGTGCACCTTATATGAATCACCTTGGATTTTTGCACTTGCTGGGGGGTTTTTACTAATTTGGCGGCATACTGGATGCAAATAGGTTAGTGAATCTCTGATGAATAGTACTCGCCGGTAATGGTGTCTATTCAATTCGACGTTATCATTGTTGAAAAGAATATTAGGATTCTTTTAGTGGCTTTATTAACTTTTGCAGCGTGTGTACTTCTACCCAATTTCGTTTTTTATTAAAATAATTTTACTGACTGATTCTAAAAACTGCCTTGAGGCTCCTAACAACCTCTCATTTAATTATCGGGCACATCCTCTTATTCTATAAATTAAAAGACATATTAATGCTGCTTATTAATTTGGGTTTTTTGGTTGAATTCGTATGGATTCCCTCTCACATAGGAATACTACTCGGTAATAGTACTGTCGATGAAGCTGCCAAGTCGGCGAGCTAAGAAGGAGTTTTTGTTTCTAAGCTTCCTCATAATGATCATGCTACAGGGAACATTGGACGGCTAACCAAGTCTCGGCATCTTATACAGCCTAATATTCCAAACATACATTGATATGCACTTTTAAATCCTAGCGATATTATCGTAGATTTATCATCTCTATTTGAAAGCTAGGACTCGGACCGAATAAACTTCGGTCTTCACTCTATCAATGAAACCGGGTGCCGCCTCTCTTTTATCAACATGTTTCTGATATAAATAAGGTTGCCATCGCAGATCATGTTTTTTTCAAATGCTTCTTTTACTCTCTGCATATCGATATTTAGCTCTAACTATTCTTCAGGTAACATTTCCCACCAATATCAGAAGTCCTTTTGCCTCCCAAAATTGAATAATATATAAATTATTATATAATTTTATCCTAGAAGCAAATACATCAATATAACTGACTTTAATACAAAGTCGATGGGATATGTTATCGGAGAATGAAAACAAAAAAAAAAAGTATAGCGCACTGTATGACTGAACAGGTAAAGTTGAAAATGTGAACCGTCATTACCAGGAGTTTTGGATAGTAGATTGTTAAAATAAAATGAATTTACGCAGTTTAGAATTTAATGTCGTTTAATAAAATGTGTTTAAACAAAATAGCAAGAACCTGGTCATAGTTAGACAGAAGGCTAAACAATAGTATAAAAGAAGGAACTAGATAGTGTTCATATATACACATATATTGCAATATTAAATGGTTAATGTCTTCTAAAAAGTTTGGCAATTGATACTCAGACCCACTCGAGTATGATACGCGACTGGCAAATAATTACGATATATTTACGGATGAAACAGCCAGGGTAGATTTTGGAATCAGAGGGAATATTGCGGCACTAACTGGCCAAATGTGCACTTGAATTACGGAACGATCTGTGAAAATACGAATAAAGTTACTGCAGCGTTTCGATACAAAATTTTCGAACCATGCATTGACTGAACCTACGAATAGAAGATGGAACTGTTGGAATAAGAGCTTATAATTTCAGGTTTTTTATTTTGTGTAATATTTCCTGCAAATTAAATCTTCTAAAGTTAACTGATATTAAGTAAATTATTAACTGACATGCCCATATCCGGTGAAAAGCAGTTTTTCCTTCGGTACGGATAATAATTCCTGTTAGTGTACAAATAAATGGTTTTTCTTCTTTTAAGCTAACCGATTACCCCGGGGGCGGCAAAAAACCTCAAGAATATACTCGTATAATGTGAAATCCTTAAAAATCACTTAAAATTTATAGCTCATCACCAGATGATAACCTTTTAAAAGTGAAATTCAACATACGAGTATAAAACAAAAAGTAAAAACTCTTAAAAATAAAAAGATTATTGATAAAAAAGTTATTTGAACTTTGCTTTTTCGATAAAAAATTGCAAAAGAAGTATGTCCATGTAAGTAATAGCCTCGTAGAAGGCAAACTATATCTTAAACGTGTTTATAAAGAGTGCTTTAGAGGCTAAACGTACAACTTCATACTTGGACTTTCGAGGCGCTGTAAGTTCCAAATTTTGGGAGAAAAAATTTGTTTTCTAGGCCTATGATTTATTGTTAAAATAGAGTTTATCAGTCGTTATTATTAGTTTTTTTTTTTTTGTAGAAACAAAAATACAAAAAAAAGTAGTAGCCTGAAGTGAACGAAATTCGAAATAGGATTCTAATACAAATAAGCTGTTTACATTTTTTCTTTTTATTTCCGAATGGAATTATTAAGGGCTCTGTTTTAAGAAGACGATGATCCGAAGTTTACTCTAATAATAATTAAGAGGTTGCATAAGCACTAGAAGGCAAGTACGGATGCGAAATAGATGTTAATGAGCAAAGTCAGAAAAAAATTTTGATAATCCGCTGTTGTAAATGAATTATAGACCCCTGTTTTACACAATCTCACTCGGCTATTCCTTTGAAACAGTGACTTGTGGAATATAAATAAACAGAAGTTTCGTTTATAAGAAACAGATGAAGATGATTAATATTAGTAATCGGTCAAATGCATTATCCGATGTTTTCTTTTTAATATACAGTCAGCCATATTAAAGAAATGATAAACGTAGCGTAAATGAATCGAATTTGGTTCTAATACGCAATCATCATTTTATCTTTTTCTTTCCTTCGTATGTAGCAAGTTTAATTAGGGATGTGTCCTTTGAAGTGTTCCTTTTATTATCTATATATAGGTTTTGATTACATATGCTGATCACATTCGTTGTTTTGTATATGTCTTTTTTTATTTTCTTGTTAAAAGAAACCAAACTTATCATAATGTAGTAGCAGATGTAATGTTTTTTTCTTTTTTCTTCAAGTGTAATGAAATAATTAAATTTGGAGGCTGTAAAATTATACTTTGATTTTTTAACCCCTAGGTTTCGAAAAATTTCGGGAGAAGATCAATAAAGCCACAAAAATCTTTAAACGCGAGCTAATTTTGTTAATTATCATTCATCTGAATGTTTTATGTGATGCAAAATTGAATGAAAGTTCTTCGGATCACTTATGTTCTTGCTTGTGTGTATACTTCCGCGGTTTTTTCTATCTTTCGCGTATGGAACACTGTCGTACATACTGCTCTTACCAGCAGAGTTGCTTTTCAACTGCCTTGCGCAACAGCAATCGGATCGACGGAGTTTTCTTCTTCACAAGTCGGCCACTTATAATAATTGTTCTAATTTGGCCGTTCATTTCGTTTTTTCCTTAATTTCTAATCTTCTGATCGAAAATTTTCCGCCATTTTTTGAAGGTCCTTTCGCTTCAATTCAGTAATTTCAATCGGTCAGCTCATTTCCAACAGTGACAGTGCGGTCGCCAAACATGCGATTTGTATTGAACCGGTTGATGTATTCTTTATATCGTGCTTGCGAATGAGTTTCCATTTTGGAATGGTATGGGGAGCAACGTGTAAGTTAGTTCACTATTCATTGCCAGGCGATTCAAATCTGCAAAAATAATATACCAATTTAAATTTTGTTCATCTCTTTTTGTTGAAATTCTGGTCTTGAATTACATTAGATTTCTTTACTTTAATCGTGTCGAATTATTGTGAACATTGCCTGAAACTATTTTTACACTCTCCTTATACTACCGGGTAGAGTTCACAGAAATTCTGTGTATATTTATAATATGAATATATGCGCGAGCCCTTTAAACAGATTATAATCGTTCGTTATCATTATTTATTTAGCAGTTGTTGCAGTCCTAATTTGACTCTAATCTTCGTTTTTAACATATTTTCTTGTTTTATTAATTTGAATCGATGGTCTGCCGGATTTTGATCTTAACAAATTTTCAGTTCTAAAACTTTTTTAGCATCCCGTTCATCGTCGGAGCCGATTGGAATTCTCATTAGGGTTGTTTCGAAAGTAAAACAGAGCTTCTCGTCGAGAGATATATATAAAAACTTTGCACACTTGATCCTCATTTAGTTTCCATTAAAAATTCTTCTGGACGAAAAACTGGATAACATGCATGGCAGTGAGACCCCTCCCCCACGTTTTCATTGTTTTATCCTTCAACAATGCTATTGTTCGTATTTTTCTCGCGTTTTCTTTCATATTTTTCGCCGATAATTTTGTATATCTCGCCGAGAATGAAATTTCGAAGACGTCAAAGGTCAGTGATTCACCGTTTGAATATTTTCACTTTTTTTTCCTACAGCGCTGTCGTCTCTTCATTGTTTGTATGCCCTTATTACAATTCTTTACTTTAATAACCTTTTTGTCTGCCTTTAAATTATTGCTCTAGCTCTTTGGCGTTGTCGCGATAGCCTAGTTGCTAGAGTACTTGACTACTATCGCGGAATGAGTTCGATTCCAGACGACGACCGAAATTATTCCAAAAAAATGACTAATTAGTCGCTAATAGCGACCTGGAAAGCAACGGCAAACATGCATGTATGAATGCTAGTTGATGTGACTGCATTTGTATATAGCAGGAGTTCCCAACTAGGGGGGCATAGAGAGATGTCAAGGGAGGCGTGAAAGAAAAATGAATTTAGCGCGTAAATTAAACATCGGTCGAGGAGTGTTCAATAGATAATGTGACATGCCTTCGAAAATGACCTTTTAGGCATCTAAAAATTTTCACAAATAATCAACAAAGTAAAATTATCACAATTTTTTGCATTAGTTGCGATGAATCCACGGACATCGTTAATTGTGCACAGTTAATAGTTTTTGTTCATTACGTCAGTGAAGATCACATTGAAGAAGAGATTTTGTACTCCCAATCTTTGACAGCAGGCACTAAATCTGAAGATATATTTAATCAATATCTGATTTCATAAAAAAAAAATGATTTGTATTGGAATAAACTCATTGGACTTTCGTAAACTACATCAAGAGTAACGTTTCAAACAGTCGATTATTTAGTTTACTTCGCGAGGATCTCGATTCTGATCACAGAGTCCTTCTATTTCACACAGAAGTACGCTGGCTGTCTAAGGGCAATATGTTGGCTCGCCTTTACGAATTGAAAGAAGAGGTCATCCTCTTTTTTGAATTCCCAAGAAAATAAAAAAGACGTTTTGCAAATGTTCAACAATGAACAATTTCAATGGAGGTTGACCTATTTAACTGATATATTTGATGCCTTTAATCAGCTAAACTTGAAGTTTCAAGGCAGAAACGGCACTGTAATAAGTAACTATGATCATATTCAAGGGTTCATATGAAAGCTTCAACTTTGGAATCAAAAGATATATCTGCTGAAAATGTAATAATATCTTTTCCTCGACTATTCAAAGCAATTAAAAATAAAAAAAACTGGACGAAGATTTCAAAGTTGAAATATAAACTCATTTGCAAGCGTCGGAAAACGAATTTCACCGATGCTATCGAGACATTAATTCAGAGTCACCAATATGTCACATGACCAGAAACTCATTTGTTGTTGATGTCTTATAATTACCAGAACAAGTTCTGAAAGAATTTCTTGAAATGAAGGTTGATTCGAAAACGAAAGATGACTTTCATCTCTTGACATTGGAAAAATTTTGGATCAAACGATTCTTTGTTAAAATTCGAAAATCACCTCTCTTGCTTTGAGAATACTTGTTTCTTTTTCTTCGACTTAATTTTATGTGAAACGGGGTTTTCAGCTCCGGTTTTAATTAAAATTAAGCAGGGAAATCGTCTTGCCATTGATAACGATCTGATGATAGCTGTGGCAGAAACTGAACCTAGAATCAACCAACTGGCGCAGAACATGCAAGCTCAAGTATCTCATTAGTACTTTAATTATAATAAATTATTTCGATAAAAACGTTCTACATTTGGTTAAAGTTTATTTTCTACAACTTAGAATTAAAATAAATGTCATTAAAACAATGTGCGTTTTTTGTTTTTTTTTTAATGAAAAAATTAAGGGGTGCATGAAAATGTTATTTATAATTTGGGGAGGCTTGACGAAAAAAAGGTTGGGAAACTCTGGTATATAGCGATAAATCATTTTTCAAGTGTAGTCTTGCGTGTCTAAACTCACGTTTTGAATGTAACAATTGCCGTGAACACCTGTATGCGGCTAGAACGTATGAATGGGGGTAATTGTCTACGCTCAGAATTGAGCATGGCGCTACAAAGATCAAGTGCTCTTTAGCGTTTCTTTTTTATACTTTGGTGTGATTTTTTCAACGGCCGTCCTACTTTGCGGAACGTGCAAATGATTTATTACACGTTTCTCCGTTTTTGGAAAATATTCTTAAGGCTTTGTGATATGAAGATGCTTCGGGAGATGAGCTATTCGGTCAAAATAAGATTACTCTGCTTCTATATAACGTGTTAAAAGGTGTAGAAGAGCTGTATTTTTTATATTTAAACGATTAACAAATTAAAGTGAATTACTACGAAAAACTTTATTCATTGCTCGATGTTAAGCGGCCTTTATCGAAAAGACTACGAGACGGATGGAATACATACATGGAATAGTAGCTGGAATAAATTTACTTTTGGAAGTAATATAAAAGGCCAGGCGGAGACAATTGTGGTAAAACGAGGTGCCGCACCAACCTCCTGAACGGGAGATGGAAATGGTGATGAACACGGCAAAAGCGAAAACCGACTGAAGTACAAAAACCATAGTCAGAAAGCAGGAAGCAAGAGTTTCCACACGTCTAGAAAAACAACGATGAAGGAGGAACACCGGTAAAAAAATGATCTAGCCGACACTTTTTAAGAAAAACATAATTCACTAAATAGTAAAACTCTTTTATTTCAGTTTAAGCCTCTTTATCCTTTCGTTTTCTTCACCATCCGGACGATTCAGCGTTGATTTCAAATGACAATTCCTTTTTTCTTTGAATTTTATTTAGCGTCTTAATTTTTTTTTTTTAAATTCGAGTCTCAGTTTTCTTACTCCATACAATGTCCTCGTTGTTCTTTCACTTCTCCCCTTCGCCATTCTGCCTATAATCTCTTCTTCCATTTTCACAATCACTAGGCGTAATATAATTTTCCTTTTATTTTCTCATTTTTTTAATAAATTTTTAATTTTAATTTTTTTTTCCAGTTATAAAAAACATTTTGAAAATATATTAAAAAGTCGATTACACGCACAATTCCTCAAATTTTAGCAACATTTTTAACGATATTACAGTTCACTTAAATAAAGAATAGTGACGCGTCACAAGGCCAGAATATAAATTTAACCTTATGCTCACGTAAACACCACGTAGTAGATATGCCGCTAGTTAGGTTTGTTGAACATTTTCATCAAAATTATATGAAAATATATCGGCTATTTAATTTTTTTTCTACCCATTTCGATTTGATTTATAATACATAGTCGGGCGCTCATATTCATGAATCGTAGTGGTTTTTTTATTTTAAATTTCTTTCTCAACGAATATATTCTATATATCTATATATATATCTACATATCTATGTATATATATATATTGATATACGACTGTGTATTTTTCAATAAAAAATGTATCCTATATACTGTGACGGTGTATTTCTTTCGAGCAAAGCATTTCTCGAAACAAAAGCAATTGGTCTTAATTTTTTTTAGAAGTAAAAAAAAAGTTCGATCGAACTTTTAGCAACGACGTATCGGCATAAAAGTGACACGCGCAGGCGGCTGTTAAATACGTCAAGAATGATCCTCTTATAGAATTAAAATGAGAAGGAATGGCGTTGAAGAAAGGTGCAGGCGCAACGGAAAAACAAAGAAAAAAAGTCCGCATAAGACATTTTCGCCGTATTATTGCATTTTTACGAAAAAAGCGGTAAAAAGAAAAAATAAATAAAATACAAAAAACGCAGTAAATATTGAAATTTTTCTTCCGTTAACGGAAAAGGTTAGCAGTATGTACATTTATCGTGAAATCTCACGTGTGAACCGATGAAAATAAAGCAAATAATAAAAGTCTATTTCGTGCCGTCGAAAATGGCCGACGTTGTCTACGTTCGCACCTAGAGCAATGAAAAACCATTTCTTTTCTATAGCGGTGCTCTTATTTGCACAGCAGCGAATTTTATTTTTTACCAGGTCTTTTTTTCTTCTTTTTTTTTTTTTTCCCGGTTCAAAACTAGAAAATATTTAAATGAAATGGTCGCTGACTGGTGAAAATAGTGACGTCGACAGACGCGTTAGTGTCGAGATTTTCGAGAAGGACGTGATAAGAATAATGTGATTGCCGCAAAAGAGGTGTTGGTCTAGTAGTTGCTGCTGAAAGCTGACGAGTTATCCATCGTACTTTTTTAAATTCGTAACCGCGGTGGTCCAAAATTTCACTTCCAAATTACACACGGCGAAAATTTGATTACAACCGAAATGAGTAGAAAATTTTTCAAACACCTAATTTTGAAGGTAAAGAAAGACAACAACTTTGCTTTAGCTTAGTGGTGGTATTTTGAAATTACCTTTATCAGACCTAGTACATTGGGGTTGTTCTTTAAAGAATATGGTAAAAATTGTATTGTTTTTTCGTATTGCAAACTTATAACATTTTCCGTAGTAATACGTACGTGTACATATGTTTAGAAAACTCACGATCTTTTAGAAAAAAAAAAAAATTACGATTCGCGTAGTAATTCTTTTATTTTAGTTACACATTCGTAATAGTACACAAATATACATAACACATATACATATAAATAAAAGAAATTAAGTTCTCGTTGGTAGAAGATAGTTTTACGAATAAAGATAATCGAGTCTTTTTCCAATGAAGGGTACATTAGAAATTATGATTATAACTATAGAGAACTTCACTATTAGTTCCGTTTCCTACCTTAGCATTGTTCTTAACAGCAACTTGTCTTTTTACGATCACATCAATTTATACGTCGACCCTTAAAAGGGTTAATTTCTCCTGCTGTAATTGTACTGGGGATCCTTATATCCTTCTGATGCTATACCAAATTCGATTATTGCTTGTTCCTTTACGCTAGTGCTCCTAAATATCTTCTCCTTAGGCTTGATAAAATCCATAATATGTGTCTCCGCTTTTATATCGGTACCTTGAACTCCTATTGCAGCCATTTTGGCAGAAACTGGTTCTCATCCTTTATTCATGCGAAGACTTTATTTAGCTGAAAGATCTCCGATCAAACGTCTTCGTATTACCAATTCCTACTTGTTTATATTCAACAACTGGCGTTCCTTTCCTCGATTTCTTCACGTCTCAGGGCCTTCTTTCCTTCTGTTCTATCCTACACCAAATATCCTTATTTTACCTATAATTTCCCAGATTTTATTTACTCGCTCAGTTTACTCTTTCTTCCTTCGTATGTCAAGTCTCTCTTCCCTTTCTCGCTGCTCGTAACGAATTTAATTATGTTTTATCTTCGCTCTTTCCTTATAATACTTTAATTTTTGCGGGTTGGAGCGGCTTTTATTCTGTTGCATTTCGGCTATTCTGAAGCGTTCAAACTTCCCTCCTTTCCCTACATATTTCTAGCCGAATCTATCGCACAATCCTACAAGCAATCCTTTTCATAGCTTCTACTAGCAATATATCCAAGGTTTTCTTATCTTCTGATTCAAAAGGCGTTTTACAAGCCATTGCTACTCCCTTTCCTAAACCATTCGCTGATCCTATCGTGCTTCATATACGCTCCTTAATTTCACATCTATTTCATTCCCGCTCTGTCCGTATTGATCTACTGTGGATTCCTAGTCATTATGGAATTTCGAGCAACAAGTTAGTCGACTCGTTGGCACGTTCGACTGCTTCAGATTTTCCAGCCAAACAAAGTCTTCTTCCTCTTTCCTTTCGTTGTCATCGCGACTGTAGGTCTGATTTCTATCCTTCTTCATTTTCTAATCCTGCTTCCTTTTATTTAGCCATACAACTCATTCCTCCTCTTTTTCCGTGGATTCGTAATTTCTCCAACATGAGGCGGTCAACTATCTCGTCTATAATTAGACTTTGGTTAAATCACAGATCGCTTTTTGCTCTCCCGTTTCTCCATTACCCGGTCTCCTCTTTGCCCGTTTGATCCGTCAGTTGAATGTCCTTTCATTTTTTCAAAATGCGCGATACTGTATTCCGGTTCTTTGCATCTTGGCCTCCCTATGCCTTACAGCGCTCATAGCATCCTTTCTTTTCCTTCTCCCTCGGTTATTCCTTTGTTAGCTTCATTCATATGCACCATTTCTATATTTTTCCTATATAATCATTAATGCTGTCACACCGTTGGATTGAGTAAACGTCCTTAACCGACATGTCTCCTAAAAAAAAAAAACTTCATTGACTTGCTTGTTAGAACGTTCGAGTAGGTTTTTAGTTTTGACTAATGATGGACTAGGCCCGGGTACGTTTCTGCGGATAAGTTTATTATCATGTACCGTTTCTGTTTAATTGACATTTAATATTTCAGAAATTATTAGTATAATAAATGCTATTTTTAAATTTATTATCCTCAACAATGGAAAATATCAAAAATATTGCATTTCTGAAGCCAGTGAAAGAGGTTCGTTTTGTTTCGAAAATATTGGTCACATTGGTTTGTTTAGCAGCTTAAGTAAAGTAATAACAGCGCCGCGGCTGGACGACATTCAGTGAAAAAATTATACTGCCGGCACAGTCTGGTTTTAGGTTAAATTATCTTACAGATAATCACTAGGGTATCGCCTTTGTAGAGCTTACGTATTTTTCACGTTTAACTTTGTCTTGTTTCGTGAAAGTGAAACGGGTGATGTAACATAACCGTTTAAGTCGGATTACATTTTGTTAAAACGCTCTTCATCGAATTCAACAATGATACTGCCGTCTTTTCGGTTTATTGCTTCGCGCAAGCGGTAATTATCATCACTAACATTTTTGTTTATTCGGATGTAACATCCGGCAAAAAATATCGTATTTCATTTCAAAGGTGTTACCATATATATGCAGTATATTGTAACACTGAAATTAAATTCGCGCCGTCACAGTTTTAATATTAACACCGAAGGATATGAAGGAAATAAATTACTGGATGATCTATTTAATGACGCTTTTTCCCTCGTGTGTAAGAAGCAGCATTTAAAGCGAATTAAAAAAAAACTTGAATAATAGGAAGGAATAAATCATCGTAAACACTGCGAAAAAACAAGAACCGGTGGCTTAAATAACTGAGTCGAAATCGACTTTTGTGGAAATTCAGTTAATAATAATTTTGTAAAAACACAACAAGTCGAGATCAAAAATCATGATACTTTAGTATGAAATTAAAGCTAAAACTATTACCGGAAAAAATGAAAAAAATGATTAGTACTTGTAATGTGTCCATTACCGTTTGTAATTGGTATGTTATATTACACGAAGCGGGAAATCAATACAAATAATATAAAATGAAATTTTTGGCAAACGTGGCGAGAGAGAAAGTGTGCGTGTGTGTGAGATCCTGTTGTCGGATGGAGTTGAATAGCCCAGCAATGACCATCGCATGCGAATCGCGCATCTCCCTTCGGATCACGTCCGATCGGAAGGCGGAGAAACGGAAAAGGATCAGAAGGAAATCTTACCTGCGGTGAGTTGGATTGGGTCAGTCAGTTGTGTTTTGAAAACGGGGAAAAATTGATTGTAAAGAAAAAATCGTCTATTAAGTTTCGAGTCGAACGTACTCGCAGTTAAGAGTATAATTATACTCGCCGGCAAGGGCGTCGCCAGCCGATGAGCCAGGGGGAGGGCAAGATGAGTTACCAACTGCCAGGGAGTGGGGGACAAGATGATATAAAGAGGATACGAGTTATAGGAAAAATAAAATTTATAAGTTGTAAAGGCTTAATATTTTATTAAACGAGAATAAAATCGTAATTAAAACGTAATTTTCGTGGGTTTCTGGCAAATTGTCCATGATTACGCTCCTATGAATACTCATTATGGCCAGGTGATTAAAACCTGCCCCCCTGCCGCCCGCTGGCGACGCTCATGCTCGCCGGCATGTAAAAAATCGATTCGCCGTAAGGAAGAGTAGTATCAGCGAGTATTACGATTAAGTTAAACTGAAAGACATCGTGGAACCATCGAGAAAAATTTGAATTCAAATTAATCCTTTTGCAGGCAATAATCAGCAGCTGAAACGGTAACGGAATATCGGATCAGCGTAGTGCAGTATCAACACTATCCATCCGACAACCAGTGATACGTAGAATTTTTTTTATTTACATATTTTAATGATTTTGTTATATCTATATTCGGTAGTGTTTATAATTGTCTTTTCAGCGGTAGGCCGTTAATATCGGTATGGAACAAATTTAATATATTTTTAAAAAACAAACAATTTCATTAATCAATCAATCAATAATAATAATAATCATCATAATAGTAATAATAGTAATAAACTAATAATAATAATTATAATAATAATAGTAATCGTTGAATACATCCACGATAAGTTAAAGATCGCGGTGGCATCCCTGTGGACTTAATAAAAACAAATAAATAAATAAACGCCCAAACTAACATTTCATACTCCAAAATTTGCTTCAATCAATATTGAAATATTGGACAATATCAGTTATGTAACAGTAACAGATCCGGCAAATAATATTGCTAAGGGCACTGGCTTCTCTCTATGAAAGAGATCAGTAATGATATCATTAAGATCAATTTTGAAAATGCTTTTAGTTAATAATGTCAGCTTCTTTTCTTATGAAAACAAACACAACATCGAATAGAGTTATAATGAAAAGGCTGTATAATGATTGAGCTGAAAAAGAAATCCCTTACAATAATATACATAGTCAAAGTTTTAAGATTGAAAATGGGGGCTCTTTCGTCTATTACCAAACGTAATTGAGTAGATAGAAAACCTGCAATCTGGCAGAGTAGCCAACCAGGAGCCAGCATTTAGTCATGTGCCCACACCCCTTCTAACCAACCAATCAGAAGCTAGTATTTATTCATATGATCACATTGCGTTTTACATAACTAATCGAGAGTCAATATTTACTCAAATGACCATGCCACTTTTTCATTAGACCCTCCAATGAGATTTCACTATCATACAGACATTTTCTACACCCGCCACACCACAAATCAATCACCTGCTTTCTTGCAGATACTGGTCCAGCCATTCTTCAGTAACAACGCTTAGCCAAAGTAGTGATTAGGGGAAAAACTTTAACCAACCAATTATAATTTTTCTAACCTGTACTAAACTATTTTGTGTGCTTGTGTGTTTACATGTATGTTGATGATGCATTTGCCATTGCCTAATCGGTACTAGTTATTTATGTGTATTCTTTGAGAATATACATGGTGTGTCCAGAAAGTCGTGAAAAATGTTTTTTTGTCGCGCCCCTCTTGCCTGCAGCGCGCTCGAATCAGTTTGGTTAGGTGGAGCTGACTCTCAGCTTCATAGCGCACTGCAGTCCAGTGTGTTCCGAGCATCGGTAGCGTTAGCATCGGTGAATTAGTGCACCTCTGTTTGGAGACCTCGTCATGACGTACGATGGCTGATTCATAGAAATCTGACGCTTCGTTTCGTCACCGGTAATAGCGTTATCCAAATAATTCGGTTCAATTTCCATGCGTTTCTTTAGTTCACTCGCGATCAGCACTCGATTGGCTTTGTGTTCGTCCGTTAGAAGTTTTGGGACCAGCTCGGCGCACACCTTCCGCATCTGCAAGCCTTTCGTAACAATGCTGAACACAGAACTTTTTGGAATGTTCAGGGTGTCAGCTAACAACTGAACACTTATTCGGCGGTCAGAATTCAAAAATTCACAAATACGGTTTACATTTTCTTCGTTTCTACTTGTTGTTGGTTCTCCAGAGCGAGCATTATCGTCCACCTCTTTCTGGCCGTTCTTAAACTTCTTTACCTATCTCGTAACTTGCACATAACTCATAGCGGACTCCTTGTAGGCTTGCTTCAGCATTTACGTTTCGGCAGCTTTTTTGTCGAGCTTTGTGCAAAACTTGATTGCCCAACGTTGTTCGATTGAATCAACCATCGTGCGTCGTGACGAGGTCTCCGAACAGAGGTGCACTAATTCACCGATGCTGACGCTACCGATGCTCGGAATAGACTGAACTGCGGTGCGTTGTGAAGCTGAGAATTAGCTCCACCTAACCAAACCGGTTCGAGCGCGCTGCAGGCAAGAGGGACGCGGAAAAAAAACATATTTCATGATTTTCTGGACCCACCATGTATTTTACTGTTGACTACTAACCTTAAAAACTTTTTTAACCTTTACCAAAATTTTTGTTTTTTTGTGAATGCTTGAGGGATGTGCTTTATTGTGCCTATAACCAGTCAATTCTAATATAACTTGCTAACCTATACCAAGTTGTTTTGTGTGCATGTATGTTTGCATGTGTGCTCATGATACATTTACCAGTACCTAACCAATGTAATAATTTGCTAACATGCATTAGCTGTTTATGTTTGTGTGTGCTTTAAGAATAGATTTTACTGTTGACTAGCCAACTTTAACACTTTTTTAACCTGGACCAGAACTTATGTTTTTGTGTGTTGCTTTGGGGATGTGTTTTATTATACCTATGACTAGAATGCTAATATAACTTACTAGCCCTTTGTCACTATGCCTCTCATGTTTGAATGAATATGACTCTGATAATGGATTTGATATGCAACCTAATCTAAATTAAACTAACCTTTATTAGCAATGCTTGTTTGCAGAGCCGTATCCGGGGGGGGGGGGGGGTGACCCCCTCGAAATGTCTGCGAAATAATAACACTGCTTGAATTAAATGGACCAAAATTCAGAATAAATTTATTTCTTTTCAATTTTTGACAAAAGAAAAGAAAATTGGAATTTTTATGAATTCTATGGAAACGACTATTTTTTATTTGTTTTTATTGTAGTGTTCAAATATTGCATATACAATAATTGACTGCGAGGCTTTAGTGTAACATTTACAAATAAATATATTTCATGAACACACACACTTATTACGTATATAAAAATATCCCCCCCCCCAATTTCGGTTTAGATACAGCTCTGGCTGCGAGTATTATATAGTGGTAAATTTAATTTAAATGTAATTTCCACTGAAAATACTGCACTTATAATTAGTAACACGCATCCAGACTTACATATACACCACAATCATGTCCTCGGGGCAAGTATATTTATGCACACTGTTTCATGTCCACAAATACGGTGATATAAACCAATAAAAATAAAGGTAAATTATGAAACAAAAGATTTCGTAGACATTAAAGTATCACGTGATACTTCTGATTTGTAAGCGTACTCCGTTAAACAAATTTAACAAAGATACTGACCGAGAGCTGATCGTACTGATTTTGCGCACCTGACAAAAATTGGGGGAGAAAATGCTTAAATTTAATTTTAGCCTTCGTTACTTAAAAAATTACCTTAGATAGCAGATAATCGTCGTTAATTCGACCGTAATATCATAGACGAATTTCAACTTGGCTACCAGCCTCTGGTTTCTGCAGTTTTAAAATTCACGAAATTGCATAGAAAAAAAATGTTACAGTTGGTACATGTCTTGCTATATTTTTTATAGTGTTATTTTCCGGAAAATGCTCTTCATCGTGCAATTCTCTGAACCTATTAGCTGATTATGCTCCGGGGGAAACTAAATTATTCACCAACTTTTTTAGGGTAGGAGAGACGGCGTCGCTGCAAATAAATTTTGTTTCTTTCGCATTTTATAAGAAATATATATTTACGTCGCGTTACGGTTGTGTCGTACTTTATAAACAGAAGAATAGCGCTGGCGAACGTTTGAACTTTAATAAGCAGGAAAACCTGTAGAACGTGGCCTGCGAAAACAACGACGTTGACGACTTCTACTTCGGAAAATGAATATTTAAAATTATGCGGTTTTCCCGAAGAAAACAGAAAAACCGGACAATTTTTATACCTCTTCGAACGTAGACAATTATCGATCAGAATTTGCGTAATATTTGCCGATCAAGCGTCAACTTTAAAGAAAGCCGGCCTCAATTATTACTGAAAATCAAATGCAGATTTCGAATCGGATTAGATGGTTTCACGTGTACTTTACGATGTAGACAACCGTCGTTGTAATTGCTGAAACAGGATTCGAATTTCGACACATTGCAACGACTAATTAGTCGCTAGCGCAGGTAACGAAAAGCTGACATTTCTTACTTCACATGTTTCACTCACGTATTCTGCTCTTATGCAGTTTTACTTTTCCATTTGTATAGGCTGGTGCTTTACACTCAAGAAAATTATCTTTGTTTTAGCATTTATTTCTTGTCGCATTAGTCTATTTTGGCCTTACACATTGTACCCATATTTTTCTATTTTTTCTCGAACTTTGCGATCTTTGCCATGCTTCCAAAGTATTTTTCTACCTTCACTTTCCAAATTCGTTCCTTAAGCGGTCGATAAACCGGAATTCTACTGCCAATTTTAAATATGCCTCACATGTAACCATTTTCACAGTCCGTCATTTTCATTTCCTCTAATCACTTCTCTCTAATTATTCGATTATTGTCGATTCAATCTTCAGGCCACCTGCTCTCTCACTTCTGATTAACCTTGCGATTTTATTATTTTCAGTACGCGTTTATTTCCACTCTGATTGATTTGCTGCGAGTTCGTAGCCACTCGGGTATTTTTGGTAATGCAAGCGGCGGATTCCAGTTGCTGCTTCTTTTCGTTTCTTTTTTAATAATATCTCATTTTCGTATTTCCTATCGCCGTGTTAAAATTTCTGTTTCAGGTTTTGGTTGGATATTTATGTTTCCTTTTTTTATACTATTGCTCGCATGCGCTTTGGCCATTCTTTGCTGCCTTCCTCCAGATTTCGTTTTTCCTGGATTTTTTCTCCACACTGTCCTCTCCATCTGGATGATGCAGTTATTTGCGACGCCGATCATGTGTTTTTCCAGTGTTCATCTCTCTCCGTGGAGCGTTCTGCCTTATATTCTTATTTGCTTAAGCTTGGACTTCCTATCCCTTATTGTGCTTCCTATATCCTGTCCTTTCCTTCCCCACTAATTATTCCTGCCATTTGTTCCTTTTTAGATTAAATTTCTGATCGGATCAAAATATAACCGACTTCTTTCCTTACCTTTTGTTTCTGGGTAAAGGTTCTTGGTTGACGAGCCCAAAAAAATAATAAAAAAAAAAAAAATAATAAATAAACTTTTTTTTTTTTTTTTTTAACAAACGCTATTTTCATCTATAGGCTCAACCAAGGGCGTCGCCAGCCGATGAGCCAGGGGATAGAAAGAGGATATGAGTTATAAGAAAAATAAAATTTATAACTTGTAAAGGCTTAATATTTTATTAAAGAAGAATAAAGTCTTAAAAAATAATTTTCGTGGTTTTTTGGCAAATTGTTCCACTACTTTATTATAAAAGTCTTCCAAGTCGTCCATGATTACGCGCCTATGAATACTCGTTATGGCCAGTTGATTAATAAGTTTTAAGACTCCAGGGGACAGCTTCCCCCCGCTTCCGCCGCCGCCCTCACCGCTGGCGACGCCCATGTGTTCAATCTATTCTTTCTTTCAAATCACGGTTCCTCTTGTTTCCTTCAATTTGTCCTTCTGTTGTCAACCTCGTTATTTGCTTACGTTTTAATAATTTTATACTGCCTGCTTCCTGTTTCATTTTTCGTTGGCTTCCTCCTCACGTTGTACGCTCCATTCAAATGATGCATTTGTACAATGCTAATTATGTGTTCTTTAAATGTTCATTTTTGTCTATCGAGACCTGTATTTTATATTCTCATCTGCTAAAATCTTAAGTTCCACATTCCTTATTGCGCATCTTCCGGCTATTTGCTTCCTTTATATCGTCAATATTTGATCGAATCAAAATTTAACTGACGCTTCTCACCCTTCTGTTTGTTTTTCGGTATAAACTTTCGGCTGATGTGCTCTCTTACCAAAAAAAAAAAAAAGAAAAAAGAAAACAGAAATAGCACTGCATTAGTTTTTTATACATCATTTTTTTTATTAGTCACGATTAAAATAAAAACGGAATAATCACGTGGTTTATCGGTAAGTGATTATGGTATTCACCGTCGTAATAGTTTATTTTAAGTACTAATCTTTGTAGAGTGTAAGAATGAGGGCATAAAATAATAGTGATAATAAATTAACAACGAATTTTAACTAGAATATTTTTTTAAATCAATATGTAGTTTATTTTATTTATTTATTTTTTTTGTGTATTCCTTTAAACCTACAAGCATCTAAAATAAATTTAACAAATTTTTATTGGTTCCAGCAAGAGTGAACCTTAATATGTATATCATACCCATTCACTTCAATCATACTTTCTCGGCAGTAGATCTGATTCTGTGCTTAATTTCGTGTGATAGTTATATGTGTTTGTTGCATTTTTCTGCGCAGAAATTATTCATTCAGTTACATAGCCATATTGAAGTTTGTTGGTAAGTTGCAGGCCTGAATTGGAGGGGGGATGCAGCCCCGGGCCCCGCCTTATAAAGGAACCCCCAAGCGGCTCCAAAATGGATGATTAAACGTGCAATAAGCGATGTTTTTGCAAACATTTATATTGCATATAGAATATTTGTAACTACACAGATTACAAATTGTGAGGCGGAAAGATCTTTTTCGATATTAAAAAGAATAAGATATATGTATGGATCAACCATGCTAGATGATAGATTATCAGCGTTATCAAGATTAACGACTGAAAGAGATTTTCTCCGTTCAGTAGATTTTTCGACGTTATACAAGAATTTGCAGAAAAAAACAATAAGAAAAAAATTCATTGTTTAAAATTATATATATATATATCTTTTTTGACATCCAAAATTCTACTCATTGTCTATATGATATTTAGTTGTGTTTAAATCAATAATTATATGTTAATTTGTGAATTCAAAATAATATAATTAAATTAAATTAAAGAAAATTTAGTTATTCTATAAAACTGATAATTTTTTCACTTCCGAAAGGGGCCCCTAATATTTCCATAGCCTCGGGCCTATCATACACTTAATCCGGGCCTGGTAAGTTGTTTAGTTTTATTTTATCTTAATTTCCTCCAGTCGTCTGTTTTCTAATTATTTGGTTATTTCCGACTCCATGAGTGCTCTTCAAGCGATCTGGGTTGACTTGCTGGTGGATTCCTGGCCACATGCACATTAATGGTAATGAGATGGCGGATTCCTTGGCTCGGGTTGCTGCTTCCTCTCGTTCCTTTTTTAAAAAAAAAGTTCATCCTCTAACCTGAATTCCCTATGTAAAATGTTTCACCTCAAACTTCGGTCAGATATTTATCCTTCCTCCTTTCGTAACGATCAATCTTTTCAGCTATCTATACAACCTAATCTTCCTTCTAATACCTGGTGTTCTTGAAGTTACTTTAACTTCCCCGTTCTATTGTCATTTCCATAATTCGCTTGCGTTTTGGCCATTCTCTTCTGCTTTTTTTTTTTGTTTTCGCTGTTCCCTCGTTAGTTCTCCAAGTTGTCCTTCCCACCTCAATGAAGCGGTGGTTTGCGACGCCAACCACATCTTTTTTGAATGTCCATTCCTTCCTGTCGATCGCTGTATTTTATATTCTTGTCTGTTGAAACTCAAGCTCCCTGCTCCTTATCGTGTATCTTATATTTTGTCCTTCCCCTCGCCATCCATTATTTCATCCATTAGTTCCTTTATACTGTCAGTATCTGATGAAATCAAAATTTGATGGACAGCTCTTTTCCTTCTTATTGTTTCTGGGTGCAGGTCTTTAATTGGCATGCCCAAAAAAAAATCATCTATTTTTCGATATCAAATAATTCAACCGGCTTATATATCGTTACCTCTTCTTATCTATATATTGTTTGTATTATCAGATTATACATCTGCATACATTGCTGCATTCGTATATCGATAGCAAGCGACTTTAATCAGTTCCAAATGTAGTCGTGCGTGTGCGCTAGCGTCGCATGAATATATATGGCCGGCGAACAATCGCACCAACGTGAGTGGGCCAGTCGTCTTGGTTCGCCTCACCACTGATAACGTTTCTCACATTGGTCGGCAGCACGGAATTTAGATTGCGCTCCGGCTTCTGTGCTCCTTAATAGCGCTACTACTTTATCCTTACGGATAAAATTCATACTCGTAATCGAGAGAGGTAGAATAATATATATATATATATATATATACTACCTTGATCAAAAAGTTTCAGGAACGACGACGGCGTGGCGCTTTCATTCACCCGATTTGAGTTTTTTTGTTGTTAGGTTTGCTACATCTACTACTGATATTCGCGCCTAATTTCAGTGTCATAGCTTGACATTTGTAAAAGTTATGCCATGGTGACTACACCTACCCTTGTGGGTGTTTTCAATTTTAAAAATGGAATTAACTTTGCATCAACGAGTTTAAAACAGATTCAATGGAGTGAAGACCTTGGAAATGTTAGAGAAGTATTTTGACAACTATACTCTATCGAAAACAAACGTTTGTATGTGTTACAAACGCTTCACAAACGGTGGCGAGTTCATCAAGGATGGTGAACTCGGTGGCCGCCCACCAACATCAAAAACTGGGGAAAACATCGAACAGAACAGAACAGAACGTCTATTTAGCTAATTATAGAGTTGCACAGGATATATAAACATAAAATGCATAAACAACTGGAGATTTAATTTCTTCGCAATCTTTTAGCAATTCCACAAATTTCAAAAGAGCCATTTTTCAAAGAAGCTAGAACTGAGAAAGTTCAATTTGATTCGGTTCCCCCAAGATGCATTTGTTTCTGCTGTGGCAGAGAAGGACATAAAGCCGGTGATGAAAAGTGTCCTGCTTGTAACGTATCTTGTAATAAATGTAAAAAGAAAGGACATTTCGCTAAAGTCTGCCGATCTCGTGTTGGGAAAAACAGTTTAACATTTTCAATTTCTCACAGTAGAAGATGATAATGACGAATCCGATAATTGTAGTAATGTTGATAAGAACATGATGCAGCTAGACAATACTAGTTTTAATGATGATTCTGGTACTGTAAATAATAATATGAAACATTTAAATAATGATAAACCGAATAAACCGTTTACGAAACCTCCACCAATCATGGTCAAAAATATAAATAACTTCAATGCATTTAGGAGGTTTTTATTAGGCGTACCCGACATTGACTTTTCTTTAAAGTCGACTTTAACCGGTGTTACTATTAACCCGGCTAATTCATCTAGCTATCGGAATATTATTAAATCATTAACTAACAATAAATATTTTTTTTACACTTATTCGTTAGCGGAAGATAAACCTTTTAGGGTTGTACTAAAGAATCTTCACTGGACCACTGACCTTAATGACATAAAAATCGCTATAGAGGAAAAAAGTTTTGATGTTATTAGAATCATTAATATACTAAAACATAAAACAAAACAACCTCTCCCAATGTTCTTCGTTGACCTAAAATCTTCACATAAGAATGAAGAAATCTTTAAAATAAACAGACTCTTAAATACTGTGGTTAGCTTTGAAGAACCACGAAAAGACTTTGGTTTAAAGCAGTGTAAGCGCTGTCAATTATTCGGCCATACAGCGAACTATTGTAACTTACCGAATCGATGTGTCAAGTGCGCAGGTAGGCATGAGACAAATAAATGCACTAAAAATTCGGAAGACCCTGCAAAATGTGCTTTGTGTGAAGGCAATCACCCTGCGAGTTATAGGGGATGCCTGATCTATAAACAACAAATACAATATTACAACAAAACTAGTAAAAAATATCAACCAGAATTAACTGGTTATAATATATCGCCGCAACCTAGAACAGATTTTTCATCGACACGGAATAACACTGAAACTTATGCTAACAAAGTTAAATCTTTTTCGCATAATATAAACAACTCTAATAATAGAAGTACGTATGATAAATCGTATAATATCAGTGATAATAATAATAATAATAATAGTAATAATAATAATAATAAAGAATGCATAGATAGTAAGGATAATAATAATATCTCTGAATTATTAACATCATTCTTAACCGAATTTAAATCCCTACTAAATCCGTTAATCTCTTTGTTAACCAAAGTTATAGATCGACTTCTCCCTTAAATGGCAAATAATCCCAGTTTTATAACTCAACGATCATTCGTAATAATGTTGTGGAATGCCAAGGGAATTACACAAAGAAAAAACGAACTTGAAATATTTTTGAACCAAAATGTGATCGATGTCGCACTAATATGCGAAACTCATTTAATTCATTCAAGCAGCTTTAAAATGCCGGGATATGTAACATATACGGCAAATCATCCAGATGGAACCGCGCATGGCGGCTCCAATGATCTTGGTAAAAAAGTCATATATACAGCATATGCGTCTATCTCATGGTTCATATGATCAGCTAGTTGCGGTTAACATTCGAACTGACAAAGATTTTATAACAATAGCTGCCATTTATCGTCATCCTGGTCTCCATATTCCAGATAGTGAATTTAGTGCTATATTTAGAAATCTTGGAAAAAGTTTTATCTGTGGGGGAGACTATAACGCTAAAAGTCGAACTTGGGGATCAAGGATCACAAATAAAGCAGGGCGGATACTAGATAAAACACTGCGTAATAATTCGCTGTCCGTTCTCTCTCCCACGTCCCCCACTTATTGGCCGGAACATGCAAATCGAACACCTGATATCCTAGATTTCTTTATTATACGAGGCCTACAAAGGTATCATAAAAAATGCGAGACAGTAGTCGATCTCTCTTCTGACCATGTTCCGGTTATTTCAATCCTGGATATTAACCCCATAGTCAAGCCCACGCAGCATAAACTGCATAATTACTCGACGGATTGGGAATATTTTGCAACTGCAATGGAAAATGGCACTGACCTGAAGATCAGTTTAAAAACCAAGGACGACATCGAAGCAGCGGTAGATGATATAACGGACCTAATACAGACAACATGTAGAAGTTCTACCACATTTGAAACAGTACATAGTAACCAAAATAAATATGTTCCAGCGGAAATCAGGAAGTTAATAAAAGCTACTCGGGCAGCAAGGAGAAGATGGCAACAGAACCGCTATCCGGCATTAAAAGCTACATACAACAATCTCCGTTACAAGCTAAGAGAAGAAATTAAGAGATATAAAGAAAAAACATACAGTAGTTACTTGGAAACTCTAGATAAACAGGATGGATCCTTATGGAAGGCAACCAAAAGAATACTGCGGCAATCTTCAGAGACTCACAACATTCGGATGCAAGACGGTAGTTGGGCTAGAACAGATAAACAGAAAGCAGACGCATTCGCTTCGCATTTAGAGGCTACGTTCATGCCTCACGGAAACAATGATTCAGAACATATTAACGTTATACAACGTTATCTAGAGCAACCACTGCAGCTTAGCCTTCCTACCAGGCCATTCTCTCCAAATGAGGTATACAAATGTCTTAAAAAAGCTCCTCTAAGGAAATCTCCTGGACTCGATGGAGTAACGGGAGAAATTCTAATTCACCTGCCCAAAAAATCTGCCACTTTTCTCTGTTTTATATTTAATGCCATCCTACGAATAGGTCACTATCCGAAATCATGGAAAAAATCTAAAATAATTATGATACCAAAACCCTTGAAACCGTTGTCTCTCCTATCATCCTATAGACCAATCAGTCTGCTAAATACTCTCTCAAAAGTTTTCGAGAAATTAATCCTACAAAGAATAATTCCAGTAATTGAAAATGAAAAATTGATACCAGTACATCAATTTGGTTTTCGAACACAGCATTCTACCATACAACAGTGCCATAGACTAGTGGATGCCATATCATCAGTGCTTGAAAAGGGAGAGGTATGCTCTGCGGTCTTTCTGGACGTCGCCCAGGCGTTTGACCGGGTTTGGCATACTGGGCTTTTATATAAACTCAAACAAATACTACCACCGGACTTATACTTATTTTTTCAGTCCTATCTATTAAATAGGTCATTTATAGTAAATGTCAATGGTTCAATGTCTATGGAAGGTATGGTATCGGCCTCTGTTCCGCAGGGTAGCCTCCTTGGCCCGATTCTATACTCCATCTATACGGCTGACCTTCCTGTATCAAATCAGACAATTCTGGCCACATTTGCTGATGACATAGCAATACTGTCCTCAGATACTAATTGTACATATGCGAATAATGCAGTTCAGGACCATTTAAACAGGATAATGATCTGGGCCAAAAAATGGGGAATTAAATTTAGTGAGGAAAAATGTCAGCACATAACCTTCACGAACAGATACGTTACATGCCCTAAATTACAAATAAACAATGTAGAGCTCAAACAGGTAGACACAGTCAAGTATCTAGGCATGTACCTTGACCGTCGCCTTACGTGGCGCTTCCACGTTGCACAAATACAGAGAAAGCTAATCGCACACACTAAAAAGCTATCCTCGCTGATAGGCAATAAATCTAAATTAAGTATAAGGTTAAAAAGATCTATCTACTTGATGATTATAGCTCCGGTGTGGAGGTATGGCCTAGAACTATATGGAAATACAAGTAGAAGCAACCTTGCTCGTATTCAGAGTCAGCAGTCCATTATCCTCCGAGGGATTGCAGCAGCACCAAAATATGTTTCAAACCTAACTCTCCATCGAGATCTGCATGTTCCTTTTGTTAAATCAGTTCATACTCAACAGTACAGCAAATTTTTTGAAAATCTAAATCTACATCCCAATCCTAAAGTTAGTAGCATGTTTATAAATACTCTTCCGGGTAATCCGAAAAGAAGGTTAAAGAGAAGGAAGTGGTGTCGTGACGCTCTTCCCATAACTTAAGTGCATTTAGTTTTAAATACGTTAGCATCAGTTATTATGACTCGAAACTTTTATCAAGTATTTACTTCACCGGACTCTGTTGTCCGACCAAACAGCAACGGTTACTATGGGGTCCAGGTCATCTGACCCAAATAAACATGACATGTATGGGTCACTCTTAACTTAGTGATTGCCATGGTGTTCGAATCTTTATCAGATATCATAAGAAGTAGACTTGCTACGTATGGATAACGTTCTACAATAAACTTGACATGTATGGGTCACTCTTAACATAGTGATTGCCATGGTGTTCGAGTTTTTGTCAGATATCATAAGAAGTAGACTTGCTACATATGGATAACGTTCCATAAGGCGATTGCTGTGGTGCTCGCACTCTTGCACACTAAATGCGTGCCGAGCTTTTATGAAATACACTAAATAGCACTGTTATCATGACGATTGTGCTCTAAATATTACATTGTACACGCTGCTGTACTAATCTCATGTTGTTTTCTATTAAAATCCATCCCATTCGCTTTTTATATCCTAAGGGCCATATGGTCAAAATTGTGCTGTACTGCTTATGTAGCTTTTCGTCCTTCTCTAGACTTTGTATCCCTTTTTATAAGTTGTAGTGAACTATTATAAGCCAAACCCCTCACTGGAGGGCTTTGGATTGGTCACATTTCTATCATCATAATACATATATTAAAATTAATACTGGCGCTGTTTGTGGTCCCTCGACTGGTACAGTGGGAAAAAAAAAAAAAAAAAAAAAAAACACACTTTTACTATTTTCACCTAATGTGTTATGGAGTACACAGGCATCCGGCAGTGTTAGAACTGGCTGTTTTTTGTACCACGCATAAAGTGTAGAATCGTGCAATATGATTTGTCGTCCGCCTTATCTGTCTTTTTGGATAGTTGGGGGAAACAATGCGCTGCAGTAAATGTGTTAAATAGTATAACTGAGTCTAAACCAATAGCTACAGAGATAAAAGCAGTTCATAATGAAGGTGTTTCCTTTGTGCATCCATGCGGCGGTTCGAAAGATGAATTGGTTACCTGCCAGTTTGATGGTGTTCCTATTCCGCATTCATTGATTCAGGTGCAAAATATGCAATTATATCGTTACGGACGTGGAAGAAACTGCATCAAAGAGTAGTTCGTGTTATGATTCATATTCCAAAAGCAGACTTGAATTTTTTTGATGCTTCTGGTCGTGTTCAGTACACTGTTACAAACACATTTCAATTACATATTGAATACAATGGTAATGTTTATGGTTGTAGAATTGATTATTATGAAAGAGGATATTGAAATTCTAGTTAGGCGCATTGATGCAAAAGCGTTTCAAGTGTTCCATGTTGGACTGAAGACAATGAAGGAAGGATATGTTAAAGCTATTCTGGCAGCTGCAGGAGAGGTATTGTTTAAATTAAAAGATTTTCAACTATATATCCCAATAGACAAATCTGTAACTCCGGTGATACAGTCATTTCGCAGAATACCATTTGGATTGCGCTCTCACGTGGAAGAACGGATTAACGAGTTGTTTCGTTTAGACATCATCGAACGTGTTGAAGGGGCGTCACCGTGGGTTTCACCCATCGTTCCTGTGCCAAAAGGAAAAAATGGAATAGGTTTATGTGTCGCGATATGCGTCGTGCTCTAATGAAGCGATTATGAATGGGAAACATCCGATTCCTGTAATTGAAGATCTTGCACCAAAAGATGCTTAACTCTTCAGCAAAACTGACCTTCAGCAGGTTTATCATCAGATTGAGCTGATACCAGAATCAACATAAATAACAACTTTTGGTACCCCTTACAAACGTGTTCAATGTTCGAACTAAAATGTACACCGGTGACATTTCAAGGTATTTTAGAGAATATTTTGGCTGATTAAAATGGGTGTTTTAATTATTTAGTTGATTTGCTTGTTGTTGGCTGTATAGCTGAAGAACATGAGGTAAATCTAAAAGCTGTGTTACAGAGCTTAAGTGATATTGGCTTGGTAATCAACACAAATGAATACCAATTTTGTAAAAATTAAGTATCTTTTCTCGGACATTTGGTTGGAAACAATTCAATTCGTCTGACACTTGACAAAGCACGTTCGATTAAAGAATTTTGCTCGTTTCAAACAACTGAAGAATTAAGAAGTTTCATTTTGTATCGTACCTAGGGAGATTTGTTTCACATTTCTCCATAGAACTCGAATTATGTCAGAAAGTTGCTAGCATATATTGCTATTCCCATGTCTTTTCGAAAAAAAACGGATAATTCAGAATGCACATGAAGATCATGCAAGAATTGTACAAATGAAAAAAAAACTTTGAAGTAAGGTTTGGTGGCCGGGCATAAATCGAGAAGCAGATGGTTTTGTCCGTACGTGTGATGAATGTCAGAAAGTTGGTAAATCCTAACTAGACTACCTTTAGAGGATTGGCTCAGGGATTAGCCCCGAGCTCTATGTTATTTAACATTTATATGAATGGTTTATATAGGTTATTCAGTTACGAGGTAGATCGCGTCCCTACGCTAATGATTTCGTAGTTTACAGTAGAAATTATTAAAAGAAACATTAAATTTTCAGATATTGTAGAAGAAAATCAACTGCCGTATTAATCTATGCGATAAAAGTTTGGAGAATAAATATTTTACTCAATAAATGAACATCTGTTATTTTTACTTTAAGACCATATAGCACAGAAAGGAATTGTGTTAAAGTAAACAATGTAGCCCTTTCCATGTTATTAAAAGTGAAATACTTACGGTTATACTTGAACCACCGTCTTATGTGGAAGACTCAGATACAAACCTTGCATGGGGTCAAATTATGAATATGATTAACCCAATAAAGGCCTCAGAATACGTGTCTTGGGTTTCGGGTCCGATAGTTATGGAATTATTGTACAAGGCTATAATCCGTTCTAGACTGGATTATGGCTCCACGTTTTATGGTTCGGCTTCAAAGACCTATTTCAGGGAACTTGATAGTACATAAAATATAAATCTAAGGCTTATAACGGGCAACATTAAATCTGCACCCGCCTTCAAGCGGATACGAATACCCCCCCCCCTCCCCCGCTATTAGAAGAAACTTGCTAGCTGACTGTTTTTTATTAAAATATTGTAATTATAATTATCCAGATTTATTCAATGGTATTTATAATATCAATATGAATTGGAGATTTATACAATCCAAATTACCATTGTTAGCAGCCAGGATTATACTGTATTATAAGTACAGTCCAGCATTAGTACTAGCGCTTCCCTCTGCAATGTTTCTAAACCGTATAAAAAATAAATCTCCTACAATTAAACGTAAATAGAACGCTATTCGCCGCATATAAACACACTCATTTTCTTCCCAGAACGCTAAAAAATGATTTCATTAAATCAGTCGATGAAAAATTTTCAAACAGTATCAAATTGTTCACAGATGATTCTAAGCCGGGATTAAATAACAGCTTGGTATAGGCGCCATACTTTTATCATAGACGGAGTGACTGCCTTCTGGATTTACATTAGAAGCTTTGGTCTTTTCAACAGACTCATTGTAGTAGATAAGACCTGCGAATATATTCTAAATGTCCTGAATGGTTCGAGTAAATACCTAGTTTGCAGTGGTAGCCTCAGTTCATTATTATCTCTTCAAAATTGTTCATATAAACGTAAAAGCCATCCAACGTAATGGCAGATTAGAGATTAACGTACTAAAATAGTTGAGTGTGGAGGAGTAGTTCAATTTTACCGTGGGTACCCAGTCATGCTGGATGTAGATTAAATGACACAGCCGATTGCGCCACGTGTAATGGTATCGATTAACCGTTTATCCCATGTGAAGATTTAAAAGTACATTAGGGCTAGACCGGAATGAACGTCGGGAAAATAATAATACGAGTAGGTTTTATAAAATGAGTTAATGTGGACTCCGGCAGGTACCGTCACGGGATTAGTGCGCAAATTCGCTACAACATTATACAGATTACGAATGGGTCATAGACGAATAGCTCTTAACTTTGTCGGCCGGGACGTAAAGAGAACTCGTGCGATAATCATGTCTCAGTTAATTCCGTGGAGGATGTTAACCATTTATTATTTGGCTACATGAAATATGTAAATAGCAGGGCGGTGTTGTACATTAAATTGTTAAGATTTATCCGCCTTATTTTTTTTTCATGATTTATTTGCTTGTGGCGAGAAGACTACAAAGTTAGTTGTCAGCTTTATTTTAAAAAATAAGATAATTATTTAATTTATGCAAAAATGTTTTGGATTTCTTTTATTTTTCCCTTTTTTTTATCGAACATTATTAGGCGTTTATTCAGGTGGCGTAATTATTTAAAAGAAAATCTTTTATAAATTGAAGTGAATGTAAACAATATAATTAGTAAGTTTTTAAAAGCAAACGACAGTAATAAGGGAGATTTTCGGGTTATATTTTTAAGTTCTTTCTAAATTCAAGTGTGAAATGAAAATTAGAACGCGGCTGGCACAAACAAATCGGGCCGATTTAAAGGAAAGAAAAATTGTTGATAAATTAAGACGGACTAGGTGTGAACTCCTGACGACAACAAAAACATATCGGCTTAGTTGATTTTCCGTTGGCATTAATAACGTTAAATCTTAATGTATTCGTAGCAATTGAAAAAGGCTTTTCGACAGCCGCTATCAATCACTGAACAAACACTCAACAGCCCGCCTATTTCAATCGTAAGTAATTCTAGATCCGCAGCGTACCGTTTTGTAAAATTCAACTTTCATTTCAAACGATCCAATTCAGAGTTCAGTTTTCGTAAATATTGATGTTAATCTTTTTCTTACATTTTATTTATTTATTTTTTTTTAGTAGGAAGGTACACATTCACATCGCTTATAAATTATTTTAATAAACGTAAAAGGAACAACAAAAAAAACAAAAACCTATTAAAAAATTAGATATTCTTAACCACCGCAAAACCCATTATTCTAAAATATACATATAAGTTTAGTGTGTCTGAAAAGTTGGAAGGAAAGTTTTAATCAAAAGATCTGAAAACATAAGAAGGAGAAAAATAATAATACCGTGGCAAATCGATGTGAAACAGACATCGTTTCAGAGGTAGTGAAAATAATTAAGAAGTGCGTGAGTGAGATTAACCAGACAGTATCCGATAAGAAACCCTATTAACACTAAACCTACCGACATTTTTGTATACCTATTCCTACCATGACCGGTCAAATGACCGGTTCTACAAAAATATATGTATCTTAATATAGACAGGGATTTAAGTTAATTAAACAAAGTGAGGGGAGTAAAGTAAACGAAATATTTTTTATATTTAGAAAAGTTTTATTTAAATTTATGCATTTTGAGCACATTTTCTTACAAATCGTAGTATTTTGTAAAGCACATTTTCCACGTATGTATCTTTTACAATTTACGCAAATTTTATTAGTCTTATTGTCTTTACAATATCTTATTTGACAAGTTTTCCGTTCAGATGAACTTATAGAGTTGTAAGGGTTTTTGTTATTTTTTCTGATGAACATTCTTTGCTTGGCCGTCTCTCTTTCTGATATTCGGCCCCAATTTGCCAGTTGAAATAAAAATGCTTGCCTCGATATTTCTTCACCAGTCGCGTTTCCTTGTATAAAATCCGAGCATTTATTCCGGCCAAATCCAAGATATTGAAAAATACCTGTAAAGGCTATCTCTTTAACATTCCTCATTTTCTAAATCCACTCCTATCTCCCAAATTTGGAGAATGGCTAAAGCTTTTCAAGCTCCTCATTCTGAACGTCCTTCATATTATAACCTTCCTTCCGAAAAACTTACTTCTTTCATTGATTCTATTGCTCCCGCTTATGTTCCATCTCTCGAAGAAACACTTACTCCTACATATGTTCGTACAGCTCCTGCACATATTCTTTCTTCTGACTTCAGCATCGGTGAACTCCATGCCTCTTTGTCTAATTCCTCCAATTCTAGCCCCGGATTAGACCGAATTTCATACCTTGCTCTTAAAAATCTTTCAAACTCTGCACTTAATACTCTTCTGTTAATCTATAATCGTTTCCTATATACTGACTCAACTCCACCTCGCTGGAACTCCTTTATGGTTATCCCGATTCCGAAGAAAAAGCCTAATTCCTTCCGTCCAATATCCTTAGCTTCTTGCTTAAGGAAACTTTTCGAAAACATGATCAATAAACGTCTGGTCTGCTGGCTAGAACATCATAATACATATACTCCCTGACAATATGTTTGGTTTCCGTCCGGGCCTGGGCTCTATGGACTGCCTATCTTTATTCCTTTCTGACATTTATAAATCTCTTATCCTCAAAAAATTCACCGTTGCTGCGTTCATTGATGCCACCTCTGCCTTTGATAATGTCTATTTACCTTCCTTGCATGACAAAATGCTCTCTATCAATATTCCTCTCCACTTCACCTCACTAGTTATTAATCTTTTCCGTAACAGGATAATTCACCTTTCTACTCCCTTTTTTGATGATTCCAGGGTGGTCTACCGAGGCCTCCCGCAGGGATCATGTCTTAGTCCTACTCTTTTCAATATATATTTTCACAGTCTCGCTATCCTCCGAGTTTCCTCCACGTCGTTGTTCTATGCTGATGATATTCTTATCTATTCCTCGACTTATGCTCTTCTTGCCTTTTGTTCTCCCTTTCACCAAACCACCTTACTTCACTTTTAATTTCTTTGAATTCAAGCATTTTCCGAAGTTATTTGTTTTCCCCTCGGACATTAAATCTCTTCCTCATCCTGCCGTTCAAAACGAATTCAATCACGTATTATCCTCATACTTTCCTTCCCATACAATTATCTACACGGATGGTTCGAAGTCTGATGCTGGTGTTGGGGCTGCGTTTATTATCCCCGCGTTGATGTATTCCGAATCCTTTCAGTTGCCCTCCTTTTCCTCTATTTTTCTTGCCGAATCCATGGCTATCCTGCAGGCAGTCCTTTTCATATCCTCGACAAATAACGTCTCTAGATTCCTCCTTTCTTCGGACTCGAAAAGTGTTTTATTGGCTATCTCCTCTCCTTTTCCTACTCATGTCACTGATCCCATTATTCTCCAAATTCGCTTCTTAATTTCTAATTTATTTGCATCCCGTTCTATTGAAATTGATCTACTATGGATTCCTGGTCATTGCGGAATTCCTGGCAACGAGTCAGTTGACTCGTTGGCACGTTCGGCGGCAACCAATGGTCTATTCATTAGTAGATTTCCTGCTCAAACTCTCTACTGTCTTTCTTATCGTTCCCATCACGATTTCTGGACCGAATTCTATCCTTCATTCTTTACCAATCCTCGATCTTTTTACCTTGCTGTTCAACCCTTCCCTTCCTCTCTTCCTTGGATTAATCTTTTCCCCTACCTTAGCCGTTCGATTATTTCCTCTATAGTTCGCCTGCGGTTCAATCATAGTTTGCTTCCGGCTTCTCTTTTCCGTTTTTCTATTGTTCAATCTCCTTTGTGTCCTTATGATCTTCCAGAGCTCAATTATACCTGTGATGCGAATCACATTTTGTTCGAATGCCCCTTTATTTCCTCCGAACGTTCTACTCTGTATTCTAGTCTTCTGCGCCTTGGCCTTCCTATTCCTTATAGTGCCCACTCCATTCTTGCACTCCCCTCTCTCAATATAGTTCCTTTGTTGGCCTTGTTTATCTCTTCAATTTCTAATCTTTTCCTTATATAAGGTACATTTCCTTGCATTGGGTAAGTTCCACTGTTGACGTGCCCAAAAAAAAAAAAAAAAAAACAAAAAAAAAAAAACATTTAGATTTTACGCTATATTTTCTGGCCATTTGATCGGTTACATCCACACCGAATTTCATGCTACGGATGAATGCAAAGCATCAGCACTTCTTTATTAGCTTTAGAGCTTTGTAAATTGTAAGAATAAAATCTGTAGATTTCTATATTGTGGAGAAGCGTTACTATCATTTGGCTCTTTCGCTAATTTTGGTAGCTCTGTTTTATTTTTGCGAATAGTTCCGACAAGCGTAGTTTTTTTTTGCACCAAGTTTTCTTGCTAATGAAATGCTTGTAAAAAAATTGTCACTAGTAATATTTCTCCCATGACTTGTATATGGTTCTGCTAATTTCAAAGCTACAAAATCCCCAAGTGGGACCACCGATGATTCCCTCATCTTTTCCCAACTATGGGAAGCCGTTTACTATAAATTTACTATTTACATCGGAAGCAAAACAGAATTTTATGCCGAATTTGTCTGGTTTATTGGGTATGTATTGAGTAAATCTGTAATGTGCTCTTGTTGGAAACAACTGTTCATCTATAGAGATATAAGCTGCTGGTTTGTAACAGTTTTTAGACTGTTTTCGGTAAATTTGTACCAAATCTCAGACATCAAAGCGAACTTATCATTTTGTAAGCGTTTGCTTCGTCGATTTCTGTTTTCAAACCGAATAAATCTCATGATTTCGGTAAACCGTAGTTGTCGAGAAAAATGACGCATGACCCCATTTCTGATTCCGTAAATAAGATAAATTTATATTTTTAGCCCCGTATGCATCATCATCATCATCATCAAAATGTTGTACACGGTTACCGTGCGTAGCGACCACAGGGGATGTTGATCACATATCCCTATTTCTGGCAGCTTGAACTAATCTCTCTATAGATGTTATTCCGGACCATTTCCGAATGTCCTGGGTCCAAGATAGTTTTCTGCATCCCACTCCTCTTTTTCCTTCAATTTTCCCTTGGGCTCGTGTTGCTGCTTCCTCTCGTTCCTTCTTTAAAAAAATTCCATCCTTCAACTTGAATTCCCTATGTTCTAAATTTCATCTTAAATTTTGGTCAGATATTTACCCTTCCTCCTTCCATAACGAACAATCCTTTTATCTGTCTGTACAACCTAGTCTTCCTTCTAACCCCTGGTTCTTTGTGTTTTCTTCACTTCCCCGTTCCGTTGTCATTTCTATGATTCGCCTGCGTTTTGGCCATTCTGCTCTTCCTTCCTCTCGTTTTCGCTTTTCCTTTGTTTCTTCTCAAAATTGTCCTCTTCACCCTAATGAGGCGGCGAATTGCGACGCCAATCACGTATCTTTTTTGAATGTCCATCTCTTTCTGTTGAACGCGGTATCCTATATTCTTGTTTGCTGAAACTCAAACTCCTCGCTCCTTATTGTGCATCTTATATTCTGTCCTTCTCTTCACCATCCATTATCTCATCCGTTAGTTCCTTTATATTGTCCATATCTGACCGAATCAAAATTTAACTGACGGCTCTTTTCTCTTTTGTTGTTTCTGGGTGTAGGTCCTTAGCTGACGTGCCCAAAGGGGGGATCTAAAAAAAAAAAAAAAAAAAAAAAGAAGCCGGATGATTTCATGAATCTTTCTCCTCTGATTATGTATCCAAAGTATCTTATTTTCCTTTCTTCGATTATTCGACGGATCATTCTTTCTTCTTGGACGGATTTTAGTACATCTTCGTTTCTCACGCGCGCTGTCCAAGGAATCTTAAGTATGCGACGATAAAGCCACATTTCGCACGCTTCCAGGTAGTTGAGTGCTGTGTCGGAATATGTTGTAGCTTCCGGCCCATAGAGCATAATAGGCCAAATACAGCTTTTCATTAGTCTTTTCCGAATTTCCAAGTTTAATGATTTATCTGTTAACAGCTTTTTCAGTTTTTCAAAAGAAGTGCGCGCATGTTCGCATCTTTGTTTAATTTCTGTCTCGGGGTTTAAATTCGATGTAATATAGCACCCATATAAAAGTTCAATAAATGCACGTAGTAATTTTGCAGCAGATAAATTCCATTTCGTTTCCAGCACTCGAAATGCTTCTAATTCCGTATAATATATTCTTATCTGTTCATTCATAATCAAGGAAAATGCCGAGTCAACTTTGCTCTTCATAATATTTCGTTTAGCGTATCCTGTCGACCCTGAAATTTCCTTGAAAATATTATACATATCGGTGCTCTTCCGCGGTTAGACTCTTCTCTTATTTTTCGGCAAACAACTCCGTTCGTATCAGTTTCAATCTTTATCCCATTTTCATTTTTGAAATTGTTTATAGTTCTCTTTCTTTTTTGTCCTCTTGATACATCCGAAATATCCTCTTCGTCACTACCGCTGTCAAATAATTTCTCCACTGTATCATCATCAATATCGGAAACTTCCTGGCCATCTTCCGAACAATCCCCGTCAATACTATTTATTTTATCTAATAACCTGATATTTTTTGAATGTCTTGACATTTTTGGAGATTAATATACAAATGACGAAGTAAAAGTGAACAAAAAACATAAATCAAACGGGGCATAAATAAGAAATCAAATGTAAATCATGCCATAAAATATTGTTATATTCATCTTATTCCTTAACCGGTCAAATGACCGCTCATGGTAGATTAGACATATTATGAATTTTTTTCAAAAAGTGAGCAATAAAAAAATTCGTGAATATTTAAAAATAGGTTATATATATATATATATTGTAGAAAAAGTCAAAAAATTACATGGCGATACGGTAAGGCTCTATACACGCGGAAATTGAAACTAAATTTCAAAAACGGTCATTTGACCGGGTTTGGTAAGTTTAGTGTTAAACCGTTGGAATAAACTTTAAGATTAAGTCAGCTGAATCAACATGAGGATAGGTGAGGAAGCAATCATAAGGTGAAATTTTAATGGAAAATCGTTGAACATTTCGAGTATGAGAAAATTTTACAAGTATTCGATAGAATCTGACACTCCGCTATTTGCTTTAAAAACCATTTTAAAACCCGTTCAGTCATACTTTATCAGTTTTAAAGCTAAAAATCTGAATTTTAGTTTATGATCAAGTGATCATTTTTCAATTTTCCCCAGCAGTGCACCTCCTCCAATCAAAAGTTGCAGCATGTCCATTACAATGGACAGTGTGACTTCACGTAGTAAAATAATGCACACTTAGATAAAAAATACCTTTATTTTAAATATTTATGTAATTATTTATACTTATATGTTTAATACAAGATTTAAGCAAATATAAGAGTATATATGTATGTATATACGTGTATAAACAAAACATATTAATAAAAATTATTTTACAATTTAAAATACTTATTTCGAATGATATCGTATAAAACAATTTCTATTTTTTACAATACATAAAGTAGCCTTATATTTGGTGCAGAGATATTTTGTTTTTCTTTTTTCCGACATTTTTCATTTTTACAGGTAGTATATTATGAGACTTCTCTATTACTAAGTGTAATAATATAGACACTGTACATTTTTAATTTTACCATGTAATAAAAGTTTTGTATTAACAATTATGTTTATTTCTTTAATTTGTTATATCTAAGAATGTGTGTAGTTGCTTAAATTGCTTTGTATAAACTTGGTTATATAGAGATTTTTAATTAAATGGTGTATTTGTAGCAAAAATTTGGTGCTCTTTTTCCCTAGGATGGGTCATTTTTCATTAAAATTAGGTAGTTTCTGCCAGAAATGATAGCATTTGTACTAAATTGCGATGTTTTACCATGAAATTGTTGTTTCGCACCCGAAATGCAGATATTTAGTGTAGAATGGTCTTTTTCCTTTAAAATTAGATGTTTTGTATAAAATGTGGGTATTTTTAGCTCTAAATGGAATCATTTTTGTAAGAAAAGAGTACTTCCGGTTTAAATTGAGCGCTTCTTTCTATAATACTGCATTTATCTTAATCTCTGTTTGTGATGTTTGGATGTCGAAATTTACAGTTCTTATATCCTAGTGGTTGCATAGCAAGTGATGGTGCAACAAATGAGATGGGTTATTCAAGCGATGTCGCTATTAAGTTGAGAAGATGTGTTTAATAGAATTTTTGGGAGTGCGATTATGTTTGTCAAATAATAGAACTTGTGTGAGAGGAAGAATGTGTGCTCCATTAAACAGGTGAGTGCTACTTGCTAATTAAATTGTTCATTATGCTCATTGCATGGTAGTTATAATATGAGCGGTCAAAATTAGTTCTTATATATTGTTGTTATACATTAAACGCTCGCACTGGAATACATGAATAGTTCGTTAACATCTGAAAACGTACAATCAGTTTGATTTCTTAATTTTAATCTACACTAAACAAGTAAATATTACCAGGGTCGCATCAAATCTCTTATGGAAGGTAATTTTAGGGTGTA
Organism: Icerya purchasi; assembly: GCA_039619475.1. Taxonomy (NCBI): domain Eukaryota; kingdom Metazoa; phylum Arthropoda; class Insecta; order Hemiptera; family Monophlebidae; genus Icerya; species Icerya purchasi. The sequence goes on from CM077115.1 coordinate 352,300,124, forward strand.
GCTATTGCTTCATTGCATTAGAAAGTGTACACACATGTACATAGATGGCCACACAGGTTCATGTGTCATCATCGCCATTGTTATGTATACCATTATGCTATAACACACATGTATACTATATCAAAACGTGCATAAAGCATATCAACAGCACGCATGTTACTGTGTTGAAAGAGTTTCGCACTTCATACACTGAAAATTTCACAGAGCCGTGCATAATTAAATAGAAGACTGTTCACTTGTCAGAAAAGTAACTCTGCTAAATATCAAACACAGACTTTACAGAAATTGAGACAGTTGAGTAGTATTACAGGTTAGTAGACTAATGAGTCTTATCAGTCATTTACTCTGATTACTTATATGAGGTGTGACAATTGTATTCGTAGAATTTTGCCCTACAGGGCCTAAAAATAGGGAGAGGGGGGAACTTACTCTAAACACCTTCACAGTAGTCTCTTTCGAGGCCAGCGCACCGCCGCCAACGTTCAACCTATTTTTGGAAGCACACCGCAAACCTCTCCGAAGATAGGTCCATCAGAGGGCCCTCGTCGTGACACTTTGGACTTCTGTAATGCCGTCGTATTGGTTTCCGTTCAAGTAACTTTTAGGTTGAGCGAACAAATGAAACTTATTTTCTCATATATATTGTTATCACAATTATTTTGGTTAGATACGCATTATCGCATCTTTTAAATATCGTATAAACACTGCAGATGCTACAAACATGGGCGGAATCGGGTGAAAGCATATGCTATACACACAATCTGCAATAACATATGGAAATGCGGTATATGGCCAAAAGAGACCGCGTCGATTGACATATATTTTGTTTTACATAAGAAGAGATCTCATAAACAATGAGGAAAATTACCGAACAATATCATTAATTCCGCACGTTAATAAATTCACGTTAAAGATCACACATGAGTGAAGTTATATAATCTAATACGTAACGAGGTTCCACGGGAACAAGCAGACTTCATAAAAGGGAGAGGAGCAGATTTTGAACATCCGTCTACTAATAGAAAAAGCGCGCGAATGCAATGTTGAAATGGTACTATGCTTTTTAGGCTATGAAAAGGCTTTTGATTGTGTTCAATGGAGTAAACCATGGCCGATCTTGATTGAAATGGGAGCACCGTGACGTTTAGTACGTTTAATCTCGTAAATATCTATATGAGCATAGTAAAAAGTCCGAATAAATAAAAATACATAGTCGAAAGACTTTTACCCATCGCGCGGTGTACGGCAAGGCTAAAAATAAAACTAGTGAATAGTCTGGTTTTCTCAGTATTTCTCTACAGCGCAGAAACATGGACTCTACGTAAATCCGATATCGATGAGAGAGATAGGTGCGTTAGAAATATTATACTGTTGGAGATGTATATTAACATGAACGGACAAAAGAACGAACAGCTCGGCGTTGCAAGAAACAGAAGTAGCGAAAAGAAGATTATCGTGTCGGAAGTAATTAGAAGAATACTGAAATACGTTTTAGTCATGTGATAGAAGCAAATGGATTTGAGACAAGAATTACGATTAAACTGTATTGTTAACCAGCGTTCGAAGACTGCACACGAGTTGAAACGAAGAGAAGTATAAAATATCCGTTTAGGAACAGATTAAAATGAAATGTTTAACAGAATGAAAATAATATTAGTACATAAATTGCGGAATATAGTATTGTTACGTAAAGATAAAGTTTATTCCTCCTCGGAGATTTGACTAGTTCTCAAGTACAAAATTATATTAATATAAACTATGTGTGTATATGTATATATATATATATATATCGCAAAGCCGGTAATTCTTATATTTACTCGGATCTTCCAGAAATTACGGTTATACAGTATTATAACATCCAAAACGACATACTAAATTATACCTCGCCCAACTTACAACCAGGAAATTTTATTAAAACCATGATAGGAATGTGCAAAAAAAAAAAAAAAAAAAAAAGAAAAATTTAAAGTAGCCCAGATGTAAGTGAATGGTAGGCAAAAACAAGGAGGGTATCTCTATCGAATGTACGATTTAGAATTACCGACTAAGGAGTATCGGTAGGGAAGAATTACGTAGGGAATTCGTTCAAAAATATCGTAAGATATCAATATAGTTGTTAACCGGAGCGACATCGTGGCGGCTACGAAATTTTTAAAGATTAACGATGTTAACGTGTAAATTTAATATTTTTTGTTATATAAAGCAATTTTGATCGAGGGAACTGTCCTTAATGCGAGAGCAGAAAAGCAAAAAAAAAACTAAATACAATTTCGCTGGGGATACGATTTAATAATTTTTATATTTTATAGCTGCGAAAAAGGTTAAAAAACGGGCTGCGGACTTATAAGTTTTACGAATGTTATTTAAAAATGAAACAATTATTCATTATTTTACTTTTTATCAAAATGCCAGTCACGTTGTTGTTGACTGCGACGATTTCGACTCCGATTGTATAATAAAAATGCACTCTGGTCTTTCTGAGATCGTTTCTGTTCACTTTCCACAAGGTTGAGAAAATAAAAACGTTCTTCAAATTGCAGAGACTAAAAGTGATCGGTATGTCGCAGCTACGTCGGATTGATTTTTTCAGACCGACGCGATAGGCGTTAACGGCGGAAAAAGAATGTACCACGCGTCACTCAGTCGAAGGTCAACACACAAACGTAATTCTTCTGTCACGCCAAAATCGAGTTTCATACCTTTTGGTGTAGAGCTCTGACGACTGCCAAGGTTCGCAGTGTATAAGTCTGACGACATTTATATATCCATATTCGGTGACTAACTGATTTCGTTCTCGAAAGCCCTATCGAATTCGTAACGCTCTCGACTAACTTATCGGTTGGGTCCAACGAAGGGACGATAAACAACACATTCCTGTCCCTTGCCCAATGCGTCCCTGTGCCGGACGTTGCAGTCGCCCCACTTAATTAAAAAATTCTCCTACTATCTAGAAAGAACCCGGAAAAGGAAAAAACCCTTTATTCTGCCAACCTTTTTTCAAATCAATTAGTAATACGGGGAATTGGTTTTATTAGAGAAAAAATAAAAAGGAAAACGGCACCTTCCTTTACGGAGCACCCTCGATCAACCGGATATAATTGGGGGAGATTCGCGAAATTTTAGCAGAAAATTTTGAAATGAAGGGCAGAAAAAAAGTAAGCTGCCCAGGACTAGAACGACGCCTCCGGATCACTACTTGTACGAAGCACATTAGAACCGACGACGGTAGCGGCTGTAAATATAGATTGACAGATGGATAATTCAGAAATGAAATATACGACGACACCGCGCGTATAGATGTTATAGATATCTAAACTTCAAAAGTAATGAAAAATTGCCGACTTTATTCTCGGAGGAATGGCCAAGAGCCGTGTTATCATCGTATCCGAACTCATATTCTGCCGTGCGTATTATTCGTCATAAATAAAGATAACATTTTGTTAAAAGATCCACGTAGCTTTGACGGTGCGATCATCATCGTGGCGCGGTAATGAATACGACTAAAGCAACGAGCTGCTGACTGACGGAGCGGAGCGGAGACGGGAAAAACTGAAACAGAAAATGATGATGCGAATGAGGTTAAGTCGTTTATTACCATCATTACCGGATAAATCGGCTGCCGAGCTTTAAGCTTTTCTGAAGAAAACGTCCGTCAAAAGCTGAATTCTGTAACATCTAATGGCGATAGCGATTTACTTCCTTTTTCAAACCGGCCACGCAGCCGCAAGATCAAAGCGTGCTGCTTTACACGCGCATTATACCGCCATATCTCTTCGTTACATGTTTTCCCCGGACAAAAAAAGGGCGCCATCGTTGCAATCGAAGCGTCGACTTTTTTCCTTCCGTCTGCTTTTTGTTTAAGAATACAAACCTGCGGCAAAAACAAGATAAACGTTCGAGGCCCGGAAACGTAAGTGAACACTGTCCGTCAATAGTGCAAATTACACCTTTAGACGGGCGGCAAACATATTCGATTATTAATCCGCTCAGTCATATTCGACTATTAATTCGTTTCATCAGCGCAGGTGCGAAATATCTGCCTAACGCTTCTGCCGTCCTCGATTGCGAAATTCCGTTTTGACATCTTTATGTCTTTACTTTGGCACATAAACTCGAAAAGCGTTACGAAATGGAAGACTTACGAAATGGAGCGTCACAGAAAAGCGTTAGGAAAATTTCACGTCTTTACTTGGATACGACTGATTTTACTAATATTTTCATGTCTTTACTTTGTGACATTTTTATGTCTTTATATTGGCACATAAACTCGAAAGCCGTTACAAAATGGAAGCTTTACGAAATGGAGCGTCACAGAAAAGCGTTAGGAAAATTTCATGTCTTTAATTGGATACGACTGATTTTACTAACATTTTCATGTCATTACTTGGATACGACTGATTTTACTAATATTTTCATGTCTTTACTTTGTGACATTTTTATGTCTTTACTTTGGCACGTAAACTGGAAAGCCGTTACGAAATTGTGCGTTACGGAATCGAGCGTCACGAAATAGAATGGCGCGCCATAAATATCGAATGCGAATTGATACATTGTTCCTACGAGGGTCACACAGAAAGTAAGGTTCCAAAACCCGTCGCGTTGGCGTAATAATGAACAAAAATTAAATTTAAAACTTACATTTTATTGCTTGAACATTCTACAAAATTTTTGATATAAGAACCACCAACTTTTCAACACTTACTCTATAACATTTTCTGTCCGGTTCTTTGAAAAGATTCCAGTGACTCGATATTTTTAAGCAATTCGTCATCCGCCGAATAGTGTTTTTTTTTTTTGTTTTAATTGAGAAAATAAGCGTTATCACTTGGGCAAGGTCCGAACTATAGGGTGCATTCAATTGACAACTCGGCTGTAAGTTTTTGTGTAATGTTCGCTGTGAGTGGCCGTTTTTCGAAATTTTTATCTCTTTCCTTAAATTGATGACTGTTTCCAGTAGTTCAGGTCATTAATGGTCTGTTCACGCTACATGAATTCCACTAAAATAATGTGATCCCTTTGTTGTCTCAAAACATGAACATTGAACGGAGTTTCTATAAGATTAAACTAATAACGGTGCAATAACCAAACTAGTCTCGTTGTAAAGATAAAACACTATTACATTTAATAAAGATTTATTTTTATTTATTTATTTATTTATTTTTTTGTTGCACATTCTGAAAGAATGAAGTTTTTTCATATCTTTACTTTGGCACATAAACTCGAAAAGTGACACGAAAATTTCATGTATTTACTTAGATATGATTGATTACCAATAAGAGAGCACATTTAATGAGACCGATTTCCCACATACGCGAGTATACATTCAACAGAAGTAGATAAAAGTGTTCCCTATAAAGACTTTTAAAGATCTGTGAAGATCGTGGGTTTATGTATTTCACACGTCACTTCCTCAGTATTACCACCCTTAACGATAATGATGTAAATAAGGAACACCTTATACTAGCGGCAGTTAGTTAGTTGTTGAATGTATATTTTTGCGCTTACGTTGCGATATAATACATATAAAGGAAATCACAGGTTGCACGGCGACATTCTCATGTCGACAGAGGCCGCGAAGCGAACGATATTCTAATGCCGGCTGACGCCTGAATGGCTGTAGAAAGCCTACTTTTAAGGGAAAACATAAAAATGTCTCACTATGTTGAGCACTTGTATGCAAACTGATTTCAAAGATTCTGGAACATGTAGATAATAGACTTTATGAGCTAATGGTGCGTAGACTTTCTTCTTAATATTCCTTTTAATATTTTCCTAAGTTTACTTGCCTACTTAATGTTTCCATCTGCTTGTTTAAGGATAATAAATAATAATTTTAACAGAGCCGTGCGTCTGCTCAATCTGAACAATGTTTTGAATTGGAATTACATTTAATAGTGGGAATTCCGTTTAAAATGACGTCAAAAATTAATCATTTCGAGGCGTCTATTACGGCACGAACTAATCGAAAAAAAAAAAAAAGCACAACAAAAAACAAATAATATACATATAGTGACGGATTCGGTACCGGCAGCGCGATCTATTAGAAAATGTTTTCTCTTGTTAAATCATTAATTCGCGATTTATCGAACACCGCGTTTTATTCGGCGTAATCGCGGCCAATCGGAAATGCTTATCGGTTAAAACCAAAATTCCCAGGCACGGTCGAAGTTGCGTCAGGGTGAGACTGTTTGCGTGTATATTGTTGGTAGCGGCCGATAGTGGAGAGTACTCTATGAGTCCGAGGCGAGTGCACGTCGTATAGAAGCTGTACCGAGTAACATTGAGCTGAGGGATGTTTTATAAAATCCGGTAAAGGCAGGGTAATTCACGCGATATAGTCGCACTATACAAATGTGCTAGAAACATTTATTAATTATTAGAAATATAGTCGGTAATTTTTAATTTTTTTCGGTAATATCGTTCGGTAAAAGCACATCGTGATACGTCTCCGGTCTATCACTGAACACCGTCGTAGCAGCGTTGTCTCTATCTAGTCGCGTTACCGTCCGTTAATTTCTGTATACACCATGTCGTACGTTTTAACCGTTTTTTTTTTTGTTTTTGTTTTGTCAATTTTATTACCATTTTTTTCCCTAGTCTGCTGAATTTTTAAGTTTCTTTTTAATTTTGTAGTTTGCACGAAAATACATACGCGTTTTTTCTTATATACCGAAATTTCTTATTGGACAGGTGGTGGGCCTGTCGTGACATTTCCGTTACGGAGACATAACCGCTTGCGTACGGCGGGTCCTCGGAGTTTTTTTAGTTTTTTAATTCCACTTTTTTTTCATCTACGGTATTTTTCATTCCGCGTTTTCTGTTTAAAATCTTCTTTGAAAGGCCTAATGTTCAGCTAGGCAGAGCTATACTGGTTGTGGCACACTGAAGAGAAAGTGTCATCGGCGCCCGTAATTTTTGATCGTGAATTGAATTCTTTTATTCATCATAAACAACGCAAACATGGTCGAAGGAGAAAAACGAGTCCCATTCAATATGAATGGCTATGTTATTCTTAGACCTGAGTGCATTACATTATTTATCCCACGATTGTGTCCTGTTACTTTATATTAACAAAGAATGAATGTTATGTTAAACAATTACTAAGATTAAAATCGGTCGATTTAATACTACCTATTTTTTTTAATATTCATTTTCTTTCTAGTAAAGTTCACTCTAAGTTCTGGCGAAATATTTTCCGTTTCTCTAATCCTCAGTCTTTCTAATTCTCTATTCAGCATTTCCCTTCTTTTCGACCGTATGATTATCCATATCTCAGTCGGTTTTTCATTTTTTCCATTTGTCGTCTCCGCTTTGGACATAGCTGGCTCCCTTCGCCTCTTTTTCGTTTTCCTCTAATAACTTCTCCTTTCTGTCAATTCCATCCGAACTACAGCAATTTGATTTGCAACGCCAACCACATTTCCTTTGAATGTTCTGTTCTTTCCGCTGAACGTTCGTGCTTCTATCTCCAGTTCCTGGGCTTGTATCTTCCTACACCCTTTAACGTTTTCTTTCTTTTTGCACTTTCTTCACCCCCCATTGTCTCTATTATAGTACTTTTTTTTTTTTATTGGGATCGTCAACCAGGGATCTTTATCAAGAAACAATTAGAAAGGGAAATGAATTAGTTATGCTATTTTGATGCGGTCAGATTCTATTATCGTCTCCTTTCTTTCTTCAGTTTGTGGTCGCGTTAAAATCTAGTTTGTTTTTATTCTTCTGGTATGTTAACCTGCAGTGCTGGGTTATGCCCTCAGTATATACTTATATACATATATATATATATTTATCTTTTAAAGCATTAAGATCATAGGTAGCAATTCTGTTGTTGTTAACTTTACTAACTTTTTGCCAATACCGAGTACGGTGTCTGAGTCGAAATCGGGAACGAACAAGCATATGATCCGTGTCGCCATCTGCACCTCGCAATACACGTGTTATTAAACAGTCGCTTTTGTGTCTTTAAAAATGTTATTGGAAAGTTGAAAACCACGATGATGGAAACTTTTAATGAAATAGATCAAACAGAAGGTGTCTCCGTCACGAGCCATTGGAATCAACTAAAAGAAAAAATAAACACAGCATGTAAAACAATTTTAGGCTATAAAAAGAAAAAACAAGAGGACTGGTTTGAAATTATGGCAGATGAAATCGGAATACACTTAGAAAAGAAAAAGAAAGCATTTATAGACTGGATGGCAGATAAAGGAAATAAGGACAAACGAAATGCCTACAAAACTGTAAAGGCACTTGTCCAAAAGGAAATCAGGAAAATTAAAAACCAATGGTGGACAAACAAAACCAAAGAAATACAAACACTGGCAGATAACAATAACTCGCACGATTTCTTTAGTGCTATAAAAAGCTTATATGGCCCTAAATACCAGCGCAAAACAGCAATAAAAGATGCGTCTGGCAAATTGCTAAGAAATCGCGATGAAATACATTCAAGATGGAAACAATATTATGAAAGGCTGTTAAATAATGAATGTAGAATCGATTCTGATATTCTCAATTACCTTCCAAGCAACGCGGTAAATGAAGAACTCGACTTAGCTCCCACCATACAAGAAGTCAACGCCGCTATTAAAAGCTGCAAAAACAAGAAGGCAGCAGGTGTGGATGGCATCCCTGCCGATATATACAAAGTTGCAGGAAATGAAGTAGCAGCACGATTGCATGAATTGTACGCACGTATATGGGCAGAGGGAGAGGTCCCACAAGATTTCAAAGATGCTTTGTTAATCAATATTTACAAAAATAAAGGCGATAAAGCTGTCTGTGATAATTATAGAGGTATATCTTTATTATGCTCGGCTGGAAAAATTCTCAGTAAGGTAATACAAACAAGACTACAAGCACTTTTAGATGCTTGCATGCCGGAAGAACAGTGTGGTTTCCGGCAGCAATGAAGTACGACAGATATGATTTTCTCAATGCGGCAGGTTATTGAAAAAGCCAGGGAACAAAATACTAAATTGTACATAGCTTTTATAGATGTCAAAAAAGCTTTCGACTCAGTGAGTAGGGACGTATTATGGATGTGTTTAGAAAGCATTGGATGTCCACCAAAGATGCTTAGAATAATACAGCAGTTGCATAATGGCATGAAAACTTCTGTTGTTACCGATACCGGAATCTCAGATCCATTCGATATAAATACCGGAGTCAAACAGGGCTGTGTACTGGCACCAATGTTGTTTAATTTTTACATAAGTATAATCCATACTGCCTTCAGACAACATACCTGTAATACCGGTGCAAGAATAAAGTTTCGCCTCGATGGTGGTCTATATAATTTAGCCAAATTCAATTCAAAAAAGCGACTAAACATTTTACGATCGAAACCCTGCAGTACGCCGACGACTGTGCTTTAATATTTCTGAAAAGCCTGATATACTACAAAATGCCATAACTTACCTGGAGAAAGCATATCGTCAATTCGGCTTAAGGGTAAATTGTGAAAAAACTGAGATTCTGCAAGTAAACATAAACGCTAACGACATAACTGATCTATATATAGAAGACAAAAAGCTGAGAAATGTAAATACCTTCAAGTATCTTGGAAGTTATGTAAGCAAAGACGCGAACTTAGATGACGAAATTGCTTATCGAATTAGAAATGCAAATTCGGCGTATGGCAAGCTTTCGCAGAGGGTTTTCAAAAATAAAGACTTGTACAACAACTAAGGTTGCAGTATACAAAGCTATAATACTGCCAACATTATTATATGGAAGCGAAACATGGCCGATCATGAAAAGACACATCAAAAAGTTGGAGGTCTTCCATCAAAGTGTAATAAGAAGAATACTGAAAATAAGCTGGAAACACCATGTCTCAAATGAAAAGGTGCTAAACCTAGCAACAGTTCAGTCTATTGAACAAATCCTGGCTGTAAGGCGCCTGAGATGGGTTGGACATGTAATACGAATGAAAGATGACCGCATACCAAAGAAAGTGCTATATGGCGTATTAGAAGCTGGAAAGCGACAAGTTGGTAGACCTAAGTTGCGCTATAAGGATGTACTGGCAAACGATTTAAAAACTATGAAAATAAACCCAAGGAAAACTGAGTGGGAAACAATTGCACAAAACAGGAACGAATGGAGATCCATTGCGAAGAATATAATACAGGAGCTAGAAATGGCACGTAAAAACAAGAAGAAAAAAGCAACGTCAATTAATCATGGAGCGTCCACAAGTAGCCAACATCAGACAGTCTGTCATATACGTGGCTTTCGGGCAAGTCATCGTATTGGCTTAGTGTCCCATCTTCGACACAAACATCAATAGCAGTAAAGCAGCACTCATACTCGGCAACGAGGGAGATAGAATAATAATAATAATATATATATATATATATATATATATATTAATTACAGTGTAATTTTTAGGCTACCTCCCATTAGAAAAAATGTCCCAAAAAATATCCCAAAAAATATCCCAATTTTATGTAATCCAAAATGTCCCAATTTTATGTAACGTTTGTTATATTTTATAGGATTTTTGTGATTGTTATTTAAAAAATGTCACAATTTTATGTAACGAAAAAGTATTTTACTTTTATATAATGAAAGTTAAATGTTAGGATAGGATTTTTGTGATTAATTATGTTATTTTTTTTTTTTGTGTTAATGCCAGTAAGAATTACTTTGTAAATTTTGATTATTTTATACAAAGCATAGAAGAGAAATAGACAGAAATGCAAGCAAGAGGGGTCAAGGGGGGTACAGCCCCTTGCAAGGCCAAAATGGCCGAGTTTATATATCGTCAAAAAACGACTCATTGAATACGGGGAATGGTAACAACTGTAGTACCAATTTAACAGTATCAAATCAAGTATAAAGAACTGGTTAAGAGACGGGAAGAATCGTGCGAGACTTGGGACGGACATTCAAATATATATTTTCAATAGAAAGTAATTTATAAATATTTGACATTTGCCGATATCTTCTGTTAGTGTTGATCAGAAGGTTGCGAAAAAAATTTCTGCCAGACATTGTTTCTGATGATTTTGTCGCAGATGTGTACGGTTTTACGGGTTACATAAGACTGATCAAAAAGTGCAATTAAAAGTAAAAAAAAAACAACAACATATTTTTAGCAAATAACACGATTTAAAACTGAAAACTTTATATGAAAAATTTTATTTTATTTTATTTTATTTTTTTTTATTTTTTTTTATTCGTGTAATATTTTTGTACAGATAAAACTTTATCTGGCTTCTCTTTTGCGCCACCGTTAGTTTACAAATACAACTTTTTTTTTTTCATTTCGTTATCCGAGTCAGATGTCGTTATTTGATGCAAGGATACAACACGTCGCCATTTATATCGATCGTGTGTTAAATCTATGATATGTTGTAAATTTGATCTGCCTATTTTCTTGATCTGGTCGATGTAGCGGTTCTCTTTGGTCTGCCTTTCTTCCTTTTCCCCTCGACCTTTCCCATCAAAATCGTTTTCTCCAGCCCATTTGCTCTTACTATATGACCGAAAAAGCCTAGCATACGTTTCCTGATGAATGTTAATAGCCGTCGGTTGGTTTCAATCTCGAGCTCTTTTAACACGTATTCGTTTGTCCTATGGGTCGTCCATGGGATTCTTAAGATTTTTCGATACCGTTTCATTTCGAAAGCTGCGATCTTCCTTCCCATAGTTTCATTGATCGTCCATGTTTCCGATCCGTAAGTCGCTATAGAGAATACCAAAGTTTGCAGGAGTCGTAATTTTGTTAGTTTAGAGATCTTATGATCTTTCCGTATGCGGTTAAGCTTTCCCATCGCGGTGCTCGCCAGTGCTATCCGTCTCCTTATTTCTTCGTCTGATCCTCCAGTTCTTGAAATGCAGATACCCAAATAGATTAATTTATCTTGGGTTTGTATATCTTGTAGCATTTTTAACGGTTGTTGGATTTTGTTATCTTTATCAATAACTAACATCGAACACTTTTGTTTGTTGAGTACTAAACCGGTTTCTTTTCCAGCTATTCCTAATAACAATTCGTACATTTCTATTTCCGTGCTGGTCAGTACTACCGTATAATCTGCAAATCTTATGTTTTTGATTTTTTCGCCTCCGAATGATATTCCTCCATGCCAGCTGTGTCTATTGTCTGTCTTATAATCCATTCTCCACAAATATTGAAGAGAATCGGTGTTATACCACAGCCTTGGCGTACTCCCTTTTTTGCTGCAAACTCACTGGATTTATCGGTCTCCAGTTTTATATGTCCTTTGTTATTTACGTACAGCTGTTGTATGAGGTAAATTAGATGTTTTGATGTCCCATTTCTAATAAAATCGGCCACAGTTTTGGCCATTTCATGTTATCAAAAGCTTTATTATAGTCTAAAAAACAAAGCAGCCCCGGAATATTATATTCATTAAGTTTCTCTATTATTTGCCTTACAAACTTTACTTTTTTTCAAGTTTTACAACAAAATTCCCGGCTTATTCTCATTTGAAAAGTACCAGTTAATGAAAATATTTCAAATTTAACAAGTTAATATATAAAGCCTACGGTTTTCCACTCCTCCGTGAAATATTTTTAGAAAATTTAAAAAATACAATCCTATCCAAAAGTAATTATGAAAAATTAATTTAAATACGGAAATAGAAATTCTAAATGATTTTAATAAAATAAATGAATAGCGAGCAAAATTGTAAATAATAAAATCGATTTTCGCTGCGTAACAATTGAAAATAATAATAATAAAAAAAAAAAAAAAGAAAAAAAAAAGTAGAGTACACAAAAACACGATCGCTGAAATAAAACTTCCAATCGCCTCGCCTAATATGAATAAATTTATTATTTTGCCACTTGGATAATAAACTATCAAATACGTTTAAACGAATATCTGTTCTCCGGTGCATAAAGTAAAATCTATTCATGAAGAGTATTTAATCAAATTTCATTCTCTTAAATATAGAAGCTTGGAAATAATAATAAACGTGAATGCGTTCCAGCCAGAAAGTCCGGTAAATGAGGGTGAGTACACTAATGTTCCTTTAACCGTTCTCCTAAAGGTTAAAAGTAAAAATAACGTAAATAATAAATAAAAAATAATAAAGCAAATATCATTAATAAGAATAAATGTACAATAAAAGTTGGCACAGTGAATGTTAGAATACTTAGAAGAGAAGAAAACCTATCAGAACTAGAAGAAGCTTTTCGCAAAACGGACATTCAATTTCTAGGCCTTTCAGAAATTCGAAGAACAGGCAAAACAATTATAAATAAGGAAAAAATGGGAATCTATTTTGTTACATTGAGAACAATATGGGACAAGGAGGAGTAGGTTTCTTAATAAAAACCAAACTATATAAATAAATTGAGAGAATTTAGGAGAATTAACGATGGGATGGCCATTCTAAAAATCAATATAAGTAATACTCAATTCAACTTTATCCAAGTATATGCTCCAACCTGCTCGGCTGAAGAAAAAGAAATAGGAGAAATTCTGCGGAATGTTAAGTAATACAATAAACGAACTTAGAATAAATGACAATAATTTAATATTAATGGGAGATTGGAATAGTCAAATTGGACAATGGAATAAGGGAGAAAAAAACATAATCTTTGGTCATGGTAAACGAAACGAAAGAGGATGGAGATTAATAAGGTTCTGCCAGCAATTTAACTTTAAAATAATAAATGGTTTATTTAAAAAGAGGAAGGGAAAACGCTGGACATGGATTTCACCGAACCATGAATACAAACTATTAATCGATTATACATAGTACGGCCAGAAGTTCTCTTTAAACGCGAATTACGACATGACAGAGTAACGGAGACCGAATAAAAATTATATTTCCGAAAAGTAGATGAAAAAAGCTTATAGCTACATACAAATTATTCGAAATTTCTGCCTTCAGGAGCGACACATTTACGAAGACGTCGTGGCCATTCGTCGTCTATGGAATTACGAATAATCGTGCATAATGGAAAATTCTTTACAGTTTTCCTGATAGATTTCTCCAGTGCGTCGACATTTCGATGACTTTTCGCGCATGCTACCGCTTCTATCTTTTGCCAGAGAGAGTAATCTAACGGATTTAAGCCGGGGCTACCACTTGGCCAGCCTTTTGCTTTGATAAAATCAGGAAGATTGCACTGAAGCCAGGTTTGGGTCATCTTCGCTTTGTACCTTGCTGAAAAATCCAGCGGCATGCCTCAAACATCTTCTTATTCAAAGGTTTAACCCCCACGTTCGACATTTTTTGGTACACAAGCGCGGAGGTTTTGACGCCAGCCTCGCTTTCTTTTAATTGACACCCAACCATACTATGACTTGAGCCGGATGATGCCCGCGTTGAACGTAAAGTACTTTATCCAGTGCTTCGATAGAAGACTTAGCATATATACGGGGTCATTTTGTTTATTAAACGGCTACGGTAAATATTTTTTCATCTGTGAACAAAATATCGCGATAAGTGCCGCTACCGTACAAGCGCAACAAATTCCGAGTTCGAACGTGCCTAATTTCTTTTAATTTCGCCGTCAACAGGTCCCGAGCGTATCATTTATATGCGCAAAAACCTAAATCTTCGTTCAAAATGCACGATACAGTGGGAGGAACGAGATTCATCTCTCGAGATAGGATTGTTTGCTTCCGCACAGGATTGCGCATTATCCTTGTACGAACAGCGTTCATCGCTTGTTTCGTTCGTACAGGACGCGGACGGTTTGACCCGATCATCGAGTGTGTTAGTTTCTTTCCATCTTGCAATTGTACGAAACACAAACCATTCATTGATACCAAGCGATTTCGAGCTTGTATGGATCTTCGTTGGCTGCACGCCATACCGAAATAATGCGATTACCGCAACACTTTTTTCATAAATGCCCCACTATGACATACTCACTCGCTTCATACAAGCAGTCTGCCGACCCCTCGCCGTGGTCATTGAATCCTAATCGTATACACTACATTTAGGCAGTGTTATTATTTCTTTACGCTCAAAACTTCTTCACGCGTTCAAATTTTACTGAGAGAACTTCTGGCCGTACCATGTATATTAGCTCCTAAAAATAGGAATAATAAAATAACTGATTACGAAGTTTACACAGCATGAACTCGTTTAAATTTTATGCTGACCATAGGTTCAATAGACGAATAAATAATAAGATATATGATAAGGAAAGATAGAATAAAATTAGAATTCTGTGTTGTATAAAAATAAAACAAATGAACTACTTGAAAAATAAACTATCCAGATGACATCAAAAACGATAATAACCGCTATATCACAATCGGCCGACGACTTCGATCAAAAAATAAACAACATGATGCAACAACACATCAAGATGTAATTAACCTATATAAGGATAGGGCTGCAATTATAAAAATAAGAAATAAAACATCTAAGGATATTAAATCTAATTTCCAAATTGTTTAGGAAAGAGATAAGAAATAAGAATGAACTCAAGAAAAATGAAATAATAAAAGTAACATTAGAAGGCTAGACTTCATTCGCAATGCTAAAATTGATACTTTGTAACGCTTCACGATCGCACTGTTTTTATATATAATACTATATTACAATATTTTAGACCTAATTATTTAAGTGAAATGGTGGTCTAGTGGTAATGTGTACGGGTCTGATGCTTAAGCATGTACTAGAGGTCTAAACCAACAGCGTAGTTATCTTTTTATTTTAAAATATTTAAACAAATGTTATGTATTTTATATTAGAAAAATTTTCTTAATGTTATAATAAATTATGTAGAGAGTATTAATAATTGTTTTATTTTTAGACGATGTGAAATATTTTTTATACACTTACTACTAACTTTAACTCAAAATCATTTAAAATAAATACGTGCAAAATAAAAATTGTAAAAATAAAACTAGTTTATTATAATTATGTGAAAAAAAGCGAAGGTTTAAAAAAAGATGTGAATTGGAGGGAAAAGCAAAACTATAATTTCAACCGAAGTAAACATAAATTTAATAATTATTTTCGGGAGAAAATGATTTAAAAAAAATTATTTATGTGAACAATTTCCACAGCGATTAGCCGTCGGAACTCACATAACATTTTATTAAAATCGTCAATGCTTTGCGAGTTTTTATTTACTTATTTATAAAAAGACGCGTCTTCCTTATCATAATTGTACATTTAATTAAAATTTGCATAATTCTGTTTTTATATTTGCATATCTGAATATGTAATGATAATGTTTAAATAGACACAACTTTTAACTGAATGTAATTGTAAACATTATGTAAAGATCGTTTACCATTAAATTTTTTTAAAGCACCTTAATTACTTCCGAAATCCTGTGTCTCAGTTTGTATTACATTTTTCGATGTACTACACAAAATAAGTTCATAAATAATAGACAACATTTTTTCTACGTTCGAGAGTATAATTATGGTTTCTGAGATTGTTGTTAGTTGAATAATTTGTTGTATTGCCGTAAGATTTTTTCTGAACTTTATTTCCCTCTAATTATTTATTTCATTTATTACCATTATTTCTGCTAATCATTATTATTACAAAATGCTTCTTAAAAAAATTCGTAACCATACGGGTATATTTAAATAATAACTGTAATGTTTTAACTATGCATTTATAAATCGACAACTTTGTTTTTAATATTCAAACCCCTATGATGTTGGAACCATGATTTGAAAACCATTACATACTGCATGTAGAAGATAATTTCTCAAATTTTTATTGTTAGTCGCTTTTATAACTCTATTTTGTAAATATAATCTTTCGCTCGATGCATAATGTTGTGCAATATCTTCAAATTAAAGTTGAACTATAAAACTTTATTTTTATGTTGATTACAATAGAAAGGGAGTAATGTAGTACAATATATCGTACAGTATTCATAGTTGTGCTTTCGAATGCAATTAATATAACTATGTAATACAAGTGTGGTACATCATACACTTTATAATATATTAGAACATTGAAATTCAAACTCCTATAGTTACAGCAAAACCGGCTAAATGTTAATTGTTAACAGTTTTAGGACATCAAGTGTACAGCTAACATCTGCTGGCGCAATCTACTGGCGTAGATATGGATAGAAGCAAAAAAATTGGTACGATCGTGTCGCGTTGCAAAGTATCAATTTTAGCATTGCGAATGGAGTCTAGCCATTAGAAGGGAGTAAAAATATTAAGAAACTAAACAACTAAGTGTAGGGGTACCCTGTGGAATTTATACTTCGTGAATTCTGTAGGTCGAAAAATATACGGCAGAAAAGAGATAAATAATTTAGTAACTAACTACTATAGAAAATTATACGAGGGTGAAAATAATTACGAGAACATAATTCGAACCAGAACCCGAATTCCTAATTAACGAAATAAAAATAATAGTAGAAAAACTAAAGTCTAACAGAAGCCCAGATGGTATAGCTAACGAACATGTCAAAACAGGAGGAGACAATTTAATTAAATCTAGCAATACTTTTCAACAATATCCTAAGAACAATATACCCGGAAGAATGGAAATATTCAGATATAATAATATTATTTAAAAAAGCTGATAGACGTAAAATCGAAAATTATCGCCCCATCACTTTAAGCTTAAGTATTTCGAAATTGTTCTCGAAATTAATAGAAATTAGATTAAAATATTTTTCAGAAGCCCAGCAACCGAGTGAACAAGCCGGCTTTCGAACAAACATTTTCAACAATTGACCCCACCTCTATACAATAAACCAAATAATAGAAAAAAGTAACGAATATCAGATAAATACATATTTAGCCATAGTTGACTATAAAAAAACGTTCGACTCTTTAAAGCATGAATACATACTTAAAGCACTGTACACAGCAAGGGGTCCCAGAAAATTTCATAAGGTTAATCCAGGAAATGTACCAGGGACTAAAAGGACGTATAGTAACGGATATAAAAGGGGAATATTTTCCAATTAATAAAGAGGTTAAACAAGGAGATCCACTCTCTCCAATCTTATTTAACTGTACACTAGAGGCAATTTTTAGAGAAATGGATTGGGAAAATAAGGGAATAAATGTAAATGGTAAGCGATTATCAAATCTGATTTTTGCAGATGACATTATCCTTCTTTGCACACTTCTTTAGAAGAATTGAGGGAAATGTTGCTAGAGCTGGGGACATAAAGGGAGCAAAAGTTGGATTATCTATTAACACCTCAAAAACAAAAATATTAACTACGACTATAACCCAGAGAGAAATTCAAGTAAATAATAATCTAACAGAAGTAGTGAGCGAAGCGATTATATTTAGGCCAACAATTAGCATTCGAAAATAACATAGAAAAAGAAGTAAACGTGAGAATTACTAAGACATGGAGTAAATACTGGTTACTAGAAAGAATATTCAAAAAACCTTTCAGTAATTACCATAAAAGTCAAATTTTTAACATGTGTATAGTACCCGTTTTAACTTATGGTTGCCAAACTTGGACACTGAACACAAAAATTATAAATAGACTAAAAGGACAATACAAAACACACTAGAAAAATCAATATGCCTAATATAAAGATAAGAGATCGAATAAAAATAAAAGAAATAAAAAAGCTTCTAAGATATAGTATTGACCTGGTAATGTTAGAAGGAGAAAATGGGAATGGGCTGGCCATGTAATATGATTAACAGATCACCGTTGGACATATAAGACTATTTTCTGGTACTTTTCACATTACAGACGGAAACGAGGTCGCCAAAAAGGTAGATGGAAAGATGAAATAAACCAATTTTTAAATAACAGTTATTTTGAAAAAGTAGCAATTAATAGATTAGAATGAGAACGGTTAAAGGATACCTTTGCTCTGCATGGGTCGAGGAAATTTTATCTGTGAATAATTATTTTTCTTTGTAATGATTATGTATAATTTTCTCAATAAAGGTATTTTGATTTTGATTTGATTTGATTGAATGCGTTCACTTTGGAAACTTGAACTGTCGACATATAAATAGCGATTGTCTTATTTAAATAAATTTTATTTCGAAGACTATCCTAGAAACGCAGATAAGGAATATTTTTATCGAGCGCAAATTAACCTTATAAAAGATGTTCCCTTAATGTTGACAACTGGTAATATTGTGAAAAGACGAGCCGAAATGGGAATGAAGAAAATAATTTCAATTGATTTACTATATAAAATAACGATGTATGTTTTGGTACAGTAAATTTGGTAGCAAGGTGTTTTTAGGAAATACTAAATAGACAGAGGAGTAGCAAGGTTGCGAATAATTCAAACGATAAAAGTATTACAATATGTTAAAGAATTAATTTTTAGTAACAAGTATTAGACGGTATTTTTTCTTGCATAATAGACGTAATTGTGTGATGATAGAATATTAACACTTCCGGTATCATGGTTTCTGATAATTACGTTATTTTTTCGCACTTGCGTGACTGTAAATCATGTTCCATATACAGTTGACCTTAGTACAGAATTTACTGTCTAATTTATTTCTTTGGAATATAATCACATTATCTTACAAATACTAAACTTATTGAGTATATTTCCATGAAAGATTAATATTGCAAAAAATCGAATATTTCCTCTTTAATGATTTTTGATACATATTCTTCGATGCTTGATAACTATTTACATATACACATTTTTTCAGTGAACCTAATTATTTTAACAGTACAGCCACTCAAACAAATTAAGTAACTTTTTTTTTTCTTTTTTTTTTTCTTTTTTTATGTGAAGGCAATTTAAAATCAAATCAATATACGAATATTCCAACTAATTTTTGCAAAGCGTTTATAGAATTTTATAACGTTATTAATAAATACAGTTTTTATCTATTGCATTAAAACATAGCGAGTTTTATTGTTTAACCTCTGAACTAGACGAAATAAATTCAACTATAAACAAAGGCAGTTCAACAGACCGAAATTAAATTTTTCATAAATATTTGTTTCCTTTCGTGCATTTATCATCGGTCTGGATTATTATTAATAAATAATTAATACTTTCGTTAAAATGCTATTTACCTTCCGAAAAAAGCTGGTTATTCAGTATTTAGCGATTGCGTCTATTTGAAGGAAAAAAAAAAATTACACATAATACAAATAATTACTTTTCTTCCTTGTAACTATTTGAGATTCTCTAAACCTGAAATAGGTATCGATAAGAAGAAAGTCGTCAAAGTCATCTTGTAGGTATATAAACACTGCTCTCGAAGTATTCAATATTTTTCCAGCAGACTTTAGAAATATCATTGCTTGTTATTTATTTTCTGTCGCTCCGATGCGATATGAGCATCAGACAAAAGTGTGGAAATTTCAATAATCAACGGCTAATGTTGATTACTTAAAAAAAAAAAAAAGTTATTTGCGAAATATATTTAAACGGTTTTTTAAATGAATTAGCACCATTTATAGCAGGGGTGGTCAACACGTCGACCGATCGACCGCAAAGGTTTTGAAAGTAGCCCCCGCGAAGCTAAAGTTGAACAATTTGCTTTCACTTAAATTAATGTTTGAAAATCTGAATGCGATAATTTATTTTTACCAGAATAGACTGTTCAACGTAGCCCCATACTGTTTGTATTTATCCCAATGAACAATGCAAGTGAACGTTAACTTTTAAATTAATTATAGTCGTACCGCATGTGCATATAAATGGCAATGGCACAAAATGACGCAAAATCATGTGCCAGACAGCAAATAATAAGGTTACTACACACGGTTCGTTTGAAGACAAATTTATATGTAATAAGTTTTAATTTAAAAGTATGCTAAGAGAACTTCTGCCACAAACATACACTCATATTTATAAACTAAAGGTGGTTCATATCTTCAACTAAATGATCAATAATGGCTTCTTAATCTTTCTTTGTTCTGCGATATTACTGAAAAATTACACCAATTAAACCTGCAACTAGAGGGTAAAGGTAAAACAATAATAGATACGATAAGCATTTTGAAGTCATTTAAAGAGAAACTAAATATGCTTGCAATGCAATTAAAACGTCGTGATTTATAAAGCATTATCAAAATCTAGCTGATGAGTCTAAAAATAAAAAGAATCATACAATAAATATGCCGATATTATTGCACTGCTTTTAAAAGAATTTGAAAGAAGATTTCTAACATTAAGTGAACTTGAAGATATTGCCAGTTTTTTGTCTTGCTCATTTAATGACATCGATGTCGAAAGTGTAGTTCAGAAACTAAACAACTTTCTCGATACTACAAATTTAACAAGCTTTGAAGAAGAAATAATAAATATTAAATGTGACATAAATCTTAAGTCACTGGTTTTAGATTGTAATTTTTGGAAACTGATAAAAAAAGATAAATATCCAAATATATGGACAATTGTTACACGTTTCAATGCCTTCTTTGGATCAACATATTTACGTGAATCCGCATTTTCATTTATGAATGCGATCAAGACAAGTTACTTTATTATCATGTTTTAAAGCTTGGTCTTCCTGCTCCTTTCAATGCTCTTTCTCCACCTATTCTCTCAGTTGTTCCTATATTCTAGGGGTGTTCCTTGATCCCATTGTTGACAAAATAAAAAGTATAATTTCTATTCTATTCCATGCATCTATTCCATTTTGCTGGGCTAATGCTCTCTGGTAGCACAAACCCAAGGGGGGTAAAAAAACGCAATTAACAGATCAACATTTGGAATCATGTTTGAGAATTGCCTTAAGTTCATATGAACCAAATTTTGAGAAATTTGCTGCACTTATGCAAGGTCACATTTTTATTCATTTGCTTATTTTCGGTGTATTCTTTCTAAGTTAATAAGTATTTCATAATGAAAAAAATAAAAAAAAAAGTACAATTATTATTTTTTTTCTTTATTTGCTAAAATTTTTTTGTGTACTTATTTCTTTACATCGTAATTTTTTTTTTTTTAATTTTATAAATATTATTGTGGTTCATAAAATAAAGAAATATAATCATTTGTTTGCTTTATTTGCCATAATTTTTTTTTTAAGTGAAATTCTTGTTAGTTATTTATTAAAATATCAATGAAAAATTTGAAAAATCCTGAAATTGTTTGCCCATATTCACAGTTGCCCGCAGATTACATTTTACAGAATAAGTCGCCCATAAGAGATAAAAGTTTGGCCACACCTGATTTATAGTATAAAAGAAAAATTTGGTTATTTATTAATGATATAATAAATAAAGATAACATTATTTTAACAATTTATAAACTTACCTATAAAAGTAAAATCGACTTTGAAAGTGTTTAGTTTAGTGATTTAAATCAAAAGTATCAAATTACGAACGAACAAATAAAATACGATTTATTTAATAATTTTTTTTTCCCCTTTTGGCTTTCTACAAATTACTGTTTCGTAATGTTTAATAGAGAATGGAAACAGACTCTTCAATTGCGATGGCGACGTTGTTTTCAGGGGGGGATCGAAAAATTTCGTGTTCAAAATTTGAAAAATATTATTGTAATATATCAAATAGAAGTGCCTAGAAGTTCTCGGTCGACAAAGGGAAATTAGAAGAGATTAAATCAGATGCACTTCCATACACGGGACATCCGTTGATTGCGCAAAGACTAAAAAAGTCTAACAGGTCTAACATGACTCTGACATAACTGACCGTTAAATAATCGCAATCTGTATTCGAAAAGCTATGAAGACAATCGGGGCTTATAATTTACGCGAAACTTCCAGCTTAGAAAATTACTGTGTCCAAATATTCTCCGTTCAGCCTCCGGTTTTGAGCGAGTTTTCAATTGTTTAAATGAAACAATTTATTTTTGTGTTTGCGTATAATTTACACCGGCTTATATGGACAGGTAAAAATTTAGATATTTTAAACTAAACTAGTATCGCCGTGTAACGTCCGTACAGAGGTTAGTACTCAATCCGAGTGTTCTTATTCCCCCTTGGATCACTTTCCAGATAAATATTGATCTATCGCTGAAACAGAATCTAAGCACAACAGGTCTCCTCTATACAGTGGAAATGGTAGTTGGGGCAATTAATAGGTATCCGGATCACCTAATCTATTACATTGATGGAGCTAAGGCAGTTTTTTTGTTTTTGTTTTTTTTTTAAGAATAAGTTGTGGGTCTCACAGATATGCCCGTTGTGTGAGTGCCCAACACTCTTATCAACGTTTATTAAAATAGATATATAGTACAATAAATTAAAACTAACTTAAATTATTTCAAAACTAACAATAATAACAGACTTAGCATTATTTATATTAAAGTAATAGCATATATATATATATATATATATATATATATATATATATATATATATATATATATGTATGCCAAAAAAATAAAAAATGCCGCGTAATACGCATTTGAATACCAATATATGCAGACAGCTTAATATTTATAATCGAAATAAAGCATGATCAATGAGAGCCTAAAATCCAGGAAGGACACGACAAAGTCAAAAACTAACAAAACCGTAAACAGAAAAGAACCATCAAATAGTAATGAGATAAAGGGCGAGACTTGGATCTTCAGTCTTTGCACCATTCCTTCAACCATTTTTGCACCTCTTTTTTCCACGCACCAATTTTTTTTCCCTCTAGTATATGATTAGGAATTGTACTTATTTAAATTAATTAAAACTGAGTCATCAGTGTTGTCAATTCGTAAATTTTATACTGCGGGGATAGATGTAATATGTGTATTACTTTGGTTTCTTGTTAATCGAATATTTTCCCTGGATGGTAATTTTATATTATTGACATTAAATTCTAGTAATCTATAATAGAAATAGTACACATGTTGGGGGACATTTCATTGTTTTCCTTCCATACATAATTGATCTAAAGTCAATTTATTTCTAATACGGGAAGTATAAGTTTCAAACACATCTTCTCTGTATTTTACTTATTTTATTTATTTCCGTTTTCTTAGCCTCACATAACATATTTGAATTCCATATAATATTCTAGACATTATTATTGAATTATAGTATGTATGTAGAGTTCGATATGATAGTACCTGCTTTATTTTATATAAAGCTGGAATTGTCTGTCTTAATTTCGAGTTTAAACTTTGAATGTGCGAGGCAGGTCCACTGTCCGAAGCCTGCGCATTCGAGGGTCACGACATCTCATACGAAGCGCGACTCAATGATGCTTGTTCCGCATTGGATGCAGAACTATATGCAATTGCACACTGATTCCACCACATCGTTACAGCTTACACCAGAGCCAGTGATTTCCTCCCGGTTACCGATTCCCTACAGTCTCTAAACATGATTAAGGGAC
Organism: Icerya purchasi; assembly: GCA_039619475.1. Taxonomy (NCBI): domain Eukaryota; kingdom Metazoa; phylum Arthropoda; class Insecta; order Hemiptera; family Monophlebidae; genus Icerya; species Icerya purchasi. The sequence continues at coordinate 352,324,316 of CM077115.1, forward strand.
AAAAAAAAAAATACAACAACCCGCTAGTACTAAAAATATATCACTACTTGTAACAATAGTATCTAATGGTACAGTAGCTACGTGAATAAAGTGTCTAGTTGTGCATCACGCGTTATCACTCGCTCGCTGATAAGAATCCGATTACAATTGTCTCTGGTTAGTCTGTCTTATTTATTTATCTTCGATTTTCGTTACACTAATCACCTCCGAATAGAATCGAATTCTTAGCTGTTGTACTTAACGGTGTTACCAGTTAGGAAATGTTAAACTATCAGACTTCTATCGTAACTGGCTAGGATACGGGTTTCAATGGCTATCCGACAGTTATTAGGTTCCACTATTTTACCTTTTTTTGGTAGACTTAAGACCTAAACTTGGAGCTAAAGGCACAAAATATGATGGAATTAAGAAAACGATTACGGACCTTGTGTAAGACATATTAACACAGCGTTAGCTGAAGACGTCAACCCAGTTAGTTCGAGCATAGACATGAATGAAATTACTAAAGTAATTCATGAAACAATTTATCCCGCTTTAAAAAGATTCGAAACAAAAAATAAACCGAGTTATTCGCAAATAGCTAAAAACGATACCAAAAAAAATATTACTTCAATTCAGAAATCTAAATTGGACAAAACTATTAAAATCTCCATTTCCGATGATTCTAAGAAATTAGATAAACTGAATAATATCGCTCCGGGTAGTAAAACCTCTTCTGAATTAGTAGAAAAGGTATTTAAACAAGCTATCAAGCCTAAGGATCTTAAAGACATGCCTATTTTCACACGTAAAAAGGATAGTTTGATGATAAAAACCACTAACGAAGACAAGGAAACAATTATAAACCGCTTGAATAATTTTGCTGATAAAGATACATTTACCTTTTCAGAACCAGCAAAAAGAATGCCTTACATTAAAATAACAGGGTTACCTTTTTCCTTTCGTTCTTATGATTCTGACCAAGTCAAAAATGAAATTCTTACTTCAATTCATCAGTATACTAACCTTTCAATCGATCGGAACGCTTACGTCAAAATTATCAAGAAGCAAAGGAAAGAAAATACTTACTTGGAAGCGATTGTTCAGGTATCACCGGATGTATACAATTATCTAATTAAAGATGGATTTGTTCCTGTAGAATGGCGCTTATGTCGGGTCTACAAACATATTGATATTACCCAATGTTATTCATGTGGAGGCTTCGGGCATAGAGCTCGGCATTGCAAACTGGATAATGAAGAAAGAGGTAAAATTAAGGAAATCATTGATCGTGGACATTGTCCAAACTGTCACTTTTCAAATGTAGAAAGAAAAACGAACTTCAGTCTGGACCATAAGTATTACCAGCTTTACAAATGCGAAACTGCGAAAAGAATTCATTCAATTTTAGATAACAACACTTGTTATGGAGAATAATAATTTCGATTTCCTCTCTGTAATGCAATTAAACCTACATCATTCACGTGCTGGTAATAATTTGCTACACTTCGATTTATTGAAGGATAACAAAGATATTGTGTGTATCTCAGAACCGTATCTTATTCAAAAGGTAATCCCAGATATTACCAATGCTTATACTCAAACTACAAAGCAGTTCGTGTCAATTTTAGTTAACTCAGCATTACCATTTAAAGAGGTAGAATTCTTCGAACGTTGCGAATATATCGTGGCAGTTCAATTGGAAGAAATTTTTATTATCTCCTGTTACTTTCCGCCTTCACAAGATCTAACTAACTTCTTAGATTTGTTATCGCAATTTATCACTTTCCACCAGAAGAAATCGATTATCTTATGCGGTGACTTTAATGTCCGAAATAAGATCTGGGACAGTCGGGCTTTTCACTCGAGAAGATCTAACATTTTTGAACAATTTATTCTTAGTAATAATCTTTTTGTCGCCAATGAACGAGATGAAATTACTTTTTCTAACGCCAATGGTTTCAGCGTTATTGACTTGACTTTGATCCACGGTCGACCTAACGTAATCAGTGACTGGAAGGTAGACAATAAAGCAATTTATTCAGACCACAGTCCGATTCAGTTTAAATTATCAGTAAAAATGAATATTATTAATAGCTTAACGCATCGCATTATAAATTATAAGAAATTTAATAAAATCGTTGTAGAACATTATTCGCACTTAAACTACGATTTTAAAACATTCCCACCAACTGAAAATAATGTTAGAAAATTTCCGTAACACACTTCATGATATTATTAGTAGCAGCACTGAAACGATTCAATTAAATAGGAATTCGTGGTGGAATATTAATTTAGAGATTTTACGAATAATTCTAAGGAAATTGCGCAAACGGGTTCAACGCTCACACAAGCGGGGAGCTAATGATCACAATGCGCGCCTGGTTATGAATTTGGTACGAAAATTTTTTAATAAAGAAATGCGAAACGCGAAAACCAAAAATTGGAAAAAATTTTGTTCCGATTCGAAACTATGGGGCCTTCCTTACAAGACTATTTTCAAAAATAAACGCCAGTTACAGATTCCTTCGTATTTTTTAGACCAGAATAATCAAAAAATTTTCGATAAGGATTCAAAGATAAAGGCCCTTCTTGATCATTTTTATCAAGTAAACTAAAACACAAATGGGGACGAAACCTTCTCATACAAGTTGCAAGAATTCCAGAAATTTAACCTTAGCGGCTTTAGTTTTAACAGCGAACTATTTATTTCCAAAGCGAAGTCCCGTTCCACGGCAACGCTTTTTGGCGAATTATCTAAGCAGATTGAGCATGCGTTAAGTAAAAAGACTGCGATCGGCCTGCTGAAGTTAGATATTAAAGGCGCCTTTGATAACTGTTCGTGGCCAGTCTTATTCCACAAAATTAGAGCACTCAGGCTCGATTATAGAATAATCTCAATTTTAAGACAATACTTAGATTCCAGAACTATTAAATTTATTTACGAACATCAAACATATTTTCGAAATGTTACTCGCGGATGCCCGCAAAGATCGATTTTGGGCCCGATTTTTTGGAATTTGTATATTTCAGACTTATCGTTGATGGAGTTCCCGTCGGCAGTAATCAGATATTTCTATGCAGATGATCTAGCATTCGCGGTCACTTCTAACCATCGTCCCTCCATTTGTAAATACTTCAAGATTGCAATCAACAATATTTTAACCTATATGGAAAAACATCTTCTACAGTTGGACGAAAACAAGACTAATTTATTAATCATGCACAGGAAACGAAAAAGGGACTACTACAATTCGCTACATTTCTCTATACCGAACTTTAAAATTAATATCGTCGAATCACTGAAATATCTTGGTATTACATTAGACTGTCGCTACAGTTTTAATCAACATTTCAAAAATTTGTCCAGTAAAGCTACAACGGTTCTAAATAAATTGCACTCCGTGTCTGGACGCACGTATGGGATGAGCACTAAACACCGTTTAATAATTTATAATATGCTAGTTGTTCCATTATTCACGTACTGCGTATTTATGTTTGAAAAGGCTTTAAAGCGTAAAAGCATTCAGGAAGTATTAGTTAAATCCCAAAGGAAATTTCTTTTGTTTATTCTCCGCGCGCATAGAACTACTTCCGGTGATGCGTTGCGAACAATAGCAGGACAATTGCCACTGCATTCCGTATTGCAGCATAAAATTTTGTATTTCAAAGGGTTAAATAATCTCAATTTGGAGTTGGATCTAAACAATAGATTTATTGAAATGCAAAATAGCTGGAACAATAGCTCAACTGGAAGATTAACATTTAGTTTCGTCCCCGAGGTTAAAACCAATCCAATCAAAATTAATAATATTAATACGTATGTGACGCAATTTCTTACTGGACATGGTAGATTTCAAAGTTATCTGCACCGTTTCCATCTAGCAGGCACCAATTTGTGTTCCTGTGGAGATGCTCCTGAAACTGTCACCCATATCGTTAATGAGTGCGCCAAATGGAAATTCTTGTTTAAAGACGTAAATTGTTTTCCATTAAACAACGATAATTTATCAAAATTCCTGCATTCGGCGAATTTTATCATGGCTTCCAAATATTCGGATGTTGAAGACTTTTCATTTAATGTATAATTTTATTTTAATTTTTATATTGGTTAATTTTTGTCTCTTTCATTTTCTTTTTATTGTTTCCAATCCATGAGGTGTTCATTCAACTGAGATACTCATGGCTATGTTTCAATTACTATATATTTATGTTATTATTCACCAAATAAATAAATAAAAAAAAAAAAAAAAAAAATGGACAGTCACGTATCGCTGCTGTGGGTTCCTGGGCACATTGGAGTGCTGGTAATGGGAGGGTCGACGGAGCGACACGTTCTGCCTTGCTCTCGCCAATGCCAGAGGACGCGGTGCTACCGTCATCAATTGCATATACATTCGTAATGGCGTGCGAAAACCAGCGGAGAACCGAATGGGCAGCTGCTACAACATTCTTACGAATCATTAAGCCCACAGATGAATCATGGTGGCCATCGGAAGGAACTTCCCGATACGACTTTAAGATCCTCAGCCGGCTACGAATCGGCCACATCGCTATTTTCCACAAACACATAAAACGCCGCCTCCGGCTATGTGCCCCTTGTGCGGTCATACAAGCGTGCCGACAGTTTCTCACATACTGCTTACTCGCCAAAAGTTTATGATATTACGAAAACAACCTGGCCTATTGCGAAACATAGAGTGCATCCTCTCAAACGAGGCAATTGCCATCACCATGGTTTTCGTTAGAATGAGCGGCTTAACGCGGCATATTTATATGATCTCCGTCTGTTTATAGTAGTTGCACACAGCGCATACAAGTTAAGGGGAAAAAAAGTATCGCTGTGTATTTAGAAACCGGTTCACAATTCTTAATCCTAATACACAATTGAACGCCATATTTTTTCACTTTTTTGAAATTTTAGCCAACTTTGAAATATCGCTTCGTTTCCCCAAACAGCGGAGTATAGATCACAAGCCCGGGGAAAAAAATAATTTTTTCAAAATTTGGAATCACCCCAAGGGCTTAAATTTGAAATTGGAAATGCGGATGTTTCAGTAGAAATATCTGAAAATACGCCTGTTTTTGATTCGGATTTTTTAACTGTAACACTCGCATCATAAAGGTGAGAAGGCACTTCATTTTTCGCATTTTTTGGAACTTTTCTTCAACTTTTAAAGTTCCATTAAGGAAATCAAATATAGTTTTTTTTCCTTCAAAATCTGGAGTTTTCGGCATCACGAGGGTTCAAATATGAATTTTTACCCTAATGGAGTGGAATTAAATATTTTGACCTTCAAAAATACGATACAGTCTGGAGACGCTGTGCTCTTCATAATTTACACAAAGCTGGTACGCGCGGCCGTCTAGGTCGGTTCATTCAGAATTTTTTAACCGATAGACGAATCGTCGCCCGTATTGGTATAACTATTTCTCTCGAATTTTCCAGGTAGACAATGGCGTCCCCCAAGGATGCGGTCTTAACGCTGTTTCCTTTCTTTCTATTAACGATATTTGAAACGCAATTGAGCAACAGATTCATTTTGCCCTGTTCGCCGATGACTTAGTAATATCCTTCGAATCCTCTTTTCCAAGTTGAACTGAAAGGCTAATGCAAAAACCAATCAAATCCATATCCATATTTTAGATCGTGGTTTTAAATTTTCTGTAGAAAAAACTAAAGATATCGACTTGCATAGAACATACAAACGAACTAGCCTTCCGAAACTGTACTTGAACGATCATCAGCTCTTATTTGAAAACTCCGTACGTTACCTAGGCCCTATATTCGATACGAGACTCTCATGAAGCGATCACGTCAAATGGTTGAAGAAGTCCAGTATCGGCGCCTTAAGATTGTTGAAGAAGATTAAAAATCACAATAAAGGAGGAGATCGTAAAATTTTACTGTTTCTGTACAAATCGATAATTAGATCTAAACTCGACTATGGCTGTCAGGCGTATAGGTCGGCCAGCTGAAGCTTGCTATTGTCCCTAGATACCATCCAAAACTCTGCCATCCGCATCACTACGGGCGCCCTTTTATTCTAGTCCCGCTGCCAGCCTGAATAGTGAATTTGGTCTTTTTCCTCTCCACTACGGAAGACTATTCTTATCATCCGACTTTCTTGCTTCTACTCGGTGCATTCCTAATCTCCTTCTTTTCAGTATCCTATTCCGAAACAATCCCCCTGTTTCACAACTCCCTCCTTCAATACATGAATCATCTCAAAACCAATCTTGAATCTTTGTTCCGTCAATTCTCCCAAATTCTCCTAATTTCTCTAATTATGCCAGTCTTTTCTAATCCTCTTCATGGCTTCTATCCCTCGTAGATATAAATTTCAATTTTTACTTGATTGTTCCAAAACCGTCTACCTTCCCCACATCATCCGCCAAAATTATTCCTTTGAAATTTCAAAATATCCTAATTTTATTTATTGTTTTACTGATGGTTCAAATTCTAATGATCGTCTAGGACAGGGGTGGCCAACCTGAATGATCTTGCGGGCCACTTTGGAAATATAACTCCGCGAACCGCATATAAAATCATATATCCCCATATTAGATTTAGACCCACTATAGAAACACTTAAGAGTGAAACACAAAAATTGTTCTATTAAATGTTCCAGCATGCGCGCGCATTACTAGTTTCCTACCACTACAGAATCCGCATGCTTCCCGTTCTATTGTACAATGCATTTTCCTTCTACTCAACTTCCTCAGACTTGCTAATGTCCAGAGATAAATTTCATATGGATCCCTAGTCACGTAGGAATCTCTGGCAATGAAGTTATTGATCAAGCTGCCAAGGACGCTTCTTACCTTACCGAAATTACCTCTCTGTTTACACTTCTTTCGATATCAGATCTTATATGAAGTACCTGATTTTCCATTCCTGGCAACAATCTTGATCATCTCAACCATCTAGTCAACCTATAAAGATTCTAATGCCTTAGTCCCTGCTTCCAGTTCATTCCAATCGAAAAAGAAGAACATCATCCTCGCCCGATTAAGAATCCGTCCTCACTCATTTTCACTTAATCAAACACCACCTTTTCAACACACATCACACATCTTATTATCGTATCCTTCACTTCAACTTCAAAGATGCCCTTTTAATTTTTCGCACTCAATTCCCGAAATTCTTTCTGAAGATTTAACTGACATCGACAACCTCTTCCTCTTCTTGAAAGACCTTAAATTTCTACACCTAATCTAATACTTTTCATACTCTCCGGTTCTATATGGCTCGATGTGTAGCTGAAGGTGCCGTTTTTTTATTTATCTTTTTTCAATAGTAAATAAATAATAAATAAATAGCTTTTTATTATAGAAAGAGTTTTTGATTTCTGCTGGATATTTTAAATTTCTGTTTTAAAGGGTTATCTGGCGGCGAGTTATGGATTTTTTTTATAGGTGATTTTCGAGATCGTTTTAATTTCCGTTTTAAATATTTTTTAAGTTAATCACTTGTCTTATAATATATTGTCCGAAGGAGAATTTTAATCGTGATTTATGTTCCGTATTTAAAGTTTGTAAAGCTGTCCCTGAGTTGTTAAATTTTTGTTCAGTATTTTTGTCGTTTCCGAACCATCTTATTGGGATTTCGAAATTAACGGAATAATCCTAATAATACGTTAAAACTATCTTTTATTTACCAAAGCGTAATAGAAAATCCTCCGCATATTTACAGTGTGCTGTTTAATAATTCAGAAATCAGATTACACTAGGTGATATTATTTTACTAGGCGAATTGTAAATGAAGTCTGTGATTTATTGAAGTGTGAACGCTTCAGTCTAGTTGTTAATCATTAACGCACCGATATCGGGGATTTTAGCTGTTCCCATTGTGTGCGAAACGGAGCCAACTATTCGAATGGACACGTTTTTTACAATTCTTTCGAATCGGTTGTGCAGGTTGAAGTGAGAAAAGTGAAGTGTTTTTAAGTAGGGCAAGAAACGCGTGAGTTTTGAGTTTGATTATTTACACGAGTATGCGTAAAAAATATTATTATTTTTTTTATCATAGAGTCGAGTATACTATCGATTTGTTCATAAGTAGTTAAATAGAATGATTAAAAAAAAAAAAAAGTAAGTAATCAATGGTGGAAACCTTTATTGTAAGTTCAGTACCAAGCCAAGAGAAAATCTAAAAAAGAAAAAAAATTTTCCGCTGTCGTATTTGTTGCGCCAATTTTTTCTTTTCTTACCAATCGTCGATAATTTCTATTTTTGCACGAGCTCTTATATCTAAATACAGTCTCCCTACAGTTATTGATAAATTGGTCCGAAAGGACGACTCTGTAGCTCACAACTGATATTATAACAGGACTTTTTTTTTGACGAAATTAAATTTCTTTCGATTTTGAAATTTTTCAAAAAAAGTAATTAAGGACGATTGGTTGCGGAGGACTTGTCATTCGTGACCCTCTTTTTTTTTTTTTTTACTGTCATTCAAGTTAAAGTAGCATTTAGTTAATCAATTAAAAATAATCAACAAGAAATAAGAATTGGCGGGCAAGAAAAATGGGACTAGTTGAATTAATAGGGGAAAAAAAAATTGAAACATATAATTACGAGTATTTTTGTCTTTTGTGGCTCCCATTATTTCCAGTGCTGTTAAAAAGACGGAGCCTTTTGTTTTATTATTGTTAATATTATCATCATGACAATTATCATTATCAATAGCATCGTTATTATTATGACGAGTTGAACAAGCGTCGAAGTTTAACTTCAAAACGGCATTGTCAGTCTATTGCACCGCCTGCCCTATGACGTTATTTTCCTACCGCGAGCTGAATGAAACACGGATAAGGGCGCGATAGCTGTGTGCTTGGGAAAGGGATTTTGGACTTTTATATCTGAAAGTGGTAAATTTTCCTCCAAGACGGTTAGTGATATCAGTACAGTTTTGGAGTTTGGCCGACTTATTCGCGTTGTCTGTTCGTTTTTTGCTTATCGGTAATTTTGCTAAAATATTTCGCGAACAAACGAGTTTACAAATTTGCAAAAATAAACACATCGGTGAGTGTAAAATATATAAATTGGCTTTTTTTTTTTTTCGATTTTTTATATCGTTTTTAAATACTGCATTTTTTTTTTTTATTTATTTAGTTATTTGTGACGTTCTAGTCGCCTGTATTTTTTTTTTTTTTATCATACGGTGTCTTTTTTGAAGTTTTATCGGAAGCAACCATTTCCTCCTACTTTTATTTCTATTATCACTGTTATCATTATTACTATTATTGTTATTATTGTTATTATTGTTATTATTATTATTATTTGTTGTTTTTTTTTATAATTTTTTTCATACAATAAATTAAAATTAACGGCAAAAGTTAAACTTTTTGCAACAGTTTTGTTTAATCGGAAAAGTTTCAATGAGGGCACATAGATAAAAGTTACAATAGCGGCCTTCTTCTTTTCAAAGCGAAGTTAAATTTTTATCCTGATAAAAATTAGTTCGCAATTGCAGTCTTTCCAATTAAACTAACGGTTACGACTTAAATTTCTGGTCGAGACTTAAAAAAATTTACTCTGTTTTTATATTTTTCATGGAACTGAAATTTGTTTTGGTTTTTTTACCTCAACTCGCGTTGTGTCTGTAGGCGTTATTTTTTATTTGACTTTTTTTTACGCTTTTCCGTTTTAAAAATCGAGTGCAGAATCGAATCCGAATATTTAGCGACCGCGCTGGTACCTCATAAATTTCTTGTTTCGCAATTTTCAAAATAAGTACGATTATTAATCATAAGTTACGCACTTTAATCCAATAATTAAATATAAAATAAAAGTGCTTACTTTTTAATATGTTTCTTTCTGTATCTCTTTTTTCATGATTTTTCTTATATTCGTTGAAATAAATTACAAATTTTAAAATTTAATTATTAACAACTGTATTTTGTAAATTCATTTTTTAATTTTTTAATTAAAAAACCAAAAATAATGGTTCATTTTAGTCAAAAATAACGCGTCCTATGATTATCCGTGTATGTATATTTGATTTTCCTCTTGTATATTTTATTTGTATTTTCATGATTTTTTATTAGTAAATATCATATACGGTAATGATTAAACATGTGTTTTAGCGCAGGTGTTTTTGGGAAAATTACATTTTTTATTCATAATTGTTCAAAATTATGCGAAATTTTTTCACACATAATGGAGTTATTTTTAAACTTTAGACTATAAATTTAATTATCAAATTTTTAGGAGAAGATCGTTTCTTGTACCTCCATCCTTTAAAAGGGCAGTTCTTTTATCAGCTAAGCGATCCCGTTGTGGCATACGTATTATTAGTACGTGCGTTAAACACCTTCCTGAGTTCAAACGTATTTCTCGTAGAATTAAAAGCATTTTGGTTTCTCTATACCCAGTTAGAATAAAATAATATATGATTACTGAATCAACCGCTAGCAGTTTGCAGTTTAGTGTTATTTGTTGATATTAGTCGATTTTAAAAGCTCGCCAAAGATGCACAGATAGCTGAAAGATTCATTTTGGAAATTTACGCATAAAACGATGTTCCAGTTCCGAGAGATGTTAAGTTAAAAATAGTATACATGTACGGAGGAAGCTTATTTTTCTACCACTGTGTGTGACGAATCGGTATGAAAAGTTAAACAGTTTCTGCTGAATAGTTCAGAAAGCGCGGTTACTTATTTTCCTATAAATATACGATTTGCACTGTTTTCTAATTAATTTAAATTATGTGGGGGAGGGTTTTTTTCTTTTTTTTTTTTTTTTTTTTTCATTTTTTATATAAAACTGCGAACACTATTACGGTACATGGAACTATTAGTGGTTAGGCAAGTTGAATGATATTAAAAGGCAGGTACGAGCTTCCGTAAAAGAAAATTGGAGAGAACATTGTATCAAGTAGGAGAGTTGCTAACCTTTTAGCAGAAATTGGATGCGCGAAGAAATTTTTAATTGTCCTTGTAGGCGCCAATTTATTTTTGTTCTTATGAAAATTAATTTGATTCGACTTGATTATTATTATTTTTTTAAATCTTGGAATAATAATCTTGGTATTACAAGTTATTGTTCATTATTTTATTTATAATTTCGGTATATTGCGGATTACGAATAATTTTTTCCCATCATTTTACGTACTATTCTACATGTATGTAATATACCTGCCTTTTGTGCATTTATATATAAATTTTTCCCTAATCTTAGTTGTACTATTACTGTACAAAATTTTTTTGAGACTACTCCCCAATGACTGATATTATTTCTAAAATTATATCCACACTTTTTAGCTTTTAAAATTTTTTTATTTCGTTAGATAGATCAAAATGTTTTTTTTTTCTCCAGCTCTGGTTTTCGTTAATTTTTTTATTATAGGAACACCAGCATTATTATTTTCATCTTGTATACTTTTTTTGTATCAGTTATTATGGAATCTTGATTATTTTCATTTATTTATCATTATTACTATTTTTATATTACCATCATTGTAATTATTTCCCTTAATCACAGTATTTTATTGATAATGCGACTATACTTTAGTAAGCATTATCAATTTTTATTTCGTTTCTTCTTTTTTTTTTTTTTAATTATTATTTTATTAAGCTTTGGTTTTAGTCTGTGCTGTAATATAAAAACTTTTTTTTTTTTTTTTTTATTATTATACAAAGTTGGTTAAAATAATAATCAGTATTACATACTATAAGTTATCGTCGTGATCATAGATAATAACGTTAAGGCTAGGAGCCTAAAGATGTATTTGTAATAGGTTTATAGTTACTCGATAATTATAAACGATTCTCCAGGTCATTGGAGTGCAGGCGTTTTAGCCGTCGCTGAATTGTGTTATTAGTCGATGAGACGGCGAGAGGATAGTTTATTTCCTCAATCAGTGTAGGCGTTCATAGACATTTTTGTACGATGATTTTGCACAGGAACCGTCGAATAGATTTGTTGTGAAACACCTGAACCTGACCGGATATCACATCTCTAGAAAGAGGCAATGACTTGTTTTTAGATTAATAGTTTATTTTCAAGACATTTTTGGGCGAAAACCGCAATCAAGTTTCTTCATTTTTATGGTGACAGTTGCGTAAGGTAATTTGAACATGTTCTTGTCAATTAAGTGCCATTTGTCTAAGTGCATACCTAGGTAACGAACCTTATCCTCTTAGGAGATGGCTGTACCATTGTTGTGATATCTGTACATATACCTCATATCAATGTAAAATGGGTAGAAAAAAGATTTTTGTTCGGTTTTACTGATATGCTCTACTTTTTGGACCGTAGGTAATCAATTGATTATGCTAATCTTGTGCTTTTTCTACAACCTTTACTAGACAGATTGAGTTGACAAGTAGGACCGCATCGTCTGCGTACGTTGCGATTAAGCCACTGCCATCGATAGATAATGGAACATCAGCGGTGTACAAAGCGTAAAGTATTAGGCCAAGCATGCCGCTCTGTGAAATTTCAGCACCTTGGACCGAATGAGTATCACGTACTTGTACATAGAATACGCGATTGTACAGGCATGCTTGAAAAAGACAAGTGCTGAGCTGACGAGATAATCATCTTAATTTTGTGCAGACGTTGTGACTGTCCACACCCTCTCAAATACCTGTTGGGCGTCAAGAATATCGACATTAAATATCATTAGATAAAGAACATTTTTTTGATCGGGAGGACCTTAACTGCTCGACCAACAACACCATCATACCCAGGGACTATTCTTGATTTTTAGTTTGCTGATTTGTTCTATAACTTTGGCAGGTGTGGCGTACCTGATTGGAGTAGGAAGAGTACTACTACCCCCTGAACAAACTCTTCATTAGTTTGAACGTCCTCAGCTTCGGCCAGATTGTAGCGTGCAAACTTCGACTTCAGTTCCTCAGAACGCCGGCCTTTTGTTTGTCAGATGGCATCACTTTCCAAGTGTTGTATGTCTCGGTGGCTGTTGATTTCATTGTTCTCCACAGGTCGTAGCCAGTGGTTTTATTCGGGTCCGTATTCAGAAGGACAAAGTATTCTGAGTAAAAATCAGCTTCTTTTTGAGAGCAGAAATAGTTTTCCATGCGTATTTGTCTTGGATGTTCTCTGGAAAATAATTATCTACGTTAAGGTTGACAGGTTTCTCTACCTTGTCCCGGTAGATAAATTTGCATGACTAGATATCATTCTTGGCTTAGTAAAGTAGTAGTTAGTCTCGTTATCATCATAGTTAAAATAAATACGTTGTAATCCGAACTGAAATTAGCTCCTTTTACGATAATGAAGCGGTTAGCATCTAGTCAGGCATGGATCGCAAATTCAACTGCATCAGGCTGTTCATTAGGATCGTAGCCCCTTTGGCTAATAATGAAATTAAATAACTCCCTTCCTTTAGGAATCGCTGTTCGCGATCGTCCCATAGACTGTGTTTAGCATTTTTGTTACCACCTATGAGAAATTTCGGACTAAGTTCGTTTAAGAAACTATTAAATTGTCCTTCGGATATATCAAACCAAGGAGAGCAGTAGACTGATGAAATTGTAATCTAGCTGTGATCAGCTTTCGATAGCAGTGAATCTCAGGAGAACAAACTAAAATGAAAAGAATTGCTGCAACACCACGCTTGCGATTATCATCGGGTTGATTAGTTGTATAAAGAGTTCGTAACCGTGTACTTTGAAATAATGTCGGCAAGTGAAGTGTGTTTTACAGAAGAGCGACAAGATTCTTAATAATTCAATTTTTCATTTTTATGTATTCCAGGTGTTAAGATGCAAACCCATTTGCGCCATATTTAATTTGCAATAGCCGATATTACCTCCCTAACAGGTTTATTTGAGAAGCCATCATCACTTCAAATCGGGATAGAATCTCGTCAAATTTGTTAAGAACAGATTGCACAATACAAGGAGGCTCATTCTGTAGAGAATCGCACGGCTTTTGTTCAGCACTTCTTGCAATATTAATTAAATACAAAAATCAACGTTTAAAAGGGAATTCCACGATCTAAAAAATATATGTATATACATATATATACAAAAATACACCTTCGGGTCTGATGAGGGAAACAAGGAGCTTAACTTATATATCGTCCGATGGTCCGGATGACAAAACAAATCCTAAGGAATTTTGGGAAACATTTTTAGAACCGTCGGTGGTGTTGTAGACGTACAAGAAGTTAGTTTGGCAATTTATTTTTTATTATGGAGATATGTTCCAGTCTGGAAGAGAATCCAACGTAAGGCCATTATTAATAATGAGACTTAGAATGAACCATCGAAATTGAAAATTTTTCGGCAAAAGCGAATTGGGTGAAGGTAGAGAAGGAAGGTTGACAATGAATAAGGATTTATATAGGGTAATGAACATTTTCGCAGTATGTGCAAGTAAAAGACAAGATTTATTGGAAAATCTCCACTTGAGAGAGTAGCAAATATTTCAGGGAAAATGAATTACTATTGGAAAATGATGCAAACGTCAAGAAAAACTGAACAGCCTGCTGTTGAACTGAATCAGGGGAATACAAGCTTCAGAATATGAATATAAGGCAATTCCTGGTGAAGAAGCGAAAGCTTTAAATATTCAACGCAGACGGCAGTTTCGGATCCGAACCAGTGTAGAAAGACGAATTTCTGCCACGTTTCCAAAAAATGGAAGCCATAGTCTATCCAAAATGTTACGAGAGTTAAATATAATGTTCTCAAAACAATCGCATCACTAGTCTCGCGCGGGTGCGTCTTACCATCTGCAATGTGTTGGAAAACTGTAATGCTCTATTTCAAAGTTGTTCGATATCCGCCGTAATTTATAGCCTAATACCAGTCTGGAAAATTTAACCTTTTTAAAAAAATTCTGTTCTCTAATATTTCCTTCCGCTGTGTAAAAGTTTTCATCTCAGATTTCAGTCGGATATTTACGTTTCCTTTTTTTCCCCGATAATTAATAATTTCATCTGTCTGTTCAACTTAGTCTTTTCCTGCTAATCTGTGGTGTTCCTTTTACTTTCCTCACTTCGCCCTTCTGCTCTTGTCTTTATCATTCGCTTACATTTTTAAGCCATACACTACTGCTTTTCTCTCGTTTTGTTTTGCGTTGGCTCTTCCGCACATTGTCCTCTCTCGGTGCCGTTGTTTTTGATTGACTGCTTGAAGTGGTCATCTGTTTTTTCTGTGTTCCAGTTTGCTGATACTTAATCTGCCTCCTACTCCTCATTGCGCTTCTTATTTCCTATTTTTTTCTTTTCTCAAGTTATTTCCGCTGTCTGTTCTTTCCTATTAGCGTTATCAGATCGTATTAAAATATAATTGATTCCTTCCTTTTTTAATTTATTTTTAATTCGAGGATTTTAAAATAATTAGGCACTGCAGTGCTCTAGCTCGGTGTTTATTTTTTTAAAACTTGATACGAATACATCGATTAAAAAAAAGTAGAATTTGGCTTAAAATATCCTAAATGTTAAATTGTTGGTAGGACAATGTGCGAGAAAAATATTCTAAATTTAGTAGCCTTTAAAATGTCATATTATTATTATTATTATTATTATTATTTTTTTCATTAAATTTTATTTATGGTCGCTATATGACATCTTGGCCTTCAGCGACCTCGAAATTTACATTCGGTTTTTAAAGATTACGTATAATACATTCTTTACATTTACAAAAGTGATTTCAGTATTTGCTAATACTTAACAAGCAAAGAAAAGAAAAGAAAAAAAGGAAAAGGAAAAGAAAACAAAACAAAAGGGTCACGCGATGTGTGACAAGCGTAGTTGTACGAGTACATGAAAATTTAAATCAATTTAAAAAGTGAAGCGTTTTTTTTGGAAAATCGATTACTTTTTTACACACATTATCGTTCATTGTTAATCCTGGATGAATATTATTGAGAATGTCATATTAGACGTAGTCTTTTTTTCAAACTGACGTTTCAACGGTAACTAACATTGGTAATATTTCAAATTCGTATTCTTTCTTGGAATAAAACGGATAATAAATATTGGCAGGTTGATAATTTTCACGAAGTAGCGAACAGTAAGAGCGAACACAGATTATACGTCTAAGAAAAATAAGTTTATAAACTTAATAAACGCAGAAATTAAATAGTTTTTATTTAAATACGAAATGATACAATATGCAAACAACTTTGAACACGAAAGCAACAAAGAAAGAAAAGGAACGAAGATAAGATTTTTTAAAGATGGTCTAGTTAAAGAAAAGAAAAATTTTTATAAAAAGTATTGATTGATCCTACAAATCTCTTTCTCGATTTCGTTTAGATTTTCTACAATAAATGTTTGTACTGCTTGTTATTTTTTTGTTTGCTTAAAAAGTGACGAAATAAGTGTAACCTTTTGGTTGGGAAATTTCTAGGCAGGTAGATAACAATTTTTATAAGTTTAAAAAGTATTGATTGATACTACAAATCTCTTTTTCGATTTCGTTTAGATTTTCTACAATAAATGTTTTTGTATTGCTCGTTATTTTTTTTTTTTTTTTTGCTTAAAAAGTGACGAAATAAGTGTAACCTTTTGGTTGGGAAATTTCTGGAAAGGTAGATAACAATTTTTATAAACATCAGTTCGATGGGAGCAGTTTAGTTTTAAATTTTTCCCGTTCCAAGTACAGGACTATTTGGAGTACCGATAAACCCTGAACAGATCAAAACATTCGAAACCGATTGTGATCAAATCTGTCAGATCACTAAAGAAGCAACACAAAAAAAAAAAAAAAATAATAATATTATTTTATATATTATCTTTTGGGCGCGCGAGCGGCTTTGACTCAGTAACTACAGAAATCATGGAAAGGGTTAAATAGAGAGACGATTAGAAATAGAGCTTAGGAAAGATTGAAGTACAGGGATTATATCTGGAGATGGAAAGGAAAGGACAAAGGAAGAACTATAAGGCGGATTATCCTGTCTCGCTTTTTAAAATGAACAAAAAAGGATAAATTTCTAGTCAAATGATGAAGTAAGCGAGCCGTTATTCCACTTCTTCTTTCCTTTATACTCTCTATCTCCGATCGCCTCAGAATCTGAGTAGGTGATCTAAGCTCATGTAGTTGGGTCAGTGCTGACACCGAGCCCATTTAATAGAAAGAAAAAAAATAAGCGAGAGGAATATTACGAGATTTGACCATATTTGCTTCTGATCTCCTTTTCAATGGTAATTAATGTTGATAATAGCTGGGAATAATTCGCGTTCATCGCCATCTTTATTACAAAAATTGGACCGTTAAATTTTAAAATACTGGCAGTTTCGTATTTTTACCGTATTCTAGTGTCGATTAAAAAAAGCAAATCAAAATAAATACCTCAATTTAAGGAAACGTTTTCCGGCACAGCCCATCACCAGCTAACTATACAGAGTACACTCGAATAGAACTAAAAACATTAGTTCCAATTGAGCGTATTCTGTCTATTGTTAGGCTGATGATTGGAAAACACTTCTTTAAATTGAAATATTTATTTTAATTTATTATTGCTTGTTATTAAACTTATTTATTTCATATTTATAAATTTTAACAAACAGGTTATGGACTTATCTACAGGTAAAAACAAATCGCTGCTATAGAACAGAACTTTTTTCAAATTCTCTGCATTGTAGCTGGAAATAAATATTTTTTTGAAAATTTAGGCCTTTGAGTTTGAATGTTTGTTGGGATTTCATAGTTAAAAACCACCATTTTTAAAAATTATTCTTTTTCCCTGGAAATAAAAACGACATCTTTATGAAATATAAATTAGGCTCGTATAGCTAGAGCTGTTGCTGTGAATTTTTTAAAATCACAATATGCAGTTTGTCTACTTTTAAAACGTTTCCAAAGTATTTAAAAGGCAATAACTTTGTTTATGTTGTACGTGTCTTTTATCTGACCTATTTCATAATTCCGAAAGTAATATAATTATCACACTGAATATACTCGTATATATATATATATATATGTATATCAATGGGATTGTAAAGATTTAAAAACCTATGACAATGGTTAAAAAGACGACTATTTTCAATGAATATAATTTAAAACGGAATGGAATAATATACAATATTAGAAAAATATTCCGCGCTAATGTATCCGAAATTACTTCGTCTTATTATGTACGCGACAAATAAAGCTGTAGCTGGAAATAATTTTTTCCTATAATTTTACCTCAAGGAAATGCGAGAAAGGAGTCGATTTTAAATAAGGGGAGGTAAGATAATTTAAAAGAAGAAGGATAAGGCTAGAAAGGGCGGAAGAAGAAGAATAGGGAAAAGAAAAGGAAGAATGAGCAGAGGGCTAGTGAAAAATTTCCTTCGTATAAAACTCCGAATTTAAGAGCGCAACAACCTAATATTGTGAGTGGGTGTTCAGAGCATAAGTCTATCGACGATTAAAAAAAAGGAAAAAAAGCATAACAATTTTTCCAAAATTACAAATGAGACGCCAGTTTTAAAAGTATTTATTTTTCATCAATTTACATAATTGTTTACTTTTCATTCGATTTCATGCTAAACTGTCCAATTATGATCTTACGATAATTTGGTTGCGTAGAGCCAAGAGGTGTTAAATTAAAACGTTAGTCTCCGCTGAAGGTGCCCATCACAGTTGAGTGTGTGCCCTGGTACCCTCCTCGGTGTTGCATCACTGTCTTTGATACATTATTTTTTTATTAAATTAAAGGTTTTTCTTTAACCTTACATTGGAGGTAGCCCAAAAGCATGCTACTCTAGTGTCGATAGCGGTAGTTTAATAAGAAGTATATATGTATAAATCCAAAAGCGTTTGATTCTAAATCGATAGTATTTTGCATATTATAACGTACTATTTTTGTGGCGATTTTCGCTAAAATATTTAAAAAAACCGAATATGCTTTTCGATTGTGAAACCGCGAAAATCATTATTTTCTCGAACAGTACCTCCGTAAGATTAAGACTATTCGGTAGACCTTACTAGCGGAACCAATCAAAATGAGGACTTCATTTAATTTTAACTTCATCTTTTACAGTGGCCTCTATTTAATGCTTCCACGAGCGCATGAGGAACGTAATATAGATTTGTTTTGTTTAATTATCTACTTATTTACTTTTGATTGTGTCTACTGAGCAAACGCAATACTCAGTTTACAGATAAAATATGGCAGGGGACTGTATTGAAAACAGGACATTACGACAGAAATACTGAAGAGATATATAGTCAGATTTGTGCATTTATAAAAGTCTATGGAGCATATGAAGTTTATTTATTTATTTATTGAACTTTGACGATAATCTATCAGTCTATGGTACAATACAGCAAATTCAAAGCTTATAAATTAATTGTACCGTCTAAAATAAACTTATACAGGCAGAAGTAGATGTTTCAATTGACCGAGAAAAGCAGTATGGTCGATGGCCCAAGGAAATGACTGTTTAATAAAAAGACCGCTGTACCGCGTACGCGGAACAGTTATCCTTATTAATTGTCTCGACCTCCTGATATCCCATAATCGATGGTCTCATATTGGAACACACTTCCATAATTCAAAATAGATGGGCGAACTTTTTGCACGCATACATACACCAACGACTCTAAAGATTGTGTCCAAGGACTGGTAGGACCGGCATATGTCATCCCGAGTAAAAACATTACCAACAAGTTTAAAATTAGCATCGGAATGCTTAGTCTTCATCGCCAAAAACCTATGCGATAGTAAAGATATTAAACTATCTTCGAATCTCCAGTGGTAGCGGTAACGTATTAATTTTATAAGATTCGTTAAGTTTGGTTTAATTCTATATCGAATTTTTTTTCTAATCAAGGGTCTCATTTTATTTATTCGATTTTCCAAGAAACTGTATTTGTAAGTCGTACAATTACAATTGGAGTAAATTATATGAGGAATTGTGTAGAGAATATTTATCAAATTATACCTAAGCATTGCACAGATAGTTTTTGATAAAACTATCGCGAGTGCAGCTGCTTTACATAGACGTATAAAAAAAAAGGGATAAAACTGGAGCTTTTAAATTTGTAGCTGATTTTTGCGACATATATATTACCTAAACCGACTTATTGGGTACCCGAAAAGATCTGAAGTAGACCGGCTAAACGGTGTAATTCGAAGAAAAAAAAATCGTTACCAACACATTTTTTTTTCAAACGTATTGCATGCTTCTAATAAAATTACAAAAACATCAACGCTTCTTCCATGTTTGAAGATATCCCAGAGAAATAAAACTACAGCGCCGCGTTGGTGTCCAAATAATAAATAAAACTATACTACCGGTTAAGATTAGTGCATTTGGAAGATAGTTCAGTTTTGATAAAGCAACTAAGCTGAATTAGTTTCGAGTTTTTAGTTGACGAATAATTGCGAAATTAAAAATTCCACGTATATTCGCTGCAAAAACAATTCGGCTGTGCGCAGCAAGAAAACTGTGTAAGCCTTGTTTAAGTTTTAAAGTTGTTTCGAGTGCGTCGAAAATATCATTTTTAAGTAAATGTGTTTAAAACGCCTTTATATATAATGCTCAGTCATCGCAGATGAATCGTTCAAATCTTAATCGACCTCTTCTTACAAAAAAAAGTACGTAATTTTAAACTTCAAATCCAAATATTATACAAATTTACCGTTTTAAGTTGGAATAGTTAATATACCTGTTTCTGCTACAATTAATAAGTATATAAAGGAAAAACTTTATATTATTATAATAGTACTTCCTACTATCCTGTGTTGGTTTATTAATAAAATAATGGAAATGCACTCTGATGAAAGGAAACTTCGAGAAACTTCAAGAAACCTCAAAATTTCTATTTTATCAAGAAAACATACTATTTGAATTAAATATCAAAATACTAATGTCTATATCGTTAGTAACGTACTAAATTGTCTCTATGATTATGTGGTAAATCGAAATATACTGCTGGTGTAATTTAATAGATATATTTTATGTTTACGCGTTTATTTATTAATCGAAATACATAGACCATTTAATGAAAGGTAGGGTCACTTCAACATTTATAAAACGAAAGAAACAAAAAGACAGAAAATTAAATTAAAAAAGTGATATAGGGTTAGTGCTGAGACGTAGGCGTTTTAAAAGGGTAGCTCAAGACTGCCCTTAATGGACATCAGATTAAACAAGACCTATGCCCGCTGCTGTTTTTTCGCCGAATTATTCAGAAAAGCGAATAAACTGTTTACTAAGCTTGTATTAGTGTGCGCGAAATGAAAGGCGAACACGAGTTCGCGACACCGGCGAGCTCTGAAAAGAACGATTTCAATTCTACACTATCTAGCAGCATTGAAGATTCAAGAAAGACGCGAGAATTGCTTGAGAAAAAAAAAATAACCGGGAAATATGCGAATAACCGGGAATAGAAGTATTATTTAAATAAAACACTAAACGAGCGCGCATGAATACGCATACTGAGGAAACATTCAAGTAAAAATAAAAGCAACGAGCAACGAAAAAAACAAAAACAAAAGCAAATGCTCGATAGCACGTTTTCATTGAAATCATATTAAATTAAATATAAATAATAAAAAAATATTAAATTGAAAAATTAAATAATTGAATTTAAGAAGTATATGTATGTGTGTCAAATACCCATTTTCAAAACGATTTACAATTAATTTTAATATCAAATTTTAAATTAATATTTCCATATACAAGTTATAGTACTTTTAAAATTGCTTCTCTTAACCAATTGAATATATACATATATACATATGTATATAAAATTTAGTCCTTGAGCTCCGCGAGGGGGCAAGCCCCTTTAGCCGCCAGTCTTTTTTCTTCTAAATTTCTTTTACAAAATCGTTTTCAATTGATTGCGTCATTCTTCTCTGTCTTTTATTAACAAAAAAAATCTTAGCAATTGTACAATACAGCGTTCAATCTTTATTATCTTATCGGGACATACATATAATCATAAGACAAAAAATGTAGCGCGTCTTGGATTTAGAATGACGTAGTCATTAATATACATTATTGACAGCGTCATTCTTAGGCCGATACGCATCACTTTTTTTGTCGCAAAACGTTACATATATTGTATATAATGGTGGTCGGGCTAAGAATTACGTTGTCAATTTTCTTTGACTCGTTCTATACAAAGTGGAGAAATGACAGAGTTAGGAGTCCGGGGTGTCTCCAGCTCTATTACTTCTCTACTTTGTATAGAACGAATGAAAATTGTCAACGTCATTCTTAGCCCAACTCCCGCTACTTTTTCTGTCACAACTTTGTCGTCTTATATACACACTATATATATATATATATATAACGTTTTGGGACAAAAAAAGTGATGGGGTCAGGCTAAGAATGACCTAATCATTGAATAACATAATTAACTAGGGCAACAATCTATTTTGTTGATACTTTTTTCTTACATATATTTACAATACGCAAAGCACACCCAGTGGGGCTCTCGCCTTATAAATTCAAGAGGCCGCGAGCTACTCAAAGCCGTTCATAATATCAACGGATCATTCTTCTCTGGTGCACAACCAACCTATTGGCCTTCTGATTTGAAGAAAATCCCCGACCTGATTGACTTTTTCGTTACTAAAAATGTATCAACGAGGTACTTCGACATAAGCAACTACTCCGATTTGTCATCAGATCACTCACCAATTGTATTAACCCTTAGCGAAAAGGTGCTGTTCAAGAAGAGAACTGAAGTACTAACTAGTAAATTTACAGACTGGGTACAATTCCTCCAGTCGATGGACGATACTATAAACCTGAAAGTGAAGCTCAAAACGCCGGCAGATCTTGATCTTGCGGTCGACAACTTTACATCACTTGTTGTCAAAGCAGCGATTAACGCAACGCCGGTCCAGAGATCAGTCACAAATCGGGAAATACTTTATCCACACCATATTCGTGAGATGGTCTGCAAAAGACGCGCAGCGCGCAAGAGATGGCAGCGTACACGTAATCCAACTGACAAAACTACCTTTAACAAGCTTAGTAAGCAGACGACCGAGCTAATTCAGGAGATGAATCAGAGTTCGCTTAACGAATATCTAGTTGACCTGTCACCTACAAAAGCTACGGACTACTCTATATGGAAAGCCACTCGGAGGATCAAGCGTCCATACATTAGGGAAGTACCTATCCGTGATCAGCATGGAAATTGGATCAGGAGTGATGAGGCGAAAGCTGAAGCCTTTTCATCTTTCTTAGAAAATACTTTCCGGCCAAACGTCACATCTTCTAACGATGAAATCACGATCGGGTCAGCAGACGACGTTCCTATCTCGCCATTTACGCCGAAAGAAGTCGCCCAAGAGATTGACAAGCTAAATTTCAAAAAAGCACCTGGAATTGACAAAATTTCAGCTAAGATGCTCCAAGAACTACCAAAAAAAGCGATCGTATATCTTGTTTATATTTACAATGCCATCCTGAGAACGAAGTATATTCCTGGGCAATGGAAGCAAGCGAAAATTATTGTAGTTCCCAAGCCAAACAAGCCTCAGATGGAACTACAATCTTATAGACCTATTTCGCTGCTGTCGATTCCCAGTAAATTATTTGAGAAGCTCTTTTTAAAAAGACTCAAGCCCATCATCGACCAGGAAGCCATCATTCCTGATGCACAGTATCGTTTTCGCTGTAAACATTCTACTATCGATCAAATCCATCGAATCACAAGACTGATAGAAAATGCAATGGAGGACAAAAAATTTTGCCCGGCGATCTTCTTGGACGTTGAGAAGGCATTCGACAGAGTATGGCATGAAGGCCTGCTCTATAAGCTAAACCGTTTCCTCCATGGAAACCACTGCGAATTACTCAAGTCCTATCTAAACAACAGAAGCTTCAGGGTTAAGTACAACAATGCTCTGTCAAGTCAGTCGACGATTGGAGCAGGAGTTCCCCAGGGGAGTATCCTGGGACTACTGCTCTATCTCATTTATGTAGCTGATACCCCCAAAGCGACCACAACTACGGAAGTGGCCATGTTCGCCGACGATACAGTCATCTTTTCGGTAAACAGTTCATACAATCAAGCGGTTGCAGACCTACAATCTGCAGCTGATGAAGTCTGCAACTGGGCGAGAAGGTGGAAAATCAAAATAAATGAACAAAAATCTGTCAGGGTGGATTTTTCACTTCGCCCTAGCACCTACATACCTACGGCCATAAACGATAGGTTCATTCCAAGATCGGACTCAGCAAAGTACTTAGGAATGCATCTCGATAGACGCATGAACTGGAAAGTTCATGTAAAGAAAAAGCGCGAGGAGCTTAACATCAAATTACGTAAACTGTATTGGCTAATAGGGTATCGGTCACCCATGAATATGGCCAATAAACTCCTCATCTACAAAATGATCCTTGCCCCTTGACCCCTCTTGCTTTCATTTCTGTCTCTTTCTTTTCTATACTTTGTATAAAATGATCAAAATTTACAACGTAATTCTTACTGGCATCAACACACACAAAAAATAACAATCATAAAAATCCTATTCTAACATTTAACTTTCATTATATAAAATTAAGACATTTTTTCTTTACATAAAATTGTGACATTTTTTAAATAACAATTACAAAAATCCTATAAAATATAACAAACGTTACATAAAATTGGGACATTCTGCGTTACATAAAATAATGACATTTTTTGGGACATTTTCCGTTACATAAAATTAGGACATTTTTTCTAATGGGGGTTAGCCTAAGAATTACGTTGTAATTAATATCATGGAAAGAGACGGGATTCTACCAACTAGTGATAAGTAGGTCCGAAAGTATACGTATCCACGGATCGGTATTCCACAGCGGAATTGATGATGGAACTTGGACCACAGTTTTGAGTACGTACCCGCAACTTTGACCTAGTGATGACAGGTTCCAGGTTTATACGGTTTCATTATAGGAGCTTAAATATTGTCCTTGAATAAAGCATCAAATTTTACGCAATTTTTCGTACATCTTTTCCATATATTTTTTCCCGAGGTAAATCGGGAAAAAAACCGGCCTTTTTTCGACAATTTGGCCAAGATTTTTTTTGTAGCAAGTAAATTAATTATTTGCGCAATATTACTTATTATATTTGTTTTTTAATAAATATTTGTGTTATAATATAGAGCTGAATTGGCTTAAATGATTTAAAAAAAAAAAACGAAAAATTTAATTTTCTGATTTTAAAATCGTATTGCAGTTTATTCTCTTTTGATTTTTAACATAAGAGATTAGGCTGGTGTAAATTCCTTTACCGAACATTTGAAACAAAAAAAACACCCTCCCCCCCTGAAATAATCTTTCTTCTTAAGGTGCCGTACGCTACATAGCTCGTTGGTGCAACCTATTCGTACACTTTTAGCTGTACCGATATAGGTTGCGTAGCAGGCAATTATTATATGCCAAGCAGGTGTACACACGCAAGACTACATTCGGAACTGATCACAGTAATCGTTTGATTTATCGATATACAAGTGCAGTCCCGTGTTTGTCTGCCGTGTACAGCGCGCATATGACTTTGTACGTGGGGGTTTGCCATTACCTTCCACGTGATTATTAGCGAATATTTTAATTTTAATTCTTCGTAATAAGTTCTGTCGTTGCCTGGGATCGAACCCGTGACCAGCAACTGGGCTTGAGCATCGTGAATACATAAACACCGGAGATGATCCATATTAGTCGGATATGGATTCGTATCCGGGATACAGTAGTTTTCGAACCTGTGATTCAGTTCCGGGTCCATATGTGAAAAAAATAACGAACTTACGTTACTACCAACACTTGTAAAAAAAAACCCAGCATGAATCAGATTAGGAAAATAAAAGTAATTCCACCGTTAATTCCAGGACTGTATTTTTCATGCAGTTTATGGAGCAGAGATGAGCCAGGAGATTCTACACGCAAAAAATATACGCGATTAGCCTTAAATCAAAATTTAACAAAATTAAATCAAATTAAGCAGCTGACGGGCCTGGGTATTGGGGAAACTAATTAGCAGCCGCCACTACGGACAGAAGGATATGGCGAAAAATGACAGAGGATTGTAACGGTCACGATATTCGAAATCAAGTGATCGAAGAAAAGAGAGAGAGTGAAAGAGAGAGGAACAATAATAGAAGTAATCAGCGGCGCATTATTTTTTCGAATTATCAGGGAGATGAGGAAATCCGAAAAAAATTGAGTGTGAACAGTAAAAACACAGATGATGTTACTAAATTTGTGTTTCGCCATTATTTACTTTACAAATATTAAGGATTATTATAAGGAAAAATGAAAGAAAATTTCAGTGAAATACAGAGCGAAGGGTATAAAATTAACGGAAAATTGCACTAAAAAGTCACACGATGCATTTCCCGAACGCCGTTGTAAAGACAACGGCTAAAAAAGAAATGATAATTTCCTTATTGAACAGTTACATTTTGTTTTTCTTCAGATTATCTTTAAAAAAAAACTGAAGTCGATAAGCGCGATCCGATTTGAAAAAAACGAAAAAAATGCAGAAATCGATAGGTGAGTACTATTGATGGGAAAATGTTCGTGAAGCGTCCGGCGGAGCTTTAATAAAACGAGGCAGAAGCGCGAGATGAAAATTATTAATAATTTCAGTAGGGCAGCTGATGAAAATGTGATCGGAAAGGTGGCCGTAGTAACATGGTTCGAGTTCAAATGGAAGGGACGATGCGATTAGTGCGTTTTCCGATGGATAATGAAATTATTCGGATCACGATGAATCGCGACGCGTAGTTGTTCAGTAGCCGCGGGCGGCAGAACGAGATAAGCGAAGTCGACGATGACGTTTTATCAATTTAAAATTATGAAAAGCACGACGGGTCTTTTTCGGAAGTGGCGTATAATTCGGCCGGCGAAATTAGGGAAATTAATATGCACATTTTGAAATTTAAACGAGAAAATTCTTTAAGAGCGCTACTGGAAGGCCTAGCATTATTTTCATTGCATTACGAATTTGTCGCTACCGAAAGAAGACAAAGCCTGCAACGGTGCTACCGCATCATCTACATTTATAATTTAATATAGCCCCATAATTGTGTTCTCTCGCTAGAATTCCATTCCTCTCCAGCGCGACACGCAACAACCACACACCTCGCACGCTAACTCCGACACATTTTAATATCGAGCCTTCTCTACCTTTAAATCATTGTTCTTGCCTGCGGCTTTTTTAAACGAAGCCGATTTTCCAAAATGTCTTGTAATGATCTCGTGTCAGCCGACAACACGAACACGATTGCCGCAGGGACCAAAGTAGTGGTCAATCGTGTCATCTTTCTTTTTTTTTTTGGATACAAATAGTACGCTCTTTTCACGATGAAATGAAGTGAAGCGAGTTTTTTGTCAACCATCCACTCCGGTCGGTTATTTATTTCACTTATGAACGACATTCATCCGATAATTTTTAATATTTTCAATAGTGGGGTTCGAATTCCAAATCCCGCTGCTCAATTAACTGGGCTGCACTAGTTTCTTCTACATGGTGCGGTACTGAAACAATGTACAGAATGATTATCGTGGCGTCGGAAACATACGGAACCGAATTTTTCACTTTTGAAGTACGGTGTACTGCATGTTCTGCGCGTGAAATAAAGGAATTTGGAATAATAGTGTGGAAAACGGTATTCGCTAAAGCATCCAGGTTCTCTTTAAAAAGTTCATGGGAACTAACAGATTTTATTCACCTGTTAAAAATAAACGAGGTGGTACTCGATCGTACTTTAAAATAATTGAACATGTCCTTCTTTAGTTGAACGTTGCATATATCGTGACCACGGATGGTGACTGTACAACATTTTTAGACTAATTATGATGAAGATCGCTTGTTACATTTTATAAAAAATCTTTTCATGTACTTCTCGAATAACATCCATGGACATTGTAAATTTTTTCACTATTGATTATTTTCTAATCCACTTTTTTCTCCTTGTACGGGAAAGATTTTGTATCTCATTGTTTTCGCGAGAACGCTTTCAGATAGTCTGTGTGTGTCGCTTACTCTGTTATTTGGAATAGCGACCGGTTAGCGCGTTTCGCTATTTAAAGGATCGAAAATAATTTACTCCAGGTCATACCTCAAAGATTTTTTATTGTTTCTTTTTACACTTTTTCTAAGTTCACGTTTCTCTGAAGCACTGACGAATACACGAAAAGAACTGGAGTCTTAATTGGTTCCATTTCAACTTTTATTCTATTTTTTTCTGTTTTTTTTTGTTTTTTTTTTTTTGAAGGCAGTTAATGTTAATTACAGTACTCATAATACATAAGGACGTTATTCGAACATTGTCAAGTATATTATCTTCGTTAATGACAATGTCATTCTTCCGTTAATATGAAAAAAAAATCGTTATGAAACGTGTAATGTTTTTAATAGAAATTGCTACGCTGACCGTAAATGTTTCAATTATTATTATTATTTTTTAAAAATAACGTAGACTTACTCTTTTGTAAGTATTATAGAAGAACTGTAATCAGGGGATTTGGATAGCGAGACCCGAAGAATCAAATTCTTATATCTAACTATTTATATTTATTTATTTATTTTACAATTTTCCAGTACAACAGCCTAAGCCGATTATTGCACAGCCCAATATATTAAAAAACAAAATAAAAGAAATCGTACGATAAAGCAATATATAAACTAAACACGCTTGTGCGCAAAGAATTGATATAAAGTACTAGATAACACACACAGATATACGTGCATATATATATATACAGGAGCGGATCCAGAGAGACATGGGGGGGGGGGGGGGGTTAAAAATTAAGAACTGTATTTCAATAGCGCTTTTTTTACAATACGAGTTTGCGTACAAAGGCGCAAGCCAATCACCGCCGTTAGGCTTAATCTTGACCTAGAACCTTCCTACAATAAAACTTAAGTAATAAACTTTAATTTTTTTTTTGTTTTTTTTTTTTTATATCTGGGTTTGAGAAACTTAATGTTACATGATCCGGTGGGTTACGCATCGTGTACTTATTTAGTAGACAATAATAATTTTATTGTTTTTTTTTATTTTTATTTATTTTTTTTCTGAAACACGCAAGTGTGACTGATTTCGGTTTGATTTACTATTTAAGCTAGATTGTCTTGTCCGAGTATTAATATTGAAAATTACATATGTATTAATGAGTAGATTTTAAGTGTAATGTTTTTTATTTAATTGAGTAATGTAAATCACTGTAGGTTGTTATTTTTGCCGGTAAATTTTGGTTTTAAAACTAAGAACGCGAATTTTTGAAATTTAGTTGCCAAAATTGAATTGCTAAAATTGAGGTTTTCTATGTTGGAAGTGTCCGATGTCATATTTACTATAGTGAAAGATTACATAATTGGCGTTTTCAATTTCCCCACAGTCACATTTGTCGTTTTCAGTAATTTTGTATTATTTGTTTAAGTAGGCTCCTAAGTGTCCGTGATCAGTGAGGAGTTGGGTAGTGTAAAAGTCAGATGTTAACTGTAAGATTGTTCTAATATTTGGGATTAGCCTGTGGGTATACCGACCTGCTGTATCTCTTTCCCAGGAGTATTGCCATATGGACATGAAATAGTTTTTAATGAGTCATTTGAGTTGTTCTAGTGACATTTTTATATGTAAGTCATGGTGGATTAGCATGTAGGAACTGTTCTGAAGAGGATTTATTGTGGAGGAAGTAAGTTCATTATTTGATAAACATGATCGTTAACATATTCAAAATTTTTATGGTTTTTTATGGTAAAAATGATTGATCTATAATTAATTTATAGGTCTAGTGGAAGGACACCCGTAAGAGCGGCAGCAGCGTTGTGAGAAATTTTTCTATAAACTCTGCTGGTGTTTATTTACGTTGTGTAGAATAGACTTTTTGCTTTAGGATTTTCTTTTTTAGCTGTTGGAAAAACACAGAGTTATAGTAACACCGTGTATTCTCAACAAGTGACTTGCGTAGTACAAGTCTGTATCTGTAATCAAAGCTCCATGTATTTCTGCACACTTTTATTAATTGATAGTATTTAGCGTCCAACTTAGATGTAATGTAGTCTATGTATTGTTTAAAGGAAAGTTTATTGTCTAATATAACTCCTAGGTATTTAAAATGTTTGACTACTTTTAGAGTGATCCCCCTGTAAAGTACTTTAATATTTTTCCTTTTTAGTTTCAGGGAGTTTGTGAAAAGGAACACAAAGCATTTTTCAGCTGAAAGATTAAGCGCTACTTCATTTAGCCAGGCTCCGAATGACTCAAGCGTTTTGTTAGCTGTTCTTTCGAAATTGACTTTTGTATTGTCCGTTATTATGAATAGTAAGTCATCTTCAAATGCGCATAGGTCAACGTTCTTGTCGTATGGTAGAGCTTGGGTGAATAATATATTTCAGGACCTAAAACGCTACCCTGTGGGCAGCCTTTATTAGTTTCAGTGTTTGCACTATGATTACCTATTTGAAGAGTTATACGTCTGTTTTTAAGGTAGCAATATATTGTACTTAGCATTGGTATGTCTTTGAACAGAATATATTTTAAAATGTCAAACAAAGCAGGTTGCTAACAGTTATCAAAGGCTCCTTTAACATGCACTCCTGTGACGAAAACGTTCGATTTTTTTCTTAAGGCTGCTGCTAATCTTGCTGATCGCATAATTCACAGCATGTTCTGTGGACCTTGTTTGAATCCAAATTGTCTTTTATCTAAAAAGTTTGCTGAGTTCAGATAGCAAGTTATCCTATTTTTTAATAGTTTTTCGTAAACTTTGCTTACAGTATTTAAAAGACATATGGGGCGATAGAAACTTATGAGATTTGCACCTTTGTTTTATTTATGAAGTAGGATTACATTTGCTTCGCGCCAGAGTTTAGGGAATTTTTTTAAGGAAAAGATTTTTTTGTTTAGGAGTGAAAGGAGTTTTGGACAGACCTTTTGGATTAATTGTAGTGTCTTATTTGTAATATTATCAGGTCCAGAAGTTATGTTGTTTTTTAAATTTTTTATAATGCTATTTCGTGCGAAAGTATCAAGAGGAGTCCGTTGTGAGTGAGCAACGTTTTCCTAGTAGTTTAGATTCTCTGTCACATTCGTGATTTTATCGCCGTTATTTTTTATGAAAAGTGGAATATTGTTTGGTTTGTTTGATTTCAGAAACGTTAATTTGTAGCTTAAGTCCCATGGTTCGACATTTTCAGAGCAATTTTTTTTGGGGGGGGGGGGGGGAGTTATATAATTACGTAATATTTTCTGTGGTAGACAGTAGATTTGAGAAATACGTTGTTTCATAAAGAAAATCAAATAACGACCTCTTTAGAAATTTAAAGATGTTTTAAAAATACATAATTATTACAATTTAATTTAAATTTTATTTTATTTTTAGGTAAAAAATAAAAAAATTATGGAATTCTAGCTAAAATGGTAATTTAGAAATTGAATAGTAAAAAAGATGGTATTAATCCGATCTTAATTTTTTGTTTGTGAGCAAGTACAAAAAATATATACATATTTATCTTTGATCTATTTTCATTTACATCACAAAATAAAAATTAAAAATAAATAAGAAAGGCAAAAGATATTCTCACATGCTCACGCACGAACACACACACACACAAACAAGCACATAGATGAAATCCAATCATATGCATATAGATCTTCTCAACGAAAGCAGATAGGACAACTCAGCTTTACGTCGTTAAACTCTTGACGATTTTTAAAAACTCTCCAGAACGACTATCAAATATATATAGTTCATGATGTTCCTCTTCTCTAGTTTGTTGTATAGTATAAATAAGGAGCGTAGGGGGGAGCATGCATACTGCTGAGTCCTTATAAACTGCATTGGCAATATATGAGTTGGTCGGACACCTGAAATGGGTACTTTAATCAATGTATTCACTAGGTGATTGAGAGAATTTATTTTACTATGCAACAGATAATGCAAAAAGCGAAGCGCTATCTTATTCCTCCCCCTCTCTAGACTATTCATGTTTAATTGTCTAAGTGATTTTCCGTATTCGAAACGTCCAACACTGAATTTACCAAATCTGTACGGTAAGTATTTTATAAACTTTACCTGTACTTTTTATATTCTATCTACTAAATCAGCAGATGTAGGGTTTCAAATGAACCAGCTAAATTCTAAGTGCAAACGAACGAAAGTAGAGAATTAAATATGTTTCAATGTATCTGAAATTCACACTGCTTCGTAACATATTAACATCCAGCATTCGCTTTATCAATTGTGTTCATTACATGAAATTTAAATGTAAATTTTTCATCTAAAAAACGTCAAGATCCGTTACACCTGTCTCCTTTTTCAAAAGAGAATCCTCTATATGGTATAAGAGACAGAAATAGGGTGAATTTTGCGAGTAAACGAAATAAATTTACATTTAGACGTATTCATTGGTAAGTTATTAGTAGTAGATAAATGCCGATTCAAGTGAAAAGGATGCCGCCACTATTAATTAAGGCCTTCTAGACCCGTTTCCGGAGAGTCTCAGACCGCGGAACCGCATTCCATTTGATTATCGATCCTTAATTAACGCACACATCTACACACGTACGTGTACATACGTCAGCACACACGCGTAAAAATCACCATCATCATCACTGCCGACGCAAGTGTCCTTGCACCTGTCAATCAGGCGATCGTTACATGTCTTTACTTGTATGTTAATTACCGTTATTCGGTAGAGACTGATTTTCGGCGTTTACACATACAATGATGCACATACGGGTACGAACGTTCGCACACACAGGTAAAATTAGTATTCTGCTGTTATCAATCTTATTATTGGTCAGTTCTGCAGGAATTACGGTAAAATGCAGGTTTTCACCTGGATGTCAAGTCTGTAAATCACACACACAGACACAAGCATGCACATAATGCACACACCGTTCCGCCATTTCCAGGAATCGCAAAGATTTTCATTTGGTCAGTCGCATAAAACTTTTCTCTGTCGGATACAGAAATTTAAAAATTAGTCCAAGTATAATACATCGAAATTCAGAGGCTAAATCTAGTACAGCTTAGTCCGATCATGATTTTATACATTTGGAACAGAAATATTTGAAAATAAATATAAGTATATTTTACTTTTTCGCAACTCTAAAATTTCCTTTCCTTACTCATAAATCATAAATTTATAAATCTTTCGTAATTTATCTTTTTTGTCCGAAGTACGCGGTAATTGTAAACTCTAACGTTACAAAAGCACGCGTTGTCGATATCATATTATTTAATTTTAATCGAAGATCTGTATTGTGGTTTTAATTTTTATTCAAAAAATTATCCAGTCGATCAAATAATTAAATATTGAAATGGTAATAAAAATTATCGATTTCTCACGAATAATGCTGGATTTAATTCTTAAAACCGCCGAAAGCGTTCGAATCTTATTAGCCGGAATCTATAGAATTTGAATGAAATTTACATTTCATGTTCCCTTCTGACATTTTTTATTTTTTATATTTATATTTATAAGATTTTATTGCACGTATATTTTCGAAATATGTAGATCTATCTGTGAACAGTCTTCGTCATTACAGAGAAAAGGTGTAGAAACCGTACCAATACGACATTGCTGGAGTGTATGTGTGCGTGTACGTCCGCGTAAATGTACAAAGTGCAAATACATAGTGACCTTTGTATCGCGATAATCGGTACAGATCCTGGGGTAGCGCGTATCAGGACTTTGAAGCAAAAAACTTTCACTAATATCCACTAATATCCACTAATATCCATTAAAATTACGAAAAATTAGTTTAAAACAGTCAGAATAAAATGGACAGATACCGGAATGTATATTTACACGCATCATACGTGTGGTAAAGACGGTTGACAAAGATCCTGTTCGGCTAATGGACCGCGCAGGCTAACGATATTTCGCGAAAATTACCGTTTACAAGTAGCCTTTTTAAGTGTCACGATGGATAACTAATTAAGCAACCGCAACATTGTGATGAACCGTAAAACGGGGAAAAAAAGTAAAACATCCTTAATGAGATAGCCGAACGCTTACCAACAATAGAAATATTGGAACGCGCTAGCTCTCCGAATAGTCGAAAAATGTTAAATAAATGATATTTTAATGCTCTATTGAAAACTACTTTAGTTGAAGCTGATAATAGTAATGATGGAATCGCGAAGATGAAGGTATAGAGCATTTGTGAATTTGATTAGGGCGATCAGTTGAAGCTCAAAACTCCTCGAGTAATTCTTTTGTTTTTTTCGAGCATAATTTTAAAAGTGTCTTTTAAATTTTCAAAGTTTTATTCTTCGATCTTTTTTATTGATCATCATATATATTTCGGTAAGTAATATAACATATTTATATTTTCATTTAATTATTCTTTTTTAATTATTTCGTTTTTTATATATGCACGTAATTATTCTTTTTGAATGATTCCATTTATTTTGTTAATTCATAATTTTAATAAGTCTCAGAATTCATGAAAATTTATTTTTATATATGATTCGGATATTTCATTATGTATTATGAAAATTTTTATTTCTTAAATATTTCGAAGATTTCTCTTACATTACATTGATTCATTTAATACAGTACACTGCTCAATTTTTTTTTTTTAAATTCCCAAATAATAGTGGCAAATCCACGGGCGCAGGAGAATAGGGGACACCCTCCTCAAAAGAAATAAATGCTCAATGAAAACATTTTTTACAACAGAGAAACTTAATTTATACTATAAAAAATTTGAGTTAATGTTACCTATGAATTTAATTATAACTAATATTTAATACTGCTTTCTAGTAAAAGTATTAATGTTATGTTTTTATTCCGTTTTAAATGCCAACTATCATCGATCTTTTGTCTTTTTTATTTATTTTTAATTTTTATTTTACAATGTAAGTGAAAATACTTTAATGAGAAGTATATACATACTAGGGGGCTTTGCCCCCTGGCCGCTTCGCGGCCCAACCCCCCGCGGTTCCGGTTCCACCCCCAAACACCCGTTTTGTGGGAGTTTCGTCGTGACCAAGTTTGCTCTTAAAACAGTGATTTTTTTTTTTTGCTAAATTCGTACTTTGCTCTCGAATTTACTTTATTGTTTTAATCATCCAACTGTACTAAATTGTTTAATATTTTTTTGCAAGTTTATTGCTCACAGAACTTGGTAGACGCATATGTTTGAAATTCAACGCATGAGAATTCATTCAGTCTTAATACCTTGGACTGAAAAATTGAGCATAATGTCGAGTATATGTAGATTTTGTAGGCCTAGGTACTAACTAAACCCACTAAACCTACATTTTCAATGTAAAACAATAAATTATTGAAATTCAAGTAAAGCTTATTGTCTTGATAACTATTCCCACGCAAATATTTTCCAGTAGGTAATTTGAATAGGTAATAAAATTTGAAATCTGTAACAAAACAAAGTACCAAGACAAAAATTATAATTTTCACCCCATACTCAATTCCACAAAAAAATAGCGGAATAAAATAGGCCTACCTTGGTAAAACACGAGTACAAATAGAGGTGATTATTGCAATTCAAGTCCAAGTGTCCATCACCCTATCATTCTATGTTTCTAACAACTGCTATAAAATCCTGAATCATAAAAAAATTTTGTATTATTTTGCGAAATTTGAAGATAAATGATTACAATGCCATAAATCAAACTCACATTCGAATAAGTATGTATCTGATCTTAGTCCAAGAATCAAATTCATCAGTGCATCGAATCAACAGGATCAAGTGAGTAATTCATGAAATACGGGGTTTGCAGTATATAGACCAGCTTCCGTCATTTTAGTTTCAGTGCTCAAAATGCATATATTTTTCGATGTTCTCACTCGACTCAAGGCAACATACAATTGCCCGTGAGTGAAGACATTGTCCCTCAAATCAGCAACGGTAAAATCCAATGTTTCACCCTGAGCTTTGT
The DNA here is from genome assembly GCA_039619475.1 of Icerya purchasi. Taxonomy (NCBI): domain Eukaryota; kingdom Metazoa; phylum Arthropoda; class Insecta; order Hemiptera; family Monophlebidae; genus Icerya; species Icerya purchasi. The sequence goes on from CM077115.1 coordinate 352,360,083, forward strand.
TAATGGTCATGGCATAGGCTAACTTGATAAGAAACTGCCTCCTTAAAATCTGAATCCCAGTGTTGCCAGCTGTAAATTTGAAACTGATCCTAGGAATCAGAAACGTCTTATATTCATTTTCCGGACGAAATACTTCAATTATGAAACGTTTAACTGTTTTAATGTCGACTTTTGTTCCATTCACCAGGCCTTCTTCGAAATTCAAATTTCTGATGAGGATACAAATCGCTCCAATTTTTATAGTAATTTTGTGATCTGGAACTCCTGGATCTGACATTTTGTTTAAAATGTCAGTACATAAATGTGTGGAATCTCCATTTGTTTCTTTTTCATCAGTCAGAGTTGTATCAGAACTGTATAAATTTATTTCATCTCCAGAAATTTTTTTTCTTATTATCAATCTGTTTATTTGATTTATGTTTTTATTCGTTGGTGATAAAATACATCTTTTGGACATTTTAGAAAACTTTGAAAGTACATCATCGGGATAAATGTGATCAATCATTTCATCAAGTGAAGTAAAAATTTTTAAATCGGGGAAATTTAATAGGATTCCATTTTCTTCGCCATACAAAATCTCTGGCATTTTTCCTTCACCAATTTCTAATAAAAATTTTGAATAACTCGGATCACTAATGCTTCTTTGAGAAATGGTCAGCTTTAGAATTTCCAAAGAGCGCCAAACTTTGGAAAATTTGATGCTACTCTGTAAGATTTCAGTTTTTGTTCCATACTTAATTACTGGAGGAATTTGTTTAAAGTCGCCGGAAAATATTATATTTTTTCCTCCAAAAGGCAATGTATTGTTCAGCATGTCTTTTAAAGTATTGTCCAAACATTCAACATTGGAGCTTCGTCCCAGATAATGAGATCAGAATTTCGAATCAAATCTGCTCGTTGCGATCTGTTGAAAATATTACAGGTGGAATGACTGTCTAAATTTTCAGTAGGAATTTTAAACATCGAATGTGCTGTACAACCACCGTCGTAATTCAAAGCTGCAATTCCGGTATATGCGGTACATAGAACAATTTTGCCTTCATAACGAAGTCTAGCTGTTATACAACGTAAGAGAACAGTCTTTCCAGTACCCCCTGCGCCATTAATGAATGTTGTAATTGTATTTCCTGACGAAATTTTCTGAACCACAGCATTATAAATTTCTTTTTGGGTTTCATTCAGAAGTGGCATCCAGTAATTGAGATAATTTTTCAAATTGCTTTTATCCCATCTGATTCGCTCTCTATCTACCTCTTTTGAATCATCTATAGCTGCAGGAAGTCCTACTTCCTCACAACTTTTGCCATGCTTTCGTAACATAACGTCGAGGTGGCATAATGCTTTATTGAATGCAAAATCTGGATTCTGCGGTAATTGGTCTAAAAAATCTTCGGCTAAAATTTGCCTAAATTCTTCCCATAAAATTGCAGAAGAGGCACCACTGATTATTAAATTGAAAAATAAAATTCTTAAATCGCGTCCCGTTTTGAATCCGGCTGCTTCTATTATTGCTTCTTTATATTCATTAACGTCTGACAATAGCCCCTTTGCATACGCTGCTTTTTGATACGTTTCTAAAATTTTCCCATCTACAGTTCTTAGCTCTTCGTAACTATAGGCTGGAAACTTTCCCAAAAGTAGTCTCAGATAGTAAATCTCTCCGAGAGTTGAAGTGCATTCGAGAAACACATATTCCTCGAACCCTTTTTATAAAACGATGGCGACCAGTCTCTATATTTCTTTTTCCACTATAACGATACTGTTCGTAGAATTTCAAATACGTTAGTTTGCTCATTTCTTCAGTCTTGGGCCTATCGAAATATAACTCTAATTTTGACGCACTTTTTGCGAGGGCTTGTTTTTCTTGACCTTCTTCGAAAATAACCATATTTTTGTTTGGTAAGTGCACTGGTAAAGCAGTCACTGTTGGCTCACGTCCAGACACATCAAATTCCAACAAACGCCAAATAGCTTCTGACGCACTGATATACCTCATTTGGACATATTTTTCTATTTCATCGATGTTTTCATCTGTTGAGTCTGGAACTATGGAATTTTTGGCCATATCTGGCCCTTTATGGATGTATTTAAATAAATATTTTATGATTTTTACAGTAGATGCTATTTCAACGTTGATGTGGCAATCAAAAAGTAACAGTAATTTTGGATTATACGGTACAATCCATTGGTTATTGATTTTTCGTTCTTTTGTCGTAACTGCTTCGGAATTATCTGATTTTTTATATTTATGGATTGTTTTCATCACTGCTTTGGAATTTTCCGGTCGTTTGTAATGTACGTACCCTCGATCATCTGTAAATGTACACTCAAGAAAAGGTCGAGGGTACTTTTTAGTGCATTTGTAATTTTCTCCATACCACATGGACCGTGAACCATATGTTTTAGGACACGTTCACGTAGTATACCATCATATTCGTCTAAACTCGGTATTGTGGCTCGAACAAAGTTATCAATTTCATCATGGTTAAGGGAAGAATTTTCTACCCGTAAAGCTATATGCGCGTGTGGTAGCCCCTTTTTTTGAAATTCGATGACGTGCAAAACATATATCATTTTTCCAAAAATTTCTCCGGTTTTTAACATTTTTAGTAATCGATTCAATTTCAACTGAAACACCCGGCAACACAAATCTGGCCGATCTACATTGGACTGTTTATCGTTCAAATTGTTTTTTATTTCTTTCCAATGCGGATTGCAGGTCATCGTAATAAAAAAAGTTGGTTTTCCCAATCTGGCCACAACCGCCATTCCATCTTGGTACTTTAGTTGCATATAGCGTGGACCATGCGTATATGAACTGGGGAGCTAGATTTTTCCAGCTTTGGGTCCTCCTTCTGCTGCAATCGATTCATCGATTTCGCTTCGAGTGGCCATTCTCAAAATTTTAGACTGGTTCAGCTTAATAAATAGCAGTTTTTCATCTTCAACCCTACACCACATATCAACGAAGTATTCTTGGCCTAACCTATCTAATCGCGTGAATCGTGAATCGGATAGTAATAAATACCTGTAGTATTTAGTTTGAGAATTTTTTTTTATTTTTATTAGAATTATCTTTCAAGTCTGTTGACCAGCCCGCAGAACCATGAGGAAATAATAAGGGATACTGTAAGCTTTCATATGCGGGATCTAAAAATGGAACGAACTGAGGTTTCCTTTCATTTTGTTTCCATATAACAATTTTTCTTGGATTTGCATTCGGAGTAGTATGAACCACTAACCGATCACCAAGAACTGGTCCATGTGTTTTACGCGTGGTTTTTTCGAAGATCAAGTGTGCATTTTCAGATTCTTCTTTATGTAATTGTTTTAAAGAAGAGATGAAAGGGTTCACACTATGTAAATATTTTGAAATTTCTGAAACTATTTCGGAGTCTAATTTAATTTTTTTTGCTATTTCTAGACGTTCTTTTCCATCATCAACGTAAAGTGAAGAGTTGTTGGTGCTGCCTTTGAAATTCAAATCGAAAACTCTATGATAAATTCGACCTTGAATTTTTACTAAAGATGGTCCTAAATTTTGTATTTGAAATCCTCCTGGTACACCTAGGGCCGAGAATGCGAATAAATTGTTATAGCCTCGTGCATGAAAAGCTGGATTGTTGTAAAACGGTGCATTTAAATCTGGAAATTTTATTTTTATTCGGTCTTTTCCACAACACCACATAAATCTGGATGATTCTTCTGAAAAAAGTCTCGCGTTGCAATGGCGACATTTGTAACCTTTATTCAACGATGTTTGTTTTAAAAAGTAATTTGTATCTTCACTTTTTACGTTATTTGGCTTACCACTGGGTTTTGAAGTTCTATTTTGGTTTTTAATATTTTTTTTAGGCCTTCCTCGTTTTTTTGATATTTTTGTATTATTATCATCGTCAAATTTTTCAACTTTTTTTGGCCTACCCCTTGCTTCGATTTTATTTGTATTAAGAGATGGAATCGATGAAGATTCATTTTGGATTTCAGCACCTTTTTTTGGCCTTCCTCGTTTGTTTGAAATTTTCAAATTTTTCATAACTTTTTCTGTTCTTGGTCTGCCAATTTTCGTACCCTTTTTAGGCCTACCTCTTGTTTTGGTATTAATTATAGTTGAGAAGGGAAGCGATTCATCTTTAGAAATTATTTCTACAATGTGAGGACGCATCTGATCTATAATAAAATTTTGTCTATCAGGTTGGACATTATGACAAATAGCTGACGCAAATGCTAATGCAAATACTCTGCAGTCTGTCCCATTCAACTGCTGCTGCACGTTGTGGTAAACGAACTCAAAATTCTGTTGTAATAGGTGACCAAAAAAAGTTTTTTGCTCATTTGTAATGAACTGCCGATTCAAACTGTCATAAACATGAATCGAACAGCCTTCAAAATGGAAAGTTACCCAATGAGTGACTTCAGCAACAGAACTTGCGGGTTTATCGGGCAAGATTTGCAAAAACTTGTTTGTAATTTGAGGAATGGCATCGTGTATGCCCATGAAATTAACGTCAATCGGAGAATACGAAGAATTTCGCGTTATAATTTCAAGAACTTCATTGATTCTTTCTCCGGATAAATAATCTTCCAGTTCCATCTCAAATTTGAAGTCGGCCTAAAAACCACACGCAATCGTTCAAATATAAGGAAACTTTTGCATCGCAAAATTTTGTCTAATTTTGAATAATTACTTTTCTCTTTTATTTGTTAAAATGCTTCTTTGCTACGTATTATTTCAATTCGAATGGAATAGCGTAAATATCTTTAAAGAAAGAAAAAAATTGTAATACGTGTTCGTTGGGGTGTCCGTTATTTAAAAAATGTTGAAATTGGGGGAGTGCACCGCCTAGATCTTTTCTTCATTACCTTAAACTATTTTCCGAGTTTTTTCAGATTTTTAAAATAAAATTAAACACATCCTCCCCGACCCTTTTAGTTTTATATGGATATTTATAGGGTTTTTACATTAAACACATTATTTCCGAAAAACAGAATTTTAAAATACACTCACAAATATCATAATGGAATGTATTGAATGTAAATAAAATTCTAAACATTTTCAAGCCAAAAAAAATTTTTTTGGTTGAAAATTTAATTTTTGCAGGGGTTTGAAAAATACGAAATTTTTAAACAAATGCGTTTTATTTTTTCTACGGGGGTGGAATATATTTGATCCCCCCCCAAAAAAATTCTAATTGCGATATTTGTGAGATCACTTTTGAAACGACCTTATGTAAATATCCATATAAAACTAAAAGGGTCGGGGGGTCGGTTTAATTTTTATTTTAAAAATCTGAAAAAACTCAGAAAACAGTTTTAGGTGATGAAGAAAAGATCTAGGGGGTGCATTCCCCAATTTCAAATTTTTTTAAAATAATGGACACCTTAGTGTTCATGTTTCCTATTTAAATTTAAATATTATCATAGTATTAATTTTTTTCTTACCTTGTTTCTGATTTAAAATCGTCTAATTTCACCACAAATACACCGACTCCGAAATACAACCTTGTTCTGATTTAAAATTGTTGAAACACACCAATAATACACAATAGAGGAAACAAAAGAAGAATCGTTAACAAAATTTCGTCTTCGTCCACTATGAGTAATACACGATAAAGAAAAAGCCGGTACCGGTTGATGGGCGGGTGGAAGCGCGGTATTCTGTAGGTAAACCCAGTAACGGCTTGTTGGGTGGGCGGAAGCGCGGTATTGTGTAGGTAAATGCAGCCCCGGTTGAAGGGTTGGTGGAAGCGCGGTACTGCGTAGGTAAATACAGTAGTACCGCGTTTTCATGCGATTGGTAATGATCTTATTAAATTAGCGCTGATCTATTCCCTTTTTGTTTTGAGCCCCAAGGTATGAACATTTTGGACATCTTATAATTTTCCTAAAAGCCACCTGCTTGGAGCTGTCGATTAGAAAAAAAATCAGCTTCCTAAGTGCCATAGAACGGTCTCAGGACTTTTTTTTTGATTTTTCATCTAATAATACGAAAATTGAAATTATTTTGTTCAAAGTTCGAATTAAAACAGCTCAAAAAGTTCAATCGCTAGAAGGGTAGTGTAAGCGAGGGAAATACTCTAAATTCAATTCTCTTTAAAATGAGACCTAGAGCAGTTCAGTAGAATAATTAGTTTTCGATAAACGATTAAAAAATTGAAAAACGGCAAAAAAATGTGATTTATTGCTTTGATTTATTGCTCGTTTTGAGCCCTAAGGTATGAAAATTTTGAGCGTTCTATATTTTTTCTACATGCTGCTAATGTAGAGCTGTCGATTTACAAAAAAAAATAGCTTTCCAAGTGCCATAGAACGGGCTCAGAACTTTTTTTTAAAACTTTTTGTCTATTTTTTTATTTATTTCTGGTTTTGAGCCCTAAGGTATTAAAATTTTGAGCATTTTATATTTTTCCTGAAAACTACCGACCTAGAGCTGTCGATTAAAAAAAAAATTAACTTCCTAAATGCCATAGAACGGACTCAGGACTTTTTTGTAATTTTTGGTCTTTGGCTTATTTTCTTCTATTTTGGTAGAAACATTTGATACATCGCTCGTTTTGAGCCCCAAAGTATGAAAATTTTGAACATTTTATAATTTTCCTAAAAGCTACTGACTTGAAGCTGTGGATTAAAAAAAAAAAGAAGCTTTCTAAGTGCCATAGAACGGGCTCAGGATTTTTTTTCATTTTTGGTCTTTTGTCTTATTTTCGTCTATGGTGGAAGAAAAATTTGATTCATTTCTCGTTTTGAGCCTCAAGGAATGAAAATTTTAGACATTCTATAATTTTCCTAAAAGCCACTGACCTGGAGCTGTCGATTAAAAAAAAAATTAGCTTTCTAAATGCCATAGAACGACCTCAGGACTTTTTTTTGATTTTTCGTTTATTTTTTTCCGATTTTTCGTCTATTTATTTCCTTGGCGCTTTATTATAGAGATATATAATCAGTAACTGGCGACTTGCCTTTTTTAAAATGCTATTGCTGGCTAGAAGAATTTTGCACATTACGATAAATACAGTAATACTTTTTATTTCACCCTACCTTTCGAATTGAACTTTATTTCTCTTACTGATGCATACATCTCAAATTTATTGAGGAAATTCAGTTAATTCTTGTTGACTCCTGTTTCAATGAAATGGCCAGTGAACATTTTCTTTTGCATCTTTACTGATGGCTCTAAAACACAAAAACTGATGGGTCCTACAGCTTTCTTTACTGATTTCGATCTTCTGATATAAACATTCGAATTGTATCTGATATTTATACAGCAGAATTATAGTTACAAATATACTCCTTTAATTTAATACATCGAGCTGATATTCTTAGTAGAAAGTAGTATATAGTCGGCGACAGTCTAAATGCCGATTCTATAATGTAATTCAGTATAATTGAAGATGTCATCGCTTTACTTATGACGTAAAGTTAAAATATCTTAATATAGCTGCGAAGGATGTCATTTTAAGTTTGCGCTGGCATCAGTTTAAATTTAAAAACGCCCGGTATGGTTGATTATCTTTTTTTATTATATCTTCAAACTTATATCGCCAGATTTAAAAGAAATAACTCCATATGGGAGGTCAAACGAGAACGTTATTATTTTACCGTGTTCTATCGATCCGTTCCATGATGCTGCCCTATTCATGCACAGCTATTGGACTTGTACGTAAGTATTAGTTATTAAAATTAATCATTTTATGGAAGATGTCCCGGTAGGTTTAAATTTTATTTCTCAAGGTTTTGGCGTTTGCTATAATGCTCATCACTTTTTCGCTGTGATATATCTTATTCTTTCTTTCCCTGTTTCGTCGTTTGTTCGTTTTTATTAACCATAAATGATCGAATTAACATATTATCGATTTTTTTTTTTTAATTATTTCCGGGTAAAAGTTCCTGGTTTATAAGCCTTCCTCCAAGGAGAAAAAAAAAAAGCAAAAAAAAAATGTACCACATTGTCTTTTTTAGTTGCTGCTTTCTTTTAGTCGGTTCCAGTTTGTATCTTGGGGCTCTGATTTACTTCAATTTTCGACTTATTTACTTTCGGTATAAATGTGGATTATATTAAACCACTTTCGATCATGTTTATCTGAAACTCCGGAGACATCCATCTCTCAATATTTTTCTCCTTTTTTCGCGTCTTATTCCCAGTTTCGCTTCTTTTTTTTTTTTGAAATAAATTAGGGTTTTGTTTGGGACGAAAAAAAAACAAACAAAAATCATTTTGATACATTCAACACTTTACAAGAATCAATTTTATTAGCAAACATTTCGATTTTTCACCAAATTATTGTCAATAGAGGAAGGTGATCGCGTACTCTTTAAAGGCAGCGTTTTTATTTTTATTGAAAGAAATTCCAATTTTAAAGCGCACGATTGCACTGTAGGTTAAAAATGTCATTTCAATTTCAGCGGAGGAATGTAGTGTCCAGTTAGGATGGGCCGACCGTGTAGCTGGAAATTCGATAGGTGTTACTAGCATCATTAGGAAAAAACGCATCTGTCCGCCGATATATGTATGTGTTTTTGTGCATATATATATATATATATATATATATATATATATATTGCATGTATATACATACGTATATAACAAGCTTGTACATGATAATTCGCTTTTCGAACTTACGGACATCGTACTGCGAGAACAGTGTGCTAGTATGTATAATGTTGTGTTGAATGGAATGCTCTCAAAATGTCGCAAAGGCATAGAGCCGTCGACTGCTGGGCCCGGCAGTCTTAATATAAACCGTCTTACCTTAGTCCGAGCTCGGTAGCACTCGGGACGGTTCACGTAAGAGTGATAAATGACCCTATTAATTTCTGTTCCTGTCATATTTCCAAATAACTCTGCCTCATATTTGTGATCACATGCTCGCGCGCACGCATTCGCAATACCGGCTAAATTTCGCTGTTTCTTTATTGGGATGAAGAAAGCCGCCTTTACAAGTCTCGGTCCCGTTTTGGCCAGTTTTAACACTATTATTACGTATGCGAGCAATCCAGCTAAAAGAATAAAAAAGAAAAAGAAAAATCTTCACACCTTTGTACGGTTCCATGTAAGACATTGTGCTAGTCGAAGGGACGCAAATATGGGAACAGGAGCAAGTGGCATTTATTTCTCCGAAAATAGGACGAATGAAAAATGGAATTTTTTGGAAGAATAGGTAAAAAATTTGTCGCGGTCCGTGCATTAACTTTTTGACCCGGTAAATCCGCATCGCCGCCGAAAATTTTGTGTGTTTCTTTTTTCGACGAACAACTTTTTTTACCGGGTAACAACAGCGGTTATAGTTGGCACTAGTGGAAAGCTTGATAGCGATTCGGCTTTCAGCAGCTGCCGGGAAATCCTATTTAAAGCGTGCGCTGCAAAAGCGAAAAGCAGAAGTTGAAGGAAAGCGAAAAACGAATGTGTATAAACCGGGCGCGTTTTGACCACTAGTAAATCTAATCTGCGTTTTTCGTAGAACTGCAGCTCACCGTTGCCATTAACATATTTAAATTATTCGCGAAAATCACGAATGCAGCCAAATTGCAGAATAATTTATTGCATTTCCATATCAATCAGCGACGAAGAGAGACGTCGAGGAAGAGAGAGAGACGTCCACGGTCGTCCAACATGGGTCTGGAGTCGCGCATGAAATATTTATACTTTAATATCTGGCGAATTTTAAAATTCGATCCGGTACACGCTGCTACAATCGATATTTTCAGCTCCGAAACGGATTTATTCTGGTTTGCCGAGTTGAACGGAAAATTTTTCAGCGTGCAAGCGAAGATACTTCAGTCACACTCCGTGCTACGACGATAATGACGAAATGGCCTAATTTGAATAATTTTCGACGTCAAACGTTTAGCCAGCAGGAAGAAAATGATTAATTATCGCGCCCTATTGGTAATGGGCAATGACGGGGCTGATTCTTTTTCAGATATAAAAAAACCGGCTCCTGTTCTGTATTGAACCGAAATCCCTCTCTTCTCTATCCTGAAATTATATCATATATACTTGCAGAATTTCTTTAAAATTAGATGCCTTTTTTTCTCTCTCTCGGTTCATGACCTTATTTTTCTTGAGCCGTGTCGTCCGATGTATTACTTCGCGTATCTCCCGTAATAACCGCAAAATTCCGATTCTGTCTGTACTTGAAAGTTTAAGTTTTGGTATTTCTGAAATTGTTTTTGAGTTTGCCAAAGAAAGACGCGTGAGACTATCTCAGAAAAAAGAAAAAAATGGAATATGAAAACTAAGACAAAATCATGGAAAGTAAATTATCTAATGAGTTTGGGACTAGGGTTCTCCATACTGTGTGGCTCAATCACGTTTTTAGATTAGTCATTATTAAGTTCAGCTATTCAGTAAAATGAAATAGTGATAAGAAAAGAGGGTGTTGTAAAAAATTACGCACCGCACCGTAGCTTCCTAAACAAGTTTTACATTTTTCCAGTTTGATCATTTTTAATTTACACATACACACACACATACATATATATATATATATATATATATATATTGCTGCCCAAATCGTTGTGAGAACCGGTGTATCAAGCGGACCACTTGAGACCCGGGCTTATTTAAAGTGCTAGAATAACAAAATTATGTTTTTTGTAATATAATTATTCGTGTGTATTATAGAAGCCATAGAAGGATAAGCTAAATTCAAAAATAAAATATACAAATTTTGCAGTTTTATAATGTATTATGCGAGACGCGGAAGTTAGACTATTACATACGAGACTCCTTAAGATTTTATACAGACGCTACGATACCCGACATTGCTACCGCATGAACGAATGCTATCACTGCGAGTTTTCTGTCAACTCTACGAGACCCAAATCAGTTTGGTTTTAGCTTTTTTTCAGAAGTTCTATGTTCGAGATTTTTTATATCCAGGATTTTTTGTTGCTGCTTACTATGAAAAGCCGAGCAGATACCATTTTGAGTTTAGTAAAAACAGGAAAGTTTATTATTCATATACATATAATATATAAAATTACACGTATGTTTTTATTAGTGGCGGATCTAAATATTTTGGCCTTATTTAGCATAACATTTTTGAAAAGAAATGAACTCCAACGTAATAAATGAAATTAAATTTTTAATAATTTTATTGCTTCCTTTTTTCAACGACTTCATCCTGGAACGATTTTCATCATAATTTTTCTAAATATTGTTTTTTTGTGCTTCATCCATTTAATCTATTTGAAATTTTTTTATTTAATTGTCTCTGTAGCTATGTGGTTAAATCAAAAAAAAATACTGAGACATGAGTAAGGGATTGGTTAAAGTCAGCAATAATAAATTGAATTTTTTTATGTTGAAAAAGGAAAAAAGTCCAAGAATATAATAAGTTAATAATAACTGATATAATAAACAATTATAACAAACAATATAAGAATAAAATAAATTTCTTACTTAGTTTTCTTATATTGTTTGTTATAATTGTTTATTATATCAGTTAATAATTAATATATTTCTATATTTAACAAACAGGATGGAAAAAGATTCTTTATTAAAAGTCCAAAAAGTTCGCGATTTTGAAAACAAAATTATTCGTTCCGCATTAGGGGAGGAGTCACCGGTATTTAGTTTACTGTTTAAACTAATAATAAGTTTTTGATATTAAGCTTTATACCGATGAGTTTGTAAATTAACAGTTCATTGAATAAATTTTAACCACATATTAATTACACAATTTCTAGATAAATTTAATATTGGATTATAATTAGCATTATTTTTATAAAAATATATGAATGGGGTAAATATGACTTTATTCGTAATTTCGTTTAGCTTAATTTTTTGTGTGGGGAAAAACGTGTAGAGTAAGTGAAAATTTTATCGAAAATTTTATCGAAAATGAAGCTGTTTATTTTTTTTTATTTTTTTTTTTTTTTTTTTTTTGCTATTTTACACCTAGTCTTATCAACTATTTGGTAATCTATGGAATAAGTTAAAATGACATGAATAAGCAACCCAACCAGTGAAGGGTGCTAAAATTAACTTATATATGTGTATACAAAATGCATACACACATATTTTTGCATTCTCATGGACACATACATACCATCACACACGCACACGCACATATACCCTCACACATCAGCACACGCATATACACCCTCACACATCAGCACACGCACATACACTCTCACACATTAGCACACACACATATTATTTATACTTTTTTAATTTATAAGAAATCTTGAGGTCGTTTCCTATTCAGCCTACGTCCCTCGCTTGGGTTACTCAGCAGTTCTTTTGCTGTACTATTAGGATGTTCTTTCAATCTGGCAGCATATCGTCGGGCAGCAGTTTCTATTTCATTTTTTACAAATTGAACTCCAAGATCTTCATGGATCGTGATGTTGGTTATGTACCATGGAGCAGAGATGATCGTGCGTAGTATCTTATTCTGCACTCTTTGCATAATTGAAATGTTGCTGTTTTTGGTACAGCCCCATAACTGGCAGCCGTATTGCCAGACGGGTTTGAGAATTTGCTTATAAAGAAGCAACTTGTTTTCAAGAGATACTATTGATCTCTTACCCAACAGCCAGTACAGTTGCCGCAGCTTGATGTTCAACTCATTTCGCTTTGTTGTAATGTGCTTCCTCCAAGTCAAGCGTTTGTCGAGGTGAATACCAAGATACTTTACATCTTCTTTCTGAGGGATCTCCACACCATTCATCATTATATTTCCGCATGAATCGATTCTTCGGTTAGTGAAAACTACTCGAGATGATTTACCTTCATTAATCTTTATTTTCCATAATTTGCACCAAGATGTTACTTTATCAACTGCTGTCTGCAGATTTTTACGCGCAACTTTTGGACATTTATTTGAACACAAGATCGCTGTGTCATCAGCGAAAGTTGCTATATCAACGTGCGATGTAATAGGAATATCCGCTGTGTAGATCAGGTAGAGAAGCGGTCCAAGTACACTCCCCTGAGGAACTCCTGCTCGAACCGGATATATACTCGATTCGTCATCACCATATTTAATGTAGAAATATCTTTCGTTTAAATACGACCGGAATAATTCAGCCAGTTGATAGGGAAAATGACGTCGAAGTTTTTGCAATAGACCATCGTGCCAAACTCGATCGAATGCTTGGCTTACATCTAAAAATACGGTATCGCAAACCATTTTTCCATCCAGGGATTTTTCAATTTGATGAACAATCCGATGCACCTGCTCTATTGTACTATGTTTTGCTCGGAAGCCAAACTGGTGTTCAGGTATTATCTCTTTGCATTCAACTATTGGCATTATTCTTTTTAACAGTAATTTTTCGTATAATTTAGAAAGTACCGGCAAAATTGAAATTGGTCGATACGATGATGGTTCCGTTGGAGGTTTTTGTGGTTTTTGAACTACAACAATTTGCGACAATTTTAGTTGTATTGGAAAATATGTTAATCGCAGCATTGCATTAAATATGTACGCTAGTAACACCAGTCCTTTTTTTGGCAATTCCTTTAAAACTTTTGCTGTTATTAAATCATAACCTGGTGCTTTGTTAGGGTTCATTGTCCGTATTATACTGTTAATTTCACCTGGTGAGGTCAATTTCATAGGTTTTGAGACATCTTGACAACAGGAATCAGAAATTAACGATGTATCAACAGGATGTGACTTAAATATATTGGAAAAATATTCGCCGAACAGTTCCGCTTTTTCAACATCAGCACGAGCCCAGCTACGATCCGGTTTCCTTATAGGACAAACAGATGGTTTTGGTCCTTTAAGATTCCGGGCAGCTTTCCACAAAGAGAAATTATGTTGCGCTAGAAGTGATAAATTGATCAGTTGTTTATTGAGTGATGTATTCTTTAAATCCTGCAACAAACGTTTAACGAGTTTCGTCTGTTTGTTCAATGCAGTTTTATGCGCAGGGTTTCTGAATATTTGCCACTGCTTCCTCAATTTTCTACGTAGATTTACCTCTGCTTTGATGTGTTGGGGATAATAAAGCACCGGTTGACATTTGTTAATTATTGCTGTAGCCTTCCAAGCCGACTGTTGAGTGACCTTAATGAAGTAATCCACTGCATTATCGATATCATCGGTAGTCTTAAGTGATATTCTTAAATTGATATAATTTCCGAGATATTCTCTAAATAGTTTCCAGTTTGTAGATCTGTTGTATAATTTTGGTTTGGACACTTTTTTTTACTATCTGGTCACTAATAGACAGTATAACCGACGGGTGATCTGATAGTAACTCATTATCTGCTCTAACATCAGTGAATATTGTTGGAATACCTTTAATAATAAAAAAGTCCAGTAAATCTGGAACTTTATTCGGATCTGTAGGCCAATAAGTTGGCACTCCAGGAGAACAAACATCACTATGCGTTTCGTCGATGGCTGATTTGAGTTCTTTACCTCTTGGAACGGAAAGTCTTGAACCAAAGTAAATGTTTTTTGCGTTATAATCACCGCCGATGATATACCTATCGCCCAGAGTTTTTAGAAAATGTATAAACATTTCTTTCCTTATATTATGGCGAGGTGGGCAGTAGACTGCTGAGACAGTAGTCTTTTTGTGTGACTTCAGTTCAATTACAACGCTGGTTGCCTGTAAGTGATGTGATTCATATTTCCCTAGTACATAATGTTTTATGTTACTCTTTATTATCACACCAGTGCCCCCATGCGCTGTGCCATCAGGATGATTTGTAAAGTATGAGTTGTAACCGGAGAAAGTAGTATATCTTGTATTTGCTAAATGAGTTTCAGAAATTAAAAGTATGTCAATATTTTCCTGAATTAAATATAATTGCATCTCAGCGATATGGTTTAGAATGCCATTGGCATTCCAGGTTACAATTTTAAAATTTTTCATTTTTTATTTATTAAAGCAGTCATAATTGTTTGTATAACGCTTTTTAGCAGCTGGTTTTGCTGTTCCATCATGTTTGAGAAAAGAATTTTTATTTCATTTAGAAATGTATTTAATATGGCTGATATATCATTGTTAGGAGGCATGTTTTCGGAGTTAATATTAGGAGTCGTATTTTTTTGTTGTTCTAGACCCTGGTGTACAATTTGTGCGTAAGTAACTGTGTTTGATGGTTGTTGATTTATAGTTTCATGCCTCACTGTTTGGGGCACTCTATTTGGAATATTTATCGAGTTTATATTATCTTTGTTTTTATTTTTAGGTCTCTCGTTTTGTCTTATCAATAAAAGTTTTTGATAAATATCGCATCCTTTATAATTGGATGGATGACTACCATGACAATTTGCGCATTTAGGACCTTGATCTTGCTTTTTATTACAGTTTTCTGAGGAGTGATTTTCACCACACCTGACACAGATATATTCTCTGTTGCAATAAGCCTTGGTGTGTCCATATCTCTGGCATCTAAAACACTGAGGTATAGTATTCTTCTTACGTGGGGTTTCAATTTTAATTTTCATATTAAGCAGTGATTGTAATTTGTAAATTTCTGTATTATTTTCCTGTGGTTGTAGGTCAACGAAGAACAACGGCAAAGGTGTTTTACTCAGTCGATGTCTGATGTTAGTTATGTGTCTAACTGTATGTCCATATTCCGAGAGGGCTGCTTTGATGTCCTCTGTCTCTATAGAATAATGTAGGTGTCTTATTACTACCCGAAAACTTCTTTCTGATTTTATTTGATAGGTATGATGTTCAATTTTTTCGTTGCGTAAATACTTAACTAAAGAACGATAATTTTCTATATTGTTTGTTTTAACTTCAACTCGCTTGTCAGTTAAAGATCTACACCGAACATCATTTATCGGAATAACGCGTGAGATATCAGTTAACATCTTAGTATAATCTTTTACACGATAAATTGTTATGGAGGCCTAGTTTCTTTTTGCACAATAACATCTTCGTCTTCATCATCATTGTCTGTAGCTAAGACAGCGAATCTGTTAGTATTTTGTTTTAGTATTTTATTTTCTATCAACTCTGAAGAAACACTTCTCAAGTAATTTCTTTGTCGTTTTCGACTGCTTACTTCCTGCCAATCGTGGTTCGTATTTGTTAGTGTTTTAACAGATTCGGTTTGCATTGCGTCTTCTTGCAAATGATTCGAAGGTGATAACAAAGGGGCATAGACAAGTGATGTTCCCTGCACCGATGTTACTTGGTTATTGCTTGTATTATTATTACTATCGTTAGTACTAGTGGTAGCGTTAACGTTATTGTTACTAGAGTCGGTATAATAAGGATGCTTATCACCTGACGGCAACGTATGGAGCTGTGATGTAGCGGTGACGGTATTAGCGGCGGCGGCGGCGGCAGTAGTAGTAGTGGCGACAGTAGTAGTGGTGAGGACAGCAGAGGTAGCAGTGCGACCGGTTTGTTGATTTAAAGGCAGTGTACGGCTGGTGGTAGACGAGCGCACAGCCATTTCGCTAGTGTCTATTTGTTAGATAAAGATAGAAATATCGGCTTGCTGCTGATAAGCAAGCCGATCACGATAACGTACTTGTAATTCGATTAGTGCAACCGATTTAAGTTTTATCTCACGAAATAAACTATATTAGAAATATAATAATAAAACGGTCAAACGAAATGAACGCGAACAATGACAACTTTTCAAACTTTCTATTATTTTTTTTTTTTTTATTTTTTTTTTTCTCGAAGCTGTTTGTTTATGATACAATATTTATATTTCACCTATATGCTGCTTATTTCAATACAAGACCGTGGTCAAGAATCACCGACTCCTCTGAGTCCTTTTACGGACCCTTGTAGCACCCCAGCCTACTAAAATTAAGTCAAAACAAGGTAATACAAATGTATACTATACTTAGGCAGACTCTTAAATAAGAATGCAAGAAGTCTAATATATGGAAAAGAATTTAATTATTTCTATAGCCAGTAAAAAAAAAAATCCAAAAAACATCAATCCTCCTCGCTGTCTTTTTCGATCAGCGCCTCAGGCTCATTAGCCGGTTAAGAATTTCAGCTGGTCTCACAATTTTGTATCGGTAACGGCCACAATGCTAAGTAATAAATTATGGCTACTGCTGGTCACTACACTTTTATTCGACGAGATGAACTTGGAAAAGTACGTTTTGTCTTTCTTAAAAATTTTGTTACAAATACAACACTTCGCTTCATTATGTAACTCATGATTGAAAATAAAAATTATACGAAGCAAGGAAAAAATCTGGAATCCCGGATTTTTGGGATGGCCAAAAAATAAAATTTTTTTTTCTCTCCGCAGGGGCTTTCTTATATTTAATAAAATCTATCCGGATGAGAAAAAAATAATAAAAAGAGCCGGCGATCAAATTTTTTCGCAACTCAGAGGACTCCTCTTGGAGGAGTATCATGCAGGCAAGATATTTTGTTATCCGCCGCAGAACAACAATAAAAAAAAAATAAGAAATCTTTTTTTTTTTTTTCATATTTTTTTAAACCTGGCCTGGTTATCTTGGATCACGTAATCCGCGAAATAATGAGGAAAAAATACTGTACTAAAACGTATAGTCTTTTCTTTGGATATTCGCCAATTTTTTAAATTAAGGGAATATTTTATTATAAATTCCGGGATAAAAAGGTGTAAATGTAAAATTTAATCAAGTCCAAATTTGATTTAAGTGTGAGAATTTGAATATATATATATTTTTTTTATTTATTGTATGGGCGGGCCAGCGGCATTGACCCAACAACAGGAAAAGCTAAGCCATAAATCTAAATAGTTAGGTTGTCAGAAATGGACGCAATAAAAGACAGCAGTGCAGGCACCACAGAAGATGAAGGAAAGGAGAGGATAAAGGAAGCGCTATAGGGAGAAAGGAGACCTAATGTCAAGAGCTGGAGTTTGAATGCATTAAATATTTATTAATATTTCTTTAACTTCCATTACATTAACAGAAATATACCTTAAAAATAATTTAAAATTTTCGTGGCCATTGTTATTAACCATTGATTTATTTTCGTTAACGTTTCGAATAGCAGTGCTCTATCCATCATCAGAACCGGACATTACATGCCGCAGGTGTATGTAGAGTTGCGTGTCCATGCGGTCCTAGTTATGTCGGGCAAACTGGAAAGACTCTAGATACATGTACGAATTAAAGAGCATGAAGCAGATTGTCAACACAAACGATTTGAAAAATCCGCGGTAGCCGAACATGTAGAACGAACGAAACGCGAGATGAAGTTTTACGACGCGGAAATACTAGCGAAAGTTGAAAACGCGAACAAACATCTGATTTAGAGAGGCTATTTTGAAATCGAAAAATACAAAAATTTCAACAGAGAGGACGGTGTAAAAATATGGAAGTGCTATTAGCCAATCAGAAGGTCAATCTGTGATTGTTAGCGTATGTATTTAAGGGTTTGGTTTTTCCCGTGTTTGATTCTCTGTATGCCTGGTTCTGATGATGAGTAGAGTACTGCTATTCGAAATGTTAACGAAAATAAATTGTGACAACGTGGTTGTTTTATCGGAAAAAGTAGACAAATGGTTAGAAATATATCTTTTCATTAAGTATAACAGGGGAAAAGATATTATTGTTCATTAATTTGCAAATGAAGCTTCAGCTTTGATTAATTACGCATCTTAATTGCGACTATTTTCATCATAGTTACTTAGATCTAAACCAAAAAATAATTCATGAAAATTAAACAGTGTGTCTAACTGCCCACTGGTATATTTTAAAAATGTTATCTTTATAGTAAATATTATTAAAATTGAATTTTCATCTTTTAAACCGTTATGATTCTTTAAAATAGTAAAATAGTTTAAAACTTTACAATGTATTTTATGTAATATTAATCAAGTATACCGAATGGTATCAGATTCCAATGTCGCATGTTTAAATAATCACTCGGTGGGTCTCGAAACATTCTTCAGTCATCTTTATAATGATATATTTTTAATTTGAGTCTGTTTATATACACAAAAGCAGTGTTGCCATAGCGATGGGCTTCACAAGAACTGTATGATATCTTGAATCACAAATCATTTATACAATTTGTAAAGCGCTCTCTGCTTAAAAGCTGCCGAACTTCCAAAAGACACATGGTAATCTGTGTACATCATGAAAAATCGGTCAAAAACGGTAAAACGTTGTGAGCTCCGAAATGGGTTTCGCAACGTTTGAACGGGTCTCACAGCGTGAATTAGCTTTCCAGAAACGGGCCTGTCTATAGTCAAATATAAATATACACACACACATACATACATACATATAAATATACACACACACATACATACATACATACATACATACATATATATATATATCTTTTTTTTTTTTGAAAAATATGTATTTATAATTTTTTACATACAAAAACTTTCGTCAAGCTAAAACGCTTGTCGACAAATTATCCTATTTGACATTTTACCATCTTAAATTAACTTATACATATACATGATCGTGTAATATTTACTTAATCTATCTATTTTACTTATCAATAATTACTAATCTATTTCTATTTTCTATATTCAGTTTTTTTTTGTTTTTTTTTCCTAGCTTTTTTTGTTGCGCTTTGTCTTTTTATTTTGTTTATTATTTTTTTTATATTTTCTTCTTCCTGAAGCCATTCCTTTATTTTCCTTTTTCTTTCCCCTATTTTTTCCTTCTCTATTATTTCTTTGGGTATTTTATTCAACATCTGAGTTATAATATATTTATCCGTTTGCTCCCCCACCTTTGTTCTTGCTAACGGCAATTGGTACGAAAGTTTTTCCCTCAACTCGTATTCTGTGTTTATTCTTTCCTCCAATTCAATTTTCTTTTCTGCTGATATGTACTCCCATATCTTCAGTAATAAGTACATTCCTCTTATGCTCATTACGTTTTCTTTTTTAATTATTTCACTATCGGTCTCTCCTTTATGATTTCCTATTAATTTCAAGCATTTAATTTGCAGTTTATTTATTTTCCCCAAGTATGCTTTTCTCGCCGTTCCCCACGCCTGAATTCCATATCTTATCCTCGACTCTACTAGCGCATAATAAACTACTTTTAATGTTTCATTTGTTGCATATTTCTTTAATGTATATAAAGCTGGTAAAACTGCTCTTATTTTCTTTGCAATGTAATCCATATGTATGTCCTATCTTAAGTGTTGATCCATCATTACTCCCAAATAGTTATACTGCATTACTATGTCTAACTTTTGACAGTTTTTCATTTCGCATTCGCGTCTTTCCCCCATTGAATGTACACATTCATTTGAGTGCATTATTATATTTGGACAATACAAATCAGAGCTGTCTCTTTTTTTCCGCAGTACCATTGCTTTAGTCTTTTTTACATTTATTCTTAGACTTTTATCGTGTGCCCATTTACTTATCCTTATTTCTGCCTCTTTCATATCTTTATGTGACGTAACTATTGCTATATCATCCGCGTACGCGACTACCTCACTGTAACTTAATTCCTTATATAGACCATTCGTATATATAATAAACAGTATTGGCGCAAGGTTGCTGCCCTGCGGAACTCCTACATCCATCTCCTCTTTTTCACTTTGCACATTTAAGATATTTACGCATGTTTTCCTTTGTGTTAAATAACTTTGAAACCATTTTTTCAAATTATTCGTTATTCCTATATCCTCTAATGTGTTTATGATTATTTTATGATCAACCGATATATATATATATACATAGCAGAACACTCTTATTTTTTTGTTTTGGGCGCCTCGTTTTTGGATTCCGTTTCCTTACCGAATAAAACTGACGATTCTACCTTCTTTACCTGCGATGAGTAGCTTATATCGAGCTAAAGCTTCTTTGAATATTTGGAAATTTTATTTCGGGGGCCAGGATAATAATCCAAATTTTGATTTCACGATTCGTTAGTTTTTGAAACTGAATTTGTATTTTACTCACAAACTTAAAGTAAAGTTCACAGTAACAAACGGAAATAATTGGCGAGAATTTAAGATTTGAATGTGAATAATACATATATTTCCGGTAATCTTTATTTTAACTCATGTTCCCGGGGGAATTCTTTAATAATTTCGCTGTAATTTAAATTTTTAAAATATCCTGATAAAATTTAGTTTTTTACGGAAAACTACTGATAAATGCCGTGTTACTAAACTGAGTATCCAAATGTTTTTAAAAAAATTAATAAATATTGTAAAGAATTAATTACAATGCAACGTTACTACGTAACTAGTGCTTACACAATTTGCAGTAATTAAGCACTTTGCCTATGTTATTAAACTGTTTTGCTCGGCTTGAACCGTAAGTCTACATCTTCTTTGCCGAAGTACTGATTAGAGAGTTAAATGAATGTCATTTTTGAGGGTACCGTTGCTTTCATTACTGAAATCAATTTAACTCAAGTTTTAATTTTCCAAAAAAAAAAAAAAAAAATTTAAAAAAGCACTCCTACGCAATTAGCGCGGATATTGTAGCGTTCAAAGTTTTTCGAATGCAAATTAAATGAAACGCTTACGTACGGTCGTCTTATAAATATGAATAAGTAGTGGAATATGTGCTTACAATGCTGTTTTTTGGTCAACCTTTCACTAGCTAATTCTTATTCGCTTAATAATATCGTTCTTGACTTACTGCGGATGAAGTATCATACCTTCCATTATGCCAGAGATCATAGTTTATTGCACACGTGAATCGTCTTCACTTTAATAAAGCTCGCTGGTATAAATTCAGAAAACACATTTTAAATAATGCTAACAATCGAAAATAAACTAACCGAATTTTTTCAATTAATTATTAATATTGCTGAACTTACTGTAATTTCGCAGTGGATGCTAGTAGGTTGTATTATCGAGATTTAAGAATCGTACTGGACAATTGCATTCGAGGAACCGTTTCATAATGGAAGTGCTACCGTCAGTTTAAATAACTGTTAAACTTTTTTTACTTTAATTTACAATGCGCAATAAATTAGTTAGCCAAACTGAGATGAAATCTATTGTCGGTCACCTGCGATGGAAAAAAAGTTGAAATGAGTTGGTTCATCGGTAAGGAGTTGTACTAAATCAGCGTTCACGATTACCTGATCCGGGATTTGGTCTTTTGAATTGTAAATATTTCCAGCCCAAGCATGCCGGCGGATATCGATGGTGGCGGGATATATAGAAGTAATCGGCAGAGCAGTCTGAAAGCGGGATTAGATAAGTAAACGGTAACTGCGTTAAGCTGGATGCTTAACGAAAGATTGATGCTGGAGTGATTTATATTTTTGCGGACAGGTAACAGCATCCTGTCATGAGCACATACTCCCGAAACCACATTTGATTGAAATATTACTGTGAAGTCTTTTGAATATCTGAATAGTTGATTTAGTTTTAGTTGAGCTGTTTGCACGTGTAGGACCAGACGATCTTACATGGAGGTTAACGTCTATAAATTCTCTCCCGGTGTGTATAGATATCATTGCGATATAATAATAATAATAATAATAATAATTGAACCACGATACCAAAATTCAAAATCTACGTCAACCATTGGTAATGATTGAAATTATTAATTGTAATGTTTTTATCATTTTCCTAATTCTGATGTCTATTTATTTAATATGGGAATGACACAATTTTAACCGTTGGATTGTAAAGGGCATGCTGCTTATAAATTCAGTTGCTAATTG
Source organism: Icerya purchasi (assembly GCA_039619475.1). NCBI lineage: Eukaryota > Metazoa > Arthropoda > Insecta > Hemiptera > Monophlebidae > Icerya > Icerya purchasi. The sequence goes on from CM077115.1 coordinate 352,382,645, forward strand.
ACATAAAATTGTATTTGACTTGCACACATCTAAGTAAAAATTTGAGGGATAGTGCGTGTTTACAGTCTTCTCCTTTCCCAGCGTAGCTTTTAAATGATAGCTCTCTGCTGAATTGTCTATTGTTGTTCCTTCTTTATTTTCATGAGAATTAGTGGGACGTTTTTTTGAGCTTTTTTTTTTCTTTATTTTTAAATTTAAATTTCAGAGTTTTCGGTGTTTGCACTTAGTTGAGCAATGTTTCAGCTTGAATGAGCTGATGAGGTAATATGGGTTGGAGATGCTGAATGTTTTTGAAAATTTAACGGAAAAGGAAAATTTCGATCTGTTTCTGTGTGTATAAATTTGATTTTTCGACTATTTTTGGAATTTCCGTTGCCTAAAGAGCTTCTGTAGCTGCAATTGAAGGAGAAGTGTGATCGACTTGGACGGATTCCTTTATCGAAAGATAATTTTGTTTCATGTCGATGTTTAGAGAACAATCATCACCTTTGTGATCAGTCTCATAGCGTCCGTCACATATAGGTTTTCATTAAAGCATAAAGATATCCTGTATTTCTTGCCGTTATAGGTTAGTACGAAGAAGGGTTTAACATTTTTTTGGTATATTGAACTTGTAAATAAAAATAAAAATCAGTTAAGTTGCTAATTACAAAAATAAAAATTTACAGAAAGTTTGCTCGTATTATAATATTAAGCGCACTATTCATATTATTATATATATATATATATATATATATATATACTCGATCCTTCGTGCTTCTTAAGGGGCTCGGCTCTTTGACCCCACCTGAGGACGTCCACGGACACCCAGGCCTGTCACTTCTATACTTTGTATACAACGAGGATAATTGACAACGTCAAGGAATCCATTTTGTCGGTACTTTGTCTTCTTATATAAGAATGAGACTGTTACTTCTTAGCAGTTCATTTATACATAGAATATCACGTTTTGTGACAGTTTTTGGTGACGTTAGCATTATTATATTTGTATATGTATATATATATATATATATATAAACTCGGTCATATTGGCCTCGCAAGGGGCTGTGCCCCTTGACCCCTCTTGCTTTCATTTCTGTCTCTTTCTCTTCTATACTATGTATAAAATGATCAAAATTTACAACGTAATTCTTACTGGCATCAACACAAAAGAAAATAACATAACCACAAAAATCCAATTTTAACATTTAACTTTCATTATATAAAATTAAGACATTTTTTCTTTATATTTTTCGTTACATATTTCATTACATAAAATTGTGACATTTTTTAAATAACAATAACAAAAATCCTATAAAATATAACAAACGTTACATAAAATTGGGACATTTTCTGGGACATTTTTTTGGGACATTTTTTCGAATGGGGGGTAGCCTAGGAATTACGTTGTAATTAATGTATATATATATACATAAGAAAATAGCAAGAAATGTAGTATATTATTTATTTCTTCACTCTGTTCTGTATTCTCATCACCTGACTTCCTGATGTCAAAAATTGGATATATTAAAAAGTTTAGTTCTGAATGGTCGGCTAGAGTAAAAATTTTCAGTGAAGCTTGAATGAATGTGTTTGAGATAATTTTTGTTTTCTTTTAGTAATGGTTTTTCCCATCAATTTTTTCCCTATTTATTCATATTAAAAATTGTTTTTTATTTATTTATTTTATTAATATTTTTCAACGCACTTAGTTAGTTTCATGGTGGAGTAAGAAATGTGCAGAAGCTACTGAAAACAGAAGAGCTCCTCGCACCTTGAACATATAATTTGCTTGTGAGAGGACTTGATTAACTGTAGTAGTCGGTTAATAACTAAAGTGAGGTGGAGCTATCGGTCTGCATTCGTTTCCGTAACATCGCCATCTAAACCGTCAACAAATTTTGAACAAAATAACGCAATGAAGAGGTCATCATCATTTTTTTCATATCGACCACACTAGTAGTAAACAAAATTTCAGTAACAAACCTATTCATGAAACAGTAGACTAAAGCAGGAATTGGAAATCCTATTTAGATTTCAATGTGTTTTCGCAAAAACTGATCAACAATATACTAAGCTCTTTATCTGCAGGAGTTAATAGTGAAAGCATCCTCCGTGGAGCCATACGTGTTGTTTGTCCTTTTCGATTTATCAAAAGCGTTTGACACTACATCACCACATTTTGCGGTTAATTAGCTTGCTTTGTAGAGAATTATCTGCCTAATGATTTTTTAAAAATTACGGCAGAAGATAGATTATCAGACTCGGTGGTATCTATTGCACTATCGGTTAAAAGTGCACTCTTCGCCGATAATCATAGTATTTCAAACATACTTAAAATACGGTGAAAACATATTGCAAGAGGTAATAAATAAACTTGCAGCAAGAACTGCAAATGATAGAAGTTTTCTTTGGAAAAAACAAAATATCAAGTCATAAGAACTTGCAACTACTAGTTTATATCTGTTCGACTGAATGATTTTTCTGTTCAGATTTCACTTAGTCCTACTTTTTGATAATGAGCTAATGTAAGCTCACATCTTAGAACTAATAAAATCGTCCGCGAGTAAATTGAACCGGTTGAAACAATTTGTACACGTGTACCGAGTCCATCGTATTTTTCTCACGATATCAACCCCGAATCCGTTCAATACGCGAATGCGGATCTCCTTCATTTGCTTTAGCATTCAAATCGGTTCTTTTAAAACCGGACACTGTTCCATATTCGGCTTTTCGTTAAGTTACTGATACGTTCCGAACGTCTTCAATTCGAATTATTTTGCGTGAGAATTTAAAGGAGTTTTCATTACGGGAGGAACATGTGTTACGCAGTTAATCTGGTGATCATCTGGAACCTATCTCTTAGGATCTTGAGTGAGACGTATCTATATAGAAATTAGAATATCTTCCTGATTATAATGCTTTATTAATTCAACACCTTCAAATTTACCATTTTTCACAAGTCACTATTGTTTCAGAGAAAAATACAGTCTATTATACCGATGGTACTAGATTTGCGAGATCAGTCGGATGCACTGACAAATATGCAGATTAAAAACAATTTTTAAGTTTTCGTTGGTATCACGTCTTACTTCGGTGTTAACAGATTTATGTGGGGTAGTTTAATCGCTTTGAATTACGGAGTACAATCGAAATATGATAACTGTCGTTACCGGTTCTTTTGCAGGTCAAGTTTACAAACAAAATCCTACAAAAAGGGCGCCAATTTCCGTATTATTCCTACGGATCACTGATCGCGCAAACAATCTGGAAACATTACGGAGGATTATTTCGTAGAGGAGGCATCATCCGCGATGTTTCCGATAACAAATTATTCCTCTCTCTGACTTCAAAGTAAAATAATAAAAAAGTTCTTTCGAGTCATGGCAGAACAAGCCCCGCTACACTTGCATTCAACAGGAATTAAGTGTTCGCCGTTGGGACTTTCAACCACCGAATCGGAGATACCAGGCGGTGCTATTCCGTTTGTGTTTCGCTAATTCGAATGTTACGCGCACAACCGTATCTTCCGCTGTTTTTCTTTTTCTCGCGATACATGCAGCGTTCGTATCATTTTTCACTTTCTGTCCGAATGTCTCAGGAACCTCGATTAACGCTTTGATTCTATCTTACTCCCCTTTATCATATCAAACGATTCACCGTTTATGTACTGCCTTTTTAATTTTTTAAAACTATCAGAAAATAAACGTGTCAGATGCTCTCCCAGTCTGTGATGCATGGCGCGGGGAAAAAAACAAAAAAAAAAAAATAATGAAACAAATCTTAGATGTTAAAAGGACGGGTTTTCTGTTATTAATCTTTTTTTTTTTTTTTTTTAAATGGGTTCATCAACATGGACATTGGCCTAAGAACAGCGGAATAGAGAGGAAAGAGAGACTCAGATTCCTGTACGATCAGAGATAGCCGACAGAAAGGAATCAAGAGCAAGAATAACCGAAGGAGAAGGAAGGGAGAGAATGAATGAAGCACAGTATGGAGCGGAAATACCGGTTTGTAAGAGGAAGGAATAAAAAGAAGCTTGTTCAGTTGAGAGCGACGAACAACTGAACATTATATGATCGGGATCAGAAATACACTGATCGCTGGGAGGGTGCAATAGACAATAAGAAGACATGGAAAGCGTGGAAGGGAAGGTTGAATAGGCAAGAAAAAGGAGTTCGGGTTGGAGAATGAGGAGACGTAGGAGTCAGACCACAGTTTGGAATGAGCAGCTGCAAACAGAAGGGTAATATTAGAAGCTGAGAAGGCTGGAAGAAACCTACCAGAAGAGGAAAATAATCGAGCGAATGAGTCAACCAACTCATTTCCCTCGATTCCGGAATGGCCAGGAATCCAAAGGAAATCCGTTTGGATTAAGTGGGAAAGGAAAAGATCGTGAATTAAGGAACGAATAAGGATAATGATACAGTAGGTTGAGTGAGAAGGGAGAGGAGATGTGATAGTCTGCAGCACGCTTTGAGCATCCGACAGGATAAGGAGATTGCGGAAAGCCGGTGAAGTTTTGATAAAATGAAGGGCACGTAGAATAGCAGAAGACTCAGCATAAAATTACTAAAGTCCTCGTGATTTTTAGCAGTTTTTTTTTTTTTTTTTTTTTTTTGTTGGTAACTTTATACAAATTTCCGTTTATTTTATTGTTTTCTTTTACCGCTGTTGTCAAATTGGGACATTACATTTTCATTGAATTAGTCAAAAAACTTTACTACTGAAAGAGTGCGCGAATGTCTCTTTTAATATATCAAGTTTTTTTTTCTCTTTTACTTTAAAAACTGATTTTACAGATGTCAAACTATATTTTATTAATAACTAAATGGTTTGGTGTCAGGTAAAAAAAAACCAAAAAAACAACAAAATAAACATAATAATAATAATAATAATAATAATAATAATAAATGTATAGCTGTATTTAGATGGAAAATATTAATATTAGCAGGGGCAGGAGTGCATATGTATTAATGCATTGTTGTTCATAACATAGGTTCGATGCTCGATCTTTACAGTTTTATTATAGTTGGAAAACGTTTTTGTATACGATCGGTGGGAAATTTGGCAGGAAAATGGCTTTTCATTTGAAGCGAGTGTGTTTGGTTGAAGAAGCTGTTCGATTACGGAATGAACGGTTTTGCTAAGTACGCCGAATTAATAACTGGTAAAACGACAGCGAGTAGGCTACATTGAAAATCAGTGAGGGATGCAGTCTGAAAAGTGAATATGTCAAATCGTCAGGTAAATTAATTCGGCTGTTGTTAGCGCGCTTTTGTTCATTTGACTAGTTCGTTTCATTGGCGTTTATATTTACCGTCCGAATTACTGTTTTGCTAACAAAGACCACTCTACTGCTGTCTTTTTTCTGATACGGATTGAAAAAATACGCAGCCACTTCTGACGAAGACACCTCTGCTATAATGGTAGATTTCGATTAGTTTTCAATTGATTTAATCTTATTTTGAGTAGTGTTTTATTTGCCGGAACTTCTACAGTATTATGTGTTTTCGCCTTCGTCTATCACCGAATTTTGTTACTTTGCTTCCTCGTTACTTCACCTCAATCATTTCTTACTAATACTTCCCGATTCATTTCTTTTAGTTTTTTTGTTTTTCTTTTTTTCCGCCGATATTGGTGCCGTTTCGGAATAATATCCATCTTTCCAAAAATACTTTCGTTAATTATAATAAATTCCGATTGAATTTTTTATTTTATATAGATGTATATATATGTGACCAAAACGGGGTTCATAGATAGAACATACTGTTTGGGAAAACGCACTTAAAGTTTGACGATATTGTTTTCCCCTTGTAGACATTAGTGTAACAGTTATTAGTGTCCTGTTACCATCAAGCGCCATTATTCGACTGCTAAAGCACCACTTAACCATGCGGAATAACGCGTTGTAAACGATGTAGGACAAGAAGGGTTAAACGTTAAATTTCGAACGTCAGAATGCCCGCTCGCCTTTTCCGTATTCCTCTTTCGTCATTACTCGCTGAAGCAGGTGAAAACCGTAACGTTATACAATCATTTTGAATTATGACATCCGGGTCGGATGCAGTACGCTGATTCTTCGACTCAGTTCATTGAATTCGTAAGACTGTGATCAAATGGAGCAACTTGAATCAAACAAAATGTCATTAAGGAGATAATAATACCTATGAACCACGATGACCCCTTATGTACCGATCTTAATGAGATGAAAAGTTATCAGCTAAAAAAAAAAAAAAACCATAAAAGATGGAGATAGTAAAATGGAATTATTCGACTAATAAAGGATTTACTTCTTTTTTCAATCACTGATTCTGTGCAATATGTGAAAAATCTTTTGCATTTTAGATAAATTTTAGGTGAACGCGTGGGTTTTACAGCTTCAGAAACATAGAAACCTTAATATCGATTTTTTAATCTCACATACTCGTGCAAATTTATAAATAACGGGAATCATAAAATTACGATCAAACAACTTATTGGAATGTCTAAAAATGCTCCGAGGAAGTTAAAAAGAGTTTTAACTTTAAACCTATCCTACAAAATGTTGTTGAATCGGAATTTTTGAAAACTTTGGGTTTTCTTTTTTCTCTAACCACATTACGATTTTCACTGACAGCTCCGACGGACAGAGTTAGTTCATTCCGTTGTTCCCTAAATTATTCTGTAACATTTAAACTTTCTTCTTTTTGTTTCTTATGTCTGTACGGCTATCCTACGCGTGCTGTCTTCTTTGTTACTTTTTCGCTAGTTTTTCATGAAGTCTTCATCGGACTTCCGTAATGTCTTGCAAGCCATATCATCTTCTCTTCCTTTTCTCACTACTGCTGTATGTAATTATTCTCATACACTCTTATCCATATCCCTCTCTCTCACTCTATCCGAATTGACTATTACACATTCCTGAACACTCTGGCAATTCAGCTGATATTTTCGATCGTTTATCTTTTTCTACTAGTTTATTAATTCTCAATGTTGCTCTCCTTTCCACAGCTGCTCACTTGCAACTATGTCAAACTCTTACTTTTCTTTATTCTTTTATTCGAATTCATTTTATATCTCTATTCAACCTAATCGACCACTTTTTTTTTTATTTTTCTTTTGTGGGCGCGCCAGCGGATTTGACCCGACAACAGGAAAAGCTAAGCTAAAAAACTAAATAGCTAGGCGGTTCGAAATGGACGCATCAAAGGACAGCAATGCAGGCACCGCAGAAGATGAAGGAAAGAGGAGGATAAAGGAAGCGTTTTAGGAAGCAGGGAGACCTAATTCTCTACCTCTCTTTTCTGCTTATCTCTTTACTTTCTCCCTACTCTGTCTTCCTGCCCTTTTACTTGTTTCCTTACAGATGACGCTGATTATATGTTATTCAAATGCATCGCTTCTAAACATTTTTATTTCTACTCCATGTTCTCACTTATCGATCTTTCAACTCCTTATCGTACGTATTTCACTCTTTCGCTACCTTCTCGTTCGGTTATTTTGGCCTCTGAGTTCTTGTTATCCTTCATTTCTGATCGTGGAAGCCCATTTGATACCGCCTTTTTTTTCCGTTTCTAGTTCTTGGGCCATTTCTTGACAAAACTTAAATAAAAAAAAAAAAATTGAAATCAGAAAAATTAAAATTCAAAAAAAATAATTAAAATAAAAGATAATTTGAAAAAAAAATTTAATAAAAATTACTGTTAAAAATTTTACAAAAAGAATAATTCAAGTAGTATTACACGTTGTATTACTTTCAAATTTTCAAAATGCACATGTATAGGTTTGTAGATATTTTCACTTCAGTTGTAAAATTTTATAATTGAAGTAAGTTGCAGGTTGGAATAGGTACATAATTTTAACAATTACAAAAGTAACAGGTAGACACACATTAACTGGAACAGTTCATCACCATGCGCTGTAGGTAGAGTTATAGATGTTGGATTAATGAGATGATGATATAATATTTTCATATAAAATAACTTATTCCGGTTAATTTCGACAGGTTCGCCAATCCTATCGTATTAGCGACCTTCTTTTATATTCCATCAAAACTTCTTTCCATACTTAGACGATCATCCGGGACACGGTCCGCTGAGGAAGGTTTATTATCATTGTATGTGATACTTGCATTTTCTAGATCGTATTATAATGTCTTTCCTAACGTACATAACTGAAGTTTTTGAATAATTAATTTTGAATTTAAGACTCCCAACTGTATTAAAAAACGTATTAATAGTTCCCCCGGTTAAATACTACTATAATATGTTAGTGTGTCACACGAGTATGCAAATCTTCTAAATGTTATTTCGGTCACGTTAAAAAAAAAAGTGAACTTTCCGAGGAGTAATTCATCTGTAATTTACGTCCTTTAATTTTTTTAAATAGCGATTAATGAAAAGGTCTTACATTAAAAAAAAAAAGAACAAAAAAAAAAAAAAAACTCCCGGTATAAAAATTACCAACAGGTTCCCAGAGCTGAAGCCCTTTTTTCAGCGTATAATAATATCGAGGATCCGTTCTTAATAATTAAACGGCGTAGTTGTCGCATAGAATGTCACGCTGGAAAGAACCAACTGCCGTTCGTTGGAATTATTTACGCTGGCACACAAGCCGAGTTGTAGCAGTTGTGACTACTATATTGTTACCTGGATATAGTGATGATTCCCGTATTCGGACGAGTAGTAGTCGAGTGATATGTGGAGATACCGTGATTAGCACAGATCGGTTCGGGGATATAGCAGCGATATTGCAGCGGGGATAAATTGATTCGGAGAAATTCTAAGGGGACTGACCGACCGACCGACAGACCTACCGACTGGGAAGGCATTGCGCGTTTACACGTAGCGGCATTTGCAGAAATTAGTAATCGAACGAAAGATAAGCGGGAGCTGGAGGTCAGAGGATGGAGCATTTTAATTTACCGTTTATTGCATGAGAAACACAATTTAAATTCCTTTACGTTTCCCGGACACATCGCCGTAATAAGCCTTTTGACGCAGTGCCACCGTGCTCTAGTGTCGGCATCTGTGCCGAATGGTTCCGCCAGCAGTACATTTGCCACTGGTATCAAAATAGCCCGCTGAGTTGCAAAGGCCATAAATAACAAATACCGTCTCATCATCGCTCGAAGAATTTACTCGAATTTAATTTCTTTCCCTCTTACAGTGAATAATGGCCGTCGTTCCACTATTTTTATTATTAGCATTTCGCGCACTTCCTTCAGTTTATTCCGGAGCTCTGGCCTCGTATCGAACTGCGCTTAAAAACAGTCGGCCATGACTACCAAAACTAATTTCACCGAGACCACCTCCGATCAGCTTTTGAATTATATACGCAACCGGTTAATTACTTTTTTCTCCATTTCTTTTCGTAGAAATTCATCCAATTCCGATAGAACGATTTTTTGTTGCTTTTTATTCTTTTTCGTACTTTTTTGTTTTTGGAAAAAATTATTATTATTATTCGGAGTTTTTTTTTGTTTTTTTTTATTTTGTCTTTCTGGAAAAATTCGAAGCAACAAATTTCGTTTTGTGTATATGAAGGCCCGAATTGGGATGTTGTAATAAGTGTTACGCTTCGAAACTATTATAACTTGTCCTTTTTTTACATTCATATTTTAAAAGAATAACATGACGATAACACAATGCTGTTCAGGACTGTTGAGTGAATAGAAATACGAATTAGCGAATTTATTTTTCGTTAAATCAATCTTTACAAATCACCAAAATATGGGATAAATTTCGTTAGAAAAATAAAAACAAAAAAAAACGAAAAATATCAGCTTTTCTAGAGGAAAAATTGCGGCCTAGTGCAAACGCTGGTCCTCTTACAAAACGTATTTTCCCGTGTTGTAGGGATCCGCGACGCCCTGTCAAGGGTACGGGACTTACTTTACTTTTACTTTACTCTGGTCTAGAAAATGTTTGAAAAAAACGAGTTTCTTTTGTTAGCTAATAAGCTGTTATCGTTGATGAGCGTCTGAAAACTATTGGTCCCAGATTTAGGACGAACAGTAAAGTACCTAACCGCAACAGAGACGTAAAACTTTTTGAATATTGAAATAATCTTTAAGTTTTTAAACCGATCACAAATTACTAACACTGAAGAAGCGCAAAACTTCTTTGTATAGTATATTCACATGTTTTGCAATAACGTACTTTATATTCATAGCGATAACTCGGAAAATATAATTGATAAATATATATATATACATATATAACATGCATGTATACGTAAGTCTGAAATGAATAAGAGTTCGACGCAAATTAAATAATTAATAATGGAATATAATAAGTATAATGATAATTTCAGTTTAAATAAAGGATCACTAACTAATATAATATTATTGTTAACGATATGAAGTTTCTATATTTACTAAATGTGTAAGTATAATGTGTTTTAGCATTGTTTAATAAAGTTATACATTTTATAATGGACACGCGTAATATTGTAAATTTCTGTTTATCTTCTCTACAACTGACGATTTGTGTACATTATCGAAAGTAAACATAAAAATTAACGTAAAATAGTCGATTATAAAACATATAATTTTAATTTTTACTTAAAAATACTGAAACACGTTACATTTAATAATTATAAAAATCTCATCATCAACGGCAATATTGCGCGTTAATTAGTAATACTTTATTTAAACTTAATCATTTTATTTATTATTATTCTTATCGTTTATTTTATTTATCGACTGTCATATTATATAGTGTATATTTGCTTTTTTAATTAAATTTTTAAATTGTCACCTTGTAAATTGCGTCGATCTCATTTCGGTCCATGAATAACGTAATAGCGAACTCTTACATTTATTTAATGTATTTTGGCTTTACCACGGTCTGAAAAATTAAAATTATTCACCAGATCGGGATTTTATTGATAATGCGGTTAGTAAACATCGTAGTTATTTATTATATAAACATCTACATATATATGTTTTTTTTTTGTTTTTTTTGTTGGCCTGGCAGCAAACCATTTAACTACTTTATTATATTTAGCTGACAACACTCGAGCAGTAACGTAGTGTATTTTAAATAAAAGTGTTCGAGGATCGAAAATTTATTTAAAAAAGTACCGTAAAATAAGTGAAATTAATGCCGAAGTACGGGTGGGGATGCACGAAGATCTGGCTCGGTAGAAATAAATGTACGTGATTTATGATTCACTATATGTTTAATGTGAGTGCGATTTCTTCGGCTAATATGCACAGTTGACCACAATAAGAAGATTTTTCATGGAAATTTTGTAAGATTGATGTGTGCGATTTTAATCCAGGTTGTTAGTTTTTTTTTTTTGTTTTTTGTGTCTTGGATCACAAAGCAGATTTATATCAAAAAGCATCCAGCTCGAAGTGTTTTTAATCGATCTTCTCTAGGCGTAATTTTTCAGTTTTGACGGAAACATTTTTTCTCGGTACTTCTAAATCGTTACGTATTTTTTCGTGTTTATTATTCACCAAGAACACCTGTGGTGGTTTTTAAAATGTTGCTTCTTTTTTAATTATAAAAAAATTTAACGGTCTAATGGCAAAAAAAATTGCAACGACCGGGAAATTTCACAAAAACTAATAAATTTACTCTTTTAAAGAGGAAATTATTGTAGTCATCGAGTATACAACAATACATGGGTACGGTTACTATGGAACGTGTTCGTGTTTTTTAACTTGACACATTTTCTGTTTACGCGTTTATTTGTAAATCTGAATTATTATTACTATTACAAAGAGTATTTTTCCAATTTTTTAAAGTAATGTTCCCGAAAGAAGAAATATAAAAAGAAAAAGGTCAGCAAATTCAAGGAAAAAAGTCACGTTCACTGGCTGACGCTGTTTATGATTTTTTATTTTGCGTTACAACTTGCACGGAATCTCGGGTAGTCTTTTGTTCTAAAGATGGAAAAGAGACCTCTGACAACCGAATAGAGTAATGTGCCCTGCTACGACATACGCCAAATACGAGTATATGCTCGTCATTCTGTAAAGGCTATCAACAAGACTGCAGCGGAGCACTGGTGCATATATTTCGTATTAGAATTTAAGAAAGTAACCGCCTCATTTTTAGTTACAATCCGCAATAAAAAATCATCCGTCCGCAGAAATATGTTTTTAAGGAAATTATTATCATTATCATCATCATCATCATCTACATCATCATCATCATAACGATAGGATAGAAAGACGTGTCTGATGAAACAGGACGTTGTTCGCTTCTTTTTTTTTTTTAAATAATTTGCGGATCCCACAAGGCACTAGCCCGTCTGTGGGTTTCCTACATAATTATATCATTTATTTGTACAATATTAACTTAACTTAAGTACTACTTTCTGTTACAGCATAAAAGTATTAACTTATATATTACTATACTATAAAATCCACACTCTCATTATTTATATCATTTATATTACAATTATACCATCATCTAAAATAACATTTCCTATTACAATAAACTTATACATGATAACACTTATATATTAAAATGATACAATATAATTTTTATACAACTACCACTCTCTCATTAGCAGCTTAAAACTGGAAATAATAAGTCTCATGTCAACGTAGTCAATGTTATAAGTGGTTATTATTAGTATTACGATACTTTTTTTTCTTAATTATTTCTATTGCTTTTTATACCATGCTATCAACCAAATTTTAACCTTGTTTTTCCATCTCTCCAGATTTTTTTCATTTCGAATTTCCTTTGGTATGTTCCCCATTAATTTTATTAATACCTCTTCCTCTACATTGTCAATCCCCCTAGATTGTACATAGCAAGGTTTATCGTAATTTCTAGTCCTGTACGTTCTTGTTCTAGTTGGTAACTGCCTATATTCGAGTTTAGCATACTCAGTAATTTGCTGTAATAATATGTTAAGAAGTTCAGTTTTGTGAATTTTTTCCTAAGTCATTTGCGGTGATAATTTTAATTCTCGAATTTTGATACGGTTCGGAAAATCAATAGGATTAATTAATTAAATCAATCATTTTTTAACGCGGTTCCGACATCGATAAGAAAAGTCAGAAATGACAATTTGGAATTAGACTTGCATTTTTCAAATAGATTTGAATTTTCGTAGATAGACGGCTGCGCAAATTGTAGTTAATAAAACGAAAATGCGGATGCAAGAGATTTCATTGAAGAATCAGTGATAAAGAGAAGACACGCACAAAACTGATGATAGTGATGAATATCCCGGTTGGTTTAGATTGTGAAGTCCTCAACAGTATCGTATCGGAAATATTTATGCGTAAAATCTTACTTTTACACCTTTTAATTTTTTTTTTTTTGTTTATTTACTTTTTTTTCGTCGGGTGCTATCTATTGCTACAATGGCCAAAAGCACCCGCGTGTATTCTTGCGAGTCTTAAATGCTAGTAAGGATATTTATTTTATTTAGGAAAATTATTATGCTAAAATTTCTTATAACGGTTTTTCCTCGAGGCTGACTGGGCGAAATTTTTTGTATTGTAGGCAAAAAGATAGTATATGATGAATTGTGAGTGGGGTCACGCTACAATGAGGGCAGAAAGATGGATTTGATTTTTGCAATATAAGCCCATCATGCGTTAATCGGCTGTGGCCAATATGAAGTGTCGACCCATCATAACATTTTCTTTCCTGGAGCGCGCGATATATGCAAGCCAGTATTTTTTCGGATTTTACGGGGAAGATTAGTTTTTGATACTTGAATCCATCAATTATCAAAGTTTCTTCTAGCCTTAAAAGATCTGTTATTATATGTGATATTGGAACTGTGGGACGTTTGGATGAGGATGCATAGTTGCTGCCTCTTTTGCTGACTTATACGCGGATTCATTCAAAAGAAAATCGCATACGTGCTGGTATCTATAACGCTGTGTGATTTGCAGCAAAGGATTTTGGGGGGCAAACGATGTAAAATGTAAGTGGTAATAGGATGAAGCGATGCAGAACTATTTGTGACGGATTTGATTAAACTAAGCGAACCTGAGTAATTTAAAAATTTGTTTTGCGACCCGTACAGATGGCAATAGCTAATTTCATCGCGTAGAGCTAACCGAATAATAATAATTTGGCAAGCTATACCGCATAGCTCCACCGTCCATCATCACACTACATCCGCAGAGACCATCGTATTCAGAAGTTTTAGTGTACGTTATTTTATCATCTTCATATTTTACAATTTCCTGTTAAATTTTTGACTTGATTTGCTGCGTTAAAGTTGTCATTTCGCTCATTGAACATATATATATATATATACTAACGCTGGTTTTATACGGTGGGAGTTGTGAGCTATTTTTAAAAATCAATTCGAATGCATCCAGGATCGGAAAAGTTTGATGTAAACCTGGAGTTGTATGAAGACATTTAAAACTTTTCTTGCAGAAACTTAATTTTTCATTGAAATTCATCTGCTTCACAGTGGAGGCTATCCACAGGACTTATACGAAAAGCGCCTAGTGCTGTTCTGATAGCCATGCTTTGCATACCACGTTTAGTTTTTGAATTGAAGTTTTCCTTAGAGACATGCCGTATACAACACTACCGTAATGCATTTTCGATCGGAATTAACTTTTGACATGTACAAAGTAAGGACTTCCCATCTGCTCCAAATGACGCGTAGACTAATTTCCTCATTATACTATTTATACGGGCGGTGGTTATAAGTAATTTATTTGATCTTTCCACTTCAGTTCCTAATATAGCCCGAGGTATTTTACGACGGATCTGATTTGTAGTGTACGATTTTCGATGGATATATTCAGTATTTCCGTACATCTCCGTACGCGATAGAAGTGAACCGCCGCCGTATTCGTTGAAGAAAAGCTAAGTCTATTTTCCGTGCCTACCAAGACATCTTCGGAACACTAACATCTTCGCAAGGTACAAGACAAACTCTATATCACCTACAGATAAACTATAAAACGCCGGTTTTCAAAATCACCGATATGATATACTATTTAACATAATAATAAGTAGCGTCGGACCTAACAGCGACCTTTGTGTTGCTTTATTTTTTGGTGGTTATGAAGCTGACAATGTACTAATTCCGATAGGCGCTGACAGTTAAAAAAATTTTAACGAAGTAAAACATTTGTTCCCATTTCGTCTCCACATGGTGTGAAAGGCCTTTTCAAGATAAAACAAAAAAAAAAACAACTGATAAAACATGCGATATTTGCTTTGCAAAAACGAATGGAATTTCTTATTTATACAGTATGTCAAAATTGTAGATCTTTTATTTCAGAATCCAAACTGGGGAAAGGAGAAATTAGATTCCGGTCTTCTATAATCCATAATAATTTACGATTGATCATTTTTTCTAGAAGTTTGCATAGTGCTGAGGTGAGGGAAATAGGGTCCTAAGTTTTCTAATTCGCTGTTTTTAGGTTAATATTCGGTAAAATTTCGTAAATTAGACGAAGAAAAAAAAACAAAAACTCTATTTACGAGCTTACGCCGGCAACCTTATTTTTTTCTTTTAATTTTTCGTTTCTTTTTCAGCGGATACCGTTATCACATAATGTTAGACATCCGAATAATTCGGCTCAACGTCTGATCTGATAACCGAGGTTCGTTACGTTACAACAGTGCGAAGCAACTGATACAATCATATTAAAAATGATCGGTTTGGTTAATTCTTGGTTCAGATCGTGTATGTATATTTGTATCTTGCTGTACCAACTGGAAGGTAAGTAAATTCATTATTTCATTTAATTTCCCCCCCCCCCCCCGTTTTAATGTATGTTCTCTTCTTTTTGATAGTACGTTAAGCGAATAATTCGGTTCTGATACTGTACATAAATACTTTGAATGTCAAATGAGTAAGATATTGAGTTTTTGTATTTTTTATTTATTGTAATTTCTTTTTTCCCTCTTTTATGAGCCTTAGAAATTTAATTAATGATGCCGACCGTCGCGTGGAAAGCAATAAATTAACTATTTGCTTTCAGTGATTTTTGAATTAGTGAATACACTACTCGATTAATTCGAAATTCTTATCATACGAGGGCGCTTTTTTTAATCGTTAATTTTGTTCTGTTCTTAATAAAAAAGTTATTAACTTATCGATAAGGCGTCGCGCGTCATGAAGAGAGAACTTGAGCATGATAGTTTTCCGTCGTTTTTAAAGAAAGTTGGTTTTTTTTTTGTTTTTTTTTTTTGGCATTTTAGCAAAGGACCTTTGCCCAGCAGCAAATAAGAAAGGAACGGATCAGTTAAATACTAATATTCGAATAGCCGGGATGAGGGAACCAAGCGCTGGGATAATGGATTGGGAGGCAAGTGACAGTATGTATGAATAAGGGGGGATACCAGGACGTCTAAGATACAACAAATTAGGATAAAGAATAGTGCGTTCCGACGAGAGGGAAGGACATTCGAAAAGGTTTCAATTGACTGTGCTATTTTTCGCGAAATAACAACGTCTCTTGTTATTCACGTTAATCAAGAAATTTTTAGGGGCAATAAATTTAATTCGCGTTTTTCGTAGGAATTTCCATTACACATTCCGTAGCGCGCACTTGAGTAACGCGAAAACGTAATAGGATTTATTATTGCTCGCAGCGTAAGAATGGCATAGTGATTAATATCCATGTATTATGTATATGCATTAGTACTAGATTTTAATTTTATGACGGGGTGTCGAGAATTGCAAGGAGATACGGCTCGTTATTATCGGAGCACTAAAGGATGAAGATTAGCACCTTCTGGGAATATTGAAATCTTACCGGCGCGCACTGTAGACTGTTTATTTATTTATTTATTTTTTTTGTTGTGCGAATCGGTTAAAATAATTACACGTTTTCATCCGTATTTCTGCACGGTAATGCTCCCTACGGTATAATTACGCAAATCTATTTTTGAATTTTGGAAGTGTATTTTAGTTTGCGTAATAATGCTTAATATCGCCGCCTAGTAAATGGTAAATAAATTTTATATACACTACATTAACCTGACGACTTGTATGCTAGAGAAACAAAAAGGCTAAACCTATGATACAATAGCATCCTATTCATTGAAGAAAAAATTAATAACACTTCTGCAGGGTGTTTGCGTGTAGTTGTATAATCAGTTGATAAAAACCTTCTGGATAACGTCTCAAAAATTGTCGCAACTTTACAGTCTAGATGTATTGACCTCGTGTTAAGGGATCTGTATGTGGGATTCGTAAATAGAAAGCACGAAAGTCGTTTCGCCGGAACAATTAATGAGACGGAGGGCGAAATGCGGACCGACTGGTTCTTTTTCCGGATTCGGTTTAATTAACTTGAACGAATTCAACAACGATTCCGACTATTTCATTGTGGCCGGCCCTCAACAAAGTAACTTGACAGAGTGTCGGGGGGGGGGGGGGGGGGAGATTGCGGGAATAAGCTTTCCATAATGTACTCTTAAACTGAAGATCGGGAAGCTAGTTCGTTTCTTCTTTTAGGGGGATGTTTCGCTTTTACTTTCTCAGATGTTTTTCTAGTAGGCAAATTTAATTTAGTTTACTTTCAATTTTCTATATCTATAAATATTGTCTGTTAAAATAAAATAATGAACAATCGTTAAAAACACAAGTACTGAACATAAATGGATATATGTTAGAAATGCTTTCGGGAGAATATCTTATTTTAAGCTAGAAAAGAAAAATAACAAAAGTTTAACACAAAGGCGAATGCGCATAAAAAGCATCAATCGAATTGGGTTTTTATTATCCTGAGGCCAAAAACTGCATAAAAAGCATCAATCAAATCGGTTTTTAAATTTCCTGAGCCTAGCGCAAAACATGTTCAATATGCTGTCCACCGTTTTCTGCAACAAGTTAAATTCGAGAAACAGCATGTTCGACAACTGATCGAAGTGTCTCCGGGGTCACGTTCAGAATATGTTGCGCAATGCGTGCTTTCAATTCAGCTAAGTTTGCAATTGGAGCACTGAACACGACAAATAGCCCAACAGCCAGAATTCACACGGACTAAGATCAGGTGATCGGGACGGTCAAGCTGTAGGGAAATGACGGTAAATAATTCTAGCATTTCCGAAATGCTGCTTCACTGGATTTGCAATGTACGGAGGAGCGCCATCTTGCATAAAAATGATCCCATCCATACATCCACGTTGTTGAAGAGCTGGAATGACGTGGTTGCGCAAAAGACACATCGCACTCATCAGTGGCGGTATAGGTAATAAGACCGAGAAAGCACTCGTCTCCTGGATAAAATATGGCCGTATGATAAATGATGCTGTAAACCAGCACTAAGCAGTGACCTTTGCAGAATGAAGCGGTGCAGGTAGCGCAATCTGTTGCTAAAATTAGATTCTAGACCAAAAAAAAAAAAAAAAAAAAATTGTTTTTTTTAATGCCATCCGATTTCCCCCATTTTAAATAATATTCCGTTCAAATTTGACGTCATTCTGACCAGTGATTCTTTTTTTATGAAACTCGAAACTTTAATTATAATCACCCTCTGAATATATATACACATATATGATACTTGCGCATGTAATCATTATTTCATTTTAGTTTACTTTATTAAAAATAATCTGCTGATTGATGATGAAGCTTAATCCAAGTATAAAAAGAAGAAAAAAGGTAATTACCAGCTGGTAACCGCTGTCCTGATTAATTTTTTTTTCGGCTCGTCAACCAGGGACCTCATCCAGAAACAATAGGAAGAATAGTTAAATAATTAAAACTTAATTCGATCGGAAATGGTAGAAATAAAGGAACCAATAGCAGGGACCACAGACGATCGAAAGGACGGGACATAGCATAGTAGGGTGCAGGAAGCCTTGACTTTAACCGGAGTAAATAAAGGGGCAAGAGCGTTCCGCAGAAAGAGCAGAACACTAAAAAAAAATTTGATTTTTTTTGTTTTTTTTTTTTTTTAATGCAACTTTAACACAACAATGAGGTTATCAAGCCGCGCTTATGTTGTTAATTATAAAGTATAATATAAATTACAGTTTTTGAGGAATAGGAAGAGATCATTTATATATGGACTATTATTACGTAGTAAATGGGATAGGTTTAAGGACAGATTAAATTTTTGGCGGGATTCGGATAAATTATTGCAACTTGTTAGGATATGTCGAAGATTAAGCTGAGGAGTGTTACAAAAGGGACAGGATGGAGGTGGCGTGTTATTGAAAAGGTATGAATGGGTTACATTGGTATGGCCGAGTCTTAATCTAGTTATAATTATTTCTTCTTTTCGCGATTTTCGATCAGATGACTCCCATTCTTCGATCTTTTCTTTTATGCCTCTCAGAGAGGGTTTGTGGATGAGGTCGAACTCCATTCTGCATTCCGCATATTTATAATTTTCTCTTTATATGTTTTCTTTAGATCATCTGCGGCTATTATGGTTTCAGTATTAGTATCCAGGGACAGTCGATCTCTTTGCTAATTTATCTGCGATTTCGTTATTCCTTTATGACTTGGGATCCATACGAATAGTCTTATCCAGTCCATCGGAAAGTAATTCTGTTATTAACTTTTTGGATTCTTTGCACTATCGGGTTGGTGTTATATATTAATCGAATATTTGCAAGGGCGCTAGCCGAGTCAGTTAGTATTATGAACTGGTGCTCTGTACGTATTCGCGATATTTCTTGCAATGCAAGGTATATTGCATATAGTTCAGCAGCTTTAGCTGAGCTCCATGACGGTAGTTTTTCAGCGTTGCTTATTGTATTAGGAATGAAGAAAGCTGCTCCGGCTGCCATTGATGTTTTTGATCTATCGGTGTAACAGTGTACACTGTGATTAGCATCACAAACAACCGTTTCATTAGGATGTAGCTGATTAATTTGTGAAGAGTAATCGCGATTTCACCGCACTTTCCTTGTCGTTGTGAATTATATTTACAATTGGCTGTATCGATTGACCGCATTTCTGATGTAGGCGTTTATTTATTGTATGCGTACAGATTTCAGATCTTAAGCATTAAAAGTTAGTTAATATCGTCCGATACGATTACATTAAAAATGTCATAAAGATCGGCGCGAAAAACAGTTATCGAATAGCGTAGGTGAAATTTATTATAGAGCTAGGATAGTATAGTAAAGAAAAGTGTATTTACATAAAAAGGCAAAGAAAATTATAATACAATAGTTGAAAATAATATAGTTATAATAATTATGTTATAGATTTATTAAAGGAAGAGAAATAATTATGCAGCAGAAAACCCACAAACAAAACCTGTCTGTACAACAATTTAGCATTTTTAATTAGTCGTGATTGTAACGTCAGTGTAGACTTGGAAATTACTTTGACAGAAACTTTAGCGATCTATTGCAGCAGTAAATGTACGATTCTTCTATGTTTGCAGGCGTTTATAATTGCAGACCAGTAGGCGCTTTCTACCTTACTGAGACGATTGAATGCAAATTAGGGGTTCGCAACAATCAAAAATTTTTTTGGTGTGCCGCTTTATAAGATCGTTTAGATACCGTAGATTAAGCGTTTTCGGTGTATATTCTCGTGTAAATGGTGTGGACGGGGGCATTGAGTCTACAACATTTATTTTGAAGTCTTTGCAGCAGCATATATTAAAGCGACTAATGTAAAATCTTACAGGATAGACATACTGCATTTTACGTCTGATAATGCTTCGAGAAATAATCAGTTTATTTCATTTACGCCACACGGCTCACATTTAATATCGAATATAGCCTAAAAAGAGAAGCTCGAGTTTAAAAGTTCGAGTTCAGAAGCTGGACTTTAGAAGCTGGAGTTTAGAAGCTCAAGTTTATTCGCTATGTGCTCGATATACCTATTTTGAAAAAGTAAGTTTACTTAAAAAACGGAAAACTAATTTCTTTAGATATTTCACGAGAAGATCAACATATCATCTTCCGCACAGCGGTAGAAGCGAAAAGTGGACGAGGAAAAAGAGAAGGATTTCTTGGCTCCAAAATATTAACTAATGGACCGGAGTTACAGAAGTAGAACAATTGTTCCAGATTGCAAGAAATCGAGACGAATTTCGTGTCATATGGTTGAATCCATGAAAAGTGGTTAAGCTATACTCGAATCGGGTTGCATGAAGAAGAAGAAGAAGAAGAAGAAGAAATTTTCTATAAATTCTCGTAATTTTGTAATGAATAAAATGCACAATTAAAAATCTTACTCACGGTGTGGTGAGATTGAAGCAACACAAAGAGAACATCTTGGTAATATAAAAATTATTACTTGTTTGACAGATTTTTTTAAATATAGTACTCGCGGTTTCCTTCCAAAAAATAAATAAATAACATCTAAATCGCAATTGAAACGGATTACGATCTGGTCCGTTAACTATCATCATGCAGCAGTTGCGGAGTGGAGGTACAACAATAGACTACAACATTGTTTTTTTTTTGTTTTTTTTTTACCCCCCCTTGGGTTTGCTAGCAAAGAGCATTAGCCCAGCAAAAAGGAATAGATACATGGAATAGAATAGAAATTATATTTTTATTCTGTCGACAATGGAATCAAGGAACATCCCTAGGACAGAAACAACAGAGAGAATAGGTAGAGAAAGAACATAAGAGGCGTTGAAAGGAGCAGGAAGACCAAGCTTTATTAAAAGATGATAATAAAGTAACTCACGCTCGCGAGATAAACCGGAGCACTCGAAGAGCACGTGATAAACATACTGGGAACCTTCAGCATCCAATGGATAATTACGAGATGCAGCCAAAGAAAATCGATTTAGTGAAGAAGGAAGAAGACTATGCGAGAAACGGAGGCGAGATAATTTAGTAATTATGGACCGACGCAAACTGGGAAACTCATAGAACCAAGGACGCGGAAGAGGAACAGGATTAATCAAGAGATAAAAGGAATTAGGATTAGCGAAAAGAGAAACATAAACAGAGTGCCTAAGATGGCAGGATTTAGTTGGAGGAAGAATATTGTGTGCTGGAACCCTACTAATAAAATTCCCATTGGAAGCATCAGCTTTAGCACATTGTTTGTTAGGGTAAATCGTACGAACAAGGCAGAAACAAACTTCGAGCGGATGTAATATTGGAGCTGCATACTTTCCCAGTGTGGTTGTAACTCAGATAGCGGCAGAGCTGACTTCAAATTTAGCTTTACTCATATATATAAATTTACGAAGCATCGCGAAATAGAAATATCATAAACAAGAAAGGTGCCCAATAGAAATAAACACACCCTTCACAAATTGTTAAAAAACTCGCTATAAATGGAGAAAGCTGAGCCGGAAAAAAAAAAACCAATAAAAAAACAAACTACTAAGCAAGAAAAGTTACTATTAAGCAGACGAAATAAAAGTTCATCTCGATCAACAATTTGGAAACTTTTTCACAATATCCCCCCGTATTCACAATTAATCAACCTGATGTACACGCACTTTAGGTGAATAATTATTATTAGTTTTTCCTTTCAATGCGGAATTTTTTTTACTTCGGATAATTTGGAAAAGGGCGACAGAAATGAAAAAAAGCACGCCGAATAGAATACCGCTACGATAATAATTTATTCGGTTAATTACAACAAATGCGCGTATTTGAAATGTGCTAGACGACTTTCGGGTGTTAATAACGCTGTCGTCTTCTTAAACGTGCCACTTTGAAGGGTCCCCACTTTTCAGATCGTGAACATTTTAAATTGAAGTTAAAATGACGATTCTATTAAAAAGATGAAAATTCCGATTCAGTTAATAGAGACTATCTCAAACTGAACAGGATTGCGAATAGTCATTTTCGCATAATTAGAGCAAAGATTACCTCGAAGTAATTACTAGAGATTTAAATGTAATTTCTGTACTAAATATTCCGACTTTTTCTATTGACGACTATTTTCGTTTACGTTTAAAATAAAACGCGATGATAAATTTTGAAAATTTAACGGGCAGCTTTTGAAAAATTACAAAATTTATTGAAACTTTTTTTTGTGTAAAAACGAATTTTAGGTAAACTTTTTTTAAATGTTGGTACCCGGAAAGTTTTTTGTACATAATTAAAAACCAAAAAAAGAGGCGATGTCAATTTTACCGGCAGTCCTTTTTTGTATCGCTGACCGATAGTAGTGTAAGTTTCTCCACTCCTCTCACTCGAAACGTGTTTTATTAGCTACCTTTTTTGTCTTTCCTACAGCTTCCACCGATTTCCACTTTCGCTCCTCCATATCATCGAACTTATTTGAATTTCGTTCTTTCTTACTTCGCCGAGGATTACCAATTTCATTGCCAGAGACTTCTGGCGCAATGAGTTACTTTTTGCCACGTTCAACTTCAATGGTCACTTTACAGGTGTTGATTTTCTGTTCGCAGTCTTGTTACTAGCGCATAACGTTCCCAACACGACTTCCAGACGGATTTCTATTCTTCCCATTTTTTTCCAATCTCCCCTAGTTTTTCTACCTCTGAATGGAACCCAGTCTCTTCCCTGATATTGGCATTTCTTCCATAGTTCGGGTTAATCATAATTACACAGTTTCTCCTTTCCGTTTCGTTCAGCTGTCTTTGTGTTGACACTCCAAAGCTCAACTATATTTATGATGCGAATCAGATTCGAATGGTCCTCTTTATTTCATCAGAACGTGCGTCCTTTTATTCCAGTCTTCTTAACTTTCGTTCATGTAGTACTCACGCCATGCATTTCCGCTGCGGTTTCTTCGTTGGCTTCCTTTATTTCCTTAATTTCTAATCTAGCATAGCCCATTATTCTACACGTTGGGTAAATACCATCGTTGATGCGCCAGAAAGAAAAAAATACGAGTAGAAAATAAATAACGATTTTACAAAAGACATTTACGTAGATATTTCGGTATTACGTGTCGAAATCCACGCGCAAGGTAATAATCTGCTACAATTAGATGTGTGTTCGGTACGCCTATATTGTTTTTTTTTTGTTTTTTTTTTATAACTGCATTCGGATTGGTGGCTTGCATCCCGGTAATTGTTTAGCTCCATAACTGTCATTTTCTAAATAATTTTAGACTACCAATTTTTAAACAAAGTTATGTGCAACGGTTATGCGGTTATGAGAAGACAAAAAAAATTGTTCTGTTGGGCTTGCCTTTTATTTAAGCGAGAAAAAAAAAATGTACGGAATGCAAATGGCTTTGACTTGATTCAGTGTTTGAGGAAGACAAAAAGCTATCATGAAGACGGATATTTTTAAAAATTACCGATGTTGCGCAAATAAATACATGTATGTCTAATAATTAATTTAATGACGTAACACAATTAAAATTTTTAAATCTTTTAAATACAAATAATGTTTTAAATTTTCTAATAAAATTTTCGGGAAGAAGACTTTTTTAAAACAGGATTACGGGGAAACTTTTTCGATTTTTCAAGTTTGAAAAGTGTACTTTCAAGATTCGAACATATATATGAAGACACACTGCGGTGCATCTTATACTTGACCGCTTCAGATCTAACAGAAATGTTTTTCCGGAAGTGTGTACAAGCTTTCTCATTTAATAACTCCGGCAGCCACTTCGTCTTCTGCAGAAAGATCGTTCTCAGCAGTGAAACGAATAAAAACGTATTTAAGAAATACACATGGTCGACTATCTTCATTAGCTTTTTTTAGGATTGAAAAAGAATTATTAATAGGCACTTTTGCAAACGAGATTCGGAAAATTCAATTAACTTACTAAAAAAAATGAAACATTTCGTTAATCTTAATTAATTTTTATTTCTTTTCTGTATTTAATCGAATTTTACGCATGTTTATTTTTATGTAAAAAAAATATTCGATTGTGGCGCTTCCTCAGTTCCGAAATTCACGCTACTCTTCACTGGTGCCTGGCATTATTTTCCTAATGTATCGCCCTTGAATGAACTGCATTCGAAAATGCTAAGCGGAAAATACAAATAATTAAGCTAATTTCGATTTGTCTATTACACAGAAGATTGATGGTTAAATTTCATTAGAGCACAAACCATATTGTGAGAAGCGTATCTATGTTTTACAAAGTTCAATTTCACATCCTTAAGGTACTGTTTCTCCAGGCTCGCCCATTCCAACTCAAATAAAAAAACAATTGGAGCGCATTCAAACACAAAACGAAGCAGGAATGAGTAACACTGTTTTCATCCTTTATCTCAACATGGACAGGACTAGTCCCACCCTTACCAGATTGAAAAGGGGGTGGGCACGAACAAAAACAAATAGTGCACAAAGAAGCAAACAAGCGAGTGACATCATTTTCAACATGTGGCGGGGCTGCGGTTCCCGCCCAAAGACTTTTCTAATTAAACTATGAAGGGGGAGAGCATAAAATAAAAAGTTTAGTAGCACAAACGAATAAGCCTATTTCGGTTTCCCAACTCAAAATGGGCGGGGCTAACGAAATGCAGCCCTTTATTTTCAATATTTTCACTATTTCTACCTCCGTCTGATCTTCTTTCGTCCATGGTCCCACAATTTCCCTTCTTTCAGGCGTTTTATCATTTCTGTCATCTGATGTTTTCACTTC
Source organism: Icerya purchasi (assembly GCA_039619475.1). NCBI lineage: Eukaryota > Metazoa > Arthropoda > Insecta > Hemiptera > Monophlebidae > Icerya > Icerya purchasi. The sequence goes on from CM077115.1 coordinate 352,408,025, forward strand.
AGTTATAAAACTTCAGGATCGCTGCCGTTTTTTTTTTTTTTTTTACTCCATCCCCACACAGCCCTCTACATCCTGATGATTCAATCTTTATTTTTGATCCGGATCAAATTTTCCTCGAATGTTCTTGTCTTTCTTCTAAACAGAGTATACTCTATATGCTCACTTGTCGGAACACTCCCCACTTTTTTCAATTATTCTTATTTTCTACCTTCAATTATTCCAATCTTATCTTCTTTCTTCTACTGATATCCGAATAAGTTAAAATTTAAATTATCTGGAAGAAAAAAAGAAAAAGTTTTCGATGCTAGTTTTTCAATTAGTTTAATATGCCGAGTTGATTTTATTCCCTAGGTTCTCAGTAACATTTTTAATTTTACAGCTTCTTTTAGTGAGGATTATTAGTACGGATCAAAAAAAAAAAAAAAATGTAGGAATCCAGTTATTGAAATTGTTTTTAACAGTACTTCTTCGGGTGCAAGCAAACATCGTGTGTTGTATGTCATCTTGTGACATCCAGATGACAGTACTGACAGTTCTTAGAGTCATTTAACTTGAAGCGATTTAAATATTCATTAAATTTCCCATGTCCTGTGAGAATTAGATTCTTTATTTTTAGCCTATTCAATATATATATATATATATATATATATATACATTAATTACAACGTAATTCTTAGGCCGGCTCCATTAGATTTTATAATCAAAAAATGTCCCAATTTTATATAACGAAAACATGTTCTAATTCTATGGAATGAAAATTAAATGTTAAGATAGGATTTTTGTGATTATTATGTTACTATATTCATACGGACCGATTTAGAATTACGTTGTAAATTTTGATAATTTTATACAAAGTATAGAAGAGAAAGAGACAGAAATGTAAGCAGGTATGTATATATATATATATTTATATTAATTACAACGTAATTCTTAGGCTACCCCCCATTAGAAAAAAAGTCCCGATTTTATGTAACGTTTGTTATATTTTATAGGATTTTTGTTATTGTTATTTAAAAAATGTCACAATTTTATGTAACGAAATATGTAACAAAAAATATAACGAAACAATGTCTTAATTTTATATAATGAAAGTTAAATGTTAGAATTGGATTTTTGTGGTTATGTTATTTTCTTTTGTGTTGATGCCAGTAAGAATTACGTTGTAAATTTTGATAATTTTATACATAGTATAGAAGAGAAAGAGACAGAAATGAAAGCAAGAGGGGTCAAGGGGCACAGCCCTTTGCGAGGCCAAAATTACCGAGTTATATATATATATACATATTTCAGTAGTAGAGTTTCATCGGTAATTTTATTTGCATTTTGTAATTAAATTGCTGCGGTGAAGGCTATATTCGTTTATCAAAAATAATATTGTGACCTGAACTAAAAGTACTTAGAAATGTTAATTACATGTTTATATATATATATATATGTTTTTTTTTGTTTCGTTTTTTTTTTTTCAATAGCAATATGCGATAATCCCGGGTGTTGTCTGGAATTTGAATTTCTAAAATAAAAATTTCAGTTATCTGGAATGTTAATTTGTAGGTTGTTTATTCTTGTTAGGTTCATTACAAGCTTCGAGTTCGAAGTGAAATTATTCGGATTCGTAGCATCAGATTGTGCGTAAATTAATTAATTATACTTTCGGGTCATACGTTATGGGATTATTTTAGAGGCATTTAACAACCATCAAGCGGTTTAACCAGTATTCTAAATGATTTATAATTTAATGAGAATAACCGGGGTTATGTCTAGAAAACAAAACGTTTTCCGTTAATATTGCTGCCGTATTGGGTTCATCTCGCGAACTATTCTTTAATTCTACTAGCAATTGCGGTTTTCAGGTAACAGTTCGAGAGGACTGATCGATTAAATTGGTTTTTCTTCTTCTATATTGGGTCAATACGTTTTTGTTATTGATATTAATTTTTAAAGTTATCGATCTTCTCAATGTTTATTTTGACTTACTAATTTCAAGGATAACCTGTAACGGCGAAAGATGCAGTTCGTTGAAGGAGAGTACGTTCATCGAGCTAATATCTTTAGTCAACTAATTCAGTTTTGAATGATATTTGAACGAGGGTATTATTAATATTTTACGCATATGTTTTGATTGAACTTGCCAAAAAGTTCCCGAATTTAGAGTTACTTCATATTTTTTAAGAAGAAGCGTATTCGGTTGTGTTTTAGATCATACCGTTAAATATAATGGACGAAAAAAAATTGAAATTTCAAATTTTTGTATTGTAACGATTTTATCATTACTTTGATAAAAGAAAATTTCGGCAAATCTTCTTACACCCACAGACGATGTGAGTACTCTCGATTCAAAATCGGTCGATTACATGCAGAATAAAGCATTTTATTTTCCAGATCAAATTAAGATAGTCTGATTCAAACGTGAAAAATAAATTCGTAACGGTGGCGCTTTACTTCCTTATTACGTTTCGTAATTAAAAATTTTGTCTGGAATTATAGAAGACCCTGTGTTGTGTTGGTTTCTTTCCGTTACCGCTGTACGAAACAAAAAAATCCATATCAAAAGGTTAATTATTCGATTAATACTCATTGCGCAAATTAGTTTTAAGAAAGCAAAAATCGGTGCGACGATAAAAAATCTGCATTCGAATTGACCCGATTATTCGCTTTGTAGCGAAATAGCTTAACCGATTTTTCACTTATTAATTATTTTTAATAATATTTTCGACGATTTCGCTTTATTGCATTATATTTTCCGATATCAGAAGTTCTAAATGAATCAGTTTTCACATTCGGCGATTAAAATCGCGCGATATTCCGTTAGTAAATTAATTAAAAAAGTTTTTGTGAGCACCACATCAACAAACCTTTTTAATATATTGAGGTTATAATGTCAAGCTATGCTATCAGTTTGTTGCTGGAATTTTCCTTCCATCTATTATAATATATATATATATACATATATACATACATCTATTATAATATATATATAATAACGATTACTCGATAAAATTTAATAAGAAAAATTAATTTAAAGGCGATTAATAAAGGCAAAAAATTAAAAAGTTCACGAAAATTAGCGAATTAAAAAAAAAGAGAAAAAGTCAAACACAAGTTTGCCGATGGTCGGTACATATTTACTTTTAACTTTTTTCTATTTAATCTTGCCGACTACGTTAATAAACATTTTTCCTTTTAGATAAGCTTATAACTGGATTATAAAATGTGAACTCTTCGATTTTATGTTTAGTGTACGATTAAAAATTATGTTCACAAAATTAGCTTTTATTAAAGCTTGTTTGTGACTCCATTAGGTTTCGCTGAAATTTGTAGCAAATAAAAAGTGTAATCTTTACTCGATGTGTTTCAAATTTTTCGTATTAAACAAGAAAGAGTATACTATTTTTCGGTGCTCAGTTTACAGAAGCACGATCCTGAAAAATAAAAATATCCGAAGGTCCGTATTTTCCCGGATTGCTGGAAGATGATCAGTTTCTGGAAGTTGAAAGTACTAGAGTTATCAAAATCTTTTTTTTTTTTTTTTTTTTTTTTTTTTACCCTCCTTGGGTTTGCTAGCAAAGAGCATTAGCCCAGCAAAAAGGAATAGATACATGGAATAGAATAGAAATTATATTTTTATTCTGTCGACAATGGAATCAAGGAACATCCCTAGGACAGAAACAACAGAGAGAATAGGTAGAGAAAGAACATAAGAGGCGTTGAAAGGAGCAGGAAGACCAAGCTTTATTAAAAGATGATAATAAAGTAACTCACGCTCGCGAGATAAACCGGAGCACTCGAAGAGCACGTGATAAACATACTGGGAACCTTCAGCATCCAATGGATAATTACGAGATGCAGCCAAAGAAAATCGATTTAGTGAAGAAGGAAGAAGACTATGCGAGAAACGGAGGCGAGATAATTTAGTAATTATGGACCGACGCAAACTGGGAAACTCATAGAACCAAGGACGTTGAAAAGGAACAGGATTAATCAAGAGATAAAAGGAATTAGGATTAGCGAAAAGAGAAACATAAACAGAGTGCCTAAGATGGCAGGATTATTGTGTGCTGGAACCCTACTATTATAATAAAATTTCCATTGGAAACAGCAGCTTTAGCAAGGAGGTCGACGGCTACATTTCCGTCAATGCCTGCATGTCCCGGACTCCAAAGAAAGTCAATCTGGGTAGACGTCGATGAGGATAGATCATGAAGAAGAGAACGAATAGAAAGGATAATAGCATCAGTGGAAGGAGAAAGGAAAGGTGGAGATAGCGCTAGAAAAACACTTAAAGAATCAGAAACAATGAGGAATTTGGAAGGACTTGCAGAAGAGGAAATATAAATAATGGCTTGTAGAATGGCAACAGATTCTGCGGTAAAGGCAGAACAAAAGGACGGAAGTCTAAAAGACCGAGAATGAAAGAACTGAGGGCACAAGAATGCCGCTCCAACTCCGATGGGGCTCTTCGATCCGTCAGTAAAAATTAAAGAGTGATCACGGAATAGAGAATTTATTGTATTATTAAATTCCATACTGACGATATGAGAGGGAGAGGATTTAAGGAAGCATGGCATAAAGATGATATTTGGTGGCTTTAACAATTTGGAATAGACGTAAGAAAAAAATGGAGGGCTTGTGATGAGACAATGACAAAAGGGGAAAATTCAGAAAGGCGAAACGATATATAGGAATTTTATTGGAGGAAAAACGCCTGTGACGAAGGATAAAAGAATAAGAGGTACTCGAAGAAGTGGAAAAACGTTTAATGAGAAAGCGATAACCCAAATAAGATCTTCGGATGAACAGAGGACAGATATTGGATTCAGATAGAATGGCTGGGATAGGAGATGACCTCAGAGCTCCGAGACAAAGCCGAAGGCAACTGTTTTGGAGACGATCTAATTTGTAGAGAACGGATTTGGAAGTGTTGCCATATAAGAAACTGCAATAATGCAATCTAGAGCGTATGCGAGATTTGTACAACATTATTAACACAGAAGGATCACCTCCCCATCTCGTAGGTGAGAGAGCTTTAAGAAGGTTTAAGACTTTAAGCGAGGAAGCATATAAATGGCTGATATGTTCATGGAAAGACAGACGAGGGGATAAAATGATACCCAGATAACGAAAATAACTGACTATTGGAATGGAATGATTTTTAAGATTTATTTCAAATGAGCCCGGGTTGTAAGGTCGAAGGGTGAAGACTACAGCTGCTGATTTAGGAGCGGAAATGAAGAGATGAATGTTAGAAGGGGCCTCTTCTAGAGCTATCACGCCCGATTTTGTAAATATTTGGATGAGGGGATGGGTTTTTTTTTTTTTTTTTTTGTGAAAGCAACATCCTGTACCGTGTTTAACTGCTGTGGCTATTACAGTACGAAGATGCGCAGTTTGTTTTTATAGATATCTGATTATTCCGCTAGTTCTGATAAATTGTGTTATGGATAAAATTGCATCGGGGGAATTCTCAAGAATGTTGGTGACTGTTTTGTTATTAATTGAAGGGGGCCGGTGAGGTGATAATGCTGGACAGTCGCATAGTATATGAGGAGTTGAGGGAGCAACATCTTGGCCACAGAAAGGACAATTCATAGGAGAGGGGGTTCTTTGCAAAATAAAATTATGCGACATGGCCGTATGGCCTGTGCGCAAGCGGCTAAGTGCACAGAAATCTTTGCGGAAAATGCTTTTTTCCGGCCACCATGGTTCGGTTGAGGGTTTAATTAACCTCGAGAAAGTCTGACACGAGGACCAATGGGTTTTCCATAAGGACGTGAGATTATTAAAGATTATGTTCGAGAGATAAGGTGGAGGTGGGCTGTTACTAGCCGAGAGGCAATATATTTCTGCTCGGGCGGATGTATCGACGCGTTCATTTCCAGGAATCCCTGCATGGCTGGGCGCCCACAGAAAGGATACGGAGCACTGTCTCTTAATAAGTTCGTATAATACCTGCTGGGTTCGAATTGCTACAGGATGTTTGGTGAGGGGATTAGAAATTGTCAATAAAGCTGCGGATGAATCAGATACCAGCAGGGCTTTCTGTGATGTAGGCTCTGTAGAAAGAAAATATTCCAAACAGAAAAATACTGCGTATATTTCTGCATCCAGTACCGAGCAGTTGTCATGCAGTCGAATGCTTCGAATCACGTCGCAGACTTCAAAGGAACAGGCGGTTGGAGATGAAGTAGCCTCTGGGGTAGCCTTGGCAGCATCCGTGTAGAAAAAGAGGTGGTCGGGGTATTTTTGCATTGTTGCTGTTGTCAGCTGAACGATATTCGGGTGCAGGGATTTATTATACTTCGTCAGGGAAAAGTTAACATCAATGTTTAAAGGGGCCCATGGCGGAATCATGATGTTAGGAGCTAGGTTAGGGAAAGGGATAACGCTCACGTTGTGCTGCGATAGGAGGGCCAGGATTTCTGGGAGTGGGTCATTAGGGAACTCTGGGGTGTTGGGGAGGTCATTTGTGTCGATAGGACAGGCACGTTTACTAGAGAAAAGAGCGAGGGTCTCACGGTGGTAATAATAGGTTCGGAGATACTTTAGTGGGGGAGTGCCTAACAAGGCACACAAACTTACAGACGGTGAAGTTCTATGTGCGTCAAGTATCGTGCGGAGCGCCGTGTGGTGTATTGAATCAAGGGATTTAAGTAAAGAGGGACTGGCTGACGCATACGCCTGGGACCCGTAGTTTATTCTGGAAATGACTAAGGTATATGGAGAGGAGAGTTTTCGGAGGTACATTATACTTTGTGTTTGATACATATTTAAGAATAGGTAGGAGTTTATGACATTTAACTTTAAGATTGGATATATGGGATCGCCAAGTTAGCTTTTGATCGAACAGTAGTCCAAGGAAAGTAGCAGTAGGGTGGAAATGAAGTGAGGAATTTTCTAGATTGAGGCGGATGCTGGAAGAGTTTTGACGTCCACTATACAAAATCAACACAGATAGACTTAGATGGAGAAAACACAAGACCATTATTGTTACACCAGGACTGTAGTTTTGAAATAGCTTTTTTGTAGGATTTTTTGAGCATTTGCTGGAAAACTGGAAGACAGGGAAATGTTTAAGTCGTCAAAGTAGAGCCGGGCGTTTACAGGCGGAGCAATACAATCATTTATATCATTGATATAAAAAATAAACAAGGTTGCACTAAGGGCAGATCCTTGTGGTAAGCCATTCTCAGTTTGAATGGTGCTCGATGTTGACGAACCAATCTTAACATGGAACGTTCTGTTTGTTAAAAAATTATTCAGATACTTGGCCATGTTTCCACTTATACCAGCTGTTGTCAGCTTGGATAAGAGGCCGTATCGCCATACTCTGTCGAACGCCTTTTCTATATCGAAAAAGACGGAGTATACATGTTGGCGTCTGTAAAATGCTGTTAATATTTGCCTTTGTAGGCTCAGCAGATGATTAACTGTAGTACGCTTCTTACGCCCTCCGGCTTGTGACGAGGATAGGAGATTATTCTGTTCACGGAAGAAAAGGAGACGCCGGTTAACCATTTTTTCCAGCGTTTTTGCGAGGACACTTATGAGGGATATAGGCGTCTGTAGTTTTGTGGAAAAAGAGGATCTTTATTTTGCTTCAGAATAGGAATAACAACTGCTAATTTCCATGGCTCAGGGATCGATCCGGAGAACCATATTTGGTTATAGATATGTAAGAGGAAGTTTTTCGCTGACGGAGGTAAGTGTTTTAACATATAAGGATGGATGGAATCGGGCCCAGGCGCGCTGTTTGCAGTATGGTACTGGAGTTGATAGTCTAGTTCAGAAATGGTGAAATGGCAATTGTAGGAAAGTGAGGAGTCAGAGATGATAGTTATTGGTTGTTGTTCCGTGGAATATTTCTTTAAAGAGAAAGCAGACGAATATGACGATGAGGATGACTCCATTGCAAAATGATTCGCAAAAGCATTTGCGACTTCCAACGGGTCAGATAACATGGAACCATTCTGGTTTATCGAAAAGGAAGGGGTCGCACGATTAATACCGTTCAGTGCCTTAATTTTGTGCCAAATATTGTGATTAGAAGTATTTATGGAGATTGAATGCATAAATTGCTGCCAAGATTCCTGTTTTTTGCGCCTAATGAGGCTCCTCGCAGCTGCACGGCGTTTTTTAAATTCGATCAAATCAGGATATAAGCCTGTTGATTTAAACTTCCTAAGGGCATGTTTACGTTGGCGCATGGCTGTTCCTATTTCGGGGCACCACCATGGGACCCGTCGGGATCTGTTTGTTGGGACAGACCTAGGAATAGATGCTAGAGCAGCATTCGTAATAGCGTCGATAAAGGAGTTGATGTTCTCTGTTTTGATAAGCCGCATATTCACATACATAAACATCGAACCTGCTTATGGTCTTCACCGTGTAATACAAGCTTATTCATGCTTCACAGGAGTGCCTACTGTTGAAAAAATTCACAGAGCACTTTTTGGATCCTTGACGTACACAAAATTATTACGTCATTTCGGTATTTAACTTCAGGATTTCTGTGTTTTATTGAATTTTTATTAATTACTTTATTTTTCCCATTTGGTGCTAGTAAAAAACAACATTGTATAATTCAGTAATGAAAATATTTTTTTTTTTCTTTATTGTCCTGTAATGGGGTTATTTGTGTAACATTCTTCGTAGTTCTTCTTCTTCGTTGTTGTTGCTCGGTTCCGATCGTCGAGATCTATCATCTGATTTTATGTATGATTAGTCTCTAGGCTTCTCAATTTTCCGCCGCCCGTATCAAATCCTCCATTGATAAGTTTGGCCATTTCTTCATCTGGTCCACATAACCGTTTGGAGTACGTCCTCTTCTCCTTTCTCGTCCATTTTTCCTTGTATTATCAATATAAAAAATAAATAAATAAATAAATTGGCAGAAAAAATTGTGGAATAATAAAGGCTACAGAATAGCTCTAAAGATAAATTATTCCTTTTTTTCGCCCTCGCGATGTTCCCAGAGATTTATTACAAATGCCAATTACAAATGTTGCTTTTTTTTTTTTTTGATTTTTAAATATTGATTTTTGTTGTATGTTTGAGTGTAGTAGGAGCTATAATGGAAATATCATATTTTTAATCTTCCGGATAAAACCGGAATTTTGTTAAAAGTCAAAAGAATTATTAAAACCCGAATTGATTCGAAACTTTAATTAAAAGCTGAAAGTCGTATTTCGTAATTTTTTACAAACGCAAAACAGTTCCCGGATGTGATAGAGTGGGGTAGGGTGAGCAGACACCGTTACCGCTGTAACCGGTCATTGAGCGGGATAAGGCGACGTATGATTGTTTTCTTGATACCTATCGCTTTTGTTAATTCTTCGGATCCGATTTAATTTTTACACCGAAGTAAGTGGTTTTTTCAATTGTCCGAAGATTTTTGAAATAGTATTTTTCGCGGAAACGGCATGCGCATTTGAAGAAAAAGTTTCGATTTTAATAGAATGGCTGCCGATTAAATATTAGTTGGCGCAATGAAACGAAGAGTAGTTCTGCGGTAGTCGACTTTGAGCGAATCGATTAGAAGATCTAGTTTTAAAGAAAAAAGCTTGTTCGGAGTTTTGTACAGTAAAATTTTTTTACGGCTCCCTCCAGATCTGTCTAGGTGTCGATGTTTTCGTAAATATTCCTTTCCACTTTCGAGATGCTAGAGTTTGCAGAAGATTTTCAAGAATATAAGTGCGCAAATATTATTTCCATCAAAAGTATAAAAAGTTCTCTCGATATTACAAAAAATTCTACATACGCGGACTCGGAGAAAAATTAAATGTTTTAAAAAAGAGAAACACAAGGAGCGATCCAGATACCCCAGAGATATTGTTGAATTGAAGCAGAAAATACCATATTTTAAATCCGGAATACGTCTCTAATGGTCAAAGAAGCTTATAGAATTGATAACGGATTAAACAAAAAAAAAAAAAACCGATAAAAGCCGGTTTCTAAAAATCGATATTTTATTCAAATAACAATAAAAAAGGGGAGGTAATCGTCCATTTCGTTTAGTTCGAAAAGGTTCAAAAATTTAAAAATTACGCGATTGATCGTCAGTTTTGAACTGTTCAGTTGGAATATTTTTAAGAGTTGAATAACAACGCGAGCTTCAAAATTACTGAATGTAGCGGCGAAAGTCAGTGAACAGGAGCAGGAAGTACTTAATAAAGATTTTGAAAATTGCACGGAACGAAAGAAAAAAATATGATCCCCACGCATTTAATGCCTTCGTAATTTCTGCGAGTCAATTAATACTCCTGAAAGAAAACTGTTAAAGAAAAATAAAATCTTTTTAGAATCAACAAAGGAATCATTAACAATTCTTTCAGTCAAAATGCACGAATTTAGAATAACTCATATGCAAAATTCCCAACTGTAACTGATGCTTTCTTGATGGTCTTGTCTTTTTTGGGAACTGCATTTATTTGGCGGTTGTAAAGTATGTAACAAGTAATAAAAAAAATAAAAAACATCAAACCATAATTTTTTTTCTTTCTATTTTTAAATAATTTTCAGGTTACACAAGACACTAGCCCGTCTATGCAACATAATTAGATCGTTTATTCGTACAATATAACATCAACTTAAATAATACTTCTTATGACAACAAAAGAAAAAAAAAATGTTTATTTATTTATATATATATCATATATATATATATATATTATTAAATATATATATTATTATATATATATATTATTATATATATATATATATATAACTCGGCCATTTTGGCCTTGCAAGAGGCTGTGCCCCTTGTCCCTCTTGCTTTCATTTCTGTCTCTTTCTATTCTATACTTTGTATTAAATAATCGAAATTTACAACGTAATTCTTATTGGCATCAACGTAAAAAAAATAACATAATCATAAAAATCCTATCCTAAAATTTAACTTTCATTATATAAAATTAAGATATTTTTTCGTTACATAAAATTGTGACATTTTTTAAATAACGATAACAAAAATCCTATAAAATATAACAAACGTTACATAAAATTGGGACATTTTTTCTAATGGGGGGTAGCCTAAGAATTACGTTGTAATTAATATGAATATATATATATATATATATTACTATAATAACAATAATAATAATAATAATAATAATAATACAATGTAATTTATACTATATTCAAACTTCTACTACCATCACACTCTCATTAATTTTATTTCCTTCTTACACAATACCATCGACCGAAATAATACTTTCTATTACCGTATCTTAATTTGTTAACTTATACATTACGAAAGTACAATTAAATTATACAACCACCACGCTTTCATTAGAAAGCTTAAATCTGGAGATAGGAATACATTTCATGGCAACGTAGGCAATGTTAATAAACAAAAAGGTAGAATAAAACGACGGCACCAATGGTAGCCGACTTCTGACTGTACTGACGACAATACTGATAGTGAAAACGACGTTTTCCGTTATACTATAATTTTCGTTATAATCACTGTTACGTATGGACCTTAAGATTTTATTACGATTTATTTTAAAATGATTTTTATATATTCAACTGAAATCCCATGAAAATATAGCGTTCTAATTAACGATGATTATGTAGAAGTTAAGTCGTCGCGATAGCCTAGTTGGTAGAGCGTTTGGCTTCCGTTACGGAAGTCTCGGTTTTGATCCCGGACGATGACAGAAATTATTATTACGAGAAATTAAATTAAGTAATCGCTAACCATCACGTGGAGGGCAATGGCAAATATGCATACTATCATATGCGAGCTAGTTAGTACGCGGCAGACACACACAGGACTGTACTTGTATATCGATAAATCAAACGATTATTAATCAGTTCCGAATGTAGCCTTTTGCATGTATACTCACATTGAATATAATAGCGCGTTATATTTGTACAGCTGAAATGTACGAATAGGCAGTCGCCGACACTCAGGAAGTATGGCGCTATAAAGAAGAAGATGTAGAAGTTTCTTGTTTTCGATTTAAAAGAATAGAAGAAAAAGAAGAAAAAAGAGTGTATTAACGGGGGAGTTATACCACACCTTTTTTAGGCTTTAAATTGTATTTAAAAAAAGAAAATAGGTACGAGTAATCTTATAATTATAATTATAAATAAAGACAGTTGTCCCACTGTTCGGTGGTGTATTCGAATTTTAACTAATATCATCGACGTAGTACAGAATTTTAAGTACCTTCCGATAATCCCCGATGATTTTCTGGTGACGTGAATTAATAAATGTTCTGCACTCTTTAACGAATGCTCTCTTCTATACGCCCAGCTTTTAGCTTTGGGTCTTCCTGCTCCCTTTAACGCTACCTATATCTCATTGCCGTCAGTTGTTTCGCTGCTACTGTCCTTTGTGAGTTCCATATCTGACCGCCTGGATATTTAGTTCTATCTATTGAATTATCATGGTGATGGGTCAAGGCCGCTAGCGCGCCCAGGGTAGAGTTAAAAAAAAGTAAATAAATTGTCGCCAAGATTCAGAGCCGCTACTGGCCATTGAGAATTGTCCGAGCGGTATTTGATTTGTTTCTTTTCCGCGTACTACGTCAGCTAATTCATATTTTAGGGCGGTTTGGGATTTTCGCCATTCGTTATCTTCTTTTTATTTCTTGTTTGCAGTTTTTCGTGTATGAAATTCAGTCTACTTTGGGCTAAAGCCTATTTAATTTCTCGTGCCGATGTCTGCGATCAAATTCAGTTTTTGTATTCGAGTGTGTCCCTCCTTCTCAGTTAATGATTAATAAAATTTAAGCTCAATTTCTGAATTAACTTTTTCTATTCCTTTTATTAACGGAGTCGCTTCGATTTTTTTTTCCTAATGAAACCTTGTCATTTCAGAATCAGCGATAACAGTGCCTAACGTTTTCCCAGATTTTCCACGTTCGCTATGCGAACGTTAATTAATAAAGCGACGGGTAATTGCGAAAGCGTTTAAAAATATTTCACCGTGAATGCCATGTATTTGTGTAGTATTTTGGTTTTATAAGGTGTGTTCTATGGGCAGTGGAAAATTAAAAATTGGTTCTTATCTTCGTTCGAGATAATTAGTAATTTTTTACTTTCTTCCATGAAGACCGAGAATGAACCGACGAGGGAATTATTTTATTTTGCAGTTTAAGAGGAAAATAACAAAAGCAATCGTAAGTGAATGAATAAAATAAAATTCTTTGAATACAAACTACCAATCGAAAAAAGTAAATAAACAAAGAAACTTCACTATCCGCGAGGTTTTTCTTTTTTCAGAATTCTGCGAAAAGTATTATCAGCCTGTTCTTTTTTAATGCGTATTTACGAGCGAAAATAATTTCTATGTATCTGTGAAATGATAATAAATGATAAAGAAATGAATGGTAAAAATTAAATTAAAATATAGTTAAAAATTGAATAATATATAAATATAATTAATGAATTTGAATAAATATGGTAAATATATAAATTCATATAACTGAAATTCTTAAATTTTATCATTTGTTAAATTTATACATAATTTCACACATACATAGATTAACCATTATAACGTACATCGATCTATAACTTTAATAATGACTAAACAATCTCTTCTTGTTGGTGCTGTATCTGCATTAGATGTTAGCGACTATTCTTCTGGCGTTTTCTCTGTCGGCCATGCTGTGTAGCAATTCCGGTATCCGAATTCCCGTCCATTCTCTCGCATCCTCCATCCAGGTTCTTCTTCTTCTTCCTCGAGCTCTTTTTCCTTCTATTTTTCCTTCAATGGCCAATTTTAAAATTTCATATTTTTGGTTTCTCACAATGTGTCCTAGATATGCAATCTTTCTTCTTTTTACTGTCTTAACTAATTCCATCTCTTTATTCAATCTGTTTAGTATTTCTTGATTTCTAATTTTATCTATCCATGATATCTTCAACATTCTCCGATACAACCACATTTCAAACCCTGCTAGTTTTTTCTCTATGGATTTATTTACGGTCCACGCTTCCATTCCATACAGTAATATTGACCAGACATAGCATTTTACCATTCTCCATTTAACATCCCAGTTCAGTGATTTGTTTATAAATAGATTTTCCATTTTCATAAAAGTAATTCGAGCCTGTTCAATTCTTGCTTTGATTTCGTATTCCGAATTCCATTGATTCGACAGGTTACAACCGAGATATTTGAAGCTTTGTACTTGTTCTATTGCATAATTGTTAATTCTAATGTTAGCTGTTATTTCTGAGCTAACAATATCAATAAATAACACAACAAATTAAGAGTCCATGAATATGTCTGAAACAGACGAAACCGGTCGGACTAATTTTTTATATATATATTGTGAAATAAATTTCATTCTATTATATTTATGTTTCAACGAAAAATCTAATGTAGATAACGTCATGTATTTTATGTAAAATGAATACTTAATTTGTTCGTGTAATAAAATACATAATAGTGTAACTGAACTTAACGGTTATTTAAATTATTAAAAGTTTACATTCAAATAAGTAGTTACAGGAAGAAATCGCATATAATACAATATTATTAACATCGTTTACATTACTCGTATCATTGACAACAGTTTTACAACGTTTACAACATTGACATTGGAGGTATGCGTTGTTATCGGAAGGAGAGGACGAAGCGTACTACATTAGGAGATACAGTAGTGCGTTTTAAGTGCGTCGACGTGTCGTGATACACGTGAAATTGCGTGATGTGGAAATGGTTAGTTCATACTTCAATTCGAATCCGAATATTGCGCGCATAAATTCCATGAATATTGGACCGTGTGAGCTTCGTAAATCCAAGTTAACATCACTACCGAGCACTTCGACCATTTCAGCGCTTTATAACGTTAAACTGATCGACGCCTACGATGCGCGGAAGAAGAAGCATATAGTCTGAGGAAGTTCGCGGGGCGACGAATTCATCATCCAAGAAGCGGGACTCGATCATTGTTTTCTCCTCTGGGAGTAAGAGCTAACCATCACCAATCTTGGTTAGTACAGTTGAGAAGACGACATTACCTTGCCGCATCACTTGCACGAGCGGGTGGTAATGTAGCTTTGCAGCAGAACTTTTTACTTGATCGCTTGTAAATCGGTGTCTCTTGTAAACGGGCGGCGCTAGTTGACGGAGGTCGCCGGTTAACACCATATCTATACCCACTAAGGGACCTCCATGACCATGCATAATGTGTTCAAGTCGAGAATTTATCTGTCCGAGGGATCCAATCACACTGCACTCTTCGACGAAAACGATGTGAACATTTGCGGACGCTGTGCGAAACGCGTTCATTCCACTTGGAGGTTCGTCATATTTTGCGAGTTCCTGATACCAACATCCGAAATATCTATAAACAATACTTTTTTTTTTAGCGTTTCCCCATGGTAACATTCTATCGTAAAATTTCGTGAGACGGTCAAATTTTTGGAATGACCCCCAGATCTAGGGGACCGCTCTATCGGGCGCGAAAAAGCGGGCGCGACTCTATCGGGCGCAGGCGAACTCAGACCTTTTTACAGACCACCTACGGTGATTTTCAGGTATCATCCGTTAAACGTTATCATCTGTATTAGTGAGAAACACGAGTTACCAAATACTGCTGTCAGAAATTCCGTCCAAAAAATACCGTTCTTCGTTAACGATTTAGTTTTTCCGCGCGCATAGCATGTTATATATGCATACATATATATAATCATTACATGATTTTATTTGGTTATTCGCTTTTTTTAAATATTTTCTATTTGTTTTTTTTTTTGAAATAACGACTTCAGCGTGAAATACTGATAAACAGACTTTCGCGATGTAAATTTAAGAGTTCTGTTAGCAATAGTGATACGAAACGGACGAAAATTATTAATATTAATAATCGGTCAAATGCATTGTCGGTTTTCTTCATTTTTTTTTTTTTTTGCTAACGTATAGTCAACCATATTTAAAAAATTACAAACTATCAACTCTACGCCATTTAAAGTGTAACATAACTGTATTGAATTTGCTTCTGATACATATTCCTTACATAATCTTTCTTTTTTATTCGTATCTAACAAATTTATTTGAGGATGCGTTTATTGAAGTTTTTTCTGTTATCTACGATTTTAATTATATATTTAATTCCTTGGCGATCCAACCCAGGTTTCAAAAAAATATCGAAAGTGACAAGCAAAGGCGTAAACATCTTTAAACATAAACGCATTTATGTTAATAGTGGGCGAGAAATATGTACGATATTACAAATTAATTGAATTTAATATTATGTAAATATAAATTATGGTAATCTTTAAATTAACTCACAGAATGTTCAGTACATGAAACATCCTGCCTGGCTAACCTTTTTTTTTTCTTTTAGTTCGTTTAGAAAAATTTTCAATCTTCAAAACACTGGACTAATATTATTGTCGTAAAAATTTTCTGTTTATTAACCGATTTTCTTGTTGTTTTTTTTCTGTTTAGTAACTATTGATGATCTTTAGAGCTATCAGTACACAAAATTTTGGCAACAGTTATACTTTTTTTTTCGTGTTTAAGTAAAAAAATAATACAAAATGTGAAAAAGGAAATCGCTGCAGCCAATTAATCTGTTCTTATTGAAATGTTTTAATTTTTCTTAATAATCATCATTATTGGCTTTTTTACAGTGTACTAAATCTTAAGGTATCATTTAATTTTTGTATTGAAAGTACATATAGAAGTATCTGTTCTTAAATATATAATGAACTAATGTATAGGAGTGGGAAAAAAATTTTGGAAATATACAAATTCATATATATTTTTCTAAAATTTTTAATGATAATTATGGTCGAATTTGGACCATTGGGGGAACGCTAGTATTTATAAACATGTGAATGAAGTGGCAAACTGTAAATATATGAGATACATCTACATTGCAAAATGATCTAATCAATCATTATGCTCAACCACTTTGCTGTATTTGCGATAAAATTATATTTTATTTTTTTTTATTAATTTATTTATTTTTTCTAAAATCTAGTTACCTGAAAAATAAATATTTTAGAGCTAGATATTTAATCATGCACGTTATGTAACACGGATTAATTACTTGGAATCTGTTTTTCTTATTACTGTGAAATATGACCTACATAAACCAGAATTCGTTTTTAAATTATGCAAAAACATTAGTAATAAAATTAACATAACTAAGTAACAAAAATTTTCCGATTTTTAAACAACTATTTGACATTCTTAAAAGTATATATTTGTTTTATAACCGTTATATGTAATTATTTTAGAAAACAAGTAAATATCGATCGCCAGTGAGTATTCCTAAAAAATACAACAGCACTAAAAGCATATATGCGGAAAATAATTTTATGGATATATTGTAAACTGCTCATATTTCTCAAACGGGCGTCAAATTTTTTTGTCGTTTCGGTTCTCACCATGGGAGATTTCCTGTGAGCGACTGAATAGAGGTAATGAATAGGACCTCGAATATTTTACAATATGCGAATCCGTAGGAATAAAAAAAATACAGTCGAATTGAATACCTCCTCCTTTTTTGAAGTCGGTTAAAAAGAAGCAAAAGTAATAAAATCGTCATGGAAAAAATCGTATATTTTTCTTGGAATTGACTATAAGTTTATTGTAAAGCAGTTGTTATTATTTTGGCGGAAGAAGAATTACTAGAATATTTTTCGAATAGACTATTCTTAATAATGACCGTAGTATGGAGAATTAACGAACGAAACTGTTTTCTGTAAATAAGTGTAGTGCTTTAGTTTGTTTATTTTACCAAATCCTGAATAGCTTCATAAGAGGTGAAATTTATTTACCTGCATTGTTCATAACCCGTACTATTGGCTATTCGGTTTTAAATTTCTAAGAAAATGGTTAATTTTCCTAACAGAAGAACATAACAAAATGTGCAATAAATGCGTGTAAAACATGCCATTATTGTTATTTTTACTTTTCTGTTCCGAAAAAGAAAAAGAATGCCGCAAAGGATGTTGACATATAATGGTTTCTGTCATTCGTCTATGAACGTGATATAATATCAACAAAATAAAGAAAACATAGTCTTATTGATAAAAGCAACCAAGTGAAAAAAAGAGAAATATGTCGATTGCGACAAATGTTTGTTGAAAGTCGAAACAAATTATAATCAGCTTCAGCTTGAAGATTATCTTCGTGGTGTACCACATAATGTAATTAGTTAACTTTAGTGTTTGCATGTATTATAGGTACTATTATTATTACTTATATGTAAGATTTCGAAACGGTTTATTTCTATATTTGTAATTAATGCTATTATTATTATATTATAATTGCAAACTCTTATTTTGTTGGGAAAACCTGAAAGAGTAAAAACATAATTTCTAATTCGACTAGCTGTATGAACACTGGTTGTACCTTGTATATATATATATATGGTTTGAGAAATTATCATTCCTGTGGAAAGGGGGGATAATTTTTTTGCGAGTTTTATCGCAATACATACTATAGGTTTCAAATTGTTGGTAACTTAAATATTGTTTGTGCGGGTTACAGAAAATACCTATTTATTAAATAAAACTGTATCCATTTCATATAAGAAAGATTGATTCCTTATCGAAGAATAATGAAGATATTGTTGCAATTTTTGTGGTTTTTGAAAATTTCAGTTATTACTAAACGACCAAACATTGTAATTTGTGTAGTATGCTATAAGCTAATTTAACAGGCTCAGCTTGATATCGGCACAGTTGTGTTTAAGCCGTATGTGAAAAAAAAAAGAAAAAAAAAACGACGGACTAGAATATTATTTTTCTTATAAATATGTTCAAAGTTTATCCTCTTTTCTCTTCCATGCCTACTTCATGCGACATTTTATGTTTTCGTTTACTACAAAACATACACGCAGGAGCAAGTTCATTTTTTCATAAATATTAAACATTTTTTTCTTTCTGTGCGTTTTACTTTTAGGCCAAATGAGGTTAAATCTAAAAAAGCAACCTAAAGGAATCGAACAAAAATAAAAACAAACATACTAAAGCCAACTGACAAATCATTTTGAATAAATTAATGAAATAAGTATATAAAAACAAATAGACGATCGTACTCATTTTAACAATTACTCATTTATTGTTTTGATCAAATTTTGCCTCAACGGGACTTTTCTGTTCAGCAAATACAAAAAGAAAACAAGCAAGCGTACAGATAATTTCGTATTTGCAACAACACATCAAAAGTACCGAAATGCAAACCGGGTAAAGGTCCTTGATTGACGTGACCAAATAAATAAATAAGACTGAGGTCGAAAAAGGTAATTCTCATTTAGGTTTTGCAGTCATTACCAACAAGCAGCTTCTTTCATATTATTCACTACCGTCACTAAAGAATTTTTTTTTTTTCGAAATAAAACCAAAAAACCTTTAGTAAAGAAAGCCGATATGATAAGAAACAGAAGACAAAAAAGTTATTATTATAAATATTCAATGTAAATTGATAGAACGTTGATTCGAATAAGGAATACCTGCAAATTATTCCTTTTAAAGTTTTTGTGTTACTCAAATCCAACCCAGCTGAACTGACAATATTTAGAAAGTATTATTGCAATTTAGTGTGATAAGTTAGTAAAAAAACGAAATTCTAGAGAAAAAAATTCGGTTAAAACGCGTTTTGTAACTAACAAACGTGTAAATTACAAAGTGGTTGCAGCCATTGACGGTTCTTTTCCTTTTTTTATTAAAAACTATTTCACAGTAGAAAATTAATTAATCGCTTCTGTTTCTCAACTTACTTGTTTACTTTTTCTTTTTCCCTACAAAACACGCACCAAGTAAGGTCGAGTCGATTTTTCTAATTGTTATAATTTTTTTATGAGCCGCTCGCTTCATTATTAAACAAAACAAGAAAAGCTTCTTCCTTATTGGCTTTATTAAAATTTTGATGAAAATAATATTAGTCCGGTGTTTTGAAGATTGAAAATTTTTCTAAATGAACTAAAAAAAAAAAGAGAAGTTAGCCGACAGGATGTTTCATGTACTGAAGATTCTGTGAGTTAATTTAAAGATTACCATAATTTACATTTACATAATATTAAATTCAAAACAAAGATATTTAATTTTTAATTTGAAATATCGTATATATTTCTCGCCCAGTATTAACATAAATGTGTTTATGTTTAAAAATTTTTGCGCCTTTGCTTGTCATTTTCGATATTTCTTTGAAACCAGGGTTGGATCGCCAAGGAATTAAATATATAATTAAAATCGTAGATAACAGAAAAAACTTCAATAAACGCATCCTCAAATAAATTTGTTAGATACGAATAAAAAAGAAAGATTATGTAAGGAATATGTATCAGAAGCAAATTCAATACAGTTATGTTACACTTTAAATGGCGTAGAGTTGATAGTTTGTAATTTTTTAAATATGGTTGACTATACGTTAGCAAAAAAAAAAAAAAATGAAGAAAACCGACAATGCATTTGACCGATTATTAATATTAATAATTTTCGTCCGTTTCGTATCACTATTGCTAACAGAACTCTTAAATTTACATCGCGAAAGTCTGTTTATCAGTATTTCACGCTGAAGTCGTTATTTCAAAAAAAAAAACAAATAGAAAATATTTAAAAGAAGCGAATAACCAAATAAAATCATGTAAAATATGTGTTTTGTGATTATATATGCATATATAACATGCTATGCGCGCGGAAAAACCAAATCGTTAACGAAGAACGGTATTTTTTGGACGGAATTTCTGATAGCAGTATTTGGTAACTCGTGTTTCTCACTAATACAGATGATAACGTTTAACGGATGATACCTGAAAATCACCGTAGGTGGTCTGTAAAAAGGTCTGAGTTCGCCTGCGCCTGAAAGAGGCTGCGCCCGATAGAGTCGCGCCCGATAGTGCTGCGCCCGATAAATCGCGCAGGGTGACCCCCAGCTCTAAGACATATTCATGTCAAAATGTAACCGATATTATATTATTTCAAGTTTGGACCCAGAAACTTGCTTAAGAAAATCTAAATTTTTTTCCGCGCGTACTGTACGCATTGATATTAAAAACTCGGTATTTGAGGACAACAAAATCATTTTTCGATTTCATGACATATTTAAAAGAGTTCAATAATATTTTTGTTTCAATTATTATGATTGAAAACAATTTTAATTAAATAATTTATATAAATATACATATTTACAGAGGAATGTTGCGTGTGGATGATACGGCCGATACTGTAAAGAACTGGAAATATTTTATTTTGAATTTAGCATTACAGTAGAGCCACTTATATCCATCGACCGATTCGAGCTCAAAGCAGTTGCACGAAAACAATATGTTGTTGTACAATATCGTCTCGCTCTTGCATCGATGTCTCTGGTTTGATGGAAGTCCTAAACGAAAAAAATAAATTTGATATCGAACGTCCGGAAATAGATATCGAAATCGTTCATCGGTTTGATATAGTCCTCAAATGGATTATTGTAACAAAAAGAAGCGGTTAATGGAGGTTAATGGTAGACGAAGCTGGTATAGCTAAATCATTAAATAAACGTAATAAGGTAAACGAATGGTTCTGACAAAGAGAACAAGAACGCTGCAAATACTAAACTACGAACGGTAGAAAAGGCTTTTGACGCTATTGAGATAATTTTCGAAATGGGCCGAAAAAAAGGATTGCATTTAGCTTATGAATTTTAAAAGACTTTAGTCTCTAGCAGCGAGAAAACGGGCCATCAGTTTGTAGTGGATGATGGCGGTAGATAAATTCTTTAAAAAAGTTTAAATCCGTGGTACGTAGGCCTCTTTATGTTTCAAATTTTATACAATTTTTTAAAATTAACTTTAAAGAGTAGTGTAATAACAGTGTAGAGATACGAGGTCTGTCCGGAAAGTATCCGGCCTTCGCTTAGAACACGAAAACAAATTGCCCTAACGTTGTAAACAATGCGTCATTATGGAGCTCCGTCTATTAACTCTTACATCGCGCAACTCACTAAACCGATTTCAGTATCAGTTTCATGTTTTTTTAGTAAAGGTCTAGCGTTGAGCGCGTCGCATTTCTCGTGTTACAAAACTGTCGGAACGAGTCGACCAAAGAATTTGCATTAAATTTTGCTTTAATCTTGGCCACCATACGACAACAGGAACTATTACAATGATTAAAAAAGCTTTTGGAGACCAAGTCATGGGTAAGGCGTAAATAAACGAGTGTTTCAATCGGTTTAAAAATAGTCGGGAGTCAATCAAAATTGATTCTTGTTCTGTAAGGGGGATCTGTTTTTATCGACTGTGAGAGTATCCGGCGTCATAAATATGTCCCAAAAAGTCACACCGTTAATGATGCAGTTTTAAAACTGTTACGAGACGTTGTGTGAAGAAAGCGACCGGAATGTTGGAAAAATGGTGAATGGATGCTCCATCATGACAAAGCACCGGTTCACTGCAACTTGTTCAAGGCTATTTGACTAAACACGGCATCGTACAGGTTAGGCAGGCACCTTACAGTCCAGACACTGCTTCGTGTCACTGCTGGCTCTTATCTAAGCTGAAAATTTCGTTGAAAGGAAAAAAATTCGAAGATGCGGAGAAGTTAAAACAAAATGCGACGAGTGAACTGATGGTTGTTATGAAAAATGCGCTCCAGGAGTGCTTCCAAACATGATAAAAATGTCAGCAGTGGATTTTAAACTCTCAAGGGAAGTACTTTGAAGGCGATGCTCACCCGAAGGCCATGACGAGTTCGAACTCTGATTTATAAACAAAGGCCGGATACTTTCCGGATAGACCTCGTATTCACGAAATGAAACTTTTAATTCTGAATAAGGAAATAATAATGCGTTTAATTTACCGATCTATTATAAAATATCGATTGTATCCGAACGGGCCTAGATCCGAAAAATCGATATTGCGCTGTAATAAATATATAAATTCCGATGTAATTCTTAATCGAATGCGTGGAAAATGCTCAAGGTATGCTACATAATGTCTGTCTTTGTTTTTTTTTTTGTTTTTTTTTTTGGAGTGTTACAGTCCAGTAAAGGTGTAGAGCCAGATGTGAGGATCAGTTGTAAACTTCAACAGTTGTTGATATTATTTGAGCCGGAACGACACTCATTCGTTTGTCTACATTAATTCTACTCAATTTTTTAAAATTATTTTAAAATTTTAATTCTTTTATCTGAAGAATTTTTATTTTTTAATAGCAGTTGCTACGATTAATTCTGCACTGAACCGAGATTTAACTAAATGTTCCGTACAAAAGAATTGCAACTACGATCAGTTCGGCCGATGATTGATTGCTAGCCATTTTTATTCGATATTTCATTCGAAGCAGACTGAATTCGGCGGATGTCTTTGATATTTTAGTCTTCTCTTAAAGAAATTTATTTCGAAAAGAATGGTGAAAAGTTTCCTAGCATTTTACAATTTCAAAATTAAAATTTATGAGGAAATAAAAGTTTGTTAATAAACTGGTGCTTTTGTAGTTTACTTAACGATAAATGAAACGGGAACTAACCGATTAGTTTGTTCTGTATAGTTACCAACGTAGCCCCGATAAGAACTAAGAATAAGCTCTGAAATTGTTAGTCTGTTCTAATGTTAGACGATTGCGTGTGTTTTTCATTTGTAAGTATAAAGTTGCTGCTGGTCCGTTAGTTACTTTCCAATTTCATCGAATAAAATTCATCACAAAAATCGAATAAAAAAAACAAAAAAGTACGGCAGTTACTGGTTGAAATTTACATTTACGATTTCTAGCTAAATTGCTAGAATTGTTTTTTTTTTTTTTTTTTGAGTATAAGGATGGCGTAATATTCAACGTGAACAATTTCTAACTTATTTCGACACTGTTCATTTTTCTTCTTTTTATCAATCTGTACACATAAAACTCGATCTTTCCAGTAAAGAGACCTTCCGGACCGCCAGAATCTAGACTTTTATAATTCTTACAAATGCGTCGATTTCAATTGACTTCGTAATTTTTCGTAAAATTAAATAAATGCCCTATTAATTCAGAAAAGGGTTTTTTTTTGTTTTTTCTTTGGCACGCGGCACAGAACATTCACTCAACGCAAAGAATTAAAAGAATGGAAAGACATAAGGAGTGACCACCGGTTATATCAGGAAACGATTAAAGATAGAAGAAATGAAGGCAGCCAACAAAAAAAAAAACGACAGAAGGAGATGGGATAGCAAGAATGCAGTAGGCACTGTAAGGAATAGAGAGGACAAGGCCAGGCAGATTGGAATAAAAGATTTCTAAGGAAATAGATTTCATCACAAGATTTTTTCTTTCGTTTCGTGAATTTTTTATTAGTCCCGGGTAAGAATGGCGCACTGATTAGCATATATGTATTATGAGAAAAGGAATTTGAATTCCTGTCAATATATTCTGGACAACTGGCGTTTGTCTCCTCGAAAAATTCCAATTCTTTCACACATATCCTCCCGACTTGTCCTATTTTCTCACTTTATCCTCTCCTGTAACAAATCCCCGTACTTCACTTACAACTTCTTAGAACTGTCGTTTTCTCCCAAGATATTTTCTCTTCCCTCTAACATTAAATCTCTTTCGTTTCCCGTAATACATAACGAATTTAACCAAACTCTACACTCACTGTTTCCAGCTCACAGCATGGTTTTTTCGGATGTCTCAAAATCTGCTTCACGTGTCGGAGCTGCTTTTATTCTTCCTGATATCAACTATTCTGAGTCTTTTCAACTTCCTTCCTTTTCTTCTACCTTTTTAGCCGAATCCATGGCTATTTTACGTGCTATCATCAAAATTCGTCATATGCTCTGATTCGAAAAACGTTTTATTAGCCATCTTATCTCCCTTCCATAAATCATCGTCAGATCCTATTATTTTTTATATTTTATTAACATCCCGTTCTATTCTAATTGACCTGTTCTAGATTCCGGGCCACTGCGGCATCGTTGGTAACGATCTTGCCGATTCTTTGACATGTCTAGCTGCAGTAAATGACTGTTTCGTAGACAGATTCCCAATGTCATTCTCTCTTAGCGTTTTCACTATGACTTTTGGACTGATTTTATCCATCTCTTTTCTCCAATCCTAACTCCTTTTGCTATACAACCCTCTTCATCCACTTCTTCCTGGTATAATAATTTCCCCTGCATCAGCCGTTCTATTATTTCTTCCATAATTCGTTTTAATCACAGTCTGCTTCCTGCCTTATTTTTTCGTTTTAATATTGTTCAGTCTCCCTTGTGTCCTTTCCATCCTCCTATCTTAAATTTGACCTGTGGTGTAAATCACCTTCTATTCGAATGCTCATCTATCTCCTCAGAACGCGCAATCCTTTATTCTAATTTGCTTGGCCTTGCTCTTCCTTCTCTTTTCTGTTGTTCCTGTATTGGCTACCTTCATTTCTTCTTTTTCTAATCGCTTCCTGATATAACTTTCAAATTGCTATGTTTCATTATTTGTTAGTCCTTTGTGTTGGGTAAATGTTCTGTGTTGATGCGCCCAAAGAAAAAAAAAAAAAAAAAATGAGAAAAGGAGTTTAAATTTTATGTAACTGATCACGTCTCATTTAATTACTCGTTATTTTTGTTTGAGAAATCGTTTTCTTATCTCTTTTTTTCCAATCTTATAATAATGATTCTCATATTTGCTTAGAATCAGTCATTCTCTACTCCCCTCTTCTCGCTTTCGATTCGCTTTGTCCCCTTCTCCTTTCTGCTCTCTTCACGCTTCTGAGCCTTCTTGTATTTGTGACTCAAATCACATCCTATTCGAATGTTCTACACTCTCTAACGAACGCTCCTTTCTTTACGCCCAACTTCTAGTTTTGGGTCTTCCTACTCCCTTTAACGCTACCTATATTCTTTCCTTCTCATTGCCTTCAGTTATTCCATTGCTGCTGTCCTTTGTCTTTTCCATTTCTCACCGCCCGGCTATATTTAGTTATAACTCTTAATTTTTCATGTTGTTGGGTCAAGGCCGCTGGCGCGCCCAGGGTAGGAAAAAGAAAAAAAAGAAAAGATTCTCATATTTGTTCGTTTCCTTAGGTTTTCCGTGTTCAAGGTGCTTTTTATTTACTACTTTTAGAAAAGCTCCGGCTTTTTTCCTTCCAATATAAACCAGTTACATCGGGAGTGGTTCATTAATAAATCACTGGCATACGGTAAATTCTGGTAGTTAGCATCTTGTTGTGTTCGAAGTATTCGCTTATTTTTATCGGCAACCGACGTCATCCAGGACCCTCTACTCATGTTAATCCAACGGCGTTCCATTGTGTTTATATCGACGCTAGCCGCTAGTAACATTTATTTGTAGCAATCGTGCGTACAAACTCAAGAAGTACGTTTAACAACAGTACCTAAAATAATAAGTGATTCTCGAGTTCGCATTTTCCTTAGCACATATCAGTCCTTCCAGAGAAGGACTGAACAAGCTAAATATGTGTACGAATATTTTATTTTTGAAGTATTCTTCTATTTAAAGTGTATTCAAAAAATTATCCGTGTATATAAGGGTAAGTTGACCTAATAAAAAAAATTAGTAAAGATAGACACAGGCTTGTATATTCTGTGTAAAATAATTGATATGATTTATATATACACACAGACATGTGAGTGTGTGCATGTAGAAAAATCTGCAATATTTAAAGTAGTTTTAATCGATATAACATTTATATAAACGAGATTAATAATAATATAGATATATAAATTAGCCGACTAGTTTCAGTTTCATGGTATTAAATTAAAACAGTGTTTCGAATTAACGCCATAATTATGGTACAGTTTATGTAACTGGTTATATATTTTTTACCAGACTCATAGTCAGAATTGTAATCTTTATGACAAAAATAAATATATTTAACAATGAGTCTGAATAATAAATACAGCGGGAATTATAATCAGTTGGTCTGAGCGGCACGATAGCTTACGATCCCTCAAATAATTTTTTCCGAAAAAAAAAAAAAAAAAATTGTTTAATTAGTAGGCAGTTCATTACTACTCGTTTTACTTTCAAATAATCCAACAGTTTACTATTCAAATGAATGACTTTAATTCGTTTATGTTTTTATGAAAAGAAAAAATTATACCGTT
Source organism: Icerya purchasi (assembly GCA_039619475.1). Classification (NCBI taxonomy): domain Eukaryota; kingdom Metazoa; phylum Arthropoda; class Insecta; order Hemiptera; family Monophlebidae; genus Icerya; species Icerya purchasi. Next base: position 352,435,006 of record CM077115.1, read on the forward strand.
TGCCCTAAATACGCGGAAGTGAATCTTTAAATTTCTCGAAACATTTTGTCATTAATTGGAGCGAATTTTTCTTTTTTTTTTTTATTTATTTCGTAAAATATTTTGGAAAAGTTTCAAGCAGTATTTGAATCCGGTTATCTTTTTCCTTGGTTCGGGCCTGCGTTTTATCAATTATTTTGAATATTGGCGTAATTCGTTTATGCACCGACATATAGGAAATAATATTAGTAGAAAGAATGTTTCGGAAGTGTTGAAAAAAGAGCTTCGTTACAGAATATTTCCAGAAAACATTATTCCCGGCGCGTCTTCTTATTACGAATATATGTTGCTGTGTGTAGATTATATTTTAGATATTCTTCATAAATGTATACATGAGTTTTCTTAGATTTTTGATAAACCGAGTACAGAGTATATGAGTTTTTTTTAAAACGTACTTACTAAACAGGTTGTTCTTCTTAATAACTATGATATAATTTATTTGTTGTAATTTCTAACGTTTATTAAATCCGTTTTTATAGTCTATTTTTTTTTTTTTTTTCATTCCTCCGTTGTTCTATTTTCGCTCCTTTAATCAGATTTCCTTTTTTTTTTTTTGCTTTTGCTTACTCTACTTTTATTATCGTGTTAATATTATTTTTGCGCGTGCACTGTAATTTGACTTGTAAAAGAATATAAATAAATAAAATCGAAATTGTAAAATCAAACGTTGTGAAAACCTTCAAATTTTCTCCAGCTAGCTGTAAAATTTATATGTCTGAAAATGGCGAAAAATGTAATGAAAATAGAAAAATACAACGACGCGAGTCGCATCGGTCGTCTCAGCTTTCATTGCCGCTTTCTCGTCACATGCGGTCGGAGACATTTACTTATTTCGAAATATCGGCATTTTCCTTCCTTCCTTTTTTTTAGCGTTTAATATTTATCGGAATGTACTGTGCCTTTGAAAAATTCATTTTCTGATTAATCGTTTAAAACTCGATAATTTCGCGAGAGCTTGAAATTCGGAGTACATAAATAAAAGTCCAAACGTTTTCACAAAACGCAGCCATTTTCGATAAAAGATATTCCCGAATTCCTAAAAGTTGGAAAATCTTTAAAATTACAATTAATATCAATAAAAGTGTAAAAAAACCGGAGTGCTCTTATCTTTGAAAATAAAAAAAAAAGTACTTGATAATTGTTTTAATAATGACATTTTTGGACACGCGATTATGGTGCTGAAATATCAGCGCTTTCGTTACGTATTTCAGCATAGTTCCTAGCAGTTTCCGCGTCGCTAGTGTGGTATAATTCTTCAAGTAACAGCAGGTTCTGTCGCATTAGCCGTTGGCTGAAATTCGGAAAAGACGTTCGAATCACGCTTTGGTATACTTTTGTTTCTTTTTATATCAAAAAAAAAAAACAAAAAAAACGTGATTTGATCAACAATACGTAACTATCGCAAAAGGTCAAAAAATCAATGAAATCTTTTGAGCGGTAATTTCAAAGAATTCCCCCTTGAACAAATTGAGCTGGAAGAAGAAATTTGGAGTATATTTATTAGAATCCCGCATGCTGAATTCAAATTACAACAATTAAAAACCCTATTGAATATTTTTGATGTTTGACTTGATTTATAAATAACGAGTATTTGTGTTGTTACTCGCATTTAGTATGCTTTCTAATTTCTGTTATAATACTTAGTATACCGCGATTTTAATTAAGAGAGAGCAATACTAATGGATGGCATACAATATATCGAAAAGAGTTGGGGGCTAGGTGAGGAACCTTGGAGAAGGCCACAACGTCTGATGAACCGGGGGATTCTTCGCCCGTTTACGCGGAAACATTTTCCACTTATGTACTCACACGAACTGCTAGATTGTAAATTCCTAATGGCTGCAAAAAGTCGGGAGTTCTCGCCTGCAAGGCCGTATCTAGACCAAAATTTCGGGAGGGGTTACGAAAATATTTTTACATATATACATGGTGTGTCGGAAAAGTTCCCGAAATTTTGAAATAAGTGAAGTACAATTGGATATATTTGGGGGGAGGCAAAAAAAAAAACGGAATTAAGGAAAATTAGTAGGCTACAGAAAAGATGTTTAAAAATTTTGTTACCGAATTGGAAAAGTGCGAATCTTGTAACGAATTCTACTTGGTGAGACAATAATAAAGAAATGTCGCCAAAAATGTTTTTTTATTACAGTAAACTTTTAAGGTATAAAACAGAAAAAATAAGATTACCGACAAGGCGAAATATGGGACTAGGAACTATGACAATTTATGTTTTATAAGACCTAAAGGGATTAATAATGAAATTGATAATGTTGAAGAGGAAGTTATGAGTCATTTACTAGGTAACTTACCAAAGGAATAACGAGACGAATGTAATTTGAATATATATGGAAAGACAAAATAAAAATATGGTTGATTGCGTGGTGCAAAGAATGAGAAATGGATAGTCATAGGAAAGGAACAGCGATAAGACGGGTAATTGATTGAAAGAGTAAATAATTATAAATGATGTAATGAAAAAAAAACAAACTAATGTTTGGTGCTCAGTTCTAGCTGCATTACTTATGGCTTATGTGAAAATATTGTGGTACGATGTGCGATAGGTATAAATGTTTTGAATTAAAATTAGACGTAGAATAGTTAAAATAGAAGTTAAGTTGAATTAAGTAATTATATATAAGACGAATATGATGTATTAGACTTAAGATGTATATAATGAATAAACGATATAATTATGTTGGGAACCCACAGACGGGCAATTGCCTTGTGGGACCCGCAAATTATTTAAATAAAAAAAAAAAGTAATTTGTTCGAATTAATTTTCAACATACTTCCCGAAGTATAGACGTATTTGAGCGCTTGTACAGCGATTCGAAGCTTCTCTTGTACTCCTTTGAAGTAATGGCTTTGAGGCGTTCGGTGCAAGAAGTTTCAATGGCGGCTATGTCGTCAAAAAATCGTCCTTTCAGGTGCATTTTAAGCTTCGGGAATAGAAAAAAGTCGGCGGTTGCCAAATCAGGCGAATAGGGGGCGTGATTGATCCGTGGGGTTTGATTTTTAGCGAGATAACGCTTCACAATGTTCGCCGAATGCGCGAGCGCATTGTCATCCAACAGAATCCACGTTCCGGGCTCCTTGTACTCGGACTGTACGCGCTGAATCCGACGTTTAAGATGTTTTAGGACCTTGACTTAGTAGGCAGCATTTACTGTTTGATTTCGAGGTAGGTATTCGCGACGAATTAACCCGTTTGCATCAAAATATGCGACGAGCATGGTTTTCATCTTGGATTTTTGCTGGCGCACTTTCTGAGGTTTTGGAACGCTTGGACTGAGCCGTGCGGATGACTGACGTTTTGTTCAACGGTGGCATTGAAAGCACCAACTTTCATTTCCAGCAACAATTGAAGTTAGCAAGCTCGAATCCGCATCGCAAGTCTCGGTAAAATCTTGACAACAATCGACTCGATGTTGTTTCTGTTCTGCTGTGAGGAAGTGCGGAACAAATCGAGAACACACCTTCCTACGGTGCATTTTTTCTTTCCAAATCGTTTCTACGCTATCCTTACTCGTATTCAGTTCGTTAGCTAACATTCGGAGAGACATGTGACGATCCTTCATCAGCAGGGCGCGCACTCGAGCCCCGTTTTCATCGGTGACAGCTATCGATGGCCGTCCCGTTCTGTCATCGTCTTCTAACGACTGCCTACCATCCTTGAACCGCTTATACCATGTGCAAACACAATCGTACGTGATACTACACCTTCACCGAAACCGTCATCGATAAATTTTCGCGTTTTTGAAAATGTTTTTCCGAAGTCTAACGCAGAATTTAATCGCGGAACGAATTTTGCACTTTTCATCCATTGTTCAGATTTGCACCTGTGACCCAAACACACACCTTCACTAAAATACACGTATCTAACTCGCAAACCAATCAACGGAAACTGCTGAAATTTTGTACACTCACTCCAGAAGGATGTAGCAATACAGTACGGATGTTGTTTAATGGATCGCGCCACTTGTTTGCGTGCTAAAAAAGAAGTTCAGGAACATTTCCGACACACCGTATATACATATGTGTGTGTGCGTATTATCGTGAAATATATTTATTTACAAATAGTACACTAAAGTCTTGTAGTCAATTATTGTATATGCAATATTTGAGCACCACAATAAAAACAAATAAAAAATAGTCGTTTCCAAGAATTAATAAAAATTTCGATTTTCTTTTCTTTTGTCAAAAATTGAAAAGAAATAAATTTATTCTGAATTTCAGTCCATTTAATTCAAGCAGTTATTATTTCGTAGAAATTTCAGCGAGGCGTGGTTGAACCTTGAAACCGCCCTCAGATGCGGCCCTGTTCGCCTGTCAACATTGATATTGTTATGATTCTCATTAATACGATTACTAAAAGAATAGGCCGCGAGTCTCAATTAATTACGATATATATTGATACAGCTTCGAATTTAGGTAAAACCGAACGAAACGAATTCATGACGATATATACATCATATATTTAGGCCGCATTTGGCGCACTTACACACAAAACAGAACGAACGTATTTACATAATGAGTTTATAACACGCACTCACACATAGGGGCCCACGCTGTTAATTCACACAATCCTATACATCATTAAATGCTTCCTACATCGATTATATCTATTCCAATGTGCACATATATAAAGAAAAACACATAAATATAGTAATCAACGAATATCACAAGAAAATTTAGTTCACGTGCGCGTCGCTGTTCTGGCCCTCGGCCCTGTAGCGGTTCGATAATTTCCTCCGTTGATTGGCCGTCCCGGTTGCTTCTTTGTTCAGGAAACGTCCAGGTACTGACCGCTTTCGCAATTCGTTTCTTATTAATTAATTCCGCTCGATTTAGCGAAAAGCGTATAAAAATAGATGGAAATTTGATTACAGCGCGGCAAGTATCGATATCCCGTTATGACACTAGATTTTCGGTTTCCGGATAAATACTTTTAATAATAACAAAATACGACGGCCTGTTCTTCCTATTCGGGCATCTAGCTAGAATCAACCCCTCCTTTAAGAGAATAAACCCGCGTTCGCTCGTTCTATTATACGTATAAAAACCAGCCGAATACTCAAAACGCTCGACCGTTTTGTGATTTACCTGAACGGACGAAACCGATTACCGTACTTTCCGACTACCTCTTGTCGAACATCTCTCAAATGAGTATCAGATAATAGAATGGTTGTTCCTGTCGGCATTGCTTAAGCCCGCCTGCTTATCACTTACGATTGTTATTATTCAAGGAGTAAAATAAATGATCAATTTCTGAACATCTTATCAAGACACGGTGGAATTCGGCTAATTAAAGGAACAACTGGAGAAGAGGTAAGAGCAGGTCGTATTATCAAATCTTGTATAGATAACATCTTCATTAGACATGCAACAGAGAAAGTAATGGCGGGTATTATAAAGACAAAAATTTCAGATCACTACATAGTTTGTGGTGCACTATGTGTAGATAGAGACGAGAACTTGAAGACCGTTAGTACACGTGAAATCTTTCTGAATGAGAACTTGTTAAAAGATAAAGTAAATGCTTATCACTGGCAGGGTTTGCTCGAGAAAAGAGAAGTGGAAGAATTAGTATATAATTTAAAAGTAGTATTCAATAAACTTTATGACGATTGCAAATTTACTAGGCAGACAAGGAGGGAAAGGAGATACAAGCCTATTGCAGCTCGGATGAACAGGAAAATATTAAATCTCATACATATTAGAGACCTATATTACAAAAGATGTAAAGAGAATAATTCAAATAGAAAATATAAAGAACTATATAAGAAATACAGGAAATTAGTAAAGCAGGAAATAAGACAAGAAAAAGAAAAATATTACCAACAGGCATTACTAAAAGCGAATAATAACATAAAAAAACCTGGATAATTATAGATGAGGCAATAGGAAAGAATTTTGATGGGTATCGCAATGCGGCGCGGGAATTTCAAAAATATTATATGGAGGCTATTGAAAATCTGAAACATAATTGTGATATTAGACTCATTAGAACCGAGAACGTGAATACTATGGTTACGTCATTTTACATACCGAAAGCCATAAGTGATAGAAAACATAATTAGGAAAATGAATAAGAATAAAGCCCAAGGACATGATGGTATACGGGTGAAAGATGTAATTACACATGCAAAAAAGCTTGCTCCGCTGTTAACAAAAATTATTAATGAGCCGGTAAAAGAAGGTATATTCCCCAGGGAGTTAAAAGTAGGGATAATAAGACCAATATATATATAAAAACAGGGATAAAAAACGCTGTGAAAACTATAGACCAATTACGTTAATATCAGTTGTTGCTAAGATGGTTGAGCACTATGTAGGTAACTATCTTAAATTGTACCTGGAAGAGAACAACTTAATATATCATAACCAATATGGGTTTAGAAAGGGAAAATCAACGGTAACTCTGCTCAGAACTTTTACATCTGCGATAAATAAGGGATTAGCATCCGGCAAACAATTTTTGATAGTCTTTCTAGACCTTACTAAGGCTTTTGATTTAGTGGATAGGGAAATATTGATAGAAGACCTAAGTAAAATTGGTATAACAGGAATTGGTTTAGATGTTATTTACATGAAAGGGATTGTTTAGTGAAAATTGGTAATGAATATAGTGACATGGGGAAAACGAAATATGGAGTAGGACAAGGAACTATATTAGCACCGTTACTGTTTTTAATTTACATCAACTCCGTTCACAATTGTATTAGGAACGCCAAACTTTACGCATATGCTGATGACAATGCTCTGGTAATTGAACACCAAGACGTAGAAATAGCAGAAAGGCTGCTTCAGGAGGACTTGAATATGGTTTGCAGATGGGTACACGATAAAAAATTATTAATAAATTCCAAAAAATCAAAAGTGATGTACGTAAGAACACCGAGTAGATTTAGAAAGTTCGTGCCTAAAATAGTTTTGCACAAGGTAGATTGCCTTCATGGATCGGAAGTATGCCGTTGTGAGCCGTTAGAAACGGCTGATAATTTCAAATACCTGGGAATAACATTCGATAAGGCGTTAACTTGGAGAGTTCACATAGATAACATTGCTAGGAAAATTAGATAATGCCGGCGTTATACAAATTAAAACAAGTTATGAATTACAAAACTACGAGACTGCATATTTTGACACTCGTTAATAATGACTAGGATTAGATACGGACTCAAAATTTGGGGGGAGGCAAAAAAAAACGGAATTAAAGAAAATTAGTAGACTGCAGAAAAGATGTTTAAAAATTTTGTTACCGAATTGGAAAAGTGCGAATCTTGTAACGAATTCTACTTGGTGAGACAATAATAAAGAAATGTCGCCAAAAATGTTTTTTTATTACAGTAAACTTTTAAGGTATAAAACAGAAAAAATAAGATTACCGACAAGGCGAAATATGGGACTAGGAACTATGACAATTTATGTTTTATAAGACCTAAAGGGATTAATAATGAAATTGATAATGTTGAAGAGGAAGTTATGAGTCATTTACTAGGTAACTTACCAAAGGAATAACGAGACGAATGTAATTTGAATATATATGGAAAGACAAAATAAAAATATGGTTGATTGCGTGGTGCAAAGAATGAGAAATGGATAGTCATAGGAAAGGAACAGCGATAAGACGGGTAATTGATTGAAAGAGTAAATAATTATAAATGATGTAATGAAAAAAAAACAAACTAATGTTTGGTGCTCAGTTCTAGCTGCATTACTTATGGCTTATGTGAAAATATTGTGGTACGATGTGCGATAGGTATAAATGTTTTGAATTAAAATTAGACGTAGAATAGTTAAAATAGAAGTTAAGTTGAATTAAGTAATTATATATAAGACGAATATGATGTATTAGACTTAAGATGTATATAATGAATAAACGATATAATTATGTTGGGAACCCACAGACGGGCAATTGCCTTGTGGGACCCGCAAATTATTTAAAAAAAAAATTATTGTTACTATTATTTTCGTTAGCTAAATGTGTATATGTGGATCACGACAATATATATATATATATGTATGTATATATAAACCCGATATCTTTAGCTGGAGTCTCTTTATCCGGCTATTTCCATTTAACTCTTCTGTAATTAGAATTTAAAAATTTTGCTTGCCTCCTTAGTATCAATATCTTGTGCTGTTGCGTTCGTATTAGTCGACTTTCCAAATTTAATCGCCAAATCAAGTCTCCGCCAGACAGAATCGGAACTTTAGAAAAACAATGCGGTTAGTTTTGCGCGCGTATTTTTCAAGTTGTTGCACGCGCACCCAACCAAATCAGCGTTTTGATTTCAGAAAGCGGTTTTTCATTTGTAATAATCAGAGCGAATATTTTTGCCAAGCGCGTATCAAACGACGGGCATTCGGCGAATGCGCGCAACCCACTGGTCAACTGCCGGTATATCGACGATTCCGATACCGGCGCGAAGGTATAATAGCAATAGCCGTCTAACCCGAGGCAGTTTTCCCTTTCTCCGTACGGCAATGCACATGCGTCGCCACACTGATCTCTGGTTCCAAACGGCTAGTTGTGAACTCGGCTATTCCACTGCTGATATAAAGCACACGTCAAGTAATCACCCTCTACGACAAGGTGTCGCCCCGGAGTAGCACACAGACACTATTATTAATACAAGTCACTGAATTACCTCTGTACCATCGAGTGAACTTACCGATCAGCGTCGTTTTCGACCGAGATTTAAAAGCGAAAACTTTCACATCAAAATTAACAAAATATTAAGGAAATATTTCAATCAAGACCAGAGTCAGAATATTAACTCTTTTGATTTATCCGCGCGAACTATTAACCGAAGACGAAGTAAGGACAACCGCTTTAGACAAAAAAATTTGTTTCCTACTATTGGTGAATTAATAATATTTTACTGCTAAAAAAAACTTTTCTAAAAACACCCGTGTCATCCTACCATCTTTCTTTTTGATGTTTATTCTAACGATTATTGAGTATCGTTGACTGATAATCACCGATGTACTTACATGGTAACAGCACTGCACTTAGACAAAGAGTGTCGTTATGATCACAAGTTGTACGCGAATGAACACAAACTCATTTATTTGAAGTCGGTAAAAATAACACGCGCGGCCAATTCGACCAGAAGAATTATAGATTCGACTCGATTACAATCAGAGTCTTAATTCATGCTGTGGACAGGAATTAAAATAAGCCGTGGAAATTGTCACACTTTTCAATTAGCGTAGTAAAAGATTTTCAAACGACGCACGGCGTGATTTAATTTTTATAGCAGCTAAAGAGATAGAATTCGATGGATTCGAAAACTTTTTTTGTCACATTTCTTCCGAAAAAAAGAAAAAGAAAAAAAAGAAAAGAATCTCTCATTGAGGCTAATTCGAGCGATTACACGTTTATTAGAAAGTCGTTGTACATTGTCTCCCGGTTTGTCTTAAAAATTTATTTCAAATTCTTGTGACTGCTACGTATATTAACACATTAACGTAGTGACAATTTTCGACACTTTCAACGGGTAGAAGAGAGTTCAACTCGAACGAAACATTAGCACCTAACCAGTTATGTCGGCGCAGACACTGTTTAACGGGCGACTTTTTTCCTCGCACCGGTAATCAGCGGAAGGAGGTGGAAGGGAATTTTCGTGAAAAAGGAACCAGACGCGAGGTAGCGAACGTCTTCTTTAGCGCTGTACAATATTATACGATATTATGATAATAGATGCGGTTCAGAATTATTTCTGCGAACCGGTAAAATATCGTCGGAAACTTTAACAGCGTCATCGCACGCAGCAGACGGAAAGTGCGCGGCGGGGGGTTAATAATTTTTCGAACGCGCCGATATGAAAAGTCTGAGTGAAAGTGTAAAATTGCCGAAGCGTACGAAATTTCTGTTATTACTAGCCGGCGATGGGTTTTTGTTGCCGTTGTTTGCCGACGTGTTTTCCAGCTAGCCTAGACGTTGACGCGTTATGATCTTCGCTGTGCGCGACCGGTGGTACCGTGAGAGCTATCCGGTTCCGACCAAGCGCGCATCGCTCCCTTTCGTCGTCCATGTTTGCAGGTTGACTTGTAAAGCGTCGCAAACGAGCTGTCACTAATCCGTAGCATGTTGCGAACTTACGCGCGCGCGCACACACACACACACAGACACACACGGGCTGAAAGTTTAGCAAGTTTGTTCGACTTAACCGCCCTGAAAAAAGACATCGAAGAAACTGTATTTTTGCGCGCCGCAAATGCTTTTACCGAAACACAAGACTCGCGTCACTCCGTCAACCGCTTGGCTACGGTTTAAATCGGATTAACCGTAACTGCGCAATCGCTTTCCTCGGCTGCATTCTCGTAAGCGTATCTCCGTTGAAAAAATACCGGTTGATAACTTCCGGGGATAAAAGCGAGTTCCGCAAGAACGACGATTTGCACACAGCCTAGCGGAAGAATTAATTAAAAACGCGAAAACATTCGAAAAAAGAAGAGAATTGACGGAAGCCCGGCAAAATACATTTTACAAGTAAAATTGAGCATTGTCAAAGTCCTAGGACATGCCCGAAATCCGAAGCAAAAGGGAAATCATCTCGGACAAGATTTACTTTTGCAAAGAGGCGAGTGCGAATTGGTTTCGGAAGAAGTTCCACACCGTAGTTAAAAGTTCGAGACGACGTCATTGAAAAAATTCCGAATGTCGCGCGCCGTAGAGAATCGCTAAATGTTCTAACATCCTCGCTAAATGTTGCGGAAGCCACGTGGCAGGGTTTTTTTGTTTTTTGTTTTGTAATACGGGAAAACACGAAGTGGAACTTTTCAGTAACTTCCGAAAGGGAGATCATTTGACTACCTCCTTATCGAGGTATCCGAGGCTGATTGCAGATGTCCCGAGCAAGGGTTCGAGGATATTTAGAGGTTTTATAGCTGAAATTTAGCTTTTCATAAACGTTTATAGCGACGGCGAGGAAATACGATCCATCAGGTAATCATATAGCTGCATTCCATCATCCAGCTTTACTTTTTCTAGATGCGCGTTATTACAGACTTCGTGGTCGCGAGGGAAACTTTAGTTTTCGCGGGACGACAAGTCTTTCTTCTTTTATCTCTCAATCCTCCGATTGGTGCTTAATTATTCGAAAGGTATATTACCTAGAATCGCTTTAAAGCATATCTAATTGCCGGGTCTTCTCTTTCGTTAGCCGGTATTTGTTCATGTTTGTATCTTCCATTACTTGTGAAATGAATTTTTGTCGCGGTCTCCCCCCCCCCTGTGTTCTTTTAACTAGTCTTTCAATTATTACTGTTAAATATCCGTTCAGTTCTTATTACATGTCCTATCCAATTGCATCTCTTTTCACTTAAATAATGTACGGCAATACTGGCTCATCGTAGGTTTTAAAGTATTTAATGCTGTGTGTTAGAATTGAGATGATGTAAACGTTTCAGAATAAACGATATAATTATGTTCGGAACCCACAGGTAGGCTTTGTGATCCGCAAAACGATTTAAAAAAATTAACGACTTCATTAAGCGGCGTTTTTTATTAATATTCTTCAACACTTCTGTATTTTTAATTTCATCTAACCACTTAACTTTTTGCATTTTCCGCCAACACCAAATTTCAAACGCTTCTAGTTGTTTTTTTGTCTCCCTTTATTTATGGTGTTCAAGTTTCCACACTATACACAAGCACACTCCAAACTTACATACTTTATTAATCTTTTTTTTCGTAGTTCTACATTTATGTTTTTACTCGATATTAGCAATGATTTCTTTTTAATGAAGGCGGCTCTTTACCTTATTTCCTGATCACACCTACCATTATTGAACCGAGGTATCCGTGCTTTTTTATTACACACTGTGGTATTTCATTGTCTAATTTTATTTTTACTTCTTAATTATTTTCCGTTTTACTGTATCTAATTAGCAACGGGTTTTGTTTTTATTTATGGTCATGTTGTTTAAGAATTGACTTTAGTTTAATTAATGCATTCGACAAGGTTTTTTCACTTCCAGCTATTACAGCTATATCATCCGAAAATTTAAAGGATTTTATCTTCATTCCTCCCATATTGATCTCACTGTTACTAGTTTCTGTCCAATGTTCAAACGCTTGTTCTCTTTCTATATATATGTACATATACATATATGATATATATATATGATATATATATATATATATATATATATATATATATATATATATATATATATATATATTCTTCAGTGGTATCGCTCGATTCCGAGCGTCGTGACTTCCTATTTGTATAATCTAGTTGTACGGAATAGGCAGTGCTCATGGCAGTTGCTATACGTAACGTGAGTGTACGCACGCAAGACCACACCCGGAGTTAATTGCAGTCACTTGTTATCGCGCTGCAAGTGCAATCTCGTGTCAGTCTGTTGTGTGTACTAAACTAGCGAGCGTATGATGGTATACGTGGTGGTTCGCCATTGCCTTCCACGTGATTATTAGCGAACATTTTAAATTTAATTCTTTGTAATAAGTTCTGTCGTCGCCCGGGATCGAACCCGTGACCTCCGTAACGGATGTCAAGCGCTCTAGAAACTAGGCTATCGCGACGACTATATATATAATATAGATATATTAAAAAGCAGCGGTGATAGACAGCATCCCTGTCGTACTGCTTTTCTGACTTTCGCTTCTATTTCTAAGATTCGTAATTGGTAATCTCCGGTTTTGAACGCTTTTATAACTAATATACAAGGTGCTACTATCGAAACAAAGTGACGTTTAAAATGAAAAATAAGGGGCTTAGTCGGAATTATTGTAACGCGACGATTTTTAATGTTTTAATTATATCTCCCGGCCAGTCGATTGACGTTGAAATAATTTTTAAATTTTTAACCGATTTTAACGCGAATAAAATGAGATAGAAAAAAAAAAGTACTCGAAACTATTTTAATAATTTATATTAGAGTTCTCGATCGTAATTTTAAAATCACCGGTTAAAAATTTTGAATTCGATGAAAATTATTTCGTTCGTTACTATTGAAAAAATTTTGGTCAAAAATGATCTATTTTCGGAAATGAATTTTGAGATTTGGTTTTTTTTCTCGTTTTAGTGTACATATATACGTTTGATTAAGGTAGCCATTTTTAAGTATCGAATTTTTAAAAGAGACGAAAAGAAAAAAAGAGAATCCTAATTATACGATGTAATTTCTGATTAATTCGGACCCTCCGAAAAGAACATTCGGGAAAGTACTGTTGACATGACGAAATATTACTAAACATGTCGTTCTTAAATTCGAATCGTCACATATTTCGGTCGTTCGTTATTGCGTTTATGAATATATTAACCGTGTCACTTCCTTTATTTAAGAAGAATCAAAAGAACAAAACTTCCATCAGTAAACAGTTTTGCACGTGAACTGATTCATCACCATTGCGCTTTGCTCGTTTCTTTTCGTTACGTTTATTTCTTGTAACACCGAGCTATTTGCAAGAAATAGATGTAGCGAAAAGAAGATTATCTCGTGTAGGAAGTAATTAGGAGAGTACTGAAATACTTTTTAGTCATGTGATAGGAGCAAATGGTTTTGAGACACGAGAATTCTAGAAGGAAAAGTAGAAGGAAAAAGAAGACGTAGTCGTGTTGCAACCAGATTGATCCGGACAGTTGTAGGAAAGAGTTTCGTAGAATGTGTTCGACTGGCCCACAACGGAGATCAGTGGCGACCTCTTATACATCACATGGACAGATCATAATCACGGTATCTCCACGAGGGATTCACAGCTCAACGATGATGATGATTGCCCGTTACGGAACGTTGGCTAATGTGCTTGCGCCATTACGCCTGTAGGTGATTTTCGGTATAATTCTGTAGTATACATATTGAACTATTCCGTTAAGCATTCATGATTTCTTTGTCCTCGCGGATGATGGTGTTTCTCAATTTATTTTCGTATAATATGCGGGAAGTACTTCCGAGTTGTTATCTTCTTTAAGATTTCACGCTGTTTATCCGTACACCATACTCTAGCTCTTCATTTTGACTTTTTCATGCCCAGCTTTTGCAAAGTATTCTTCGGCGGTGTAATATCCGCATTTCAAAATTTCAAAGGCGTTCACACCCTCTATGCTACTGATTTAGTCGTGGACCAACCTTTAACACTGTATAACAATACTGAGAAATAGCACCATACCAGTCTTTCATTTTTAAATCCAGCTCGATGTTTTCATTATGTTTTTATTGTTATGTAACATAATTTTTTTTTTTTTTTTTTTTGATTTTTATTCCTTTATTTTACCGTCTAAATATTGTCGTGATCCGCTAACGGAGATAAGCGAGATCTAACAATAATAATAATAATAAAAATAATAACTAAATCGGAAGCGAATTTCATGTTGCGGGCAATTCATTTTTATCGATTTTTTGTAGCGTTTGGCCAGCGTGGCAAAGGAGAGTTAATAACCATAAATAAAAATTTGTAATTTGGTTGGGGACAATGCAGTACATACGGTATTTGAAGAAATTGAAACGTGGCTGCCTAGTTCTAAGGTGTTGACGTTAAGAATACGATCGTTTATTACGGTTGGTACGTTCGTAATACGCGCATTTACGTTCCAATTAAAAAATATGTAAGCCGAGTACAAAAATTATCGATTGAACCATCTGCTTTTGTTGTGAAGTTAAGGTACGCTACTTCAATATATATTCCACTTCTTTGCGAGGCAGGAGTCGAATTGTTCAGGTTGAAGAGGCCAGTTCCCCAAAATGAATTTCGTATCTATCTCCTCTTTGTGACAAGACGCTGATTTACGATTTATTGGGTTTTTTTGATACTATTGAGATGTTTCATTCGTTACTTTATATTTATATCGTGCTGATCGATCTTCCCAAATTTTACTTCCGATTGGATACGCTTTATTCCTCGTGGTTCTATTAGCCAATCCGACGAATGATCTTCTTATACAGCTTGCTATAATGATTCTGACGGATCGTATACAATTTAATTTTATGTTTCCACTTACGTGCCATATGTATATACGCTAGTGTATGCGGGAATAGACGTACAGCGGGGGAAACACGGCTACTCGACGGAAACTGCTCTAGATGGTCTGACTTAGCTGCATTTCTCCCAGTTCGACATTACACTCTTCTTTTCGGTTGCTTATAAAGTTATTTTTAATAATAGCAAAGTTTTGCATTTTAATTCGAACTAGTCATGATCGGATTTTTGAATAGTCATCTTCTTTCGTTAGGACAAACTTAAAGTATCTCGCGGTACGCTTATAGTTTTAATTATATTATGTTTAAGTTAACCGTAATTAATAAATAGTGTTTGCTCGTGTGTTTTGACACTACTACTTTATGATTATTTTAATAAATAGCGCGAATTATCGATTATTATAAGAAATTTCAATGGTTTGCAAAAAAATCGAGATTAAAAAAAACACACAATTGTGTGCAGTCTACAATTTTTGATCGACATTCTAGATTAGTGCTGAATGAGAAAACTTAAATCGATTATTCGAGAGCATTTTGCGATTGTTTATGTTTGTTTTTGTTTTTTCATTGTAGGAGAGTGCAGTAAAATTTTGAGAAAAGAGCGGTTAAAGTTTAGAAACCAAAACTGCAATCAACGGGCCCGTATGAATATGCTTCATTATAAAACTCCTTTAACCGAACGGAATTTCAAAGAACATCAAAAGCCTCGTCTGTTAGCAAAACTTTCCTAATTTGCCTGCTAACAGTCGGTCTGCGTTTACTTTTTCATTTTTCGCAAGTTGCGCCGTTACATATTTCTTTCGCAAGTCAATATTCACGACATTAGGAAAACTTTAAAACACGTCTCGGAACTTTTCCTAATAGCCGCGATACGTCGAATAACGTCCACGTCCAGCTGTCGAAAACAATTGTGATTCGGTGAGAGCGACTTTCTTCGTTCTCGATTTTCTTCCGAAGAGAGAAATATGAGCACGAAATTACTTGACGAACTTTGACACGCGACAGCGGTAATGTCTAGATTGAACGAAGATCGATCAGTAAGGCAGAAAGCTGTTTTCCGGATAAACGCGAGAAGGTGAAAAGGAGGAAGTAAGTAAAAGGGACAAATAACGTGGCCAGTTTACTAATGGAACACGGTCTAGGGAGGCAGAGTGATCGGTTGTTCGTATATTACGAACGGATCATGATCCTCTACGAGGAAACACCTAGGCATAATACTGGAATTTTGTTATAATAGAAATTGGTTACTGACGCTGTTTAGTTTGAAAACATATTGTAAGATTAGCGGGGGAAATAATTTCAGATTTTTATATATATATAGCTATATAGCGTAGCTATTGTGTAACGTTATTTCGCTGGTTTGTTATTTTCAACTGTGATTCGCGAAAATTAATGTATTAGTGTGTCTTTTATTTCCGCAATATTTTTTAATTTTGAAATTTATTCCGGCTTTAAGTTTTAAGATTTCTCGGTGAATTTTATTTCTACTTTTCAATCAGTTATGCGCGGAGAAGAACTGATACGGCAATTTTTAACCGATTTATAAGAACTACTCAAATACTGTACAGGTAGTTGTTACGTCTCTGCAGGCATATTAACTTACACTGGCCTACTGATCGCCTGCAAAAACCTGATCTCATTGGCTTCTTTCTTTGTAAAAGGGTCAGCTACGAACTTCACCGCAAACCTAACCGACCTCTCATCTGATCACACACCAATATTGTTAATAGTCAGTACTACAATAATGAAAGAAAATAAATGAAACGTTGACTTCCAAAGCAACAAATTGGAATCAGTTTCATGATGAATTGAATCAGCACATATCAATCTAAAAATTAGTATTAAAATAAACGGAAGAGCTCGAGCATACACTGTTAATATCACGGAGGCACTTCATGTGGCTACTAAAACACCTGACACTATGAGCAACAATTATGAAGGCGTGTATTCTTGCAATACGTGAAATAGTTTCGGAACGCCGTACAGCCAGAAGGAGCAGACATATTTCCTGGAATCCGAGCGATAACAATAAATTCAATAGGTTAAATGCACAACTACGTCGAATAATTAAAAAAGTCAAATTTGCAACGCATTTAAAGAGTATCACGCTAAGCTCAGTCCAACGAAAGAGCGAAATTATTCGTTGCGGAACTAGACGAATTGAGAGCTCTTATTACCGCTTGTCAGCATTCCGCTTTTAGGTGACAATATGGGTAAATGGGTTAAACAAGACATTGGGAAAAAGCTGAACTTGTCGTGAAACATTTGTCGAATATGTTTCAGTCTCGTAACATTTAGTCGATATCCAACACTCCAATTTACCAAGCAAAATCAAAAAACGCGTTTATTCATCCCTACGAGAGGAAATTGCGGCGAAAATAAATAAATATATTTAAGTAACACCTGACATAGATGGCATTGCTGGAATGGTACTTAAGGAATTGACGCGTAAAGCAACGGTTCTCCTTACGCATTTGTTTAACGCATATCTGCGGCTAGAATATATACCAGTACGCTTTAAAACAGCGCAGATTATATCAATAAAAAAACCAGATATACTAACGACCTATTCCTTTATTTCCTGTCGTTTCAAAACTATCGGAAAAGCTGCCCGTTAAAACGGCCCCTACCCTTAGCTGAGGGTTAACCCATCTGTGTATCAGTTTAGCTTCCGTCGTCAACGTTATTCAACAGTCTGTCAAGTCCGTCGAGTTGTGTATCGATTATTCAACAATTGTTTAAATCGAAAAAAAAAAAAAAAAAATACTGTCCCGTAGTGTTTCTTGATGTTCTACAAGCATCTGATAAAGTTTGGCACCTCGTCTTCAAATTGAGTAACCTTCTGCCTGGCAACTATAATCGACAGTTTCGAGTAGCCATAGACGAGCCAAACCATCGATTTATCGGATACAAGCTGGGATTCCGCAATCATGGGAGACCTATTTTGTGTCTTTTATACACAAGTGATTTGCCGACTGATGGCGAAACTACTACAGCCACTTTTGCAGATGGTGCCGCAATTTTGTCTGTAAGTAATAATCGGAATAAGGCCACAGTACAATTGCAAGTAGCAGTCAATCGGGTTACTCTCTGGATGCAAAATTGGAAGATTACGCTTAATCAAAAACAAAACCAGTTCATGCGTTGAGACTAGTCAATCAGGGGCATAGAGTGTGTATGGGTAGTCTATTTGTCCCACAGAAACTGGGCTAGATAACTTGGACTAGATTCCAGATTATCTTGGGAAGTTCATGTGAAAATGAAAGCCGCCCAAATGAAGCTGACGACACGGCAGTTCTAAAGAAGGCAATGTTCGCTGGACCTATCTTGTAAGCTATGTCTAAACAAGCAAATCATCAAGCCAATGAGGACAAAATTTCCTCGAGTTGGGGGGGGGGGATAAAGGCAACTTTAACAGCAATATTATGCAACGCCGCCAAAACGTCATTCTGCGTGTATTTGTTGATCCTAATCGCGGTACTCGCGAAATGATAATATACATCGCGATCTGCACATATGCCAGTGGTCAATGACGTTGTAAAATATTGCGAATTATTTTTCTATAAGAACATAATTTTTGAAATAAAAGAGAAAACGCTTGTGTAGAATTAGATAGACTTATAATGCGCAACGAACCAAATACCACTGCGTACGATTAATTAAAAGGGCTGAATTTCGATATAAATTTTAGTTAATCAAGCGAGTACGTTCGCAAATGATAAAACCGATCACTATTGCCACAGGTATTAAGCACTGTACTTGGTTTGTTTATTTCCATTTAATCGTATTTACTATAATTTTTTTGTAGACTAATGTACGTGTGCATTAAAGTAATATTTTTCATTAAAAATATGCTAATAAGATATTCATTAAGATTTTAAGTTAGATTATTGATCGAATTAGAACCGATTAATTAGGCTTCACATCAAAAACGCTAGACGTAGAAATAACTGTGGCTCTGAAAATGAAACATACTCTAAGCGAAAGATCTGATTTGTTATCTCTTTACTTATTTGCATAATCTTAAACATAATTTTGTTTTCAATTATAGCGTGACCATCGACGGCCGAAAGTATGGTGTTACGGAAATTAGTTTATTAGAAACATGTAAAGACTTTTCGTGGTGCTCAGGGAAGGTTAGATTATGGGTCAGTTGAAAAATAATGCTTCCATCCCTTCAGAACCGGTTCCAATCGATATAAATGACATCGCTAAAGTGGCAACACTGATCGATGAAGATCGTCATATGAGATAAGCGAAGAGATGGGTCATACAGCTGGTATCGAAAACCTGTCGGCCGCCAGCATCAAAGATCCGAAAATTGCGTCCATCATTACTTGATCGCGGCGTTCTTATCTAGCATGATAATGCACACGCTCATGACAATGATGGAATTCGATCAATTTTTAAGGGAACTCGGCTGGGAATTGTTATCACATCCACCCTGTTCGTCACATATGGTTCCTTTGTGACCTGTTCTGCAAACTCAAGAGCCGATGCGAGGAATCCGTTTTCCGGATTTAGAGGCCTTAACTAGTGCTGTGACCCGACGGATTCGTGAACTAAATTTCAAACGCTTCCTGAACGCCATCCAGAGCTTCCCCCGACGCCGAGAACGTATATCAGAGAGAAGGAGAGTGGTTTTTTTGAAAGATTATAATATTTATGTGACTTTGTCAAATACATTTTTTTTTTTTTATACGGACACGCGTGCATTACTTTTGAAATGCCCTACGTATTTCAAAATAATTACGCGTCGAAAATCTAACAATGTAAAAATAAAAGAACAGGTTACAAAAGTTTCTTTCAAAATTTGTATTGCAATGTTAAAATTTGAACATTTTCATCAGTCTCCAGGTATTTCATCCTTTTGCTAACATGTGAAATAGACTTTTTATTTCGTACAGTTGTATAGCAGTCTATTCAAGCGATAGAGGCTTAAAAGAAAAATTACTAAAAATAAATCGTACGAACGGGACGAAAATTTTCATCAAAATTTTGAATATCTGGGTACCGTTTTTCGATCGTTTTTTTTTTTTTTTTTTTTTTTTTTTCCGGTAGCCGAATTCCAACCAAGTCCAATCTGAACGAAACATCACTGCCTACTCAACTATGGGGAAATTTTCTTATTCATATTTTTAGAAATAATGAAATTTGATTTTCTTCATATTCGTACGTATATGCGAACACATGCAGAGAGGGGCCTGTTTCTTCTTTGAAAACTCGCACATTTTGATTTGGAAAACATAATATAAATGAATAAATAAATTAAGAGATAAGAAATGAAATTCACTGATGCGCGCGTGTCTGCAGATAAATTTGCTTTATTATTAAAAAACCATTTCCTACGTGTGCAATCAATAATTTTTTTTGGTGTATGCGTAATAATAAATAAATAAATAGAAAAATGGAACCGCGAGTGTACTAAATTACTCTTTATCAATACCTGAGATGTATGTATATGCGCAGTTGCCGCGGATGTGAGATGAATAAGAGAATTTGTTTACATCGTTAATTACAGCAAAAAATCGACAATACGTATGTATTCGCACATACAATAGTTTTAATTAAAAAGTGTCAAGTACACAAGAGTTTAATATTGAAAGTAATGAAAAATGATAAAAAACAATGTTTCGTCTGGAGATTTTTCCCTTCCGCAGCGTATCACCTTGATGTGATGGACGGTTTTATGGAAATTTTATGACGACGCACATACGAGATATGTTATTGAAAAAAGATTAAAATATTAATAAGTATATGTTTCTTCGGTAATTTAAAAGAATTAAAAATCGATTTTCTTCGTCATTGAAACGAGCCAACATGCAGCGACGATGCATTGAGTTTTTGATGGTACTCTTATGCATTGTATAGTTTCGATGGTAACTGAGATGTAAGATGGAGAGATGTTTACATGTTCCATACATGCATAGTAGAGCAATGAATAAAGAGAAAGTTATTTTGCGTGCGTAAAATTCTTCGCTATTCTATGTTCTTAGAATAGGGTGTTTGATTAATCGTGCAATTTCTTGGGTAAAAATTGTTGCATTTGAAACGATTGAGAGTGGTCATTGAAGCGAGTGAGACATGATTCTACCGAGGTATACGATAAAATAGGAAGTATTGCGCAGGATAAGCACCATCGCGCGCAGAAACGGAAGACTCTTTTATAAGGTCTTGCAAAAATGCCGATTTGGAAAAATTATGAACGGTCAGTGTGCGGGGGAAAAGGAGGTGATGTATTAATTTTGGAAACGTGACAGTAGATTAATTTAAAAAAATGAAAAGTTTAATCCCGGTTGTGTGTTTAACATGTGTGCGGACGGCTTGTGCCAGTTTACGCGATGCCCCCCGTGTACAACGATGGAGTCTGAAAATTATTCGTGTTCCGGAAAAATATTACAAACGGTAATGCTCGGGTTATACTTAGCCTAATTTGCAATGGTAGCGTCGGAATTTTAGAGTCATACGATGTGAAGGACAAAGGGATGGGGGCTTCAGTATATGTAGAAACTAACAGTGTGTTCTCATAGGGTCTTACAACTTTTGATCGTGTGTTAATTTTCTCAATTCTATCACCATCGATCCGATTTCACGAATGTTTCCGCGTATTTTGAAAAAGAAAGACAAAAAGAAAAGAAAAAGGCTTTTCTCGGCTAATCTGAAAATATTGAATACAACATTATCGGCCACACCGAATAGACGTTAAACAAAAGAAGTTGATCTCGGAGAAATTGTTTAATAAATGGTTTGGAAACACACAGAAATGCCAGGACGAGATGAAACGATGGAGAGATTGGTACCTCACATTATATTATCATTTCCGTAGGGAGTATAGTTCATCCGGGGACACAGTGGCGGAAGCGATCGCCGTTTAAATTCCCCTTTCCAGCTGACTAGGCGACCGGTTTACCAGTGAGCAGACGTATTCGTCATGCGTCGTGCTGAATGATAAAGCATCGTCGGATATTTTAAAAGATAAATTTTTCGCAAAATTTCTGTCGATATAAGTAATAACGGGGGTAATCAAAGATGAATGAAGATGCTCTGTACGAATAAGTGTAAGATAAATATATAAAAGTCCGGGGGAACAGGTTATAAAATTTAAAATATGGCCCGTGATAAAGTTGGAGTGCCACTATTTTATGGCAGAGGCGGCCGCCGATTTATCGCCTTATCTTTGAACATTCTCGCCCGCCGAACAAATACAAAAGCCAAATTACCGCCGCACTCCCTCAGACAGATAAATAACTAGCGCTATCTTTTGCATGAGTAGCGATTTTAATAATACCGCCAAAAACCGGATTCTGCATGTACACGATCACTTAAGCCGTCGCTTTGAATAAACTCCATTTCGTTCTTTGATAAATTCCATTTTTACAACGGCCAATCTTAAATGTCGTTCATTAAAAGCACTTTTAAAGGTACGTCGCGAGGCGAATTTATTTTATTCCTTTTTTTTTCCGCAGTCAAAAGCAACCGATATCAACCTCACAGCATTTTACTAAGCCAACCTTATCGCAAACAATTCCACAATTAAAAAATTGACTTTTGTGGAACTTTATTTTCTAGCTGGAATAGATCCGAATTACTTTATTCTAATAGAACGAATAATTTGCCATCGGACAGGATTTTTTTTTTTTTTTTTTTTTTTTTTTTGCATACAACCATGTACCCCGAGTATTCCATTTTGGAAAAGTGTTCGTAATTTGACACGTCTATAAAAATAAAAGAAATTTAACTATTAAATTGTGTTTCGGAAGTAAAGCAGTTTTTTTAAATTTTTTTAACACACATATATATAAATATATATAAGGCAGCGTGGTAGCCTAGTTGTTAAGGGTGCTTGGCTACCAAGTCGGAGGTTACGGGTTCGAGACTTGTCTCGTCCCGGATCCAAGTCACTCCCAAGTTTACCTAGCCTGAAATAATTGGGTACCAGAGAAATCTGGGAAAGTAAAGGCAGCTAAGAGAAAGGAACCGGCCCCCCTACTCTCATTAGTGCCGTTAGGCTTAGTACCATTATGGAAAGCTCAACTTCACAATCCCAACGCCCTGTCAAGGGTATGGGACCTACTTTACTTTTACATATATGGTCCAATGTGTAATTGCCGAAATTATTACAGCACATGGATCAGTGCAAGTTTAGAAGTATCTTACTAACTGCCGTGCTTCGTGAGTCGAATAGTTATCATTTTTCGTCTTTAAATTTTCCGCTGATGAAATTAATCATTCCAAGGAAGGATAAGTAGAACTGAGTGTAGTCGTACCTAAATGAAGGGTAAAATTTTTAGCGTTTAGCGTTTATTTTTTGTTGTTTTGCCAATATATGTATATATTTCTTTTTTGATTTAGTTTAATTAGTTCTCTCATCGTTTGATCTGCACCCTTTTGTAGAGTCTCCAGTTTGAACCGATTTTAATAGGTCGACTAAAAGTTCAACGGTTCTTAATGGTACATTTTGATCGATGTCGATAGAATTACTATCCGGTTCGGTGAAATTAGTTTTAAGCGTCCAATTATACCGACATCGTTGAATGATGAATTTTAAAGAGCACTGTAATATTCGTTTATTTTCGCAACATTTTTCGGTCGCTGGTGAATAACCGAATCAATATATCGTAGTCTTTGAGAATTCCGAACCAGAGTCTAATAGAAACCGGATGATTGCGCTCGTTAATCTGATAACCTCACGGTTTTGGTGCTGGTTCTGCAGTTTCAGCAAGCATTTGGACCGTTTTGCATTTTTCCAATGTCTATCATTTCGCGTCTGTGTTCAGATCTATTAGCCACTTAGTCAAGATGGAGCCTGCCTATCCCTCTCGACTACTATTGCATCACAAATCGTTTCTTATGAGATGTATTTTCGAATGTGAAAGTGAAGACGGATCACATTACAACGGAAGAAAGAACCCGGCCGACGATATTCCCTCTAAACATAACCCCTCCTATAATTTCTCTGGTTGTTGGACCGAAAAGAAAATATATAAAATAATATTATTATTATTTTATATTAATAAAAAAAAAAAACAAAAAAAAAAAACAAAAAAAAAAAAACAAAAAAAAAACAACTATATATTTTGTTTTTACATTCCGACTAACGCCAATTCGAGCGGTTAAAGTTGATCGGCACGCCGAGCCATTTTAATTTCGAAAATGATTAAAGACGCTTCGCAATTCCGACTTTCTTTCTGATTAACAGCCGTTTCTTTTTCATTAGAACGAGAACAACTTCGTAAGCAGCCCTTTGAATACGTGCTAATATAGCGACCGATTTTTTGTCGAGTACGATTATTAAAATAGTCCGTTTAAAAATTCGTAAAATATGTGCATCACGTTTTATCACGTTTCGAACACATCAATTCGTCCGTGCTATTAAATGAAATTCGTTTCGAGACTTAACTAATCAGGGTCTCGGATAGATGCCAGATGTTTAACGGCTACTCTGGCGAATGCATCACGTTCACATGTTCGATATCGATTGATATCGCAATTTCGAGAACCGAACGCCAGAGTCAACAATTGTGCGTTTAGCGTTGTTCGCAAGTTAAACAATTGTTCCGAGGACACTAGCTTCTTTCGTGTTACATGCGGGTACGGGCAAAATTCGACATTTTAACAGTGTACCGCGCACTTACCGTTAATTTATTTTTGTCCGTTAAAATCCAATTTAATTTCTATCGTTTTCTTTTGTTCGGAAAATTACTATTTAATTACGAGTCGCTGGCTCAACGTGACTCTTCGGATAATAGTGATCCGCGTTTATGTATGCATTCTGCAACGTGAAGTTTTTCGCAGCCCGAAAAGAATTTAGAAATTAATTTAACGCGCTTCTATGGCTGCTGGCCTTCACTGCAAGTACCTCTTTAATTTAACAGTTCGAAGGACCCTTTGAAAAACTCCTCGCTAACCGCTTTCGTACATTTTGTTTAAATAAGGTGAGGAGAATACGTACAATAATATTTCATAGTGCCATTACGTGATATTTAACACGGAGGTGAATTATGTCGTTTTTTGTTTTTTTTATGTTTTTTTGTGGAACTTGCAAAGATGAAAAATTTTCAAAGGTCTTAGTAAAAAAAAAAAAAAAAAAATTGAAAAGTCCTATTTCTGGGAACTTTGTTAAAAATCAGGCGAAAAAGTTATTAAAAATTCAATTATTACATTATTGAAATTAAATTCGCAATATTAAAATAACGCTACTAGTGTTGCGCGGGAAAGACAAGAAGGTAAATTTAATATAAATATATATTTTTATTTTTTTTTTAAATTTTTGCGCTGCATCACGGTGTATACATTTATACCGCGCAAACAGCGCTGATTATATTGTAATTTTAAAAATGAGTTTAAACAATATTCCGAAATTAATATACCGATTGAGTTTCGTTTCGAGTAACTTATTGCTATGTTGACGAATAGAGTATACCGTACCTCGTACTTCAGTAATTTCTTCACTTTTCATGCGAAAAAATCGAATCGTGAATATGTTTTTAGTCTTTGCGAATCAATCGACATATTTTTTCAATATTCAAAAAAAAGATACAATACCGAATGACGACACGGTGTTCGTTTAATCATAAAATTAAAATAGATAAGGTGTATAAAAGAGGTGTGTGTACAATCAACAATGAGCGAACAACACATACTGCCACACACACCTGTCTAAATGACTTAGGTAACGACTGAGTGCAGCGTCGACGGTTGTTACACTAGTCTTCGTCGTAGGAATTGCCGAATTGTTGTTTAATACCGAATGTTTCCTTGGCGTAAACCCCGAGAATTTGGCGTCCACTCGATTCATCAAGCAAGCGCGATAGGTATATATATATATATATATATATATATATATATATATATATATATATAGTGTTCCGATTCGAGTTTTTTCAAATTATTAAAAAATTCCAATGACTTTTGGACTGAAAGTCATCAAATTCGGGACGAAAAATTATCATCGCAGGAGTTTTATCTGTTTCGCATATTATATATCATCACCGCGACTGTGGAGCCATATCGGTATTACGAAAAAACTGCAAACAGGCTAATGGTTTAATGTTGCCGTAAATCTATCTTCGATTAATTTGAACAGTACGGCTAGTCGTTATTTCATGCAAAGAAAAAAACGCGTTATTTTCCTCATACAAACCGATAATAATATAAAATATTAAAAAAAAAAATGCTGATACTCGAAGATTTCCAATAGAAAAGTAATAAAAATGAGATTTTATTCGTTAAATACATTCAGGGTGTGATATTGTGCCTCAAGGCGATATTGTGATAATTCTCATACAATACCTGTTAAAAATTACACTATCTGGAAACAATTTAAATGATTAATGTACTTTTTGAAATTATTCATTATCATTATTGTTGCATCTCCCATTCGAGAGGTTGCACGTCACGAACATTACAAGTTCCGGCATCTGGCTAATTTTGTTAATAGGAAGATATCTTTCACTTCCATTCTCCTTCTTCCTCTTGGAGCTCCGACTGATGCTTTTTAACCTGCTGTTCGATGACGATACTAGGGATTGTCCTCTCGATTCTTCAACGTGCTTGTCCTTACCTGTAGAGTGCCGTGCCGACATGGGCGCGGGAGGACACGAGTCTTCCTGTATTGCTACAGGAGACCGCCTATTGCCTGATATACTATCGCAATTTAAATTTAAGATGTATCACACTCTGAAATAATTATTTTTTATTGAATATAATTATTTCTCTCTTTTTAGGGCGTTTTTATTAAATTTTTGTAATGAATTTTCAAGTATCGGTGCTTTTTTTTATTTATTTGACAATTTTTAGCGTAATACTTAAATTTTTTATCTCGCTAAAAGTCAACTTTTCCGGAAATGATGCGAGCTTTTTAATTTGCGTGCCGTGGCAATTTAAAATTCGTCCTTTTTTTTCATTCGAATCTATATTTATCCCGTAGAAATTAACGTTATTGAGAATATTTTGAGTCAATCGCGTTTGTTATATTAATAAAAATTTATCCAAAGGGACCGCATTTTTTCACCGTTTTTGATGACTATTGAATCCGATTATCACCTATAGACTCACGTCCTTGAATGGCATATTTTCGAACGAAGGAATCATTAAAATCGGGTTGGTCTACACAATTACAAGTTAGACGCGAACAAACCAAAAAAAAAAAAAAAAAAAAAAATAATCAACTTCAGTCAAGCAATTCATAAGGATTCGGATTTTTCGCGGCCCTAAGGGAAAAAACGACATGTCTCAGTTTTCGCGCGCTTTTTGCAATTTTCGAAAACTTCCAAAATTTCGTTAAGAAAATGAAATACGGTTTTTCGTTCCTGACAAATATCTTTCCATCGATACATGCCCGGGAAAAAAAATATTTTTTTCAAAACTTTCGGTGCCCCCCGGGGAGGGGGGGGGCTTAATATAAAGTTATAAGCTCGGCTATGTTTTTCCTATAAAACGGTCTTCTATGTATGTATATGTTTGAGATATGTTCTGATTTCCTCAACTTTGTTACTCGGGCTATTACTTACGAGAACTTCCTTTTTTTTTAAAATAATTTTTTTAAATTTCATTAAAAAGAGCTCTTTCTGCGTTCTGTTCTGTATTTTGAATTTCACTTTTAAAGCGTTATCCTGGTGTGATGAGTTATGAATTTTTGAATGGTGATTCTTGAGGTTGTTCTTAATTCCATATTATTTATTCTCGACGTTTTTTGTTTTGGCGGGTTGGGGCACGGGTTACTGACCAGGGTAAGCGGTGTTAGCTTGAAAAATTATAGATATGGTTTTAAAGAGAATTTTAATTGTAATTTATGAAAGTCAAACCATTCCCCCGATCTATTGCATATTTTAATTGAATATATTTTTGTTGTTTCTAGACAATCATATTAGGATTCCGTGCCTTATATGTACGTATAAAAATACGAGCGCTTCAAGCGTACTCATTGGAACTATCTAGTAAGGCAACGGCTAGGCTTTTGTACGGCGTCCTAGCTTTCGACCGTACTGTTTTGCAACGTTTTTGATTTCTTCACTGATTGTACTCGTGTATATGCAGATTTGTATGTAATGTAGCATTGGTGATGTACCAGGGCGGAGCATCTGTAATTTCTCTGACGATTTTAATTTGACAACTTTTTATCTGCCTAATGTTACTTAGCACATCATCGCCAGAGTTGACACCGGTACACGTCTAGATTCGTTTCATTATTTGTCTGCATAGCAGTACTTACTTTCAGCGACAGTTCTGAATTCCTTCCCAAAAGCCACGGTATACTTTTGCCGGTAAAACTTGACGTTTAATTTAAATCCTTTTTTTTTACTAGGTTTGTCAGCAAGGCAAATGAAATGGGAAGGAGGAGATTTATATTTTTACGCGTTTAAGGATAGAGGATAAAACAACTTTAAAGGTAGAACCAAAACTGGAGGAAATGAGAGACTACAAGCAGCACTATAAGGAGTATATCAAGTTGTTTTAATAGCGAAGAATAGGACAATTATTCGTTTTTCGATTTCAATTTTTTTTGGTTTTTTCATTTAATTATTTTTCCCGTCAATTTAAAAAAAAAGGGATCAGTAGAATTTTCACACGTCGATGTGCTACTAGAAAAGAAAAAAAAAAGCACCAATAAATAATGCACAATTATTAGTGAAGTCCACGAGTTTAAAACGGCGTACAATTAGAAATTGTTACGGAAACTGTAAATTAAGCGACATAATCGATTAAAACAGAATTTTCTATAGGAATCGTAGGTTACTATAATCGGCCGTCAGTTCGGGAAGTGCCTCATGATGATGTGTTTGAAGAATTCAGTCGTACGTATATATGTACATATATAGTGCATGCAAAATTTATAGAATAGTCACTAAAATCATCTAATAATACACGGGCATTTTTAACTTCCTTCTCTTATTATTGCGTTGTTAAGGTTTTTAGGCGAACAAAACCATTCGCCTTTGAAAAATTGCCATCCAAAATTTCCGGAAAACTATAATAAACATATAGCGGACTTGCGTCGAGGGAGGGTAAGTTTCGAGCGTAATCTCGAAAGTGCACGCGAAGTAATGAGAGACTTAATTTTCTTCAGACGGTGAATTCTGCAGGCGCACGAAGCAGCGAACGAAGTTATTAAGAGTTGGCCAGGTTCTCGGAAGGAGCGGTTTTGATTGAAACATACGCGATTGCCGGGTTATCCGTTGAATTTGCGTTTTTTCCCGTCTACGCCGGGAAATATTAGCGCGGAAACATTTAAGTCATTAGCGGGCAGCTTTGACGGCCGCGCTCGCTTCGCCCGGAAAGGTATCGGTTGAAAAAGCGGGTGCCCTACGAAATGTCTTAAAAATGATCCTCGCGGGAAATATAAAAGCAGAAATAGAGTGGCAACAGTAAGACGAGTTTTCCTTTAATATAAAGAGATAAAATGGAACATGGAACGGCGAGTCGGTTGCGAGGAAAAGTCGCCGAACAGTTAGACTGTCCCCAAGGGGAAAGTGGGAAAGTTTAATTAAAGTCGATATCTGCTACGATATCTTCGGAATTCGCCGTGAGCGACAGATCGACCGACCGATCGAACGATATATCTGCGCAATTATCGCTGCCGGATGCCGTCGACCAACCTGTACTATCGCGAGAGTGGAGCGGGGAAATGATGCGAAGCGATTCAGACCGGGCAAACGTTACGGAAAATTTGCGGGGGGTGGGTGGGCAGTCGCCCATTTAATTTTCCTGCAAACATTTTTTAAATAGTTGCGTCGCTCTACATGCTCCTTTCCGTTTTAGTATACAAAAAAATGTCGTCCCCCCTCTAAACCGCTCGTGCCGACGGCCGCTTAAAATAATAACGGAGACATTCTTCTTCTTCTCCTTCTCCTTCTTCTTCTTCTTCTTCTTCTTCTTCTTCTTCTTCTTCTTCTTCCGGGAATAGCTTTAATTATTACGCTCGGACGACTAAAGAATAATTAGCGAAGCGTGGCCATTTTTAAAAACGACATTCGCCGACCGTCAATTAATAATATCGAAAAACCTTTTCGGGAAAAATTAATTTTATACCTGCGTCAGGAAAACTGGCAACGACAAGTCACTCTTTCCGAATTACAAGCTCGGCCCGAATCTGTTAACGGTAAAGGCAAACTATCAATCAAAATCGCCTCCGACCGGCCTTTTTTGCTAAACGGGGGGAGGGGGGGTATTTAAGATGGATTTTTGGCGCACCTTTTGAAAAAGTGTGTTTTCGATTAGCGTACTGACCGTGAACTAGATGGAGCAATTACAAATACACCGATATCGATATAGAATCTCGTCATGGGAACACTGCGCAAGCCCCCGGATGATTAATTCTCATAGAAGAGAGTCCGTTTCAATTGAGACTATTCTTCGCAAAAAATATAATAACGTTGTTTTCTTTTCACGGTAATCAATAACATTTTCAGAACCGAAAAATTTAATTTACCGTTTTTACGTAATGATTTCTACTACAACTTTCATGACGCACTAACGCAAAAACGTGTAACATGTCCGCAGCCTTAGAATGACGCTGTGATACAATGATTTTCAGTCTGATCATTACTGTGCGTGTTGTGGAAGAATAATAAGAAGAAGAATAAGACGAAGAATAAGAAGAAGAATAAGAAGAAGAATAAGAAGAAGAATAAGAAGAAGAATAAGAAGAAGAATAAGAAGAAGAATAAGAAGAATAAGAAGAAGAAGAAGAAGAAGAAGAAGAAGAAGAAGAAGAAGAAGAAGAAGAAGTTGAACACATCTCTGAAGTACCTCGCCATCAGTAAATGATTTAAAAAAGAGCTTAATGGTATGAAAAAAAAGAGGTAAAAAACAACATTTTTGACACAAATTTGTCTTGTGGTTGGCGGCCATTCCGAAGGAGACATGACATCATCGTCTATACGTATTTCCTCACAATATATATATATATATATATATATATATATATATATATATATATATATCTATATATATATATATATATATATATATCTATATATATATATATATATATATATATCTATATATATATATGTAATTAAGAACCGGTAAACGTGTAAAATAAATCCCATTTCAGCAGGGTGTCGAGGGTTGTGAAGTTAAGGTTCACATCAAGGGCACTAATGGAGAGTAGGGGGGCCAGTTCCTTTCTCTCGGCAAGCGTGAACTTGTATTATTATTTTTTCTCCCACTTTTGCTAGAGTTATATTAATTACTTGTAAAGTTATATGTGCATTTTGCTCAAAAATTTGTACCATCATCTTGCACAAGGTACGCGTTTAATTGCGCGTACATGAAATTTTTAGTTATCTCCATTATCTCTATTCTGATAACGATAACTAAGAAAACCTATACACGATGCGATGCTGCTGGAAGTAAGATTATGCTATTGTTCTCGGTGTACTGAATTGTATTACAACACACCTATTCTACACGATTGATCAAGTTTAGAGTATTGTAACAGTAGTTATAATAAACTTTTTACCTACTATACTCGAAAACATTTCCCCAAGTAGAGTTTTCTGTACATTTGAATTTGTTATATTTGTATTTCGTTCTAAATTTTGATTTGCCTCTACGATCATACTGCAAGAAACAAAAATTACCGAATTTTGGCGTAATATATTTTCTTTTTTTTTTTTTTTTTTTTTATAATTATATTTTGATTTCGGAATTGCGGTGCAGTTTGGTGTAAAAACTACGATTGAAAATGAGAGGAGATGTTTTCTATAATTTTTGATATCGGAAAAAGGGTTGAAGAGGAGTCTTTGGGTTCGGAACTTACTTTGAAGAAACTTTCTTTTTACGACTGGTATTTTCTTTGGTTTCTTAGTAGGTATATGGTATCCAACTTTTTCAATGGTTGACTATAGTACTGCTTATTGGATAATCCGAATATTCAGTGGTTCCATGTTTGACTATAATAGTACTGCGTATTGGATAAGCCGAAGTGCGGAATAAGAGTAACAACGATGATAGGGGGAAAAAAGAAAAACCGAATCTCACTCCTGTTCTTGTCCTTAAATCGGTAGGATAAGCGTGACATTTGTTTTCCGTTATTCGCGCTATCGTTGTCTTTTTTCGCATTTATTTATTCAATCGAAAATCAATAATGATTCCCATACTGTCTCAAATAAGGAAACATTCGGATTACAAGAAATATTTCAATTAATGAACCAAAATTTATACGCGGGAAAGTAATTAAGCTACGTCTCCGTTTTAAGATTGAATTTTATTCTTGAAAATTATTCCCACCCATTCAGAGAATTGAAGTTTTCGCCTGTTTAACAGCGATAAGAGGAGACCTTTTAAGAGGAGGCCTTTTAAGAGGAGGCCTTTTAAGAGGAGGCCTTTGCGGAAATTGTTAAAGAAAATCATAGGTGTCTTTTTCTTTTTTTTTTCTTTTTGTATCGTTCGTTTTTCTTGCCGATTTATCGATTTCAAGTTCCCGTCCGAAATGCACCCAACCAAATGATGATTGAAATAGATATCGGTGACGGCTCTTGTTCTTTTTTTTTTTTCTTTTTACCGCTACTTTCGACGTTACAACTAACTACGGTGATTTTTCTAATCCTCAAATCGAAGGTGACTTTTGTAGTGATTATAGCATAGGATTTTTCGGGAAATTCAGTAGATTATTCGGTGAATTTTCGGAACTTTAAAACACGCGGAACAAATAATTAAGATCATATCGGAGAAGCTTGTTGGTAGCTGATATTAACGAAATGCTGATTAATCGGAATATTTCCGAATAATTTCATTCTAGAACGTAATAACACGCATATTTTTTGTCTTATTTCTAGGCGAAAAATTATTTTAATGGATACAAAAAAAAATCAAAAAAATCCTTTGCATCGCAGTGATGACGAGACTGCAAAAAAAAATAAAAATAATCGACGCTGAAATGATTGGAAATTTGTATTTAAAATCGAGCTTTGTCTGTGTAATTCGCAGACGCGAAAATTATGGAGCACTTCATTGGTTTCTTAGACGGATTTGAACGTGTGTTTTCCGTTGCGGTATACGTTGAAATTATATAAGCCACAGCTCTTGTTGTGGTTTTAGGTTATCGTTCAATATTTCATGAGTCGGCCTTTCTGTTACCAATTCCGAAAGGTAGGATTATTGTTACCGAAGACATATTCAATCCGCTCTTACCATGCGCTTACAATCGGAAACAATTAACTTCTGCGAAGAAATATTAAATACAGCAAATGGTTAGTTTTCGAAGTAAGTTCTAACTATATCAAAGTACTCGGAGATTTATTATAAATAAAGGACCGTTAGTGGCTAGAAAATGTCAAAAGAGTCATACAAGTATGGTCCTACCATCCTCTCCGCTGCTGCCATTAAGGCAAGTGCGCCTTATCGTTGCAGCAATAGCCGCTGCTTTTCAATTGTATAGCAAGACTACACTTGGACTTGTTATCGTGATACAGAAAACAGTTCCTCCGTGTTTCGGAGAAAGTATTATCGGTTATTTACTTATTTACTTTGTAATAATTTCTGTAATAATTTCTATTGTCGCCGCCTAGGATTGAACTCGAGCCTTCTTCCATCTTGACGATCCGTATATTTTTTGTTCGGTTACAAACGATATTAACAAAATACAGCTGGGGATATACTTCCTTAGGTGAGGAAGCGCGCGATATGTTTCAGAGTAATCGGCAGCAGATTATTAATAATTATTTTTCTGCTCCGAAGCGTGTTAAAAAAAACTCGATACTTATTTTTATCGACGGATATGATAGAAACAGGAAAACCAGAGAGCGGCTACTTTGGTGATTTACAATATATCGGTGCAGAAATTTAAGCTGTCTCTGAAATTTAGCCGAAAGAACTTTCTTCCGGCAATAGAAAAGGCCTCTCTATATACTGAATGTTTTAGATAGGCATTCCTAATGCATATAGTGGTAGTTTTTAAGCGCGTTGTCTGCATCGCATCAAAGTTCGTTCGATTCCCGTAGTATCAATACATATATACGTATATATATGAAATCAAAGAAAAATATCTATAGCGCGGACAAAAAACAACTGGTAAAGTTCTTTCGGATGTCAGGTCACACTGTGGAATTTTTGTGAGAATGATGACGCTCAATGCCAAGGAGACGGTGTCAAATGGTATCCAATTTTCTTTTATTCCTGCGAAAGATTTGCGATCCAGAATTAAGTAATCTGAAATACTGATATGGATTCTTCGGGGGGGCCATCTTGCAATCGACATGTATCATCGGAATATGTGGAGGATATTAGTCATCCGCTACTGCCCTTGCTACTAAACCGAGAGAAATTTTTCAAAAGGTCGATTTTTGAAAGATTACTTCCACTTCCGTATACGGTTTAATTTTTTTACCGTGTAGCGCAATTCTGCGGGGGGAGTATTTCTGTTCTTTTTTGATTATTTTCGAAACAATGCTGCTCACTTGTGGTTTTTCAACGCTCTTCTTTACAGTTACAATTAAGAAATAATTCGAATGACAAAAAAATTAACGCGTATCGATATTAATTATATAGTATATATATATATATATATATATATATATATGTATGTATGTATGTATGTATGTATGTATGTATGTATGTATGTATGTATGTATGTATGTATGTATGTATGTATGTATGTATGTATGTATGTATGTATGTATGTATGTATGTATGTATGTATGTATGTATGTATGATCGATTCTCTGCATCAGACTATATGCAAATGTAGAACTAACTTTAATATTATCTAACAACAACTGTGTTTAGTTTGCAATTTTCAAATTCTACATTATATTTTCTGGAATTGGTTTCGGCAACTTAATTAAAACGGTATCATCAATACCATCTATCTTACCAGAGGGTTAATGTTCTCGTTTCGCATCGGGAATTGTGTGAAGTTAAGGGGTTCACGAGATGTAGTAATGAATGTGAAAAATAATAAAATCTCACATTCGCTATGTTAGAGGAGGAAAAATTTAATAAATCTACTTACGCAAAAATCGTTTGCGACGGACTCGGTTAATATTGAGAATTGAGCGGCACTTGCAACAACGTTTTGTGCTATTAATGAAGATGATGATCGCGAAAGAAATCGGCAGATAGAATATGTTTTGTTCACGTGATAAGGTAAATTGTACGAATGAAAGGACGACTAGGCGTCTACATAACTGGTTGAGTAACGTTTTCATTCTGAAAAACCGGAAGAACTCCGGACACCTTACAAAGGCATCATCTTGTCAAAAACAATTTTTATTCCTGTACGTCCGAGTTAACAGAGTGAAAGGTTTATGTATACAAGCGGCGGTTTATTTATTTGTAACGGACAGCGTGCGTTTGCGCGCACGCACGCTAAGGATAATAAGAAATAGGGCAGCGCTAGATGGCGGATATGGAGGAGCGTGCGTCTCGCGCGTTAGACGATTTACGACACAATAACAAACTGGATGACTGCTGTCGAGTGGACGGTCCCTGTGGGCATTGCGTCCAAATTTAACATCGTTATTTTCAGCGTATGGACTGCCGACAATAATGTTCAACATCAGAAGGAGCCAAGATGGTATGGGACAGAGACGACGACCCGTGTATCCGTGCAACCGAAACAGGAACAGAAGTGCTTTCTTCGATGTCTCACCAGTGCGCGGTCGTAAAGTTCCGGCGAATACCATCTGTGTCATCCTTGTCCTCCTGTTCCTGACTATAAACTTTGAACTTGTCCTCGCCGTCTGCACACACGTCCTATACGCATTTGTCGCCCGCTTTTCTGTTCCTATTCTGCAAATCAACAATGGAGAAATGAATCCGCCGTTGTTGTTTTTATTAGAGCGCATTCTGCATCGCACGCTCCATGCTGGAGACGGTCCAGCAACATTTATTTACTTTTAACGACCAGCTCGGCTCCTCTCCGTTACTCCTACATATCACTCACTCGCATCTCCGGCCGCTCTCTTCATAACCTCTGCTACGTCCACTAGCGCGACCACGCTGTTATTCTGCTTTTCAATTTATGGAAATCGGTTTATTTCATAAAGTTTTCCGCGCGCGAAATCCGAAAAATAGTACAGACTCCCAGCCTCCTCTGTTTTAATTGCTCCGATGACAACTTAATCTTCCGTTCGTATTAAGGCTGTGTCAAACGTGATCCGGCAACGAAAACAAATTCGTCGATAATATGTTAGTCGGTGCTACGCGGTAGAAAGCGTGTCTGTCTGCTGGGAAGTTCCACTTTGTAGTGGCAGCATGACCGAATGAGGGCCTTTTCGAGAAAATCCGATTGACCGAATGACGGAAATTAAAGGAGGAAGCGGCGTTTCTAAAATCCTTGAAAATGATTTTGTTCACTAAGGGGACCAATGGAAAGCATTAAAAGTAGATTAGAACACCGATCAGCAGAAGGTAGCGCAACACTACATATGCAATGACGAAAGAAATATAAAAACAGGGAATAACTTCGGGCGGCTCGTTTTTTCCTTTTTCATTTTAACGTCATCGGGCACATAATAGTTCAGAAAAAAGTTGTATTTGAGAACAGAAGGTTATATTATATGGGGTAGAGAGGCATGGACTTTAAAAAGCGCAAGCATAAAAAATCTAGAAGCGTTCGAAATGTGGGTCTTCAGAAGAATTCTGAACATATCGTGGATTGACTGCATATCAAATAGAAAGATTCTTGAAAGAATCGGACTAAATGGAAAGCTAGTATCCATCATCAAAAAAAAAAAAAAAAAAGGAAGCTAGCGTAATTAGGACACATTATGAGACACGATAGATATGAACTGGTGCAGTTAGAGTTATACAAGGCGGAAGGCCGTAGACGAAAAGGACGCAGAAGATTGTCATGGATAAAGAATCTAGAAGAGTGGCTGCTGGTCAACCAACAAATTACTTCATTCGGCCAGAAACAGATCCAGTCTTTTGCAAATTGTGGCCAACCTTTTTGAAGAAGAAGAAGAAGAAGAAGAAGAAGAAGAAGAAGAAGAAGAAGAAGAAGAAGGGAAATAGTAGTAATTATAGGTAGAAAGAAATGAAAGAGTTTTAAAAAAAAACAAACATTATAATAAGAATACCGAGAGTTTTAATAGGGAGCATAACAGTGACGGTAAAAAGGTGAGAGGGGAACTGGAATAAAGTAGGCGATCAGCGTCACGAAGTAAACGAGTGAAAGATACAGAAAAAGAAATAGCGAAAATGCGGGTAAGAAACTGAAAAAGTGATGACGCAGAAAGGAAATTAATAACGAAGGTGATACATAATCAAGAGATTTCCGCAATCAAGGAGATGGTAAAAGAAGTTGAAATTTTTGAAGAAGAATAGAAATTTAGTCACAGCCTGGAATCAGTAATTCAGGAAAATAATACCGTGGGAAGAGACCAGTGGTGAGTGAATAAATACGTAATATACCTTTTTTTTTTTTACGTACTTGTATGATTTTGTTGTTACTACGAGAACACTAGTGAGATAAAGAGAAGCCCGCATGCAAGGTAGTAACGAGAATCGGAGAATTAAACAGAAGGAGGGAAGATTAAAAGACTACACGGAATAGTTCGAGGTAGGGCAGAAAAGGACAAGGCTAACTTAATTTAGCAAACCGACAGTAGCGAAGGGGGAGGGGGCTTTCAGTCACCGGAAAATTCAATTCCGGCGACATATGATTCGATAGAACGGAGAACTGGAAAAACTGAAAGAAAAATGAAGAGTTGAATACACGGCGGAAGCTGAAGGATACGAACAGAGATATAAAAAAGTAAACGATGTTTCATATGCCTGGTAATGAATGGCGAAAGTGGGCTATTCATATGCGCTTAAGGGCTTAATGGATCTGGAGTGAATATTGAAGGTACTTTTTCTCAATCGGTACATTTCTCTGATGTATCCGGTATTCAATTTCGGATCAGGAATAACCTGAATCTGGTAACGTGACCAGACTGAAATTTTTAAAAAATTGCCTTTTTCGAATGATAAATAAAAAACAGTGTGGACGTTTTTTTTTGTTCCTTCTAGTATCATTTCTTGAACCGGATCATTTATAATAAATTTAAATACGTTAATACAATTAACGGATATTATAATAAGGAGGAGGTACGCATTATGGGACAACGCAAAACAACTACCTGTTATTTCGTATTTGTTGCAATAAAATAACAAATGCTGATAAAACTGAATTTTTAAATATGAGGGACAAGCAATACGTTCGCGATAAAAAAAGAAACAAAAAAAAACGTAAAAAATATGTAAATATATTTTTTTGAAATCTACACACCCTTTTTTCTATTTTTCGACGTATTCATGTCGTATAACTTGGTACCAATTTTTCGATGCCTTGTTTGAAAAACGTCCGTTCAATTTCGGCTAACCAATTTTCATGAGGAGGAAATTCTTCACGAACGAAACGCTCTCCTCTCAGCCAGGGCTGCTTTCAACGGACCGAACACCCATGGGCGATTCGAAAGAATAAGAGTTTCGACGCGCTTAACGTTTGTGCAAATCTGTATGCGAAGTTGACGGCCGACCGCTGCGCGCTTCATCTTCCACATAATCTCGACGTTTCTCGAACATACGCGGCACCACCATTTGGTCACCATGTGGGGCGCGGGGGGGGGGGGGGGGGTGTCTGGAAATTTCTTTATCACCGTACACTTCACATATTTGCCGATAAATTTCAGTGGGATTATGAATTTTTGCCCACAAAAACGCCTCTCAATGTTTTGAATGACCAATTCACACGACGCTCCATTTCAGAGACATTGTGAGAACGAACCAAACAAGGTGATACCGGTTTCATTCTTTCACGAGGGGATAGAGAATGAAAACCGGGTTCGTTTAAGCCGGAGTGGGGGGTTGTACGGTTATTTAGGTAGTAGAAACTAAGCGCAAGTGTAACTTACTTACTAATCGTGTCCATCTCACTGACAGCATTTTTTCCGTTTCGACTCCGGTTAAATATCTGGTACTGATCGAAGTGTCGATTCCAATGTAGCATTGCAAAGTATCAGCGTATCACCTTGATTGAGAAAAGCCGGATAGAGTGAGACGATCACCTTTCTTTTTATAGTATAAACTTTAGAAAACCGTAAGAAAGGCTGTTCAGTTTCGGATTTTCCGTAAGTCGAATTTCGGTTCAATTTTGATTCCGGGTCGAAGTTTTCGCATCGGATTTTTTTTAAATATACGATATCTTTTTGTTAAATGTTTAATATTGAAATTTGGCATTTCTTTTTCATTTATTTTTTTTCTCCTCCCTCAGAATTACTTATTTGTTTGCTACGTTTAATACGAATACCGTCCGTTCGTAAAAACTTCGCTACGAGGGATAATATTACCGGCAAATTCGTTTCGAAAAATTGCATTTTAAACATCGAAGAGAGTTGGTTCAAAAATTTACATTTTTTACACACAATATTACGGATAGTGAAATTAAGGTTTTTTTGCACTGTCTACCCCTAAGTGTACATCTAATGGATATAAAGACATTAAATGTAGGTGAATACATACTTGTTTGTTAAAACTGTATAATAAAAACGAACTTTAATAACAAACAATAAGGGCAAAATAATTTATAACAATAAATTAGATAAGTACCTTAAAAAAAAACGTTTTCCGGCATAACCCATCATCAGCTAAAACTAACTTAGTGGAAACTTAAAACACACTGAAGTGAATATAAGGAATACATGATATTCACTCCAGTGTGTTTTAAGTTTCCACTAAGTTAGTTTTAGCTGATGATGGGTTATGCCCGAAAACGTTTCTAATTAAGGTATTTATCTAATTTATTGTTGTAAATTATTTTGCCCTTATTGTTTGTTATTAAAGTTCGTTTTTATTATATAGATCTAAAGACACATTAGGCAGAGCTATTATTTCCTTTCTTGATTGGCTTTTATTTTCAACCAAATATCAGTTCTCTGGCATATGCGAATTCCATTTCAGGTATATACCGGTGAAAGTTTCAAAATGACACAAATAAGTAATCTTAAATAAATAGTATGCGTGCAAAGCCGCGGAAACACCAAATAATTAGTGAATACATTTTACGTATTACAACTTTTCATTTTACTTGGTTGTTTAAAATTCTCTCACAATATTTCGATGTGAGTTCTGAGGAATGGAAACGCCGGTAGTTGATGTTGGTTGTTCTTTCGGTAACCCATAAAACAGTAAAGTTGAAAACCACATGGAAAACCGGATGTAATTTTAAATCGAAACCGCATCAAAGAGTATGCCTAAACTACGTAAATCGTAGAACATGAGTATTTTTGGTCGCGTTGAATATATACACTATATATATATGTAATAACAATAAACAAAAGTGACTTACACGGTAA
Source organism: Icerya purchasi (assembly GCA_039619475.1). NCBI lineage: Eukaryota > Metazoa > Arthropoda > Insecta > Hemiptera > Monophlebidae > Icerya > Icerya purchasi. The sequence continues at coordinate 352,475,283 of CM077115.1, forward strand.
ATTCAGCGTCGAAAATTTTGTATAAGATTTTGTGACATGAAAATGATTAAGTTTCATTTGTAAATAAGATAAATGCAACTAAATTTTTTTGTCAGTCAACAAGGTCCAGAACATCGTACGAACGACGGAGCAACGGTGACTGTTGAAGTTATTCTATTAAGTGTTTTCTTTTCGAGTTGGCGAGTGAAAGAAAAAAGAGAGACCGCAAAACGAAATACAATTTTCAGAAAGTGTCTTAATCTCGAGTAGTAAATTATAATGCTCTACTGCAGCCAAAGTTTCATTTCGGAGGGACTTTTTCATTTCTTTAAGTTTTATGTTTTTGTAACGTAAGTTCGGTGTTTTATCGAATTATTATCGAATAAAGCTCGATTAAAAAAACGATGCGCTATTTCATAAAATTTTGCTTTTATTTGTAAAACAATTCAACCAGTATTTGTAACAAGAAAATGAAGATACACAAATACAAAACCGGTTTAACATTATTAATTAGGATAATGTGATATCTGTTCGGATCGGTCTTTTCTTTGTCCGTTCAACTTTATCTCTTTCCGCGTGCAACAATTGAACTATTCGGTGAGCTCGTTCCTTTTATTTATCTAGCGTATACTTTCCGTTACCTATATAACGTTTATTTAATTTACCTCTTTTTCGTATTTCTAACACCGCGGATTTTTCGTTCGCCGGTATTGCATTTATTATTTCAGCCTTATTTTAAATTTTGTTTTCCGCTCTTCGATTTTTCAAAATCAAATCGATTTTTTCTCCTTTTTTTTTCTTCTTTAATTTAATTTCTTTATCTAAGTTGTATAAGCCCGTCCAAGGGAGGCCGCTCAGTGGCCTCCACAAATAATGTCAAATCCCTCAAAGTCAATTTAAACTTAAACTGCATAGAGGTTGGCGTTTCCGCCAAACGTAAGTCGTTCAGTCCCCTTTCGCCGGTCGCGTCCTTGCCCAGTAAGGATCTGCGGCTTTCACTAAATGACCTATCTAACCTACCTAATAATGGTAGTAGTGGTATTACTACTACTAATGATAATATCATTTAAAACAAATCAACTACTTGCATAAAAGGTTAGTTAAATTATTAGTTAACAAGAATAATGATTCTGGTTCGGTTTGTAGTCTTTCTAACATTAACGTATTATATAAAACTCAGTTATTAACATTCCTACTTAAATACAAAAATGAATTTGGACTCTTCGTTAGGGGCGGCATAATCAGGGGCTCTGGTAAAGAACTAGCGATTATACCAAAATTTAATAAATACCATTCTAGAATGCAGGCAACTTATCCATTGCTCTATAATTATTTACCAAATCTTCTCTTGGATCATAATATTAAACACCTGAGAAAATGACAAAAAGAGGCGCAAATGATTATTAGAGCATTTCAGTAGTAGTTCAAGTGCGTAAGAGTGCGACCTATTCATCATTAATCCGGTATTTATTTATAAATTGCAAACGTTGTTTAAATCTATCCTTCTTAGTGTTCTCCAGTTACTTCCGTATTTTTCGTTTCTTTTCCTTCAAACCTGAAGTGCACTTTTCTTTGTTTTTAAACTTTTAAATTTTTCACCTGCGGCGAATATGACTACTTCGATATTAGGGACGGATACATATATACATATATACATATATATATATATATGTGTGTGTGTGTGTGTGTAGGTATGTGGATAGGTATGTGTGTACGAGTATACTTATACATACATATGTGGGTATGTATGTGGTGTATATCCTTAACAAGATCTACAGTCTTCTAATGTTTCACTAATTGTAAGTTAAATTTATAAAATTTTCTTTATATTTCAGTTTCAGATACATTATTTTCTTTTGATGTGTTAAGTTATAAAGATCCTTTGTTATTATTATTTTTTATTTTTTACCTGTATCAAATCATTATGTTGTGCTATTATCCCATCGTTCGCGCAATCTTTGCGCATAGATGGATTCTGTAATAATAATAATAATAAACAGATTTGATTTGATTTGACTTGAACAACAGTAATATTATTAATAATAATAATAATAATAATAATAATAATAATAATAATAATAATAACAATAATAATAACAAAGTCACCAACTCTAAAAATAATAGTAATAATGGTAACAATAACAGCAATGTCACTAATGCCATCGAAAATTTCAATATCAAAAGACTTCAGGACAATAATAACGATAATTGTAGTAACAATAATAATAATTTCAACAGCAATAATAATACGCCGATCAATGTCAACAGTATCGGTCATATTCATGAAATTTCGGAAAATATTTTTCAGTCCGACTAAAGTTTTCGTTGAGAACTCCTCTGATGATAAAAACATTGGAAATTGCCACCCGCTTGCTCTGGCTAGGCTCATCAGAAAAATTTCCACCTCCTTTTCCGACATTATCCCGCAGGGTAGAGGGCGTATCTCTGTTGTCTTCCCCTCCATTTCCGCCGCCAACGACTTTCTAAACAATCGCTCCTTCTTCAATTCTCACAATCTTAATGCTTTCATTCCCCCATAATACTCTATACAGAATTGGTGTTATTTCTGGAGTTTATCCTTCTTTCTCTGTTGAGGAAATTAAAGAAGGCCTTAAATCGTCTATCTCTATTGTATCCGTTCGTCGCATTTTTCGCTCTTCCGATGGATCCAGAATTTCCACCAGAAGTGTCGAACTAAAATTTGCCAAATCCTCTTTCTCTGAGTTCGTATCCATTTATAAACTTCGTTTTGCAGTGTCCCCAAATATCCGTTCTTCCACCCAGTGCTCTGGCAGATTGCACGTTTGCCGCAGCTCTCATCCTTCATGTTCCCATTGTACCTCCAAACATCCTTCCTCCGACTATACGAATCTCCAGGAGTCTCCCTTTTGCCGCAACTGCAAAGGTAGTCACAGCTCTTCCAATCGAGTCTATCCCGAATGGCAGCGGCAGAAGGACATAAAAATAATTATAGCTTTTGAGAACATTTCTTTTCACGAAACCGTTAAAGTTAAATCCTCAAGTTTTTCCCCTCCAGCCTTCTCTTATGCTAATCGCGGCGCAGCCCCTACTTCTTCTTCAAGCGCTTCTCCCAAAAGTTCTAAATTCCCCTCTCTTCCATGTCCTCCACTTTCCACAGAACTTCCAAGCTCAAATATTACTCAAAGCCTTCTCCTCAATTTTCCATCAAATGGTTGCGCTCTGAATCACGGCGATTCCTCTCAATCCAATCTCTTCATATCTTCCAGTCCCTTACCAGTTCCTCTTACGTCTTTCTTTTAATTCCGCTCATAACGATTCTTCTTTTGTTGTCTCCAATCTTTCCGCAGCAATCATGGAACTCCTCTCTTTTAACATAACGTCTTCCCTCACGTTCCTTGATAATCTTTCAGCCTTCCTATCCAATCACGTTCATTTTAACTAGACCATCTCTTTCATATTTTTTCTTTTGACCCTGTTCCCCATGTTGCAGTCCATTCTTCATTTGTCGTTCTTACCTCTCTGTGTTTCTCTTGCCTATGTTTTGCCAAGGATAGCTGTTCGCCCAGGATTTATGAAAACTTTCTACAGTTCTAATTTTAATTAATTTTTTCCGGATGTTACATGATTATTTCATTACGGAAGGAAGCCTATAAACTGGTCGTCAACCCAGTTCGTGCAGGTATTTCTCCCGTTTCTTTTTTAACACTGACGGTACCCCTAATGGCGAGGTACCTACAATTTTGCCTATATCCAATCTCGGACAGGTCTTCTCTCTTTTATTCATTCTCCTTTTATCAACTTCTCCTTTAAGTTGGAAGATCGTCTACAATCGATCTTCTCTTTTTGTATTCTTTTCTTTTACTTCAATTCTAGCTTTGCCCTCTCCCACTTCTGTTTCTCATCCTTTTTTTCTATTGCCGCAGCTTACGAGCTAATAAACTAAGTGTATAGTGTTTATTAGACTTCTAAAATATCCATGTAGCGCTGTTATTTAAAACTAGGCTTAAATCCTCCGCGTCCCTACATTTCAAAGATTATTCTCTAGTTCGATCTGATCGTGTGGATGGGTGTGGTGGTGTTGTGATTCTAATTAGTTACGATCTATCCTATCTCACTCATAATATCCTGTTTTTTCCTCCGCCCCTTCCTAACCTCCATAACATGATTCATATTTCATTTAAAAATCTTTTCCCGAATCCTATACATATTGCTTGCGTGTACATACCTCCCAACTCCAGCCTCTATAGTCTTCTTTTTCCTTTATTTTCGATCCGTTTATTATTGGTGGAGACTGGAATGCGCACTCCCCCCTGTGAAGTTGCGCAGGGCTAATCCGAATGGTGTAATTCTGGACAATCTCATCCTGAACCATAATATTTTTCTCCACGCCACCTGCGTGCAGAGTTCCAGTTAAAATCTTCCGGGTAACCAAGCCTGCTTCCGTCACCTTTACTCCATCACCGTAGCACTTTAGATGTGCATCTTGCAGTGCGTGCGCTTATCGGAAGTATAGTTGCACGTCTACACCCACGCCCGCTAGAAAAATGACACCTGATTCAATGGCATACCTAAGTGAGACGATTGACGTGAGAGTTAGTCAACTGAGCGGGAGAAACAGATTTAATTTGCATGATATGAACTATAATGAACTGATATGGTATTGTAGTATTGGAGTTGAATTACGAATTTATTTCAGACATTGTTTCCAAGTGATTATTTAGGTTTGTTGTGTATTGCACAAGTTGGGGTAGTTACCCACTTGCCTCCTTCCACATAACAATGTTGCTTGACTTAACAGGTCCGCCCCGAGAAGGCTGTGGATAGGTATTCGACAACGTAAATGGTGAATGACACTGCTTCTGGCGCCATACCCGTGTATGAATAGGTTGTATATCCATTTCGGTAACCCACTACATGCCGCATTAGGACCCAATTGGGCTTAGTACATTGTGAACCTTAACTTCAAAATCCCCGACGCCCTGAGAAGGGCGTATGGGACGACTTCCTTTACTTTTTACTTTATCGGTTATACTTGAGAAGTCATTTGGCTGAAAGTAAAGAAGGAGAAAGGAACTTTTCCACAATATTCTCTTCAGATCTCCATTCTTTAAGTACATTACAAAAACTTTAATTTTACAATATCATCTTATCAAGGATACTTTATTTTTTACGCGCGCGCGCACACGCACCCTCCCATATATATATATATATATATACATATATATATGTATTCATTGAAACCAAAAAACAATAAATTCATTTTTAACTACAACAACATTGAGAATATTACCAAAAACATTACACAAGGATTGCAAAGTTCTCTTTTTCCAAACAATACATGTTTTGGGGCGATTAACAAGATTCCGAAATATTACAATCAAACTTTCTGCTATTACACCATTGACGTAATTGTCTTTCAAAACCACGATTTCTTAACTGTCTTCGGGACAAAAAATTTCGATGACCGATGTGGAATCCGCGGTGGACAAAAATTGTATTTTGATTAAAAAATTCTTTTAAAAAATCTAATTTGGGATCGTGCGATTCGTATGAGTACGCCTCGTTCTCTAGGAAGCGCTCATCCGTTTCCAGGAACAGTGGAGGGAATTGAAATATTACGTATACTGTCGCAGTTACTGTTGTCATAAAAAGAGCGGTCTCGACAACCGCCACATCCCAAAATGCGGAGCTGACATCATTTGAATTTCATAAAACAGCACTACTTAAAAAAAAGTACATATTATCCATCAGTTTTGCACCAATCAAAAGACAAAAAAAGTTTAAAAATTATACCGACTTCAAGGTTTATTATAGAAAATTAAATAAAAATGCACTAAAAAATAAAAAATAATTATTCAATAAAAATATATTCCGAAGTGATATATTTTTAAGTGACATTATTATAATTCTTATGCAAATATTTAGAGTCGACATCAAAGTCACATTACAATAATAATTAAAAACTGCATTAAATATTCATTAAATTGTTCTTAGATATTGTAATATGAATTCGATGCCGACTCTAAATAGTTAATGTTGCGTAAGAATTACGATAATGTTACTTGAAGATGCATCACTTTGGAATATATTTTTTATCGAGAAAAAAAAGTTACTGTTGCATAAAAATTACGGATAATATCGTTTTAAGTTATATTACTCTGAAACATATTTTTTATCGAACGGTATTTCTTTTGTTAAAAAACACTTTATTTTACAATTTTGAGCGTTACACTGAAATTTTTTTTCTTGCTAAAAATCAACTTTTTCGTTACATTTTTCTATATATATATTTTAAGCTGCATTTCCATGGTAAAAACGTTAAAATATATAATTGCTTTTCTTATTCAAAGTTACGTTACCATGATAAGTTGGCAAATTGATGTAATATTTTAAGTAAATTCTCTGTGTCACACAAATAAGAAATTTTCTAAAGGGACCACATTTTTCATTACGAATACTGATTTTATATTCACCGATTTTCATCAGTACTCTCGTGGTACCTAAGTTGAATAGAGTACTCTTTCTAATGGACAATCAGTAAAATCGGTCCGTATGAATATAGGTTATGCGCGAATAAACATAAAAAAACAAAACAAGACGAACATATAACCTCCGCTTCTTTTAGAAGTCGGTAAAAATACAATTACTACATACTTCTGAGCAAAAATACAAAAACATAATAATTACATGTAAATAAATTGTACTCAAACATATTCTATAGTTTGCTTCAAGACCTATCTCTAAATCACGGAATAACTTTTTAAATTTAACGGCAATTATAAAAACGTATTATTAGCCTTATATTTAATATTTTATAAAACTTCAAATAATGTCGGCTACGTATTATGGGGTGTCGCGATTGCCTTCTGTCTCGCGATCCTTTTCAGTTACAATTTTTTTTTTTTTTTTGAATGAACTCTGCTGGGGTAAATGTGAGAGTTCCGGCTTGACCAAAATCGGTACTTTTGTGTGTCGTTGAAAAAACGTCTTGTGAAACAATCGTTCTTTCAAGTTTGCGAACTATTGAAAAATTTTCGATGAGTTAACTGTTGTGTACGGCCGTAGCGCTATAGATGCGCAATTACAATATGTTAAGACCTCGATGAGCAAAGCGACATACTGTAGGTCTTGATTTTTTAAACGGATGTGTTGGGTTTTCAGTGATTTAATCTAGTTTTTAGGCGTGATTTTATTTTCGGTTCCGTATAAAAATTTGAAAATTAAGCGCTCTCATTGGGCACACCAGAAAATATGGATATTTGTATTGGCTCGTTACCAGTAGCATTCTAAGAACAAACATGAAATGGACCATAACGAATTTCGTTAAGTAGCACCATTAGACTACATGTCTTATCTGTGTCTCTACTGACTGTCTCACTCGTTTGAAAAAGCTGCTTTGCTATGTTGATCAAATCGGTGCCATTTTTGTATACAACGTTGAATGGAACTGCTGCGTTAATGGTTTTCCGGATTGTGAAATCAATTAAACAACCCGTGTGTGCATGTTTTTATTTCGGTTTAACGGTATCATTGGAACTAGTTGAGATCTACAAGACTGATGTTAATTGTTAAAGTATAAATTGCGTTTGAATGTTATGCGATACTGAATCAAGATGCCCAATCTTTTTTTAAAGTGCTCTTATGAATTGTTAATTGTAATGATATCACAAGACGGGAGATCTGTAATTGTCTTTTTAATGTATAGAATAAATGGAATTGCATTTGACGTAAAATTCTTGAAGTTTAACATTGAACAATAGATATTCGTTTCTACCTTTTTGAAAGTTAAAGATCCATTGTTCGCCATTAGCCTATAACGATAACAATTCGGTACGCGACGAAGTCTTCTTGGGCTCCAAAGAAAAGACATCGACGGTAAAAGCCAACAAAATTCGTTCCACTTGGATTGTTCCTCCCGCTTAAAGAGGGATTAGTATGCTATCACACTCTTTCACTACGGTCACATTCGGTTATGAGAATATCTCGTAGGAATACTTTAGAAGACTAGTTACATATTTTATTGTAAATAAGAAGATCGGTCTTACGGAGGACTTTAACATGTACATAGTAGTTGGTATTGGACCTTTGCATTTCGGCTTACTATAATGAATAATGCAATTGTACTGTTTACCACCTCTTCCTTTCTCATTCGATACAAATTAACTTATTATGGATTCCTCCCTTGGCGTATTCTTATTTAACAATATTAATCCGTTTTTTTTTCCAATTTTTAATATTCTACCTACAGCTCTTCTTTAATTTCTAGCTCTGACTACTTTTAATGCCTCTTCGTCTCTGTCCGTGGTATTTCGACTTGCTTTCTTTGCAACACTTACATCTCTTTGCGATATGCCGTCCGCGCTTTAGACGCAGTTTGTTTTCTTCCTCGTTTCTTTCTTTTTTCCTTTTCTGACTATTTTCTTTACACTTATGACAGGTCTTGGCTGGGTGCACTTCCCTTTCAGTTGAACAATCTTCCTTCAACTCTTCTTTCTTACAATACTTCCTACAACAATACGCTCCGTTCATTTTCTGCATTCCATTTCTTTTTACTATCCAAACATGTGAATAGCCGCCTATCTCTGTCTGAACTAAGTTCACCTTTTTTCCTCAATTTTCGAGACCCAATACTCGCATGATGGCGAACCTAAAAAAACAAAAAAAAAAAAAACCAACCAAAGGACGAACGGACGTTAAGTTGTTTTAAATTATAAATGGAGAAATTTGATTAAATTTATAATCATTTTAAATTGTTCAAAGTGTTCAAAAAAAAAAAAAAAAAAATTTTTTTTTGAAACGAATGTTTTTTATTATTTAATTATATGAGGGTCCTTCAATAAATAAACAGACAAATCGCTCTGTAGGGGGAACTAGTTCCACGATAGCTCGTTTTGTTAGTTCGAGTGTTGATTACGCACTGCGAATATTGTGTTACCGTTATGCGTCATCGATTGTTCGCCAGTGATTCCCGCGCCACTCCAAGAAAGTACACACTATGAACAGCGCGGTGTTATTCATTTTGTGATGTCAGAAGGGGTTAAACCTAGCGAAATTTATCGGAGGATGACCGAACAACACGGGGTAGTTCGCATATAAATCGCGCAAGTTTTTATTCGTGGGCGGATCAATTCAAAAACGGCCGAAAAAGTACAGCGACGGAACTGCGTAGTGGACGCCCAGTCGATCCTTGTAAAAAAAAAACATTGAGAAGATGATTTTAGCCAACAGGCGGGTTACAATCGAAGAAATATCACTTCAGTACAGTGTGAGTGCCGGTACCGTCCACAATGTCATTCACAACCATCTTAATTTTCAAAAAACCTGGGTGAGATGGGTTCCCAAAATGTTATCCGAGGTGGACGAAAAAAAATCGGCTAAGAATTTGCAAGGAGCTCAAAAATCGTTTCGATATTGAAGGTGAGGCTTTTTTAGAACGTATAGTTACCGGTGATGAGATATGGGTCCATCATTAAGAGCCTGAAACGAAAAAACAAAGTATGGTATGAAAGCATAGTCGCCTGCAGTCAAAAAATTAAAGTCGTGGCCCTCAGCAAACAAACTGCTTTTGACCGTGTTTTCGGATATGAAAGGCGCTGTTTTTTGCCATTATCTGGAAGATAGAGGTACTGTCAACGCAGAGTCGAATGCAAAAGTGCTCAAAACCCAACTTCGACTGCCGATACGGCGGCAACGGCCAGGACGCATCACGAAAGAGGTCATTTTTCAGCAGGACAATGCCACCCCCACAGCTCCCTGTCAACGCAAGCTATATTGGAGGTAATGGGATGGGAGGTTCTCCCACATCTGACTTAGCCCCGTCAGATTTCCACTTGTTTGGGCCGCTCTCAACAACTCCTTGCGTGGACACATTTTCGAAAACAACGAAGAAGTCAAGGAACATGTCCTAAACTGGTTCCGCACTCAATCTAAAGAATTCTTCGCCAAGGGAATACGAAGCCTCGTAGACCGGTGGGGACAAGTGTATTCTTATAGGGGTGGATTACGTCGGAAAGTGAAAAAAAAATGTAAGTATATTAATAATTAAAAATTTTATAGCGATTTGTCTGGTTACTTATTGAAGGACTCTCATATTAACCACAAAATTGAGGAGTTGGTACCATCGTCAGAAGCATGAAATCTTTTAGATCTCTCATTCAACGCAGCGAATTCATCCATTTTTCCACGTACAAAAATAAATTACCCGTTTTGTGACTACACCGTTTTGCGTTTATTTAGTATTACGCGTAATGACGAGTAATACGAATATACACATATACGATAGTTGTATTTTTTAGTAGGAGCGGCTATTCGGCTGAGTGAATGTATTTCAGAAATAGTGGAGGATATGAATAGTCTACACTTTAGAATTCTAAAAAATTAGGTTTATAAAATATGTTTGGGCTCTAAGACGAGGATGAGTATTTAGTCTAACGAACGGACTATATGACTAAATTAGCGCAGATACAATATTTGGTTGGAATGGAAAAAACTTCTATAATTCGATTTTAAAAACTTTAACAGGAATCAAAATGCGAATACGAAATTATCATATAATCAATTCGAGATTGTTGGAAAAAAATGTGAAAGTTTCTTCCTCTTGATAAGATCATCGCCTATATCTTCGATTTCTACCATATTGAATGAAGGCCGTGAAACTAAAGTGACAGATGTGGAATAGATCGCTGTTACTCATTCTTGGAAAAACATCGTAGAAGAGTACCAAGAGTCACGTAAAAGAAACATTAAAATATTCCAGTGAACGGTACACGAATTATTCCGGGGAAGGAAACAGGTTAAATAGCGAATTTCGGGCTACTATAAGAACGCTAAGAAAATAAAAAACATTACCAATGATACGGTTGTAGCCGCCGCAAATTCTAACGAACGCGGTTCGTCAGAATTCAGCCTAACAAATCTTGCGTTAATGCTACCTAATAATTTATTCCATTGCGAACTAATTATTACTGACGACCTCCTTGCTGTAAATCGTGTAGATTGAATTTTGCCGTAAAGTTCGCGTTCTGCAGGTGAAAGCGCTCGGATCATGTTCCATTGGTCCGATTTAGCAACTTTTATGTCGAATTTTTTTACCGAATTAATGTTTTAACCCTTAGATAAAAGGCATGCGCGCGCGTCAAGAATAAAAAACGAAATCCTTGTATTTTTCTTTTTTAATTTAGTTATTCCGGTCGAAGTGACGTGACTAATGACTTTATTCCGAGAATTCGCAGAGTACTGTTCGGGAAAAATGGGTCGACAACCGATTTCAGAGCGACGTATATTAAACGCGTCGTTCGACGAATTATTTCTATAATTGTAAAATTAATAAGTTAATAAAAATTCAGGTTCTGAAAATCGGCATTTTCTCTTTGACGTCAGTGGACGAATTATTAAGCCGGAACGTGTTTTTACCTTGGGCGGGAATTTTCGATTAAAACGGTTAAAATTTCGGTTCCCGTTAATAAATGGGGGCCCGGCCGCTAGCAACGGCAGAGGTACACAGAGATAAAACCGGGACAGCTATTAAATTAAGAGAATCTTGCGTTGAACGCGGCGAAAAATACAAATTAGCCTTTCGGAAAATTCGCATTGTTAAAAACATATCGTCGCTGAAAAATTTAACATTTCCACCTCTCGCTGAAAATATTGAGAAGATTTTCCCGCTGAGCACGCGTCTACGTCTCCGAATTCCGGATATTGCATTGACCGACAATCGCTGTTACTACTCATCTCGGGGGCAACGGACACAGTTTCGGCCGCAATTAACACTAATTGAATTTTAACTGGTGCTACAGCGCGCGTGCTCCGATATTAATTTATAATAATCCGCGGAAAATTAAATTAACATTACTTCTCTTACAACTCATTCGCTAATCGTATTACTCCATTCTTCTCTTCGTACCGGACGTCGTTCGCTCCAGCTTAATAACTCCGGATATGTTGGTAACGTTTTTGGTCGACTATTTTCAGAAGCATTCTTCTTTCTTTCCCCGGCGAATTTTTACCGCAGCTCCAATTAGTGCTGAATAGTTCGGTAAAACTCAGGCTGATGGTGCACCTAATTCGTTTGCGAATACTTTAGCAGCGCTACAAAGTCCGCGAAAAACCCGGATTTTAACCGAACTCCAAGCGGGTTTCTTTGCTGATGTTGCCTGTCGATGAGTTCGCACATTATGACAGTGGCATAAAAACAAACTCCCTCCGAAAACAACTGGCAAACTAGGAAATTTTCCTACCGTTATTTTTGAAACTTCGTCCTGTTCACGCGATACAAGTCATCAATTTTTCGACCGCATACACGACGTGAAGAATTAAACGTACACAAAAAAAGTAAAAATAAACAAAAAAACTCGTAACAGTGTTTTATAAAGGTACGGCAATTGCATAACAACACGTCTCTAATCGAGAGAGAATGAAACCAGTTCATGAAAACTGGTTAGCATGCGCGATCAATAAAATTAGCTGGCACTAGGTACTTTAGACAGGCGTGTATTCTATCTGCGATATTATTTAATATATATAGCGAATAATGCAGGAAATACTCGAGGACTGGGAAGGAGGAATAACAATAGGAGGACGTAAGATCAATAACCTCCGATACGCAGACGATAACTGATAGCATCGTCTAAAGAAGAATTAACGGAGTTCATAGATAAGTTGAAAATCGTAAGTAGAAAGTGTATGGTTTGGAAGTGAATCAGGCAAAAACAAAGATAATGATAGTAGACAGAGCCTCGAGGAATCAACCGCAAACGAAAGAAATTGCAGGATACGAAGTAGTGGACGAATTTGTTTATCTTGGATCTTTGATTACAAACACAGGAGGATGTGAAAAAGAAATCCGCAGACGCATTGCAATGGCGAGAGCTGCAACAACGAAACCAACAAAAAAAAAAAATATGGAAGGATACAAATATAACGAAGAATACCCCAAGTTAAAATTAGTGATCTTCCCGATTGCGAAATATGTATCAGAATCTTGGACTATTAAAAAAATAGATGCAATTCGGATAAATGCCTTCGAGATGAGTGTGTACAGGAAAATGCTGCGGATAGCGTGGACCGCACACCGAACTAACAAATCAATTCTAGAGGAGCTGGAAACCAGGCTCTTGCGGGTAATAAATCGGAATATGATCAGATAATTCGGACATATAGCCAGGAATATAGAGTCCATGGAAAGAAACATTATGCAGGGCAAGGTGCGAGGAAAACGTCTCCCCAGAGGAAGATGCCCACTACGATGGGCTGATCAAATAAATACATCACTTGGGGGTAGAAGTTGTCAGAAGCATTCCACGAAGCAATGGATCGAAACAAATGGAAGGGAACGGCAAAACGAATATGAGCTACCACGTCCTTACGTAGGACAATAGATTTGATGACGATGATGAGGTACTATGCAACTATGTGAAGAACGATGTGTAATTAAAGTGTAACGTAACGTGAACGAAAAGCGGCTGTTTACATTTGCGGATCGGAATTCTCATTTGTTTAACTTTTCCGCATTCATTTCGTCATCGCCGCTGTCCTAATTCTATTTAAATCTCTCTACCGCTATCGGTGTGTTGCTACCGGCATTCGGAATTCATGCTCATTTCGCTTATTGTTCCACTTACTAATTAATTACTCTCTATATTCGTTACCAAACGCCCGATGATGTTTTCGCTCGATGCTCGTCGGAAAAGTGTCCGATTATGGGCCTATTGAAGATTCGATAACTTTTGAATGTTTTGACGTTGCTAACTCACTTTTGAACTATTCCAAAGATAACGTTTTTTTCTTAAGATAATTTTTATACTTAAGGTAAAGCTTTCATCAGTCCACTTGTGTAAAACTTCAAAATATCTCCATTGGCGATCGTTAAAACTAACACGACGTAGCGTAGTCTCTGAGAATAGTTTCCTGACTCGCTACTACCGTTACTTGCGTGAGACTTCTTCTTCTGCAGTCGTATACCGCGTTTATGATCAGCGTGCCCGCGAACACTGGATCATTTCCTACGCCACCTCTCTCGATGCTCGATGAGAACATGTTCCGCAAAAGTTGCACCAGTTGTCTTCCGAATACGGTATGCGCACGGATAGCATCGGTGCGCGAATACTTCCCTTTTTTTCTTTTTTAATTTTAAGATATTTCCTCTGTCTATAATAATAGTTAGTTAAATATTTAAAGCTTCCACAGTGATTACTCAATAGTAGTTAGTTTTCCTATTGTCCGAATTGTTTGCTTATTTTTTTAATCCGTTTCAGGGGATCTCTCAGCTCGCTGATGTTCGCAATCAGTAGAACGATCCGCATATAGCAGGTTTGGAATTTTACGTTCTCCGAGCTTTATCCATTGTTCCCCCCCATAACGAAATCACCGTTCAGACTGAAAAACGCAACGGCGACAGGACACAGCTCCCTTCATTATGTTTTCCGATGTCAAGATCCTTGGACTTTACACCCTTTATCTGAACCGCGTTTTCGTTATATTCTCGTGTAGTTTCTTCATGAGGTGTACAACGTTTTCTAAAGCGTATGGTACATTATCAAGTAATTTTTGATAATCAACATAAAAAGGTACTCGCGCGACTTTTTTGTGTCAATTACCTCATATTAAAGATTTATTCTACCTCTTCCTTTTATATTCTTTCGGTAATTTTTGGGCTCGTGTACAAACGATTAATGAATTTCTAGAACAGTTCCTAAATATTAAATGTTCGCTACGAAGCGATTGCAGCCTGTCGCAACATAGGGCGCAAGTTTTTCTGAGCAGCGCTCCGTCTATTATGAAAATAACGACTTTTGAAATTGCCCCCCGGGGGGAGGGGGAATACGTTTAGAATGTCGTCACAAAAGCGAATAATGTTTCGAGTGCGAAAAAAAAAAAAAGAAATAATTTACAACAGGGAAACGGTAATTTTACAGTTCTTTAGTAGCTCTTCGTTCGGAAAAAAAGAAATGGTTAATGGTAAAGAATGCCACCGAGCGGTGCACAGATATAATGTCAACGCTACAATATTCCTGCATTCCGGAACGAAAGCAAGCGGAATGAAAGTGGCAAGTGTTAATAACCGTTTTATTTTGTCGTTAATGGGGAAAACGGCCGCTCCGTCTTTTATTTATTATTAAAATAAACAATAATAACAATAATAAAATAAATAATAATAATGGCGCGTTCTACGAAACGAGCCTAAAAATAGCCAACTGCTTGGTTCAAAAGCATCGCTTTGAACTACGGAACGGAGCAGAAGACTGCGAAGACCGCGGAAAAACGAGAAAACCGAACGAAACTCGAATAGGAGATACAGAGCAGAATGAAGCTCGAAAGAAAAATATGGATTCGACTTTCATAATAACGAAGGAAGCCACTTGTAGTGAAAACGCGATACGGATGATGATTGACGAGCAGAAATTAATGAAACAGAAAAAAAAAACAACAAAAATTACCGCTATAAAATGAGATTAATTGCGAATTATCGACAAACAGAAGATGTCTATGAGGATATCAGCAAAGATGGGTGATATATCAGGAAATAGTGGCGTATAGACAAATTGGGTAAATAGGGAACGGAGATGCAGTAAATGGAAATTAAGGTGTAAGGCAATGGGGGGAAAAAATAGACTTTGGTTCAGAGTTAAATAATGGAACAGGAATTCGATAAATGAACGAATACGGAAGAATAAAATTACCCTGAATCAGTAATGAGAATAAGATAATGTTTGGACGTTGCTAAATATAATAACGACGACGACGATAATAATAATAATAGCAATAATAGTAAGCATTCTTTGTCAGATTCCATTCCTTGTTACTCCTAATTGCTGCTATGTACACATGTTGATGGGTAATCGTCCGTTGCTGACAAGCCCATGGAAAAACCCAAAGAAGAAAAAAAAAAGAAAGAAAAAAAAAGGAGTAGAACAATGATGATGAAACGTTTACGGAGTAGGTTAAAAAAATGTCATAGACGCTCGAGTAAGTCATAACTGGGCTGAGCATTCAAGAAGAAGTTGGGCAGAAGAATAATAAGCATGCAGATGAATAGCAAGCATAAGAAAGAGAAATTTGTGTTTACTCATCTTTAGTAATTGTTAATGAGCTGGAAATCATTTTCTATGAAATATTAGACTGGAATGTTTTGTTTTTTTTTTAAACTCTCTCAAGTTGCAGTCAAGAAAGCCGGTTAGAAAGTGATAATCATCGCATAATTCTCGGACTAAAACGCTCGATTGTACCACCGGTAATGATAGTTTTGAGAGTTGAGAAAATTCGGATGTTTTTAAGATATTAATATTGCCGTTTCCCCTTGTTTAAGGGTGGTCAGTTTGCCGACTGAAATTCCTAACGCAACAAACAGAGGAGAACTCTTCTTAAACGGTAGACAGCCACCACTTGGTCAATTTTAACTCTACAATTCCCAATGGGTGTAATTCCGGATGTTCATCGGTCGCTATGTTTTTCAACAACTCCCCGTATTCTACTTCAACAAGAGATGCGGCAGTTTGTATTTTTCACCTCGAACGACCTCTAAACCCGACTATCACTTTAGTTTTCTTTCTTCTTCTTTTTTACTATTCCAAATTTTCCTTTTTTTTTTTTTTTTTTCTCTATGCTCTAAATAAAAAACCTTCGATAAGCGTTCTGTTTTTGTTCTACGAAATCGTAAAACTTCATTAACGACTTTTTCTCGTGATCGAGAACCTGTTACTTACGACGGGCGAAAGCCGATTACACGCTTTAACGAGAAGCTTTTCTCCGCTAATGTTCTAACGATTGACCAAATCTATTTTCGTTTTCATTGAAAAATTTATCAAATTGGCTGTGCTCCTCTCGTGCATTGTTGTAGTATTCCATTCTATCGGTTCGGTTTTTTCAAATTTTTTTAAACAGCTCCAATAGTAGTAGTATATCTGCAATCTTCCTTCCGGTCAGTTTGAATTTTTTCGGAAATAACCGAGTGCTCTCCTAATGCTTTGTTGTTTTTTAAAAGTAGGTCGATGTACTTTTATTAACCGATATGTCCGTAGCTTAACAACTGTTTGAATTAGTTTTTGCTCGGATGTCGCAGTTTCCTTTATTTGTTAGTCTTACCATCTTGGAGGAATACTATCAGTATCCTGCTAGGTTAGTTTCGAAAATTATGTAAAAATTTCTAACAATACTTTTTTCCGAATTCTACTTTAATTTAGTTATGAACTTTATGCTTAAACGTCCCTCGTTTGCAAAGTTGTTCGAAGCCTTCCATTTTTTTTTTCCCGCTAGAATTTCATTTTTCGACATACTTGTTCTGTGAGCTATTTTATCACATGTATCGTATGCTTCTCCATTTTTGTTGCTTGAAAATTTATCTTATTTGCAAAATACGTTCACATGTTCGATCGAAAGGCATGATTATTTTTCCGTAATTTCGATTTTAAGATTTAATTTCGTCAGGCTATATTTAGTAACTTTCGATTGGTTTTTTACATTTCAAAAGGGAACAGGATTAATTTTTAAGCGGTTTTCAACTTGACCGACTGCGCCAACTGCCACCGTCTAACTAAAAATGGCCTTCAGCTAATAACAGTTCCCTGATTTTGTCCGATTGCCATATATCCTGCAGGAGCCTGGACGATAAAGTCAACAGTAGTCATTTATAGAGAGATCTGGAAGGTCCGCTAATCCGAACCCCAATTCCTGTCCCGGAGTCGAAAATTCACCCCAGACCGGTAATCCGAACACGAAATTCACCCCAATTCGTGTCCAGGTGTTCAAAATTCACCCAAGTTTCCCCCGATTCTTCCGAGTTTCCCCCGGACGGTTCCCGCTCGTTTCCGATAAACCGAACGTCCAAACTGTGTCCCGAGGTCAATAAACTGTCCAAAGAGTTATTCGGGGGGCGCAAGTAACCCCAATTAGTGTCCAGGTGCTGAAAGTTCCCCCAAGTTCCCCAAATTTCTCCGAAATTCCCCCGTACGCGTCCCGCTCGTTTCCGATAAACCGAACCGATTATTAATTAACATAAGTATATTAATTAATGTTCGAAAGTAACCCAAGTCTCCGATCGCCCCGCCCGCCCGCTACGTTACCGCAATTTTTTTTTAAAATTCCGAGGCCTAAGTATGAAAATTCCAAAATTTAACCCCAATATATTATTTAAAGCGTAAATCTAACCTATAACTCCAGTCCACACCTCTCACACACGTATATTTCAATCCCGCGCACGCTCTGGTCGTTGTCGCGAAAGCGCACGCGCCGATCCCACGCATATTCCGATCTCCACCGCGATATCCCACGCACACACGCGCTCCGTTCCCGATACCGCGATTATTTCTTTAATATTTCAAAGTCTAAGTATACATAATATAAAATTAGTCGAAGTATATTTTTTATTTTCCTGATTTCCCGATCTTACTGACATATGCGAAAGCGCACGTCCCGATCTCGCGCATATATCTAACACAGCGTTATTTTCCGCGAAAGCGCACGTTCCGATCCCGCGCATATATCTAACATAGCGTTCTCTGTCGCGAAAGCGCACACGCAGACCCCCCGCACGTGTTGTCAGTTTATACTATCGCGATTACTTTTTTTTAATTATTATTTTTTTCACATAATAACCCAATCCTTGCTCTGTTGTCTAAACCTAACCGATTATCCAAAACATTTACAAATTATCAAATCAAGTATTTCTATAGTTTAAAATTATCCTTAGTCTCCTTTAACCCTTCCACCCTCTTTTCCGATCGATTCCGTTGTTTTAATATCGAATATATCGCATTCTATTTACTTTTACTACGACCATTAAACCCCCGATCGATGCTCCCGACACCTCCGTCATTTCATATTGAGAGGTAATTATTTTTTTATGTGAACGCTATGAATGCACACCGTCCATTCCCGCACACCCATCTGCTGTCGTTAGTTCCCATACCGTTCATAATAACTTTTATTCAACTCCAAGTATTATGGAATTATTACAATTATATATTTTCTTCACTTCCGATCATTTCTTCTGACCGTTCATAATATTTTTATTTTCCTCCGGTTCTAAAAATAAATCCTACAATGTCTTCAACGCGATGAATGCGCACACATCTTCTGCAGTTAGTTTCCATATCGTTCTTAATAATTTTTCGAGCCTAAATATTATAGAAATAGCCGAAGTATATTTTTTTTCGTTTCTGATCATTTCTTTCGTCCGTTCATAATATTTTTATTTTTCTCCGGTTCTAAAAATAAATCCTACAATGTCTTCACCGCTATGAATGCGCACACATTTGCCGTCGTTAGTTACCATACCGTTCATAATAACTTTTTTCAACTCCAAGTATTATGGAATTATTCTAACTATATTTTTTTTTTTTCGCTCCCGATCGTTTCTCCCGAACGTTCATATTTTTTTTTCCAGACATATGTATTCAAAAATGAAATCGAGTATAATTTTATTTAACACGGTTTCATAATTTACCTCTCCCACCCCTATCCATTCTACACAAATTACAATTCTTTCATAATATATGTTCTAGACCCAGTCAATCAATCAACTCTCGCAGAAGTGTAGATGTTGCCTCCAACACCCATTTTACTATCAATTATTGTATATTATTGTTAGATTATTTTTCCAAAAAGTCTTTTGAAATTTTTTTCCGTTCGTACATTTTTTTTTTGATTTTATTTGCATGACATCCATTTCCATGCATTCACGTTTCGCTAGCAATTATAATATGTTTTATTTATTTTTCAACTCCTCCCAGACTTACATACACGCCATATTGTCACACTCACAGATAGGTTCCTTATTAATCGTGAACATTTTTTTTTTCTGTATTAGCCGCGGGAGCATATCATCAGACCCACACATATACCACACACACACACAGGCATTATATTTAATTTTTAATTATCGATCTTTAATTATTTTTACTGGTATTATTTTTCCGACACATTCACCCCGTCATACATACTTTACATCTTTTAACATTTTGATAGAGAAAATCTCAGGACACTAAATAATTTTTATCAACATCGTAACTAATTTTAATATTATACACATCTCAGTATAATTATTAAACGATGGAACTATTATTTTCATTGTCGATATTGTTGCTACAAACATTAATCGTCCTTTTTCCAGGTATAGTCAACCTCTTCATGTATTCGTCTCGTCTTTCTATCAACCTTTGACCGCTCAATACCCCCCACCCCCACCCCCCCCGCTATTTACCGTTATTCGCTAGAAGAATATTTTTTTAGACATGTTCAAATACACACATACACATAAAAAAATCTACATCAACGTCATCGAACACTGATCTCGACATTTCCAAGAAATTCAATCGCTGCTCTACAGTCTAAGATGTCTCCGCCCGCTATTGAAGCGCCTGTCATGTATCGTTATTTACGACCTTTTACAACATACAAATTCACGACATGTATACACCTTTTCTAGAAAGCATGGTGAAAATGGACAATCTCTCCCGATGAAAACCAGCTTGATTGATGTACCGTTATTTCATTCATTTTGCAGAAGGTTAATTTAAGGCGTCCATGCACCTTTTCTACTAATAAATAAGCAAATGTAACCTTTAAACCTTTCTACCTTTTTGCAATCAATTTACTGATTGTACATACTTTTTATATTTTTTTTCCCCACATACTCCTTGATCGTCACAACCACCACAAAAGCGCACCATCCATTCGCACACACTCATCTGCTATCGTTAGATCTCATATCGTTCATAATAATTTTTTCGATTCTATTAGTTTAAGAATATTTCATTTTTTTTTTGTTGTTTTTTTTCTAACTCTAACATTTTTTTTTTTTTTCGAAATCTTTCGTATTATATTTTTTCTCCAATATGTATGCTCACTATCGTAGCGTAAATGTGCGTCGCTTATAACCTTGCATGCATGTTGCCTTGCATGTTGCCATACCGATCTATTAGATCGTGCGACAATGTTATTGAGTCTGCTGAAACAGGATCTTCCTCTTCATATCTTCTATAGAAAACGGTTTACATGTACACACCTACACACACATATCTTCATCTCCCCTTGACGATGTCTTTCAAACACCTCTATAACCAAAGGAATGTGGTTTTTCTGGTACAACCCTCCCTTTTCAAAGGCGAGCATCGAGGTAGATTGTTGAACGGATCTGATCGTGCAGGCAGTATTAGTTTTATGTTAAACGTGTTCATTTTGTAGAATCTGTGTTCTTCACGCATTATTAAAAATTTACTGTAACGGTAAAAGTAATAATTTTCTATTTTTTAGTAGAAAGTTAAAAAAAACAGTAATCAAACATGAATAACAATACCGAATCGATTGATATTAAAGCCGACGAATTTATTCAGAATTCCTTTTCGAGTGATAGCGACTCGCATACGTCTTCTTCACCTCCAACACCGCAAAATGATGATGGTTATACATCAGAACAATCAACATCCCTTGTACATAAAATCGTTGGTCCTGTATTATTATCAGAACAAGTGGATATAGCGGAATATTTTGTAGATATCAGCGTTCATATAGATTGTGATTATGGGTTTCGAGTAACTGAACTAGCAATGATTGATATGTCTGGAGGGAAGTGTTTGCATACGTTGTATAAGCCAAGCAGAGCATGGCATGCATCAAAAATGCCAC
Organism: Icerya purchasi; assembly: GCA_039619475.1. Classification (NCBI taxonomy): domain Eukaryota; kingdom Metazoa; phylum Arthropoda; class Insecta; order Hemiptera; family Monophlebidae; genus Icerya; species Icerya purchasi. The sequence goes on from CM077115.1 coordinate 352,496,862, forward strand.
ATTTACAATGTTCTTCAGTGAGTTATTACTTGAAGAACCCTTCATTATTTCCCTGTCGTGAAGAAATATTCATCGCACGCGATATATTCACGATATTATCCCAAAAACCGAGGGCTCGCGTATATGTTTTAACAGTATATGCTAAACTTACACTAATGGAACTTAACGAAAAGTCTGAATTGTTGCGTGATTTAGACTACGAAATCGTTAATATGGATCAAGTCTTTCGATTATCTAGTATTGAGAATCTACATGAAGAGTATTTTGGTATAAGCAATTTGATAACTTGTAAACACCATAATGAGAATGATAGTTTTCATTGTGCGGTGAAAAACGTTATGGTGATGAAGGCATGATACGATCATGTCATCCGTCCGCTGAAGCTTATGAATAATCTAAATATAAATGATTTAAGTCAGTTGTTCATTACAACCACCAAAGAAATGATAATTACGTTATTTCCAAGTTGTGTTGGAGACATTTATACATTTTTACCAGATAGACTAAAACAGGATGATACGATAAAATCACTTCTACCATGTTTTGAACATGAGAATGATGAAGAAAATTATTTCGATGACGATATATTTCTGCATAGTACTCGAAATTGCATGAAAGTAAAAGACTGTATCGACTGCCAACGTACAATTTGCGCAGATTAAAAATTCATTAATTCGATCGTTTTTAACAATTTTGTATATTTTTTCTGTATATTTTTGTGTGTATTTGTACATATATATTTTTTTTCAGACCGTTCGTTTTTATGTTTTCTTTAAAATTTTTTAAATATATTTTTATACACATGTAAATACTGTTTTGTATATATTTTGTATATATTTTTTCCCTCAATATCTATTCATTCTCATATTGTATATATTTTTGCTAATTATTTTTTCATCTTTTTCCGACCCTTTCCGATTTCTCTTTATTTAATTTATTTAGCGATCTATCCTTCTCTCCCCCTCCTAACTTAAAGTACTGGTAATGACGAAATTTTCAAAAATCTGAACCAGTCGAGTATAATGTATATATAATTATTTAATTTTCGAATATATTTCCACATAATTTGTTCATATCTGTTTAGATTAAAAAATTAGATTTTTGTCTGTAATACACCGTTTTTTTTATTTTTTTGTGTGTAATAAGCGAATTCAACTGTTATACTTTTTCACGTACATCGCGTATTTCCACAGCTGTGAGAGTTTTCATCTGTTTGTAAGATACATCCTCTGACTCTAAATGTTCTCTAAATATTTTTTTGAGCTTAAATATTATAGAAATAGTCGAAGTATATTTTTTTCGCTTCTGACCATTTCTTCCGACCGTTCATAATTTTGTATTTTTTCTCCAATATGTATGCTCACTGTCGTAGCGTAAATGTGCGTCGCTCATAACCTTACATGCATGTTGCCATACCGTTGTATTAGATCGTGCGACAATGTTATAGAGTCTGCTGGAACAGGTTCTTACCCTTTATATTTTCTGTAGAAACAGGCTCACAGGTACACACCTACACACACACACATATAAACCAAAGAACACATGCAAACTTCGTTCAGACACACCTGCAACCAACTTTCACCAAAGGAATGTGGTTTTTTCTGGTGCAACCCTCCCTTTTCAAAGGCATGCTTCGAGCTCGAATGTCGATCGGATCTGATCGTGCAGACAGTATTAATGTTATGTTAAACGTGTGGAATTTGTTGAAGCTGTGTTCTACCCGCGTTATTAAAATATTCTCAAGAACGATAAAGTCTGTAATTTCCTACGTCTTTTCTATTTTTCGTTCGCTCTTTATTTTCTGTCTTTTATCTCTCTTATTGAACGTTATTTTTTTCGTTCTTATTTTCCTTCTCTTTTTTAGTGAAAATATTACAATAATTATCGAATATGAATAACAATACCGAATCGAATGTCGATAATGTCGCGGATTTCATTCAAAATTTTTTCGTAAATGATAATGATAATGCAATGTTTCTGGACGATTTTCCAAATATACATATGCAGCCGCCACCACCACCAGCAGAAGAAACATCATTACAAGTGCCTTCGCTACATTCATTCTCAGATTTCATTCCATTGACTACATCAACACCTTTAGCATCACCGGTATCGTCACAAGATTTGCAAACTCCGTCGTTAATGCAAGTACCTTTGGTACATGATGAAAAAGAATATAGCACAACAATGTTGGAATTACCCAAAGAAATATTTAACCGAAAAGCAGTCGTCTATGTTAAAGACCCTAACGATCCAGAAAATAAAAATAGTTTCATGTATGCGGTTTTAGCAAAATTTACATCAAAACCGTCATCGATGTGGCAGTACAATATTCTACAGAAAGTATACGATTTCAGCTTTATTCACTTACCGATCCAATCGCTGGCTGATATTGAAACGTTTGAAAGAATAAACGCTGTATCAATCAACTTATACAAGCTGATAGAAACCGACTATACAGATCAAAGTACATTCAACTACAAAATAAAAGTCGTGTACGCCTTCCGAAAAAATCACAGTTTGTTAAATCATAAACATCACACAAACATATTATATTGGGGATCTAATGGAAATTATCAATTCGCATGGATAAAAAAATTCAGTCGATTGTTGCGGATCCAGTCGCCGAAAGCGAAATTTGTATGCTGGTCATGTCTCGATCCCATGAATACCGATTACGAACATAATAATACTCACAGATGTGACGCAGTCAGTTGGCGTAATATGCACTATATGTAATTAAATAAAGACGTATTTTTCGTATTCATAGATGTATGTTTATTTTTCAAAAAATCTTTTTACATTGTTTCATACAAATTAATGTAATCTATATAATATAATAAATATTTTCATATGTATACATTTTTGTTTTTATTTTCCATAAACTTAAAATTCCAATTTTACTATTGTTGTTAATATATACCAAACTCCAGTTTCTATTAAATCCTCTCGCTCTTTATGTTGAACAGACGAATCAATATTATTTAACTGTTCAGTTAAGTATGCAGAGTCTTTTTATCTTGCTTAACTTTAAAGATATATGATAGATTCTTTTTTCATTTGACAGTGTAAACGTTTTCTTCTTTTAAAATTTTCTTATGCTTTATCACTATTACAACATTTTTCATCATTTTCTAACTAATTGTAAACATTTTTCCACTATTTTGTAACATGTTCTTATTTTTTAGGACTTTTTGCCATATTTTTTTCACCAATTTATACTATTTCGAAGCATTTCATATGACTGAATGCTACTTAAGAAGTTTTTCGATAATTATCACCATTCCTCGCAATATTCATATGTTTTAACACTTTTTACACTATTTTTCACAAATTCATGATATTTCGCTTCATTTCTAATGTTTGAACGACTCATATGCAGTTTTTCAACAATTTTTCACCGTTCATCACTATATTTTTTTTATGTTGTATCACCTTTTATGAAGTCTTCATCAAATTTTACCTTCATTCAACAATATTTTCGTTATTGTACCCTTTCGAACTGTTGTTTTACCCTAAAAGCGAGTGTATATCTAATTTGTTATAATTAAGAAAGAATGTAATGTATATTACAAATTTCCTTTCCTGGGAGTATGATTGTGTGTGCAGAATAATAAACTCTGGTAAGAAGCAGACTGTATCCACCATCAAGCAGGGTGTGTAAAGCGTGGTAATTAACTCTGGCATTGCACATATTGCAAGGTAGTTATGATATGTTTGAGCATAAATTAGTTGTTGTATATCATTCATGTTAGTCATTAAATGTTCACACTGAGAGATGCAAGGGAGGCGTCATCATATGAACCATTACGATTTTTATAATTATAATATACACTAAGCATGTATGTATTACAACGACCACATCAACTCTGTTAAGGACGGTAATGTTTGGGGGTAGATAGTGAACCGTTACATTAGAAGAGGAACATGGGTACATACATGGAAACATCATTAGCGATATTACATCACATGTATGTCATCAAATTTAACTAAAATATTGCGTCCATAGTAAAAAATGCGAAGATTTTTCCTAAGAGGTTAAATTTTATATCTAAGATGGCGAATATAATAAAATTGATGCGATTTTAGCTGAAGATGGGGTATTTTACACTAAAATCGTTGTTTTACTCCTAAAGTGAGATTATTTGGGGAGTTAAACGGTCTTTTTTCATATAAAATTTTATGTTTTTTCTAAATGTGGCTATTTTTTGTCCTAAATGGAGTAATTTCTGTGTGAATGGCACTTTTTAGACTGACCTATATACTTCTTGATGTGATATTCCATTCATTGTGAAGTTATGCTTTGAAAGGATTTGTGTCTGGTTGTGGGAAGTTTCCGAACTTTTCTGATGCATCGATTATAGTATAATAGTTGTTGTGTGTTAGTGAGTTGATGGTGTTTGGATGGGAATAATAAATAGGGGTAAGAGGTGAAGTGTACCACATCAAGCAAGGAGAGTACTGTTTGATAATTAACTCTATCATTTAAACACACATTGCAAGACCGTTATAATATGTTAAGTCAAAATTAGTTGTTGTATCTCGTTCAGGATTTTACATTAAACGATCACACTGAGAGACGCGATGGACTCGTCATCATCAAGATCCATGCAATCATTACATTATTTTTCACTAATTTGTAATCACCATTTCTTTTTTATGTTTCGAAAGACTCTTATAATGTTTTTTGATAATTTTCATGGTACAAGCTTCATAATGTAAAGTAATTTTAATTATTTCAACAGTCTTTACACACAAATAAAGCAATATATCTTAAGTACACTCAACATAATACAAATTTTTACAAACAGAAGTAAACAACAGATTTACTTAGAAATTTTAATAAAACTTAAGAATCATATTATATATGAAATTGCTTGTTTTTTCAATCAATGATCCAAACTAGCAGGTTTAGAATTATATCAGACCTCTAGTAAAAACCCCAAATTATTTAATGTGTATATCATTGCTACTTTTTACCTTATATATGTGAATGTACATATCTACACATATTCATATATACATATATATCTACATATATACATATATATCTACATATATACATATATATCTACATATATACATATATATCTACATACATATATATATCTACATATATACATATATATCTACATACATATATATATCTACATATATACATATATATCTACATATATACATATATATCTACATATATACATATATATCTACATATATACATATATATCTACATATATTCATATATATCTACATATATACATATATATCTACATATATACATATATATCTACATATATACATATATATCTACATATATTCATATATATCTACATATATGCATATATATCTACATATATACATATATATCTACATATACACATATATATCTACATATATATACATATATATCTACATATATATACATATATATCTACATATATACATATATATCTACATATACACATATATCTATAAATATCTACATATATTCATATATATCTACGTATATTCACATATATAAGGTAAAAAGTAGCAATGATATACACATTAAATAATTTGGGGTTTTTACTCGAGGTCTGATATAATTCTAAACCTGCTAGTTTGGATCATTGATTGAAAAAACAAGCAATTTCATATATAATATGATTCTTAAGTTTTATTAAAATTTCTAAGTAAATCTGTTGTTTACTTCTGTTTGTAAAAATTTGTATTATGTTGAGTGTGCTTAAGATATATTGCTTTATTTGTGTGTAAAGACTGTTGAAATAATTAAAATTACTTTACATTATGAACCTTGTACCATGAAAATTATCAAAAAACATTATAAGAGTCGTTCAAAACATAAAAAAAAAATGGTGATTACAAATTAGTGAAAAATAATGTAATGATTGCATGGATCTTGATGATGACGAGTCCATCGCGTCTCTCAGTGTGATCGTTTAATGTAAAATCCTGAACGAGATACAACAACTAATTTTGACTTAACATATTATAACTGACTTGCAATGTGTTTAAATGATAGAGTTAATTATCAAACAGTACTCTCCTTGCTTGATGTGGTACACTTCACCTCTTACCCCTATTTATTATTCCCATCCAAACACCATCAACTCACTAACACACAACAACTATTATACTATAATCGATGCATCAGAAAAGTTTGGAAACTTCCCACAACCAGACACAAACCCTTTCAAAGCATAGCTTCACAATGAATGGAATATCACATCAAGAAGTATATAGGCCAGTCTAAAAAGTGCCATTCACACAGAAATTACTCCATTTAGGACAAAAAATAGCCACATTTAGAAAAAACATAAAATTTTATATGAAAAAAGACCGTTTATCTCCCCAAATAATCTCACTTTAGGTGTAAAACAACGATTTTAGTGTAAAATACACCATCTTCAGCTAAAATCGCATCAATTTTATTATATTCGCCATCTTAGACATAAAATTTAACCTCTTAGGAAAAATCCTCGCATTTTTTACTATTGGACGCAATATTTTAGTTAAATTTGATAACATACATGTGATGTAATATCGCTAATGATGTTTCCATGTATGTACCCATGTTCCTCTTCTAATGTAACGGTTCACTATCTACCTCCAAACATTACTGTCCTTAACAGAGTTGATGTGGTCGTTGTAATACATACATGCTTAGTGTATAATATAATTATAAAAATCGTAATGGTTCATATGATGACGCCACCCTTACAGCTCTCAGTGTGAACATTTAATGGCTAACATGAATGATATACAACAACTAATTTTTGCTCAAACTTATCATAACTTCCTTGCAATGTGTGAAATGCCAGAGTTAATTACCACGCATTACACACCCTGCTTGATGGTGGATACAGTCTGCCATTTAACCAGAGTTTATTATTCCACGCACACAATCATACTCCCAGGAAAGGAAATTTGTAATATACATTACATTCTTTCTTAATTATAACAAATTAGATATACACTCGCTTTTAGGGTAAAACAACAGTTCGAAAGGGTACAATAACGAAAATATTGTTGAATGAAGGTAAAATTTGATGAAGACTTCATAAAAGGTGATACAACATAAAAAAAATATAGTGATGAACGGTGAAAAATTGTTGAAAAACTGCATATGAGTCGTTCAAACATTAGAAATGAAGCGAAATATCATGAATTTGTGAAAAATAGTGTAAAAAGTGTTAAAACATATGAATATTGCGAGGAATGGTGATAATTATCGAAAAACTTCTTAAGTAGCATTCAGTCATATGAAATGCTTCGAAATAGTATAAATTGGTGAAAAAAATATGGCAAAAAGTCCTAAAAAATAAGAACATGTTACAAAATAGTGGAAAAATGTTTACAATTAGTTAGAAAATGATGAAAAATGTTGTAATAGTGATAAAGCATAAGAAAATTTTAAAAGAAGAAAACGTTTACACTGTCAAATGAAAAAAGAATCTATCATATATCTTTAAAGTTAAGCAAGATAAAAAGACTCTGCATACTTAACTGAACAGTTAAATAATATTGATTCGTCTGTTCAACATAAAGAGCGAGAGGATTTAATAGAAACTGGAGTTTGGTATATATTAACAACAATAGTAAAATTGGAATTTTAAGTTTATGGAAAATAAAAACAAAAATGTATACATATGAAAATATTTATTATATTATATAGATTACATTAATTTGTATGAAACAATGTAAAAAGATTTTTTGAAAAATAAACATACATCTATGAATACGAAAAATACGTCTTTATTTAATTACATATAGTGCATATTACGCCAACTGACTGCGTCACATCTGTGAGTATTATTATGTTCGTAATCGGTATTCATGGGATCGAGACATGACCAGCATACAAATTTCGCTTTCGGCGACTGGATCCGCAACAATCGACTGAATTTTTTTATCCATGCGAATTGATAATTTCCATTAGATCCCCAATATAATATGTTTGTGTGATGTTTATGATTTAACAAACTGTGATTTTTTCGGAAGGCGTACACGACTTTTATTTTGTAGTTGAATGTACTTTGATCTGTATAGTCGGTTTCTATCAGCTTGTATAAGTTGATTGATACAGCGTTTATTCTTTCAAACGTTTCAATATCAGCCAGCGATTGGATCGGTAAGTGAATAAAGCTGAAATCGTATACTTTCTGTAGAATATTGTACTGCCACATCGATGACGGTTTTGATGTAAATTTTGCTAAAACCGCATACATGAAACTATTTTTATTTTCTGGATCGTTAGGGTCTTTAACATAGACGACTGCTTTTCGGTTAAATATTTCTTTGGGTAATTCCAACATTGTTGTGCTATATTCTTTTTCATCATGTACCAAAGGTACTTGCATTAACGACGGAGTTTGCAAATCTTGTGACGATACCGGTGATGCTAAAGGTGTTGATGTAGTCAATGGAATGAAATCTGAGAATGAATGTAGCGAAGGCACTTGTAATGATGTTTCTTCTGCTGGTGGTGGTGGCGGCTGCATATGTATATTTGGAAAATCGTCCAGAAACATTGCATTATCATTATCATTTACGAAAAAATTTTGAATGAAATCCGCGACATTATCGACATTCGATTCGGTATTGTTATTCATATTCGATAATTATTGTAATATTTTCACTAAAAAAGAGAAGGAAAATAAGAACGAAAAAAATAACGTTCAATAAGAGAGATAAAAGACAGAAAATAAAGAGCGAACGAAAAATAGAAAAGACGTAGGAAATTACAGACTTTATCGTTCTTGAGAATATTTTAATAACGCGGGTAGAACACAGCTTCAACAAATTCCACACGTTTAACATAACATTAATACTGTCTGCACGATCAGATCCGATCGACATTCGAGCTCGAAGCATGCCTTTGAAAAGGGAGGGTTGCACCAGAAAAAACCACATTCCTTTGGTGAAAGTTGGTTGCAGGTGTGTCTGAACGAAGTTTGCATGTGTTCTTTGGTTTATATGTGTGTGTGTGTAGGTGTGTACCTGTGAGCCTGTTTCTACAGAAAATATAAAGGGTAAGAACCTGTTCCAGCAGACTCTATAACATTGTCGCACGATCTAATACAACGGTATGGCAACATGCATGTAAGGTTATGAGCGACGCACATTTACGCTACGACAGTGAGCATACATATTGGAGAAAAAATACAAAATTATGAACGGTCGGAAGAAATGGTCAGAAGCGAAAAAAATATACTTCGACTATTTCTATAATATTTAAGCTCAAAAAAATATTTAGAGAACATTTAGAGTCAGAGGATGTATCTTACAAACAGATGAAAACTCTCACAGCTGTGGAAATACGCGATGTACGTGAAAAAGTATAACAGTTGAATTCGCTTATTACACACAAAAAAATAAAAAAAACGGTGTATTACAGACAAAAATCTAATTTTTTAATCTAAACAGATATGAACAAATTATGTGGAAATATATTCGAAAATTAAATAATTATATATACATTATACTCGACTGGTTCAGATTTTTGAAAATTTCGTCATTACCAGTACTTTAAGTTAGGAGGGGGAGAGAAGGATAGATCGCTAAATAAATTAAATAAAGAGAAATCGGAAAGGGTCGGAAAAAGATGAAAAAATAATTAGCAAAAATATATACAATATGAGAATGAATAGATATTGAGGGAAAAAATATATACAAAATATATACAAAACAGTATTTACATGTGTATAAAAATATATTTAAAAAATTTTAAAGAAAACATAAAAACGAACGGTCTGAAAAAAAATATATATGTACAAATACACACAAAAATATACAGAAAAAATATACAAAATTGTTAAAAACGATCGAATTAATGAATTTTTAATCTGCGCAAATTGTACGTTGGCAGTCGATACAGTCTTTTACTTTCATGCAATTTCGAGTACTATGCAGAAATATATCGTCATCGAAATAATTTTCTTCATCATTCTCATGTTCAAAACATGGTAGAAGTGATTTTATCGTATCATCCTGTTTTAGTCTATCTGGTAAAAATGTATAAATGTCTCCAACACAACTTGGAAATAACGTAATTATCATTTCTTTGGTGGTTGTAATGAACAACTGACTTAAATCATTTATATTTAGATTATTCATAAGCTTCAGCGGACGGATGACATGATCGTATCATGCCTTCATCACCATAACGTTTTTCACCGCACAATGAAAACTATCATTCTCATTATGGTGTTTACAAGTTATCAAATTGCTTATACCAAAATACTCTTCATGTAGATTCTCAATACTAGATAATCGAAAGACTTGATCCATATTAACGATTTCGTAGTCTAAATCACGCAACAATTCAGACTTTTCGTTAAGTTCCATTAGTGTAAGTTTAGCATATACTGTTAAAACATATACGCGAGCCCTCGGTTTTTGGGATAATATCGTGAATATATCGCGTGCGATGAATATTTCTTCACGACAGGGAAATAATGAAGGGTTCTTCAAGTAATAACTCACTGAAGAACATTGTAAATGTGGCATTTTTGATGCATGCCATGCTCTGCTTGGCTTATACAACGTATGCAAACACTTCCCTCCAGACATATCAATCATTGCTAGTTCAGTTACTCGAAACCCATAATCACAATCTATATGAACGCTGATATCTACAAAATATTCCGCTATATCCACTTGTTCTGATAATAATACAGGACCAACGATTTTATGTACAAGGGATGTTGATTGTTCTGATGTATAACCATCATCATTTTGCGGTGTTGGAGGTGAAGAAGACGTATGCGAGTCGCTATCACTCGAAAAGGAATTCTGAATAAATTCGTCGGCTTTAATATCAATCGATTCGGTATTGTTATTCATGTTTGATTACTGTTTTTTTTAACTTTCTACTAAAAAATAGAAAATTATTACTTTTACCGTTACAGTAAATTTTTAATAATGCGTGAAGAACACAGATTCTACAAAATGAACACGTTTAACATAAAACTAATACTGCCTGCACGATCAGATCCGTTCAACAATCTACCTCGATGCTCGCCTTTGAAAAGGGAGGGTTGTACCAGAAAAACCACATTCCTTTGGTTATAGAGGTGTTTGAAAGACATCGTCAAGGGGAGATGAAGATATGTGTGTGTAGGTGTGTACATGTAAACCGTTTTCTATAGAAGATATGAAGAGGAAGATCCTGTTTCAGCAGACTCAATAACATTGTCGCACGATCTAATAGATCGGTATGGCAACATGCAAGGCAACATGCATGCAAGGTTATAAGCGACGCACATTTACGCTACGATAGTGAGCATACATATTGGAGAAAAAATATAATACGAAAGATTTCGAAAAAAAAAAAATGTTACAGTTAGAAAAAAAAACAACAAAAAAAAAAAATGAAATATTCTTAAACTAATAGAATCGAAAAAATTATTATGAACGATATGAGATCTAACGATAGCAGATGAGTGTGTGCGAATGGATGGTGCGCTTTTGTGGTGGTTGTGACGATCAAGGAGTATGTGGGGAAAAAAAATATAAAAAGTATGTACAATCAGTAAATTGATTGCAAAAAGGTAGAAAGGTTTAAAGGTTACATTTGCTTATTTATTAGTAGAAAAGGTGCATGGACGCCTTAAATTAACCTTCTGCAAAATGAATGAAATAACGGTACATCAATCAAGCTGGTTTTCATCGGGAGAGATTGTCCATTTTCACCATGCTTTCTAGAAAAGGTGTATACATGTCGTGAATTTGTATGTTGTAAAAGGTCGTAAATAACGATACATGACAGGCGCTTCAATAGCGGGCGGAGACATCTTAGACTGTAGAGCAGCGATTGAATTTCTTGGAAATGTCGAGATCAGTGTTCGATGACGTTGATGTAGATTTTTTTATGTGTATGTGTGTATTTGAACATGTCTAAAAAAATATTCTTCTAGCGAATAACGGTAAATAGCGGGGGGGGTGGGGGTGGGGGGTATTGAGCGGTCAAAGGTTGATAGAAAGACGAGACGAATACATGAAGAGGTTGACTATACCTGGAAAAAGGACGATTAATGTTTGTAGCAACAATATCGACAATGAAAATAATAGTTCCATCGTTTAATAATTATACTGAGATGTGTATAATATTAAAATTAGTTACGATGTTGATAAAAATTATTTAGTGTCCTGAGATTTTCTCTATCAAAATGTTAAAAGATGTAAAGTATGTATGACGGGGTGAATGTGTCGGAAAAATAATACCAGTAAAAATAATTAAAGATCGATAATTAAAAATTAAATATAATGCCTGTGTGTGTGTGTGGTATATGTGTGGGTCTGATGATATGCTCCCGCGGCTAATACAGAAAAAAAAAATGTTCACGATTAATAAGGAACCTATCTGTGAGTGTGACAATATGGCGTGTATGTAAGTCTGGGAGGAGTTGAAAAATAAATAAAACATATTATAATTGCTAGCGAAACGTGAATGCATGGAAATGGATGTCATGCAAATAAAATCAAAAAAAAAATGTACGAACGGAAAAAAATTTCAAAAGACTTTTTGGAAAAATAATCTAACAATAATATACAATAATTGATAGTAAAATGGGTGTTGGAGGCAACATCTACACTTCTGCGAGAGTTGATTGATTGACTGGGTCTAGAACATATATTATGAAAGAATTGTAATTTGTGTAGAATGGATAGGGGTGGGAGAGGTAAATTATGAAACCGTGTTAAATAAAATTATACTCGATTTCATTTTTGAATACATATGTCTGGAAAAAAAAATATGAACGTTCGGGAGAAACGATCGGGAGCGAAAAAAAAAAAATATAGTTAGAATAATTCCATAATACTTGGAGTTGAAAAAAGTTATTATGAACGGTATGGTAACTAACGACGGCAAATGTGTGCGCATTCATAGCGGTGAAGACATTGTAGGATTTATTTTTAGAACCGGAGAAAAATAAAAATATTATGAACGGACGAAAGAAATGATCAGAAACGAAAAAAAATATACTTCGGCTATTTCTATAATATTTAGGCTCGAAAAATTATTAAGAACGATATGGAAACTAACTGCAGAAGATGTGTGCGCATTCATCGCGTTGAAGACATTGTAGGATTTATTTTTAGAACCGGAGGAAAATAAAAATATTATGAACGGTCAGAAGAAATGATCGGAAGTGAAGAAAATATATAATTGTAATAATTCCATAATACTTGGAGTTGAATAAAAGTTATTATGAACGGTATGGGAACTAACGACAGCAGATGGGTGTGCGGGAATGGACGGTGTGCATTCATAGCGTTCACATAAAAAAATAATTACCTCTCAATATGAAATGACGGAGGTGTCGGGAGCATCGATCGGGGGTTTAATGGTCGTAGTAAAAGTAAATAGAATGCGATATATTCGATATTAAAACAACGGAATCGATCGGAAAAGAGGGTGGAAGGGTTAAAGGAGACTAAGGATAATTTTAAACTATAGAAATACTTGATTTGATAATTTGTAAATGTTTTGGATAATCGGTTAGGTTTAGACAACAGAGCAAGGATTGGGTTATTATGTGAAAAAAATAATAATTAAAAAAAAGTAATCGCGATAGTATAAACTGACAACACGTGCGGGGGGTCTGCGTGTGCGCTTTCGCGACAGAGAACGCTATGTTAGATATATGCGCGGGATCGGAACGTGCGCTTTCGCGGAAAATAACGCTGTGTTAGATATATGCGCGAGATCGGGACGTGCGCTTTCGCATATGTCAGTAAGATCGGGAAATCAGGAAAATAAAAAATATACTTCGACTAATTTTATATTATGTATACTTAGACTTTGAAATATTAAAGAAATAATCGCGGTATCGGGAACGGAGCGCGTGTGTGCGTGGGATATCGCGGTGGAGATCGGAATATGCGTGGGATCGGCGCGTGCGCTTTCGCGACAACGACCAGAGCGTGCGCGGGATTGAAATATACGTGTGTGAGAGGTGTGGACTGGAGTTATAGGTTAGATTTACGCTTTAAATAATATATTGGGGTTAAATTTTGGAATTTTCATACTTAGGCCTCGGAATTTTAAAAAAAAATTGCGGTAACGTAGCGGGCGGGCGGGGCGATCGGAGACTTGGGTTACTTTCGAACATTAATTAATATACTTATGTTAATTAATAATCGGTTCGGTTTATCGGAAACGAGCGGGACGCGTACGGGGGAATTTCGGAGAAATTTGGGGAACTTGGGGGAACTTTCAGCACCTGGACACTAATTGGGGTTACTTGCGCCCCCCGAATAACTCTTTGGACAGTTTATTGACCTCGGGACACAGTTTGGACGTTCGGTTTATCGGAAACGAGCGGGAACCGTCCGGGGGAAACTCGGAAGAATCGGGGGAAACTTGGGTGAATTTTGAACACCTGGACACGAATTGGGGTGAATTTCGTGTTCGGATTACCGGTCTGGGGTGAATTTTCGACTCCGGGACAGGAATTGGGGTTCGGATTAGCGGACCTTCCAGATCTCTCTATAAATGACTACTGTCAACGGAGGCTGAATAGATGCTTTCGAGATGTGGTTGTACAGATGAGTACTACGGGTATTATGGGCAGCACACAAGATCAACAATAAAAGAATTGCAGCGAACGACTCAGGGATAAGGTGAATGGAAGTATAGTACGATATTTCGGGGCCGCATAATACGACGAACAGCATCTTTGAAAAATCTATTCTTGCGAGGAAGATGTTCGATGCGATGGAGAGATCAAATAACGATATTAACCGAGAAAACAAGCAACACGACAGACTGGAAACCGGAACTATTGGAAATACGTGGGAAAAGAAGTTACAGGCAGTCATAATGTTACCAAGTCCTCTAGGAGGTCAACGCTAAACGTTGTAGAGTGCCATTTTTTTCTTTTGGAAGGAGGGGGAATAAATTTGTTTAAAAGAAATTTCAGAATTGCCCATGTTCCCGTTAAGTCGAGAGTTCTTCAGCTTGGTAAACAAGCCATCTGACTAATATGCCGTCCAAATATTTTTCTGCGCTATACTTTCTGTTTCGGACTACAATTACCCACCTTGGCGAGCTTAAAGTATTTTTTTAGAATAAATTTATAAATATAAATTTAGGCGCCGTGTGTAACTATTTGGGCTCTTACGGTATCTAGACTCGCTGAAAGTTACAGAGTGTAGTCTGTTGGATGCTGCAAAATTCAACACTGCCCGAACCTAATCCGGGTCGTTCGACAACATACAGTGAGGTGAGGTATAACTAGTAGAACGGGAAGTATGCCGGCACCGTGTTTCAGCAGTGCTCTACGGTTGGCGGGGAAGCCCAAAGAGGACAGGAAGACGGAGGGGGAACTCCTTCAAAGATATAGTTGTGTGACAGTGCAGTGTGCCTCAGGCGCAGTCTCGACAGGATCGAGAAATTCCTACGTGAGATGAGGATCGGCGGCCACCATGGGTCGGTGTTTGACTTTATGGACCCGAGCTAGATCGTCTGTTCGAACCACAGTTTGCTCCACTCTTCAGAAAAGTGCATCAGAAAGACTGACGGTCATAATCGAGGCAGTACAGCGTTGAACGGCATCTGGCTAGATAGAGCTACCTTAGTAGCCAAGTCAACCCGCTCATTGCCAGGAACCCCAACATGGCTAGGGACCCGTAAGAATGTGACATATACCTCAGATCGTGAAAGTTGGAGTAGCGGGTTTTTTATTTTAATTAGTATTGCAACTCCTGGACGGCTTTGATAGATTGAAGTGAGTTTGTAATAAGAAGGGAATTTTGAGACGCTGGGTTGGAAGAATGTGTCTCAAGACAAAGAAGGATTCCAAACATTTCTGCCTCTAAAGTAGAGCAGTAGTCGTTTAGGCGCTCGGTGTACATTACACCTGCAACTTCATAAGCACACGCAGTTGGTGAAGGAGAATTAGTAGGACTATCTTTAGCTGCGTCTGTATACATGTGAATGTATCTAGGGAAGGAGGCGAGTTTATTTAATACTACTTGAGACACGGATATAGAAAGGTATCTATTAAGGAATCTGCTAAGGTTAAATTTATAGATGTTTTGGGACAAGATTCCAGGGCGCTGTAGTGGTCGAATTAACATAAAGGTCCCTCTAATTTATACCTACCTTAGAAAGAGAAGTTAAAGTCTTGACCAGTGGGGATCGTCAGGGATAGGAATCGAATTTGGGAATTACTGGAGGAAAATTGGTATGGTAAGGAATAACGAAAGGAATCTCGAAAGGTGAGATAATCGCGAATAATAGATAAAGAAGGAAGGCCCGCCAAAGCACAAACACCCCGGCAAAGGAAAAATCCGGTGCGCCTCAAGTATGAGACGTAAAGAAGTATTATGGATAGGATCGATAGATTTTAGAAGTGTTTTATTAGAAGTATTTTATTAATACACCTGACAACCGTATGACAGTTTATTCAAGATAAGGGCTCTTTGTATACCGATAACAGCAATTTCAAATCTATATTGTACTTGCGGTTGGATAAACATTTCAAGATGGATAAGGATTTCATACAACCGCTTTTAAGGATAGACATATGCGGAGCCCACGATAATTTCTCATCGAACGTTAGACCCAGGAACTTTATGGAAGGGGGGTACATATTTTAGGTAGATGGTGATATCGGGATTGGAAATAGGAAAAATCTTCTTTAGGAATTGAACATACGCAGTTTTTGAGGATGAGAAATCCAATTCTTTTCCACCCAGTTTTGTAATCTATTGATCGTTGACTGTAGGATAGACATCGCATTAGTGGGGAAGTTTGAGGGAAGATATATGCTGTTACCGGCGGCCTGATGCAATCTGCTATATCATTTATATATATATATATAGGATAAACAAGGTTAAAGGCGAAGCCGGTGGAATTCCATTTTTAGTTGTGAAGGATGAAGATACTGAAGAGCCTATTCTCACTTGAATAGCTCTATCAGTGAGGAAGCTCTGGATAAAATTGCCCACATTACCGCTAATTCCGGCGTTCTTCAGCTTTTTAAGCACTTCATATTAAGCTTTCTCTATGTAAAAAAAGACCGAGTAGAGATGCTGTGATCTGCTGTGGGCTGTTAAGATTTATCTTTGTAGGATAAGAAGATAAAAGAGTGCAGACTTGTATTTTCGATTGCTTGTTTGGATTGGAGAAAGGATTTTTTTTTTTCAGCTTCAAGATAGAAATGTCTCTATTTCATCATTTTCCCCATTACCTGAGATCAACGAGATAGGTCTCGGTAGCTTTGAGGGAGGAAGGGGTCTTTGACAATCGGGATAAGAGAGCATTGATAATTGAAGATTTTTACATTTCGTCATGGACCCGGGGATTGGGGTAGGCTTAGATTATACAGTAAGAAACATCTGTTTCCAATTTTCCGCAATACATATTTCGAAAAAACCGAATATCAAAGAAGTTAATCTCCGATTTTGAAACAGGGTTATCGGAATTATTAAAGTAGCTTTCTAGGACTTTGGAGAACGGAGGGTATACAATAGAAAACTTTCATTGATGGGGAAGATATTTCAGCACGACCGGATGAATTGAAAGGTGCTGTGTTTCTAGTCTTAATAAGTTGACAGTTCAGTTCGGTTTCGTATAAAAAGAAGATATTATGTGCTTCACACCTCTATCGGAGAGAGAAATGGTATGGGCACCGAAGGGGAATACCGTTTTGTACTACTTTTATTTTTTTCCACATTACAGAATTTGCGGTATTTTTAGAGATAGGGCAAAAACAATTTACTTTTTTTTTTTTTTTTTTGTAGGTCCATAACTCTGGTCGAGCCTGGGTCTTGTTTTTTTTTTTCTTCAATAATTCAATTAAGTTCTACCGTGACCTTGTTGCTTCCAAATATAGCAGTACTCTTTTCCGTTAGGATATTTTAGTCCTAATTTCCGGACTATGACGGAGCTATTAGATGTCGACGAAATAATTGTTAGGATTTGAGAGTGTGGTCAAGTTATCTTCTCGCGTCGGAGTCAGCTATATGAAAAATAATGTATCTCTAAACTCGAGTGGGCGGCACTATTTATCGAGTAGAACGTTAAATAGAAATTAATTAACGAATCACTAAAGCGTAAATCTTCTGTTATATCGTGAGGCTCAAGCGAGGAATGTCCTCAAGGCGAAAACAGAGTCTATTTGTGAAGAAGAGCTACAACGAATCGCATTAAAATCTGTTCGAGAGGAAATGCTAAGTAATATTAAATCGCCGTCTAGCAAACAGACAAATGCTTTTTTTTCCTGAACATTAGAGTCGGCGCGACACTTCAGTAGGTGGAATCGACGTTAAAATTACCGATCCAAAAAACGGGACAGAGACTAACTGATTCGTTGGTAGTGCACTTTCAGGGTGGAAATAGTTGCTAAAAGAGGGAAATAACAGTTGTGGATTGTAAAGGAACGAAAAGAGACAAGAAGGGCACCGTTAACAGAATTCTGTTACTTTGAGATGATATTCAGAAGTTGGAAACGAGAAGCAATTACGTGTAGGCCTTCACCATTTTTTGATACTTCTTAGAAGTAATTAGAACGATGAATTGTAACTGGGAAGATTTTTTCTTTTAAAAGCGCCTAATTCAAAAAGGGGAAAATGAAAAAAACAATCAATTAATAATTTAAGTTCGTCTATATGTGACCTCGAAAGTTTTATCGTGTTGTTGATCACTGTGATAAGTATTATACCTTTTCTTCTTCTGTTCTTTTTTTTTTTGTTTTTTGTTTTGCATGCATTACATCATATCGTTGATTCGATGTAGGCCTCCCTTAATTTAATTTACTCCATCGATACTTGTACTTCACGAAGCCATTGTTTCCCTGCTGTTGCCGCAATATCATCCGTCCTCCTTCTGAGTGGTTTTCCTTGTGCACGTTTTCCCGTATACGGTCTCCATTGGATCAGTTCCTTTGTCCACCTTCCATCTACTTGCCTACTAACATTGATCAGGTTTTATATATACGCAATAAATGAAAAGCACTAGTCAGGTACTTTGCGAACCGTTCAGCTTAATTTATTTACGATTGCATTACGCTTATCGAAATTCCGGATTCACGCTGGAAAATTTTAAGCAAAAAATCGGACAGTCCAAACTGATACGATGTAGTCCGAATGAAACTTTCAACTATGAAGGATATTCTCGGTATCATCAAATAATGGTTTGTCTGTTCCATTACATTTGTCTGTCTACTCTATATGTACTTTTACATTAGTATGAACCTTTTTTTTTTTTCTTGATAAAAAGAAAACGAAGAGAAAACTAAGTAAGCAACGCGCTAGATAACATTAACGAATACGAAAAAAAAGGAAAAAGAAAAAAGAATCAAAAAAACCATTCCATTGATTTATTAACGTCAAACGTTTTTTAATAAGTACAAAGTTCTCGTAATAAGCACATTTCACCGTTATAACGGCACGACACTTACGATGAAGCGAAGCAGATTAAATGAAGCATTTGAAAAAATAGAATAGATTATTTTCTTTCTTTAAACTGTGCTTCGTTAGCGCGTCTTTTGCCTGTATGAGATTATTATTCACTGCTGCAATAAAATCGTCTATTTTGATTAAGCGGAAATTAAAGTGATTCGTTCGAAAATAAATGGCGCGCGATGTACCTATATATAGTAAATGAGGGGGAACTGTTCCAGCAACCGACTGGTACATATAAGCGCTGTTGTTGGAACGTCCTTCTTACACAGCGATTAACTAGTGAAACGACCATTTATGAATTGCGTGGAGTACAAATTAAGATTTTTCTTCCTAACACGAACTAGATAATTGTTGACATTGGCAACAAATGCGTGTGTCAGTTTTTCAGTTCATTATCCTATAATAATTCTGCAGTTCGATATTTCGATATATCTTCTTTTTTTTTTTTTGATATATATATATATGTGATTTGATTTGATATATTTATATTTAGAAATATAGGTGTCGTATGTAATTATCGCTGCTATTACGGCATCTACATGCAGTAGTAGAAGATTAAGTATATATTTAGTCAAATTCGTTAATTGTAAAATAATATTTTACAACATCAAAAATTTCCAAGTTATTTTGGATGACGTACGTAGGAAAGTAAAAGAAACGGGGAAAAACAACTCAGATTAGTTGGAAAACAATTATATAAAGGGGATGGGGGGGGGGGGTAAAAAATAAAAATCGGAAGTGTTATTAACGAGTACAAAAACAATTTAAATGAATTCTATTACGATGATTCGACGCGTTTTTACTTTACAATATGACGGCGAAGTCACGCTATTGCAGCGAGAGCTGTTTTAGGGTTAATTAATGTTTTTAATTTTTAAGTAGCGAAAATGTAAACAAAATAGAGTGACAATCTGATAAATTGCGAAGATTATGAGGATTACGAGATGAAGAGGGTCGCACAAATGTGAGATAGCGCCGAATGAATAAATGCTTTGTTGAACTACTTTTTCAAAAGGAAGATGCAACGAATCTATCATCTTTTTAACGTTAACTGTTCATTTATGTGTTATTACGAGAATCTACTCCTCTGAAAGTGTAGACAAAAACCGACTGGCTAATTCCCCTAGTTAGTACGCGTTGGACTCTTCGATGAAGCGTGCCCGTCTCGAATTGAAGCAGAACGTTGATCATCGTGGCGTTAAAAGTGTAAAAATAAAATTCGCAATACTAGAAATTCGGCTCCGCCAATCACCGCACGTTCTTCTCGCGACTTTCCGTTATCGAAATAGCGCAGTCCGGCGGAGGAGCGTGTGTGATTTTTGGATTTCGGCGCGCGCCAACAGAGTGCCGTATTCTAGTTTAGCCGACAATGCGAGCTTTTTGAGCTTTCGTTGCAAATGTGAAAACTCTTTCGACCTGGCGAAAAATTAATTATAAATCGTAAAAAAAAAAGCCCCGGAAAAAGGGTTAATTCGTCTTCTTTATCTTTGTCGCCGCCCGAGTCGCCGCAGAAGTAAACTTAATCGGACTGTCGGTACAGCTTTCGTGTCATTATTCACCGCGTGTGCCGAAATCGCAAATTCTACGCACCTCTAAATCTTCGCTAGACCGATTTTCCCACTCAGCCGATGTTTTTTCCGGTAGCGACCTGTTTCTTCTCGCGAGTCGGACACAGCCGGCAGATCTGACGATTTTCTTTTTCGCTCTTTCCTTTGTACTTTTCCGTCGTTGTCAGCTTTACGTATTCCGCGCCTATCTCAACGACGTCGACCGCTAAAGTGCAAATTCTTGTCAGCCGACGCGCACTCCTAATGGTCTAACTCGCTTACTTAAGTCAGCCTTAGAGGCTCGTCTAGCTAAATAAATACGCACACGCCTGTACACGCGTACTTATCATTTCCGAGTTTCATCATGCGAATGTAACATCTTTGTTCTAGCCCGCCTTCCCTCAAATTAAATCGAGCCAAAGCAAAAAAAACGATAGACGCACCAGATGAATTCTCCTCGAAGTGTACTATCACCGCTATTATTAAATTCACCGATCTTGTTTGTTCGTCCCCTAAAACCAGTTGTTCAGGTTTGTGTCAAAAATTAAGTCTGCTTTTTTCTATTTTTGTTTTCTTTCTAGAGAGAAAACTTTTTTTTTGCGAGCTTTCAAAAGAGTCGCCGTCCACAAAACTTAAAATGTCTCCCACTGTTGAAAAGGGCAACGAAAACGAAATATATAAACAATAATGTGGTAATCCCGAGAATTTCTTCTAGCAGATTCACCGATCATTCGAAAATGATATTTCGTCGTTTTCACTAAGATTCGGGAAAAAAAAGAGAGAGAAAGATAAATGAATAGAATAAGGGTAAATTAAATGCTTGGAAATTTCGAGGGAGGATGTTCGATTTCCGGAGGAATTCGGTGTAACGTGCCAAACAGTAGTGTACTTTTCCTGCGATAGTAAAATATAGAATGTAATGAACGTTATTACGGACGTCTTTACGGATTTTCGCAAAAATTCCCGTACGAAACGCGGTGTACGTTATTTGTAAATATAAAAGATATATTATTATACGCGTGATAACATTAAAAGTTGCCGATTTTTTACACATGTCGCGCGAGTTAAAATTTATGTTCTATTAATGCGATAATAAAATATTTAAATGGCTCGCGTTCGATACACTTTTATAATTGTAGCTACGATGATGCGAGAATGTGACATCACCCTCGAAGAAATTTAAATATTATCTCCCCTATAGCGAAGTGGAATTTTACCGCTAAGAACCCCGTGGCACCTGTCCTCCTCCTCATTTGCTTACAATAGTAAAAAGATAAAATACTTCGGTTTTTCAAAAAAAAAAAAAAAAAGATAAATCAAAATACAGTGTTAAAAATAATAGTGTTGAACGCTGGCAAAAATGTAATTTTACTTACAAACATTCTTGAATTATTACGGATAGATGTACAATAAATAATTGTTTCAACTTGCGTACGATTAAATAATTCTGAAAGCGATTATTTCGAAGTATATTTCGAAAAAGTACATAATTAGCAAATATTTTTACTTATTGCGAACTTCCTTTGACTTTAGGATAAACTTTGAAAAGACTCCTGCCTTGAAAGAAAATAAGGAAACATATATATATATATATATAGCAAAGAATGCAGGTCGGTCCCATTTTTCGCTTGGTCGTCAATGGAAAAATATTAGGCAAAGCACCACCGGGAAGAAAGCGGCGAACCGTATTAAGTGGTTTAGACATATAACAGCTGTTACACAGATAACTCAATGCATGCGTGATGTACCTTCCAGTTATGGAGAGAAGCTTACCAAATAATAAATAACTGCCCGAGCCATGCTTTTTTTTTTTCACACTAAAATACTTTTAATTAGAATCAATTCATTTTCGCGTTCTTTTCGTCTCAATTTGTATTGGTTCATTTATTATCCGGGGCGTCGTTTCAAGGTCTAGTATGTCTATAGGCAGAGGTTCAACCACGCCGAAACAATTTTAGAGCGAAATCAGTGAATAAATAAGTTCTATAGATTTTGTTTAATTGATCGAAATTTTTAAATCAGAGGGTACGAGACTTGCCTAGTTCTCCGGATCCAAGTCGTAATCTTAAATTGAATATTGGTTACACTAGAGAATTATCCGATGGGAAATTAAAGGCGAATAATCCCAAATAGAATAAAGTAAAGCAAACCAAGTCCCATATTTGACAGGCCGTCCAGGATTGTGAAGTTTCATAGTGTAATTAAGCTTCTAACGGATCATACCGGGATCAGTTCCTTTCTACTTGTCCCGATATCATCCGTTAGAACCTTAATTACACGATGAAACTTCACAATCCTGGACGGCCTGTCAAATATGGGACTCGTTTTGCTTTATTTTATTTTTGAATTTTACGAACCATTCTGCGTAAACATATATAAAATGATTCTCAATGGTTCGATTATTGTAGCCCGAGTTTTCGTATAATACGAACGACGCAAGTTTTGAATACAAAATGCGCGTAAAAATAAATTTAAAATGATCGTATTCGTAGGCTACCGTTTGTGACATTCTCGGCGGCACGCTCTATACATCTCACACTGGCACGAGTACGAAGTCATATATTAGATTAAATTGATTTTAAAGGAAACGTACCGAGTGTTGGTTTTTTAAAGAAAATTTTTAGCAACGATTTTAAATCGTTTTTTGGTTTTACTTAAAAATTGCGCAAATGGACCGATTTTTGAAAGAAATTAAAGATCACTGCTCCTTCGTACGCTGAATTCTTTTGTTCGTAATCGTGATTTTAATCAAGCGATTTGATTGCTTATCTGAGCATTGTCGTTTTCTAGTACATTCGAAGGAAATCCAGTATGCAATCAAGGCGGCTCTATGTGAAGATCCAGACTTTAGGCGCATGTCTATTATTTCGCAATACAAGTGCCCAGTAGGTGCGCAACTACAGCTCGCATTTAACAACGCTTAATGTGTTGGTTCTCCCCTTCACGCCCTTAATTCAGTATTTACTGTGTTGTCGAAGCGTTACCGTTTAGTTCCGGCTAACCGTTTCGATACAACCTCCGGGTTCCTGCACTTCCGTTTTCGCCAACTTTCGCCATATAAACACGTTTTCCCGTTTATTTCTGAGCCGTACGATCGGTATTCGATCAATAAACTTCTCCAGCAGCATTCCCTGTTATATTAACGCAGTTACTTAAACGCGGCCAGAGTACAACGTCGCCGAAGTTGATAAGGAAGTTGACTGGAGAAAAAACAAAACAAAACAAAACAAAACAAAACAAAACAAAATGAAACGAAACGAAACGAAACGAAACGAAAAAAAAAAATCGTACACGGGAAATATGAACTGCGGGAAAAAAGGAGGATGACGGGGGAAACTCGGGAGGAAGCTGGGATAAAGGGATTACGTAGCAATAATAACGGCAGATGAAGAGGAATTTAACTATCTTCTCTTTATTGCGTAGCCTTATACCCTCGTTATTTGGAAATTCTTAACTGTTTGTCTGGAAAATTTTTTCTGAGAAAACTGACGAAGCAGTAAACTAACTCCGACAACGATGCGGACCTTTCATACATGCACGCGCGTAGAGACATGCGCCTCTGTAAACGGGCAAGTTAAAACAGAGAATGAGCCGGACTAGAAAATACAAGCGTTATTATACGAAAAAATGGCGAAGATGAGCAGCTCCAAACTACCGGTAGCTTCGATTTCATTTTGAACTAACCTCTCGAAAAATAAAATAGACACACAAAAGAAAAAGAAGCAGCGAATTCACGGAACATAATAAACGAGCAGCGTACCCCACTTCCTTCTCTCTTCCGGGCACAATTTTCGTCCCCTATATTTCGTATCAAAATGCTCAATTTTTTTTTTTTTTTTCATTCATCCCTTTGATTATTATTTATTTATTTATTTTCCTTTTTTTCCTTTTTTGATTTGTAATTGATACACGTATACACATAATATTACGTTGTGAATACTGGAGCATTTAAAAACTAACGCTCTGCAGAAGAAAGGTGGAAATAGCGATGTTGTTATTTTTCCAACTACAGAAGAAAAAATTTTGTTACTTTTAAACGACCGGTGGCACGCATTTCAGCTCGAACCTGGTCGAACGTATTTGATTTTTCTACTGTTTTCTTTTATTTTATTTATCACATACTACGCTTTTCGGTCTATTTCGTTAGTTGAAAAATTTGAACGAAATACCGAACCTTGTTAATTACTTGTAAAAACATTCAAGTCGAATTCAAAGTTAAAAATTTAGATTTACTACAGAATTTTACATAAATCGAAATTACAACCTTTCTATTAATTCGAACAGAACGTTAAATTACAACTACGGAAATTACTTCAATGTTAAAATAATAATCGTTTATTGTTACTATTATTGGACATTGTCGCAGACCCCTGCTATAACGTTATACACTACGATTTACACACGTTTAATTATCTGTGAAGTACATATAAATTTGCAGTGTAAAGGAGAACCTATAACACAGTTTAGTTTGTACTTTTCATTAAACCATTGCGCACGGTTATTTATTTTATCGCGATGATTTTCCACCGGCAACCCCTTCATTATTCCCGCTTGCCCTGCAAAATCGGTTTCTTTTTTATTTATTTATTTATTTATGTATTTTTCAGTCTAGCGTTAAACCGTTTGAAAACAGGTTGAAAGCCGTTCGAAAATCGTTTGAAAACCGCTTGAAAACCATTTGAAAATCATTTGAAAATCGTTTCAAAACTGTTCGAAACCCATTTGAAACCTTTTTGAAAACCATTTGAAAACCGCTTGAAAATCGTTTGAAAATCATTTGAAAATCATTTGAAACGAACTTCTAATATCATATTAATTATTCTATATAGTTCTTATATAAAAACAAGAGAGAGGGAAAGAGAGATAGAATTGTGTATAATCTTATGTAAAAAAAAATAATTCCGTTTTAGAGTTCAATTTTTCGGTCTCGGTTTTTAAATATTTATTTCGATGCCAAAATGCGAATGGTACAGTCGAATCGGCAGTAATTTGGCGGTGAACAATATATTATTAAACACATTAAACAAAAAATGTTAAAATTACTCCCGGACACAGTTCTTTATTGCTGATGCTTTGTTTTTTTTTCCCTTTATTTTTCACCGAAAAGGAAAGAGTCAATTGTATCCTGATACAGTCAGATATTGTTAGGAGAAAGAAACAAATAATAGGAACAATATGTGGGGAGGGAAAAGATAGGATATAAGAGAGGCGCAATATAGAGTAGAAAGACTAAGTCGCAGAAAACTAAAGTAAAACGCAAAACACTCAGCAGGATGAAATCAAAAAACAAGCAAATAAACATGCCGCTCGACTTAGCATTCATATGAATCCACTTTCTAACATTTTGCTGGATAACTCCAGTGAAATATACGTAGAGAGTGTGGCGAAATAAACTTTTAGACCTTGTCCAGCCATTATAAAGTTCAGAGGGAGTACTACTGAGTACTACCCCTCCACAAAACGTTCTTTACCGCATTAAGTTAATCGCTAAATTACCACTACTCAAGTTAATCAGTTGTGATGAAATAATAAAAAAAAAAAAAAAAGGAGAAAGAGATGAACACTTAATAAACACATGGTCCGCATCGCAAACGTTTGAGTGGAACGGACAATATGGAAAGACAACCAACGAAAAACGAAAACGGGAGGAAGGCTGGTTGCGTTGTTCCCTGAGACTAAAGACGAATCCATACCATTATTCCCAAACGATGTGACGCTATTCGAAAGGGAGTCAATTCATTCTGGCGGTTGTGGTCTAAAGATTATCTGTTCGTAGTTGCAGTCACGTCACAAATGGTTCAACAAGTCGAAACATTTGGCAGTCGAAAGCGTAGTTATACTGAAGGACGAGTACCTGACACCACATCTATTCAAACTCGGTGGGATAATGAAACTACATATATATACTGATGGACATGACGCGACGTCCGTATTGTTGATATATTTGTCCCGGGAGGGCGGTGCTGTTAATGGTACATTTGTATCATGTTAAAAAATGTTTAATTTCTTTGTAATATTTTTTATGTAGATTCGCTTAACGATTTCGCTTTTAATAGTATTTTTGCTAGCAAAGACAGGTTTTTCAGTTCTGTTTATTTTAGATTTTCCCAATAATTGTTATTTGTCGCTGCGCAACAGAAAAAAAAAAAAAGGGAAAAATGGCGGCTGGTCATCGACCGCTTGCGATCGAGTGTCTTCATCTGAGTTATTGTCATTCCGTTCTTTGTTGTTGTTTGTAACCGTTTATAGTTTGTTTTTTTCCGTTGTTGATTCCGTAGTTTAACATTTTTTCATCCGAATTTCTTAATTACTTTGTTGAAAATAATAGTTTGCAGGGCTCGTTCGTCATTTTTGTAAAAGTAAACATCGCCTTACGTAGTTATTACGAAGTGTGTTTTATTCGATATAATATAATTTTAGTCTCCGGAATTTTTAGTATTTTAAGATTACCGCAAACATACTTTGTTACGTATTGCAAGTTTTTCAAATATTATTTCTTTTTTTCACTACAAATACTTGAATATGAGCTTGTAGTACGGAATTGCCAAATCCTTTTTTCACTATCAGTTTTCTTTAGGGGTAACCGTACATGACGGTCAAACAAAATGTTAAAAGGAGCTCAAAAAACGGTGTGCCTGAAAACGATAGCATAGCCCTAGAAAATCACTTGCCTCACAAACACCCTCGATGCATTTATGGCTCGCGAGCGGCTAATGGTGGCTTCTCTTCAAAATTTACACTTTCTGCAGAGCTAAAAGGAAATGAAATTTAAAAAAAAAAGAAAACAAACTTTGACATGGTTTCTACCGAAAATAGACAGTGTGCATAATTTAAATGCTCTTAAGAAAGCTAAATTAAGCGCGATATTATTAATGAACTTGCTATAAAATTTCAATAAGATTATAAATTATTACAAGTCTCCCGATACACTTTGGTGTACTTTAGAAAATGATTTGAGGAGCAATAATTTTCGCTCAATGTACACACTGATATGACTGACGGATGCATTCTTGTGAATTTTGCTGAATTGTTCCTTATCTGACATTATTTTAACAGTGAAGTATGAGGAGCCGATGATGCACTATCCTAAACGCATTTTTCACTGCGTCAAAATCTATAATCTTTTTTTTTTTTTTGTCCCGGAAATAAATGACCTCCACAATCTTTCTCTAACGCAGTCTTATCCTATAATTTTTTTCTTTTAACATTTGTATAACTTAATTGTAACTTGAAGTGGCATAGAAAAAACCAGCGAAAAAATAGCAAACTGATATTTAGAGAGAAAAAAAAAATTAAAAATTTCGATTATAATACAATTTAAGTAATAATAAATATGCAATAAACGTTTTAAATCGAAATTGCAGGAGTTGCGAAAATATAGAAAAAATAAAATAAGTAAAAAAAAATCAAAAAAAAACACGTGGTCCTGAATTGATTAATTTGAAGAAAGAAGAGAATAGTTAAATAAGGAGGTATATTAATCGTGTAAACAAATTAGTGACGTACCGTAATTCGTTTATTAATCACCTTATTGGAATCCGACATGCGCTTACAAAGAGTCACGGGGGGGGGGGGCGGTAGCAATTTTAACCGATATGTTATATTTTGTCGGTAAAGGAAAAATATGAAATAATAACAATCCGACTTTGACCCAAAAATAAGAATTGAAAGTTAAACGGCTTAGATTCTGGTTTATAAAAATTGCGCTCGGGACCAAGCGGCAAACCTGATTCCTATTACTGAGTTTCCCGTTCCAATGTAACAACTTCTCGTACCAATTTCGAGTCGGCTGAGGACCGGCTTATTTTAAAGGTTAGACGATGATTAGATTGCCTTTCTCAGTACGGTAAAAATGGCGTGGGTTTGTGTTTCCGAAAAAATGTGCCGCTATTCACGTGACATAAACCGTACTGCTATTTATTAGTAAATGCAAGCCATTTGTAATAGCGCGCTTAAAATGTGAAATCCACGTATAATTTATACTCGGACTCTCCCAAAATTGCTTCTGTTTCTTTTAATTGAATATCACTTTTTAATCTTTACATCTACCGTCTGTTTTTTAGAATAATTTTATTTGCAGAAAGATGGAGAAAGAACTAAACATCTAAATATTGCACATATTTCTGTAGTAAGTGACGAACCACGCAAGCGGAAAATTAATTATCGATTACTGTTCGCAAGATAAAAGACAGTGCTGAATTTATTTCTTCTTATAAAATTTGTTATTATTTATTCAAGATTTACGATCAGCAATGTTTTCTATATGTTGTCATTTCAGACAATGCCTTTAAACACTTAATGCCGAATTTAACAGCACACTCGTAGGCAAGGCGATGAACATTTTTCAGGATATCTGTGGAAGATTGATACCACTAGTGGAATCGTACACAAAATTGATGCCATTAGTGAAATCCTATACAAAATTGATGCCATTAGTGAAATTGTATACAAAATTGATGTCATTAGTGAAATCCTATACAAAATTGATGACATTAGTGAAATCCTATACAAAATTGATGCCATTAGTGAAATCGTATAGAAAATTGATGCCATTAGTGAAATTGTATAGAAAATTGATGTCATTAGTGAAATCCTATACAAAATTGATGCCATTAATAATTTTTTTTTAAAAATCCTCTTGGTGAAAATACTTGCCTCAACCCATTGATAAAGCAACACTTTCAGACTTTAATTTCTTTATAAATCTCATTAAAGTAATTTGTTTAATATTGAATTCCTTGGCAGCGGCATATACGCGTTTGCCTTCATTCGTGACAGCCTTTGTTGCATCATTTATCTAAATAGAACCTCTTGTAATCTTTCTTTTATATGTCCGCATCCTAAAATAACAGAAAAACACATATTGCTTTTGTTTTAAACCTTGGGTTAATTAAACAATAGTTGCTCAACTAACCCCAACTGAAATATTTGAAACGAAAGTTAGGCTATGAAAAAACCGTTTTAAATGAGAGCCAAATACTTTTTAGATATCGTAAATGCAAAATAAATTTATTTATTTAACGCGTATTGAAAAAAAAAAAATGAACCGGAACTAATTTTTTACGTTGCAAAATAAACAAATAGTGCGTGTACGTCATTCGATTGACAAGTCGTTATTGTCGGTCGTGCGATCAGTTTTTCTTTTAAAATCGTTTCTTTCCGTCATTTGATGAGTCGACGTGCGGTGTGTAACTTCCGAGATATTTCCATTGCTTAACTTATCCTTATAACTAGCCCCGCTCTAGCACACCTCAAAATATATTAAATTAAAAACAATTTAAAAGCGAAAACCCGAGCAATTATGCCTTTTTCTTGCGGCATAGGCAATATTTAAATTTGTTTTTATAGAACCGAATGCGTCGCAAACGGTTATTTCCTGTCTTATATATCTATAAAAGGTCGAAGAATTGACAGGCACTGCAGAAAAAGAAAGACTTCGTATATGGAACATAAAAGCAAACGGTAGACAAAAGGTGGAAGCACTGCCTAGCGGGAATCACTTAAGACTATAGGTCTTTGGAGAACCCTGAATAGACTGAGAAGTGGAACTGCGCGCACAAAATATAATCTGTACAAGTGGCGAATATCCGATAGCGATCGATAGTGAGATCGATGTGAAGTTCAAGACTATAATCATCTATTTACATGTCCCGTCGGCGACAAATATGAACTTGGAAGCTTATACGACGACGTTGATAACAACTTGATCAAATTTATAAAATATTGGACAACCTGTATTTAGTCGACCGGACACGCGAATAATAATAATATAAACTCGCTCTAATAGTCTGTGCCGAACTGTTTTCTTGGAGAAAATTGAAGAAAAGGCCAAGCGATTACCTAATGCGCTAGATAACTGCGCAGAAGTAAGTAACATACATTGCTTCTAGGTGCCTTTCTGCTTGCCCAGTTATGGCAGCGGAAGTTTAATTAGCAACGACAACTAATACAATAGAGGCATCGGAATAACAATTAAACAGTGTTTATGGAAAATTTAAAAAAGCTTGTAATGAAAATACATGGTCGAAAATTATTACTAAATCAAATTCATTCAAAGAACCGCTCGTTTTTTATAAAATAATATTTAATTATTACATATATGCACTGACGCGTTCCGAAGCTGATAGTTTCATGTTTGCGGACTGCTTTTATTGATTGTGTACAGTTTTGTGGAGCTTTTTGGAGTTTAATAGAAGAATGAAACATACAAATTACTACGAAAGAACGTATAATAATACAAGTTAAACATGTAACGAAAAAAAATTGACTTTTTTATCGTTTAAGGTGTGTTACCAGTCTCCTCGGGCGACCATTGGATGCATATGTCATTTTGAATATTTTGCCCAAAAAAAAGGTAACCTAGTTTTAATTTAATCGTCGTTTTTATTTTACGGTATTATCCGAAAAGCGCTTTCTGAATTTATTGTTGCTTATAAAGCAATAAACTAAAATCGTACGAACCGACTAAAAAGATTATTACGGTATGCTGTGTTATAAACTCCTTTTTAACGTTGCTCTGCGTTCTTTGACTTTTTAAGTAAACGGGTTTTGTATTTATTTTGGGAATTCGCCCCCTCAGATTTATCAGCCACGCAACGCCATTGTCTTAAGATTGTAATATTCTAACATACAAAAGAGAAAAAAGCGAAAAAGAAAGAAGAATGAGAAAAAAAAAAGAGAAAGATCTTTTGAAACTAGAAAAGTTTCTCTTCTCGCAACTGAAAAACACCGAATCTCTTTATCGAAGAACGTAAACTGAACAAATGTTGTGACGGGTATTTAATAAAATTATATTGAAGACCGCTAAGAGAGCGAGCGTAGCAAACGAAGATAGACAGTAACGTTCTTTATGCCGATGGTATTAAACGATTGTAAAATTGGTTTCGACGTATATCGGTCGTGTTTAGTTGAACAAATAGACACGCGTACTTGCACGCGCGCGCACACACACACACACACCCACACGTTTTCGACGAAATGCAAGCACATATACACGCATATACACGCACGCACGCACGCAGGCACAAGTGTGGTAACAGTTTGTATCGAGTGTGTAGGCAAGCAGAAGAAAAAATAATAAATTTAGCGCGGTGTAATTCGGAGAAAGAGGCGAATATAACAATGCAATCAGAAGCAGCATAAATCGCGAGACGAATCAAAGATGAAATGCGAATAAAGTGGATTGAATTGTGATCGGCTGGAAAGAATAAAAAGCGGATAAGAAAGGAAGGAAGAATAATATCGGAATCGGAATGGGACGCAGAGTGAACGGACCACCGAAGCAATCTCCAGGATGAAATTTATCCGGTGGTAGGGTTGGCGCGAGTCGATGGTATATCGCTTTCAATTTCTATCAACTGGAGGGCCACGTCATTTAAGCAGCTTTAAGTTGTTCCCCCGCTCGGCTGATTGTTGATTGGACGTCGTTTGTTACCATCAGCGACAGAACTTTGCTGGCAGCGTCCACTCCGTCTACCAGCGGCGGCGGCCCGTTCGCCCGCTCGGCTATATTCGACGGTCGCGGCCTCAGTGGCGGGTACTGCTGGCTGACTGGCGGCAGCGGAGGTCGACGGCGGTGGGGGGACAAATGAAAATTCCAGCCGTCGACAATACCGCTCCAGTCGCAGATCGAGCGAGATATAAATTATTTCAATAAGATGTTCAGGGGTCAGAATGTCGCCAATCGGAACAGTAAAGACCAACGAAATTACCCCAATGAATAAATTTAATATCTTCTTTGGCCATTACGAGAAACAAAACAAAAACATGTTCAGCACCACGCGTTCCGTTAAACTTTCCTCTCTCGGTCGCCGCTATACCACCGCCGGAATTATTATATTATTACTACCGCTGCGTTTGTCGGGACCGCAATTGGCCGACTTTATAACCTCCGTTATCGCTGTTATCAGTGGAAAAACAAAACTCCGATTCCAGCTCTTTCTTCTTCGATCCTCCTACACCGGGGCTCAATTACGTTGATAAGGCTCGACCGTTTGCAATTGCATCGTCGGCGACCAAACGACTGCCGCACACCGACCGCATCCACCGGTTCAGCGCTTCGATCGATCGTTCGACCCCCGTTCCGATTTATCGACACGCACCGCTAATAGCAACATCGTTTCTAATTTGTCTCAATTAGTGCCCGCTTTTTTCCCCCGTTTTCTTCTTTTCTCTTCAGCCCGAACGGGGGGTTCTTGTGTACATGTATGTGTGTGTTTACACTAGTCAGAAATTACCGCGATGCGGCTCTGCTCAAAAGACCGAATCTAATTTCAGCCAATAATCCGATCGTAAAATTAGCTCCAACGTCAAACATATTGACTATGAAAACCTAGACCGGAAAAATCTAATGAAATTTTATCGCTGAATTTCATTTTCCGTCGCAGTTTCCATTCGGACTCTTCCTCATTTTCTCCCATTACTTCCTTTTAACGCGTTTTATTTCTTCTCCTTCGTACGCGACTGACGACCTCGGTTTTCGTTCCGGCTGAAAGAATCTATAACGCATTCCACGTAAAGATGACGATCATCAGATTTAAAATGCTCCAAATGACAATCGCGGTGAACGCTTTTAAAGTTTATATAAATAACGGCAAATCATCGCTGGTTATTCCCATTTCATATGACACAGAAATTTATGCTCGCATTGATTAACTTCAAATCATCGTACGTAGAGAATTTACAGAATATTTATGTTAAATAGAGAATAATCGTAAAAACTTTCTCTGCAAAAGTGATCTCAAAAGAGGAATTTCATCGATTACGGAAGCGTGGACGTTGATCTATTTTTTTTTACTAGTTTCGAACTATATCGTTCATGGATCACAGACTGTGGCATCATGAACTATATATAGTAGTTCGAAACTAGTCGGTGTTTTACATATATTTTTTATATTTGTTTTTTCGATTACCGTAATATAGACGGTGTATGTGCTTTTATATCTCCACGTTATTAACTGAGTGACCATGTTATTATACGTTAAATTAAACTTGCTGTTTTATTAATTGATACGTTTATAAGCTCTTTTGTTTTTTTGTTTTTTTTTCTTTTTGTTCTTTTTCACCAAAATATCTGATGATGAAGAGAGCACGTTAATTTTGCTCAATTTTATATAAAACTGAAATTACCCTTAGCAGAGAGAAGGGAATTTAATAAAATGTTAACCTATACTTCGTTTGCAGTTGAACTAGCACGTCTGTTGCTTTATTAGTTTCGCTTGAATGATGCTGCGCATGTTCTCCCCAGTTAAGTAGTTTAACCAGCTAACGAGCAGACGTAAATTCCATCATTATACACCGCGATAAACTGTTAATTTATCATTATTTATTCGAAATAACAAACTTATAAAAGTAACGTTAACAATCGATTTGGAAGCAATTAGTGTCGAATTTTTTTTTTTTTTTTTTTTTTTTTTTTTGGTAACCGATTACATTTACTTTAACGTATTGAAGAGTGATCAAAATTTGATAAAGTGTGAATGTGCAATTCTTCCGTTCATCAGCATATTATGATGCACGAACGAGAAAAGGTTAAAAGTTCTGCATTGTGTCCAATATTTTACTATTATGGGTACCCCCTTTGACTACCACTAATGTCATCGATCGAGTACCAATAACTTTTTTGGTAACCGACTGCAGTAGTAGGGGGTTGATAATAAACATTATTAAAACCAAAAAAACTATGAGAAATTCATTTTGTCCAATAGAAATCAAAGTAGACGAGAAAATATTAGTACAATTATCTGGGCCAGGAAATTGCTACAGATTGTTCTTTCTGTCTATATGTTCAACCTAGCCTTCTTGCCAATTCGTGGTTCTCTTTGTTTCCTTAACTTCGCCGTTCTGTTATCGTCTCCATTATTCGTCCGCGTTCTCCAGCCATGTTCTACCATCTGCTTTTCATTTTCGTTTCTCTCGTTGGTTTCTTCTCTATATTGTTCTCTGAGTTTGCGATGCTGCTCATTATTCATCTCTTTCTATCGCGTGCTCTGCTTCCTATTCCAAATTTCTATCGTATTCCTACTCCTATATCCTTTCCTTCTCCGCACATATTGCCTGTTCCTTCCTACTGGCAATGTCTGACCGCGTCAAAATATAACTGGTTCATTTCCCTTTCTCAGTGTTTCTGGGGGTGAAGGTTCCCCTGGTTGACGAGCCGGTTAAAAAAGTAAAGCAAGGCAAGAAAAAATTAAATAACGAATACAGCTCTCGTGGGTGGCTTTTGAAAAGCTCGGTAATTTACTGAAAAATAAAAATATACCTAATACGCTAAAAAAGAAATTTATAAACATCGTACCAGTGTTCACATCTGGAGCGTAGTGGCCAAGTACGTTATTAAGAAGCTCGCAACGACGCAGGAATGAACGATTAATGTTAGGCATTAAGTTATCAGACAGCAATAAGACAACAGACTAAAACGATAAATGTAGTGAAGCGCGTTGCATAATTGAAATGGAATTAGGCGGGATATGCGACTAGAGGTGAATGGATGGCAATTGGAAAAAAAAGAAAAGGCGACTGACTCCGAAAAACCAGACAAACATATCGTGCACTAGACTGAACGATATGTAGGAACTAGCCGGGATGAAGTGGACGAATAAGAGGTTCAAGATCGATACGAGTGAAATAAAATGGGGCATCGCTGACAGAAAATAGTGGATCAGCATAATCGCGGATATATCGTCGGTGAGAATAAAGATACAGACGAGCGATGGCGAATTTGGTAAAGGAATATCGGGGATATATCGCAAATTTTTCGAATTTTTTTTTATGATATGAAATTATTGATAAGTAATATTTTACAACATTAAAAGAGAAACAAAAGATTAAAGCTAAATGGTTACCATATTTATCCACCACGCGTTAAAAGTGAGTGAACGAAATCTTGGAACCTGCAACAAATTAGTGAATGTCTTATTTTAAAAGTTGCTTAAGAGTTATTAATAATGATCAGATTCGAATTTATTCCTTACATTTCATACGTGCCTGGTGAGTCCCCTTCCTGTAAAAAAAATAATTTAAATAAATAATGGTAAAAAAGAGGAAACATACAAAAAATAATAAATCGACGATCGCGCTAAGTAATATATATGACCTAAAACGAAAAAAATTAAATAAAATAAAGATATATTTCAATTAAATTAGGGTACCATCGTCAGTTTGTGTAAAAGTCAGGCAACGTGCTATATAACGATTTCAGTTTGTCAACTTCCGATTAAATTTACAATATACTATATATGTTACGTCCTTCGTGTGGAAGTAAGCAAAGAGATTAAAATCTGTGTTACTGAAATTGTTTCGCACTCAATCTCACCGGTCACTGTATTAAACCGAAATTCAGATCAATGAACTGTTAATTGATTTGGCTCGATCGTGCTTAACTCTAACCGATACAGTGTCTTGTTTTGGTAGGCTAGGTAGAACAAAAAGCAGTATATGAAAAGATTTTTTTTTTTAAATTTTAAATTTAATGAAGTAGAAAAATTTCTCAATGTAGCTCGACAATGACCAAGAGTGTAAAAAATCACAGGACATTGGAACTGTTTCATGCTTTAATAGTAATGGCTCAGTATTCAAGCTGGAGATGTTGAATTGTTTGAAAAAAATTGGTGCTCAGCTATCGTCTAATAGAGCACGCGAATTACTCAAGTACGATCGTAATTCTACGCAAGTGAAACGAGTTGCTACTTCTGGCCATGTTGATATTTCCACTATAGAAACTCTAATCAACGATAACAGAGCTTTGTTTGTTTTTGTTCAACACCCCAGCAACATCAACTTATAATATGGAATTTCTTTCTTTAGAATTTGGTGATGTCCACTATTTCGAGTAATGCGTGGTAATGGATGCGACCGGATATCTATCATCCTTGGAGGAGATTTAAATGCGTTAATTTTAAGGCAAACCGCGGAAGGGAGTTTCCGTCGTGTTTGTACAAGTTAGATTCGGACTTGAACTTAACCCCGATTCAGCTATATCTACAATAAGAAATGACGTGTGGCGACGCTCCATTTAGTCGATTCGCGAATAATTTTACAAAGGTGTTTGTTTCATACGTGTATCATTGTCATTGAGTATTACCGATTCCCTTGAGCCATTTAGCGAAGGACACAAGTTTGTAAATAATAAAAAACTCGATTTCACTGTAGCGTTTTTAATATTGAAGTGCGATAATGTGCATGAGGTGTGGGTGCGACATCGATGGCAAGGTATGGTGTGCATGTAGCACTGCCGGTAGGCGGGTGGAGAAATGCAGGCATGTCGGGTGTGATACTAGTGCTCCTATATCCTCTGGTGGTGAATATTTGAAGTACCTCGCTAGAAGTCACATTTTTCCTTTATTCTGAAAGTGAAATGTTAATATCAACTTATGGTGTAACTCTAGTCCTGATGAATTATACACCCTGTCAAGAAAGTATCGGGAATTGTTAAATAAAACGAACAATTTTTAATTTTCATCCAAATTTATTTTTTCACCTTCAAAATAACATCCATTCGAAGCGATGCACATATGCCAACGCTTTTTCCACTCGGCAAAGCACTTCTGATAGGCGGTTTCCGGGATGGCCTTTAGCTCTCGCGTCGCATTCGTCTTGATGTCATCAATCGATTCGAAGCGCATTCCCCGTAGCGGAAATTTGAGTTTTGAGAATAGGAAGAAGTCGCAGGGTGCTAAATCTGGTGAATACGGCGGTTGTTCGATGATATTTACCGAGTGTTTGGCCAAAAACTCATTCACAATTATGGCTTTGTGAGACGACGCATTATCGTGATGGAGAATCCAAGAATTGTCGACCCACAAATCGTTACGTTTACGACGGATAGCCTCTCTCAAACGTCTCAAAACACTTAAGTAAAACTCTTTGGTGACTGTCTGTCCGGCTGGCACATATTCATAGTGTACCACGCCTCGAATATCGAAGAAAACAATCAACATGATCTTCACTTTCGATCGGCTTTGGCGAGGTTTTTTCGGCTTTGGCGCGCCAATTGGCCGCCATTCGGACGATTGCTGGTTCGTAAGCGTGTCGTACTCGTACACCCATGTCTCGTCACCAGTAATTATCTTTTCCAAGAAGGTAGGATCCAAATTGGCTCGATCCAGCATGTCTGCAGCTACCTGTTCTCGGTACTTTTTTTGAAAGAAATTCAGGTCTTTCGGAACAAGCCGAGCCGCAACGCGTTGCATACCCAATTTTTCGTGCACAATCGTACGTACGCTCTCGTGTGACATGCCCAATCCATGAGCCATCTCTCTCAAGCTCACATGACAATTTTCAGCAACGATTTCCTTGATTTTATCGACGTTATCATCGGTCACACTCGTTGAAGGCCGTCCAGAGCGAGGCATGTTTTCGACCGTCTCCCGACCATCCTTGAACGCTCTGTACCACTCGTAAACCCGCGTTTTTGATAAAGCAGATTCACCAAAAGCCTTCTGTAACATTTTCAGTGTATCGGCACAAGAAATTTCGTTCGAAACACAGAATTTAACACAAGTACGTTGTTCAATATTTTCACTCATTGTAAAACTTCGACAAAACACTTCAAGGTCGACTGATTTTAACAGCTGCTGTAAACACACTGGTTGACAGATCGCGCTAAAAATAGGCATCATAATACAAAACAGTTGTACCAACCTGGAAAAAAAAAATTATCTGCCTAGCTATTACCCGGGAGATTTAAATTGACAATTCCCGATACTTTCTTGACAGGGTGTAATAATTTTGCTTACTGTAAACTGCTCTAAATGATAACTAAATGAATAAATTTATTCATTTATTTATTTAGTTAGTTAGTACTGATGTGTTGGTTTCTGCTTTTGGAAAATGTTGCATTATCACATAATGCAGAGTTTTTTGATGACTGTGATAAAATATTTGTTTGAAAAGTACAGATTTCTCTCTTTTTTTTTCGTTTTCTACCGTTCTTAAATAATCAGTTTTTAAATCCTTGGCTAACTTTTTTTGTCCAGAACTGCAGATTGCCAATTTTGTTTTGTTTTTGTATATTATATTATTCAGCTTTACGTATATTCACATTCGTATACACACATTAGTCAGTATTGTGTAATTCGTCCGGAGATATTTAATATTTTTATAATATTTTTAATAAAGTAATAACAGAAAATGGACAATATTATTTACAACTCAAATTTTTATATGTTTTATTTTCAGTGGCACTTCTGGTTGAGTCATTTCAAAAAGTCATGTAACGGGGAAAAGCAGTGGATTTTCACGTTATACTTCTACGTTGGTCCTCTATCGGACATTTATTAAATTATACAGCGTGCTTGTTTCCGTTTTTATTCAGTGTAAAAGAATTCGAGTATTTTGCTAAAATTGTATTTCACGTTTTATAATTCTGGAAGTGGTTCAAAGAAGTAACATAAAGCATTATTTTACCGTATTAAGTTTCATAGCAGCTGGTAGCCCAGTGGTGAAGGTACTTAGCTACCGAATCAGAGGTGCCATAGTTTATCGAGACTTATTCAAGTCGCTTTCAGGTTTACCCAGCCTGAAATAATATGGTACTACAGAAATGTCGGAAAGTAAAGTGGCCCCAGTATTATCGTCAGATCCGTTAGACTTATTATGAAAAGCTTAATTTTACAATCCATGTGATGATACCTTATCGAGGATATCCATGGGACTTTTACTTTACGTTACTTTAACTCAAGTGCCGTAAGTACTACTGTGTAGATTTCAAAAGTGAAAAGTGTAGTGCGAGCTATTTCAGTCTCATTACTATATTTTATTACCAATAATATGAGGAATATTTCGTTTTCTGCAAAATTAAAATGTAATTAAGCGACAGATTAACGCGACCAAAAAAATGAAATAAGTTATTCATAGTAAATGTGATAGATTTTTTTTCTTCTTTTTTTTCTATTTTAAATTAACGTAGCGTATAAAAGTAAAAAATAATCGTTTGGTCTCTTATTGATGTTTAATTTCGTGATTGTTTTGATACAAATTGAGAAGGGTTTTTAAAAAATCACTCTATTTGAAACTTGATGTAGTAGCTGTAGA
Organism: Icerya purchasi; assembly: GCA_039619475.1. Classification (NCBI taxonomy): domain Eukaryota; kingdom Metazoa; phylum Arthropoda; class Insecta; order Hemiptera; family Monophlebidae; genus Icerya; species Icerya purchasi. Next base: position 352,536,857 of record CM077115.1, read on the forward strand.
AAAAGAATGACCCTTTTTGAGAAATGTGGTAATCAAAAAGAAGGTCAGGAAATTAGGTTGTTACCATCGGAATTATTTTAAAGAAGTCTAAAGTTAATAAATCAGATTAATCGTGTCGCGTTTTACATCTAGAGAAGAGCTCTAACGAAGTGAAATGATGTTTTTCTAGACTGACGGAAAAACTTTTAAAAACAATTATCATATATATCGAACTATATTTTTGCCGAAAAAATGGTATAACACAGGATATGTGGCTACACTTACAATAAATGAAAATACATTTTTTTTATACAACCAACTTAGCAACAACGGAAGTAAAAATGAATTCCGCAGTAAGCGACCTTTTCGAAAAACTTGCATCGCAACAATCCGCCATCTTTTCACTGCCAAATATATGTACCTTCTCCATTTACACTCCCACCCATTTTAGCGCCGGATTTATTTACATATTCTAGTTTAATTTTATTACATTGTCTTTTTTTTTAGAAATTTATTCGCGCGACAATGAGATCTCACCCGCGATAAAGAAACTCTGTTTTTTTTTTTTTCCTTTTCCTTTTAAGCTAATCCGTCTAAGTGGCGATACTTTCATCTGAAATAGTATTTAGCGTTCCTTTAAGAGAATAAAGAGCTTTAATCTTTCGCTTATTTTTTGTAAGCTGCGAAAGGAATGCTCTGGTAATATTTCACAGAGAGAAAAAAAGAAAACCACTATAAATTAGAATTTTAGGGACGTAAATAAAATGCAAAGAAAAAAAAGAAAAAGAAGAAAAGAGAAGTAAAATTAATCAAATTCAATTAGAGGATATCGTAAACTCAGTCTTTAAATATTAACCGAAATTCAAAACGCTAAGAGGATTTTCTTCTCTTTAATAAACGTGTGCATCTGCGTTCTAGCAGAGGAATGAGTGAGAGGTGAAGTAAAAATTTTCACCATCTATCGGCGACGGGCAATTTCAACCATAAATTACAACTTCAAAGATTTATCTCTGACGAACGGTTTCATAATTTACGATTAAGAGCGGATAATTTAGTTTTCGATAGAGGAAAATTTCGATCTGACGAGCCCTAAAGAAATTTATAGTAATCCTTTTTTCATTTCATTGCGATAATTTAAAAAGTTATTTTATTCAGCGGCTCCTCCAGTGCTTATTGCAGAAATCTACGTCCCTTTTCGTTCCCTGTTCGACGGCCGCCTTTCTTTGTGCAAATATTTATTTTTTTAAAGGAAAATTTAAACGTTCGCTGTGCTCTCGCAAAATTTTCTAACTGCTCCGTTAACCGAAATATCATCGATGTTAATCGGTTTTAGCGTATCTTGTCTTTTGCAATGCCGGTTTAAACTGAAGATCAAATTTACGTTAACAATCGTACTGATGAAATTCCGAATTTGCAATCAATAAGTATTTTAGAAATGAAATTCCTCAACTCGCAGTTATGCGAACCCCGCAGAAGCAAAAAAGATATCTATTTCGAAACAAGTATCATCGTTAAAAATTTTCGAAAAATGTGTGTAACTCTACCTATCGTACATACGGATAACAAAAATTACATGTAATATGTGCGTGTTTTTAGCATGGTAGCGGAAAAAAATGCCCTAGAAAATTAAAAGATTTTAATGCATTCTCTAAATTGTGTAAAGTAATGAAAAAAAAAAAAAAAAAAAAAAATTGATTACATTGAAATAGCGTTTTAAAATACTGACGAAATGCTTATATTTAAGTAGTTCATCGTTCGTTTTTTGCACAATTACGAATAGGAATTTACTTAACATCATGCGCAGCCGTTATTTCAGTGCAGCTATAAAGTCTCTAATTGGTGGGCAATATTAATATTTCACATGCACGATTAATATTTCTATGTACCTACTCACGTTAATTACATCTGTCGGGCGTATCGATTTCGGATTAATTGCAGTTTATAATAATACGCATTTGTAACAGAAGATATCAAACTAGACAAGAATAATGACTGTACGAGCATCACTTATAAATGACGAGTTCGTTATTTACACTTAAGTAAGGGTATTAAGCTATAGATATACCACCGAAATTACTCTATTTATTTTCCTCTCGATTGAAGGTAAAGATTTACTGATGTATGACGAATAAACTAAATCACTTAGATTCATATGTACGTATTAATTACAACGTAATTCGCAGGCCGGCCCCCTTTAGAAAAAATGTCCCAAATTTATGTAACGTTCGTTATATTTTAATTTTTGCCAACTTCCAAAAAGAAGCAGGTTATTATACATTCGTCGCGTACGCCTTTTTTCTTAATGTTTGTTCGCGCATAACTCATATTTATATAGACACCGATTGTACTGATTTTCTATCCATTAGAAAGAGTATACCATTCGACTTAGGTACATTATGCGAGTAATAATGAAAATCGGTGAACATAAATTGAGTATTCGTCAAAAAACGTGAAAAAATGTGGTCCTCCCTTTGGATAATTTTTTTTCTTATTATTATTTATTAGTATGATCAAACTTTTCTACACCTGTCGTTTTTGAAGTGAACTGCTTATCATGTATAAATGTGTGGCAAATTCTTCGCTATTGCTCAGTTCTTCGTCCCGTTTTCGTTTCTGCAATTCACGTTTGTGTTCGGTAGCGGTTTTCGTTTTTCGAAACACATAATGAATAGACATTTCTTATTACTGCATAGGTTGATAAATAAGAAGTGCCACCATAATATAGAGACAGACATGTAAAGACACTATATTACCAATTTAATTATACCATGGAAACGCAAAAAAAGTATTATTTATATGTGTTGTAGTAGATCTTTAACTTTGACGAGCTCTTTTATTTCCCTCATATACAAAATTCTTCCTCTCACCTTCTAATATCAATGAATTAAAGTTTGTTCTTCTAAACTTTGCTAGTCCTGCACCGGGTCTAGACGGTTGTACATATATTGTCCTTAAAAATCTGTCTGAGCAGTCCCTTGCGTTCCTCCTTGAGCTCTTTAATTCCTTCTTGTCCAGAGGTAGTACTCCCCTTTCCTAGAAAAAAATATAAAAAGCTTTGATAGTTCCATAAAACTTTTGGTATAAATTTTGGTTGTGTTTTTTTTATTGTATAAAATTCAGACATTTTTTCGTTATAAAATCTAATAGGGGCTGACCTAAGAATTACCATGTAAATTTTGATAATTTTATACGAAGTATAGAAGAGAAAGAGACAGAAATGTAAGCAAGAGGGGTCAAGGTCATAGCCCCTTGAGTTATATTAATTATAAAAAATGTCCCAAAAAATTCCACAATTTTATGTAACGTTTGATATATTTCAATTTTTACCGATTTCGAAAAAAAAAAAGGAGTTTTTAATTCAAGACCATAACGGACAATTTGAACGATAGACGTGCGTATTTTTTTTGTTTTTTTTTAATGTTTGTTCGCGCATAACTCATATTTATATAGACTGATTTTACTGATTATTTGCCCATTATATAGAGTACCATTCAACTTAGGTACCATCCCTTTTGCCCTGTCCATTCTACTGATTCTCCTTTTATATGCGAACCCAACCATATCCTTTTTGAATGTCCTGCTTTTTTTTCCGAGTACTCTCATCTATAACGCCGAACTCTTGACGTTGGATCTTCCTACCCCTTTCAATGCTTACTTTATTCTTTCCTTCCCATCTCTAGCCGTTATTTCCCTCCTACTCTTCTTTATACTTTCTATCTCCGATCGTCTCAGAATCTGAGTAGGTGATCTAAGCTCATGTAGTTGGGTCAGTGCTGGCACCGAACCCATTTAAAAAAAAAAAAAACAAACTTAATTACCATGTGAGTAATGATGAAAATCGGTGAACATAAATTGAGTATTCGTCAAAAAACATGAATCCTTTTGGATATTTTTTTTTCTTATTATTTTCTATTAGTATAACAGAGGCGGTTGATTTAAAATGCTATTAGTCTGTAAAATTACCATGGAAATGTAGCTTTGTTACCGACTTCCAAAACGAAGGAGGTTACACGTTCGTCCCGTTTTTTTTGGTTTTTTTTTACGTTTGTTCGCATATAATTTATATATAGACCGATTTAGAATTACGTTGTAAATTTTGATCATTTTATACAAAGTATAGAAGAGAAAGAGACAGAAATATAAGCAAGAGAGGTGAAGGGGCGCAGCCCCTTGCGAAGCCAAAATGACCAAGTATATGTATAAGTAGTCATTTATAGAGAGATCTGGCCGTTCCGCTAATCCGAACCCCAATTCCTGTCCCGGAGGCAAAAATTCACCCCAGACCGGTGATCCGAACACAAAATTCACCCCAATTCGTGTCCAGGTGTTCAAAATTCACCCAAGTTTCCCCCAATTCCTCCGAGTTTCCCCCTGAGGTTCCCGTGCATATCCGATAAACCGAACATCCAAACAGTGTCCAGAGGTCAATAAACTGTCCAAAGTGTTATTCGGGGGCGAAAGTAACCCCAATTAGTGTCCAGGTGCTGAAAGTTCCCCCAAGTTCTCCAAATTTCTCCAAAATTCCCCAGTACACGTCCCGCTCGTTTCCGATAAACCGAACCGATTATTAATTAACATAAGTATATTAATTAATGTTCGAAAGTAACCCAAGTCTCCGCTGACCCCACCCGCCCCGCTACGTTATCACAATTTTTTCAAAATTCAGGATCTAAGTAAGAAAATTCCAAAATTTAACCCCAATATATTATTTAAAGCGTAAATCTAACCCAACACCTCCGTTACACCTCTCACATGTATATTTCGATCCCGCACACGCTCCGGTCACTAACGCGAAAGCGCACGCGCCGATCCCCCGCATATTCCGATATCCACCGCGATATCACACATACACACACGAACGCTCCGTTCCCGATACCGCGATTATTTCTTTAATATTTCAAAGTCTAAGTATACATAATATAAAATTAGTCGAAGCATATTTTTTTATTTTCCTGATTCTCCGATCTTACTACCATATGCTAAAGCGATCGACCCGATCCCGCGCATATATCCAATATAACGTTCCCCGCCGCAAAAGCGCACGCGCCGATCCCACGCATATTCCGATGTCCATCGCGATATCCCGCGCACACATGCGCTCCGTTCCCGATACCGCGATTATTTCTTTAATATTTCAAAGTATGAGTATATATTATTATACATAATATAAAATTAGCCGAAGCATATTTTTTATTTTCCTGATTCCCCGATCTTACTACCATATGCTAAAGTGCACGTCCCGATCCCGCGCATATATCTATCATAACGTTCTCCGCCGCGAAAGCGCACGCACCGTTCCCCCGCACGCTCAGACCGTTTACACTATCGCGATTATTTTTTTAATAATTATTTTTTTCACATAATAACCCAATCCCTGCTCTGTAGTCTAAACCTAACCGGTTATCCAAAACATTTACAAATTAACAAATCAATTATTTCTATAATCTAAAATAGCCTTAGTCTCCTTTACCCCTTCCACCCTCTTTTCCGATCGATTCCGTTATTTTAATATCGAATATATCGCATTCTATTTACTTTTACTACGACCATTAAAACCCCGATCGATGCTCCCGACGCCTCCGTCATTTCATATTGAGAGGTAATTATTTTTTTATGTGACCGCTATGAATGCACACCGTCCATTCCCGCACACCCATCTGCTGACGTTAGTTCCCATACCGTTCATAATAACTTTTTTCAACTCCAAGTATTATGGAATTATTCCAATTATATATTTTCTTCACTTCCGATCATTTCTTCTGACCGTTCATAATATTTTTATTTTTCTCCGATTCTAAAAATAAATCCTACAATGTCTTCAACGTGATGAATGCGCACACATCTTCTACAGTTAGTTTCCATATCGATCTTAATAATTTTTTCGAGTCTAACTATTATGGAATTATCCTAATTATATTTTTTTGCTACCGATCTTTCCTTCCGACGGTGTATTATTTTTATTTTTCTCCGATTCTAAAAATAAATCCTATAATGTCTTCACTGATATGAAGGCTTACACATCCTCTGCAGTTAGTCTACATATTGTTCATAATATCCTTTATGCAACTCCAAGTATTATGGAATTATTCCAATTATATTTTTCACGTTTCCGATCATTTCTCACGACAGTACATTATTTTTATTTTTCTCATAATCTAAAAATAAATCCTTCGATACCTTTACTGTATGAATGCATACACATCCTCTGCAATTAGTTTCCATATCGTTCTTAATAATTTTTTCATGTCTATGTATTATGGAATTACTCTAAAATATTTTTTTCTCCCTCCAAAGATTTTTTCCAAAAGTAAGTATTTGTAAATTTATGTCGAGTAGAGTTTTATTTAACACGATTTCAACCCCCCTCCCTCTCCTTTACACCCTACACAAATTACAAATCTTTCATATTATTTTTCACGAGGACATCTACCCGAATGTGAATCCGCGCCACCCATTCCTGCACACACATATGCTAGAGATGGTTTCCCAATCATTCATATTAATTTTTTTCCAAGTCTATTAGTTTAAGAATATTTTATTTATTTCAAACTCCAAATATTTTTCAAGATCTTTTCATATTATATTTTATTTTCTGTTTAAGACCCCATCAAACCCTCGACTGTCGCGAAAGCATCCCGACACTTCTCACACACGTTCTCCATTATACATTATCAAAATGAATCGAAATTTATAATCAACGAAGACAATTTACTGATGCTATATACTTTTTATATTTTTTCCCCGTACTCCTCGACCGCCAGATCCGTCACAAAAGCGTACAAGTCGTTCCCACACATATATACATTGCCACGACTACACAACACTATATCTGTGCATGTTATACATTCCTATTATGTATTTTCAAAACCGAACCGACTCTCAATATTTTTCACTTTACACGGATCTAAAAATTTCTTCTTCTCTCCTTTTACTGCCCTGTACTAAATTAACAACCATACATAATGTTATTTTTATTTATTTATTCTCAAATACCTATACACGCATACACATCCGTTAGCACTATTTACCAAATCATTCATATTAATGTATTACAGATTTTTAAGCTTCCAATCATTTCACCGTTCATAAGTTTTTTATTTTTATGCAAATCAGTCGTCGTGAATCTCAAACATCCGTTCTGCACACATGTTTCTACGCATTCGTCACTGTATCCGTCCGTTATTCCACTTTCATTTATTTTATTCATTTGTTATTTTTTCTATCAAAAGCCTGAATCTAACCTTGAACCTCTTTACCGTTCATCATTCTTTGTATGTAATACTTTTCTGAGCTTAGTTACCGTAGAATTTAATTAATCTATATATTTTATTTTTCAATCGACAAAATTTTTTAAAATCTTTCATAATCATATTTTTATACAAATACATGTATGGTTTTAATATTTTTTTTAAATTTCGTAAATTATTTTTCCGCGATATACACGAGTTCGTATATGAGGTGTTGGTGGTCAATTGTATAGAGCGACAGATAGAAAAAACCTGTTAGTTTACGAACCACAGCATGTTCGAAGAAAAAAAAAAAACACGGTAGCACGACCAGATCAGGGTTGCAATGTGCGAGTGAGAGAGTGTATGTGAGTGAAATAGAAGGTTATATTCTCGAGGGCAACAGCCTGATTGTAAAAATACGTTAAAGATACCTGCATCTATCCCTGAACAGTCATCATATCGAACACAAAAAGGTCGCCTAAAAGAATATTGTTTTCTTTTTCAGGTAACGAACAGTAACATTTTTTTCTCTGTGTTATAAAATTAGCCCGAGTATATTTTTTATTCTTTCATTACGCTAAAATTTTTTCAAATCTTTTTTGTAATATGCTGTGCAGACAAATGTACGCCGCAGACACTTTCGCTTCATTACTACTGATATATCTGTACGTTCATTGACGACACTATTCTTATCGTAATATAGTTTTTTCAGGAAATCGTAGAAAATGGTTCTTCGCTCCATTCATACTATGTAATCTATTTCCAAAATTCGAATCGTGCATAATTACTTTAAAATCAACTTAAATATATTTCATCATTTCCAAAATTAGCAATCTCCTTACAGATCATTATCTCATTTTCCGATTGTCAATAATATTTTTTTTTTTTTTAATCTATCGTACATATATTATTTTTTTTATCGTTTAAATTTTTCTTCAATTCGCAAAGGGCCTAACCTATAGAAAACATATTCTTGTAAACATTCATGACGAATTCACTCCTTCTACTTACATTATGAGTTAATTTTTCTGTAATTATTTTTAACATCTTGAAATTATAGTAGTTTTTTTTTAATTTTTTTATTTTCCATACATGACAAAAATATTGAAATCACTACATCTATAAATGCATTCACCGTAAGACTCCACTAAACTATCATGAATTTTTAAAATTAGCCCAAACATACTATTTTTCACTACAAATTACATTCGCCTATAATTTTTTCTATATAATCACTAACCTACGAAAACACTTCGTTCGTTTTACTCATGTCGAAGCAATCACTCCTTTTCCCTCTTGCTATCTATGTTCAAAGTCTAATAATGTAATACGAAATTATTCTAAATAAATGTTCATGCTAGCAAAATTATTACATCACCCCTTTTTCTACACAATTGTATGCATGTTTCCGAAAAATCTCACTATATATTTTCAAAATTAACTCCAGCCCACGTATTATTTTTACATTTCATTCATTTATATTTGTTTAATCATATCTGCTGCAAGACCGTATAAAAGAATACAAGCAGTTCCCGCACACATAATTATTGTTCAGAGGTGTTGTTGGCGTACTTTATCATATACTTTTGTAAGCTCATACAGAACGGCATCATAACCTTTTATCATTCATTTAGATGCGGAGTCACACAACTTTTAGCGGAGCAATCAATTCTTTGCAAAACTAATGATTGAAAGCATCCCCCCCCCCTCAAAAAAAAAACGTGGAATAGCGTGGATTTTTTTTTTACACACCCAAAATAAATTAGATAATTATTTCTCTATATTTATCACATTACCAAGATTGTATATATCACTCGATCGCCTCTTTCACTCATTCGTCGATTTCAAATGTGAAGGAAATTTTCGTACCATGCTTTATTCATACATTTTATTTCTGAATAGAATGTTATATGGCTGGGATGGCAGTAAAGATTTCAATTTTATATATGAAGAAAGGATGAAGCAATCCAGAGACTGTTGTAAATGTATAAGTCTTATTATTTGAAATATAAAATTTGAAGGAAATTTATATATCTTGCCTCGTTTTAAGATGTTTTATTTTTACATTTTTTTTTTTTAATCTCCCTCTTACTATTATTTTTGAAACGGATGTTGATAACTATGAATAGTATTTGTGATTATAGAGAGAGAGGTAATCGTTTTCCTTACTTTTGACTAATTATGTACAATTTTCAATCATTTTTTACAATTTTTCGCACATTTTACTACTTTTACATTGTTTTAAGCAATTTTTGCTATTTCGCATCATTTTCCAGTCTTTTTTTTGTACTTTTTACACAATTTTCATCGATCTTTCAACAACTTTGTAAGGGTTTTTTTTTTTTTCTTTCTTACATCTCATTACAATATCGTTAGTCATCAATGATAACAGTACATATTTATGCTTTCACATCACCTTTCGCTTCATCTGTGCACATCTACAACTTAACAAGCGCAGAACCAGTTGAATGTTGTAGGCCCGCAATCACGATCTCCATTTGATTATTGGATTTACCAGTCACATCTTTGAACGTTTGATTTAATGAATTGACAGGGACTTTGTATTTTGCTCGCCCGCTCGATATCTTCAACAGACTATCATGCTAACGTTTAATAAGAGCAGCCATAAAGCTCCAGACGTTTACTGAATGTTTTCTCAACACATTCACAGCCCATACCCCATACACTAAGGAAATCTTTAAACACCTCTATAACCATTCCTTTTAAGCTGGAGGGTGCAAGGGACTCCTATAATCGTTTTGACAATCAACACTTCGTCGTCCATCGCCCTAGCTTTACTTGTCGTTGCACAGACATGTAGTAAACGTTTTCTTCTTTTACAATTTTTTTTATATTTCAACACTATTAACAAATTTTCCCACCATACTAACTAATTATAAACAGTTTTCCATTATTTCTTAACAGGTTCTTATGTTTTAGAGTCTTTTTACGCTATTTTTTTTCACCAATTTATGATATTTCTTATCATTTTCTTGCGTTTTAATGTCTTTCATACAATTTTACTCAATTTTTCGTCATATTCGTCAGTTTTTTATTTATCTCTTACATTATATATCTGAATGTGTCGAATATCCAACCTTTTAACTATATTTTATAATTTGATACGATCATAGATAATAACAAAAGATTTAATTCAATATTGTTCACAATTTATTCAATAATTTTTATGACATTCATTATAATCAATAAAAATAATCATTGCTTCATTGTTTCAATGTTAAATTCTAATATATCATTATCAGCCATTAATATTTTACAACATAAAATATCTAATTTAACTGAATATATCCTTCTTCAGCCAACTTCTCTTCAATCATCCGAATTTCAGTATCTAAACCATTATTTCCCGATTGTTTAGATCTGTGTAGTATCAATAATCGCTCAACCAATTCATTAGGATCGTCAGAATAATTGAAATGAGAGTCTTCAAGATTTACTTTGCGAACAGTCCTATATGCACGTTTCTTTTTCGTTTTACCCTGATAAACTTTTACATTCTTTATGGTAGTTTGAAATAGAGGACGTATTATTTTTCTGTATTTAGGAAGTGGAGTACCCTTTAATACACCAGTAACACGTACATGAGCTCCAGTAAATTCCAGTATTTGTTTATATAAAGCTAAATCATTATTTGTATATTTATTCTCATCAACATTTGCTTCCATCAGTAAATGAATCAGTCCTGGTGTGTAAGGAAATTTAGTTAGTGATCTTCCTTTTCCTAAATAAATTTCACCACATTTCCGATTCCATGAAATTGGTGTTGAACCCATCATATACTCATGTGTGTTCGCATTATATTGTATTCCATATACAGGATCATTTGGTAGAGGTTCATCATAATCTATTTGAAATGGAGCCGTTTCATGTATATTAAGGGCATTATTATCACGATTTTCATATTCTTCTTCATTTTCAATAGCAGTCTCATAATCACGTTTCCTACTGTCATTAGAAAGTTTGTGTCGTTTTACCATTGATATATCATCACTTATTCCATCAGAACCATTTTTCATCCTTTTAGGTATTTGTAATGATTCCCGAATATCCAATATCTGTTTTGTAACAGGTTCAAGCATTGCAGCTGAAGTATTTGTAATAGATTTAGTCGCATACTTTAACGCATTATATTTTTTCATTATATCGCTGCGTATCCTTTCCAGTTCGCTTTTAAGAATTGCTTCTTTATTTATTCCGTTATTACCAACATTAACCATCACTTTACTCGTTGACACCATTATTACAGGTAATTAAAAATTCATCAAAACTTACATGTAAATCTTCTCTATATATACATTTCACAATCTATTTTGAACACAGAGAGTTAATGCTAATTCATCAGCAATAATTTATAGAATGTTTTTAAAGGCTTAAAGGATGCTTATTATATACATATTGTATTTCAAACTGTTCCCTAAAAACACTATTCATGAAACAAAATCTTTATAAATAAAAATAAACAACAAAATTGGAACAGAAATTTTAATGGAATTTAAGAATCAGTATTTATTTTTCAATATACTAATATCTCAAAATAAGTGATAACATCTAACCTTTTACTAATGATATTACAAAATCTGGAGCAGTGTAATTCACATGCAGGATATATACATATATATCAACATATACACATATATATCTACATATATACACATATATATCTACATATATATACATATATATCTACATATATACATATATATCTACATATATACATATATATCTACATATATACATATATATGTCTACATATATATACATATATATCTACATATATACATATATATCTACATATATACATATATATCTACATATATACATATATATCTACATATATACACATATATATCTACATATATACACATATATATCTACATATATATACATATATATCTACATATATACACATATATATCTACATATATACATATATATCTACATATATACACATATATATCTACATATATATACATATATATCTACATATATATACATATATATCTACATATATACATATATATCTACATATATATACATATATATCTACATATATACATATATATCTACATATATATACATATATATCTACATATATACATATATATCTACATATATATACATATATATCTACATATATACATATATATCTACATATATACACATATATATCTACATATATATACATATATATCTACATATATACACATATATATCTACATATATACATATATATCTACATATATACACATATATATCTACATATATATACATATATATCTACATATATATACATATATATCTACATATATACATATATATCTACATATATATACATATATATCTACATATATACATATATATCTACATATATACACATATATATCTACATATATATACATATATATCTACATATATATACATATATATCTACATATATACATATATATCTACATATATATACATATATATCTACATATATATACATATATATCTACATATATACATATATATCTACATATATATACATATATATCTACATATATACATATATATCTACATATATATACATATATATCTACATATATACATATATATCTACATATATATACATATATATCTACATATATACATATATATCTACATATATACATATATATCTACATATATACACATATATATCTACATATATACGCATATATATCTACATATATATACATATATATCTACATATATACACATATATATCTACATATATACATATATATCTACATATATATACATATATATCTACATATATACATATATATCTACATATATATACATATATATCTACATATATACATATATATCTACATATATATACATATATATCTACATATATACATATATATCTACATATATACATATATATCTACATATATACACATATATATCTACATATATACGCATATATATCTACATATATATACATATATATCTACATATATACACATATATGTAGATATATATGTGTATATATGTAGATATATATGTATATATATGTAGATATATATGTGTATATATGTAGATATATATGTGTATATATGTAGATATATATGTATATATGTAGATATATATCTATATATATGTAGATATATATGTATATATGTAGATATATATGTATATATGTAGATATATATGTATATATATGTAGATATATATGTATATATGTAGATATATATGTATATATATGTAGATATATATGTATATATGTAGATATATATGTATATATATGTAGATATATATGTATATATATGTAGATATATATGTATATATGTAGATATATATGTATATATATGTAGATATATATGTATATATATGTAGATATATATGTGTATATATGTAGATATATATGTATATATGTAGATATATATGTGTATATATGTAGATATATATGTATATATATGTAGATATATATGTGTATATATGTAGATATATATGTGTATATATGTAGATATATATGTATATATGTAGATATATATGTATATATGTAGATATATATGTATATATGTAGATATATATGTATATATATGTAGACATATATATGTATATATGTAGATATATATGTATATATGTAGATATATATGTATATATGTAGATATATATGTATATATATGTAGATATATATGTGTATATATGTAGATATATATGTGTATATGTTGATATATATGTATATATCCTGCATGTGAATTACACTGCTCCAGATTTTGTAATATCATTAGTAAAAGGTTAGATGTTATCACTTATTTTGAGATATTAGTATATTGAAAAATAAATACTGATTCTTAAATTCCATTAAAATTTCTGTTCCAATTTTGTTGTTTATTTTTATTTATAAAGATTTTGTTTCATGAATAGTGTTTTTAGGGAACAGTTTGAAATACAATATGTATATAATAAGCATCCTTTAAGCCTTTAAAAACATTCTATAAATTATTGCTGATGAATTAGCATTAACTCTCTGTGTTCAAAATAGATTGTGAAATGTATATATAGAGAAGATTTACATGTAAGTTTTGATGAATTTTTAATTACCTGTAATAATGGTGTCAACGAGTAAAGTGATGGTTAATGTTGGTAATAACGGAATAAATAAAGAAGCAATTCTTAAAAGCGAACTGGAAAGGATACGCAGCGATATAATGAAAAAATATAATGCGTTAAAGTATGCGACTAAATCTATTACAAATACTTCAGCTGCAATGCTTGAACCTGTTACAAAACAGATATTGGATATTCGGGAATCATTACAAATACCTAAAAGGATGAAAAATGGTTCTGATGGAATAAGTGATGATATATCAATGGTAAAACGACACAAACTTTCTAATGACAGTAGGAAACGTGATTATGAGACTGCTATTGAAAATGAAGAAGAATATGAAAATCGTGATAATAATGCCCTTAATATACATGAAACGGCTCCATTTCAAATAGATTATGATGAACCTCTACCAAATGATCCTGTATATGGAATACAATATAATGCGAACACACATGAGTATATGATGGGTTCAACACCAATTTCATGGAATCGGAAATGTGGTGAAATTTATTTAGGAAAAGGAAGATCACTAACTAAATTTCCTTACACACCAGGACTGATTCATTTACTGATGGAAGCAAATGTTGATGAGAATAAATATACAAATAATGATTTAGCTTTATATAAACAAATACTGGAATTTACTGGAGCTCATGTACGTGTTACTGGTGTATTAAAGGGTACTCCACTTCCTAAATACAGAAAAATAATACGTCCTCTATTTCAAACTACCATAAAGAATGTAAAAGTTTATCAGGGTAAAACGAAAAAGAAACGTGCATATAGGACTGTTCGCAAAGTAAATCTTGAAGACTCTCATTTCAATTATTCTGACGATCCTAATGAATTGGTTGAGCGATTATTGATACTACACAGATCTAAACAATCGGGAAATAATGGTTTAGATACTGAAATTCGGATGATTGAAGAGAAGTTGGCTGAAGAAGGATATATTCAGTTAAATTAGATATTTTATGTTGTAAAATATTAATGGCTGATAATGATATATTAGAATTTAACATTGAAACAATGAAGCAATGATTATTTTTATTGATTATAATGAATGTCATAAAAATTATTGAATAAATTGTGAACAATATTGAATTAAATCTTTTGTTATTATCTATGATCGTATCAAATTATAAAATATAGTTAAAAGGTTGGATATTCGACACATTCAGATATATAATGTAAGAGATAAATAAAAAACTGACGAATATGACGAAAAATTGAGTAAAATTGTATGAAAGACATTAAAACGCAAGAAAATGATAAGAAATATCATAAATTGGTGAAAAAAAATAGCGTAAAAAGACTCTAAAACATAAGAACCTGTTAAGAAATAATGGAAAACTGTTTATAATTAGTTAGTATGGTGGGAAAATTTGTTAATAGTGTTGAAATATAAAAAAAATTGTAAAAGAAGAAAACGTTTACTACATGTCTGTGCAACGACAAGTAAAGCTAGGGCGATGGACGACGAAGTGTTGATTGTCAAAACGATTATAGGAGTCCCTTGCACCCTCCAGCTTAAAAGGAATGGTTATAGAGGTGTTTAAAGATTTCCTTAGTGTATGGGGTATGGGCTGTGAATGTGTTGAGAAAACATTCAGTAAACGTCTGGAGCTTTATGGCTGCTCTTATTAAACGTTAGCATGATAGTCTGTTGAAGATATCGAGCGGGCGAGCAAAATACAAAGTCCCTGTCAATTCATTAAATCAAACGTTCAAAGATGTGACTGGTAAATCCAATAATCAAATGGAGATCGTGATTGCGGGCCTACAACATTCAACTGGTTCTGCGCTTGTTAAGTTGTAGATGTGCACAGATGAAGCGAAAGGTGATGTGAAAGCATAAATATGTACTGTTATCATTGATGACTAACGATATTGTAATGAGATGTAAGAAAGAAAAAAAAAAAAACCCTTACAAAGTTGTTGAAAGATCGATGAAAATTGTGTAAAAAGTACAAAAAAAAGACTGGAAAATGATGCGAAATAGCAAAAATTGCTTAAAACAATGTAAAAGTAGTAAAATGTGCGAAAAATTGTAAAAAATGATTGAAAATTGTACATAATTAGTCAAAAGTAAGGAAAACGATTACCTCTCTCTCTATAATCACAAATACTATTCATAGTTATCAACATCCGTTTCAAAAATAATAGTAAGAGGGAGATTAAAAAAAAAAAATGTAAAAATAAAACATCTTAAAACGAGGCAAGATATATAAATTTCCTTCAAATTTTATATTTCAAATAATAAGACTTATACATTTACAACAGTCTCTGGATTGCTTCATCCTTTCTTCATATATAAAATTGAAATCTTTACTGCCATCCCAGCCATATAACATTCTATTCAGAAATAAAATGTATGAATAAAGCATGGTACGAAAATTTCCTTCACATTTGAAATCGACGAATGAGTGAAAGAGGCGATCGAGTGATATATACAATCTTGGTAATGTGATAAATATAGAGAAATAATTATCTAATTTATTTTGGGTGTGTAAAAAAAAAATCCACGCTATTCCACGTTTTTTTTTTGAGGGGGGGGGGATGCTTTCAATCATTAGTTTTGCAAAGAATTGATTGCTCCGCTAAAAGTTGTGTGACTCCGCATCTAAATGAATGATAAAAGGTTATGATGCCGTTCTGTATGAGCTTACAAAAGTATATGATAAAGTACGCCAACAACACCTCTGAACAATAATTATGTGTGCGGGAACTGCTTGTATTCTTTTATACGGTCTTGCAGCAGATATGATTAAACAAATATAAATGAATGAAATGTAAAAATAATACGTGGGCTGGAGTTAATTTTGAAAATATATAGTGAGATTTTTCGGAAACATGCATACAATTGTGTAGAAAAAGGGGTGATGTAATAATTTTGCTAGCATGAACATTTATTTAGAATAATTTCGTATTACATTATTAGACTTTGAACATAGATAGCAAGAGGGAAAAGGAGTGATTGCTTCGACATGAGTAAAACGAACGAAGTGTTTTCGTAGGTTAGTGATTATATAGAAAAAATTATAGGCGAATGTAATTTGTAGTGAAAAATAGTATGTTTGGGCTAATTTTAAAAATTCATGATAGTTTAGTGGAGTCTTACGGTGAATGCATTTATAGATGTAGTGATTTCAATATTTTTGTCATGTATGGAAAATAAAAAAATTAAAAAAAAACTACTATAATTTCAAGATGTTAAAAATAATTACAGAAAAATTAACTCATAATGTAAGTAGAAGGAGTGAATTCGTCATGAATGTTTACAAGAATATGTTTTCTATAGGTTAGGCCCTTTGCGAATTGAAGAAAAATTTAAACGATAAAAAAAATAATATATGTACGATAGATTAAAAAAAAAAAAAATATTATTGACAATCGGAAAATGAGATAATGATCTGTAAGGAGATTGCTAATTTTGGAAATGATGAAATATATTTAAGTTGATTTTAAAGTAATTATGCACGATTCGAATTTTGGAAATAGATTACATAGTATGAATGGAGCGAAGAACCATTTTCTACGATTTCCTGAAAAAACTATATTACGATAAGAATAGTGTCGTCAATGAACGTACAGATATATCAGTAGTAATGAAGCGAAAGTGTCTGCGGCGTACATTTGTCTGCACAGCATATTACAAAAAAGATTTGAAAAAATTTTAGCGTAATGAAAGAATAAAAAATATACTCGGGCTAATTTTATAACACAGAGAAAAAAATGTTACTGTTCGTTACCTGAAAAAGAAAACAATATTCTTTTAGGCGACCTTTTTGTGTTCGATATGATGACTGTTCAGGGATAGATGCAGGTATCTTTAACGTATTTTTACAATCAGGCTGTTGCCCTCGAGAATATAACCTTCTATTTCACTCACATACACTCTCTCACTCGCACATTGCAACCCTGATCTGGTCGTGCTACCGTGTTTTTTTTTTTCTTCGAACATGCTGTGGTTCGTAAACTAACAGGTTTTTTCTATCTGTCGCTCTATACAATTGACCACCAACACCTCATATACGAACTCGTGTATATCGCGGAAAAATAATTTACGAAATTTAAAAAAAATATTAAAACCATACATGTATTTGTATAAAAATATGATTATGAAAGATTTTAAAAAATTTTGTCGATTGAAAAATAAAATATATAGATTAATTAAATTCTACGGTAACTAAGCTCAGAAAAGTATTACATACAAAGAATGATGAACGGTAAAGAGGTTCAAGGTTAGATTCAGGCTTTTGATAGAAAAAATAACAAATGAATAAAATAAATGAAAGTGGAATAACGGACGGATACAGTGACGAATGCGTAGAAACATGTGTGCAGAACGGATGTTTGAGATTCACGACGACTGATTTGCATAAAAATAAAAAACTTATGAACGGTGAAATGATTGGAAGCTTAAAAATCTGTAATACATTAATATGAATGATTTGGTAAATAGTGCTAACGGATGTGTATGCGTGTATAGGTATTTGAGAATAAATAAATAAAAATAACATTATGTATGGTTGTTAATTTAGTACAGGGCAGTAAAAGGAGAGAAGAAGAAATTTTTAGATCCGTGTAAAGTGAAAAATATTGAGAGTCGGTTCGGTTTTGAAAATACATAATAGGAATGTATAACATGCACAGATATAGTGTTGTGTAGTCGTGGCAATGTATATATGTGTGGGAACGACTTGTACGCTTTTGTGACGGATCTGGCGGTCGAGGAGTACGGGGAAAAAATATAAAAAGTATATAGCATCAGTAAATTGTCTTCGTTGATTATAAATTTCGATTCATTTTGATAATGTATAATGGAGAACGTGTGTGAGAAGTGTCGGGATGCTTTCGCGACAGTCGAGGGTTTGATGGGGTCTTAAACAGAAAATAAAATATAATATGAAAAGATCTTGAAAAATATTTGGAGTTTGAAATAAATAAAATATTCTTAAACTAATAGACTTGGAAAAAAATTAATATGAATGATTGGGAAACCATCTCTAGCATATGTGTGTGCAGGAATGGGTGGCGCGGATTCACATTCGGGTAGATGTCCTCGTGAAAAATAATATGAAAGATTTGTAATTTGTGTAGGGTGTAAAGGAGAGGGAGGGGGGTTGAAATCGTGTTAAATAAAACTCTACTCGACATAAATTTACAAATACTTACTTTTGGAAAAAATCTTTGGAGGGAGAAAAAAATATTTTAGAGTAATTCCATAATACATAGAGATGAAAAAATTATTAAGAACGATATGGAAACTAATTGCAGAGGATGTGTATGCATTCATACAGTAAAGGTATCGAAGGATTTATTTTTAGATTATGAGAAAAATAAAAATAATGTACTGTCGTGAGAAATGATCGGAAACGTGAAAAATATAATTGGAATAATTCCATAATACTTGGAGTTGCATAAAGGATATTATGAACGATATGTAGACTAACTGCAGAGGATGTGTAAGCCTTCATATCAGTGAAGACATTATAGGATTTATTTTTAGAATCGGAGAAAAATAAAAATAATACACCGTCGGAAGGAAAGATCGGTAGCAAAAAAATATAATTAGGATAATTCCATAATAGTTAGACTCGAAAAAATTATTAAGATCGATATGGAAACTAACTGTAGAAGATGTGTGCGCATTCATCACGTTGAAGACATTGTAGGATTTATTTTTAGAATCGGAGAAAAATAAAAATATTATGAACGGTCAGAAGAAATGATCGGAAGTGAAGAAAATATATAATTGGAATAATTCCATAATACTTGGAGTTGAAAAAAGTTATTATGAACGGTATGGCAACTAACGATGGCAGATGTGTGCGCATTCATCGCGTTGAAGACATTGTAGGATTTATTTTTAGAACCGGAGAAAAATAAAAATATTATGAACGGTCGGAAGAAATGATCAGAAACGAAAAAAATATACTTCTGCTATTTCTATAATATTTAGGCTCGAAAAATTATTAAGAACGATATGGAAACTAACTGCAGAAGATGTGTGCGCATTCATCGCGTTGAAGACATTGTAGGATTTATTTTTAGAACCGGAGGAAAATAAAAATATTACGATCGGTCAGAAGAAATGATCGGAAGTGAAGAAAATATATAATTGGAATAATTCCATAATACTTGGAGTTGAATAAAAGTTATTATGAACGGTATGGGAACTAACGTCAGCAGATGGGTGTGCGGGAATGGACGGTGTGCATTCATAGCGGTCACATAAAAAAATAATTACCTCTCAATATGAAATGACGGAGGCGTCGGGAGCATCGATCGGGGTTTTAATGGTCGTAGTAAAAGTAAATAGAATGCGATATATTCGATATTAAAATAACGGAATCGATCGGAAAAGAGGGTGGAAGGGGTAAAGGAGACTAAGGCTATTTTAGATTATAGAAATAATTGATTTGTTAATTTGTAAATGTTTTGGATAACCGGTTAGGTTTAGACTACAGAGCAGGGATTGGGTTATTATGTGAAAAAAATAATTATTAAAAAAATAATCGCGATAGTGTAAACGGTCTGAGCGTGCGGGGGAACGGTGCGTGCGCTTTCGCGGCGGAGAACGTTATGATAGATATATGCGCGGGATCGGGACGTGCACTTTAGCATATGGTAGTAAGATCGGGGAATCAGGAAAATAAAAAATATGCTTCGGCTAATTTTATATTATGTATAATAATATATACTCATACTTTGAAATATTAAAGAAATAATCGCGGTATCGGGAACGGAGCGCATGTGTGCGCGGGATATCGCGATGGACATCGGAATATGCGTGGGATCGGCGCGTGCGCTTTTGCGGCGGGGAACGTTATATTGGATATATGCGCGGGATCGGGTCGATCGCTTTAGCATATGGTAGTAAGATCGGAGAATCAGGAAAATAAAAAAATATGCTTCGACTAATTTTATATTATGTATACTTAGACTTTGAAATATTAAAGAAATAATCGCGGTATCGGGAACGGAGCGTTCGTGTGTGTATGTGTGATATCGCGGTGGATATCGGAATATGCGGGGGATCGGCGCGTGCGCTTTCGCGTTAGTGACCGGAGCGTGTGCGGGATCGAAATATACATGTGAGAGGTGTAACGGAGGTGTTGGGTTAGATTTACGCTTTAAATAATATATTGGGGTTAAATTTTGGAATTTTCTTACTTAGATCCTGAATTTTGAAAAAATTGTGATAACGTAGCGGGGCGGGTGGGGTCAGCGGAGACTTGGGTTACTTTCGAACATTAATTAATATACTTATGTTAATTAATAATCGGTTCGGTTTATCGGAAACGAGCGGGACGTGTACTGGGGAATTTTGGAGAAATTTGGAGAACTTGGGGGAACTTTCAGCACCTGGACACTAATTGGGGTTACTTTCGCCCCCGAATAACACTTTGGACAATTTATTGACCTCTGGACACTGTTTGGATGTTCGGTTTATCGGATATGCACGGGAACCTCAGGGGGAAACTCGGAGGAATTGGGGGAAACTTGGGTGAATTTTGAACACCTGGACACGAATTGGGGTGAATTTTGTGTTCGGATCACCGGTCTGGGGTGAATTTTCGCCTCCGGGACAGGAATTGGGGTTCGGATTAGCGGAACGGCCAGATCTCTCTATAAATGACTACTTGTATATATATATATATATATATATATATATGCGTGTATAAATACTGGACCTGTGGCTTTGCCCGCATATTAATATCTTTTAAATTTTTCACTTTTCCTATTTTTGGGTGAAGTGTATATTTCCACTAAAGATTTATTTCTTCTATTCAGTTTTTATTTCTATTGGGCATATTACTAACATAATAATTAAAAATAACTTTAAGCACATTCTGCAACAACAAACTACAAACATTGTTGACGATTTAAGATTTAAAGGTAAATGATATTTCCAGTATTAAAAATATCCCCGTTGCAGGATTCTTTATTAATTTCTCTGTGATTTAATATTCTAAAATATTTTTATGAAATAAACTTTTTCATGGAAAATTACGTAGTTATCGAATTGTTTAAAGGAATGAGTAAATATTACGGATTTTGTTACATATATAAAACACAATGAAGAGAAACTGCAGACTTTGCTCAGTTAAAACTACTGAATTTAGAGACATGAAAACTTCCGAATATACGGTTTTTGGGTTATAGATATTAGCTAAGAAATGATTTTTTGAAAGTTTAGATTGATAAGATTAACATTTGGTAAATGATTAAAATATTTGCAATTCGAATTGAAAAGAAAAAATAGAAGTTTCTTTTTAGGTATTTGTTCCCGGGAAAAACAAGTTGATGTCTCATTTCGTGCTGAGAAAATTCGGACGTTGGATAATTTCTTGTATCATGTTGGATTTTTCGAAAAAAAAAAATTGCTATTTTAAATTCTTTGAGGGAGCGAGCAGTCTGATGATCAGTATATACATATATATATATATATATATATATATATATATATATATATATATATTTATATATGCTTAACATGTAATAGAGGAGGGAATTATTGTTTTTAAAAAATTTAAATACTTAATCACACTGAGGGAGAAATGTTTCTTCATATTTTTAACTTTTATTTTTGATAGTAATATACGGCTATTTTTTATTAGAGATAGCGATATTGAATAAGTTTTTTTTTTCTTCTGATTTGTGTGTTGCTGTTTAAGTGATTGAAGTGCCGGAAAGTGTGAAATTTTATTTCAAAATCTATGTAAGACCTGTCGTCCACATTTGAAGGTAAATATTCTATTCGCTTTGTGATAATTTGCTTAGAACTCTAAGAAAATATACAATGATATATGTTTATACTGAATTTCACATTAAGGTGATGATAGAAGTGCTGTACATTGGGGGTGTAATTGTTTCGTTATTTATGCCATAATGTATTAGAATATGAAAGTGAAATGTTTCTTAATTCAATCTATAGTGGCACCTCTTGCAAGTTAATTACTTTTGGCAAACTTTTTACCATTTTTATTCGAAGTTTATCGCAGTAATAAATTGTATTTAAAGATTTTTCCTGATAATCGCGAAGTAAAAAGACTTCGCTTTCTAAACATATATTGCAGAGGTGATTAATGTGTCATAAAGCTCCGATGAATCAAAGCCGCAAAAGAACTCACAAAAAAGAACGTACACAAATTTTACATATAAAAAAAAAAATAGTCAAGGCATCCGTAAATAAATTCAGGGATTATCGCTTGTAGCCACTGAAAAAAAAAAATAGCACTATATATCAATACATTTTGCAAAAATGATTAAAAAACGTTGGTATTGTAATGCGTTAGAATGGAAGCTCGAGACATTCATACGTGTTGCGGTTTTAATAAAGCAGACTTTAACTTCAATAGGGCTTTCGTCCAAGCCTTCGTATAAATTTCTAATGGGGAATCATCCCCAGCATCGTCACTTTATCGGTTACATTCGACGATACAATGGCTATTTTCAAATTACGTCTTTTGATGCCAAATAGGTTGTCGAAGATGGTTTCACCGTACAGACTAAAGTTTATCGTGGTCATGGCAGTTTTCTCTCTGAATTCAAAGAAAAAGCTCATTTTCTTCAAAATTTATTTCATCGGTGAAAACGGACAGAAGAAGCATTTCTAAGGTTTTCTAATTTTCTTGGCTTAACGTAAAATTTGGTTAGGCAGCTACAACGAATACTTAACGACGTAAATAGCTTGTTGAAGACTTGAAGATCAGAATGAGCAGCGTAAAGTCAGATTTGGGAGGGGGCAAATTTCAAATAGCCTGTCAATACGTATAACGGCCGATACAACGTATCAATAGCTAACAAAGTGGCTCTGGTAATTGTTCAACAACAATTAGGAAAGAGAAATATAATTCTTCAGAGTCATAATAATGAACTACGGAGAATCAGCGAGCTTTCCTACGACGGGCTACGATAACCGTATTCTGTTACCTATGATGGATATTCGAAATAGGTGTACCGCAGTGCAACCTAAAAACGAAAAGACTATTAAATAGAACTGTTCCTGCTGCCGGTTTTTACGTTTATCATATTATAATAAGTGAACGGGAAGATACACATTTACATCGTTACGGTGCATTATTTAACGTATATCTACTTGGTTGATTTGTATGCCAAAATAGAGACTGAATCAAAGTGAGCGCTGAAAGCTGACAATTTCATTCCCGCAAGAGTTACCGGTTAGAGACGGAAATGTATTGAAGTTCATTAATTGGGTATAGAGCAGTTGTACCATCATCATCCTTCACTGGACGTCCACGGTGTATGCATATAAACGAACGCAAGATGGAATGACGTTAATTCGCCATTACGGTCAGATTTATT
Organism: Icerya purchasi; assembly: GCA_039619475.1. Classification (NCBI taxonomy): domain Eukaryota; kingdom Metazoa; phylum Arthropoda; class Insecta; order Hemiptera; family Monophlebidae; genus Icerya; species Icerya purchasi. Next base: position 352,561,505 of record CM077115.1, read on the forward strand.
CGTTTTTTTTTTTTTCGATTATAGGTAACCCCGGGTGAGATGAAATTCAGGAAGCGTTATTTCCGAGGTAGACGCACTATCAACTTCCAGACCGCGTTGCAAGAGTCCGTTTTTCATTATAAAGTGACGGAACTAATGGGCATCTATTCTCATTAAAGGGTAATTGTTCGGGAAAGTGAAATCTTACATGTTGACCGTGAAACGGCAAATAGAGGAAGCTTGTCACATGTTCATATCTCGCTGCGATTATCAAATTGTTTAATCTTACAATAATGACTGATCGGTTTGTATCGACATAATCCCGAATTCCTGCTCGAGATTTACTTTTCCATGACATTGTTAAAGCAAACATGTGTGGTGTATACGGACTATGCGGAAGCATAAACCAAAAAAAAATTAAAATTATTTACGTACACAAACGGCGGAAAATATACTAAACATTATTCTGCTACGTTTATTTACGAGATACGAAGAGCTGAAGATACCTGAGATGCGTTTTATACAGTATTATTCTGTTTTAATACGCACTTTTAATGTTCACATAAACTTTGAAATTACTAGTAACGAAGGAGGACGACTAGGAATCGCCCAAAAGAAACCAAAAAAAAAACCAAAAAAAAAAAAAAATTATTGAAAAACAACAAATGCGTGTACGGAAGTAGTCGATGTATCTTAACAGTTTTGAACAAGTGTGGGGAATCCTGGCTTCTCAATTCACCGAAAATATGTCACTGTGACCCATTCAGAAAACGACCAACGAGTTTGTTTAGTTCACCGAACTCCCGAAAGCAACTTCTGAGCTATGCCAAAAGGATGACTTCATGCGAAAACACTTCTTTACGTAGAAGTTTGTTTTTTATTGTGTTTGAAAAAGAATAAGTCGTTTAAAAGTCAAGAAGGATTTTACACACTCGGTTGAGTAGACAATATCCATCTTAACGAAGTAGGGTGCTATTATCTTCGCCCTCTACTTCATCATCACGTTGAAGGCGTAACGTCACTTGGATAATGCTTTGGACATTAGTTCAATCCGCTTGTAAAACTTTTGGTCTATTCGCGAGGATGGTAAGCAGCGCGATTCAACTGCGAAAGAAACGATTTTCGGTCGATCTACTTTCAAAATACGACGGTTGTTTTGTGTTACGCGGATGTTTTTAATCTCGTCGACGCATACACTCGTCCGGGAAAAACACAGATATATCTATCAGAGGATGTTGCGTCAAACATCGAATTGAAAATGCAATTGGAATGTGCTGTTCACTACTACCTGTAATTATCGAAGTACACAGCGGGCCCTTGATTTCGATTGAATCATACTGTGCTCTAGCTCTGGGCGATTAAAATTGTCAGAATATGCTGTGTCGCAGACTGATGGCGTTTGAGCGAGTCGTGACTAGTCCGAAAAGACAAATTGTAGTATTAATGTATTAATACAAAAACCGGTAGCATAAGGAGAACGCTTCTTTAGACGAATAATACATTATGCACCAAAAGAGAGGCATTAGACAGCATTCCCCCTGTCTAACACTGGACAAGTGTTTCTCCCCTAGACGCTCCGGATGGCATAAGTGAAATATTTCTGCTTTCGGCAAAAGTAAGAAGCACTCGCAGGATTGCTTTTCGACAGTTGCATCTTCTGACATTGTGGGTGTACTTTTGGAAGGAAAACAAACGACGCATTCGGCTTTTAACTTACTTCTGAGTCTGAATTAAGTCGAGTCTTCAACGTGCTAAAACAGAGTGATATGGCGCGAAAGTCATATAATAATAATAATTGTAAAGCCTAATATGATAGGTACGTCATTAAAGCGGTTTGGAGAGGCTTAATAACTCCGACAAAGATGCTAGAAATTCCAACGACAACATTCGAGAAATTAACGTTATTTCTAAACATCTTCCGGTTGATTCTCTAATAAATATTCACAAATTATATACATAAACACAGAAGTTCGCAATAATTTCTAAACGAGTTTTCTCAATCAATATATGTGATTTTTTTCCTGTAACCGCTTATTTCAAATGAATTTAACGGTTTTAAAATTTTAAATTCGTTCGAAATTATCCGAAAACATGTTTCGGTGAACAGTGCTCCATAATCATACGAGTACAGTTAATATTTATTAGGAAATACACATGCTCACGTATGCAGCAAATGCTATTAAAACATTCTGTTCCGGCATTTTGGAAAGTTAATTATTGCTTATTATGTTCTGTACATATACAAAAAAATCTATGTATGTGCGCGAAAACAGAATACGATAAAATTGTTTCGCATGTTGCCGCATAGTTCAGCGAAAATGTTTAAGTTAACTAATCATTTAGTTCATTGGTAATAGCCGCGGTCAACGTGAATATTGCAATGTTTCATTACACATCATATAATATGCACGCAACATTTAAAAAAATGTGTTAAAGCAACACTTTCGGAATAAATGATAGTTCTTATTCTTCTTCATCTTCCTAGTGTCACACGTGGACGATCACTAATTGGCTAAAAATTTCTCAATTGCCCGCTACTTCAATGAGGTTGTTTTTTATTGTTGTTTTCCCGGTGGTCCATTGTTTTATATTCTTGGACCACGATTGATCTTTTTCCGTTGATTTTCCCTTCTATAATAATTATTCGCAATAATTCGTATTTCCTGTATAACATGCCCCCCCCCCCCTATATCCCGACTTCCTTTTCTTAATATGTCAAATATTTTTTCCTCTTCGCGATACTTGATCGTTTATCAACTCTTCTGCATCGGCGATATTTTCATGGTTCTGCTGTGTAGCCACATTTTACACGCTTCCGAATGCGTCTATATTTCAAATTTTCAAACGAACCGGTACAGTGAAAGATGTCTAATAGATTCTATATAAATAAAAATTAAACGCTGTTCGTTGGTAAGCGCATCATTCGAGAACGACCTGACCGATTTCGTCTTGAAAATGTTTTCGTAATAGTCCGAATAATATGATTTTTAAGGAATGAAAAAGTGCAAAAGTTTCCGGGAAAAACTGAAAGTGCTTACGGGATTTTTCTATGAATTCAAGACCATAATTGACAATTTGAACGATAGAGGTGCGCGTTTTTTTTTTTTTTTTTTGAATTTTTTTTTTCGTTTTGTTCGCTATGATTGCGGAGAATTTTTCAGGTGAAAAAAAAATTAGGGGCAGTCACAAAGGATAGTCGGAAAATTCGGAAAAATCCGAAAAACTGCAAAAATAGTTATAATTTTTTTATGCACTCTCGATCATAACTGATGATAAAAACGACATATTTGTGGTTGATTTTTTTTTCCGGTTTTGTTCGTCATGTTCCCCCTCCTCGGGATGAAAATAACCCGAGTGTTTTCAATTGGGAAAAAAATCTGGAAATAATATGCATTCCAGACTAAATTGAAATAAAATTACATTCGCTTTTAATAATGGTAAATATAATAATCGTAAAATTTCGTAGTTTACAACGGTGTTAATATTTCCAGTAAAACCCCCACGTCAGACCTATCACGTGTTCATTCGATGAATTAATGAATTAATTAGTCATTCGATTAATTAATTAATTAATTTATTTATTTATTATTAAATTAATTAATTATTCGACTAATTAGTCGATTATTCAATTAATTAATTAATTATTCAATAATTCGCTGGTAGCAGTCAAAAATTTTATGAAGCGCTATAACATACGTAATTTACCAGCAGCGCTGAGCCACGGAGGGAAAGAAGTAATAGGTAAAGTGGTAGAGCGTTAAACAGTTCCTCTTCAAGCTAGATAATAAGGTTCTCGGTACTGTTACAAACGAAATGAACGTTCAGGAGTACGAGCGAAGTGCACCAGGTGGACGTTGAAGAAGAACCGCAGAAGCGCATATTGATAGTAGAACGAATCTTTGCAGAAAGAATGGAAGAAAACGAACCAAAAAAATACAAACAGAGAACGATTGATTTTGGTCGATGTCAAAAAAGAAGGAGTTAATTAAGCGGGTTGTGCCGATTACGTCGATGAGTATAGCGACAAAGTGTGAGATTCCTAAAGGGAATTTTTGCTATCAATCTCGGGGCAGTCTTTTCTCGAACACGCGCCTGAAACGAGTGATCGTTGTTGTTACAGCGCTGTCGCATGCTGAGAGGGTGCAGAAGTAGCCGTCAAGAACTGGAGATATAATCGGTATGACAATTTAATATCGAAAAAAGGAACGACAAACGAGGCCGTACAGCTAAAGCTCAAGTTACATCGATGCAGCGAACTGTACCATTCTGTTTGCTAAAATGATGTAAAACAAAAAAAAAATTGCAAATTTATCACAGCACTGGATAATGTGAGACACGTACAGAACTCGTCTCGTCAGTTACGTTTCCGCATCGTGTGGTCGGTTAAGAACGAACTGTGAATGTTCTACAAATTCGTTCCGAGCTAGAGTTTCGCTGTGATGGCTAACGACGATTACCCCGCTTCTTCTATAACGTCGTATGTATTTCTAATTATTTCAATTTTTCATAGTTCGAATTTTCTTTTAATCGTTTATCAGCCTCGAGTTTTCAATTATTATTAAACGTAAGAAAATACATGGCGCGCACTATTTCTTCATCGTCCGCCGAAACGAATTGCTTCCGAGCAGAATGTCTATCATCATTATTAAACGATTTTAGTTCGGTGTTTCGGGAATTTCAAAAGTGAAATTTATTAGTTTTCTTTTTCGCATTGCCGAGAAAATTATTTGAAAATTTCGACAACGTAGAAATAGGAATCGCAGTAAGTAAGATTTTGAGCCGTTTCAACGTTAAGGAGCCTAAAATGTTTACTCTCTAAGAATTCAAAGGGAAACAGTACATTTTTCCTTTTGAAGCTTTTTATTCGATTATAATTTAATTATTCGAAAAATGCGTTGCTCTCGAGGACCATTTTTAGTTTCCCTATTTTTTGAAAACGTTTCCTAAATTCCGTAGAATTTTCTGGAACTCTTTCTACCATTTCACTTTCGGTGCTTCCATTTCAATGATTACGTGCAATTTACAACAACGGTCTGGTAAAGTTCGATTTTTTTTTTCTTTCCCGTTCAGCAACTTTTCACGAAAAGACAACGCGATAAGCGAAAACGCTGTAAAACAGAATAACCGGCGAAAATGCGACCTGGTCGATAATCGGCGATTATCGCTAATTCCGTTTGCTTTTGCATTTTCAATAAAACAGAGCGCTTTTTTCGCGTCGTCAGCGTAAAGCCGTATTTGAAATGTTTTTTTTTTTTCGGAAATAACGACGCTTGGTCGGTTAAATTTCATATCTCGCAAATTTTCGAACTAGAAAAATCGGCAAGGCGCTATCTTTGAGCTAGTACGCGGAAATAATTCTGAGCACACAATATTCGATTTTGGACCGCGCGAGCGGTCGGTAATTAATACGGCGAAACTGATGCCGATTCCCGGAAGAAAAAGGTTGCAGCGGCTCATGCGACTGTGTATAGTCCATTATTCGGCGGATCTTTATAAACTATCGAAATGTTGCTGCACACTCTTGTTATATTTAGACATTAATTTTGACACATTACCCGCGGTGATCAAGAGTCCAGACCTGGAGGACCACAGTCGCATTCGTTTAGGTCTCGCACGCGACTATCGCACAATTACTCATTGGAGAGAAGAAAATAATATCCTTTTCCTATTGTAAAACAGCACAACCACGTGAATTCCGTACGTCCACATCGTACAGGGTGGTAATTTTCTGTTCGGCCGGTTTAGCGTCGATTAGATAAATCAGAACTCACAGAATACATAAAGCGCAGGAAGACTTTGCCGAACGTGTTCTTTCTAATAGATTTCGTTTAAGCATTTTACTACAATTTACAACTGGCAGACTAACAGCAACTCGCTCGCGACAATGTGCTCCAGTCGGATCGATACATAACAATTATAGAGGGAGTAGGAGGCGCCTTAAAACTGGATTCTTTCGACTGAGGCAGTAAAGGCTAACAGAAAATCCAGTGGAAGGCAATGGTGGACAACCGGCTATTTTATGTTTTCTTCCTAGTATCAACGTGATATGCAAAGTAGAAGATCCGGTGGGCTATTTTAAAACTAGTGTAATAGGCAATGGGCGATCATCACCTGCAGCAAAAGTTGATTCGAGTTCCCCTGTATCCCCGTTGGTATGGAGGACATAGTGAAAAAACGAAGAACTATGATAAATAATTTTCGGAAACAACTGTGATGGCCAGTGTAAGAGCTGGTCGAAACGTTAAGCGAATAAATATCTTTTTTTAAAAACACAGTTGTTTCCGAAAATTATTTATCACGAGTAATCACTGTGAAAGCTTTAAATTTTTAACGAAGAACTATGCTAAAGTGAAAATTTAGCCCGCGCCAGAAATTACAAAAAACCCACAGTATTTTACATAATTCTATTCGATTATTCATTTCTTTCAAATATTTATAATTGTTTTTTTAAATAACGATTTCGACGTGAAATACAAAGAAGCGCAGACTTTTTATTTAAGAGTTTTCTGTTAAGACAATTACGAAACGGACGAAGATGATTAATATTAATAATCGGACGAATGCATTATTATCGGATGTTTCATAGTAACATAGAGAAAGAAATCTGGTAACCCGTGTTTCTCACGAGAACAAATGATAATATTTAGCGGATGATATCTAAAAATCACAACGGGTAATTCGTAAAAAGGTCTGAGTAAAAACCTTCGTTATCGTCATCCACGCTTAAAAGATCCCGCCTAAAAGAGGTGACCCGCTTATTTCGGCGCTGTCACATTCTGCGCTTAGCACCGACTATGTCGAGTTTCGATGTCGTCTTATTTAGTTTTGTCGGTTACTGCTTCTGCCTAAATCTTTTCTTAAGAAAAATCCCATCCACTAATTTTCTTTCACTGCCTAAAACTTTTCATCTCAGATTATGATATATTTACGCTTCTCTTCTCTCTTTTTTTTTTTTTTTTTTGAAATAATTAATATTCTCCTCTTCCTTAATTTATGGTTCTTTATATTTCCTTCACTTTGTCGTTCTGTCCATTATTCAGCTACGTTCCTAATTATCTTCCTCCCGCTTTCGTTTTTCGTTAGTTTCCTCTCCGCACTCTCCATTCAAACGAAGCACGCGTTTACACGATGCTGATGATGTGTTTATTAAGCGTTCATTTCCTTTTTTTCTTGCAACATGCAGTAGAAAAAATTAGCAAATGGACATGTGATTGGAAGATCAAGATTAATCAAGAAAAATCAGTGCATGTTATGTTTACGCTTCGTAAATCTAAGACCTGTCCTATATATCTTGATCGTCTTCCTATTCCGAGATCGGACTCTGCTAAATACCTGGGTATACATTTAGATTCCAGGCTGAATTGGAAGACGCATGTCAAAATGAAAAAGGAACAAACCATGCATAAATTAAGACAGATTTGTTGGCTGATTGGGCGTTATTCTAAACTCAATCTGTCCAATAAGCGTTTGATTTATTGTCAAATCATCAGACCGATATGGATGTATGGTATTCAACTCTGGGGCTGTGCAAAGACATCCAATCGGTTGATTATTCAGCGCGCTCAAAATAAGTGTCTCCGAAACATCACTGGAGCTTTTTGGTATCAACGAAACGAAGAAATACATTCCGATTTAAATATTCCATGGATCGATGAAGTCATACGTTATATTGCAGAAGCGCACGAATACCGACTTCACAGTCACCCAAATCTAGAGGCTTTAGAACTGCTACTTTCCGATGATGACTTAAGGCGCCTTAAGCGCACAAAGCCTTATGAACTAGTCACCTAATTTATTCTGTAATATATTCGTAGGTATGTATTTTGTGGATATGGGCATATACTTGGTGTGCGTGCGTGTGAGTATTTATATGCGCGTATGATTATGTATATATCTGTATATTAGGAGTTATGTAATTGTACATAGTTTCTACTCTGCTCATGTTACAAATTAGTTAGATTAAGTTGTAACACTGTTTTAAAAGTAGTGCTAATTTATTTACTATAATAAGATTGTACTGAAATATACGTGTAAAAAAAAAAAAAAAAAAAAAAAAAAATTTCCTTTTTTTAAACGTTTTACTTTGTATTCCGGTTTACTGTGTCTTGCCCTACTCCGTATTACGCTCCTTATGTCTCTACACATTATTATTAATATTATTATTATTATTATTATTATTATTATTATTATTATTATTATTAATATTATTATTATTATTATTATTATTATTATTATTATTATTATTAATTATTATTATTATTATTATTATTATTATTATTATTATTATTATTATTATTATTCATTATTTTCTCGGGTTTACTATATCCCGGTTATTATAATTTATGACGGATTACATCAAGTCACAATTATTTTATTATATTTTAATGGTTTAAGAACTTCCTCGCTATGTTACAGGTACTTAATATGACTGCTTTCTGTATGTTATTATGTATATATCCTGGAATTTGTAATGTTTTAAAACCTTCGATTAATGTGTTTGGTGTAATTCCGGTTACTGACATTATAAGTGGTATTACTGTGACCTTTTTTTTGTTTCCATATCTTTTTTATTTCAGTGGCTAAGCTGCTGTATTTACTTATTTTTTCTTCATATTTCTGGCTAATATTACTGTCATTAGGAACAGATATATCTATTAAAAATGTATTCTTTGATGGTTTGTGAATCAAGGTAATATATCAGAGGTCTATTAGCATCTATTTTATGATCTGTAAGAATATTTCTATCCCAGTATAATTTTACAGTTTCATTTTCTAACACTGATTCTGGTTTATACTGGTAATACGGCGCTTTCTTGTTTTTTATTATACCATATTTGTGTACTATTTCTTGGTGTATTATTTTCGCCATGTTGTTATGCCTTTCTGTGTATTCTGTTCCTGCAAGTAATTTACATCCTCCTGTAATATGTTCAATTGTTTCACGGGCTTGATAGCATTTACGGCACATATTATTATTATTATTATTATTATTATTATTATTATTATTATTATTATTATTATTTGTTCTTTCCCATTAACAGTATCTGATAGCATCAAAATATGATTATTTACTTTTTTAATTGTTTCTGGGTAATGCTATTTGGCGAATCAAAAGAGAAAAAAAACCAATAAAATAACGTTTTTAGTTTTTATTGATCTCTACGAGATTTATTTATTCGTATATTGGCGACTTTTATCTTGGACTGATAACCGTGATAGACAATCGAAAATTGTCCAGTCTTGATAGCAATAACGCAACCGTAATGAAAATGAGCGTTTTAATTTTATTATCCCGAATTCTGCGGTATCGAACAATCTGCAGAAAAAAGTCTGCAAAGGCGATTATTTCCTAATCGGAATCGCTATTTTTTTCGACGGGCTTATACTTAAATATTTCGATGATATCAAACGATCGAAAAACAAAACATAAGCAACTTTTTACAAAAATGCCCCGAGCATAGCCCTTATCAGGCCACAAGATTGGCGATTGAAATGTTTTTTTGACAGGGGTCTATTTCTCCGACTGGTGGTAACCGATAGGATATTATATCGCATGGCCGCAGAACCCACGTTCGACAGTGCGAGAATTCCGAATCATCTTATAAATAGCGCGCGATTTTAATTTTTGATCGTATCACTTTTTCACCATTCCACCGAACAATATGTGAAATGTACTTCTCTGCACCGAAACGAACGAGAAAAATGTAAATTTCCCATTACAGTTTTCGGTCGGGTGTTTTTGTTTTCATTTTTCGTCTTTTTCACTTATCGAAGAATAAACTCAGAATAAACTCAGAATAAACTCAGAATAAACTCAGAATAAACTCAGAATAAACTCGTTTTTCGTAATAAGAAAATCAGTTAAAGAATGACTTTGCACTTGAATTTTGACTTGGTACGGGGTTTTGCGCTGCATTCGGAGAAGAGCGGGGAGTTTAAATCTGAGAGAACAAACAGAAATTGAAAATAGTCCGGAAATAATCGAAGCGCGCTCTCATTCCAATTGGAGCGACGAAGAGGTGAACGGCGCGAGCGGTTAAATTTTATATCAGCATCCAATAAGCTCGCGTACGCGTTGGAAAGTAATTTATTCCGAAGGAAATGTTTCCAGGAAATTCAACACCTTTTCAAGTTGTCAGGGAAATATTTACACGCGGAATCTTAAATCGTTTATGGAGACGGCTGCTGTTATCTGTTTTCCTTCGCCGGCAACCACACCATCCACTAAAAATATACAGTTCCACCTTTTACATATGCTACGGAACGGGGAAAAAAAAAAAGGCATTCCATTTCGTTTTTTTCCCGCGAGTCGCCCCAGCTGGATTGATGGCGACAAGGAAAGAACGGACGAATATTTCAGTAACCAAATGGAACAAATTCGAATTGTTTTAGAGCTTTATTCCTGTAATTAACAATTATTCAAACTCGAAGAAGAAGAAGAAGAAGAAGAAGAAGAAGAAGAAGAAAGAAGAAAAAAATTTGTTGTCAGAAAAGAATATTAATTAGCCGAATTTAAATTACCATATTCCGAGGCAGGCCCTATTAGTTTACGGTTAAAAAAGTAATTTATTTATAATATTAGAAAACTTTGAGACTCATCTTTAATCGACGGAAGAACAATGTTTGAAATCGAGTTCGCTTGTTTTTGATATTATTTGTAGTGCATCAACCACTTGTGCCATTCCTCGATCTGTCGCGATAAACTGTTACCAGGATTCCCCATAGGAATTATCTTTAACAAAACTACATCGTCAACGCGCACGTTTTGTTCCGAAAAAACCGTTTACTTCTTCTCTGAAGACGCGCGTAAATGTTCGTGAAGAATCGTGTCGAATTTATAATCTGTAAATTGGTATTCAGATCGAATTATTTTGCCTCATTTCACTATATTAATTTCATCGAATCGGATATTTAGTTGGACAATTATACCACACCATTATCGCGAAAAACTTTTATAATGGACATTCGTGGCAGTTTCAATTTCAGTGAAAATTATTAAACGAAAAGGTTCCGTACAGGGGAAAAACCGGGTAAGAGTCAGTTTATTTTCTAAATTGCGTTACGAACAGCGTTTGGTACGAAATTTTCCAAAAAAGCTTTAGAGATACTTCTTTAATGAAAAGTTAGCTTCACAGCTTATGTTTTAGGAATAGTTTTCGCAAGTTTAATCGCTGAGCTATATTAGTTCCACTAATTAAATCATCCATATAGAAATTTTTAATAATAGCTTCGGTGGTGCGAGGATACTTTTCTGAAATTTGCATATTAAAAATATTCCAACATTTACATGTACTAGTAGCTAAAAATGGAGCAGGCGTTAGAACGTTCTTTCCGAAGAATCTTTTGTAAATCGTGATTATCGTGATGTTTTTCAGTTTGCCGACAAATTATTTTTGAACAATCTTAAATTTTTAATTAAAATATCAAACAAATCAGACTGAATTTTAGAATACAGCATAAAGATTGTGTGTAATGAAAAATTAAACGACGTTTCGTATTCGAAGGTTTTCATTAGTTGAACTACGACAATTTGAGAACAGCTCGGCGCAGAATACATTCATCTATAGTAATATTTTTTATTTTTGAATCGAATTAAAAAGAAAAACTAAAATTGCACATAATTAGGAATTTCCTATTCCTCCGTGAATTTAATATAGTCAAGTTTTAATTTCTGCAGTAAAATTTCATGCAATTGTCTGCAGGCATCTGCATTGCACGAGATCTAGAATATCCGAAAAAATTTCGATTTCGTCGAAGATGTAGTGATCTCTTACCAAATTTAAGATGCTCGGCTATTAAAAAAAAGTCACAGCTTCAAGACTTATCTGGTTCCGGATCTAAATCGCCCCCAGGTTTACCCGTCCTATAATCATTTGGTACCAGAGAAATCTGTGGCAAAACAAAGGAGGCCGAAAGAAAAGAACTGACCCCGATATTCTCTTCAGACCCTTTAGGTTTTTTTTTTTTTAAGTAAATCGTAAAACTTAATTTTACCAATCCTCTCAGCGCTTTGTTAAGAACGAACTTACTTTACTTTACTTTTAAATGAAATTTTAAGAAATTTAACTTTACAAAAATTAGAATCATTCGTCTTCTGATTTATTCAATTAAAATCAGAATTATACGAAATCTTTCATTTAGTGTCGGAGCGTACGTTTTACATATACCTTCACCGAATAAACTTTATTAGCAGTGCCCGTTTATTTTGCTCACAACTTACTTGTTTTCAGATTTAAATTCGCACTACTTTAACCAATCGTTTTTCCCTATCACACCCTAAGCAGGCTGTGGACTCTGGTAGTGACAACATTAAATTTGTAAAATCCATTCGCGAATTTATTTTATAGACATTGTTAATCTTACATTTGGTGACTGAATTCCTTTAATATAACTCAATTAATTTCCTTTACAGGGTCGCGGTGCGTAGTCAAGTAAATACAATATTTTTGCTTTAATTGAAGATCCACGTTTACGTAATGTATAAAAAGTTTAAAAAACAAATTGTACACTTGAAAATTTTAAAAATAAAACAAAAGTATAAAAATTGAATATGAATTACGAAAAATAAACATAGACGTGAAAAGGCTTCTTTTTAAATAATATTCAGGTAAATTAGTTCTGTTAAGGAGATAATCTTTTTCTGACTGTTAATTCTTAGTAACTACGTGATATATTTGCAGATTCTATGTCTGACTGAATACTTACATAAAGACTTGGACTGCGCTCATAAAATCTTTATTAATTAAAATTTACAATTCCGGATCGATTTCGCTTTCAATGTACTCCCCTCCCAGTCGTAATGGCTTGGCCCACCTTTTTTTTCCAATTTTTGGAAACGTGCTGGAACCCCTCTTCTGACCTCCTCTTGAAAATCGCCTGTATCTCTTGCCGCGTTCTCTCTAGAATTAAATCAACGTCCTTTTTGGCCGCGGAGAATAGGTAGAAGTCGCATTAAGCGAGATCCGGGATAACTTGGATGCCGTAGTCTCGCAAAAACTGAGCGACTATATTTGAAACATGAGGCCGAGCGTTGTCATGGTGCAGCATCCATCTAGTCATATGAGGTCACTTTCTTTGAATGTGAGGCCGGATTAATTTTTTAAATACTTCAAAGTAATACGCCGCATTCACTGTCTGACCTTGTGAAACCACATTGCTGTAGATTAATCCGTCTTTATCAAAGAAAGTGATCACCATCACTTTGGTCGTGCTCTCCATTTTTTCGGTAGCGGGCCTCCTTTTTCGATCCGTTTGGTTGACTGCTGCTTGGTTTCAGGGTCATACAGGTATACACCCAGGTTTCATCGGCAGTAACAACATTCGCGGTTTTTAAAGCTTAAAACGAAATTGAATGACATACATAAATTTTTGTCCATGTTTACTGTACAGTTGACTTTCACGTGCACTTTTTTAAACAACTGTAACTCGCAAACTATTCATCCAAACTGCTCTCGTAATAAACCAATATCTTCGTATTGAACCCCCCCTTTCCAGCTGTGCCATTTCCAACTCGATTGCAGTGTTGCCAGCTGGCCTACAGAAGCAGTCCGAGTCTTTATTCAATGTGTGTGTGTATGCGTGTATGTATGTATGTATGAATGTATGACACAAGGCATAGGTCAACGAGACAGCAGATTTTCTAACCCGTTTGGTCGCCCGCGATGGTTCCCTACTCCGTAATTTTCCTACCGTGGACATCTTCCTTCTTTTCTCAGCCAATCATTCCCGACTGTGTCGGACATTTATCCGTCTTTATTTTCTAATCGTTCTAATCGTGTCTTTCATTATCTTCAAATCAAGCCGGTTCGCTGTCCTCAGCCGTGGTTTCAATCCACTTCCTTTTAGCGCTTCACGATCGTTTCTTTAATCAGACAGCGGTTTAATCACTTTCTTCTCCCCTGTTCACGTTTTCGTTTTTCCCTGTCTTCCTTTCCCGATTACCCCTTTACCATTCTAACGCTACTCCAATATGTGACACAAGTCACATCTTCATTGAATGCTCTGATCTTGCTTCAGAATACTCTGTTCTGCATTCTAAAATCTTAGCATTGAATTTTCCTGTCCTTATAATTCTTCCTTTATCCTTTCCTTTCCATCTCCAACCATAATCCCCGTACTTCAATCTTTCCTATTTTCTATCTCTAATCGTATCTCGCTTTTCTCATTTTAACTTTCCCAGTTGTCGGTTCAAAGATGCTGGCACGCCCAAAAAAGAGAGAAAAAAAAACATTCGTTCTTTCTATTTCGCAATGCTTATAAATGGGGGGATTTTCCAGACGACGTTTTATTAAATGTTCTTTTCTCGTTTTTCTATCTCATAATACTATCAGATCTAGCGTAACTATTTTACTTACTGCGCGGACCGGTGAAATCTAACACCTTATTCGTAACATAGTTTTAGTCTCAAACATATTTGAAAAATTAATAAATTTTTCCTACAAAACCTAAAATCGAAATTTTCTTTTGATTTTTAAATTACATTGATATTGTACAATAATTCTTAATGTTTAGTTGCTGATAAAAGGTGTCATAATTTAGAAAAACAGATACAACAGTTATTTCAATAATGGTTATAAAAATAACTAGGGTTTTATGTTCATTCTTGAAACCGAACAAGTACAGTTACATTTTTCGGTCGGTATATCGTCATGTACTCGTACTTCCCACCGATTATTTAATCGAGAAGTATACGCTCTATAATGACGCAACATTTTTGCTTTTCTGCACGGTTAGATGCTTCATAAACAAAATAACACCTGATTTCTATATCTGTTACTATTAACTAGTATATTTTTTGCTATATCACTTAATTTTGTTAGCGGTGTATGCAGAAATTACACAAATAAATAATGATCATTTCTCCTGTACGTTGTACTAATGCAAGTATTTTTGATAAATTCTTCAATTTACCGTAATTTTTGATATACAATAGCATATTTTTTACGTTCCCGACATATAGAACGGCAATCTATGTAATTCTAAGAGGTTAATGATCTTTACAGATGATGATTCTATGACTACTGGAATAATTTAATTCTATGATACATAATTTTCGGATCGGCAATTCGATAGTAAATTTTGAATTGATCGGCTTCATATTTTTTGATATATACCAATTGATTCAGATAAAACTATTCGTGAAATTTCACAGCTAAGTTTGTATGTTTTCCCTTTTTATAATTGTTTGCTTAATTACATTACATATTTTGTTATTTTTTAACAGATCAAACGCAGTAAATCGGATGTTATTTAATAAATAAATTAACGCAACGGAACAGCGCAGACGTATTGTTTAAGGCACATTTAATTTTTTCAGTTGCTATCGGTTTTAATTCCACCGAGGTACTTTTTTTTTTTTTTTAATATTGTAACAGGCGTTTCGTGTCATGTTCGATCTATACGGTCATTCAAAATTCTTTTCCAAATACGAAGACCGTTTTTTTTCATTTTTTTCTAAATTCGACTCTTCCAGCTTTCAATCTGTCCGTATTCCGACAAATTACATTTTTTATTCATCGGATCAGCTTTCAAAACGGTTTTTCAAGAGGTTACCAAGCTTAGAAAATTAAATGTAAGTCAGCTTTCACAGTGACAGAATTTAATAATTAAAATTTTTGGTTTTCGTATTTGTAAATTCGTTTTTACTTTCTAATTATACGGAGGACAAAATGATAGTTAAGTAGCCGACGGTAAATTTCATAAACATAAAATTAAAATAAAAGGTGTCGTTACCTCGATTTTACATTTACGTTCTAGCTATGGTAGCGGCGGAGTCAGAAATTTATTTTAATAGCGGCCCGTTGGCCAGGTGGGTGCGGGACAAAAGATTTATACCGTTTTGTTTTTCGTTTTTACATACAAAAGCCTAAGCGATAATCGCATTTGATTTTATGCTGGCCGCCTTTATTTCCTCTATTTCTATTCAAATTAAAATTTAACCCTTTTTCTCATTTTTAGCATTACCCTTAGTCTCTGAAACTACATTGAAAATTAATTTTCTACTCCAAATCGGGGTCCTTGCCCCCCCCCCCCTCTCCAGCTCGACTCCACTATTGAGCTAGTTCGGTATCAACGTTAAACAATATAAGTAATAATCAAATTTTTGTATTAAAACAACGGAAACCGGGAAAATCCGCAATTTATTTTGGCCTACCTGATTACGGCAATTAGAATTTATTTAACGGTATTGTAATTTCAATTTGCCTATGTAATGTTAGCTGAGCATGAAGTATTAAAAATTTGCTTAAAAATAACTCTGTACTATTTAGCTAATATTATTTTATTAGGGGAGTACTTCGATTCTTTCTACGCATGCGGTGGAATCGGTGAAATTTGGATAAAAATCGGCTGTACTAAGTTTATTATATTTAAATTTGCTTATAAATTTCTAGCATTATTTTAGTAATTTACTAATATGTTTTAATTGTATTTGTAACAATATATATACATATATATATAAATATGTATATATATATATATATAAATATATATATATATATATATAAATATATATATATATATAAATATATATATATATATATAAATATATATATATATATATATATATATATATAAATATATATAACTCGGCCATTTTGGCCTCGTGACCCTTCTTGCTTACATTTCTGTCTCTTTCTCTTCTATACTATTTATAAAATTATCAAAATTTACAGCGTAATTTTAAATCGGTCCATATGAATATAATAACATAATCACAGAAATCCTACAAAATATAACAAACGTTACATATTATTTCTTTTCATTATTTTTTCCTTTTTGTTTTTGATGCTACGCCAACAAATGCTAGTTTTAACTAAAAATAATCCTAGAAATCATAATCAACTCCTGAATATTATAGGGAAAAATATCGAGAGCTGTCAGTTGTTTTGTGTGATAGAAAAAAACGTTCATTACGAAGGGGGACATTTCAAGTAAGTTTAAGATTCGTTTTCTTGACGTGACTTTTAGCATCAGATTATTTTAAAGTATTTCGATGTAACCGTTAAACATAAAATATATTATTTTCTGATAAATAAGTGCGGGAAAAAATCGACAAATGTAAATTGAAATAGGGTTTTTTTTTTTTCTTTTTCTTTTTATTATTTTTCGGAAAGAATAAATAAGAAAATAAAAAACTTGTAAATTAGAGATGATTTTAATAAAAGGTTGGTGCGCGAGCCATAGTTCATCGCTGCCGATTCGTATTAACAAATTTTTTAAAATCATTTTTTTTTTTATCAATATTTATTTATTAAATTTACGCTCACTCCAGTTTACAGTATTTTCAAACATGTACTGAATTTTATATACTGACGCTATTATTCGTTCGAAGCAATAGTTAAAATACGATGTATTGGTATATTTTATTTTTCAATGATAAAGGAATGTCGAATATTGCGCGGTGAATAGAAAATTATCTGTAAAATTTCTTTTTCAAATTTTAAAATGGAAAAATCGTCTGACAGTTAACTTTCGAAATCATAATATATAATACTTCACATTCACACTTAAAACGGAAAATTAGCAGTGCTGCGATTGTGTTTCATTAGCAATGTAGCGGTTCCATTTGAATACGGTTAATTTAGTTTTATAGTATAAGCGTCCAAGCAGTAAAACGACGGACGTAACATCTCTGAAATGCGTTCGCGTAGCCAGAGTATATTGTCTTTGAAATGTACAAGCCATATGTTGAATAAAATCGTCTAAACGAAAAACACATTATCGTACTATGCCTACGCTATGTCACTAATTTCCATTCTACACCAGCGATAAATTTGCCTGCTTTGTTTCTTTATTTTTATTTTCGTGGTTCACTGTTTGAACTTTTTAATACTACATTATCGCAGTGCAAAATAATAATATGTCTGAGGAAGCAGATATTAAAGTGCCTGTTTTGTTCGAACCATTAAGCACTTTCGAAGACCGCATTCGGAACAGCCATAAAGATCAGACGTTACGGTTAAAACACGGTCGAGCGTGCATTATTTTCTACAAAAAATCGTATTCAAACATGTATGTAAAGAGGAGGAACATGATAATTTTAAGAAAAAGAAATAACAGCTTTATTTAGCGCGTATAACGTTCGAAAAGATTTTCACAGTCACGATCATGAAGTTCATAAAAGAAAAACTGTTGAAACGTACTGAAGGAAGCTGAATTACTCTATAAAAATGTATTCAATTACGTGATGATACTGCAGAATCATTTCAACTAAATTTAGCGAAAGCTAAATTTAAATACATTCTTCATAACACATACTTGCGATTTATACGTTGAAATTATCGAAATTATCGAAATTTCGAAAAACCGTAACTTTAAGCGTTTTGTGACAAAATTGTGTATTGAAATTTCTAACCTCGAGATGCTGTATTTTTCTTATTCGAACTGCCTGAATAGTTTTTAAATCATAAAATTAATCTTAAAGCGATTATTTTCAAACTTGACAAACTACGCTTTTTTTCCCCTTTTAATGTTGCGTGAAAAATATACACTTACATGTATCGCGAAGTCTTTAACGAAATTAATTAATAAAGTTTTGTTTATATCTGTTCGAAAAAATTGCAACAGAATAAATTACCGGAACACAATTTCTGTTCGATTCTTAGCGCCTGCGTAGAAATAATTTGTTCACTTTATACGATTTTTTTCCACAGACACGTCGTGTTATATGTTTTGCAAAATACGACGGGCGCGCATTTCAGAGCTGTTATATTTGTTCTACTCATCAGTCGTGTCGAGACTATTGGAAGTTGAATTTACGATCGCCATCAATAGGTGTAATAACGAAAGCACGCCGATATACCATTTTGTTTAATGATGACGTCAATTAACTTCCTAATACGATGTTCCGGTCAGTGTCGTCCGGTTGAACATTTTTGGTCGAGAAGTTCGCACCTTCGATCAATAATTAGACCGAGAATATTTGACCAAAGATTTCGATACGTTTCGGAGAAATAGTAATTTTCGTTAGAAGCGGAACTACGTGTAATATTGTCGACTATTATAGTGTATCGAAAAAAAAAGTATCAATTGCCCAATTATCTCGCTTCGGAGATGATTATTTTTATCTTTAACCGATAAAAATTGCAAAATGAAACTGTCGCTACATTTTAAAGCGAATAAAATTGTTCAGCGTTGTTGTACAAAAGTTTTTCGTCCGAACAATAGGAATCCAATTTATGGAACGTTTATTTTTAGCTTTTCCGCTTATCAAAATTAAAACGAGACCTTTCGTCATTTCCCTATCAGTATCTAAAGTTACATACAGGCTTAATATCGAAGTGCATTTTAATTTATATAAATGCAGAAATTTAAATTTATAAATTGTTTAAACTAATTTAATCGATTATTACTTTAAAGTTATCGAGATTGCAAAGCTTATTTAAAACTAAAAGAAATTAACGCGGACAAAAAAAGTTACGCGTTAAACTGAAATTCTTTTCGAATTCGCGCAAACTCGATCGAAATTGTTGAAAAAAGTCGACTTTGGCTAAAATCTCATTTTCGGTATATTAATTACCGCGAACGGGGACTACTCTCTAAGAAGCTGAAAATCGATATTGTGGTATGTTTGAGAAAAATGTTTGCATTATTCTGACAGAATCGGGGTTGCCTGCTTTTAGCGAAGGTTGCGAGGGACGACAAGTTTTTGGTAAAAGACTGAAGGTAGCTAACGCAAACTAGCACATTCGGGGGTAAATGTTAGTGAATGAATTATTACTAGTTTAGGGAAAATGTGTAATTACTTTGGGCGATAAATTTTTACAGATTACTTTACAAAAGATGGTCCCGCTTAGGACTTAAAAAGATCCCCTAACTGCTGCTGCCGCGGGAGAAAAATTCAATAGACCGTTTTGCATTATCGAAACGTGTCCGCATTTTATAAAATACCGAATAACGTTATCACACGCCACGCAAGGGAGGAAATGTTCGATATCTTCTACTCCCGTTAGTCTCACTGGACCAATTATAAGTTTTAACTTTACAATATCTGATGCCCCCGAGGCCAGTTTCGTGTGTGGGACTCTTAGTTTTCCCTCTTCGCTGACCAATACAGGGGCCTTATGGTTTTCTTTTTCTCGTATCTCTATAGTACGTACAATTTAATGAAACTCCATATTTCGGGGATAGGCCGTTATTGAACCGAAGTTTTAGTTTTATTATGTATCCTGATATAACATGTCCCGTCGAAATTCGCGAATCAGGTCCTACCGAAAAAAAAAAAAAAGCATCACTGCCTAACCAATTACATCACGGTAGCTGTTTCCTCCATTACTGTTTAATTCAATAAAATATATTTTGAATGATTTTGTTTGATAAAACTTTTTCCGTCATTAATAATCTTGTAAAATTATAAAAAAAAAAACATATTTCAATATAAAATAGTAAATATAATTAAACACGTTCGTAGGAAGAAAGCCTATGTGATTCCGCCTCGCCTAAATGACAAAAAAAAAAATTGATTACGTAAAACTACTTTTTTTTTTTTATTTGAAAAAAGGTTTTATGGAAAGTTAAAATTGTTGCTTTCGTACTGGGTAAAAATATCTGCCCTAAATATTTGCAAAAAAAAAAAAAACCAACGGTGAGCTGTGCTGGACTATTTTATTGAAAATTATGGCAAACTATATTATTAAATATAGTAATCCTTTAGGTCATTTGTTCTCCCCTACCCGATCATTCCTGTGATTTTATCATACTTCGCAAACGCTCGCTTATCCACGTTCTTTTTTCCCTTCATTCCATTTATATTGATATTTACTACGGGTTCTTAGCCATTCGGGCATCTTCGGTAATGAAGCGGCGGACTCCTTAGCTCGGGCTGCTGCCTCCTCCCACTTCTTCTTTTACAAAAGCCCCATCGTCTAATTTCCTTCCGCTGTGCAAAGGTTTTCATCTCAGACTTTGATATCGGATGTATACGTTTCTTCTTTCTCTAATTATCATTCATTTCGTCTGTCTGTTCAACCTAGTCTTCCTGACAATCCGTGGTTCTCTTTGTTTGCTTCACTTCGTCGTTCTGTTGTTGTCTCCGTTATTTGTCTGCGCTCTTAAGTCATACTTTATTATCTTCTTCCCGTTTTCGTTTTTCGTTGGTTGCCTCTCCATATTGTCCTCTCCACCCGAACGAAGAATATGTTTGCGATGATGACCATGTTTTTTTTTTGAGTGTCCATCTCTTTCTGCTGAATGGTCTGCTTTCTCTATTTCATTCTATCGATACTCGGTCTTCCTACTCTATATTGCGCCTTTTATGTCCTACCTTTCCCCTCTCCACAGATTATTCCTATTATCTGTTTCTTTCTCTTAACAATATCTGACCGTATCAAAATATAATTGACTCTTTCCTTTCCTACTTGTTTCTGGGTAAAGGTCCCCAGTTGACAAGCCCCCCCCCCCCCAAATCCTAAATAAGAAGTGTGTTGATGTACAACAGCGAATAAATTAACTTTTTCTTCTTTTTTTTTTTTGCTGCTATATTTCGTTACTTAGGAGCAGCTCAATTGATTTATATGGCTATATTATTAGTTTGAGAAATCGATGAATTGATTAAGTTATTTCTGGATTATTAAAAAGTAATTTTTTTAATGATTTATTAAAGAAATTTGTAGGACAAAGTTGGCTGAATACAAAAGTTGTTCAAAAAATGATAGAGAGGCTAGGTTGGCGCAGTATGAACATTATGATAGGTCAGCTTTTTTCATAAGGTAATTATGAGTTACGTTGGTGTGACCGATAGCGAGCCATAACGACTTCTTTCCTTCGAAATTGAGCAAAGAATGTCCGTGAATATATTTTAGTGGGATGTTACGAAAATGGTAATGGGCTTTTATTGACTCCATTGCTCCTTGTTACGTTTTCAATTTTATTGAATCACGTCGCACTCAGTGTCCTCTTCCACCTTCTTACATTTTCTGTCCATTTCTTTTACCTTCACGGAATTTGAAACAGTCTTACGCAATTCTTCAGATTCTGTTCCTGGGGTTGATGGTATTTTCTTCTTTATTCTCAAAAATCTTTCAGATTCTTCTCCTCGGTTCCTCTTAAATCTGTTTAACTCTTTTTTTCACTTTGGTTCTACTCCTTTATCTTGGAATATCTTCATTGTTATCCTTATAAACTCAACTCTTCATCACTTTGTCCAATTTCTCTTGCTTCTTGTGTCAAGAAACTTTTCGATAACTTAATCAACAGGCCAACTCATTGCCTAGTAATATGATTGGTTTCCGCCCTAGTTACGGCCCTCCTGATCATATTAGTGCATTCCTGGCAGACGTTTACGAGTCATTCATTGACAAAAAGTGTCTTATTGCTTCCTTTCTTGATATCTCGACAGCCTTCGACAATGCCCATCTCCCTGGTTTTTTTTTAATTTGATGATTTCTTTAGACATTCAGGCTTATTTTTCTACGCTTGTTATTTTTCCTCTGCCGATCGGCCACTCTTTCCTCTCATTCGGCCACTTGAATTACCGCAGGGTTCCTAGCCCAACATTGTTTAATATCTATTTTATTAAAATTGCTTCTTTTTCTTTGAATTCCTCCTCCCTTTTCTTTGTAGACGATATCCCAATTTATTTTTCTCATCGCAACATGTCGCGGACTAATAACGTCAAAACTCCTTAATTTCACTGGAAAACACTTTATCCATAATCCATCTTCTAAGCATGGTAACAATGTTATAGGCCTGTAAGAGGTGTGTATTTTTTTGAAATGGGGCGTATGTAGTGTTTATTTTATATGGGTGGAATGACTTATTGAATACATCTCCAATTCTTTTTTACTATTAGTTAATAGTTGCTTCACATCTTCGAACGAGATGCTAATATTTCCTCTGTGACACAGACACTGGTCTAATTCCCGCAATGTAATGTCATTACCAGTTTCATTACGGGCGAATTTAATTTTATTTCGTTTATATATATATAATTTTCTCTTTAGTTAATTATTGAATTTTTGATTTATTGCCAGTTTTCTTTTTAGGTTAATTGGGTGTTAAATTCAGCCGAAAAAATAAAATGAAATAAAGAAATAAATAATTCCCTCGTATATAATTTAACACGGGAAATTTATATTTCTGAAAAAAAAATTTAAGCCACTTTGATTCTTCGTGTGGTTTGAAATACACTGAAATACCCGCGAATCCTTTTAGTTTTTTCCCAAAATTTCACTTATATTTGGTCGGGCTGTAAGGCAGCGCAGAATTTATGCCATTAAAATCGCTGCCTCCGTTTAAAAGGCCATTCGATGCTTGTTTGTTCCTTTTTGCATTTCAAATAGTTTTTCAAAGCATTCCTGGTTGTGTTAAAACTTGTTTTTTAATTTTTAATTTGACTGCTATTGTTAATTCGCTTATAAATCCGATCGCACCGTTGAATGGAATGACATAGGCATAATTTTGTTTGTGACAGTTCTTATCGTTGTCATCTATGCAAAACTAGAGTTGACGACCGGGTATCCGTAACTAAGGAGGAACTACAATTAGTTTTATTTATCTGACTTCGCCGATTGTACAAGTGATGCCTACGAGGTGCGCCGAAACACATGGGGCCCATAATTAAACTTTTTTTAAAGGCTTATACGCGAAAAATTTATATAATATGTAAAGCAAATATTTGAGATATTTTTCCATTTCTGTTTAAGAAATTAGCAAAAAAATTTAGAAATTTAGGAAAAAAGCGACAACGAATAGGCGCGTTAAAAGAAATTAAAAGCTTAAACAAAAACTGACACATTTACGTGTAGTAAAAAAAATTTGGAATTTAGATAAAGGCGGCTCGAAAAAATTAGGCTTTATTGATTCCGGTTTTTGTAGCGCTTCCATAGGGGACGTGCAAGTAGATATGATTCGCGCCACGAGGGATGAAAGGACACGCGTCCTTTTTCGTGTGAACTTTTTGCTAACTTTGAAAGTTTCGTCGGGAAATTTTTTTCCATCGATATAGCACACCCGCGGGGAAAAAATATTTTTTCCGAAATTTTTAGGCTTTCCTGCTTGCCCTGAGAATATAAATAATATCGGCTACATGTATCCTCCAATGCGCTCTTTTACATTTATATTTAAGATGTGTTTTGGTTTTTTCAACTTTTTTATTCGTACTACTATTATATATCTAATAATAATATACTAGTGTCTTTTGTTTAGAGGTTTAATTCACTTTTCCTCGTAATTTTTTATTTTACGAAAGAATTTTGGATTATTATGTTATATAACCTTTGAATTTCACATTTAACCGGTTATCTGGAAGTGAGTTATGAATTTTTTGTGATTCTTTAAGGGTCATTTTATTAAGTATTTTTGACGGTTTTTTACAATTTCTAGCACCCTTGCTAATTATCCCAGACGTCGTTTTAAAGAGTACTTGAAGTGTAAATTATGTGAAAATTTTTTTACAAGTAAAGAGCAGTTGTACTTCCTGAGGGTTATTAGGTTTTTTTTTTTTTTTTTTTTTTCTGAACCATTGTATTCGGATTACTCCATTACAGACTCCTAAAAAAGAGTGAACAGGTAAGCAGGTAGATTAAAAATCAACCGGAACTCGATAAAGAGGGTTCAGCGAAATAATGAATAGCTAGCACCGTTCTTATTAGTGGCTTTTTGAAATAGCGAAAAATTCTTACCTTAATCGAGGTTGACGACTATCGTGTTATAGCGTTCGCTACTTTGTGCGATGCGTTTTACTTATGTCCAACCGTTGTTTAACTACCTCATCTGCGTCTACGCTCGATTTTTCCTCGCATAAATGCATGTTCAAAATGTGCGCCTTTCATACGTTTGATCATCAGCTGTTACAAAGTGTGCGGTTCTTCATTTGATATTCTATCAGTTTACGAAATCCTCATAATTTTTTCCTATTAGTCACATTTGAAAAGGTTTTAATCGTTTTTAACATCCCTAGTGCGTAATATCCCATATTATTCTGTTCCTAATTTCTTCATCGGACAGCCTTCTGTTAACCTGTTTCCGAGATACTTTGACCGCTGTATTCGTTTTGTTTTTCCTTTTTAACATAATAATTACAGCGTGCGCATCGTTTATTGTCTTATTGCTTAGAACTATGAATTCGGGTTTTTTATCACTGTTTTCTAACCTACATTCCTTATCTGTTTTTTGTCAATTCTATCGAATAAGTACCGTAAATTACGCTCTTAGATTCAGGTATTATTACTGACTGGGTGAATGTCGAAAACTGTTTATCTGCTCGCAATTCATTTTAATTCCTCTATTCATATTCTTGAAAATATCTTTTGAATATAAATTATATAGGATGAATATACATAAGTATATATAAACGTTACATAAAATTGGGACATTTTGTGTTAAATAAAATTGTGACATTTTTTTGGGATATTTTTTGGGTCAATTTTTGGGGCATTTTTTTAAATCGGGGAGCCTAAGAATTACGCTGTAATTAAGACTCGGTCATTTTGGCTTCACTCTTCTTTCATTTCTGTCTCTTTCTCTACTATAAAAGTAAATATATTATCGAAAGAAAAATAGTAGGAAAGAAGCCGCGTGGGCGTCCCCGGATGATATTAGTGGACGCATTTTTAGAAGAAACCAACTTACGGAACTACACAGAATTGAAGAGGACAGCAATGGACCGTATCAAGTGGAGGCAAATAGTGCTGGGGCGAATCAGCCAGACGGCTGTCACATGATGATGATGATGATGATGATGATATATATATATATATATATATATATATATATATATATATATATATATAGTATCTTCAAGCGTCGGTAATTATGCTGCAGGAATAAAAAAACATATAAATAAATGGCTATATGAATAAGATGTTTAACTTTATAAAAAAAATATCTGATAATTTAAACGTATGAAATTTGGCATAATTCTAATGATTTTCGATATTTTAGTACGCTAATAAATATAGAAAAAGTGGAATAATCTAAATGGGAAAAGAAATGTATTATGGCGACCTAAATTTGGAGTCAAATATCTTAATCCAAATACAATGCGTATAAAAGCTTCTTTTTCGTCTGCTCTCTGAGGACATAACCTTCAAATTCTAGTCTAGCTTTTTTTTTACATCGGAAATTTAATTCTGAGTTGATAGCCCTCAACGATTATAAAGTTGAAACCACCACCGGATGATGCATCTATTTCTACTGCAGAGCTTCCGGCTGTAGATAAGGCGTTAGAATATATAACAAATGTTTTTTTCATCGTAATGACCAGTTTATTCTATTTTCTGATAGTCGAACGTATGATATCAGGGAAAAACACTCAAATATCTCGAGAAAAAAACATGAGTGCTTTAACTATTTTGCTTGTCCAGGACATTGTGGTCTCCTCTTTATATTTGACGCTGCGACAGAAGTCGCTGCGTTTAATGGAGTTATTTTTTCATATATCATCCCTTCAACTGACCTAGTCAAGACAGAATAGAGATGACTGCGTGCAACCTGTCTTACCTTTTTCCCCTTGATTTTATTCTATTCCTCCCGCATTGTCAACCGAACACGCTCTTTCGTGACGACCATCATTTTGGAACATTCTAGGTTGGAACTTAACTTCGTGCCGACTTTTGTTGCTTGATATGCTCCAATCTCACTCCCATAATGATAATTTCAGTGCGGATATCAACCATTCAATATTTAACTGCTGTCGGTTCGACATTCGTGGACATGCCCTCGTGGGTGAGCTAATAGCTGACAATGTCGTTCCGCCCTACTTTATGTACTCTCTACGTGTAATCAGCCATTGTGCTATTCAATTTTCTGCGCACTAATAAGATTGTTATTTAATTAAACGGCAGTGCGTGTTTGTTTTTACTTTCTTTTTGACTTCTCCTCTTCTTTTTAACAGTTCTTATTTTTCGTTGAGCGGCGTCTCTTTTTTCCCTCTTTTGTTATTTTTTCCTTCTTTCTAGTTTGAAGTTTTTGTCATTTGAAATATCGACGAGTATGATAATGTGGATGAGCTGACCTAATGGATGTTTCTTTGCCGGGCAAAAAAAGACAAAAAAAACCCCCTAAATTTTATAATTATGCCTTTGCTTCGATCACTATTATGCTAAAATACATTGTCAACGGCGGTATGTATGTTTGACATTTCCTTTGACCCGAGCTCTATAATAGTGTGACGCATTGATAAAGTTTTAGTCTGCGCTGTAATTTCTTTTCATCAGCTTAGCGACACAAACAACTTCAGATAAAGCATTAATAAATCTAATTATATTTTGCAGGTTATTATACATATATGCGTATGTATAATATGTGTCTGCGTGTTGTGTGAGCGCGCATCTGAGAGTGGTTTATACATTTGAAACATTTGAATGTTATATATACATATAACTAAATGCTATTCAAAATTAAATATTATAAATTAGTATTTCAACCGATTTATAAAAACAAAAAAATACAAACGTCTCATATTAATATATAATATTCATCAATAAATTCTAATCCATTCTCTTTAGGCAAAAAAAAAAAAAAAAAAATCAATCGTAAAAAAATCTTTTAACCTAATTCATTTAAGACTTTTTTCTCCGGTCAAGACTAATGATAATTTGAAGTACTATGCAAAAAAAATGAAACTAAAAATTTCACCCCAAACAATTAAGTAATGTTTAATAATACAGTTTATAATTATTTCTCTGAATAGCGATCGTTGTATTATATAGATACCGTTTTTATTAAATTAGTTTGACAAATGATATTAAAACGTTTATGTAAGTAACGCGAGATTGAAATTGTAGAATAAGGATGTTGAAATAGGTCAAGAAGAAGATAATGTTTCATCTATCGGTGCGCGATGATAATCGGCACACAGATGGTGTTAGGAACCGTGTTTTAAATACTAATCATTCAGCTTTTAAACAAACTGACACATAAACACCCAAGTCTACTCGAACGGTATAAGATCGGGAAGGATTATGCATTAATTAAGGATCGCACAGGCTGCGCATATTAGACATTGTGCTGCATATTCGCGTAGGAAAATTTCCGTATATGCATCAGATCTGTTTATGGTATTTTGCGGTATTATTTTGTCTAGCACATCGAGCCGACCTTGCAATATAAAAGTGAGAAGATGGTGTGAGAAATGCACGTTTCACTGTTGCTGTTAATTATATTAATCAGTAAACTTGTCTTTATTCGGAGTGTAATGGCGATACTGAAGTCCGTAGTGTGCGTGCCATATAGGTACTTCGGAGAACACACTTCCGGGCAGTCATAGTACGAAGAATTGACAAATATATGTATATAGCAATCGGCTTATCCGATTACGCACGTTAGAGATTTTTTCCAAATTAGATGCAACGAACATATGGGGTGAATCAACAATTTTTCAAAGTTGGCTTTTGTTCATTCGGTAATTCGCTTGCGTTACCCGTTTTGGTAACGATAAAAATTAGCGAGTTCAAGAATTTTCATTAACTTCGCGCGAAAAATTTGGTTTCGTTGGACTTATAATATAGTAATAGTCAAAGTTTGTTAAGTGCCGGGTATAATTCAGTATAAATTTCCGAAATTACCAAGTTCCGACACAAAATCTCTTGTTGCCAAGCACATTTTACTGAATTATTCTGACAAACTATGGCGGCTGGTTTTTCCTGTCGGATGTGAATGACTGATTCTCCGACCACTGCAGATGTATATAGAGAGAGGTCGAATAAACCGGGATTAGTTTCGCAAAAGTACTTCGCTGCCTCCAACAGACGCGCACGCGTAACATCTTAAGCCGTTAGCAGCACGATAATGAGCAACGCCCCGCGGGTATCGCAAGGTTCCGTCACATCTTGCTGATCTTTTTGCATAAGAAGAAGTTCTCGGTTTTTTTACGGGAAAATTTTCTTGTCGTTTCGGAGACATTCATCCTGGTGCAGAGTAGGCCACGTCTCTACGTGTTAAAGGAAAACGACTGAACGGCACTGGCTGTCGACGATGTTGACGATAGGGAACCATTTGTCAAGCTTGTCTGTTTGACTCGAATAAAAGGAAGCTTCGAATGATTAATCGAATTAAGTTCGATCAAAAGTTGTTTCAACTTTAACACCCAAACCGGCACATGACCATGAGAAAGCTGGCCTGTCTATGGCACATCGTTCTGATAATAATAATAAACAATAAATATTCAACTGATAAGAAAAAATAAATAAAAAAGAAAGTGAAGCGCTCGTCCAATCAGGCCGCCGACACGCGAGATATAATAAATATACAGAGACGCTTTTAACACGCAGTTAATAGTCCGCATAAATACCAGCAGCGGGTCGTTTATAAATTCCAAGTCGCCGCGCTCATAATACCAAGAGGGACCTTCTCGCTTTTCATTTTTTCCCAATGATCTTCTATAAAAGGCGCCCTTCTGCAGTTTAGGCTGGCTAATTTTTCCCCCCGTTCTTCATTATTATCATCGTTATTATTATCATCATCGCTATCGTTCGTAAATTAATTATTTTTGTCGTTTTTTCAATTTTCAAAGTCTGCCATCATCTTATTACTGATGTCGTAAAACAACGTTCTGCGCCGATCAAATAAGATGGACAGCGAGTAATGGACTTGCAGTGAAAATTAAATATCAGCGCGTAGAAAAGAGAACTAAAAAAAGAAAAAAAAGGAATGATCGAACGCACATATATTAAGGCATAACGAATTTATTACGACAATAATCGAAGAACACCGAATAAAAGAATTAGAGAAAATCCCAGGGAAACAAATGTATGTGCATCTAACCACGTGGTCCCACTTTGTCGAAAGTATTTACGGAGATACAGCGATTTTTTGGATATTAGGTCAGAAATGTTGATTTTGGGATTTTAGTGTTTCTGATAGAGTAAACATTGCTCTTTCCAATTCCGCAAATATGATCCCACCTTGCGTTCGTGTTCTACGGCCAAAAACCTGAATGTCGTCTGGTTGCTATGCAAAACTTTAAACTCGTTTTTCTGAAAAGAATGTTTTTTCAAATTTCAACTGCAAAACTCTCGACGTGTTTTGTAAAGGCTCTGTGAGGCCTCAATCGATCAGAAATTTTGTCTGGTATACCGTACTGGGCTTAACTTCATACCGACAAAATGGGACCCAGTTAGACGCGCGTACGTATATAAGCTGAAAAACTAAATAGAAGAGAAAGGTTATTTATAACAAACACAAACGAATATATCTAAAAGCTAGAAGAATGCATCAAGAGGACACATTCTTTAATTATAACTAGACGATTAAGATTAATAGAATTACAATTTTTTTACAAAACTGTGTGTCGAGGTAAGTGGAGTGTGTGACTTGGATAAAACGGTGAATGTTGTCGTGATATTTTTTATCGTAAGTTTAGTTCGAACTTTTTACTAAAATAAGAAAATAATAATTTTATACATAAAATCCATTTCCTATTTTATAGGGTTTGTAAAAATATTCCAACATGTGTATTCCGACATACAGCATTGTTTTCGATTTTGCTTGTTCTGTAGAAGTAGAAATTTGAAAATCATATACGCGAAAAAACACTGTGTACTCACTTCATTGAAATCCGCGCGACATGTTCGGATATAAGCTGGGGAAGAAAAAATCACAACGATGAGCGATCTGTATATGATCAGTTCAATTTATTTACTTTAAATAATAACTTGCGGGTTAACACTGAGCGATACTGATCGTAGTGTCGGTAATCTAAAAGCTCATCAGGAATTATAGTATTTACCAAGATTAGTTGTAATAAACCAATAAAAATGATGATATACGGTCGGGAATTAGCTACAGATTATGTTCTTAAATAACATTTAAATTGGGAATGCTTATATGTATCAGAAATTTATAAATGAGAAAATGTGAAAATAAAATGAATTTACTTTTGCATGAAAAGAGAAAAAAATAGTCTGATCTAATATATATATATATATATATAATAGGGAAGGTGAATAAATTTATCCAGTATTGATAATTGTTTGTAGCCTATTAGACCATTAACCACATTTCTCTCTTCCACAACTCTAATTTATTTTGCTCTGCTGTATCCTACGGCGAATGACTCCATTTCACAAGTATATCCTTCCTCTTCTTCTTCCTGGTGTCACATACTCTTTGAAGATCGTTGACGATCACATATGTCAGCATCAAAAATTTCTGTTTTCGTCCATTCCTTGATGTTATCTAACCAGATCGTTTTCCGCCTTCCTCGGCTTCTCTTTCCGTCTACTTTTCCCTGAGTTGCAGCACTGATTATATGCCCGAAATATTTTATTTTCCTGTGTACGATGGATTTTATTAGCACTCTTTCTGTTTTGGCCATCTCTGGAACTTTTTGATTCGATGTTCTAGTTATCGATATGATATTTTCAGCATCCTTCTGTGGATCCACATTTCTGTAGCTTCTAATCGATTTACCTGCCTTTTATTGAGTGTTGTTGCCTCAATTTCATATAGTAAGATTGGGTAAATATAGCGTTGCACAATGTTTTGACGTATATCTAGACGCAAGAATCTATCGCAAAGGAGATTTCTCATGCTGATGAAGACACTCCGAGCATAACTGCATCTTATTTTTGTTCTCAGTAATGTAACAGCCTAAGTATCTGAATTTTTCAACTCGTTCAATTTTCTTCTCATTGTTTACTATAGCAGAGACTTGATTGAAGTTATTTTGCTCGCTGACTACCATCCACTTCGTTTTCTTCACGTTTATATTCAAATTGTATGACTTTCCAATTGTGTCGAGTTCATCGAGAAGATGTTGAAGATTTCTTCCGTTCTCTGCAATAAAAGCAGTATCGTCTGCGTAGCGAATGTTGTTAACGAATCTTCCGTTAATCCGAACGCCCAAGGGTAGGTCCGAGATAGCTAACCGGAAAACCTGCTCAGCATACAAATTGAATAGTATGAATGGATACACATCCTTATCGTACTCTACGTTGGACTTCAAAGTCAATGTTTTCCCCGTCCTCTAGAATGAACTCAGCTCTGTCTGGTTCCAATATAGATTCTTCACGAGTATCACTAATGTTAATTTTATCGATATTTATTCTCTTAGGCCAGATCAGATATACTATTTTGGAATTTCTCGTTGTCCATTCTTTATGTTTATGAAGACTCGTAATAAAAGAATACCGTTTTCGGTGATAGCTGCTTTCAGCGAGTTAAATCATTTTTACCTGTGCGCTGATGATGAGAAAGATCTAAAGTATCGTCACTGCAGTTTATTTATTTATTTATTTATTTACCTTTTTTTGCTTCTCCCCGTGCTGAAATTCTATATATTAGCCGTTTTAACAACTCCCTTCGGTGACCGCATAATTTTTATGTAAACACCGATTATTAGAGTGGATGTTAAGGTTGCAAATTAGTTTCAATCTAACATTAAATCAAGGAGAGTAAAATACTCGGTATGTTTGCAGGAGTATCAGTTGCATAGTGTTTTCTTCTTCGTTAGTTTTTTTATGTCTAGTTCTGAACATAGGCCTACTCCAATCTTTTCCACTGCTTCCGTCTTCTTATCCGCTTAATTTTTCCCGCGATTTCACCGAATTATCACTGCTAAGAGCGTGTCAACATTCAAAATATATATATATATATATATTTTTTTTATTTATTTTTTTTTTATTTATCGTACTGTTAATTAAAGTTCCGCGGAAAGGTAATACAACCGGTATTAATAATTCAGTGTGTACTTGAGCACATCGTTCTTTATTATTTCTGTACTCTTTCAATTTTGCTCCAAACTTACCGTCGTATTAACGTAAAATCCCTAACAGTTTTCCTATTGAAGTGTAAGTGATTTCTTGTCGAAAAAAAAAAAAATTTAACTTTGCCATTGCTCTTAATTAATCGGGAACGTCTTCGTGATATTCTCCAGACACGCAAATCGGCACTGCGATAGTGCCGCTTTTATTTCGAATGAACGCAGATTTCGAAAATAGGAAGTGAAGAAAGAAAGAAAAAAAGAAAACCGAAAATGTAGTAATTTTCGAAAGAATGAAAACTTATTACTCCTGCAGGAAAATCGTCAGGTTAAAAAAAAAGGAAAACTCACACTATATTACCGTAATATCCATTACCTCGGAAGGAGCAATATTTATTCTGCACTTTTCAGAAACACGCATCTCTGTTTAAATATACCGGCTTGCTGCCGATAATGTGATAGCTGCTCTAGTCGCATCTGTTTGTCGAATGTAAAATTCGTCTATCGAATAGATGTTTCATGTTGCGGTAAACATCCCAGCGGAGCTTTGAACTTTTGTTCAACTTTATTGTCGTTCTGTTGTTGCCGCGTCGTTCGGATTTTCTGGTTTGAACAAACACATTATTTTACATTGGCGGTCTTTTTACGCTGTAACCGACATTACCAACTTTCTGACAGTTTAAAATAAAACTTAAATCTTACCCTATTTTATCATCTTCTCTTTGTCGATCAAAGCCTTAATTTCACTCCAACTGCGCGAATATTAATCACTCCGTCGGCCGGTGTGAATTCGATTCCGGTTTGAAAATTAAAATCTCCCATCGTTAATCATTCGAAAACGAAGCTGTTATTAATTACATTTACCAGTTACTCGTGAAATATGTGATATTTCGGTCACTAGCGGTAAATCTTTCAAATGTTCAAATATTCCGTAATTTGGAATACTCAAAAATAATCATACCGTCGACTAAAGCGGTTAGAAGATCTGAGCGTCGTTTACATTTTATCATCCCGCGGAGGGGAAAAGATTCATCTGCAATTTAGGATCTGAACAGCTAGATGTGATAGTTATCAGTCTAAAAACGATCAAACTAAGTTATCGGTAGGTGAGAGAATCAATTTTTCCCCCCGGCATTGTATCGTTTTCGGTTCCTGTTAATTAAAATTCTGTAAAAATGAAGGAGTGCAAGTCCATCATCAAATCGTTGACCAATGTTGAAAGAGCACAAATCTATTAAATCAATAAGAAAAAGTCACGAAATAAATGTGCTAAAGGAAGGAAAAGTAAAAGAGCGGTGGGGCGGGGGGCGGACAAAATAAAAAACACAAACAAACCTGCCAGTTGAAGGGGTGAAACGAGCATTGTTCAAGCCCCCTCAGAAGATCAAACACACTTTTGGGAATCACAATGAATCCAAGGATCAATTAATCGTGCCATTTAATAAACTTAAATAAACCAACTACGGCTACCGTGTTGAAAGAAAAAAGAAAACATATTAATACGAATTAGTTGATTTTTGGATCCCTCAGTTCGGAAGCCAGTGAAACGTACTCGATGTTTTCACGTCCCTGTTTCCGGGGGTCAGTGAAACGTTTTCACTTATTTTCGTTAATGAAATGATTTTGTTGTTTTTCCGTTAGTGAAATAATTGATCTCGATTGCTTTTATAGTTTTTGTTTTCATACGAGGCTTTTTTTTTTTTTTTTTTTTGATTTATTCGAATTTTTTAATTTATCGAAAATAATTTAAAAAGAAAATAGAAGTAAGATTAAAAAAATAAATAACAATTCGATCTCGATCCTGCCCCGGAACGGCGGTGGTCTCTCCGCTAGAGATATCATGAAGCCGATACCACGTGTTTAATAACAATTACCAAAGAAATAAACTTATATTTTGAAGGAAAATTTACCGAAAAAAAAAAAAAAACTAACAGGACGGCGATCCACGATTAGAAAAATAAGAGAAATTATAACTTTTTATCAAAAAGTTAACAAAGAAAACACAGTAAATTATGCGGCATGGCGCGTATTCTTTTCGATACACGTGCGACAGCGACCAGATATCTAACGAACACTGAACGATCGAACACTGATATTAAGCGGTAACCAAAGGCTACGCAGAACTGTGTTCTTATAAAAACTTCTGCGTAGTAGATCCCCGCACGTACTCCCCTGCATGACTTTTGGTGGGATTTCTACAATCTGCTTGCAGCTCTATGTTACTCGACACATCTTATTCAGCGCTTCTTGCCGCACACGCATATCATTGTCTTAGCTGCTGACCACTACCACTCGGACACTATATAACGTCTTTACCCCTGCGCGACCGTGTACTCGACGATCACGCCACCGATTTGGGGGGATTTTTGGTATCGGCCATATATATGTAAGAAACTAAGACGAGACAAAGCGGCGATGTAAAATATATCGACGTTCGAGAAATCAAGAATTAATGAATAAATCGAAGAATAATTTCTAGTTCTAACGTCGAATAAAAGATAGCGTCGAAATACCGAATCCGTATCAATATTGATAAGAACTCAAATTTACGAAAAAACTACTAAATCACGGGCGCCAGTGACATAAGCAATGCCACAATCGGAAAAGCTCCGCTCGAAGCATTAGGCTTCAAAAAATTATCATAAAAAAATTTCAAAGATAAACTATTTCGCTGCTATGGAGCAGTTGGGCTTCTCCCCGCGCGGAGATGTCACAGTGGCACCGAACACGGATCCAATAATGAGACTTTCTGACCGTAAGAACACGTATATTTCGGAAAAAAAAATTACAAAACAAAAAAACAAACAAAACGGCGTAGCGGACGCTTAATTTTTACAACGAAGACTAGAAAAACCACTAAAAAAAAAAAATTACTACCCTATATAAAATTTTAATAACGGGGCTGAGACATGGTTGTCAAAAATTTATTATAAACGACGATACAGACTGGAACACAATTTAAACGCTGCCACGGTGCCGATTGGCGATTGACGATCGACTAGAATAATGTAACTATCGAAACTATTTAACTCTAACCGAATAATCGAATAGTCGAACAACAATTAAACGCGATAACGGTAATAATTATATTCGTGCTCCTCGAACATCTTCCGAATAATTCCGTCTTAGCCGCCCTGCCTGATTTTTACGGGATTTTATAAAACTTCGCTCGGCTCGATGCTGCTCGGCATAGCTCTTGTGAATGTAGTTATCTCCACTATCGGCCGCTACCAACAATACCCACGCACACAGTCTCGAACCCTGACAGTTCGACCGCATACGTGAATCTTGGTTTTAGCTGATAAGCATCCCCGATACCTACAATCGCAATAACGACAAGTACAACGGTGTTCGATAGACCGTGAATAAATGATTTACCGGAGAGAATATTTTTATAATTCGAACACCGCTAAAATTCGTGCTACAGGTACCGAATCCGTCATAATATATACATATATATTAATTACAACGTAATTCTTAGGCTACCCCCCATTCGAAAAAATGTCCCAATTTTATGTAACGCTAAATGTCCCAAAAAAATGTCCCAGAAAAATGTTCCAATTTTATGTAACGTTTGTTATATTTTATAGGATTTTTGTTTATTTAAAAAAATGTCACAATTTTATGTAATGAAATGTGTAACGAAAAATGTAACGAAAAAAAATGTCTTAATTTTATATAACGGAAGTTAAACGTTAGAATAGGATTTTTGTGGTTATGTTCTTTTTTGTGTGTGTTGATGCCAGTAAGAATTACGTTGTAAATTTTGATCATTTTATACAAAGTATAGAAGAGAAAGAGACAGAAATGAAAGCAAGAGGGGTCAAGGGGCACGGCCCCTTGCGAGGCCAAAGTGGCCGAGTTATATATATATATGTGTGTGTGTGTATATATATATATATATATATATATAGTATGGCGGTTGAATACCAGCCAAGATTGACTCGCCAGCAAAAGCGCTCCGAAATATGTCTGATTGTGGATCAACCACAGCTAAAGAACAAATGATTAACGTCTTCCCTAGAACTAGGACACTAGTAAGGCTAATACACTTGCGGTAATAAAGATGTACAACTAAAACTTCGGCGACACTTGAGAGTGGCCAATAGGCAGCCTGTAAATGTATCATATCTAGGAACCATGTTAGACAGAACTGAAAGGGAGATGTGGAAAAACTAAAAGTTTTATAAATACTTCGGTACGTATACATATAAAGAGCAACCATTAGATGTATGTATATACAAAAAGAAATGAATTGCGGTAGGTAGCTTTTATACGATTACTAATAGCAAAAGTGCACGTGAATAGGTGACTAAATATTGTTGATTGGCTATTTTTCTAAAACATACGATTCTGCAATACTTCAATGCTAGCGTGAAAGAACATCTGCTTTAAACACTAGGTTGATTGTGGGAAGGATGTCATTTGTAGGCTCATAACTTTAATGAAAATTTACAATAAACCAATGTGTACTTAATGAACGCTTTTATGTACACTTACACAAGTACGAAGTTAATAGAAACAAAAACTCGGTAAACGTAGAAATGAATTATAATAGTTTTTACGCGGCCAGGTATTTGCAACGGTTATAGCAAATACGGAGTTTGAAAAAGTCGAAAACCGTAAACGTAATTAAACTTATGGAAAATAAAATACTATTTAAAGAAAATGAAACGATTAAGTAGATCTGTGACATTAGATACTTATTTCCCGATTTTGTTCTTTAAATTTCGAATTTCTGCAGATTTCGTACTTTTTTTGAATTGTTGCGAGTACAATACATAAAATATTTTTTTTAATTTTTTGTATTATTGTTTAATGAGTACATTTCTCAAAATTTAACAGAATTTCTTAAAATAATTATCGAGATTGCTTGGATTTACCCATCACATACAGCTCTAGCTTGTTTTCTTTTTGTGTAGCTATGATAATGAAATGGTAGAAAATTATAATGCGCTTCCAGCGAGTATTACGCAGCTAGTATGTAAGAGGTCTGTAGCGTTATGTAGTGCTCTATTGAAGAAAATAAAGTATAAATGTAAAAATAAATAAAGATAAACAAATGTTACGTTAAAAATTACTTTAACGGGCATAAACTGAGGGACAAAAAATAATAAAGATAATAATATAAATCGATTAAAAAAAAAAAAAAAAAAAAAAAACTGAATCCCTTGACTCCAATGACGTTAATAGCCAAGTGGTAGATCTTTAAAATTATCGTTAAAGCACACTGTAAAATTAAATTCATAAGTATTAAAATTTAAAGCAATTACTCTGTATTGAACTAATAAAAAATCATTATGTTATATAAAATCATTATCGTATAAAAAACAAACGGCCAATAAATTTTCAGAGATTATTTATATGAAAAAATATTCTTTCCTCGGTGCAATACACATTCGACATATTTTCCATCGCTTTTATTTGTACACATTGTCGTATCTGTCCTCACTTTTTTCTTTAGATGCTCTCGGCGTTACATCGAGATATCATGGGTCAGTATGCGTTTTATTTTTCCCATCACCACCGACCATTACTATAGCTAATGCACTCGTTACACCTTGTGCATCTTGAGTTTGTAAATAAACTTTCACCTTAACCTTTTGAATCAGCGTGATATCTTTCTTTTTCTTTGTTTCTTTTAGAAAAAAATCGTTTCTCGCCATTCCCGCTGCTCTTCCTATTCCGCTATTTTCCTTATTCCGCGGGGAAAAAGTTAAAATGTAATTCTTTTTTCTTTTACCCGCGGAACTGTTAATGCTTTTTTCTTTTAGTACACTCGCAAATGCGCCATTACATTTGTATTCTTGACAGTATTTTCCATTTCACTTTTATTAAATCGTCGCTTAAAAAATAAAAATTTAGCGGTAATTTTCAAGAAAAGCCAGTATCTTAATGTTTAATTTTCACAGCAAATGAATATATTTTAGCCGTTTGTGCCATTGTTATCACTTTACTCGGAGCTATTCGCTCATTTAAACATTTGGAAGTTTCTCATTTATCATAATGGAATAAAATTCCTTATAATATATTTCATTAACACACACCGGTGGGCCTATATAACTATTGCGTTTTACTGTAATGTTTTATTTTTCAACAGTTAATTTTGGTGCTATTGTAAAATCGTTTTTTTTTTTTTTTTTTGTTTTTTTAATTTATAATCAACAAAAAATAAAATTAACAGAAATCGGTGGCATAACTAACATTCCTGCGAGGCGAATGATGTAAAGAACGCACTTACAAATGAAATTAGCAAAGAAATATGTAGCTCTTACGTTATAAGAAAATATCGCTCAAACGAATTTTTTCGATTTCGAACAGTGCATAGAGATTTGAGATTGATGATGATCAGAGTCAATCAAAAGACTGCTCAAATGTGAATTACTTTACCCAAAAGATTTTAAAAAAAAGCGTAAGATTTAAAAATAAAATTAGTTCTAATTAAATTTGCCTTGCCTGGCTTAAGCTAATAGGTTACCACTGCTCCCACCATGGGACCAGTACCAAGTAATGATAAATATATATCACACTATTAGAGTGCAATAACTCACAAACACCTGCACAAGATCTCAAACAGAAGGCAATAGTGAGGTGATTAACAGATATGAAAATTTCACGAAGGAGTATACAGACGGATCTAAGACGTGTACAGGTAAATTGTCACCAGTAGCGTGCGCTTACGAAATTTAAATGATGCAGGAATGTTTGTAATTCTGCTCCGTCTCCAGGAGTACCGCAGTTCTAAAGCTCAACGGGAAAATATACTGGTTATTACAGATTTTCTGACCAACATACAAAGTCTGAAAAAGAATAATGTAGAAGAATCAATCGCGCAAAAAATTCAAGGGACTGCGCTATAGCTAGACCAGAAGGACTGCCGGATCAAGTTTCTGTGGGTTCCTGCACATACTCAGATCCCAGGGAATGAGCGCGCGCGCGAATCTAGAAGCTCGGTACGCTATGTTATCCCCGATGCCGCATAAATCTCAAGGCCGCTCGATACGTTCCTACGAGAAAGAATAACTGAGCAGTGAAGCAAAGAATGGATATCCAAGACTACGTTCTTACGCTGCATAAAAACTGATGATCGAACCATGGTGGCCGCCGACTAATAGCCTGCGTGTCGAATACACAACGATTAATCGGCTAAGCATAGGGCATACAGCTAAAAGTCATGACCACATACTGCAAAGGATAGCTTCCCATTACACACGTGACTATATTATGCTGAATTAAAATAATATCCGTCAGTACAACATGAATGCCGCAGTTTTAATGCAGTCCGCCAAGCACTTTCATGTCATTAGCAAAAATATTAAACAACAAATAATCGTATAACATACTTTGAAGAAGTGCATTCAGGATGGCGGACTGGTGGGTGGTCTTTAAGTAGCCTAAGCAGCTCTCACCGTGATAACCACCTTAGTAGTTAAAAACGGTAATTCCATTTAAAAAAAAAAAAAAAATAAAGAATAAATTACAATGGTTTTTAACAATCTTTATAAAACGTTCCACGACTACTAGAAGAAGTAATACCATAATATTTATTGTACAAAAAAGTTTGTTTGTAATTGTATTAACAATGAACTTTTTGATCACCTTTTATGTCTGAATGACGGCACCGAAGTTTCATTAAGTCCGTTAATGTAGTATAGTTGAGTATTTTTCCTGACCGCTAAATATGAATTTTATCTCGCCGCGGAAACAATGAAAAAGCAAATGATTCATAAAAACATATTTACAAGAACAAATGTATATGATGCCTTTTATTTTT
The DNA here is from genome assembly GCA_039619475.1 of Icerya purchasi. Lineage (NCBI taxonomy): Eukaryota > Metazoa > Arthropoda > Insecta > Hemiptera > Monophlebidae > Icerya > Icerya purchasi. The sequence goes on from CM077115.1 coordinate 352,601,899, forward strand.
CCTTTTCATATATTCTAGTAAAAATATTTGTTTTTACACGTAAAAGTATATACAATATTTATTTGCTTGGTTCCAAGGCCCCCCTTGAGTACACACAAAATTCAGAGTAACCCTAGATCTGTATCTAATTGCGATATCCGTCGTTGTGACCCTGATTTTTTTCTTTTTATTACAGTATAATTGATTCAGTGTGACTAAGTACGACGCGATTTAATAATTTCATTCTCTCCCTTCCTTCCCCTTCAGTTGTCCAAGCTCTTGATTGTTTTTTGTCGATCTGATCGTGTAAAGATCTGAGTAGTGAACTAAAAAGAAAAAAAAAAATAATAATTTTAATTTTTTTTTGTTAATAAATCTCTCATACGAAATCGGCCTGATTTCACTTAATTATAAAAATAGCGATTATACATTTCTGCTATGATTTAATTTAAAATTATAAAAAAAACAAAAACTTCCAAGCGGATGGTAAAAATTGTGATATACTAACAGTAAGTGAAATTCGAATTTTCTAGTAATCATAATAATTAAAAATTAAAATCCAATATTTGCGCGTAATGTAACAAAAAAATAAAAATATAATCGATGTTATTTTTAACGAATGATATTTAAATGATAAAGATTTCTGATATTTTCTCTATTTCACAGAAAATTTACAATTAAAAACCCTTTTTTTCTACGAAACAGAGAAATGACGAAATAAAATGTACCGAGAAAAGTAAAGTACTAGTGAGGTAAGTCCCATAGTGACAGGGCGTTAGGGATTGCGAAATTAAGCTTCACACAATGTACTGAGTCCAACGGCACTAATGATGGTAGGGAGACCAGTTCCTTTCTCTCGGCCGCCTTTACTTTCTCAGATTTCTTTAGTAACCGATTATTTTAGGATCTAGAAGCGAATCGAATCTGTGACCTCTGGTTTGGTAGCCCAGCGTCTTAACCATTAGGCTACCGCGCTACCATTGAGAAAAGGGAATATTTTTTTCTATAAAAAAAAAACAAAAAAAAACATACAAATCAAAAGGATAACGATGTACATTCATTTATAAACTTAAGTTTCACAAGATGTAAGAAGAACATTGATGATGGACAGAATTTGACGCGGTGATGTGGCGAAAAAAGGACACATACTGCTATGTGTCATCGATGTAAAGCCAAGAGTTTATAAAGAGAAAAGTGAGGATGAGGAATTTTTTTTTCTTCTTTAAACGTCTTAGGTTCGTCAATCAAGGACTTTCCCCCAGAAACAAATAAAAAGAAAAGAAGTCGGTTATATTTTAATCCGATCAGAAATCTTTGATAAAAAGCAATCAATATAGCAGGAATAACCAGTCGGGAAGGAAAAAACAGGGTATAAGAAACACTAGAAGGAGTAGCCTCAACGAACGCTTTACAGGAAGAGATGCACACTCGAAGAACACATGATCGGCGTCGCAAATAACTGCATCATCCGGACGATGGAGTGGACAGTGTGAGGAGGAAATCAGGGAAAAGCGAAATCTGGAGAAAAGCAGCAGAGAATGGCCAAAACTCATATGAATAACGGAAACAATATCAGAACGTCGAAGGGAGGGAGGATAAGTACTTTAGAAGGTGGTAATGGAAATGATGGAAAAAGTGACGGTGGAAGAATACTTGAGAGAATTGCGATGTACGAATAAGCGGTGCCATGATATTCTGGAAGCGATAGAAGCAACCGCTTCAAATATTTCTCACTAGTCGGCTGATAATTTAAAATTGAATACTATAATTTGCTTGCACAAAAATATTTGCGTGTCTAGCCGAATAACATATTCACGTTAAAATTTTCAACTAGGTAATATTAATGCATAAATAATAAAACTTGGAACAGGCTAATGCATTGTTTTAACCTAATGAGCCATTTGCCAGGTCGCACTAATAATAAATTTGAAAAAAAAATGTATATTAACCTACCTACAGAGAAATATTTTAATAATTCCGTCCATTGGTCAGTATCTTTTTTCTACTTTTTTTTTTTTTTTTTTTTTTTTTTATACCGTTCATTTTTAAGGTAGCACTGTAACAGAGACAGAACATTTTTCAGACGGGAGAGTTACAAACTATCTGAGGCTCGTTATATGAAGAGATTTCAATTCAATTCGATTTTTATTTACTTAAGAAATATCTACAATTTTCATAAAATATAACACAATTTACACCACACATGGGGATTACCATTAAAAAAAAAAAAAAAAATGCTTTTATTTAAAGTGGCTGCTATATGGTCGTATAAATTTATTTAATATAACTGGAATAACTAGATTTTAAAATTAATAACAAATAAAATAAAAGAAATGAAAAGCATGTTCTTTCTCATAAACTACAACCATGTTTACAACTCTGTAACAATTTATAATCTTAAATTTATCTCACAAATGCACTGAATCACACATTTACATTCAAATGCGCATACAACCAAGCAGGCACTCTACCATTCACACTCTTATACCAACTCATACTATTTACAGAGATATAACAATATTTTAAACTATAAACAATTAATTGAAGCGACTGAAAGTACTATGCTACCAACACTGTTACATTTAGCCCAACTAAACCCCTTGTATATATAAACTAAAAATAAGATGAATAATTGTATAAAAATAATCATAACAATAGTGTGCTTAATTATAATTGCAATAATTTCGACATTTCACAATAAATCTACTATAATTCATGAACGCACATTAAACGGTTAAACTTAGAAATATATATATATATATAAATTCACTACAAAACCAATTTTGAAATGTGAATATGCAAGCGAAATGTAAGTGAGAATATTGGTTTTTTCTTACAATGGAACTTATCCTACATGCATTCAGTTTTTGTCGTTTTAAAGCAACCGTATATAAACTACAAAGTTACTACGAAAGTTATTAGTTTTATATTTTATAATTGATTAAACATTAATAATATAATTATCAAATTATTTCCCTATATGATATTATATATACGAGTATATATATATATATATATATCAGACTGTTCAAAAATGTTATGTAGGTCCTGGTTGAACAGGCCTAATCTAGAATTTAAGCATGATGAACGTAATTTTATTATAATGAAAACTTTTATATTCTACCGGCGGATATTTTGTGAACGTTTTTTATGACCCACTCAATATTTTGTCAAATCCTACCGGATTCTCGTGATTTGACTCTTTTTATATCGAATGGTGATGCTAAAACATTTTGTTTCAATTTTTAACAATGAAAATTTTAATTTCGAAAAAAATAACACGCTAAACACACCCGGGTACCCCCCTCGTATGAAAACACATAATCTTAGTGTAATTTCACTGTTATTACCTAGGTATCATGCTATTTTAATTCATTGTACAAATAATGAAGATAAATAATTATTAAATAAGTAATAACAAATTATTATGCTGTAAAATGTATCTGTTTATACGCATATATATATTGAAATAAATAGAGATCATTACTTATTACAGACACTATTTACATTTTGTTACTGCTATCACACGTTCATCGCATTCTGCCTTTTCACAATTAGCACAACTTTTTCTAGTTTTTTTGCGTTTTTTTTATCGCTTGTTTATAACATAGATGACATGATCCAGTCGTTTTTATGCGGCCCGTTGAGTCTCGCGTATGTTGAGGCCCAGCTGGAAACTCAATCGAAGGTAAAACTTGCCCGTCTAGGATACTCTTTATGCCCAACTTTAACGAACGATTCCGCATAACTTGTCTATTTTGAAATCTATCTTAAAAGGCATAGCGAACTCTTCACTTAGTTCTCTTATAAACAATTTTATTACTCTCGTATTAAAATTACGTACGAAGCTAGACAAGCTATATGAACAATATTGAAAAAAAAGGCCAGTGACCAGCGGTTAGTGCGTCGGTGACACATGTACCGACAAACCGTCTGGTCCCCATCGTATCGACTCCAGCCTTACACTTGTTTTAAAATCAGATCATACCCGGTTATTTTTTTTTCGTGTCGTTGGCCACTGCCTTATCTGTATTTATCGTAGACAATAATATAATAGCTTTACCTGTTTTTGATACATAGAAATTTTGAAGTTACTTTTTTTCGTGCAATCCAAACACCGACGAAAGTTCTTATCTTGATTTTGAAGACGCGAAAGCTAGTAGAATGTACGATTTATTTTTTTTTCAACGTGCCGACCATATAATCAAATTCCACGAAATTAGATGTTTAGCCAGCGGCAGCGAAGGAAAAAAGTTATCCATCGAGATATTTCTCCCAGAGCCCTTGTACATTCTTGCAAGATCTTTCACGATGCTTTCATCCTGATTTACTTCGCGAACATTCCCTGTTTTCTCTGTGTACAAAATGCCTTGTAAAGGTTAGGTGTTCTCTGCATATCCGCCATACTTTTATCCCATATTTCACCGGCTTCGATGGAATATACTGAGTGAATTTGGTCCTACCACGAAAAGGAAAAAGCTGCTGATCGATTGTCAGATTTTCGATGCGTACATTGACGAGAGATTTTTCAGTTAATCTTACCTCGTATACCTGGCCTAATTTTTTACCTATACTCATTTTTATACCTGAAAACGTGCTAATTACATTTATAAATATCTAGCATAAAATACAGATATGAATAAAATCTTTTATTGCGGCTTAAAAATTTAAAAAACAATAAAATCCATAGGTGAGTTATCCGGGGGCCCCGGGTGTGTAACAACGTAGGTAAATCCGGATGCGCACATAAGGGTTAAAATTGTTTAGCGACATTAAATTTTTTCGTTGCGAACTTAAACTGTTGCGGTATGTATAAACAGTTCTGAGTGAAAGTGTGAATTACACTTAAAATTTAAAAATAATTAAATATCACTAATACTTTAATTTGCTTTCTTAGCTTACATCCCCCCCCCCCCCGTTTATTATTAGACTGACTAAGGAATTAGGATCAGAAAAGTCAATTGTTATTACATAATTATGCAAACGTTGAAGCAGTAATTATTTTTCAGCATTGAACTGTTTTTTAAATATATCTATTTACCTACCTATCTATCTATCTGTCTATATATATATGTGTATATGTATATTAATAATAAATAATAATAACAGTAAAGAGCTCCCTTACTTACTTATGGAAAGCATATTTCAGTTCATTTAGGCATTCGTTAAAGGAATGTGATGTATAAAAAGTAAAGTCTTCTTCTAGCGTAAAATTGAGAAAGGTCGTTATCGAGTTTATCGGAGAAATGGGAAACGGAAAGAGCGACACTGATTAATGAGCAACGTATACGGAACTGATGTGTTAATCTTTGAAAAGGCGTAATTTTAAAACGATGATTAAGCACCTTTTGTTGAAACAATCGATTCACTTTTCGTCACTGCTAGCAAGCTAATCTTTTCTGCTACTCTGTTAAACTATTTTCACATCCCAACTGCCTTTTACGTTTTATACCGCATACATTTTTTCAGGTACCAATCGGATTTACGCTGATGCACTGAACAAATTTAATACTCATTAAACTGTATTGCCGTCATCTGAACAATTAATAACAAGGACGGAATTTCAAAATAACGGATGTTCTATAATAATTGTAGTATTTATTTTTTTTTGAATTTTTGACGTAAATGTTAGTGGTATATATGATTTCGAAGTCTAATCAAAAAAATACTTGCAAAACAGTAGCTCTTGTGGAAATCTTCCGAAATATACTTTTTCCGTAGAACCCTTCTATTCTAGCATTTACGTTACACAAGCTAAATCTAAGTATCGTAAGCATTTTAACAAACATACAATATATTATGGTATGAAATGCTTCTAATCGTTATGAAAGCTCCCAGGGTTTCCAACCACGAGATCCTTTAAAACCCGTGGGTTTGAATTTATTTAATTTTGTTTTATTATTATTATTATTATTATTATTATTATCATTATCATTATTAAATAGAAGCTGTGTTTTTTAAATCTATATTTTTATTCATTTCTTACACCTATATTTCTTCAACAGCCGATCGCTGAAATATACAATGATTAATTATACATATAAACGGACACGCACAAAATTCGATTTATTAAAAATATTTTAAATCGTACGCAACAATCTGCTGCTTTCAGGCGGGCGCATTCGTTGATGGTTTTGTCTTGAATTTTCAGTGAACTCCGGGAGGAGATCCGGTAATCGAGATTGTAATAATTTACGAATCTTATCGAAAAACGACAAACTAAAAACTCGAGTTTTGACGCGATCTCGTTACTAGTGCACTTTTTAGATCGAACTTGTTTCCGTTACAAGATGGACTAGTTCTCTTTTATATTATTCTGCCACTTGACGAAGACTGGGAACTAATCGAAGATTCGAGACTGGCTTTTTCCTTCAACAATTTTTGTATCATTTCGTTTTTTTTTCAAATAATTTCTCCTCCCAGCACTGATGTATCGATCCGTTTTTTTGCTGAACAATCACCACGCGCATCCGTCAATAGCGAAATCGATCTCGATGCGACAACCCTTTGCTAGCAACTGGTTCTTTTTTACGCGCACACTCACTCTATCAATACGTTATAATTAATTTTTTATTTATGTATTTTATTTTATTTTATATATTTTATTTTTTATTTAGGCCCACGTAATGTACACATTATAGGTAATTGAAAAAACAAATATAAATATCGTTGGAACGGGTTTTTGTTTTCGGAGGGTACACGTCAGCGTGAGACACCAGTTAGTTAAAAAAATGACATTTTCATTTGTATTCACTAAGTTTATGGAAACTACTATCTCTTGTTCTAGAATCTTTGAAATCAGCTAGCGTACAATAACACAGTGAAACATTTTCATGTTTTCCCTTAAAAGAAGTAGGCTTTGTACAGCTATTCAGGCGTCCGCCGACATTAGAATGTCGTTCGTTTCGCGGCCTCCGTCGACAAACGTCGCCGTGCAACCTGTGATTTCCTTTATGTATATATTATATCTCAACGTATGCGCATAAATATACATTTAACAGCTAACCACCGCTAGTGCAAGGTCCCCTTATTTACATCATTATCGTTAGGGGTGGTAATACTGAGGAAATGACGTGTGAAACACACAAAATTACGATCTTCACAGGTCTTTACAAGTCGTTATAAGAAACACTTTAACCTACTTCTGTTGAATGCGGAAATCGATCTCATTAAATGCTCTCTTATTAGTAATGTAAATACATGAAATTTTCGTAACGCTTTTCTGTGACGCTCCATTTCGTAACGCTTTTCGAGTTTATGTGCCAAATTAAAGACATGAAAAAACGTCATTTTTTCCGACTGTGCAACAAAAAAAAAAAAAAAATAAAAATAAAAATAAATCTTTATTAAATATAATATTTTTATCTTCAAAACGAGACTAGTTTGCTTATTCCGCAGTTATTAGTTTAATTTTATAGAAAATCCGTCCAATGTTGATGTTTTGAGACAATAAATGGATCACATTGTTTCAGTAGAATTCATGGAACGTGGGTAGACCATAACCGGGCTGAACTACTGGAAACACTCATCAATTTAAGGAAAGAGATAAAAATTTCCTAAGCAATTCAACTGTTGCATAACAATGCACGGCCACTACCCAAGAACTTATCGCCGAGTTGTCAATTGTATGCACCCTACAGTTCGGACCTTGCCCAAGTGATAACGCTTTATTTTTTCAATTAAAGCAAAAAAAAAAAATATATATATATATATATATCCGGTGTATGATGAATTGCTTAAAAATACCGAGTCACTGGAATGTTCAAAGAACCGGGCGGAAAATGTTATAGTGTAAGTGTTGAAAAGTTGGTGGTTCTTATATTAAAAATTTTGTAAAATGTTCAAGCCATAAAATGTAAGTTTTAAATTTAATTTTCCTTCATTATTACGCCAATGCGACGGGTTTTGGAACCTTACTTTTCGCGTGACCTTCGTAGGCACAATGTATCAATTCGGATTCAATATTTATGGCGCGCCATTCTATTTCGTGACGCTTCATTTAGCGAGGCTTTTCAAGTTTATGTGCCAAAGTAAATTGTGTCAATTCGGATTCAATATTTATGGCGCGCCATTCTATTTCGCGAGGCTTTTCGAGTTTATGTGGCAAAGTAAAGATATAAAAATGTCAAAAATATAAACGCCGACTCGTTTCGAACTATTCATGATCACAGTGCGTTACCGTGATCATGAACGATATAGTTCAAAACAAGGCAGTGTTTATATTTTTTATATTTGTTTTTTCAATTAACATAATATATCGTACGTTTTTATATCTTTGTTATAAATTCAATAATGTTTAACGCAATCACAGCTAAGCAGGTGAAATTTTTACTTGGTGTTGGATCTTTGTAAAGAACTGTATCAATTGTTGCGGCTCCGATTACTACTGGGATTGTGCCTATCGATTCGAGTGTCTTTTGAAGTCAGCATTAATTTCAGAATTTCATATGTGTAAAAACCATTTATTTAACGTAACAGCATTATTTGAATCACAATACAGTTTTGATTAAAGTTATGAGTTATCTAATTGTAAGAATGTTTTTATCACGAATATTAACGTGTTGAAATATGGCAAAATTGATTTTGCTAGAGCAACTTTCATGTTCTTTAATGGCGTAGAATATGAATTTAATATCAAAAATGAGTTGAATGTAAACTTCTATGAGTCTCTTGCTATTTGGACATGGGAATTTTTTAGATCGTATTTGGAAGTGTAAACGTTGGATCATTTTATTTGCATCGATTCGGTTGAATTTTTTTTTTTTTTTGAATTTACTTAAAACGCTCGCAGTATTGGTAATTTTAGCGGCTCAATTATAAACAATCAACTCGTAATTAATAATTACTCAGGATTAAATATCCGTAATTACAGGTGTTAAAAGCGTTATGCGTTTGCGTAATAATGCGTACTAGTCATATTGTTACGGTTTCCGCTCTCCTCAATTAAAGTTTAAACTCGTTCGAGCGCTATTGAAGAAGACATTCTCAAAATCAAAAAAAAACACGTTCACCAAAAGAGAAAAGGGAAGCCTTTCCTACTCACCACAGAGCGGTCCATAGTGTCCTTTGCTCAATACGTCTACTACGCGAACGCCAATCACGAGGATTGTACTTAAAACCGGAAGAACAAAAAAAAAAAGAAAAAACGGAATTAAATAATTTGCGCTGTCGAGCAATTGTTTAGGCATCGTTTCTAATGCGAAATTTCCCATCAATCGCTCAGCCGACGCCATGTCCACAATCGTTTCACCATTACTAATGCTTAATTGTAAACCTCGACACACACCGTGACGTCATTCACACCCGATTTTATTACCAACACGAGCATGCGCACACACCGGCTTACGTCTTAACGAGTTCGCCAGATTGCTCGGAATTTCTCTAATGCAACCGGCATCCATGTTGTAACAAAAATTCCACATTTCCGAACTCGGTACATTTGTACATCGCTAACCTAACTTAAAATACACACGCAAACAATTCACAATTCTTCATTTTTCCTACACATATATATATATATATATATATATATATATATATATATATATATATATATATATATATATATATGCTCGCCAGTTCGGACCTCGGAATAGGGCAAGTTCCCTTCACCCCCAGGTCTAGTTTTTATATAATTCTTATAGAAGAGGAAACCTTTTCATTGGCTACGCGGTTGACAGAAAAAAGTCTTTCAGTTCCAATTTTCACCACCAGGGGATGTAGAAGCGCTAATATCGCATTAGAACCATTTTATTAGTTTTCATGACAGGACACTTTTCCTGATAATTTCAATTTTCACCACCAGGGGATTTAGGAGCGCTAATATCGCATTAAAGTCTTATATATGGGACAAATTTCATGGGACAGATTTCGCGACAGGACACTTTTTCAGATGACCCCTAGCGTAAAAATTGAAATTTATCAGGAAAAGTGTCCTGTCTTGAAAACTAATAAAATGGTTCTAATGCGATATTAGCGCTTCTACATCCCCTGGTGGTAAACATTGGAAGTGAAAGACTTGCCATTTTTCGTCAGGGGTCATCAGGAAAAGTGTCCTGTCGCGAAATCTGTCCCATGAAATTTGTCCCATATATAAGACTTTAATGCGATATTAGTGCTCCTGAAACCCCTGGTGGTGAAAATTGGAACTTATCAGGAAAAGTGTACTGTCATAAAAACTAATAAAATGGTTCTAATGTGATATTAGCGCTTCTACATCTCCTGGTAGTGAAAATTGGAACTGAAAGACTTTTTTCTGTCGAACGGCGTAGCCAATGAAAAAGTTTACTCTTCTATAAGAATTATAGAAGAACTAGACCTGGGGGTGAAGGGTGCTTGTCCCATTCCGAGGTCCGAAGGTGCGAGTTTACACACATATATATATATATATATATATATAATATTTAAATTAAATGAACCAGCCTATTTGGTTCGCTACAATATTTAAATTGATTTAATTTACACTGCGACTAGGCTATTGTGTCGCCGTTTAACGAATAGGAAAGAATTGAAAAAAAGAATGACCCTGACCTTGACTTAAAAGTTTTTATTCTGCTTTAAATTTGGTTTGCGATAATATGATATTTTTTACGTAAAGTAATAATTTTGAAAATAAAGAGGAAGCACCGTAAATATGATCACATTATTTTAATAATGTCGCAGAGAACATCGAAAATAAATATTTATTGTAGTACTAAAAAAATATTGGTATGTTGCAACGAATTGATTTCATTGGTTTCCGTAAACTTAATATTGGGCCTACGCTTACGACCGTTGATTAAAATTTTGAAATTTTGTTAGCAATGTAAAATAATGAATGACTACCATTATAAGTTGCAAACAAAGAAATTGAAATTTACATTTTATAAACGCCGCACTACTTCTTATTTGATACTAAACTTTACTTTTGATACTTCTAAGCTACAAAAATTTCACTTTGCTCCGGTATCAGTTCAGAATTCGTATAAAGTGTCATTTAGTCCGCTATCTGTCTAATCCTTATTGGCCCCAAATGCACACGTTGATGGCAAACATTTGGATTTGATTTCTTCCCGAGTGGGTGTTCTTCATCGAATCTCTGGTTTGTGGCACCGTTGGTTTTTCCCCATTGATCAGCACTATGTAATCGGACTGATTTTATTTTAATGGATAGAACGTGGGAACCATTCTGTAAAAACGTCAAAACTCGTATCAAGTTCAGATCGAAAAATATTGTCGATAGATTGATTTTCAACTAAATTTTCATATCTTGGTCGTTCCATCAAAATCTTTCTTCCAGAGCTACCTGTAGGATTGACTGCTAAGAAACGACTTTCGATTGAATAATGGATGATATATGGTACAAATTCTTTTATTAGCTTTTATGAACACTTGATTTATATGCTCCGAGTAGTTCAACCTTTTGTCTAGTATAACTCCAAGATAGCGCACGTGATTCGACCAGCTAATTATTTTGGAATTAATTTTTATTTCCGCGGGCATGATGGGGCGCCTGCGAGTGAAAAATACGGCTTCAGTTGATCTAAATTAAAACCAGATTGGTTTTTCTTCCTCCTCGCTGCTATTTCTTTTTCCTTTCACTTTGTTTATTTTTTTCTTTCTTTATATGCAGCGTGCAGGAAAGGAAGAAAAATGGACATGCAAGGCAGCGACAATTCGCCAACCATCTAAATGTTACGCTTATCAAAATATAAATTATCAGTCAACTATGGCAGTAAATGTTTTATTAACACTACCCACGTCTGCCTGATAGAGTCATTAGGACAAAAAGAACTGGCCAGACCGCTGTTTGGGAACGCTTGTTTGTCTAATGCGTCGAGCCTAACTACGCTAGATGACACGGAAATTGAAAACCCAGAACCGCTAATAACGGGGAAAATAATTGTAGAAGAAAAGGAAGAGAAAACCGAGGAGATCGAAATGAACAGTACACTAATCGTGGATATGAGACAGGAAGCTGCGGTCAATAAGGAACCAAAAGAAAAACCGGATTATCCGCAAGATGAGCAGAAAAATAAAAATAGAAGCAAAGATGCAATTTGCGATCATAAAAGTTTGGAAAAAAGCACTTTAAATTTAGGCAAAAAAAAAGTAGGTACAAAAAAAACTAAAACAGAACAAGATAACATACTCGAAAAGGCATTAATAACAATAAAAGAAACAATCGAAAGTCAATTCAAACACAAAAAAGTAATTTTTAATTATAAACAAATACTACAATTAATCACAAATATAAATAAAAATGAACATGTAAATGAAACCATTAAAAACCTATTTCAGTTGGAACAGATAAATAATGACGCGCTTATCGCACAAATGCAGTACATTCATGAAAGCATAAATGATAGATCAATTAAAATAAAAATTACTAAAATAATAAATAAAATTAAAAAAGAAAATAATAAAGAAAACATATAAAATCTAAAAAAAAGTAGAAATTAGAATGGTTCAAATAATACAGTACAATGAAAACCACTGTAAGTTAGCAAGAGATATCTTATTAAGCAAAATAATTACGGAAAATATTGATGTTGCGTTCATTTGCGATAGATTCAGTAGCAAGTACGTGCCCATCAATTATAAAACTATTATACATAATAAATTACAAATAATTTACCGTGTTGGTATCCTAATAAACTGTATATATGCACATAATGAATACAATGTGTTAGTAATCCAAATAGATAAAGTAAATTTCATATTAACATATATACCACCGAATAATTTGTCATATCAATACTTTCAATTCTTAGATGTATATATTAGAAACAATAACTTCATTAAATTTATATTACTCGGTGACCTCAACTCAAGACACTTATCTTGGGATAAAGTAAATAACACTAGAGGGAAACAATTATACAATTTAATACAAATTCATGATTTAAAGGTGTTAAATATTAAAAATAAATACACATTTAAACGGAAAAATCAGCATAGTACGATCGATTTAACACTCATTACAAACAATATTGCACAAGTAATTAGTGATTGGAAGGTATCTCATGAAATTAACCACAGCGATCATAGTTATATATTATTTAATTTTCAACCAATATATAAAAGTAATAAAGAATACGTGAAAGCAATAAATTATCATAAATTAGAGAAAAATATAACTAAATTTTCATATAAATTAGATTTAAAAGTTTCGTGTAATTCGGTAAATGCTATAGAAAATTGGTTAGAGGAATTTCAGCGGTATGTAAATACTGTATTACAGCACTCATACATAAATAAAGAAAAATCAACTGTCTACTGGTGGAATGCAAACCTACAAAACCTAAAATTTAACGTTAATAAACTATATAGGAAATATCGAAACTGTAAGAACGTAAATTTAAAAACGGTACATTACAATAAATACAAGAATAAATTTAAAAAATATAAGTATGAAATTAAAGTAGCTAAAATGCAAGCCTGGAGAAAACTAATAAGTGATAAATCGGTATTTGGATTAAAGTATAAAATATTAATAAGTAAATATAAAGATGTTAACATACCCACATTAGATAAGTACGCCTACTCTGACAGCGATAAAGTAAAACTACTAAGTTCTAAATTATATTTAAAATCTAAACCGTTCAAAGTGAAAATAATAAATAATGAGTTCGTAAATTATGTTCAAAAAGACGAAATCAGCACGATTATTAAGAATCTTAAAAACAAAATATCAACAGGAGTGGATGAAATTTCAAACGGTTTTTTAAAGAAGTTCAATATTAAATATCCTGATGTAATAGCGAAATTAATCAATTTATTGTTTTATTATAATTATTTCCCGGAAAGGTGGAAAATAATGAGGACGGTGATTCTACCTAAAATCAGTAAAGACCCAAAATTGTCTAGCTCGTACAGAGCAATTTCATTAATATCAAACTTCAGTAAAATATACGAAAAATGTTTACTTAACAAATTACAAGATTTCGCAAACAAAAAGAATATAATTAATAAAAACCAATTTGGTGCATTAAAAGGCAGATCATCGGAATTAGCAATATGTAATATTATTCAAACCATAAAGAGTTTTAAAAAGAAATCATTAAAATGCTGTCTAATCACACTGGACGTAACGAAGGCTTTTGATAGCCTGGACCTAAATAAACTTATTGAATTATTAAAGAAATTAGAATTAGATAATGGATTGTTAAATATTTTAAATCATTATTTCAATAATAGACACACTATGATACAGATAAACAGTTCATCCTGTAAAAAAAAAATTGTTATGGGTTTACCCCAAGGGTCAGTGTTAGGACCATACCTTTGGAACATCATTGTTTCACAAATGTACAACTTAATACTACCAAACGATATACAAATAATTACATTCGTAGATGATATTGCCATTCTCATTGCAGATAAAAACGAAACAATGGTGGAAAATAAAATATATAAAGTCTACACTAAAATTCAAACATGGCTCACGGAATTTAATCTTGAAATAAACGAAAATAAATCAAACTATATTCTTTTTAACAGTAAAATTAATAAAAAACCACTTAACCTAATGCAGTTCGGATTAAATATCAAATATGCAACGCAAATCAAATATTTAGGTGTTATTATAGACAATAATTTAAAATTTTATAATCATTTTAATAATGTAAGAAATAAAATTAACAAATTCTTGCCAATTTTCAATAAACTTTTCAATAATAGTAATCGAATAAATTATAAAAAGGGTATTACATATATTGTATAAATGTATAATAGTACCAAATATTATTTATGGTAGTATTATTTATTTAGATATGCTAGGGACTAACAGATTTCAAAATATAATTAAAAGCTTTCAAAGAGAGATTGCAATTAAACTGATTAAAGCGTATAGAACTACCAGCTATATGGCCGCAATAGTTATCGCAGGCATATTACCTATCGAATACGAACTGCATAAACATATAAATGTATTTTTAATAAAAAATAAAGTTGAGATTAACCATAGATTTAGTAATGTTAGATATAATTTTCCTTATTATAAATATGAAAATAAATTGTTAAAAGAAAAACAATTTAAGAAAATTTTAAATGAACACTACATTAATAAATATCAGGAGATATGGAATAACTATAATGGACTAGCTAGACATTTTTTTCCCAATATCATAGACAGAATGAATAATAATGACTTTGTACCAAATTTTTTTAACGTGCAGTTCATATCCGGACACGGTAATTTTGGAATTTATTTATATAAATTTAAAATTACAGACAATGAAAACTGTAAAAGATGTAATTTCACAGATAATGTAGGACATATATTAAATGGCTGTAATCACAATAATAAGATTTTTAACAACTTATACGCAACAGATTTAGTTACAAACCTCTTTAATGAATTTAATAAATTTACTGTTGAAGAAATTACACACCGAAAGCAAAACTTGATAAATTAGTATTAAGTATTTATAATAAGAAATAATCAGTACACGATTGTAAAATGGGATCGCAGGCAACCAAAAACTTAATTGGATGGGGCCTGTTGTGAACATTATAGTAATAAGTAAAATTGTAATATTATTAAAAATAAATGACCTCGCCCCAAGTATTGGGAATGAGGAAAAAAATAAAAAAAAAAAAAAAAAAAAAAAAAAAAGACCGCTTTTCCCAACTCGTCTAGGCAGCAGAATTATGGAGATTATAAATTGATATTATGTTACATTAAGGCAGTATGTACAATTGGCTTCGTGGTCGGGGAATTGATCGCATTCTCTAGTTGATCTCTATCAACATAGAACGAAATTACCATAATTAATGTTAGTGGTGAACAGTAGGTATATGAGAATAGCAAGGTTATACGGAATTACACAATGAACTCGATTAAAAAGATTGAAGTGCCTTAAGGAAAAAGAAATGATGAGACACTAAATTTATCCTAAATTTGTATACATTGCAACGAAGAGAAAAAAGAAATCCACCGGAACAAACAGAGCGGAAAAAGCAATACAAAATAAAAAAAAGTAATAATAATAATAATAATAATAATAATAACATAAAGTAAATGAATGAGAATCGAGTCGTCGGAGTCGCATCTCTTGCTTCAAGAGGTTGCGTACACCTATATTCTTCGATTTCTGGTATATCTAATCGTGTCTCGTAGACTCTTGCATGACCAGTTGGACGGTGCATTCGTGGTTACTATAATCTTCTTTTTCCTTTAATGAGCTTTCCCTGAATTCGTCCTTGTAATGCCAGCATGAAAACACCGTTTCCCCGAATTTTATGTGCTATGTATTTAAACTTTCGGCAACTATCGCTCTGTTTCCTTCATTCACTTTTGTTAAGATTGATACGTTTGTTGCGAAATCAGTCCAAAGTATTTTTAATAATCTTCGATATTTCAAAGGCGTGTTCAGTTTTCTTTCAATATCTGAACTCATTGTCCAGGTTTCACACGAATATTTTAGTACTGTCCACACGTAGCATCTCATTATTTTTTTCCGCAGACCTATGCTCAAGGTTCGATTTTTCAAAACGTTGCTAAGATTATTAAAGGCTTTCTTTGCCATACCAATTCTGCTTTTGATTTCAGGTCTCTTCCGTCCTCACTTATGAGAGCACCTAAATATCTAAACTCGGCGATATTCTCGATTTTTTCATTGTCGTATCATGATTTCTGCTTTTTTGTCATTGATTTTCGAGAATTTCACGACTTTTCTCTTTTTTCGCGTTGATTTTCATTCTAAATTTCAGTCCTGCACGATTTATTCTATCAACCATTTGCTGCATTTGAGCTTACGTTTTAGCTATCTTATCGTCCGCATAGCTTATTTCATTGGTTCTTTGTCCATTAATCTTCAGACCCATTCCTTCGATTTGTGCTTCTTTTGTTATTTCGTCTGCGTAGATGTTGAATAACCGTGGAGAGAGTGGGCACATCCTTGTCTTACTCCTCTTTTTATACTGCATTTCCCATTAGAAGATACTTCTTCTTCTTTGTTCTAAGGCTTAGCCTTGTCGGTGCGACTGAGCGTCGGCGACTACCTATTCGTACATCTCAGCTGTACAGACACAGGCACAGTGTACTAGGCAATCGTTATATGCAACGCGAGTGCGTACACGCAAGCCTACACGTTCGGAACTGATAGTAATCGTTTGATTTACATCGTTATTCAAGTGCGGTCCTATTTATGTCTGCTGTGTACTGACCTAGCGCGCATATGATGTTGTACGTGGTAGTTTGCCATTGCCTTCCGCGTGATTATTAGCGAGTATTTTTAAAATTCTTTGTAATAAGTTCTGTCGTCGCCCGGGATCGAACCCGTGACCTCCGTAATGGAAGTCAAACGCTCTAGCAACTAGGCTATCGCGACGACAGAAGTGACTTATATTGAAATATTATTTTGTAAAATAAACTTACAAAGCAAAAAATGGACTTTCTCCCCGCATCCTAGCAGATAATGCAGGGAGTACGATGAATACCTATTAAGGGATATATGAGTTTATAAAAAAACTGTGTCTACTATCTTCAAATTTTTCACAATTAAACAAAAGATGATTTATATCTTGTAAGAAAATTAACTGACGTATATGATCATTACTTTGACCCTGATTATCAGCATAGTACTCGCGAGTATCCTAGCGCAAAGGAGTTCTAAAGTTATCAGTTGGCCACATCAAGATATTGTGGTAAGAAGAGCGGATAGGGATGGCATCGAAAAAAAACAACAAAAAAACATTGATAAATCAGTGTAGAGCAGATAATGAAAAGGCATTTTAATTTTATTTTTTAGCAACGGTTGTCTTCTCTACCCCACTTTTTTGTTGTACTTTTTAGCTACGTTAGTTTTTTCCCCATACGCCCAAATTAGAGGAATCCATGTGTGAAGAAAAATGAAGGGGGTATAATTTTGTTTGCTTTGATTTTATTTTTTTACGCGCGAACTAGAAGAAAGCAAGTTGTTAAATTTTTCGTAGAAGTACCAGACTGTCATCATTCCATCGTACGGTCTAATTAAAGCTAAATAATTTATCATTTTAGTACGGTCCAAGCCTTTGTTTTTATTATTATTATTATTATACTTTATTCATAAAGTGTAAGACGTTTCTTTTGATTTATGACAATGTTGAATGGCACTTTTTATCGTAAATTGCAGCATACTGCTAAATAAAAATAATACAATCGTTGTGATTAAATGAAACTGTTAGCGTTTTCTGTTTCATCAAAACAAAACCAAAAACATCTATTTACAACAAACAGAATTTAGGAAAATAGAATAAAAATTTCGCCGGGTCTCGCAACGTCGATAGAAAATTTATAGAACAATGTGTAACAGACAGAAAAAGTTGGCAACACTGCTGGGCTTCACATCGTATGTTGTAAATCTACAATTTCGTGGGTCTCGTTTATAATTTGTAGTTTGTTTCTTTTTTTTTTGGTAGTTAGCTCGTCCCTCTATAGATTCTGTGATTTGCCTGAATATTTAGTTTATAAAAACCAAGTTTTTAGTCTCTGGGTATATAAATAAAGCCAAGTCTCGGCTGGTTCGTTAGATATCTGCAGCTTAACCGGACATGACAATGTATAACAGCATCACATACACACCCACATACATATATATATATATACTAGCTGACCCGGCGAACTTCGTACCGCCTTAGAAAGTAAATTTTGTGTTAACTTATTAGCTGAATTAAATTCAGTTTTTTATTAAGAAAAAATTAATACTGAAAATGAATTAAGTTCAATAAATGTGCAAAAACCAAAAAGACAAATATTTTGAAATGAATGTAATTTACGCGGCAGCAAGGCATTATTAACTCTAATAACAATAATCAGTATAAATTTATATTAAAAATTTAATGTACTTTGGAAACATGTTTTTTCGGGCTATATCATCAGCTAACAACACAGAGCACACACTCAATTTATATACTTTTTAATAAAGTGTGTACTCTATGCAGTTAGCTGATGAGATGGGCTATACACGAAAAAACGTGTTTCTAATGATCTCTAATTTCTTAAAGTAAATTTATACCGATTTTTAAGATTCCGTACACACTATAAACGACGGAATCCCAATAAGATAGTTCAGGAACGACAAAAAATATTTATTTCTGTTATAGTTCAGAAACGGTTCGACCTATCGCAATTGGATCATAAATTGCAATTAAACTTCTATCTGTGACAATTTACAACTTTAAACTGAGCGATTACCCTGGGCGGTAAAAAAACCTCTAGAATACATAATATGGAATTCAGAACGAATACCCTTAAAAAATTCGTAATTCGTCACCAGATAACTCTTTAAAAGCGAAATTTCAAATATAAAACAAAACACAGGAGCCCTTTATGGAAATTCAAAAATTACGGTTAAAAAATTATTTAAACCCCCCTTTTGGACCAAAAACGGCAAAAAAAAATGAATTTTCTTCATAAATTCGTAAAAACATTTTGTAATGGACCGAATTGTGAATCTAAACCATTCTCGAATCTACTTGAACACACACAAAAAATTTCATTAAAATCTGTCCAGCCGTTTAGGAGGAGTTCAGTCATATACACACGCACAGAAGAAATATATATATTAAGATATATATATAACTCGGCCACTTTGGCCTCGCAAGGGGCTGTGCTCCTTGACCCCTCTTGCTTTCATTTCTGTCTCTTTCTCTTCTATACTTTGTATAAAATGATCAAAATTTACAACGTAATTCTTACTGGCATCAACACACACAAAAAATAACATAACCACAAAAATCCTATTCTAACATTTAACTTCCGTTATATAAAATTAAGACCTTTTTTCGTTACATTTTTCGTTACATATTTCATTACATAAAATTGTGACATTTTTTAAATAACAATAACAAAAATCCTACAAAATATAACAAATGTTACATAAAATTGGGACATTTTTTCGAATGGGGGGTAGCCTAAGAATTACGTTGTAATTAATATATATATATATATATAGAGAGAGAGAGAGAGATAGAGCGAGAGAGAAAGAGAGGGCGAGAGAGAGAGAACAAACAAATATTTAATATTAAAAATTACACTTATTTCTGTAATTTTCAGTGGTGTAGTTGTGTGGTTCCACCTCCATACTTGTAAAGGAATATTTTTCTTTTAATTCTGGTTTTTTATAATTGACTGTTGTTTAATCATTATATTCGTACGTTACAGCAATAACTCTTTGAGCGAAAGAATGAAGAGTAATATATCTGTTAGTGGCTAATTACGGAATGCAATTATTATTATTTTTTTTAAGTTTGCTTAAAAAAGATAATAATTTATAATTGGTACTCCTCGATTTGACTAATTCGGTCCCAAATGGGCTCACGCCGATCCGAGCGGCGGAAAATATATTTGAAATCGAATATCGATGCAAATTAAAATTTTAGTCAGATGGGTATGAAACTTGAAAATTACGGAAAAGAGCGATTATCCGAAAGTTGTGCGGGCAAATAAGTTGACTCGCGGGAAAAAAAAAAAAAGAAAAAAATAGAATAAAGAAATAAATAGCGGTAAAATTTGCTTCTTTTTCGCGGAAATGAGTAATAGTGCAAGACTCAGCGAATACAATAGCGAAACGGTAAAAAAGTACACTATTAAATGATGTGTAAGCTGTTTTAGTAGAACCTCTTGTAGGCTTTTCATTTTACGTTTTCTCATGAAAATGCATAGTTTCCACTTCCTAGAAAATTCTAGATATCCGCAGCTCACTCCCCTGCAGCAGTCTCCGTCCGAGCGGAATTTCAAAACATTTCATTTCGCTCCCGATAGTGGCGAAAAAAGGCGAGACAATCGTTCATTTGCATATCAAAAGCTTCGAAAGCGAACAGAAGACCCGACAGAAGACACGGCCGGCATCGGAGAGGGAGATTTCCAGATTAACATGACAATGATGATGCAGACAAAGGGGGCGGCCACTTCGTCTGCACAGCAGTTGTGTACACAATCGCTAGTCATTTATAAAGAATAAAGCTATTAATCAAACAATTTATAACATGTACAGACGTCTGCTATTACTATTTCACGCATTCGTAAAACTGCGCCTTGCTATCCGTTTCCCGAACAAGAAACACCTTTCATTTTTGAACGAAACGTAATTAAAAAACCAAAAAAAACAACAACAACGATAAAACGAAAATTGACCAATTTTGTAAGAAGTTAATTTTGCCGAGTTTTAACAAAAACTTGGCCACGTTTCCTTTCTGCGAATTTATCTCCGACGCATTTCTCATTCTGATTTCAGTTAAATTCTAAAAACGTACAAAATAAATCAAACAAACAAACAAAAAAATAGAATAACTCGCTTTTTGCAGTTGATTAAGAGCGAATGAGCAGTGGCGGACTAAGCCCGTCAGAGGCCCGGGGCGGCAAAGCTGAATGAGGTCCCCAGTTTAAGAAGTTGAAGTGTAATTTTACAATAATTTTATTCAGTTCACATTTGTATGTATAAGTGTTGTATGTTTATTTAGTTAAAATCTTGCAAGTGAAATTTAAATTCGACTTAAATAAACATACATAGAATATGGATATGGATGAGGAAAATAAAATCCGAATCGATCGGCAAAAAAAAAAAAAACAATTAGTATAAAGTAATAGGTAGTTTTTATTTTCAGTAAGTATGCAGCTATTATGTAGTATATTATCCTTCATTTCACTGAACTCCTGAATAACTTCAGTGAAATAAATTTCTTTTGAAACTTTTCTTTCAATTGAAAGCACGGACATTATCTATATTATATCTATAATGATAAGAGATAACCTTTAGCAAAGAGCCGAGGATAGTAAAAAAAATACGAAGTACAATACATAAGTGAAACTGGAACGAAAACTGTATAGACATTAGAATAGCAGTAGTAGTAATTTTGTATTTTAAAAATTGTGAATTACTGATACAGGCTGTATTTATTTATTCGTACTTTATCTGTACGGGATGATATTTGTGTATGGGACCTCCCAACTCCAAACCACCTCCTAGATAAGTACTAAGCATATTTTAAAAGCTTTGTTTAGGATTTGATCAAGGAAACATAGAAGCGTTTGGAGGCCCCCAGGACCAGATGTTCCGGGGCGGGCCGCCCCTTCCGCCGAGAAACCTGCATTATTAAGAATCAAATGCGCAGCAAAAACTCGAAAGAATAAAAACCAAAATGTTTAGAATTTTGATATTTTTTCAAAGATCAGCCAACAGAACAGGAAGCTAGATTCGATTTTTGATTTTTAAACGACAAATTTGAGCATTTGTCAGAAACCCGAAAGCCAGACTTTTATAGTCAGTCTTCTGAACGAATCTTTAGAACCTCCGCCGCTGCCTATTCGAGTACATCAAATCTCTACCAACACTGCTCTCAACATTCTTGCAAATCTAAATTGTAATTGGGCCCTTTACCTCATGATCCCCCCTAACTCCGTATCACCCAATAGCGATGATCTTCTCGTACGAATTTTCCCGAAAAGATACCACCATACTGCACTATACGCAAAATATCAATATGGCTCTTTCTCGTACCCAAACTGGACCTATCACTGACGACAGATCTAGACAAATCCAAAATCAGCACAATCAACTATATTCAAAACTAAATATCTCGTGTAACTTCGAAAAATTATTCACAGATGGCTTTTCAAGTCGTCCTCAGATAGAGCCGTTTGTTTATGATAACCTCATTGCTTCATTCTGTCTACCACGATACTTCACCGGCTCTTTCAACTGAACTCCACGACTTATTTGCGAAAATCTATCCTTTAGTAATATCCTGATATTAACAGGGACTTCCCCATCCATTCAAAACTATCATATGAAAAAACCAACATCCAATTTCACAAAAACTAGTTCAAATACTCTCGACAATAAACAAAGAAATCATATTCTGCTGCATCCCGTCTCACTTCAACATTCCTCAAAACGCGATAGTGTAGACGAAACAGCTAAGATCTTGACAATTTCCCCAATTTCAAATATTCCGATCCCGATATCGGACATCAAAAAAGCAAGCAAAGACTTTATACTGAAATCCTTTTGAAGAATGTCAGACCTGGTTCCGACACTAGTAATAAATTAAAGTCCATCAAAAAGACTATCCGATCATAGTAGTCGTTATGCCAAGATTAAGAACAGGTCACTCCGCTCTAACACGTGCCCCTACACATCCTAAACAAACAATCTCGACCGATGTTTCTGTTTCTATGCAACATATAAATTCGATTGTGCAAAATTCCTTACCGAAAGAAACCTACACACATCCTTGACGAAACACCAGAATCGTTACTCTCAGATAGCTACACTCAAAAAAATTCTAAGATGCTTTCTTTTTTAAAAGCTACTCAACTTTACCCAAACATTTAAACTAAATACTTGCCCACGCCTCTAACCAAAAGGCTGTGTACATGGCGGAAAGAAAAAAAAAACCTCTGATCGTCTACGATGAACGTCCTCCTGCCATCATTAGGAGCATTCTCCAGGAAAAGCACATCATTAGTTCTAACATTTCCCTTACACACATATATACACACATATATATATATATATATATATAGTAAAATTAATTTGGTTTTTCTTTTTAATTTTGGTTTCTTCTTCCAGGAGCCAACGACACGAATTTGTGAACGTTTCGCCCCTCCCCGATGTTATCTTTGGTCCTTAACCCGCAACTCCCGATATTTGGAGTCCCGGATTTTTTGGATGACCCAATCAAATATGAATTAATTTCCGGAGAGTACTAGTCTTTTACTTTCCTATTAAAACCCGCATATACACTATTTTTCCTTCCGCCGACACGCGGACATAAGATTTCTCCCGCAGCAGTTTCGTTCAGACTTGGGCCGAGCGTTTTTATACACAGCAAAGAAACCAAATAAAATAACGCTAGTAGCTTTAATACCGAACTGTGTATTTTGCTTTCTTTACTAAATTCAGGGAGGGAATAAAAAACGGAGCATAAAAAAAAAAAAATACATATACATCCAGCAAACGATCTAAACCGATGGCAAGAGGATAATGACACGCGGCGTTGCGTGAACTAGACAAAACGACGGTAGCCGGACCATAAGTCGCAACTAAAAATCATCTCGTTAGAACGGAAAGTGACCAGCTAACTGTAACATTAAATTAAGAACAGGCTATTTGGCATATCAATCGATCAAATGATCACACTAACCATGGCTGATTATACTTCTCTTGCCGCTCACGCTGCTGACAGTAACAACAGATCCTACCAATCCAAGATACTTACAGAACACTCAACTGAACACGTTCCGAAATTTCGACAGAAAAAGAAATTCACATTTCGAATCGTGTAAGCGTCCCGGATCGTATTCTCCGCTGACAACGAGCAATACAATGATACAGACAGATCGAAAATGAATGATTTTAATCGAAGAATAATTTCCAGTTCAACAGCATCGCTATGTAGTATCGAATTTGTGTCAATATGTATTTTCCCAAGAAAATAAGCTTACTTACGAAGGAAAAAGTGCTAAGTTTTGTACATCGCCTGATCTGGTTGTGTAAATCTAAAGCTAGAATAAAAATCGAATCGTCATTTATCCGTGTATAAAATATTGTTTATGAAGAAGCATCGACTTAAAACAGTGACAACAAATGAAGGAATGAAAAATATGACAAAAAATTTTACGAACAAAATGACGAATGTAGAAAAAGAAACAATGCAGTACTGCGTCCGGATAGGTAGAGAAATAACCGCCGTACAATAAAGAAACGAAAAATTATAGTTCACGGAGGACGGCAACACAAAAGAATATGCATAAAAAAAGTAGATACACTCTGTGTGAGGCTGTGATTAAATATAGAAGCGCGCGTCTACTTAAAAGAAAGAACTGCAACGATGTAAATACATCAAAGAACGGACCGTGGAAAGAAATCAACAAACATCGTAAACGAATGATAGAATATTTTTGGAAGAGAAAAAGGGAAGAAAATTCACCTGAACAAATAGTTGAAATAATCGCCGGCGAAAATAATTCATAAGAAGTAGAAGAAGAAATTTTCTAAATAAAGCAAAAAAAAAGTGAAAAATAAAATTTCAACTTAGTCGACGATTACACTCTAAGGTTCGTAATGCGCAGCATCGTCGGACAAATAACGTACCCCGTAAGTCGCAAAGATATTTTCATCTACGATTTATAATTAATTTAATGTAGTATACTATACGTAGAGTGATGGTGAACTTTAAAACAATTTTGTATTTACCGAAGTTTTCGCAATTTGTTATTTTTATCGTTTTTCTTTTCATTGCATCGATGAAAACTAGTGAATAGGTTTTTTCACGATTAATGCGCTATTTATAATATCGAAATCTAGTCTTTTCGCAAACTGTCAATATCAACTTTACGATAAGTGATATGTCGTAATTGGAGACGCAATAGTTTTTTTCAGAAAAATGTAAAGCGTTTTATTTATTTATTTTTTTTAAATTGTTTAAGCGCACATTCGGGACATTTCAAATCGATAAAATTAATTTCCTATCGAACTAGGCCATCTTTTTTTCCCTTACATCAGCAGCTAGAGTCTAGAATTCGGCTCCTGTAAAGGGTATAAAAGATACTGCACATATGCGAGAGTATCTTTTAAAAGCTTGCCGTTAAAATTGATGACGAAGCAATTTCTCTATGCGAGCTCGGTGTAATTATTTAAACAGCTCAGCGGGTGCAGGGGAAAGATAAGGATGATATTGCAATGTAATTTCGGATAATGCATTAAGATCGGCGGAAAAGCCAAAGGGGACCGCCTTCGACAATGGGCACTATTGCAGATCGCGTATAAGTTCTTTCTGAAAAGGATCGTTTATCAGTCGACACGCTTCTGAACTTTCCTTTGGCAATAGTGTACGAAATTAAATTCCTGTTGCTGCCCCGAATTTGTCTAAAGTCCTGTCCTTCTGTTATTCTCTTTTAATCCGGACATACCGAAGAAACCCTTTAACGTCTCTTTCAAAGTATAAAGCCCGAGGCACCAAGTATTCTGCCACTTTCCATCACCGACGATGACCACTGATACCATCTATCGATACGATGATACCGAATCTCTACAGTCAAGGTGCTTTTGTAGCCGCACTCGTAATAAGAGATATAGCTTGCAGACTGGCTCTTTGGTCATCATCAAAGTTATAAATACCTCCATTCAAGTATCCTAAACGCGCTATTTACAGTACTAACTAAGCTCCCCCAATCTGTCCTTTTTTCTTCTTCTAAGCGCGCTTTTATTCCGATAATAAATTTCTGAAGCATACACAATTCATCGTCTTTTCGCGATTGAACAATTAACATTTATTATTATGACGGTCGAAAATAGTTCGCTCATCGATTACATTTCACATTAAACCTTCCCAGAAGCAAACAATCACCTGCTGCATTCTGTAAACGTCAAATACTTGTTTTTTTACCTTTTTATTACTATCGTTATTATTATTATTATTATTATTATTGTTATTGTTATTATTACTGCTATTATTATTATTATACATGTGCGCATGTGTGTGTATAAATGTTAGTTTATATAATTTAAATTATTAGGAACACATACACACAAAAAAAAAAGAAAAAGAAAGTAATCACGTTAACACATATAGGTGGTTTTTTTACATAAATTCTCAATATTGACTTTAGATGTTAAAATATACTGGTTTGGCTATTGTAAATTTAACATATGTAACTAAATAAAATGCTATCATCAGATAGTATTAATATTAACGTTATTAATAATAAATAATTTATAATCCCCACTGCTCACTTAAATACGTGCATTCGTGTTGATAATTCTTTGTAATAAGAAAAATTTGTGCAGATAAACCGATTGATTGACTGATGGATTGATTATTATTGTTAAAAGAATGAACCTAACAATAACTGCCGACAGTTTTAATATTTTGAATATTACCTTAATATGTTTTTGTGTTAAATATTAGTAGTGACGGGGCGTAATATTATGGTTGACTGAAAAGTTCAAGTGTAAACTGCGCGACATGTTGCAAATATTAATAAGAAAATTGGGACAAATGACCTAGAGAGTTCCCCTCCCCCATCGTTCGGTATTTCGTTGAAAGATTATTATTCTATTTCTGTTTTCAACTACGTTGTTCTGCACTTCATATTCTGCTTGCTATATTTTCCTTTGGAAAGAAAAAATATTTTTTCGTTATTAGGCTGAATTTGCGTAGAATTTATAGGCTTCATTCATCGTGTCGTGTATTAGACTTTTTTCTTTCAGTTTTTCTCGTCGAAGCTTCAAATAAAGTTTCCATCTGGGCTTTTAGAAGATTTAGCGCGTTTTTAGAGTAGACGTGGAAAAAAAAATTAATACATTCGTAAAAGAATAAATCACGGTTAATACACCGAGTTAGCAGAAGCAATCTTTACGGGTAGACAGTTTAGAAGTTCATATATAATATTTCTGGATTGTACGGAACGGAAGAAAACAATACCAGAAGATTTTGAAGGGAAATCAGGAAGGTGTAATGAGGAAAGAGATTATTCTGATATAGCTAAAGGCAAATTCACTTTCTCAATCCCGTGGACGGAGAAAAAAGTAGTATATCATTAGCAAAAACAGAAATTCGTAGAAAGAGATGCAGCAGAGATGGTATACATGTGATTGAACAAAGTAAGACTAAAGCGCAAGAACACTGTGGAAGTTTGTGAAAGACAATTCTCGTGGATTGGAACATAGAAGAGAAAAAATAAACAGAACGATGCAGTATAAGATAAATATTGAGTAAAGTGAATTTCACTGAAATTTTGATTGCTATCATTCTATTTTGAGAAGGAAAAAGGAAATTATCGAAGGCGTTGGGAAGATAGGATGTAAAGAGGAGTTTTTTAAAGAATAGGAATAATAATAAAAAAGTTCCAGGAAAGAGGTGCACATCTTCTGAAAATAAAATACATGAAGAAGAGTTTAAAGAGATTCATAAAATAGGTATTTTAGGAGAAGCAAGGGTAGATGAGAATGGACTTTAATTCATTAATATTGAAGGTGGAAGTTAGGAAACATGAGGGGTAGGGTTTTTTGAAGATAGAAGAGGATACAATTTGTTACAGTTGGGAACATAAATAGGAAAAATCTATCAGCGGTAAGGTTATTAATAGAGAGACGTTCAATTTAAATGCTCTAGTCAATTTCTAAATGTGAGCAAGTTGAGTAAACCTTAAAAAGCGAAAGCAAAAATTCTTCAAAAAGATAAATTTTTAGAGCATTTTAGAATGAATTAAGTTTCTGCAGTAGCTTGTCTATAAGCGAGGATTTCTCAAGTGTGTAGGTTCTGAATGGAATGCTAGAAAGGTAGCACAACTATGACCAAATTCAATGTTGCAATCACCAGGAGAATGGGGCTGTTTTATGACGATCGAACAACGAGGGTGTGTGCGTAAGAACGAAGACTAAGGCAGCACTAGTAGCAGAAGCGAGAAAATTTATGTCAGGACCCCCAAAGGTAATCTTATTTTCTTCTGCCCCTTTCATCGATTGTAAGTAATATGTTTTTTATTATTTTTTAATTATTTTTTTCAAGTCCGCCAAGCTTCAATGCTAATGAAAAAACACCAGAGCCCCCACCTTAGTCACTCGGCACTGCCACAAGTACCGTATCATTCATACTTTTCTGTTCTATTCAAAATTAGCCTAACAAGGAGAAGTCAGGACGTTGGGATCACTAATTTGATTAGATAACAGTAATAAACATAACAGAAATTGCACTTTAATATTTATAAAAACAAAATAACACCGACATGTTTCGTAGTACTAACTACATTATCATGGTGTACATAAAAATTTTTATAAATACTAAAGTGTAATTTCGGTTGTGTTTATTACTGAGAATCAACTAAAGAATGGAAAAGATTCGATTTTATTCTGAGAAGATTTCATCGAAGATATAATGGAAAGATTTAAAATAAGCAGGAAAAGAAAAATTCTGAGGTGTAATCAGAATAGGAATATTAGATGCCTGTAAAGGTTGATAGTAATAATTAAAACTAATAGCAGGAAATTAAAGGTTGAGAGAAGTGCCGGAAGAAATGTGATTTTCAAGAGCAGCGGTACATTGTCCTTACGGCTTGAGTAACTAATATGGGAGGCACCGGACATATTCATTGCCAACAATAAACGGATGAGGGATAGAATTTTTAAATAGCGTAAGTGGACAACAATAATATCACAGCTAGAAAGAACGTCAATAGAATGTTAGAGTCGCTCGAGGAGTTACCCTCTGGATTCGGAGCTTTCGATGGAACCGGATGCGTCCACCGGAGGTGGATAGTGGAATGGTCGATAAATATGTCAGTTAGCTGTGAATAACCAATAAGCAGTCGTGAATCAAGAGCGGCTACTAGTGGAAATTCTCGAGCAGGCGATTCCAGTAGTAACAGACAAGGAAGTGTATTAGACCAGCGCACTTCATGAACTGTTCGACAGAACTCTGTAAATACCCTATAACTGTTCCATTCTGCTAAGTGGAGATAGACGAAATCGGTCTTCCTCAACTACCTTAATAGTAGTAACCGGCTGCTTTGCGGTCGAGATTTTTAATCAAAAGTTTGTGTGTCACACCGAATAGTGCGGGTCTTCTTTTCCCGCTCCTAACATATTATCTATGTCCTAAAAGTCTTCTCGTTTCCACTTGCTTTTTTAACGTTTATCCAATACTTACCTATTTTCTCGACTCGCGGTAATGGCCACTGGGTACTACTTGTCTAGGTTTCGTCGTTGCCACTGAACTGTCATCGTAGCTGGAACTCGTATCCGAGTAGCCCAGATGCACATATATATTTGTTCACCGATGTGTTCGTAGATGGCTGATTCCGACCAAGCCTGCTTCCGTCACCTTTACTCCATCGCCGTAGGACTTTAGATGAGCATCTTGCAATGCGTGTGCATATCGGAAGTGTAGTTGTACGTCTACACCTACGCCCGCTAGAAAAACCTCACCTGATTCAATCGCACAGTTAAGTGAGGCGATTTAGGTGGGCGTTAGTCAACTAAGCAGGAGGGTATTGAAATTGAATTATGAATTTGTTTCCGACATTGTTTCCATATGATTATTTAAGTTGGTTGTGTATTTCACAAGTGGGGGTAGTTATCCACTTGCCTCCTTCCACATCTGTTGTCGCCCAACAATGTTGCTGGACTTAACAGGTCCGCCACGAGAAGGCTGTGGATAGGAGTTCGGGCAAATGGTGAGTGGCACCGCTTCTGGCGCCATACCCGCGTATGAATAGGTTGTCTATCCATTTCGGTACCCCACTACATGCCGCGTTAGGACCCTACTGTACTGTACATGATGACCGGATGGGCGGCATAGTAACTTGCTACGTCAATTTTCTGTGTGATTTAGTGTCGTTCCTCGAAATATTTTTTCGTCTAACCTTCCGTACTTTTCCCTTACTCTACACTTCTTCTTCTCACACCAAAGTGTCTCGAGACGATATTAATGTGGTGGTGGTAGTAGGCTCAGTTAGCTGAAAGGCTACATCGTACATTCAGATGACCTACGTAGAAAAATAGCCGAATTGATTAGGCAGGCTATTTGGGATTCCCGCAAGGATAGAACAGTAGTCATTAAACCAGGCGACTGGAAGGTCCGCTAATCCGAACCCCAATTCCTGTCCCGGAGGCGAAAATTCACCCCAGACCGGTAATCCGAACACGAAACTCACCCCAATTCATGTCCAGGTGGCCAAAATTCACCCAAGTTTCCCCCGATTCCTCCGAGTTTCCCCCGGACGGTTCCCGCTCGTTTCCGATAAACCGAACGTCCAAACAGTGTCCCGAGGTCAATAAACTGTCCAAAGTGTTATTAGGGGGCGCAAGTAACCCCAATTAGTGTCCAGGTGCTGAAAGTTCCCCCAAGTTCCCCAAATTTCTCCAAAATTCCCCCGTACGCGTCCCGCTCGTTTCCGATAAACCGAACCGATTATTAATTAACATAAGTATATTAATTAATGTCCGAAAGTAACCCAAGTCTCCGCTGACCCCACCCGCCCACTGCTTTACCGCAATTTTTTTTCAAAATTCAGAACCTAAGTATGAAAATTCTAAAATTTAACCCCAATATATTATTTAAAGCGTAAATCTAACCTATAACTCCAGTTCACACCTCTCACACGTATATTTCGTTCCCGCGCACGCTCTGGTCGCCGTCGCGAAAGCGCACGCGCCGATCCCACGCATACCCCGATCTCCGCCGCGATATCCCTGCGCACACACGCGCTCCGTTCCCGATACCGCGATTATTTCTTTAATATTTCAAAGTCTAAGTATACATAATATAAAATTAGTCGAAGTATATTTTTTATTTTCCTGATTTCCCGATCTTACTGCCATATGCGAAAGCGCTCGTCCCGATCTCGCGCATATATCTAACACAGCGTTATTTTCCGCGAAAGCGCACGTCCCGATCCCGCGCATATATCTAACATAGCGTTCTCTGTCGCGAAAGCGCACACGCCGATCCCCCGCACGTGTTGTCCGTTTATACTATCGCGATTACTTTTTTTTAATTATTATTTTTTTCACATAATAACCCAATCCTTGCTCTGTTGTCTAAACCTAACCGGTTATCCAAAACATTTACAAATTATCAAATCAAGTATTTCTATAGTCTAAAATAGCCTTAGTATCCTTTACCCCTTCCACCCTCTTTTCCGATCGATTCCGTTGTTTTAATATCGAATATATCGCATTCTATTTACTTTTACTACGACCATTAAACCCCCGATCGACGTTCCCAACGCATCCGTCATCTCATATTAAGAGGTAATTATTTTTTTCTGTGACCGCTATGAGAATGCACACCGTCCATTCCCGCACACCCATCTGCTGTCGTTAGTTCCCATACCGTTCATAATAACTTTTATTCAACTCCAAGCATTATGGAATTATTCCAATTATATATTTTCTTCACTTCCGATCATTTCTTCTGACCGTTCATAATATTTTTATTTTTCTCCGATTCTAAAAATAAATCCTACAATGTCTTTAACGCGATGAATGCGCACATATCTGCCATCGTTAGTTCCCATACCGTTCATAATAACTTTTTTCAACTCCAAGTATTATGGAATTATTCTAACTATATTTTTTTTTCGCTTATGATCGTTTCTCCCGAACGTTCATAATTTTTTTCAAGACATACATATGTATTCAAAAATGAAATCGAGTATAATTTTATTTAACACGGTTTCATAATTTCCCTCGCCATCCCCTATTCATCCTACACAAATTACAATTCTTTCATAATATATGTTCTAGACCCAGTCAAACAATCAACTCTCGCAGAAGTGTAGACGTTGCCTCCAACACCCATTTTGCTATCAATTATTGTATATTATTGTTAGATTATTTTTCCAAAAAGTCTTTTGAAATTTTTTTCCGTTCGTACATTTTTTTTTTTTATTTTATTTGCACGACATCCATTTCCATGCATACACGTTTCCCTAGCAATTATAATATGTTTTATTTATTTTTCAACTCCTCCCAGACTTACATACACGATATATTGTCGCACTCACAGATAGGTTCCTTATTGATCGTGAACATTTTTTTTTTTTTGTATTATCCGCGGGAGCATATCACATCAGACCCACACATATACCACACACAGTCATTATATTTAATTTTTAATTATCGATCTTTAATTATTTTTACCGGTATTACTTTTCCGACACATTCACCCCGTCATACATACTTTACATATTTTAACATTTTGATAGAGAAAATCTCAGGGCACTAAATAATTTTTATCAACATCGTAACTAATTTTAATATTATACACATCTCAGCATAATTATTAAACGAAGGAACTATTATTTTCATTGACGATATTGTTGCTACAAACATTAATCGTCCTTTTCCAGGTATAGTCAACCTCTTCATATATTCCGCTCGTCTTTCTGTTAACCTTTGACCGCTCAATACTCCCCCGCTATTTACCGTTATTCGCTAGAGGAATATTTTTTTAGACTCGTTCAAATACACACACATGCACATAAAAAAATAGACATCAACGTCATCGAACACTGATCTCGACATTTCCAAGAAATTCAATCGCTGCTCCACAGTCTAAGATGTCTCCGCCAGCCTCACCAGTCGTTTGTAACATTATTGAAGCGCCTGTCATGTATCGTTATTTACGACCTTTTACAACATACAAATTCACGACATGTATACACCTTTTCTAGAAAGCATGGTGAAAATGGACAATCTCTCCCGATGAAAACCAGCTTGAATGATGTACCGTTATTTCATTCATTTTGCAGAAGGTTAATTTAAGGCGTCCATGCATCTTTTCTACTAATAAATAAGCAAATGTAATCTTTAAACCTTTCTACCTTTTTGCAATCAATTTACTGATTGTACATACTTTTTATATTTTTTCCACATACTCCTTGATCGTCACAACCACCACAAAAGCGCACCATCCATTCGCACACACTCATCTGCTACCGTTAGATCTCATATCATTCATAATAATTTTTTCGATTCTATTAGTTTAAGAATATTTCATTTTTTTTTTTTGTTGTTTTTTTTTTCTAACTGTAACATTTTTTTTTTTTCGAAATCTTTCGTATTATATTTTTTCTCCAATATGTATGCTCACTATCGTAGCGTAAATGTGCGTCGCTTATAACCTTACATGCATGTTGCCATACCATTGTATTAGATCGTGCGACAATGTTATTGAGTCTGCTGAAACAGGATCTTCCTCTTCATATCTTTTGTAGAAAACGGTTTACATGTACACACCTACACTCAAACACACATATCTTCATCTCCCCTTGACAGCGTCTTTCAAACACCTCTATAACCAAAGGAATGTGGTTTTTCTGGTACAACCCTCCCTTTTCAAAGGCATGCATTGAGGTAGATTGTTGAACGGATCTGATCGTGCAGGCAGTATTAGTTTTATGTTAAACGTGTTCATTTTGTAGAATCTGTGTTCTTCACGCATTATTATAAATTTACTGTAACGGTAAAAGTAATAATTTTCTATTTTTTAATAGAAAGTTAAAAAAACAGTAATCAAACATGAATAACAATACCGAATCGATTGATATTAAAGCCGACGAATTTATTCAGAATTCCTTTTCGAGTGATAGCGACTCGCATACGTCTTCTTCACCTCCAACACCTCAAAATGATGATGGTTATACATCAGAACAATCAACATCCCTTGTACGTAAAATCGTTGGTCCTGTATTATTATCAAAACAAGTGGATATAGCGGAATATTTTGTAGATATCAGCGTCCATATAGATTGTGATTATGGGTTTCGAGTAACTGAACTAGCAATGATTGATATGTCTGGAGGGAAGTGTTTGCATACGTTGTATAAGCCAAGCAGAGCATGGCATGCATCAAAAATGCCACATTTACAATGTTCTTCAGTGAGTTATTACTTGAAGAACCCTTCATTATTTCCCTGTCGTGAAGAAATATTCATCGCGCGCGATATATTCACGATATTGTCCCAAAAACCGATGGCTCGCGTATATGTTTTAACAGTATATGCTAAACTTACACTAATGGAACTTAACGAAAAGTCTGAATTGTTGCGTGATTTAGACTACGAAATCGTTAATATGGATCAAGTCTTTCGATTACCTAGTATTGAGAATCTACATGAAGAGTATTTTGGTATAAGCAATTTGATAACTTGTAAACACCATAATGAGAATGATAGTTTTCATTGTGCAGTGAAAAACGTTATGGTGATGAAGGCCTGGTACGATCATGTTATCCATCCGCTGAAGCTTATGATTTATCTCAATATAAATGATTTAAGACAGTTGTTCATTACAGCCACCAAAGAAATGATAATTACGTTATTTCCAAGTTGTGTTGGAGACATTTATACATTTTTACCAGATAGACTAAAACAGGATGATACGATAAAATCACTTCTACCATGTTTTGAACATGAGAATGATGAAGAATATTATTTCGATGACGATATATTTCTGCATAGTACTCGAAATTGTATGAAAGTAAAAGATTGTATCGACTGCCAACGTACAATTCGCGCAGATTAAAAATTCATTAATTCGATCGTTTTCAACAATTTTGTATATTTTTTCTGTATATTTTTGTGTGTATTTGTACATATATATTTTTTTTTCAGACCGTTCGTTTTTATGTTTTCTTTAAAATTTTTTAAATATATTTTTATACACATGTAAATACTGTTTTGTATATATTTTGTATATATTTTTTCCCTCAATATCTATTCATTCTCATATTGTATATATTTTTGCTAATTATTTTTTCATCTTTTTCCGATCCTTTCCGATTTCTGTTTATTTAATTTATTTAGCGATCTATCCTTCTCTCCCCCTCTTAACTTGAAGTACTGGTAATGACGAAATTTTCAAAAATCTGAACCAGTCGAGTATAATGTATATATAATTATTTAATTTTCGAATATATTTACACATAATTTGTTCATATCTGTTTAGATTAAAAAATTAGATTTTTGTCTGTAATACACCATTTTTTTATTTTTTTGTGTGTAATAAGCGAATTTAACTGTTATACTTTTTCACGTACATCACGTATTTCCGCAGCTGTGAGAGTTTTCATCTGTTTGTAAGATAAAACCTCTGACTCTAAATGTTCTCTAAATATTACCTAAATATTATAGAAATAGCCGAAGTATATTTTTTTCGTTTCTGTCCATTTCTTCCGACCGTTCATAATTTTGTATTTTTTCTCCAATATGTATGCTCACTATCGTAGCGTAAATGTACGTCGCTCATAACCTTACATGCATGTTGCCATACCGTTGTATTAGATCGTGCGACAATGTTATAGAGTCTGCTGAAACAGGTTCTTCCCTTTCATATCTTTTGTAGAAACAGACTCACATGTACACACCTACACACACATACACACACATATAACCCAAAGAACACCTGCAAACTTCATACAGACACACCTGCAACAAACTTTCACCAAAGGAATGTGGTTTTTTCTGGTGCAACCCTCCCTTTTCAAAGGCATGCTTCGAGCTCGAATGTCGAACGGATCTGATCGTGCATGCAGTATTAGTGTTATGTTAAACGTATGGAATTTGTTGAAGCTGTGTTCTTCATGCGTTATTAAAATATTCTCAAGAACGATAAAGTCTGTAATTTCCTACGTCTTTTCTCTTTTTCGTTCGCTCTTTATTTTCTGTCTTTTTTCTCCCTTATTGCACGTTATTCTTTTCGCTTTTATTTTCTCTCATTTTTTTAGTATAAATATTACAATAATAATCGAATATGAATAACAATACCGAATCGAATGTCGATAATGTCGCGGATTTCATTCAAAATTTTTTCGTAAATGATAATGATAATGCAATGTTTCCGGACGATTTTCCAAATATACATATGCCGCCACCACCACCACCAGCAGAAGAAACATCATTACAAGGGCCTTCGCTACATTCATTCTCAGATTTCATTCCATTGGCTACATCAACACCTTTAGCATCACCGGTAATGTCACAAGATTTGCAAACTCCGTCGTTAATGCAGGTACCTTTGGTACATGATGAAAAAGAATATAGCACAACAATGTTGGAATTACCCAAAGAAATATTTAACCGAAAAGCAGTCGTCTATGTTAAAGACCCTAACGATCCAGAAAATAAAAATAGTTTCATGTATGCGGTTTTAGCAAAATTTACATCAAAACCGTCATCGATGTGGCAGTACAATATTCTACAGAAAGTATACGATTTCAGCTTTATTCACTTACCGATCCAATCGCTGGCTGATATTGAAACGTTTGAAAGAATAAACGCTGTATCAATCAACTTATACAAGCTGATAGAAACCGACTATACAGATCAAAGTACATTCAACTACAAAATAAAAGTCGTGTACGCCTTCCGAAAAAATCACAGTTTGTTAAATCATAAACATCACACAAACATATTATATTGGGGATCTAATGGAAATTATCAATTCGCATGGATTAAAAAATTCAGTCGATTGTTGCGGATCCAGTCGCCGAAAGCGAAATTTGTATGCTGGTCATGTCTCGATCCCATGAATACCGATTACGAACATAATAATACTCACAGGTGTGACGCGGTCAGTTGGCGTAATATGCACCATATGTAAATAAATAAAGACGTATTTTTCGTATTCATAGATGTATTTTTATTTTTCAAAAAAATCTTTTTACTTTGTTTCATGCAAATTAATGTAATCTATATAATATAATAAATATTTTCATATGTATACATTTTGTTTTTTATTTTCCATAAACCTAAAATTTCAATTTTACAATCGTTGTTAATATATTCACAACTTCAGTTTGTATTAATGTCTCTCGTTCCTTATGTTGAACAGACGAATCAATATTATTTAACTGTTCAGTTAAGTATGCGGAGTCTTTTTATCTTGCTTAACTTTGAAGATATATGATAGATTCTTTTTTTATTTGATAGTGTAAACGTTTTCTTCCTTTACAATCTTCTTGTGCTTTATCACTATTACAACATTTTTCATCATTTTCTAACTAATTGTAACCATTTTTCCACTATTTCGTAACATGTTCTTATGTTTTAGAACTTTTTGCGCTATTTTTTTCACCAATTTATACTATTTCGAAGTATTTCATATAACTGAACGCTACTTAAGAACTTTTTCGATAATCATCACCATTCCTCGCAATATTCATATGTTTTAACGCTTTTTACACTATTTTTCACAAATTTATGATATTTCGCTTCATTTCTAATGTTTGAACAACTCATATGCAGTTTTTCGACAATTTTTCACTGTTCATCACTATATTTGTTTATGTTGTATCACCTTTTATGAAGTCTTCATCAAATTTCACCTTCATTCAACAATATTTTCGTTATTGTACCCTTTTGAACTGTTGTTTTACCCTAAAAGTGAGTGTATATCTAATTTGTTATAATTAAGAAAGAATGTAATGTATATTACAAATTTCCTTTCCTGGGAGTATGATTGTGTGTGCAGAATAATACACTCTGGTAAGAAGCAGACTGTATCCACCATCAAGCAGGGTGTGTAAAGCGTGGTAATTAACTCTGGCATTGCACACATTGCAAGGTAGTTACGATATGTTTGAGCATAAATTAGTTGTTGTATATCATTCATGTTAGTCATTAAATGTTCACACTGAGAAATGCAAGGGGGGGGGGCGTAATCATATGAACCATTACGATTTTTATAATTATAATATACACTAAGCATGTATGTATTACAACGAACACATCAACTCTGTTAAGGACGGTAATGTTTGGAGGTAGATAGTGAACCGTTACATTAGAAGAGGAACATGGGTACATACATGGAAACATCATTAGTGATATTACATCACATGTATGTCATCAAATTTAACTAAAATATTGCGTCCATAGTAAAAAATGCGAGGATTTTTCCTAAGAGGTTAAATTTTATGTCTAAGATGGCGAATATAATAAAATTGATGCGATTTTAGCTGAAGATGGTATATTTTATACTAAAATCGTTGTTTTACACCTAAAGTGAGATTATTTGGGGAGATAAACGGTCTTTTTTCATATAAAATTTTATGTTTTTTCTAAATGTGGCTATTTTTTGTCCTAAATGGAGTAATTTCTGTGTGAATGGCACTTCTTAGACTGGCCTATATACTTCTTGATGTGATATTCCATTCATTGTGAAGCTATGCTTTGAAAGGGTTTGTGTCTGGTTGTGTGAAGTTTCCAAACTTTTCTGATGCATCGATTATAGTATAATAGTTGTTGCGTGTTAGTGAGTTGATGGTGTTTGGATGGGAATAATAAATAGGGGTAAGAGGTGGAGTGTACCACATCAAGCAAGGAGAGTACTGTTTGATAATTAACTCTATCATTTAAACACATTGCAAGTCAGTTATAATATGTTAAGTCAAAATTAGTTGTTGTATCTCGTTCAGGATTTTACATTAAACGATCACACTGAGAGACGCCATGGACTCGTCATCATGAAGATC
Source organism: Icerya purchasi (assembly GCA_039619475.1). NCBI lineage: Eukaryota > Metazoa > Arthropoda > Insecta > Hemiptera > Monophlebidae > Icerya > Icerya purchasi. The sequence continues at coordinate 352,640,821 of CM077115.1, forward strand.
CATGCAATCATTACATTATTTTTCACTAATTTGTAATCACCATTTTTTTATGTTTTGAACGAGTCTTATAATGTTTTTTGATAATTTTCATGGTACAAGGTTCATAATGTAAAGTAATTTTAATTATTTCAACAGTCTTTACACACAAATAAAGCAATATATCTTAAGCACACTCAACATAATACAAATTTTTACAAACAGAAGTAAACAACGGATTTACTTAGAAATTTTAATAAAACTTAAGAATCATATTATATATGAAATTGCTTGTTTTTTCAATCAATGATCCAAACCAGCAGGTTTAGAATTATATCAGACATCGAGTAAAAACCACAAATTATTTAATGTGTACATCTTTGCTACTTTTTACCTTATATATGTGAATGTACATATCTACACATATTCATATATATCCAGATATATACATATATCCATAAATATCAACATACATATATATATCTACATATATGCATATATATCTACATATATGTATATATGTAGATATATATGTATATATGTAGATATATATGTATATATGTAGATATATATGTATATATGTAGATATATATGCATATATGTAGATATATATATGTATGTAGATATTTATGGATATATGTATATATGTAGATATATATGCATATATGTAGATATATATATGTATGTAGATATTTATGGATATATGTATATATCTGGATATATATGAATATGTGTAGATATGTACATTCACATATATAAGGTAAAAAGTAGCAAAGATGTACACATTAAATAATTTGTGGTTTTTACTCGATGTCTGATATAATTCTAAACCTGCTAGTTTGGATCATTGATTGAAAAAACAAGCAATTTCATATATAATATGATTCTTAAGTTTTATTAAAATTTCTAAGTAAATCCGTTGTTTACTTCTGTTTGTAAAAATTTGTATTATGTTGAGTGTGCTTAAGATATATTGCTTTATTTGTGTGTAAAGACTGTTGAAATAATTAAAATTACTTTACATTATGAACCTTGTACCATGAAAATTATCAAAAAACATTATAAGACTCGTTCAAAACATAAAAAAATGGTGATTACAAATTAGTGAAAAATAATGTAATGATTGCATGGATCTTCATGATGACGAGTCCATGGCGTCTCTCAGTGTGATCGTTTAATGTAAAATCCTGAACGAGATACAACAACTAATTTTGACTTAACATATTATAACTGACTTGCAATGTGTTTAAATGATAGAGTTAATTATCAAACAGTACTCTCCTTGCTTGATGTGGTACACTCCACCTCTTACCCCTATTTATTATTCCCATCCAAACACCATCAACTCACTAACACGCAACAACTATTATACTATAATCGATGCATCAGAAAAGTTTGGAAACTTCACACAACCAGACACAAACCCTTTCAAAGCATAGCTTCACAATGAATGGAATATCACATCAAGAAGTATATAGGCCAGTCTAAGAAGTGCCATTCACACAGAAATTACTCCATTTAGGACAAAAAATAGCCACATTTAGAAAAAACATAAAATTTTATATGAAAAAAGACCGTTTATCTCCCCAAATAATCTCACTTTAGGTGTAAAACAACGATTTTAGTATAAAATATACCATCTTCAGCTAAAATCGCATCAATTTTATTATATTCGCCATCTTAGACATAAAATTTAACCTCTTAGGAAAAATCCTCGCATTTTTTACTATGGACGCAATATTTTAGTTAAATTTGATGACATACATGTGATGTAATATCGCTAATGATGTTTCCATGTATGTACCCATGTTCCTCTTCTAATGTAACGGTTCACTATCTACCTCCAAACATTACCGTCCTTAACAGAGTTGATGTGTTCGTTGTAATACATACATGCTTAGTGTATATTATAATTATAAAAATCGTAATGGTTCATATGATTACGCCCCCCCCCCCCCTTGCATTTCTCAGTGTGAACATTTAATGACTAACATGAATGATATACAACAACTAATTTATGCTCAAACATATCGTAACTACCTTGCAATGTGTGCAATGCCAGAGTTAATTACCACGCTTTACACACCCTGCTTGATGGTGGATACAGTCTGCTTCTTACCAGAGTGTATTATTCTGCACACACAATCATACTCCCAGGAAAGGAAATTTGTAATATACATTACATTCTTTCTTAATTATAACAAATTAGATATACACTCACTTTTAGGGTAAAACAACAGTTCAAAAGGGTACAATAACGAAAATATTGTTGAATGAAGGTGAAATTTGATGAAGACTTCATAAAAGGTGATACAACATAAACAAATATAGTGATGAACAGTGAAAAATTGTCGAAAAACTGCATATGAGTTGTTCAAACATTAGAAATGAAGCGAAATATCATAAATTTGTGAAAAATAGTGTAAAAAGCGTTAAAACATATGAATATTGCGAGGAATGGTGATGATTATCGAAAAAGTTCTTAAGTAGCGTTCAGTTATATGAAATACTTCGAAATAGTATAAATTGGTGAAAAAAATAGCGCAAAAAGTTCTAAAACATAAGAACATGTTACGAAATAGTGGAAAAATGGTTACAATTAGTTAGAAAATGATGAAAAATGTTGTAATAGTGATAAAGCACAAGAAGATTGTAAAGGAAGAAAACGTTTACACTATCAAATAAAAAAAGAATCTATCATATATCTTCAAAGTTAAGCAAGATAAAAAGACTCCGCATACTTAACTGAACAGTTAAATAATATTGATTCGTCTGTTCAACATAAGGAACGAGAGACATTAATACAAACTGAAGTTGTGAATATATTAACAACGATTGTAAAATTGAAATTTTAGGTTTATGGAAAATAAAAAACAAAATGTATACATATGAAAATATTTATTATATTATATAGATTACATTAATTTGCATGAAACAAAGTAAAAAGATTTTTTTGAAAAATAAAAATACATCTATGAATACGAAAAATACGTCTTTATTTATTTACATATGGTGCATATTACGCCAACTGACCGCGTCACACCTGTGAGTATTATTATGTTCGTAATCGGTATTCATGGGATCGAGACATGACCAGCATACAAATTTCGCTTTCGGCGACTGGATCCGCAACAATCGACTGAATTTTTTAATCCATGCGAATTGATAATTTCCATTAGATCCCCAATATAATATGTTTGTGTGATGTTTATGATTTAACAAACTGTGATTTTTTCGGAAGGCGTACACGACTTTTATTTTGTAGTTGAATGTACTTTGATCTGTATAGTCGGTTTCTATCAGCTTGTATAAGTTGATTGATACAGCGTTTATTCTTTCAAACGTTTCAATATCAGCCAGCGATTGGATCGGTAAGTGAATAAAGCTGAAATCGTATACTTTCTGTAGAATATTGTACTGCCACATCGATGACGGTTTTGATGTAAATTTTGCTAAAACCGCATACATGAAACTATTTTTATTTTCTGGATCGTTAGGGTCTTTAACATAGACGACTGCTTTTCGGTTAAATATTTCTTTGGGTAATTCCAACATTGTTGTGCTATATTCTTTTTCATCATGTACCAAAGGTACCTGCATTAACGACGGAGTTTGCAAATCTTGTGACATTACCGGTGATGCTAAAGGTGTTGATGTAGCCAATGGAATGAAATCTGAGAATGAATGTAGCGAAGGCCCTTGTAATGATGTTTCTTCTGCTGGTGGTGGTGGTGGCGGCATATGTATATTTGGAAAATCGTCCGGAAACATTGCATTATCATTATCATTTACGAAAAAATTTTGAATGAAATCCGCGACATTATCGACATTCGATTCGGTATTGTTATTCATATTCGATTATTATTGTAATATTTATACTAAAAAAATGAGAGAAAATAAAAGCGAAAAGAATAACGTGCAATAAGGGAGAAAAAAGACAGAAAATAAAGAGCGAACGAAAAAGAGAAAAGACGTAGGAAATTACAGACTTTATCGTTCTTGAGAATATTTTAATAACGCATGAAGAACACAGCTTCAACAAATTCCATACGTTTAACATAACACTAATACTGCATGCACGATCAGATCCGTTCGACATTCGAGCTCGAAGCATGCCTTTGAAAAGGGAGGGTTGCACCAGAAAAAACCACATTCCTTTGGTGAAAGTTTGTTGCAGGTGTGTCTGTATGAAGTTTGCAGGTGTTCTTTGGGTTATATGTGTGTGTATGTGTGTGTAGGTGTGTACATGTGAGTCTGTTTCTACAAAAGATATGAAAGGGAAGAACCTGTTTCAGCAGACTCTATAACATTGTCGCACGATCTAATACAACGGTATGGCAACATGCATGTAAGGTTATGAGCGACGTACATTTACGCTACGATAGTGAGCATACATATTGGAGAAAAAATACAAAATTATGAACGGTCGGAAGAAATGGACAGAAACGAAAAAAATATACTTCGGCTATTTCTATAATATTTAGGTAATATTTAGAGAACATTTAGAGTCAGAGGTTTTATCTTACAAACAGATGAAAACTCTCACAGCTGCGGAAATACGTGATGTACGTGAAAAAGTATAACAGTTAAATTCGCTTATTACACACAAAAAAATAAAAAAATGGTGTATTACAGACAAAAATCTAATTTTTTAATCTAAACAGATATGAACAAATTATGTGTAAATATATTCGAAAATTAAATAATTATATATACATTATACTCGACTGGTTCAGATTTTTGAAAATTTCGTCATTACCAGTACTTCAAGTTAAGAGGGGGAGAGAAGGATAGATCGCTAAATAAATTAAATAAACAGAAATCGGAAAGGATCGGAAAAAGATGAAAAAATAATTAGCAAAAATATATACAATATGAGAATGAATAGATATTGAGGGAAAAAATATATACAAAATATATACAAAACAGTATTTACATGTGTATAAAAATATATTTAAAAAATTTTAAAGAAAACATAAAAACGAACGGTCTGAAAAAAAAATATATATGTACAAATACACACAAAAATATACAGAAAAAATATACAAAATTGTTGAAAACGATCGAATTAATGAATTTTTAATCTGCGCGAATTGTACGTTGGCAGTCGATACAATCTTTTACTTTCATACAATTTCGAGTACTATGCAGAAATATATCGTCATCGAAATAATATTCTTCATCATTCTCATGTTCAAAACATGGTAGAAGTGATTTTATCGTATCATCCTGTTTTAGTCTATCTGGTAAAAATGTATAAATGTCTCCAACACAACTTGGAAATAACGTAATTATCATTTCTTTGGTGGCTGTAATGAACAACTGTCTTAAATCATTTATATTGAGATAAATCATAAGCTTCAGCGGATGGATAACATGATCGTACCAGGCCTTCATCACCATAACGTTTTTCACTGCACAATGAAAACTATCATTCTCATTATGGTGTTTACAAGTTATCAAATTGCTTATACCAAAATACTCTTCATGTAGATTCTCAATACTAGGTAATCGAAAGACTTGATCCATATTAACGATTTCGTAGTCTAAATCACGCAACAATTCAGACTTTTCGTTAAGTTCCATTAGTGTAAGTTTAGCATATACTGTTAAAACATATACGCGAGCCATCGGTTTTTGGGACAATATCGTGAATATATCGCGCGCGATGAATATTTCTTCACGACAGGGAAATAATGAAGGGTTCTTCAAGTAATAACTCACTGAAGAACATTGTAAATGTGGCATTTTTGATGCATGCCATGCTCTGCTTGGCTTATACAACGTATGCAAACACTTCCCTCCAGACATATCAATCATTGCTAGTTCAGTTACTCGAAACCCATAATCACAATCTATATGGACGCTGATATCTACAAAATATTCCGCTATATCCACTTGTTTTGATAATAATACAGGACCAACGATTTTACGTACAAGGGATGTTGATTGTTCTGATGTATAACCATCATCATTTTGAGGTGTTGGAGGTGAAGAAGACGTATGCGAGTCGCTATCACTCGAAAAGGAATTCTGAATAAATTCGTCGGCTTTAATATCAATCGATTCGGTATTGTTATTCATGTTTGATTACTGTTTTTTTAACTTTCTATTAAAAAATAGAAAATTATTACTTTTACCGTTACAGTAAATTTATAATAATGCGTGAAGAACACAGATTCTACAAAATGAACACGTTTAACATAAAACTAATACTGCCTGCACGATCAGATCCGTTCAACAATCTACCTCAATGCATGCCTTTGAAAAGGGAGGGTTGTACCAGAAAAACCACATTCCTTTGGTTATAGAGGTGTTTGAAAGACGCTGTCAAGGGGAGATGAAGATATGTGTGTTTGAGTGTAGGTGTGTACATGTAAACCGTTTTCTACAAAAGATATGAAGAGGAAGATCCTGTTTCAGCAGACTCAATAACATTGTCGCACGATCTAATACAATGGTATGGCAACATGCATGTAAGGTTATAAGCGACGCACATTTACGCTACGATAGTGAGCATACATATTGGAGAAAAAATATAATACGAAAGATTTCGAAAAAAAAAAAATGTTACAGTTAGAAAAAAAAACAACAAAAAAAAAAAATGAAATATTCTTAAACTAATAGAATCGAAAAAATTATTATGAATGATATGAGATCTAACGGTAGCAGATGAGTGTGTGCGAATGGATGGTGCGCTTTTGTGGTGGTTGTGACGATCAAGGAGTATGTGGAAAAAATATAAAAAGTATGTACAATCAGTAAATTGATTGCAAAAAGGTAGAAAGGTTTAAAGATTACATTTGCTTATTTATTAGTAGAAAAGATGCATGGACGCCTTAAATTAACCTTCTGCAAAATGAATGAAATAACGGTACATCATTCAAGCTGGTTTTCATCGGGAGAGATTGTCCATTTTCACCATGCTTTCTAGAAAAGGTGTATACATGTCGTGAATTTGTATGTTGTAAAAGGTCGTAAATAACGATACATGACAGGCGCTTCAATAATGTTACAAACGACTGGTGAGGCTGGCGGAGACATCTTAGACTGTGGAGCAGCGATTGAATTTCTTGGAAATGTCGAGATCAGTGTTCGATGACGTTGATGTCTATTTTTTTATGTGCATGTGTGTGTATTTGAACGAGTCTAAAAAAATATTCCTCTAGCGAATAACGGTAAATAGCGGGGGAGTATTGAGCGGTCAAAGGTTAACAGAAAGACGAGCGGAATATATGAAGAGGTTGACTATACCTGGAAAAGGACGATTAATGTTTGTAGCAACAATATCGTCAATGAAAATAATAGTTCCTTCGTTTAATAATTATGCTGAGATGTGTATAATATTAAAATTAGTTACGATGTTGATAAAAATTATTTAGTGCCCTGAGATTTTCTCTATCAAAATGTTAAAATATGTAAAGTATGTATGACGGGGTGAATGTGTCGGAAAAATAATACCGGTAAAAATAATTAAAGATCGATAATTAAAAATTAAATATAATGACTGTGTGTGGTATATGTGTGGGTCTGATATGATATGCTCCCGCGGATAATACAAAAAAAAAAAAATGTTCACGATCAATAAGGAACCTATCTGTGAGTGCGACAATATATCGTGTATGTAAGTCTGGGAGGAGTTGAAAAATAAATAAAACATATTATAATTGCTAGGGAAACGTGTATGCATGGAAATGGATGTCGTGCAAATAAAATAAAAAAAAAAAATGTACGAACGGAAAAAAATTTCAAAAGACTTTTTGGAAAAATAATCTAACAATAATATACAATAATTGATAGCAAAATGGGTGTTGGAGGCAACGTCTACACTTCTGCGAGAGTTGATTGTTTGACTGGGTCTAGAACATATATTATGAAAGAATTGTAATTTGTGTAGAATGAATAGGGGATGGCGAGGGAAATTATGAAACCGTGTTAAATAAAATTATACTCGATTTCATTTTTGAATACATATGTATGTCTTGAAAAAAATTATGAACGTTCGGGAGAAACGATCATAAGCGAAAAAAAAATATAGTTAGAATAATTCCATAATACTTGGAGTTGAAAAAAGTTATTATGAACGGTATGGGAACTAACGATGGCAGATATGTGCGCATTCATCGCGTTAAAGACATTGTAGGATTTATTTTTAGAATCGGAGAAAAATAAAAATATTATGAACGGTCAGAAGAAATGATCGGAAGTGAAGAAAATATATAATTGGAATAATTCCATAATGCTTGGAGTTGAATAAAAGTTATTATGAACGGTATGGGAACTAACGACAGCAGATGGGTGTGCGGGAATGGACGGTGTGCATTCTCATAGCGGTCACAGAAAAAAATAATTACCTCTTAATATGAGATGACGGATGCGTTGGGAACGTCGATCGGGGGTTTAATGGTCGTAGTAAAAGTAAATAGAATGCGATATATTCGATATTAAAACAACGGAATCGATCGGAAAAGAGGGTGGAAGGGGTAAAGGATACTAAGGCTATTTTAGACTATAGAAATACTTGATTTGATAATTTGTAAATGTTTTGGATAACCGGTTAGGTTTAGACAACAGAGCAAGGATTGGGTTATTATGTGAAAAAAATAATAATTAAAAAAAAGTAATCGCGATAGTATAAACGGACAACACGTGCGGGGGATCGGCGTGTGCGCTTTCGCGACAGAGAACGCTATGTTAGATATATGCGCGGGATCGGGACGTGCGCTTTCGCGGAAAATAACGCTGTGTTAGATATATGCGCGAGATCGGGACGAGCGCTTTCGCATATGGCAGTAAGATCGGGAAATCAGGAAAATAAAAAATATACTTCGACTAATTTTATATTATGTATACTTAGACTTTGAAATATTAAAGAAATAATCGCGGTATCGGGAACGGAGCGCGTGTGTGCGCAGGGATATCGCGGCGGAGATCGGGGTATGCGTGGGATCGGCGCGTGCGCTTTCGCGACGGCGACCAGAGCGTGCGCGGGAACGAAATATACGTGTGAGAGGTGTGAACTGGAGTTATAGGTTAGATTTACGCTTTAAATAATATATTGGGGTTAAATTTTAGAATTTTCATACTTAGGTTCTGAATTTTGAAAAAAAATTGCGGTAAAGCAGTGGGCGGGTGGGGTCAGCGGAGACTTGGGTTACTTTCGGACATTAATTAATATACTTATGTTAATTAATAATCGGTTCGGTTTATCGGAAACGAGCGGGACGCGTACGGGGGGAATTTTGGGGAACTTGGGGGAACTTTCAGCACCTGGACACTAATTGGGGTTACTTGCGCCCCCGAATAACACTTTGGACAGTTTATTGACCTCGGGACACTGTTTGGACGTTCGGTTTATCGGAAACGAGCGGGAACCGTCCGGGGGAAACTCGGAGGAATCGGGGGAAACTTGGGTGAATTTTGGCCACCTGGACATGAATTGGGGTGAGTTTCGTGTTCGGATTACCGGTCTGGGGTGAATTTTCGCCTCCGGGACAGGAATTGGGGTTCGGATTAGCGGACCTTCCAGTCGCCTGGTTTAATGACTACTTAGAACCCTTTGTGAAATAACATTTTTCGGGAAACAGTAACATCTACGAACAGATTGACAGTTATATGCTGTTTTGACGCGGTTACTCTCTTGCGTATAAGCAAGATCATACAATCGGCATGTTAAGCGGCTGCATCGGACACTTACAGACGTATGTTATGGAGACGAACTTTTGAAAATAACGCTGAAGCTGGACGACCGATAGAGATTATTCATGTTATCAGTGCATATGTTCCCACGGTGCAGTCTGAAGAGAGAGTAAAATACTCTTCTTTCATGTAATTCTCTTATAGATCGTATTCCTATCGGAAAGAGAGATTAATTCTACTTAGAGTTTTTAACGCAAGAGTAAGGAATGACGTTGAAATGTGCCCAACGGTTGTTGGCAAGCATGGATTTAAGGGTGTAAATGGCGTGATCTTTTACTCCAACTCTGCACAAGTCTCGATCTAACAATAACGAACACTAAGTTTCAACAGAAAACTATATATATAAAGGAACCTCATGGGTACATCGTAGATCCAAGCGTACATGATGGACTTCATTGTTGCGGAAAATTCATTCTTCGAAGAAGTGCATATTATGCAATGGAGGCGCTGAGAGCCTCTGCAGGCCACGGATTCGTAAAATCAACAAAAAATATTTAAATATATGCGCTATACATTTCTTGACTACTACATCAGAGGTCACGGGTTCGATACCTAATCTGAAATTGAATTGGGTACCAGAGAAATCTGGAAAAGTAAAGGCGGCCGAGAGAAAGGAACTGACCCCCTACTATTATTAGTGCCGTTAGGCGTCGTACACTGTGGGCCTTAACTTCACAATCCCCGACGCCCCGCTAAGGGTACGGGACTTGCTTTAATTTATATCTAGATTTACACGTTTCAGCCCCCCACCCCCACCAAAAAAAGGAAAGATGAGAAATTACGGAACAAACTAACAGACTTAATTAATTAAATTTTGCCTACGCTAGACACAGATAATATAGTAATAATATGTGTTGACTTTGTACGGGAAATTTAAAAAAAATCCGTGCATCGAAATCAGGACTAGTTTGACGAAAATGACAAAGAAACCCACCTAGCTGGTAAATCAGGAAAGAATAGCTTTTATATGCTGACAAAATTACATCAATAATCAGGTTTTTGGATTAAAGTTTTTCAACAATAAAAGGGAAAGTACAAATAATTGCTGGATAGAAAATAATTAAAGTACACAGTCTTATGTGGATGCCGGTCTTCATTGAGATTTCTTTGCCGTCACCAAAAAAAAAAAATATATCAAGTGTGTCACTCCCCTCGATTATTTAGTATTTTAAAAAATCAACTTCTAATACGGTATCGAACAGTTTGATCAATTGTTATTCGGGATCAGAGGATAGAATTAACAATCGCATTTCTAAAACATTTCATGTTTAATTATACGAGGTGTGACAATTGTATTCGTAGAAGTTTGCCCTGGAGGGCCTAAAAAATAGGGGCAGAGGGAAACTTACCTTAAAGACCTTCATAGTAGTCTCCTCCGAGGTCAGCGCAATGCCGCCAACGTTCGACCCATTTTTTGGAAGCACCCCGCAAACCCTCCCGAAGATAGGTCCATCAGGACACTCGTCGTGACACTTTGGACTTCGGTAATGCCGTCGTATCGGTTTCTTTTCAAGTAACATTTGCGTTGAGGGAACAAATAAAAGTCGCACGGAGCCAGGTCCGGGCTGTTGGAGGGGTGTGGGAGCGTTGTCGTGATGCAGAATGATTCGGGTCGTTCGGGGTACACTCGTAATGGTTTCAAAACTTCGATGTAGAATGCCGCATTGACTGCTTGGCCTGCGGGAATGTATTCGCGATGAACAACGTCGTCGATGTCGAAGAAAGCGATCTCAGTCTTGACTCTTGATTCGGACAAGCGAGCATTTTTTGGACGCTCCCCGCCCTTCTCCACCAACTGCATGCTCTGTCTCTTGGTCACAGGGTCATATTCGAACAACCAAGACTCGTCCCCCGTAATAATGGACAACGTCCACTGGTTTTCTTCAGCGTCGATTCGATCAATCACATGTTCTGACAGATGGATCTCCGGAGGTCTTTTTGCTCAGCTGTGAGCGCAGTTTTATAACCATCTTGGTGCACAGTTTGCGCATCCTTAGATCGCCAATTAAAATCTGCCGGATGGTCTCACGGTTGATGTTTTTAACTCTTCTTCTAACATTCGACAACTCATTCGACGTCTTGGAGCACGCGTATGCGCACACGTTTAATGACCGCCGCAGTGCGGATAGTTCTCGATTGATTCACGACCGTTTTCAAACCAGCCTAATTAAAAACAGAGTCGGTTGTTTCATAGCGTCGTTCTTAAACACGTTTTGTTATTATACGAGGATTTCCGACGGCGGCTTTACTCCGCGTTTGATCGAGAATTTGATCACGGCACGTTGCCCAGTATTTACATCGCGCATTTTCACGATAGGTGTAAAAATCTTACTTTGTTTAAACGATCACAGTATGCGAAATATACATGCTACCGTTATGAAAACACTGCATATACTGACTCAGAAAGGTACCAACGGGACCGCGAGGACCATCATCGCAGTGTTACCGTAAGTCGCGTAATGAAACAATTCTACGAATACGACTGTCACACCTCGTAGGGTCGGGAATTTGAAAGACATTTTTTGCAGAAGCAGCATCTTTCTCGCGTAACTCATATTGCAAAAAAAGTATCGAAACCACTTGCGCGGCAATATCTTTACGTTAATTACGAAATGTTTCTGTTGACTTTCCGCCGTCACATTGACTAAAATTTTGTATTCCCTTTCAGTAGGTCTGGAAATTTTACACAGCTTCTCGTTTTTGATACACTGTATATCGTGATTGTTCGCCGTATTAGCTTTTTTTTTTTTTTTTGATGTCGTGTTTGCCGATGACAATTTATTAGTATACATTTTCGTGGGCGTATTAGTTTGAAATGTAATCACTTCAATAGGAAATTATGAAATCACGAATGAAGAGAAATAGAGCGCAATTCGATACATAGATTAGAAAAATATTAAATGGAATTCCTTATGTTTTGTTAGGAGTTGTTTTTGTCAACGGGGAATTCGTTAAATGCTACAACACGGGTGAACTTAACGCGTCCATTTAACGCTACAGCAACGTGGCTTTATCGGGCGGGAATCAATTTGAATGTAGTCAGTTCGGAAGAGCTTAATCGCAAAGTAAATAGCCCAGTGCAACGGTAACGAAAATTCGTCTCCGTGCTGCAGGTGAATTTGGATCTTCTCCTTCGCACAGAGTGACTTTCAAGTGTTAACGAAGAGACCTGAAGATTGTGAGGTCGTCTCTTCTTTACGTCGAACTAAACGAGGGACGGTGAATTCTTTTCAATAAATGCCCGACGATAACGCTCGCGATTATTGGAAAGTGAAATGTGTACTTTGGAAAAAGAGAAAAAGGGAATTTGAAAAAAGTGATATAATTAGAAAAAGGTAGGAGAGAGATTATTCCGATTAAACGGGGTTAAAAATATGACGGGTCAGCGTGAACGAACAATAACGAAGCAGCGTGCGAAAAAGAACGAAATAGGGAAAAGGAAAAAAAAGAAACCGCGGCGCCACTAATAACATCGCAACTCGAAATAGCGATTTTACATAATTATCGATTATTTCTTTTTATCGAAAGGTCGACGCAGATTGGGGAAAATAATATATCCGGAGAAGGTAAGCACCGCGGCCGAGTTAATAATATCAAAGCGGCCGCGATCGGTTGCCTAGCCGGTTGATAACGGTTCTATTATTTCGGAAGACTTTTCAAGTTGAAACATCATAATTAGAGTTTCCCTCTCCGCAGATGGAACAACGAAACGTTTTAATGTAACACGGAGCAAACAACGCAGCCGAACGGCATCCGTAGGCCGGCAACGGCTACGGGAAGTGCAACGAATGCGCGGAACGCGCGCGCGCGCGCACGTACGCCCGCGAACGCACATCGAGACGCAGCCCGGTTGATTAAAAGATATTTTGCAGAAAAACCGGGCTATTACGCAATTTTCCGGAGCGGTTGTTTCGAAGTGGAATTCGGAGGATTTAGCCGTAATCTATTATTTATGCCGAAGCGACTGCGAACTGCTAGAGCAGACAAGGAAATCCAATTGTAGAGTCGCTTAGAAACAGTTCGGCCTCCGCCTGACGATGTGGCTTAGGCTAAGGCGACGAAGCTGACGCAGGAAACGCTCGGTCGACAAACGGCAGGAAATCTTTCGAACTGTTTTTCGAATTTAAAATCTCTCCTTTTTAACGGCTTGTTTGCTTTGTATTTCATTTTCACATTTCCAACTTCGCTCGCGTCCCCCCGGCTACCCGGACCGTCGCTCGCCGATAGACTCCAATTTCTATTTTCCGTTATATTTCGGTTTTTTCCCGTTCTTCTCTTCTATTCCGTTTTATGATCGCCATTAGCGCTCTTTCGGTCTCTTCACCTGTCTCCACTATTACGCGACGATCTTATCCCGTTTTTTTTTTTTTTCCCCATCCTCTCGTTCGTCTTGCTCTCTGCTAGTTATTCATTTTTTCCCGTCGTTACTAGGTCGGTTTATTTCTATTTAATAAGCCGGTGTTTTATTTGCATGCTCGCGGCAGCCGTGGGACGGGGCAGCCTATCGGACAGCGAGTTTGCTTAATGCGAATTATCGCTCTGGCGAAGGCGCACACACCTTCGCAGCTAATGGTATGGAAACATTTTAAACTTATCGAAGAACCACCGTTAAATTCCTCTCTCGATATTCCTGTGTCTCCGATTCCTTCCTCCTTAGCAACGTTGGCACGTACAACTGCTGAACACTTCTCCGTCGAAAAGAAATTTCTCTACTCCTTCGCCGTTCAAAAACTCCCCTACCACCCGTCTCGCAACCGTTAAAATTTTTACTCTCTCTCCTTTCACATTTTGCCGTGTGTCTGACACAAAATAAAAATTTCCCCAAAACGACCATTTCATCCAGCTCTGCTATCTTTTTCTGCTTTTTCCCGGCTTTTTTTGTCGTCGTCTTTGTCATCGTCGTTGTCGCGAGATATATGAAAAAGGACCTGCGACACGTCTATCGTTTTTCTATTACACCGAGAGATAGCGGGAAATCCTCTTCTTCGGGAAATTGCCCTCAGTCGCCCGCGTCGTCTTTTTACCCGTCAATTAGCGCGAAATTAAAGTTAAAATGCGCCCGAGAAAACGCTAAAAACCATAAACCGCACTGGGAGATACGGAAAAATATAGTGAAGTTTCAACACATTTGCGAAGAAATAAGGCGATAGAGGCGAGACGAAAAAACGAAGCAACGACCAATCTGCATTCAGTATTTTGAATAGTTCCTACGACTGTTTCCGGAAAAATACATATCTAATGAAAACACAGATAAATACGTGATATAAAGAAAGTGGAAAACAATTGGTCACGGTCTGCAGGAAGCAAAAAACTATGGTCACATAATGAAGCGGCCCTAATTCTGGTACACCGGTTAATTAGAGATCGATAAATATTCTTTTCTTATATATATATTATATATGTATTTTTTTTTTTCGGTAAATTTATAACATTATAATAAGTTGGGAATTTAAAGCCGAATATAAATAATTAAAATGTACTTCTATTTTCCAATTAAAATGTTATTCTTACGTTTATCGCCCATTTTTCTGCGTCAATCCACTAAATCTTCTTCAGTGCCCTGAATTTTTGCGAGCCGAACGATATAATCTACCGCCTGAAATTCCGAAAAGAACTTTAATATTTTAATTTACCAAGGAAAAACATCTGTCCTATTTTTACTCTCGTGCTGTAATAGTTTTGTTATTTTACAGGGGGTCCTAAGTCCAACAGAAACCATTTAAAAAATATATATATACAGTGGAAATAACGGCACCGGCTGTAACGTTAATTCGGGTTTATTTTATCATTAGACCGGTCAAAATATAATATTTGACGTTATAAGGAAACCCGGTTATATCGTCAAAAAAATATTGCCCCTCGGCTATAGCGTCAAAAAGTTTGTGATGCTCAATTGACAAAAGTGAAATTATGCTTCAGTAATGCTCTCCTCAGGTTCACTCAAAATTCTCGTTCAGGAACAGCAAAACCAAAAAGTAAGTCGCTAGCCGGACGTTGAACCTATTATTTGCTTAGTCTCGTCATACTGAACCCTAAACCCTTCCAACCCGTACATTCTACAAGGTCACAGTGGCTGTGCTGGAACTGTATTGTTTTGCTGGTTGTACGGCACAGTGCATTAGGACATCAATCACGTTGCTACATCCGTGTGATCTGATCATCGTGTGTGTTGTTAGCAGTTTATGCGTTGTTCATTCTCGTTGTTTTTCGTCAGTTGTGGTGTAAAACGGAAGGTACTGCCGATTAAAGAAAAAGTGCGTGTTATCAGAGCGTGTGAAAGTGGACGAAAAATAGCTGATGCGTGCCGTGAATTTGGATTGGCGAATTCTACTGTTGGTTCGATTTTAAAGAACTAGGACAACATTTCGAAAGCTTTTAAGGAAGACGGACAAAACATTAAGAAAATAATGCGAACATGGTGATGTGGATGCAGCTTTACTGACGTGGTTTAAACAGTGTCGCAGTTTGAACATTCCTGTGAGTGGGCCAATTCTTAAAGAAAAAGCTACTGAGTTTGGAAAAAAATGTTTGGTAGTGATTTTACGTGCTTTAACAGAGTTGGCTAGATCGATTCAAAGCTCGGCATTCGATCTCGTTTGCAAAGATTTGTGGCGAAGCAAAGAGTGTTGACCATAACGTTACAAGTGATTGGGTGCAGAACACATGGCCAAATCTCAGAGAAGGATATAAAGATGAAGAGATATTTTCAACGGAGATGAAACCGGAATTTTCTTCAAATTAACTCCAGATAATACTTTCCAATTTAAAAATGAAAAGTGCGTCGGTGTAAAGCTTTCCAAGGAATGACGGCTTTTGTTTGTGCAAATATGACGGGAACCGAAAAAAGAAAGCTTTTAGTGATCGGAAAGAGTTTGCGCCCTAGATGTTTTAAAAACATAAAAAAACTACCGGTGAATTACACTGCTAACAAAAAAGCTCGGATGACATCTGCAATCTTTGAAGAAGAGTTAAGGGTATCGGCAGTTGTCATTAAAAAACAGAAAAATTCTTCTTCTAGTTGACAACTGTGCAGCACATTCAAAATTGAATTTAACCAACATCAATCTTGTTTTTTTTTCGGCTAACTGCACAAGTGTTCTTCAGCCCGTGGATCAAGGCGTCATAAAAAGTTTGAAGTGGGACTAGTTGCTTTTGAAAGAAATAATTTTCTGCATGGACACCGCACAACCCGTAAACATCTCAATCTTGGATGCCATAGAATTCCTAGACAATGCCTGGGAGAATATAGCATCGATGACTATTTCCAAGTGCTTTCACAAAGCACAGTTGAAATCTACAGACCCACTTGGAGATTATAACGAATTGCCTCTTTCAACAACATGGATTGGACAGTTTAATGTTGACCAGAGCAACTTTGGAAATGAAATCGATTCATACGCATCAGTAGATAATCATGTGGAAACATTCCAAATGTTGAGTAAATCGTTGCAGATGTGTAAAACAAGGAAGCTGAAGATAGTCCAGATGAAGATAATGACCAGACCGAAGAAGACTTCGTCTGCCCATCCATTCACGAAGCAATGTAAGCTGCTGAGCTCTCGGTTCTTCCACTTTAGAGAAACGTCTGCTGAAACACTCAACGCTCTACAGGAGGTATTATGCAGCACGACAGAGAAGATTGATTTTTTTCAGAAGACTGTACCAAAGAAGAATACAGATTTTTTTCAACGGTAAGCCTTTACAATATTGTGAGTAACATTTGTTTGTTCTTTCTACACAAATTATAATGTTTTAATGATTTCCTGTGGTAAATTTCAACAAATAATTTGATGTAAAACATTTGCATTTTTACTTTTTATATTCTTCAACTCAGATTTCAAGGCAGCTCTTCTATAACGTCACTCGGATATAACGTTAACATTTTTCTGGTCCCTTCAATGACGTTATAACCAGGTTCCACTGTATATATATATATATATATGTATATGCATATATACTGCGCTATTTATTAAAAATTCGTTATAAAAAAAAATTGTTAAACTATAGCCAGTAAAAGGAAACTATTAATAAATAATCGATTGCGGTTGTCTAGATTGTCATCATTGTTAAAAACAGTTTTGGTTTTTTTCATGGCGATCGTATTTGACCCCATACGTAATAGCCGAACAAAAAGCATTTTCCATTGATTTCTTTGCGTGCAGAAGGTATTATAGGCAATAGAAAGAATTTGTGACCGGTTTTACATTGACAGAGTTATACAAACCGAAAATGTACCAGATAAGAATAGTCCTCCATCGTCATTGTGTAAATATACACTTCAGATTTCCAATTGGGCCTACACCACCAGAGAATATTATTGTAAAGAATAAATATTTTAAGAAAATTTGAATATACATATATATGTAAAGGGACAAATATTTCGTATTCATTGTCGTATATTTCGACACCAATCGAAGAGACATTACAGAAATCCGAAAACATACGTGACGGAAGAAAAATTTCGCAATATTTTCGATTCCGTTATTCTACGTTTATGGAAATCAACAACGCTGGTCCTCCCGCTAGGCACCCTTAACCGCCTACGTACTACTGGACGTGCTGCAATTCGATGTTCCAAAAAGTTTCGTCCTCTGATGTCTAGCTCATTAGAGTTCTCTTTGAATAGTTGTTATACAGAATCTTTGCGAATTAGTTAATCAAATCCGCTCCTCAATTTATTAAAGCTGCTAAAGTAATTAATTATCATGAAGTACTAAACACGCATCCACGTACTAGTAGCCTCTGTAGTCAAAAACCTGGTACGTGGAGCGGTATAAAAAGAAACAAAAATGTAATACGCTGAAGAAATAAAGTCACTCTGCATTAATAACTCCCGCTCATTCATGATGAAAATTTTCTGATTCGTATATATTGTTTCGTTCTCAGAATTCCTCATAATCTACCGTTTATTCGCTTTTTCCTAAATCCATGATTACAACCCGCAGAAATAGCTTCTAAATATCCTACGGAAATTTTAGTTTTCCTAGCTGCTTCTAAACTGCGTCCTCTGATATAATTTACCCTCACTCGCTCCCTGGCATTTATTCGAATGAGAAAGTCGAAATGTTTTGTTTTTTGTTTTTTTTAAAATTCTTCTCTTGCTCCTTATCGTAAAAAGGATCGAGAAGAAATTAGATGCACAATTAAGCGAAAAAACGTAGTTTTCATTCGTAAGCAACAGAGGCACAAAAGAGATACCATAGCCCTTCCTAAGCTAATCATTCAAAGAGCTTTCAATATTAAAAGGGATGTGATCTCATCAATTATGAGAGGCTTTCTCGATAGAGTTAATCACGTTATACACTATTTCAGATTCTAAAAACCTATGATATAGACAACAGGGATTTACAGTTAATGAAGACACTATACTGGGAAAATTAATGGAAGTGTAAAGATAGACGGTAAATATTCAGAAAACCGATGCAAAATAATAAATAGCGTCCGTCAAGCTTTATCCTCTCGATTATTTCACATATATATATATATATATGAGGAAGAAATAGTGAAGAATACCAACGTAAATCACTTAGGATTCAAAATAAATGAATCAATTGCATCAGTTACGTTGACGATAAAGTATCTACGAAACAAATGCAGATAATGTTAAATAAACTATACAAAGCAGACGAAAAAAATGGGGTATAAGTATACTAAAATGATAAAATTCACGAGACTGAGTAATAAATAGTTTTGAAAATAGGAAAGAAAATTGTTGAAAACGTGGACCGATTCCGTTTACTTAGGAGCATTCTCATTACTAATAATGATGGAAGGGGCATAACAGAAACGCGGACAAAAATCGATATGGCCCCAAACAAGTTTTCGAAAACATCGCATCGATATTAAAAGATAGAAAGTTTTGAACATTAAATTAAAGCTCCGAATAGTCCGCGGTGCTACGTGGCACGTTTGTATTAAGAACTATGTACGCGAAACGCGGACGATGAGCGTAGAAAGCATAGAACGGTTGTTGGAAATTTTCGAAATGCATATACTGAGAAGTACATGGCACATAAAAAAAAAGGACTAATAGAGAAATATTGCAGAAATGTGGTCTCAAAGCATCAATAATTGTACAAGATATTCTAATCCGAAAATGGAAGTACCTAGCGCATAAGATCAGAGAAAACGACGTCTTTATGCTGGATTTACAAGGAAAAATCGAAGTTGAAGCGCCCAGAGAAATGAAACGCCTCGAAATGATAGCCGCTGGCTTTGTAGGAAGGAAAGTAGAAAATGTAATAAGGGGGTTGTTCGAGCTGGGAAATATACTAGTTTTTTGACGTAGACAAACTCCTGTCAAACAGATGCCACTAGAAGAAGAATGTTACCGCAAATACTGCACACACTATACAGAGGATAAACTTTTTTTCTTACTTTCATTTTAAACGTTTCAAAGTTACACGTATTGATACGCAATTCGAAGAAACTCTGCGAAAACAATTGTCCATCGATAATGCCAGAATTAGCAAGTCGACGGATAACGAAAGATCGACGACCGTTTATAGTGAGTTAAATCTACCGTAGATTAAAATAAAGAACAGAAATGATTCGCTACCACGGGGCGCTAACGTATTATTTCAACCGTAATCTGTGGAGTCAGATTTTAGAGAGGCACGCTAGTATGTCGCAAATCAACTTACCCCGTTCAATATGTTGCCCTTAATCTATATCAATTTTAATCTAATTTATTTTTCCTCTTCTTATAAACTCAAAAACAAGTTTCACACGCGTGTGAAATAATTGATAGGCGGCAAGATCAAGTTGAAGAGAAAGTCTAATAATATTCTAATATTGGATCTTGGTTGAGCAGGTGCAAGGTAAAAAATGTAACAAATGCATTTCAAACGCGATCAAATACCGGCTAAACGAAACTACCGGAAGTTTATAATAGTGATGATATTACCGGTTGAAGGAATTATATTAATAACCTTGAATAAAACAGCGTCATGTAGAAGAATATAGATGGGAAACATTCAGACTTTCAGACCGCCCGTGATTTAGTTTTAAAATATTAAAAGCGACCAAAATTCCGAAAAAAAGTGAATCATTTATATCGGTTGGTCCGCATAGAAATTTTCTTTCACGTATTTCTAAAATTTAATATCTTAGTTTCGCGGTAATTGTAAATTATAAAAATCTGAAATACAATTTCACGCTTAAAAAAGTTCAAATGACCCGTTCAAGTTCGAATTTATCTAGTATTACATTCCAGAGTAGAACAAGTGTAGAGGGCATTACCGGACGTAAAGTTTCACCGCAGTGGCGATTATTATCGGTGATTATTAATGTTTTGTTTTCCGATCATCTACATTATTGTCCAGTTTTGATTATTGTTTGTGTTTTTTCGTATACATTTTTCTTTAATTCCTTCTCATTTTTATCTGTCTTTAAAGTGTACGAGAAACGAGATACAGTATAAAAGTGATAGCCCGGTTGCTGGAGCAATTGACTTTCGTTAGACAGTTCCGAGTTCGATCTCGGGCGCAGACAAAAATTATTACAAAAATTAAATTAAATGACCGCTAATAGTCACGTTGAAGGTGCAGTGGCAAACCATCAAGCCTATACCATAAGTGTACCCAGGACAGTTTTTTTTTGGGGGGTCATTTTAAAAAAAAAAAAAAAAAGCATTTCATAGAAAAAAGGATTTCATGTAGCACCTTAAAATGCACAGTAAATAAAGCACACTTTTCAAAATATTGTTATTTGTATCTTCATCGGCTAAAAATATTTAAATATGTAACCAAACTCTATTACCTACCGTGCCGAATTGCTTAAAAAAATCTTTGAATTATTTTGCTAAATGGCACACACAACTCGAAACACACAAGACGCTTGCGTGAAACTAATGCGGTTGACATTGACAGCTCACTGACAGTTACTTACTTTATGCGGGAATTTTTAGCTGATTTGAACAGCTGATTTCATGATAAATCACCAAAAATTTCTCAAAAAGCCAAGAATACCAAGAGATTAGCAGAAAAAGTGTTAAAACGGCTATTTTAAGCCGATTTAGCGTTAAATCAATTGTTAGGGTTTCCGCTTTTGACATTTTTATCTTTTGAAAATGTTATTTGCTACTTATACTGCACATTCTCCACTATCATTAATACCAAAATTTAAGCGATTTTTTTTTAACATCTGACACACTTTTTATTAACCATTTAAGCACGTTTAGAAAAATGTGAAGTAAAATAGGCAACACTGCTCTAAATAAAAAACAGAAACAAGCAAAAATTTTCATGCGGAAATTGCGTGGTTTTATTTAAATAATTTTAAGTGATTATATTTTTCTTACATTAAATACTTTATTGCAACTGGTGTTTATCTCAGAATTGAAATACGTGCCAGTCCTGCCTAAAGCACAGCAACGTATGGTACGCTGCTGAATCGTAAAATCAGCTGCCAAATTTCCTAAATCTAAAAAAATTCCAAAATTTTTAATACTACCGAATAAACTAAGTAAGTGACAGACATTACATGGATAATTGAGAAATGTTGCCATTACAGGGAAATCATACTCAGCAAAGATTAAAGAAATATAGAAAATATCCGATTGGCATTTTTTGAGGCGAAACTATTAAAGTCACAGCTGATTTGGACTTAAAAAACCTTCGAAATGCTTTAGACGCGATTAGGCGCAAGAGCGAGAGAGAGTTGTAGAGAAAGAGAGAGGAAAATTTCTCATGATTTGGCTGGGAAATTTGATCGGATATCTTCTATATTTCTTTAATCTTTGACTCACTGTTTCTTTTTTTTTTAATGCAGCTAGAACTAACTAGATAAAAGGACCACATAGTGTTTTTATTTCGCGGGAGGGAGGTGAACCCCCAAATCCCCCCCCCCCCGTACACCCATGGCCTATGCAACACTGTATGCGCACTATTTGGTATACAGACGCACACACTTCGGATTTCCATATCCGATAAATGTATCGATAAATATATCGATAAATAAAACATTTCCAATTAGAGGTATTTCTTCCCATGACGCTGTTCACCGTGCGGCTCGATCGCCATCGCAGACTTGCTTACCGATAACTATAGGAATGGATTATGTACAGTTCTCCATCCAGAACATTGTAAGTTCATGGAGTCGATCATTCCATGCGCGACCAAGTATTCTGGGAAACACCAAAAAAGACCACTCAGCATGGCCCAAACTCATTGGCAAGGCATGCTTACCAAGATTGGAAACAGCTGTAAATAGAGTTTATCTTGGGCATACTCTTACGACTCACTCGTACTTACTCAGCAATCAACTACCAACCAGTATGTGACGCATGTCAAGCTCCGCTAACGGTCCACCACATTGTCACAGCTTGTCAAAAGTACGCCCTACACCGTTCCAAGGAGACAAATGCGGTTATCCCAGATGTTTACAACCTGAAGAGCCTTACAGACTTTCTGATTAAGATTATTAATAGTATTTAGTAAGTAGTATATAATTAATCATCGAGTAAAAGCCACAAGGCATTAAATACTCGTTAAAAAAAAAAAAAAAAAAAATTAGTTCCAAATCTAGTCTTTTGTCTGCACTAATAACGCTGCAAATAACAGTCGCCATGAACACAATAGATCTGCACAACTAGAACGTACAAATGCGCAGTTGTCGTCGCTCAGAACTGAGTGTGGCGTCACAAAAAATAAAGAAGATATGAAATTTTTAGGGAGACCTGATGAAAAAAATCGAATGCTCGAACTATAATTGTAAAGCGGATAAAACAATAAATGGAGTTTTAAAATCTTTTTAAGCTAACCGAAGAAAGAAACACCATATATATTTCTGTTCCGTTATTAGATGTCGCAGGCAGAGAAAGATAAGAAGTAGAAAAATAGAGTAGATAAATAGAAAATATTTAACTGGAAGCACGAAAAACGTAATATGAAAAATTAAAAAAAACGTTTTTTAGATGAGCAATTAAAAACGAAAATGTTAGAAAACGCAGGGAGATATGTCCCTTTATTAATTAAGTCGCTCAGCAGAACTAAATGACCAGAGAGATGCTTATTTGTTCTTTTACACTGTTAGAGCTGATGCTTTGAATAAAGAAAATAGCTACCGGAAACAGTAAAAAAAAAAAAAAAAAAAAAAAAAATGGCGGAATAAAGTAATACAAATGAATAAAAAAGACGAAAAAACGAAAATTATCTTATACAATAAGTGCAAGAAGCAGCTCTGGCCATTCCCCATTGTTTTATTTTTTTTTTTTTAGTATTATTATTATTATTATTATTATTCCGGTTTTATTTCTTTTTTAAATTGTGTTTTTATTTCTCATTTAATTTTATTTCTGCCCCGATTATGTACTTTTTTTTTCTATTGTTATTAATTATTTGACACAAAAAATATATGTATATAAACGAGGACTTATTTTTTAATCCTAAATGCTGTATTTAAAATTTAAAAAAAAAAAGAAAAAAGAAAAACTTTTATTATCAGAGTCACCACAATTACGAAGAAGATGGCAAACATAAAATGGCAATTCTCACGAGCGGAAGAACTTATTTAGACGTTATATATTATTAGCGGAAGATTTTAGCTACTAAATAGCAGACAAAAAAAAAACAAAAACAAAAAAAAATGGTTCAAGACATTGAAAAATTCGATCGCAAGTTCTGCTTTTTAACGCTTATTTACTCCATCGCTTCCCCGTATATTGAAACGTTCCACCGCGAATTAAAAATGTTAAATAATTATTACAAAAATCGTAATGATTAAACTAAATAATACAGGATTATAAGTTATCCAGCAGCATTATTCATTGCAGAACTCAAATCGATGGAAATAGAAATTGAAAAAACGTGTTAACTTTCCTTACTCACAGTATTAAAAATAATATTCAGGTAAATAATGAAAATCAAAGTTAATCGAAAATTTAAAGGTATTAATAAGTCTGGCATAATTATCTAGAGAAATGACGCGCAGTCCCCCCCCCCCACCCGAATTATATATTGGAAAGAACGAATAATAAAAAACTTTTGCTCCTAATTTTTATAACGAGACACGGAATATTTCAAGTTTATCTATCCAAATATAATTTCGCGGAGTCCGGAAACTGTGTAAGGCGCGTAATTTTCAAAGCTGTAGTACGAACGCAATTTTTAACCGTAACGTAGAACAACTACAAGTAGTAACAATTAAATTTGATAATTTCAACAATTTTACAATACACAAAGTAAAATATCCTAAAAAGGATACATGCGTATCAATAGAATTGGGAACTAGTTCAATTTAACAACTACATATATACAAATACTAGCGGAGTTGTTCTGTCCCAATGTATATTTATTTACCTCCATCATACATATACTATTAGTGTATATCTAAAATAGATAGTTCGTATATAAAATGAATAATTTATAAAGCATGTGGTAGAAAAATGTAGAAAAATGAAAGATTACTTACATTGATAAGATTCTGTTATTTTTATTTGTATAAATTGTAAACATTTTTTTCTTTCATTTAAATAATTCTCGTGAATGAACAACATTTTTAGCTATTCCCCATTTACACTATCTAAATAATCGAACCAACTCTTTAAATAAAATTCAAACTAATACTGACACCTAGCGTATAAACAATATTTTTGATTTCCTGATTCGGTACATAGAGATGTGTAAAGCTTTTGGAGTTCCTATAATCGAGCAGGATTATAATAGTTGACCATGTCATGGATTTTCAAAATTTAATCCGGTAACGCACGGCGACTGCCCTTGAGCTTTATCGCTATCGTGAAAGCAAAACGCACAGGAAAACATCCGAATGTGAAGAGGACAAATCACGAGAAACGTGTTCATTTTTGTTATTCACATATATGCGCGCGCATTTAAACATGAAAAGAACATTAGTTTTTTCGACGTTGTCAAAAATATTAACTTTCAATCTCTGATTCTGAATATTGTTATAGTAATTGTAAATCACAGTGTATTTATCATTGCCATAATCGGCGCAAAAGAGTGTAGTTCATGACTTTGATGGCTTTGGTAGATTTCTTTGTAGGCAGTGTAAGAAGTCTCATTCTTTTTTTCTTTTTGTTTAACTTTTTTATCTGAAAAGATTCGATTGGATTGATACGTTTTTCATTTTTTAACGTTTAGAAATTTTAGGAAATCTAAAAGAACAAAAAAGAGAAAAAAACCATTGTGAGGAGAGAAAAGTAAAAAATTGCGAGATGAAACTTCAAAAATATTATTGCAAACCAGGAGAATAGTCTCCTAGATAAACGAGTTCAGTTGATTTCCTTTTGTTCTGATTCTCCATCATTGGAAAAAGCGTTATTCAATTCGATATTACCGAGTAATAAGTGGGGGATGCAAAGAGTGAGCATACAGCTAAAGCCTGTTTAAAGCTGCAGGATCACTTTGATTGTTCCGGTTAAAATCGATATAGATGCAGTAAAAGGTCTATGTAAACAATTTTCAGTCAGCTATAGCTTGATTGCCTACGTGGCTGGTTTGGTAGATATAAAAATCTGTGGAGACGACGCGACGCGCGAAGTTACTGACTATATATTTCTTCGAAGATGAATTTGTCTTCTCAAGTAGATGTAATTTATACAGATTTTGAGAAAGCTTTCGAAAAAGCTGACCACAATATTCTAATAAACAAACTTAACGAATTCGGATTTTCTAAAGAATTACTATTATAATTATTTGAAAGTTACTGAAGCAGGAAGCAATATGTTTAATTCAATAATGGAAAATCTGTGTGTTTCTACTGTAAATCGGTAGTTCCGCAAGGCTCAGTTTTAGGACCTCTTCTGTCTTTATTGTACATCAATGATTTACTCCGAATAATACATCGCGCTAATATATATATATATATATATATATATATATATATATATTTTTTTTTTGTAACGGATTCGATACCTACAGTGCTATCTTTTAGTGGTGTTCGAATTATAAAAATATATTTTGTTGATTAAAATCATTTATTTCATGATTTATCGAACACCGCGTTTTGTTCGACGTAATCGCGGATCGTAGTGGGTATCGGAGATGCTTATCGGCTAAAATCGAAATTCCCGGGCACGGTCGAATATTGCGTCAGGTGAGACTGCGTGCGTGTGTATTGTTGGTAGCGGCCGATAGCGGAGAGTATTCTACGAGTCCGGGGCGAGTGCGTGTCCGGAAGCAGCTGAGCCGAGAACATTGAGCTGAGGGAAGTTTATGAAATCCGTAGTGGTCGCTTTAAAATACGTGTTATAAAGAAATATTCTAGAAAATTCGGCGGCGTTCGAATTAATTGATATGGTACGGGGTAATTTCAGCGATTCGACTATGTCGCTCGATAAAAGCCCATCGTGTACCGAAATCTTAGTTCGTGCATCTGGCATTATAATCCGATAGACAATTAATTGGTTGTTCACTCGATATAGTCAATAATGGTCGTTCGTTTAATTTTGTCGTGAGATCACGTCGTCGCGTGCATCTGTTTTACCCTAGTCATCGTTAATTTCCGCGTGTATACTCGTCATAGTTTGATCGAAATTTTTTTTTTTTTTTTGGTGTAATTTTTTACTAGTCTATACCTCATTTCCTTTTCTCTTACGTATTTATTACGCGGTCTCGTCGCTTTATTTGTAATTTTCTTTTGAATATTGATACGTTTCACAAAAAGTTTCATTTGGACACGTGGTGGGCTCGTGACATCTCCACCGGGGAGACTCTACGCCTTTTCTCTTTTACCTCGTTAAAAAGCCTAGAGCTCTGCTCGGGGCAGAGTGTATATCCGGTGGTGGCAAGCCGCTCTTGCCACTGGCGCTCGTTATTTTGTTTATATTTTTTTTTTTGTAATATTCAATTATATTGGAAAATTGATATCAAAGATCGGATTCATATTAAATGGCGCTCCGAAAGAGGGAATAGCGCCTCAATTTATATCAAAAGGACTCGAAGAAGTCGTAATTAACACGAAAGCCTGAATTTGTATCAAATGTCGTCCGGAACAGGGACCCGATAAGTGAATTTGTATCAATATTGTTGTACGTAGATGGCGCGAAAATATTTAAAGAAATAAAAAATGGAGTATTACTACTACAAATAGATATCGAAAATTTCGAAAGTTGGAGTATAAAAAAAGGACTCTACATCATACTTGGAAACTAAAAATAAAATTCGTCATTTAGGGGTACCTTTTTTTGGTTCTACACTCATTTTCAGTGCTCATTTATTACGTATATAATTAGTGAGGCAAGAAGGATGTTGGGTTTTTATGCAGAAATTGTAAAAACTATGTTGTTGAAGATACATTTAGTCACATTATATAATAGTTTTATTATTACAGTTTGCAGCTGCCGTGTCCACGGCGAGAGGTTAACCCCCCCCCCCGTGAGAACTGAAATAATTATTACAAATACACAAAAATTTGAAAAAATCAAAAAATTTAAAATAAATATTGATGATTTTTTAGGGTGTTCTTACATTAAGAAAATAAAATAAAAAACATTCTCGATTTCGTTAATATTTTATGCAAAGTTTTTTACTACAAGTATAATCAATAACATATGCAGTCTTTATTTATGTAAATTATTAGTATATAAATCAAAATGACGGTAATTATTAATAGTATGATTATTAGTGAAAAATATATTGTTATTTATAAAATAAATATGCGAAGAAAATCCCCCCCACCCCCCACTGACGAGGAGGTATTTTATGTTTTCGGGGTCCTTATTTCATTCTGCCTTTTCGGTTTTCTATTTACTCGTTGTACTTTCGGCTATAACTTCTAAAATGTTACCATTTAAGGCGGTAAGCATTAAATTTGTTTCTCGGTGGGTATTTCCCGAAATATAAAACGCGGATGAAAAAAAAAAAAGCTAATCCAGCGTAAATTTTAGCTCGCTAAATGCATCCTCCGTGAACGGTTTTAAATGTGTAATTGAAAGATACATTCACCAGTCGCTGTTTATTCATCGTTCAATAGAAAATAAGCCGATTTTCAGAGTAATTTAAATTTTCTAAAATTCAGGTGACTTTTAGTCGCGAGAACGGTCCACGCCACAGTGACCTTTACAATAGAGTAACTTGTAACAGATTTGCCCACTTCCAAGAGACTACATTAATTCTTTACGAGGGCATCTCTTTAAATAAAAAATGGTGTCATCGCTTTATCGTGCAATGTCATGCCTTATAAAGAGCGTGCAATTCGCCGTTTTTAATGAAGTTTTTATTTTATTCTAGGCGTGCGGAGTTTGAAAAATGTTCATCTGAAGTCGAAAATGGCGGTTAGGAGAGGAGAAAGCTTGCACCTAAAATGCGACTACGACTTGGAAAATGCACAACTCTATTCCATCAAATGGTATTTCGCGGATAACGAATTTTATCGATACGTTCCTAAAGAATCGCCGCCAGCTATAGTCTTCGTGGTTGCAGGCATTTCAGTTGACGTGAGTTTCGCGGTTCTGTGTCAATGAAAACGCGCTTTCTAATATTCATATATATATATATATATATATATATATATAGGCGGTAGTTATGTAAGGCGTAATTTTACATTCATCACACAGGTTCATTGAACCAGATGTAAAAACTCTGCATCGCAGTAAATGGAAGCTTCAAAAAAAAGAAATCAGGCTACATCGATAGACAAGGAAGTAAATTTAAGTGTCTTAATTTTGGATTAATCTTGGCACGCATTTAATCCGATTCACTATGATCAACGAACCATTTTTTTTTTGCCGTTCCGTTTTTTTTTTTGCATAATATCAAAATCCTTGCTCAATCAATCTTTTCAAGCATTAAAAAACTGTCCAGATTCTTAATACGGAGTAATAATTCGTCGAAATGCTTCATCCGACGACGAAGGAATTATAAAAGCTCTATAAGTTTTAAATGTGTAAGTTCAGTGTAGGTCTTCCGACTACTTCGACAGGGTTATCCAAAAGTAAAACCGACAAATTGTTCGGATTTTTAAACCATGTACTCGTATGTTTCTTTAATTTCCTCGTGAACGAATGGTACTTTTGAATTTTTACAAATCGTCGAATTACGATAAAATTATAAACTTGTAAATAAAACTGGTACGGGGAAAAGAACGGAAATCGTAAAGCTGCGATGAATTCTGAACTACATTAGTACTCTTACGATGAAAGTTCAGTTTGGAGTAGAAATTACTTTAGAAGTGAAAAAGGCATATCGGAAAGTTTTAAAAATGAAAAAGCATTCGACAGAGTAATATGACCAAATTATGAGAGTGAGCTTCGCGATATATAGTTACTTTTATCTGGCAAAAATCTACTCAAAGAAAATACTAATAGTTGAAATAGAACAGCTGTTAATTGATAAGCTCGTTGAACAAAAAAATGTTCATACAACTGTATTTAAGACATTTACTAAGAATTAGTCGATAATCTCGTGTGAAATTCACCGCTGAATTATCGGCTGCGACTATAATTGACCGCATATAAGTAATAGATACGGTATATGGATACTATCATCATCATAGTTAGATGATGCCTGCAATGGGTTCGTTTAAACATAAATTTAAAAAGAAAATTCGACACAATTTTCGATGAATTCATTAAAGAAGAATATTTCCGTAGGTGTAAGATGACATTAAATACAAACAAGTCCATACCTATTTGTTAATAGTTATAAAATAAAACTAAATATTTAATAACAAATAATACTAATTTTCTTTTCTATTAAGGTATTTCTTTTATTTTCTAGCGTAACACTGTGTTTATTTTGTTTTTTTTATTGTGTAGTAGAGGAGTCTAATATAATCAGATCATTGCGTACTTAAATTGATTCCTAAAATGATATTTTTTTAATACTCGATATTTCGGTTTTTGTTGATCTCACAGTTCTCCGCTTAAAACTGATTAAAATAGTAGGAATCATTACGTAATTCGTATTTTAAACAATGATAGGTCGATTTACGATAACTAATCACGACAAATGACAATATAAACGAGAACACTTTATAATTCTCAATTACATTTATAACAACTTAACGCGCAATATTACAAAAAAAAAGACAACAAAAAACCACTAACTAAGCAAATATACAACTTGCTTACCAATCCAATTTTTTACGTATCTTCAGAATCTTCCTTTGTTGACTAGAAGCCAGCTTATTATTCCGATTGTTCGCGCTTTTAAATTTCTTCTGTCATTGAAAATAAAACCTTCATTTGTAAAATGGTTATCTTTTTTTCCCCAATCCAAAAGGTGTGATGAATATATTTAAATATAAATAAAACAATATTGAAACTTGAATTAACAAAAAAAAAAAAAAAATCAACAAATTATATACTTAAAACAAGAATGTAATGTAACTTCCTACAACTAAGTCTTGAAGAGTTACAAGCTTATGTATTTGTATTTTTTTTCTTTAGTTTATATGTAAATATGTATATTTTTTATTGTTATTTTTTTTTTTGTTTTCTTTAATTATTATTATTCTTCCTTATACATTATATATTGTCTTCAAATTATAATAGTGCATGCAAAAATTTTTATGTAATGAAATTTACATTACTTGTTCTTTGTTTCACTTCCATATAACAAAATTCATAAAAAAAGTCAAATTTATCATTAACCAGTGTGTAGTTTCTGTATAACTTACTTGTGTTGCTTTTTATGATTGCAACCGTTATTTTTATATATATATTGAATTAAATTATCAACTTCATTGCAGGTAATGGCCCAGATTGTCATATGATATTTTAAACCTGAATAAATAATCTTTAAAAACACCATGACCGGTTAAAAATTGATTAATAAAAAAATTTGGTACAAAAATAATATTATTTAATCTACACTGTACATTCGGAAAAAAATTTAGTATCATATTATTAAAGTTCTGATAATTTACGATAACTTCTTATTGTACAAAGAATCTATATAATTATTAATTATTTTTTTTTTTTTTTTGTATTTGAGCTTATATATGTAAAAATTACCATCTGTATATTTTAATAGGGGGAAACTCCACATCGTAATTAATATTATTCTTAATTCGAAATAAGTCTATATGTCTTCTAATTTCTAGTTCTAACGGTTGTCTACCGACTAGTATTATTGCTTACACATAACCAATTGTTTTATATGCTTTACACATTCTTATAGCTAATATTCTTTTTCGTAACTTTGTAGCACCTTACCAAACTTTTTAAAATTTAACATTTCTCTATAAATTGTGGCACAATATTTAATATTAGACAAAATGATAAATTTATACAAAATTATTAATTTGTTGAAAACTAATAAAAACTTGTGTGACTTATTTTTTGTATATAAAATGATTATAAAATTTTAGGTTGCTATCGATGATCATGTTTTCACATTAATAAAATAATATAAGCAAATCACCGACTGAACTAGGAAACAGTTAATATCTATATATGTTAAAAAATTAATACACCGACTTGTTTGTTTCGGAGACACTGCTCCAAAACCTTTATTACTTACTCTTCGGAATCCTTTTTTCCCTTTTTCATATCTGCCTGGCTTTTTCTATACATATCACTACTATTATATAAAATTAAGTAATCAACAGCTAAGATGTTATGACAAAAAAATGAAAATGTTAATAAAATTTGCGTTTATGTAACGCCGGATGAACAGGTAGCACGTAGCAATTATCTCTTTTCATTCGACCAACTGATTCGATTAAATCGTTCTCATGTAGAGATATACTATGATGGGGACGTAGCTCAGTATTCGGTCAATAGATTACACAATCACTTTGTTCGACAACAATTCCCCCCTCCCTTACGCACACACATATGTATATATGTATGCATATATCTTAATTTAGGCAATTAATTAACGTCAATGAGTAATTCATTTATCAGAAATTAATATAAGAATAAAATCAGTTTGTTGCGCGCATTGGGGGAAATAAAGGAAAGTTTGTAGTCGGGAGGGGATTATGAATTGCCGCAGGACGCTGGAGAAGTGTATGCTAGATATTACCCTGAGTTAGATGTGAAAAGAAATTCCAGGAATAATATTGGTTAAGGCATAATAATAACTCGATGTCGGACAACGAAACATAAAAAAGGTACTGCAATGATACAGAAAAGGAATAAAATAGATGAGATGGTAGACAGCTGATATGTTCTATAGAGTAGAGATTATCTTGCGGAAAACAATGGAAAATAGCAAAATATTGTGTGTGGAGTCAGGACAACACAGATCGAAATAGCCTGCCGAATAATAATAATGTTACTTTATAAAACAAGAAACGTCTATTGCGGCCCGGTAACATAATTATTTCCCCAACCGCTTTTCATTGTACAAAACCCTGCGCCCGGCTTTTTGTCTCTTTTCCGATTCCTACAGAAGTTAAATCGGGAAGATGTCGCTATCTCCCCCCCCCCACACACTATATTCTTTAATGCTTTCTCCGATTTTGGCAATAGGCCTAATTGCTTATAAATTTATTATGTTATTAAAAGCGAGAAAAAGTAAATCTAAAGTTATAAAAATAACTAACTGCTGAATAAAACTAGTTCTATTAACCGAAATAAAAAAGTTAACAAGAACAAATGCTTAATAAATGATGGAATGAACAGCTGCGAGGATTCGACAAAGAATATTAAAGTATCAGGACTGAGGAGCGTTATTCTGGTGGAAATTCTAAAATGGTGCCATTTCAGACTGTAAGAGAATGCTGCGAAGTGGGAAGATCAAAGGGCGCTCTCACTCAAAAGAAAATGTGAATTTATGTATTTGCAAAAAAAAGAAAAAAAATGAAAAAATGGAGGAAATTGTAACCATCGCAGCAGCGTGTCGGCGTTGTGTGGAATGTTTTTACGAATAAAAAACATTAACTCTCTCATTCAATTCTTGAAAAAAATTACGTCGGTTTACACGTGTTCTAGGACAATTTTTTGTATTAACTGTCTGTCGTTTTTCAAGCGGGTACGATTCTAGCACTATCACTGCGCTCCTCAAACACAAACGGCATCTTGAATTTAAGATATGAAACAATTTCGCCTGCGTCTATTACGGTATAAATGGCGCACAGCGTTTCCTAAATAAACGTGTAGCATAATGGTTACAGGTGTGCTGGCTCCTCAGATGATATAAACGCGTCCATTAAAAATTTTTGCAAGTTTAAAATTTCAACTGTTACCGTTATTTCTCAACTTTTACAATATTATATTCACTTCGTATCTGTATTTTCAATCAGATGATTTGAATTAGCGTCAATTTTAGTATTGTTTCCTGACTTTAACAGAAACCTACAAAATTCGGATCGGTAAAGATATTAAAAATAACAACTGTCCTCGTAATAATTAAACTAAACGTAATAATAAATAGTACGATTACACTAAGAAAATTTATATGTGACAAATGATATCTTGCATAACGGCTAACAATCAAAACGAACTGCCCCTGATAATGAAAAGAGAAAAAGAAAAACGAGAAAAGGGAAGGAGGGAATGACCAAGTCTCAGTCTGATTAAAGAAACAATAGCCGAGCGCCGAGAAAAGGGAAGAAATTGGTACCAAGGCTGTGAATTGGGAGTAGGCTGTAGGAGGAGGTAGAAGGAGGAGCGATTGGCAAAAAAGGAAGGGTAGATGTCAATCCATAGTCTGGTACGGAGACTTGCGGAGAGGAAGAGGATGTCTGAGGCAGGAAAATGCGGGAGGAATGGTCCGTTGAGAGACGCCGAATGCCAGAGTGGCCAGGAACCCATAAAAAGTCAATAAGGATAGAACGTGCTAAGCGCAAGTTGGAGATAGAGGCACGAACAGAAAGAATGATATCATTAGTCGAGTGGGAAGAAGGAGAAGAGATGATAGCTTGCAGCACAGATTTGGAATCAGTAATAATGAGTAATTTACAGACCCCCCTTGAAAAGGAAATAAAAGAGACAGCACGCGCTTCAGCAGAAAAAATGGAACAAAAGGAAGGAAGTTTGAAGGATTCCAAGTGATTAAGCGAGGGGGCCGTAAAAGCACCGCCCACCACGCTATCATTTTTGGAACCATCAGTGAAAATTTTTACATAACGGGGAAATGAAGAGTTTAAGATGTGGACATATTCACTGACCACTGTACTCTGAGGAGTGGAGTTAGCACGAAGAGGAAGAGAAGAGAATGAGATGGGGTGACATGTATTATTGAAATCAAAAGAAAAGTAAGGAAGCTTATTGCAGGAAAAGACATAAGGAGAAAACTTAGAGACCCGAGCAGCTATGTGCGCAAGAACCGGGATTTTGTGAGGAACGAAGCGGCAGTGGTCATTGATATACAAAAGGTAGAATTAAATGTTGTATAGTTTTATTGTTATTGTTATTATTATTATTATTATTAATGTATAGTTTACGATTGCCGAAAAAAGTACAAGCGAATTTTTTTTTTTTTTTTATTTTATTTTAATTATGGGCACGTTAGAACAGGACATTTATCCAACACAAAAGATTAGAAGAATGCAAAGAAATACGGAGCGACGGGTTATATCAAGAAACGATTAGAGACAGAAGAAATGACGACGGCTAACAAAGGAACAACAGAAGGAGATGGAACAGCGTGAAAGTAGAGGGCACTGTAAGGAGTAGGGAGGCCAAGGCTAAGCAAAGTGGAATAAAAGATTGCGCGTTCTGTAAAAAAGAAGGAACATTCGAATAGTACGTGGTCTGCATTACAGGTGACAATTAAAGGAAGGAGGATGAGAGGGGCGACACAAGGGAGATTGAACAAGAGCAAAGCGGAAACGAGAAGCCGGGAGCAGACTATGATTAAAAGGAAGGCGAACTACGGAAGAAGTGACAGAACTGCTGATACTGGGAAAATTGTTAAGCCAAAGAGAAACGGATGGAGAAAGCTGTAAGGCAAGGTAAAAGGAGTCAGGGTTGGAGAAAAAGGACGGATAGAGATCAGTCCAAAAGTCACGGTGAGAACGAAAAGAGAGAGAGAGAGAGAGAGAGTAAAGATTTTGAGAAGGTAATCTGCCTATGAAACGACCATTTAATGCGGCCGAGCATGCTAATGAGTCAGCAAGATCGTTACCAGCTATACCACAGTGGCCAGGAATCCAAAGCAGGTCAATATGGATAGAACGGGAAGTTAATAAATTGTAAATCGCGAAACGAATATAAAGAAAACAGGACAGAAAGAGGGTTCAGGGAAAGGAGACGCGATAGCTACTAGAACGTTCTTCGAGTCGGAGCATAGAAGGAAATTCACTAAATTGGAAAGATATAAAAAGGACAGCACGCGAAATAGCCATGGATTCGGCTAGGAAGACAGAAGAAAAGGAGGTAAGTTGAAGTGACTCAGAATAGTTGAGGGCAGGAAGAGTAAATGCGGCACCGACCCCCAAAGCAAATTTCGAGCCGTCCGTAAAAATCGTGATGTGAGCAGGAAATAGTGTGAGGAAAGAGTGTGGTTAAATTCTTCGTGAATAGCAGGACGAGGAAAAGACTTAATGTTAGAGGGTAAAGAAAATAGTTTAGGGGGATGAGACAGTTCAGAGAAGTTATAGATAAAGTATGGAGATTTGTTCTGGGAGAAGACAAAGTGAGAAAGTGGAACGAGTCGAGAAGACGAAATGATACCCCCCCGTTAAAATAATTTACTTTCACTCAAGTTGTTAAAAATTTTAACCGTAAATATCGATTTGTGTATTTTGAAGAAAAAAAAATGTATTTTTTTAATATTTAATCTATTAATAAGCTTAAGTATTCAGTCGTGCAACTTTTTATATTCCAAAAAAGAAAAGAAGAAAATGAATAAGAATTATTTTGTTTTCTTTTTCCATTTTTACTTTTTATTAATGGAGAATATTCCTTGCGAAAGAGAACAAATAAAAATAAATAAATAAATAAAAAAAAAAATAAAAATAAAACTTTTTCCTTTTTTTAAGAGAAATGTAAATAAAATTCAGAGTTTGGTTGCCACCGGTGACGGAACCGTATCGAGCAGCTTTCACGCTGTGTGTCTTTGTTGAAATTCCCTAAGCGCTGAATTATCTTCTAGATCCGCGTGAGAAATATTTAACTGAATATCGAGAAATGCTAAATGAGAGAAGGAAATTACATTGCGAAGCCAGAGAATAATTCAGAATAGAGTTTTATAAAACTGCAAGGGCATATTTAATATTGGTCTAATAACCGATTTTTGGGCTTATTTTTTATCATGAAACGCGACAATTTACAAAATTATAAACCTCATCTGCGGTTTACTTTTTTTCAGGTTTTCAGTAAGAAACCGCGCCTATTGTAATAATTGGCGTGTGTAACCTGCCGATTTATAGAGAGCTGGCGAACGTGGCAACAATAGTGGATTATTCGAGTTTATTAAAATCTCATCGTCGACAGTAGAATTCTCAAAAAAAAAAAAAAAAGAAAAAAGTTATATACATCTGGTATGTAACCACTTTTGAGTAACTTGTAAATACAACTTTTTTATTCGGAGAATATCGTTCTCCCGAGGCATTTTAGTCTTCAAAATTTTCCCGGAAAAAAAAAGTTGCATTTACAAATTCCTTAAAATTTAATTTTTCGGAAAAAGGAAAAATGTTCGATCAGGAATCTAATAACAATATGTAAACAGTACTATTAAAGCAACGAGCAAAACCGTAGAAATTCTACTGCGAGTCGATTGCTTCTCTTTGCGTCGTCTGAAATTTTAATTTAAACAAATTAATTAATCCAGAATTAACCAAGCCCGGTAGGATTTAAATTCTTCTGGTCGTCATGGTTTTTTTTAAATTTGATCGGTTAAAGTTTTTATTCCGTAGTGCGCATCAGCACTAAAGAGCCGCTTCGTCCAATGTGTAATGCTGTACGGTGTTGTGCGTAATTACATAAATATATAAAATAAAATAGAGGATGATTAGAGGGTGAATATAAAATTCCGCTTCCGCTATAACCGGAGGCCGTCTTAGGTGAAGAACAGTCCGCGATTAGTCGTGAGATAGAATAAAATGATGGATCATACGAGAAAGGCTTAAACATCTTAAAAAATGTGGTCAGGGGGGAAAAGTCAGAATTTTCTGATAACAGACTGTCTAGAGTGAAAACGGAAAAAAAAAGAAAAAAAGCTGAGCTAAATGTAGCCTATTCGTACATCCAATAACAAACCTCTTACGACTGAAAATTAATATTTTAGAAACCTTTTTCAGAATGTCCCATCTTCAGAAAATGTCCAGCTGAAGATGACAAATTCCTCCGAACGTTTCCGAAAATTTAATATTCAGTTTTAAGATGTTTATTATCACATTCACGCAATTTCATTGATTTATTAAGTTATAAACTGTTTTTTTTTTCATTTTTATTTCCTACCCTGGGCGCGCCAGCGGCCTTGACCCAACAACATGATAAATTAAGAGACAGACGTCAGAAATGGAACTCACAAAGGACAGCAGCAGCGGAATAACTGAAGGCAATGGGATGGAAATAGGGGTAGCGTTAAAGGGAGTAGGGAGACTCAAAGCTAAAAGTTGGGTGTAAAGAAGAGAGCGTTCGCGTTAGAGGGTGCAGAACATTCGAAAGGGATATGATTCGAGTCACAAATACGAGAAGGCTCAGAAGCCGGAAGAGAGCAGAAAGGATAAGGGGACAAAGCGAAACGAAAGCGAGAAGAAGTGAGTAGAGAATGATGAATGATTGATTCCGAGTCGAATTAAGGAAACAACAGCGGAACGACGTCAGACAGGAATAGAATGAAACCAAGGCGGGAAACGAGCAACAACCGGAGATGGATCCAGCCAAAAAGTCTAGAATGATTAGAGCGTGATAGGGGAAGAATGTCTGAAGAAGGAAAAGAGTCGAGGAAAGTTTCTCTTTATTTTCTAATGTGGAAAATTGTTTATCGAAAAAAAGCAAAAAAATACGCACACTTACAAATTAACCAAGATGGGACTACCATTGCGAACATCGTACAGACGGAATATCCAGAGAGTTATAATCTTATTTATATCTAAAATTTAACATTTTGTAATGAAGTCAATTTTAATGTCATTACGTTTGTTTTTTTAACGGTCGACTCTAATCAAAGAAAGTTTACATGTAAAATATACGTACGATCCAAAACGGAAATGAATAAATCACGATATCCGTGGATAAATTGAGTGAACCAAACATTACGGCATCCAGGATAATCCGTTAAATAAAGGTTTTTTTATTCGGTTTATAGGTTCACTCTGATTCTAGCGTAATCATATAACCGATTTAGACAGTTCTATTGCTTCCAATTTCCACATGTCGGTTTTTCTCTTCGTTATTCATACCGATGCTGTTTTTGCACAGCCTTTCTGGATGTTAATGACGGCGGGTTGATTGGCCGAACATGTTGTTCCCAATCAATTTCTAGTCCTTAGCGATTTCTGCATCAGTCTCGTGGCGGACTTTGAACTTCCGGCGAGGTCGAAGTCGTGTCCCATCTATCGTGCTTAACCGGATTTAATTATAATTATTCTGCATTCCCTGTTCAGAAAGCTTACCTATGTTTTTTTGTTTTTTTTGTGTGTATTTTCAGTTCGGCCCGTTATAAAGGAACCACTTGTTCTTCTGTCAAAAAAAAAAAAATTAGGGTACGGTTCGCTCCTTATTCCGGTGAAGCGAGCAGATTACCTGCTTCTACGCATTTTGAGGTCCCCACATATTCCAAGGCATAATATTGATAGTGTCCTGGACACTGAGAATCGTGTCGGTTTGCAAATTTGCATTTTTCAAATGAAAAACAAAAGTTTGAATTTTCGTCAAGTTTAGTCAAGGTGCATTATAGCGAAAAAACTTGGAATTTATTCGACGCGTTTTTTACAATTCCTCCTAGATCGAACGGTTTCTTCATCTTTGCGGTCGAAACAACATCGTTGGCACCTACAAAATGTTGCACGCTCTTTCAAATCATCGTCGTACAGTGTTGTATACGGCGGGAGTTAAGAAACGGAAACCAGTTTGTCGTGTAAAAATATTCCGCACGAATCTTGTAACTGATGGTGTTTTTGCGTGATGTCCAAAAACACATTTGCTACATATTCAATGTATGTGCTTAAAGTTTTCGTTTCTCGCGAAGTAATTTTAAAATGATTCCTTTCTTAGTTGTCTTTTGACTGGTTTTTTCGAAAGTTTGCCATCTACAAATATTTGAAGTAACTTTTCAACGGATTTTTTTTTTTTTTTCAACACGTTTTCAGTTCAGACTATTTATAAAAAAGTATTTGTCACGGCCAAAAAATGACCACAAGATAGGGGACAGAACGCCGCGTAGCAGAAATATGTGCAAGCCTATATACAATGGCAAGAGTATAAAGGAATAAAAACATTTATTTCCGAAAGAAAGAGAAAAGCGCTCCGGACAATGAAAAATGAATACGAGACTGAGGGCAACGAAAGTATTTGTGCAGAATGAAACGTAATAACTTTCGAAGAAAAGAGACTAGAATATGAACTGCAAATATGACTTTCACAACACCTCGTATGCATGGATGTCCCCACGAGCGACTGGGTGACGGAAGGTGAAATTTCATTCCAAGCAACTTTCAAATCCCGTCCGCAGATCATTTCGGTTGTAAATCCGCGCTTGCGTGCCTGAAGCTGCAGATGATAATGCTCAATTGGATTGAAAGGATCGGGGAAGCATATGCAAGCGACGTGACGCATTGTACAATTACCATTCCTGAGATATGGTTCAGGTCGTTATCCTGCTGGAAGATAAACGACTGCTCCAGGTTCAATTTTGTAGCGCTAGAACACATCCACATACATGACGACTGTAATTTTACCCGACTCCGTCAGCCGTCATGCAGCTTCAAACAAAAAGTTCCCATATCCAAGTTTCTTTGTATTAGCTATATTGTGAGTTTCGTGCTCAATGTTTGGCCTCCTCTGCACAAACTGTTTCCCATCCGCCCCGAAAATATTATACTTAAACTCATCAGAACAAATCACTGAATGTCAGAACTCAAGCAACTTTATGAAATACTTTCGTTGGCAATCGGTATTCGTTTCTTTCTATTCTGCTCGGATTGGTTCACGGTTTCTTACGCGGCGAACGGAATGCAATATTCTGTCGTTGTTGTGACGTCTTTCGCAAGCGTAGTGACGCTTTCGAACGCGTTTTTTTTTGTAAACATTAAATGACGGCTCATCATTTACGGTATTTCAAAACTTCCTTGTATAATTAAACATTCATTCTCGGATTATACGAGTCCTTTTGTATTTTTTTTACGACCTAATTCACAGCTGTGTGAACGATACCCGAACATTTTTAGCAATTTCACGATACGACTGGCCATTTTCTCGCAGCGCATTATTCACGTGTGATCCTCAAGGGATATTTCCTTTTTTCTTACCTGGTTTCGTATTAATTTACGCGAATGCGCTCAAGAAACGTTTACTGCATACTGAAGAGGTACTTTTGAGTTTACACTCTCTTAGCAGTATTGACAAGTCTCGCCTATCGTACATTCGCATGGGTTTTTCCCAATTAGTTGTCGTGTACAAATACTTTCATTGCACTTGTATTACATGTTTTCCCTATTTTTCATGCCTGTTGTTTCATATATATATATATTGTAAATTCGACTTTTCGGTCTTTAACATGCAGACAGCCTCTGGGTCCTCAGATGGTGTAAAGCTTTCTGTAATTCTTATGGAAGAGAGTCGATACGCTACATATGGTAGACGAAAAGAAGAAGGTTATACAAAAAAATTTTACACGATTTTTCATATTACCTCCGGCATTATATGTATACGCTAGCAACTATGCCACTTTTACGTCCGGTTTATCGAAACACTTTTTTATCATATTTTAACAGAATTGTTTCGCGAAAGCCATTAATGAAATCCGCCCCAGTTATTATCGATGGACGAGAATTTGAAATTGCTGCGCAAACCGTTAATTAAAAATATGGCGTGGTCATTTGAAAGCGCCTATTCTCTATACTAAAGAATTTGTTCCAAAAAAAAAAAAAAAAAAAAAAAAAAGCGATAGTTTTTCTCTAATACTCTTGGTGGAAGAGTATTTATTTTAAAAAAAAGTAATATTATACGATTTGTGTTGCAATGTTTGTTAATGTTAACATTACTACCCCGTATATGTAAGTCAATTCAAAAACAAAAGCTACCGATATGGTTTTTTTTCTCGTTTGAGCGTGCGCGTTGTGAGCAATTATCGTCATCTGCGCCAGTACCTCATGTCCCTGTAGTTGGTAAAAGATAAATACTAAAAGAGCAAATAAATAAAAACGAAAACCATTCGCGCTATTTATCGACTAATATATATTACCGGAGAAAACGGCCCCCCCGGGGGGGGGGATTTTCGGACGGTTATTAGAGCGTATTTTAATTTATATTTTTCGATGTAGCAAAAAGTTTAAAAATCGCCGTTTCCCTTTAAATTTAGACCGTTGAAAAATTGCTTCGACGATTTATCGATTTGCTCGCCGCAACACTTGCTGGCCGTCCGAAAGAAACGAAACGTAAGATTAATTTTTTTCTCCTTCACGCGTCGATACTTTTTCCCGTTACACATGTTGATAATAATAACTGTTTAAAAATAAACAACGCAGCCGATTAATGTAGCGAAATAATAGTGGTCGCGCGACTATTTGACCAGAGCCTAAACATTAACTAATCGAGTGTAACCGCAATAAGTAATCAGTTCCCGTTTTCGGGAAATAAACTTAGAAGCAATCATATGAAAGAGTAGCCAGCGGGAAAAATGGTAGAATGACGCTGGATTGAATAGTAGACGTGCGTGTAGCCGTGTCAAAGTGAAAATTAGTTCGGTTCGAAACGCGTCGGAAGATTCAATTAAAGTAAAATATTTTTCTAGTAATTCCGTTATCGCAAACGTCGGGGTGCAGTTCAATTAATTTAAAAGGTAAACTTAATTAAAAGCTATAACCGAGTATCGTTCGGATTTCGCTTAAATATTCCGATAGCTGTCGTTCGGGGGGCCGTGCTATAATCGACGGACGCTAAGACGGAAACGAATATACGCAGAAAGGAAAAAGAACAGCGATAGGAAACGGGGAAGAAAGAAAAAGATAAGTAGTAAATGGCAAAGAAATTTCCAAGCAGCTAATTTTTCAGCAGTAACCTTGTTCGCCAGTTAATGGAAAACTCTTCTCCCGGATAGCCGAATTATAACCACATTAACCCCAGCCCCGATCGTCGGCGCGTGGGGAGGAGACCGCCCGTCGGCTTATTTCTCGGAATAAACTTCCGCCTACTCTCTTGAGTCGTTCACTATATCTCCATTTGCTCTACGAACAAAAAGAACGAGAACAAATCATTATTATTAGCCGAATAATTTCAGACCTCTCCACCCCGATTTATTATAAATAAACCGGCGCAGTGAACTCTTACACAAATTTACCGAATTTCGCACGTTTTTCGTTTGCCGAAAAAGTTTCTTCGCTGTTTCTATAATAGCCCTTAAAAAAAAAAAAAAAAAAAAAAAAAAAAAGAATAAAGATTTAAATAGCTGCTAAAATTGGGTTCGGAAGTTGTAAGTTCGAGAATTGAAGAACGCAATCGAAATATCTAGAAGCGAGCCTTATAAAAGCGTTCATAAAATTCGGGAAATCACTATACCAAAATGTGAAAATTTTATCGAAGATATTATTTTAGACCCTAAAAGAAAAAAGCACTGAAACATTCGGTGTTATCAGCATCCGAATTTTACGAACAATTCCAAAAAAACCCACGACATATCTAGGGGATGAGTCTTTATAACGAAAAATATTTCTAATTATTATTTTTTTTTTCTTTGTAACACGCCGCAATGTTCGGAAAGTAAATTGTAACGATTAGAAATCCGGAGGAAGTTAGTCGGGGCTAGCAAATTATAAGGGAATTCTAAGAGTAATGAAAAGAAAGAAAAAAGCATTTGTGTAGGAAATCGTACGAGGCAAACAAAAAATTTCTGCAAAGTGCAAACAGGTTTTGAAACCTTTGCATAGATGAAATGACACGCGTTAGCGGTTAAATTATGCCGCGCCAAGCTTTTTGCGACATAGCTCTTGTGCTATATGCGCTAGTCAATCTCACCGCTGAACCGGTGGAGCAGCAAATATGAGAGAAAATAGAAATAATTCGAACGCAATCGAGTCTTCGATTTCTTTCAGACGCGATGTTCTCAAGAATCACTCAATGCGAAACTGGTAGAACTTGGATTTTTTCTTTTCCGACGGAAACTAAAAGAAAAAATACTTTAGTTTCTTTTGCAAGTCCCTGCTTTTTGCTTTTTTTTTTTTTCTTTCTTTTTTTTTTTACCGAAAATACGTTAAATCTCATTCTCCTTTTCGAGAATTAAGATTTTCTAAATAAAATAAAAAAAAAAAAAAAACAGTATAAAAGACGGTGAGAAATTAAACTTTCGCAAATGCGGATAAGACTCTTCCCGGGAAGCGCCACCCTGCCACGGATCCCAGTGTTCAAGGAAATTGGGACCCGTTTTAATTTAGTCAGCGAAATTTATAGTGAAAAAATATCTAATTAAACTAATCACCAAAATTTATTACAAATTTTCATACGGCGACTAGAGGAAATGAGTTACAGTGATATCAACATTAATATTCGGACATGATAATAAACGTGAAAAAAATGACATTCGAATACAATTTTTGAACAAGTAACGACGAAATATATTTTTGTAGTATCCATTACCAAGAAGAATTTAAAAATTCATAAAAATCAATAAAAAAATTAAAGCATTGCGATTTAAAAAGGTAACAAAAACATTCGGACTTTTCGAAAAGGAAATAAAAAAAA
Organism: Icerya purchasi; assembly: GCA_039619475.1. NCBI lineage: Eukaryota > Metazoa > Arthropoda > Insecta > Hemiptera > Monophlebidae > Icerya > Icerya purchasi. Next base: position 352,685,195 of record CM077115.1, read on the forward strand.
AATCATTTAAAATTTGAAGAAAAAAAATGAATACTTGCTAGGTAAACCTTTTTTCTCTATTACGGCGGACATTCTTCGCGGCATCGACTCAACCAATTTCTAACAGTTGTAGCCCCGGTGAAATATTTTTCCATTCGCGGAGCAACACACCTCTTCTTTTAGAGTTCCTTTCTGTTAGAAATATTATTTTCACGTACTTTTCGATATCCAATATTTGCCACAAGTTTTCTATAGGGTTCACGTCTGGTGACTATGGGCCAATTTCAATCACTTTTGGCCAGTTGTAAAGCAACCAACTGCGAGATAGCCCCATGATATTTATGTTTGGGGTCATTGTCTTGATAAAAAAAACTAAAACACGCTTTTCGAGCCCCAAATTGGCAGCGCTTGCTTTTAAATTCGTCTATTTAAAACGTTAACATTCGATAAATTCCAAATTGCCCACTCCTGAGGCTGTGAAACGCCCCCAAACCATCACACATCCGCCTCCGTTTTTCACTGTAGCGTTTAAATTACGTTTTTCTAATTCCTTTCTTGATATTCGCCACACTTTCGAAGTTCGTCACTACCGAGAACATTACGATTTACTTTCATCCGTGTAATTTCCAATAATTAAAATCGCAGCGCTGATGGTTTTCTTTAGCAAAATTTAAACGTTCTTTTCGATTACGTTCATTTACCAGAGGTTTTCGTCGAGCAGTACGCGAATTGTAACCGTTCTTTTTTTTTAATGATCCGACGGATGATTCGACGGATGGTGAACTTTCAATTGGGGAAGTGATGAAGAAACTCCGAATTTCGACGCGTGAATTGTAGGGTTTTTCTTTATTTCCTTCATTGTGAATCGCTTGTCCCACGGTGTGTCAATTTACACGTGGTCGTCCTTCCTGAGGAATAAAATCTAACCTGGCGTTCAAGATCGGATCTTCGACAAATATCGTGTATTATACTGTGTACTTTTTTTTGACATTCAACAATTTCGCGATTTCACGATAAGGCCTTTGCCTTTCGTGTGATTAAAATTAATTAATTTTCGCACTTTTGAAGTGTTCGTATTTTTACCTTTTCGCGACATTTTTAATCGTACTTTACGCGAAGATGACACACCTAGTGGCGAAGCCTTTGCGTACAGCTGTAAGTCACCTGATGACACATAATGATCAGATAAATGAATCATCTTCACGAAAGACAGCGCATTATGAGCTCTAGATGTCCGAATATTTTTGTTACCTTTAAATAGTGAGTTTTTTTGTAATTTCAATTTTTACGGGATGACTGTGGTAATGTACATTTTTTTTACCGGCTGTTTCCCCTAGGCTATAGCAAACATATTCCGTCGTTAGTTGTTCGAAAATCGTACTGGAACACGTATTTAAGTCACGTTTATTATTGAACTTTACGCGTGTCCGAGAATACATTAATGTCGATAGCTGTAAGTGCTGTGGCTAGGCGAAACAAAACGAACAAATAGTAAACGGAGTTTAGCGATTGGACTCGATCGTAAAATTACGAAATTGCGATGAACATGTGGGTTCGACCAGCATTGGCGCGAGACTACTATAACGGCGATCACTTTTCGATAGGGACTACCTGGACGATAACATTAACGAAATTAGGTAACGCGAGAGTTCCCGATGTACTCTTTAACAGTCTCAACTATTAAATCGGACAGACCTGTGATGAAATTACCATATTCGCTGGCTTATATTTACACTGCATCAAATAGAACTCTGAAATTCCGCGAAGAAGTAAAATTGTTCACGATATATGTATGTATTAATACGACGCGATTTCGAAATATTACGCAAATTTAAACATACACACTCAAAATCGAAAAATAACTATAACTTTAGTATTACGATCGTAATTGTATTTTAGCATGTTTGCGGTACTCGTTAATATGCGAACTGATCTGCCGAATAAATCCGAACACACTCTATAATGATTGGAAGAAAATCGACCGCGGAACTGAATCGCGCAAACGGAAACGAGAAGAACTCAAAAAGAATTTTATGCAATATTTAATAGTTAGTTGCCAACTACCGACACGGATGGAGAAAAGTGTGAAATACTTTTTTTTATACTTCGAAATTGAAACTTCTGTTTTTGAAACTTCCGTCTCTACCGCTGAATCGAAAACCTCGACAAGCAAATTCTGAAAAGTAAACATTTCGATGGCTGAACGTGCTGACCAGCACAGATTGAAGAAAAAAGAGGAAGCTAAAGATAAGCAGAAAATAATTAGAATAATTGAATGCCGGAAGCGTTGTCGCGAAAATCAGTCGTTCGGCATTATGTGTGACCTTTTTTTGTTTGAAATTGATACCAGAGAAATGTACCTCACTGAAGAGTTCCCCACACCGTCCGTGTCCGTTACCGCATATACGAGGGTGGTTTGAAAAGTTCCGGTTCTCACCAAGAAATAGCGCTGCTAGAGTTAATTCATCGAGCGCGTTGCGCAGTTCCATCCTTCACAGCGTCACTGAACACGTTTCAGCTTAGTTGAAAACGTATTACCCGTTTTATGGCAGTTTCAAGTAGAGAGTTCGTGTGTTACGTAAAGAATGGAAAAAAAGCGGAATACGAGCTGTGATTAAATATCACTATTTTTAAAAGGTTTAAATGCGACATACAATCTGAGCTCGATTTTAAAGGAGTCTTTTCCTTCAAAAACCACCGTTAAATGCTGGGTTGCGGAATTTATGATGGGTCGTACGAGCACTGAAGATGAACCACGCAGCGGACGCCTGATAGAAGCAACTGCGCCACAAATCGTTGAAAAAATACACAGAATGGTGCTGGAAGATTGGTGCATCAAAATTAATTAGTTGAAGGTGTAGGCATATCGTCCGAACGAGTGTACCATATTTTACACGTAGTTTTGGGCATGCTCTGCGCAAGATGGATGTCACGTTTGCTCACACATGAGCAAAATCAGCGTCGAAAAGACATCTCAGCTCAAAACTTTCAGTACTTTAATCGCAATACAGCCGAATTTTTGCGTCGATTCATCCCTGTTGATGAAATTTGGATTCACCACTATACTCCAGAGTCCAAAGAACAGTCTAGACAATGAACTGAGAAAGGTCAAGCAGCTCCGAAGAAAGCAAAGGTGATTTGGTCCTTCAACAAAGTCATGATGACGGTTTTCTGCGATGCACGTGGACTAATCTTCATCGACTATCTTGAAAAAGGTTAAAACAATAAACGGAGCATATTACGCGGCTCTGCTTCAACGTTTAAGCGAAGAAATGAAGAAAAAACGTCCACATTTGGTGAAGAAACAAGTCCTTTTTTATCAAAATAATGGGCAAAAATCAAAGAATTAAGGTTCGAATTACTTTCGCGTCCGCCCTATTCGCCAGATTTGGCACCGTGCGACCATCATCTATTCCCCAATTTTAAGAAATGGCTCGGAGGAAAAAGATTTGCAAATGATAGCGAGCTGGCCGTCGGTGTTAATGAATATTTTCGAGACCTTCCTGAAACAAGGTCGGTATTAATAAACTTTCCGAGTGATGCAGCAAATGTATGAGCCTAAATGGATACTATGTTGAGAAATAAAGCTGTGTTTTCATAAAAATATGTTTTTTTCATTGATTTTCAAACCACTCTCGTACACTTACTTAATTTGTTTGCGTGAAATAAAATGTACACATTTGAAACAGAAAATCGGTTTATCTTTAAAAACCCTCAAAAATATATAAACAAATAAATAAATAAATAAATAAACAAACAATCTAATACAGCCGGTACATTGCTGATAGTTTCCCGATGGCAAAAAGACACTGTAACGATGCTCGTGAATATACACACTAAAATTTGACACGATTTGATGTTATTTTGGATGGCGGAGAAGCTAAATTTCCTTTTTTATTTGTACGGTAAAACCGATTAAAAAGTTCCGGCTATGCGAAAAACACAGTAATTAAATAAATACGAGACGGTCGAGATGGTTGACTGGCTGAAATACTCGACCATCACATTATGCTCAGTTCGATTCTGGGCCGGTGGCACAAAGAATTTAATTAAAAATTGAATAATTTTAAAACTTGCAAAAAAGGAAAAGAAATGGGCTACAGTTCTGCACGTTTTCGCGTACGCTCACTTAGAGCGAAATTATTTTTTTTTGAAATTGCTTTTTTATTTTATTTATATTTTTCGGTCCAACTTTAGTCATTTGTGTAATTATATGTACTTTTGTTGCGGTAACAAACACACACAATGAGTCTGAGACGTGTGTCTGTGTGTATGCTCTGTACATTCATACTCTCACGTTATACGTAGAATTGCTCGTTACATAAAATTTATTCTTTGTCAGGGTTGGGCAATTATCGAGCAATAGGGGTTTCTTAATCGTAGAAAATGAGGAAAATGACGATAAAAATTAATTTTCGGAGGGCGACTACCTTTTAGAATCCCGGGATCTTTAGATTATGTACTTCGACGACGTCGTAACGAATATAAAATTTTTAAGCAACGAAACATGGAATAAAATTGTCGAATTTCTTATAATTTAGTTTTCTAGAAAAAAAAATTTAAACTCTCTTCACGCACAAAGTCCTTGAGCATTTTCAATCAGTTCTTAAACGAAATATGGAAAAGTCGTGGAAAATTGGCAGCGCTTTTGAATTTATGGAAATGAGAGCGATTATGCACGATGCAATTTTCACGGGGGGACAATGCAGCAAATTGAAAAAGAGCGTGTTTACTAAACGGTCAGCGAAACATGCCTTTTTTGTTTTCTTGGCTGCGATGAAGCGGTTATTAAGGCGAAAGTCAGAAATAATGTTACTTATTCGATGGAGTCTGTCATTACTGTTTTCAAATGAAAATTATCCCTGTGACATTTCTCCCGACTAGTTCTTTTAGGTAAACTACCGAGAGGACCTTGCTGTCCTTTTTAAATCTCGCACGAATTGCAACATTCTAAGCGGAAACAAGTAGCCAAGTTTTAACATAGACTGGCGATATATCTTACTTCGACAAATAAGATCATGTCGCAAATTTTTTCTTTTGACATCGTCATTGTGTCGTCGATTTAGCTGATAAAAGTACCGACCAATACCAGTCCAAAGCGGCGCTGCTTTTTAAGTAGTAATAGAAAAAATTTATGCAAAAAATTAGAAAAAACGATTATTTCCGCCCTCAGTACAGTTAAAAATAAAGAAATGTCGGAAATAGAGCAACATCAAAAAAGAATACTTAAGTATACCGGCAGGTTTCCAGTTACCGTTTTAAATTTCGAATTTTAAGAGTCAAGTTTGAGTTTGCTTAAGCGGGTGATTATTAAAATGTTCCGTTGGTTGTGCATTCTGGTAATTCTCTTCTTTAATGGAACTTTAATTTTAAGAGAAAACTTTAATGAGATCACGCTTAATCGGTGCAGAAAAATTCAATTATAGTTTCAATTATGCTATGTATATTTATGATTTTGTCTCTCCTACGTATTCTTAATTCTAGTTATAGCAGTGAGAAGGGGAGTAAGATTTGTCCGGTTATTGTTTGCTATTACGAATTTCCAGAATGTGTAGGAAGTGAAGTTCTTTTTCTTTTTTCTTTTTGTTTTTATGTACAGTATTCTAGTGAGATGGTTCAGAAACGACAAAAATATGAAATAAAAATCAGTAACTCGCCATCAGATTGACTTATAAACTTCAAAATTGGATCATAAATTCTAATTAAATTTAAACCGTTATTGTTAGATTGTTGTTAACAATCGGAAGAGAACCAATGGTAAAAAATAAAAAAAAAACAGTTTATTGATAAGGATATAAAACTAATTGTTAAAGCCCTGAAAAGGACTTGTATATATACGGAACAATGTAACTTAAATCGGTTAATGATGCGGTTAAAGTCGGTGCAAATCTAGGTTAACGAAAACTAAAAATACCGGATACGCAACGACAAATGAACGGATTCGGATAATTAAAAAACGCGATTCTAAAGAAGTCGATAATTTATTTGGACCTTCACATTAATAAAAAATCAAAATGTTCGGTTTATATTACGGCTAAAAAACGTATTCTGCTCAAACAAGGAAAAGAAATAACTATAAAAATTCGGCATCACCTTGTAGAAAGAAAAAAAGCGAAATATCGCTACATGTAAACAGAGCTATTTAAATTTCGAAATAAAAATTATTAAAAAGATAAAAAATAAAGCGAATGAAACAAGATAGGTAAATTGTAATTGTAATCCAAATATTCACTTTAAGACATGACTTCGAACTAAACGATTCCCTAGGCGGCAACCCCCCCCCCCCCAAAAAAAAAACCCGTCAAGAATATATAATATGGAATTTAAAACGACCTTAAAAGTCACACTTAAAAAATTCATAATTCATCATCAAATAGTGAAATTCAAAATATAAAACAAAACGTAGAAGCTCTTTCGTAAAAGCAAAAAGTTACGGTTAAAAAATCATTAGGATGGACCCCCCCCCCGTCGAGCCCAAAACAGTGAAAAAATTACGTTTACGTATACAATAGCTCGAGTAAAAAAGTAGAGAAAACCCAAAACGTATCTCCAACATATGTACAAAGGACCGCTTTATAGGAAAATTATAGCCGAGCTTATAACTTTTTATTTAGAGTACCAAAAGATTGAAAGCTTTGATTTTTTTTTTTCCGGGCCATGTAATATATTGTTGAAAAGATCGCTATTTGTCGGGAACGAACCCGTATCTCATTTCCTTAACGAAATCTTCGAAGTTGACGAAAAGTTAAAACAAGCGCAAAAAAATGACGTGTAGCACTCACCGACGCGGCACGAATATTATAATTAAAAATTTGAGGCAAAAGCTATAAATTTTGAGAAAAAATACCCCCCCCTCAAATGTGATATATCGTTGGAAAGATCGTGGTATTTGTCGGGCACGAAACCGTTATTCATTTCCTTAACGAAAGTTTCAAAGTTGGTGAAAAGTTCAAAAAAAAAAGCAAAAAGTGACATGTAGCCCCCTCTTTGCGGGGCACGAGTTTTATAATTAAAAATTTTGACCAAGGTTAAAAATACGCACATCTCTGTGTATTTATTTAGTTTAGAACATCCGGGTTTCCAATCTTAAAATTATGCCGCCGGGACGCCGAAAGCTCAAAATTTTTGAATTTTATTTTTCCGAGCCTGTGATATATTGGTGGAAAGATCCACATACTTGTCAGAAATGAAATTGAATTTCATTTCTTTAACGAAACTTTTGAAGTTACTGGAAAGTTCAAAAAAGCGCGAAAAATGACGTGTCCCGACACTAAAATAGTTAAAAATTTTAAACAAAGTTTTTACAGATGGCTCAAAGTCAGCTTTGGTGGTTGAAGCGGCTTTTACTCTGCCGGATTTCATTCTGAGACGTTCAAACTCCCCTCGTTCTCCTCCATATTCCTAGCTGAATCTATTGCGATCTTACAGGCAATCCTTTTTATAGCCTCCACTAACAATATATTCAAGGTTCTCTTATCTTTTGATTCAAAAGGCGTTTTACAAGCCATTACTACTCCCTTTCTTAAACCATCCGCTGATTTTATCGTGCTTCACATACGTTCCTTAATGCCACATCTATTTCATTCCCGCTCTGTCCGTATTGATCTATTGTGCATTCCTTGTGGAATTTCGGGCAACGAGTTAGTCGACTCGTTGGCACGTTCGGCTGCTTTAAACGGTCGCTTTATTAGTCATTTCCCAGCTCAAAGTCTTCTTCCTCTTTCCTTTCGTTGCCACCGCGACTGTTGGTCTGATCTCTATCCTTCTTCTTTTTTCAATCTTGTTTCCTTTTACTTATCCATACAAGCCATTCCTCCCCTTTTTCTGTGGTTTCTTAATTCCCCCAACATGAGGCGGTCAACTATTTCATCCATAATTTGACTTCGGTTAAACTACAGCTTGCTTCCTGCTTCGCTCTTCCGTTTCTCCATTACGCGGTCTCCTCTTCGTCCGTTTGATCCGTCAGAAGCAAACTTCGTTTGTGATGCGAACCACATTTTCCTTGAATGTCCTTCCATTTCTTCAGAACGCGCTATACTGTATTCCGGTCTTTTGCGTCTTGGCCTCCCTACGCCCTACAGCGCTCACAGCATCCTTTCTTTTCTGTCTCCCTTGGTTATTCTTTTGTTAGCTTCATTCATATGTTCCATTTCCAATATTTTCCTTTATAATCATTAATGCTTTCATACCTTTAGATTGGGTAACGTCCTTAGCTGACATGCTCGAAATTAATAAAAAAAAAAAAAAAAAAAATGTGCGCATCCCCGTATATTTTTCTGGTTTGAGGCATCTGCGGTTTCTACTTTAAATTTAAGCCCTCGGGGCGCCAAATGTTCGAAGCGTTTGAAAACAATAATTTTTTTTCCGGGCGTGTTAATGTTGCTGAAAAAATCGCTTTTTGTCGGTATCAAAATTGTATTTCTTTTCCTCAACGAAACTTTCAAAGTTGGCCGAAAGTTCAAAAAAGCGCAAAAAACGATACATCTATTCCTGTTTGCAGCGCGAAAAATCGAATTTCTTTGTTTTGACTTTAGCATTATATAATTGTAAATTATAGTTATGCTTAACTTAACGTACGGGGAATCCCTAGCGAATGAATTATTGTGCTTAACTGAACTTGATTTTTTTCTAAGAATGGAGGAAGAGGAAAGATGACAAAAAGTGTGTAAAATTTCTTTCTACAATTGAACCATTCATACTCTGCAAAATATTGCATTGATTGATACTCTGTTACATACTATTATGTAACATGTAGTTCTTGCGGATTATTACTTTGTTTCGGACTTTAGAACTCAAAATCCTTTTGACTAAATTTTCTCAAAATGTAACAATCTCGATTCCACAATACATATTACGTACGGAATATTGAATAATAATAAGTAACGCCGTTTGTTCAAGCTCAATCGTGTCATAAAATTTTGTCTGCAACCGTCCCCGCGTACGAATATTTGTTTGATTTTCTTTTCCTTTTTTTTTTTTTATTCGAATTTTCTATCGTTTAAGGTATACTATAAAATTATTAATTTTTGTGATGATTACAAATAAATCTCTTTCACCTTCGGGAAAGGAAGAACGGTGTAAGTTTTAAAGTAAATGTTCATATATATTTTCAACTATTCACGTAATGGTGACTTTCTTGGTTTTTTTGGAAGCCGGAAAATTGCGCTTATTGAATCTTCCCCGTGATACGGGTTTCTTTCGAACGTTTAGATTTTTTCAAAATAAATTGTAACAAACTGAGCCGTATTTCAAATTACCAATAGTCAAATGATTCGTAGAGTGAGGAAAAATAAATAAATTTAATTCCAAATGTATCGGTGTATAAATTTAAAAATTTATAATAATAACAATGATAAACGGATTTTGATGCCCCATTTTTTCAATAAGAGAGTTATTCTTGTATGTCACAAGTTCAGAAACTTCTGCTTTGAGAGCTGATTGTACGTTTTCCAAACGGTTTCTATATTTATTTCGAGATAAACGAGAATAGAGAAAGATTATTCGCATAAGTTTACAAAGGTTTTTCTGATAGTCTGAAAAATTTGCAGCGAGACAAAAAATTTTCAAAGATATCTTGAACTGCAATTTTAAAGTACATTTTGTATGAGTTTGTCTTTTTCTACTCTACCTTCAGTTCATTTACATTAAATGAAAATAGACTCCTCTAATCTAAATTTTACTTCCGTCGAAAGTAAGAAAACATCGACCAAAACTCAGATGTGAACCAGAAGAATTGTAATTTTTTTCCCTTGAAAATTCAAATTTAGTAAATTTCTCTTAAATTATAATTGTCCCGTAAGAAATAATTTCATCCGCTTTTCAATTCCTAAAAATCGAACAAAGCTTTACTTAATGAAAGACAACGAACTTCACAATATAAAGAATGTCGATAATGTTTACTCTACGTATTCTTCGAAATATATCTAAAAAGTATCGAATTTAGTGTGTTTCTTTTTATGTTTAAAATCTATTTTGATTTTTCTGGAATTTTCTTAATAACCAGAACAGCTCCTTATGTCAAGTCACCTCTACGAGATATGACTTCCTTAATTTGTGATTTACGTATCCGGTAAATCTTTCAAATATTGCTCGTGCATTGATTTTACCGGAATTCCAACGCACTTTAACTAGTCTGCCTCGTGAGATTTTATAAACTCGCTCGAGGCGTTAAATATATTTTCAGCTGTAGTACGCACCATTAAGTCTTCGAGAATACTTCCCTTGAATTCGTAGCTAACATAAAACGCTGCAACGGTCGCTAACTGCTGCATCTTTACGTTTGCCGAATTGCGTAGTAAAGTGAGACAAAGCTATAGAAGACGTCACTAAAAATATTACGTTTCGATGAACCAACATGCACGTGACTTCATGCGACTGTTTCCGCAAACGTATTACTCGGTTTCTCTAATGAAAAGTTCCGTGAGAACAGATCCTAAGAAACGATGGTCTAGACTAGACATGGGCAAACTTTATAAAGGGGGGAAGGGGGGCAGATAAAATAAAAAATTATCTAGACGGGCCGAAAAAGAAAATCGAACAAAACAAATTCTTATAGGCGATAAACTTTATTTTTGATTTTTACATCACACACAACTGATATTATATTATGCTACAATGGTAAAAAACTTGGAAAAAAAAGTTACAAAAATTGACTATTTTTTAGTTGAGTATGAAGGTATATGTGACAGATGAAACTGTGACTGATTGTTCATAATCTGGTAGAAACTGGAATGAACTGATTCGCAGTAGTGAAGCTAAATGCTAAATGGTGGTCAGTCAATCAGTTTCTAAAGCTTCCTAGTAGAAAACACCTGTTCCGATACGTGTAGCAAGATGCAAACATAATAATTACCCTTCTGAGCGTGAGATTTTACGTTTGAGAAACTTGATTTTGACAGGGCTGCCTTGTAGAACTCAGTTTTAGAAACGTTGAGAAATAGTTGCTTCAATTCAATGTTACATTGCAACTCAATCAGTTCGAGCTGCAATTTTGGTTTGACTGATTCACAATCCACATTAAATGGCATGCTAAAAATATCCAGGTCCTGTTCGATAACTTTGAATTCTTGGAATCTTCGTTCAAATTCTTTATGAAGACATTTCAGGCTTTTCTCATAACTCCGTAGTTTGTCTTCCCTAACTGCAATAGTTTTTAGTCTTGGAAAATTAGTAGTCTTTTATGATTAGTTCTTTGAAAAATAAATTCAATTGCATTTCGAAACCCCTGATATGACTTCAAAAATCATGGATTAATTTATTTCTTCCCCCGGAGTTTAAGGTTCAATTTATTGATGCGACTGAGAAGATCGGTAAAAAGTGCAGTCCGAAAGCCATACAATATCATTCAAATTTGTTCACACTCGTCCATTCCTTGTTAATCCATGAGAGAGAGATTACTTCGTCTTTTAGATCTCAAACTCGTTCAAAAACCCGTCCCCGAGCCACCTTACTTCAGTGTAGTAAAGTACATTAGAATATTCAGACTACAATGAGTCCAGAAACTCTCGAAATTGTCTATGATTGAGTGCTCGTGAACGAATACTATTAATAAGCTTAATAACAACATCAAGCACATGTTTCATGTCTAGAGTAGATTTACACAGAGCTCACTGTATTTATTATTTAAACTCATTGTGTTATAAATATAGTTATGACAAAAATAAATTTTAACACTTATTAACAATTATATATATATATATATATATAATTGTTAATAAGTGTTCAAATTTATTTTTGTCATAATTACACAGAGCTTCTTGATGTATGACACAATGAAGAAACACAACTTCGTTCCCAGGAAAGGAAATGATTCCTTAAATATGCCTACAAAACCAGATTTCGACCCTGTCATATTCGGTGCTCTATCAGAAGTAATGTTACAAATTTTGGTCAAAGGTACTTGATAGTTTCTTGAAATTCTTGAAAAATGTCTGATCCGTTTGTCGTTCCCTTTAATGAACGCATGCAAGCTAATTCTTCATAACACAAAAGTTGTCATCAATACCTCTTATAAATATTAGTAACTCAGCTGTGTCAGTTATGTCCGTACTTTCATCCAACGCAAAAGAACAGAATTTGAACTCGCTTATCTTTGACTCTAGTTATGAGACACACTGCTTATCAATTACTTCAATTCTAGAAGTAATTGTTTTTCGAGACAAACTTACTATCCAAAACCGTTTGTTTTGTCAGCACACAAAATGTCACATACTTGGAGCATACAGGTTTTTACAAATTCACCATCAGAAAATGCTCTGATACTTTTTGCAGTATTGTATGCAACTGGTATGTGCAGCTAGCTTTTGAGAAAAACTTTGTTTTTTAGAAATATTTTGCTGACCTGACCGGTTTTCACGTAGAGCTCCTGCTTTTTGCTTCCGTTCTTCTTCGGTGATAGTTTCATAAGTGGCGTTGTTATGTTTTTTCATGAAGTGTTGTGAGAGGTTGAATTCCTTGAATACGGCCACGGCTTCATTGTAAACGAGGCGCACAGATTTATCCTTAATAGGCGTGAAAAAGTATTTCCAAGTCCACTCGTCTTTAAAAACACGACATTCTGAATCAACTTTACGCTTTTTTACCTGCCATTGTAACGGATCAAAAATGTCAAAAAACACTACCAACAAAGCAAAGCCAGACACGCAGCCGCAGAGGTGACTTGACACTGACTACGTGGCTGTCCGAACTACATTGACCTTGAGAACAGACGGAACGAAAATTGTAGCACCCGATTCGTTCCGAACTTAGCCAAGCAACACACGCATTGTACTCCGCATCGCCATGCTACCGATCTACAGACATCTACTACGGCATTACGCAAACCCAGTTAAGATTAGATGCGATAATACCGTCCATAAACGCAATGAAAAGGAACCCGTTATTCTATTCTAGCTACGCAGAAAATACATTTTGTCCTATATTTGTGTAGGGGTTATTCAAAACCATGTCACGGGCCGGATTGACTAGCCCGAAGAGCCGCACTTAGCCCACGGGCCTTGCCCATGACTGGTCTAGACACTCTAGACGATTACCAGACTTATTCCATTGGCCGAAGGTGATTGAAAAGCGAGACGCCGATGCTAGGAAATCAATCAATCACTGATCTCATCTCAGACACTGAGAGTTTGCGATGTTTAACAATTTTAGCGTTTTCGTATGTAGATGGTACCCTCCGTTAAGATAGGTGAAATGCCCTACTCCGGAATTTAAAAATTAACTTAGCTTAACGTTTTTGAAATATTTAAGATAAGGTTTGACCATATTAGTAGCTTCCGATGCCTTGATATATATATAACCTGCGTATAACCTAAAAACCATCATTTTTAAAAATTAATTTTTTCTCAGGAAATAAATATGATATCTTCGTGGGAAAAAAAAAATCAGGCTCATATAATATGTTAGGACTATTATTTGTGAATCTTTTTAACTCATAATATGCACTTTGTTTACTTTTAAAACACTTCCAACGTATTTAAAATGCAACAAGTTGGCCTGCAAATAATGTTTTTTTTAAGTACGTATATTTTTTTTTTTTGGCAAATACAATGGTTTAATGATAAAATTGGATTTCGGTTGGGGTTCTCACGAAAATTCAAAAAGCCGTTTTTTGTTATTTTTTTATCGTCGCTAACTCTTCGCAGTAAAATTGATAACGCCATCAGATTCTACGGGGAAAAATACGCTGAAAACATGTATAACACCTTTAAAAATTGTTGGATCGTCATTGAAAAATTCAACGAATAAAATAATTCCAGACAAGTTGGGGTCAACTCATACCTTAAATCGAATTGAAACATTTTTTCAATCGTTTGGCGACTGCAAAGTTATAAGAAATGCATTTAAAACGTATCGTTTAGGAAAACGTTGGACATGAAAATTGTGGGTCAAAATCGTTAATAATGTAACATAAGGTAAAATCATCATTTGAGGTTCCTGATTGGGTACTCGGCCGCATGCGCCTAGGTCGCACACGAGTGTCGCACAATAACGTATTGAGTGGGGACGATCCACAACCGTTTGCCTGTTTTACAACATCAGACGCCACCATCTACTGAGCATATCTCGCTGTAATGCTCCGTATTTCTGTCCTCACGAACTAAATTCGGCATTTCTAACCTGCAGTTGGCTATTTCGAATACATCACAAGGCCCGAGGTCAACGCTGCTTTATGGCCTAAGATCCATTCTGTAATGTATGATCGATTTTGGGACCCTAATAGTCTCTTAGTAATTGCAAATGGTCCTTAAGTCGTTTGTACATATTATTTTTAAGTTGTTTGTATATATTATTTAAAATAAAAAGAAAAGTCAAAAGTAATAATAGGCTAACTGGATTTTTTTCATTATTTCAAAATAAAAGCTGATTTATTTAATTATTTCGGTTTTACAGACCCCGAGTTCTTTTTATTTACGTTCGCGAATTCGAAACTAAATATATTTGTCAAAATTGTTAAAATTAGAAATAAAATGTTTAAACAAATAAACATAATGGTAGTAGAGAAATACCTTAAAGAGAAATCATACTTTTTTTACGTAAACTAAAAATGGAGGTGAAACGTTTTAACGAATTTCCGCTGTATTTTTATTTTTCAAAAACGGTAATTTAAAGCAAACAAAATGAAATGCCCGCGAAAATAACATTTCTGCAGTACGTAAAATACACCGTGTAACGTTCGTTTAAATAACAAATACAAGTGCGCTATACAAACAAAGTTTACCATTTTGTTGCGAAAAACCATTATTTCGTAATTTGCGTTAAAGATTTTTATCATGATTTATTCGTAAAAGTCGTGCTTTGAATACTTTGCTTTTATTTTTTATTAATTTAATTCGCAAACAAAAACCTATATGAATTTTAACACGGCTTGATGGATGGGAAAAATCGATGATACGATTAAATTGTTACGATAGATCAGTTTCGGCGACGCGGCGAAATTAGATTTAGAAGTACTAATGGTCGCTTTTATAGTCGCACTGATCTGGCAGATCTCAGTGTGGTCAATATTACCGAAAAATTGTTTCAATTCCGTGACGTTGACGGACTCCGAAAACTTTTCTTTAAATGGGAACATAACTGACTTAGATGTTTTGCTATATATGTAAAATATTTATCAATTAAATCAAACTTGTTGTTCTGATAGTAATTGAGAGAAAATAAATTATATTTAATGTCTTTTTTTTTTCCTCTGCACTGTGTACAGCAGTTAAGCTAGGAGCGCGGCCAGCAAGTTTATTATATTTTATTAAATAGGTTTACTGATTTGAGAAGATCGAGAAGGCATGTGACGAATGGCGAATCATGGGACAGTAGTAGCAAAGGAGGAAAGAACGGAGTGAAGCTAGAACATAGGTTAAGGATTTTGGAGATTTTGTTAGAAGGTGAGGGACGGCGATAGGAACTTCACATCTGTTACAGATTGGTGGAGCAAGATTCTGAAATATATATGCATGTGTAGGGATGGCCAATTCGTAGACGGCACAGCACCAGCTGATCTTTTCGACTTTCTGGTTGAAATTTCCATTCGAGAACTGACAGTTTGACTGCATGTAAGTGTGATGGATTTTGCTGCTCCACCTATTTTTTTTGCCACAATTTCCAGAAAAGATTTTTACTAGCTTTCTTGATATCACCAGGCGAAGTCCGAATTCGTGGAACCGGAAGCATTTTGGTGCCTCTTTTGTGACGTGATCAGCCATAAGGTTTCCTGGTATCTTTGCGTTACCCTCGGTGGTGAATTCTGAAGGATTATATTTATGGAGTCAGCTATGGGGTAGTTTGATTTTTGTTGGATGTTCTCTGAGGCTGTCATTGAGTGCTTGGCTATTGTTATTATATGTCGGTTTGATTTAACCGCGTGTGTTCCAAAGCTGGCAGTATACCATACAATTCAGCGGACAGAGCGGAGAATAGCGGCGGATGCGGAAAGGTGAGAATAACGTTTTGACCAACAACAACTGTGCAACCAGCAAATTCTGCGCTGTGAGGAGACTCTGATGCGTAGGGTAAGATCCTTTTTACTCGAGATCCTAAGAGTCTGGCTTTTGATGGGTTCTGGACTGATCGTATACCGTTGTTTGCTCTTGGAAGACCTGGATTTGCAATTGTACGTAGTAGTAAGTTTACTGTTAGGTAATCACGTCGAAGCGATGAGAGCCACTCTAAGGCTTTACAATAAGGGCTCGATGTTCTAAGCGCGCCTGTAACTAAGCGATGAGAAGCGTTATGGATGGTATTTGATTATTTTTGAATTATTTCTAAATTAAATGTTTCATATATGTGAACAATAAATACAAATGCGTTGATGTAAATTTTTAGCAGTTCGATGAATTATATCTTCGGAGCCCCGAGAAATAAATAAATAAATAAGCTTTTAATTTGAAAATTGCATTACTAATTTAAGATGAAAAAGTAATAATCGTACTGAATTCCGACTAAATTTTTATTAAAATATATATTATATATATATATATATATATGTGTGTGTATGTGTGTGTGCGTGCGTGTGTGTGTGTGTGTGTGTATGTGTATATACAAGTACGTATACATAACTCGATCCTTGGGACCGCGCATTTTCCTGGTCTTCAAGATGATTGTTGTCTATTAGATAAAAGTTGGTTTTAATTGACTATTTTTTAAGCATGATGAAAAAATATTACGGATTATTAAACGAACAGAATTCTCGAATTCAATGAGGTAATCATTAATACATACATATATAAAATAAATGTTATTATTTGATAATTGATGCTGGAGACACACGTGTTCAACTCGTATTAGTCAATTCCAATGGTTTTATTTGTCATTGACTCGCTATCAACCAGTGTTATTCGTAGTCGATTCACACACACTTTGGGCTTCCGTAATAAACAACCTTTTAAACATTATAGCGCACCTGCAATGTTCTTATTAATTCGTCAGTGTTAAAATATTTTACACTACTGAACATGCTCGGACGAAAACAATGGTCCAACAATACAAAAAACAAAATCTGCATTTCGACTACTGCCAATTATGAATTTTATGAAAAATAAAATTCCCTTATCCCCCATAGAATCGCCAACAAGAAGGTTTTTTCTCGCAGCGATTGCAATTAAGATATTTCGCCGAACCAACATTACAAAAACCAAATTGATTATATATAAACTTCAGCGAGCGAAAATAAAATAACTGATTTTAAGGTAATGCAAAATTTTCAATTTTACTCAGACTGTAATCCAAACATGTGTAAAATCATTCTTTCAAAGGGACGTTTCACGATATCGAACAAAAAAGCATGTAAACATATAAAGATAATGGTAGAAATTGCGAGCTAGATTTAAATAAACTTTTAAATGATACTAACATTTGAAATATATAGACAACACGGAATTATTATATAGGAAGGAAATTTTGTAAAGAAAGTGACGTAGAATAAAAAAAAATATGCTGAAAGGAATTCTGGTAGACATAAAACAACTAATGAACAAAAGAGCGCGCTTAAAAAGATGAAGATGTAGAAGAATTAATGAAAAAATTGAACTAAACATTCTACATAATTTGATAATAAGTAGTCCGAGAATGTTTAATGAGAATCTCATCTAATCAATGCTAGAAAGTACAAAGAGCACCAAAACATTAGAAAAAAATCTAGCGTTAAGAAATAAATGAGTTGTAATACTTATATGTTGTTGTTATACATTAAACCCTCACACCCACATATGTTTCATCAACATCTCGATCCATGTAGTTGGGTTGATTTGCTAATATTAATCTACACTAAACAACCCTTTACTGCCGAGATTGTATCAGATCTTTTATGGTTCTCGTAATTTTGGGGTATATGGTGAAGCATAAACCTCAACATCATCATTATTGTTACATTATTACGAGTATATGCATACCATCAAACTATAACACATATGTATACTGCATCAAATGTGCATAATATGCAGTAATAATTTCGTCGTCTACCAGTTAAATTATTTTTTTCAAATACTCGAAAGAATTCAAAATCACTGTCTACGAATAGTATACTCAATAAACCACGATAAAACATCAAAATACTATATGCGTGAATATGTAAAAATACCCCGTACATTCCGGAAATAGTAATTACAGAGAACAGGCGGAAATTTTTTGAAACGTGCAGTGCATCTGACTTAATATTAATAAATAATATAGGTTGTTGTTCCTATGGTTATCAAACCCTAAAGCTTAGATACAAAACATATAAACTTAGAAGGGGATAAAGCACATACTATTGACACTTAAAGGAATCATTCTATGAAACTCTCGTGTGTCTGGCGATTACATAATGTCTAAGTTATACATTTTGTATCTCGTATTAATATTAAGTAAGTTGCGTATTTTGATTTCTCGTATGTAATACATTCGTTATAGAGTAAATTAGTATAAATCTTCCTTTATTCTCTGGAAGCTCGCGCATTTTTTCAGGTTTTTTTTTACTCCCGCAAACTTTAATTATGTACGACCAATAATAAGTAAATTTATAGGTCTCATGCTCTTATCCGGTAAAAAACACTCGTTTTCGGTACGGATAAATCAAAATCTAAATGTGTTATTATATTGCTATATAGAAGTATATAAATATACGATTGTTTATTTAAAAAAAAAAAAGAAAAAAAGCATAAATTGATAGAGCCATGCATAATCAAATGGTAGACCCAACACATGCCCCCCCCCCAAAAAAAAGCAACTCATAAAAGAATGTACATTGCGGTATGACACTAGTGCTCTTTTTAATAATTAATACAGTTTACCACATTACTATATTTCGGTAATCGCGGTTCATTATAATAATCCAGATATACATACTGATTATAATAATTCAGAGGAAACAAAAAAAAAATGTTAAAAATGTTTTTTCTTAACAACAGTTTTTGTCAATCTTTTATTATAACTTTTTGTATAGAAATTGAACTGTGCCGAAATAGGACGATACGACTCTAAATAGTGGTGAAATAATTAATATTTATCGATTTCGATTAAACTTATCTTTGTACTTAATGACCTTTCAAAATCGTATTAAACAATTTCAAAGCAAATGACGAAATAGAAATTGTCATTATTTTCAGGTATAAAAGATGTTTACCAGATGAACGTCGATTATTTCTGTATAAGCACGGCCAAATTAATCTGAAGCGTAAACAGAGGGGAAGGAATAACCTACGGCATCATTTAGTTTTCTAAAGTACACAACACACACACATACATATAGAATCCGCACAACAACTTTGTTCAAAATCATAGTTCACGAATCTGGGCATATTCATCGAGATCAATTGTAGATTTCGATGTGCCGGTAATTGGCGGAAAATCGAAGCTAGGGAAGCATTTTTGGTGACAAAAGCTTCTCTGCGGTGAAATGAATGAAGAAGGAGAAAAAAGAAGCGGTGGAATATTAAACAGTAGAGTGATGTGGCGAGGTACGCAGACAAAGCGGAGAGCGAGAGATGGAAAATAATGAAAGCGACGACATTCGGAAAATGTAATCGGTGTAGGCCGCGTACGGGTCGGTGAATCCGAATGGGAACAGGGAAAAATTATGTCGCGTGACAAAAAATTGTCGAAAAAGTTGTAGAACGAGACTAATTTCGAATGAAATAAAATGCCGATTTTATTCTAGTTCGATTTAATTAAAACTTTCAGCAGATTGCGTGGCCACATTAACAGCCGAAGCCGAATGAAAGCTATGACAATGTACTAACATGCTTTAATAAGCTTTTCGCTTAATTAATTACCGTTTCAAATCTGCTCAGCCGAAGGGCGTTTAATCGCTCTATCCGCAATATTATTTAGCTCCTCTAGATTACACATTAGGCCACAATTCGGCTATTCTCATTTTTCCGCTTCCATTTATTCTGCCATTGTACACCTCTTCTGCGCGCCTCCTATAGTTCGAATTTAATTTTCAAATTTTTAAAAAGGCCCAAGCACTTCCCCTAATCTTAGCGATCGACGTGCTTAGGTGTTTAATTTTTTCTTTATTTTTATTATTTCTCGATTTTTTTGTTTTTTAAAAGTTAAAATTTACACTATTCCGCGGATAATGCGCCAGTTCCTAACGTAATTTTATTGATAAAAAAAACTGCTAATAACTCGTTAGATGGAGGACCATTTTCGGAATTTTGTCGTCTAATAAAAATTATTGTTCGATAGGCTAAATGAAATTTTATTCGGTATTCTACGCGATATCCTAGTTGCTAGTTGGCTTCCGTTTCGGAAGTCTCGGGTTTGATCCCAGGTGACGACAGAAATTATTACGAAAAAATTAAATAAAAATACTCGCTAACAGTTATGCGGAAGGCAATGGCAAACAAACATATTATCGTATGCGCGCTAGTTAGTACTCTCTTCTTCTTCTTCTTCTTCTTCTTCTTCTTCTTCCTTAAACCCCCGAAAGGGCGTAGTGATGTTATGAAACAGCCGCATTCGTCACCATCCTCCATGCTAACCTATCTTGAGCGGTCATCAACGCCTCATGCAGGCTTAAGCCAATTAACGATTTTAGTAGATCAGTCCAACGCGTTCTGGGTCTTCCTTTTTTCCTTCTACCATTGACTTTTCCGGTTATTACCAGGCGTTGTAATGAATTTGTATCTCGCGCCACATGTCAAAAAAAAAACCAAAAATCTTTTCCTAATCCTGCTGGATAGACGCATTTGTACATTCAATTTATGGAGGACATATTCGTTGGTTTTTCGGTCTAGCCACGATATTCCTAATAGTCTAGCACACAGTAGACATAAATAGGACTACATTTGTATATCGATAAATCAAACGATTATTAATCAGTTCCGAATGAAATCTTCTCGCGTTTTGAATATGGCAATTGCTATGAACACTATGCCTATATACCTGTATAATTGAAGTGTGCGAATAGATAGTCGCCGACGCTCATGAATTAAGTATGGCGCTATAAAGAAGAAGTCTAACATATTATTCGAAATCTTAAATAAAAAGGTATAGATTACCTACCCACAGGAAAGTTTTCGGGCCTAATTGTTATAAGCTAAAATTGGAAACCAACTAAAATATATTGAAAGAAACAAGTTCAATATATATATATATATGTATATATATATATATATATATATATCATCTTATCCTGACTGCCCTCTCATTTATGTTTGCGACGATTATGTGAGATCAAACCAATCCCATGACCGCTTCTGAAACCGCAGTGGTGGCACACAAACCGGTGACCCTGATTATCTGCAGTAGTTGAGTCTGAGTTTGACGGTTCCTCTTCTTATTCTTGCTTTTACGCGGCTTAACTGTTAGCTTATCTGCCGCATTTTTCAAAATGTGACTTTCAATCCTTTCTATTCAATGCGTTTCTTTCCCGGTGCCCACTTGCTTTGGGTTTATTTCTGCGTTTTTTTGGGTGTTTATCTGACTTTTCCAATATGACGCCTTCCCGCACATAGCACGTCGTACGCTGTTTTTTTTTCGGTATACGCTCGTCGTCCATTCGAATGACGTGACCTGCCCATTCCAGGCGTTTTGCGGTCAGAATTTCTTTAATAGATTTCATGCCTGATATGTTTAAAATTCTTTTGTTTGATACGAGATCTCTCACTTGATCTTGCATATTTTTCTTATCAAAGGGATATGAGAGTTAGGTGCAACCTATTGATGTCACGTTAAATTAATCGGTGTTCATTATTCGGACATCAAGGTGAAAGATCTAGTCAGGTAATGTGAAAAATTGTTGTTACTTGCGTTTCCGAAAAATTGCAGGCCATCACAACGTCTCTGCAATCACCAAGAAGATAGATCTTTGATGCTTTCTGCTTTTAAGCTTGTGTCAATTTATGCCTATTGAAGGAGCAAACATTTAGATTATTTTTTTACTTGCTTTTGCGAAAGCACCAATACCGAAATACTTAATTTATTTCGGACATTATACTTATTTTTAATGTGAAATATTTTATGAATCTGCTTGTAAAAGTGACATATTGGCAGACTTTTTTTTTATTCAGTTCGATTCTTTAGTTTTCGATCTAAACTCTGCTAAAACCTCTACCCTGTGTTCATATGAGTTTGGAACTTTAGTATACATATATAATTGCTGTTAAAAATTAATGTGGCTATGTGATCGGCACCTTGATACAGGCTAGTTAGCTGCATAAGATTGAATACATAATCTTTTTAAAGAGAGTCTTCTTAGTGAAATTTTGAAAATTTGATCCATTCACGAATAGTCGAAAATAAATTCGAATTTTACATTCATTCCGTAATGGTAGATTTTTTTCCTTTTTTACTGTACGTTTACGGTTTATTTCTATATTAAACCGCTAAAGTTGTTACGGCATATAGAAAGTAGCAAAAAAGCAGCGATTGTGTGCTCTTCGCAATTTATCTTACACACGATCTTTGGCGAGAGGGGTTAGAGTGCATTTGAATGTCTTCTCGAGAATGAGGGCGGGTGTCAAAGTTGCATTTTTTTTCTTTCAACTCCACCCATCTCCTAACTGCGCTGCGCCTTAATATTCTCAACACCTCGTCATTTCGACCTCACATAAGTCCCGGTCACACTGAAAAAGAAACTATAACCTATGGAAGCACTTCCGAATAAGTCATTAATTCGAGATCCGCGTATAAAAAATAAGTTAAAATATCCAAATGTTAAAAATTTGTAGTAGCTCACCTAAAACTCTTTCGCATACAATCATTACTTTTTCCTTATTCTCCAGCCCCGATTATGTTTAAACCTTCTTTTCCTGACCGTCTTTAGTTTTTTTAACTCTTCTTTTACAGGGCACTCTAATCTCCCTACGACATTGGATGCTTTTGCTTTGGACACAGTTTACTCCATCTTTCCCATTTTTTTTTTTCTCGCACTCTTGGTACTATTACACCTTTACTTCTTTAATATTCACTTCATATGTGACCCTGATCTGAATGCGTTTCCCTTTCAGTTACTCCGTACTCTTACTAATGAGTATTCTTACTCCCAACAATACTTTGTTCATTTTTCCGTTCCTTCTCTTTCTGTTATTCAAACTTTCGATTCGTTTATTTCGGCGATCTCCGATCGCATAAAGATTAGCATCTCTTTTTTCTCAGTTTTCGAAGAAATGTTCCTACTTAATATAACTCCCTCTCTTCTATCCAAACAAAAAAAAGAAAAGAAAAGAAAGAGAGCTGAAAATGAAAAAAAAAAAAAGGTGAATTTGTTTAAAACTATTTCACACATTTATCTTGACGGAGAATGGGTTTTCGTAGCTGTATTATCCGCACGTCTATTTTCAGTGCAAGTTATCATATTTCATTCTTAACATTTTTCAAAACAGATTATACCGTTCATTATGAAAAGGACAACGGACGAATTTAATTGAAAAGAACTACGCCGTTGCAATTATAAAAGCGAATTAAATTACATAAAAAAAAATAAAAATAAAATGAACATCGAAATAGCGGATATTATTATTGCGGTTAAATTATGCAGACAGTAATTTCATTATTCAGCGTGTAATGATCTGGAACCCTACATTACTATTAGCCAACAGTCTTGGACTCGGGGAAAGCATTTATCCCAACAGCTGTTTTTCCTCTTTTAACTGAACTGTTTTTCAAATTTGACTCAATTTATAACCGTCTTTTCCGTTGAAATTTTGCTGTTTTCCGATTTCTAATGGGAGTTCTTTAACGGTGGCGCCTACCAAAGCATTCGATTTTTACCAGAATCTTAGTACCATGTGCAGCGTATATTTTTCGCTTGTCCCGCTCGAACACATTAGGAAAGGTTTTACCCAAAAAAAAAAAGTTCAGCAATTTGTAAACGATTTATCGAGTGTCCTTAATTAATTCGCTGATTACTGGCAATATTTTTCGTCCAACAGTTACAGTTAGAATTAAACTATTTAATGGAGTTGTTGAAATTAAAAAGGATCGTGGAAAAATGAGCAGACCTTCAAGACACAATATTTAAGTTTGGTACGCGGTGGAATCAAGTATACACACATGAATGTATATATTTTTATATGTTTCCGATAGGTACACATTTTTGAAAATAGAGAAGAAATATTCAAATATTCAAAGCAATAATTCGCCTTCAGAAAACAGTATTCGTAAATTACTTTAGCGCCCGTTCGTAACTTTCAAACATACAAAAATGTTAAATTTCTCACTTGTACGTGAGAAGAATTAAAAAGTTGAAACTCACGAAACGAAAGTGTAGGGAAAAAATATCGAAATCTGGAAAATCGGCAACTTTGCACAGTAGGTGAAAGTCAACTGCGAATCTAAAAACGCGCTTAAATACACTACTAACGGGAACAGAGTGACTCAAACGCGTCCATCGACAGCAACCTGTCACTTGCCGGGGTCGCGTGATGGAAATAATGACGGCGTCGAAACGTAACTGCTCAATAATGAACGAAAAATCACGCTAGAAACGAAAATGTAGGCAAAATTTTTGCAACGTACTCATACGCTGACGTGTGCTAATGCCTCGGCTGGAAGGGTAACAACAGACACGCATACCGCAAGTCCCCGGGAATTTCAAATCAAGCGTATTAATCTCGGCATGTCAGAGGCGTACATATTTGCGCACACGCGCGACGCACGTTCGGTACAATTGCGTATCGGCATGTGTGTACACGAAACCGGGGCACGAAGCGATATTTTCTGCATTCGTCTAATCGTCAACGCGCAATAGAACGCGGTCTAGGACGTTCGAAAGAATACGATGGCTGCCAGCCCCATCATTCTTAGAACAATAACGACAAGCGTCACCTTGAAATGCAAACAACCTTTCAACAGCCTGTCTGTTTCCTTCGAATTTCAAATTGACAAGGTTTAATGGCAAAATACGCAAGCCGCCAGAGCAGTTCCGGGCGAATTTGAGCGCGCGGAATCGACTCGCAGGCAAAAACATCTTCGGGACAATGATGGAAGATGTGCAGTCTTGAGAACATTCATCTTGAGCAGTGAGTTGTGTCAACCGGGTTCGGTAGCGCCTTCGGGGAAGAAGGAAAAAAAAAGCATCGAAACACGTACACAGTCTCTGCTGGTCCGCTGACTGTCTTGGATTTGTACAATAATGCCACTACCAATCGTGAACTCTTCCTTTGTACTTTTCGCAATTATTCCAGCTCGCGCCAATGCATGAGAACCAACCAGAAAGAACAGCGTAAAAACCAGAAATCAAAGAAAGCCGTTTGCTCGCTATTTGCAGCTCTTTTCGTATAACGTATTTAAGTCGGACATTACAGTCGCTAATTAGAGAATCTGCCGCAGCGCTCTTCACTGCATACAGTTGGTTGAAGCTTTGCCATGCGGGTAACATTGCAGGATGTAACGATAAAAATAGAGACAAAAATAGTGACCCCGAACCAGGTCCTCTATAATTCTTATATATTGGAAATTGGATTTCAATAAGACATTTCCGACGAAATGACAAACGGTAAACACTGACTTTTAATTGTAATTATTACTAATAAATTGAAAATGACTAATTACACAGCCAGAATCCGATCGTCGAATACCTTAATTTTATGTCGATAATATCGCTTCGAACAACAACAAATATACGTTAGAATTATTGCCGACTGAAGAGTGTGACATTACTATTTTAAGCGTGAAGTAAACAAGTTGTACACTTCATTTCGGCCTTTTTCTTATGTCACTACTCGCGCCAGAAGAATTACGTTATTAGCCTAGCAGTTAAAATGGTCGGCCAGCAAACCGCAAGTGTCAGATTTTATGGAAATTATCTCGTTCTGAAGTACCGGTGAAGGCACCCTAACTTGCAAAATCGAATATTGCACGCAAAAATTAAAGCGAATCCGAAGAAGAAACGAATTTCTTACTCTTGCCGTTTGAATTAATACGTTGCGAACCTTAACTTCGTAATTCTCCATGCCCTGCCTAATGTACGGAACACACTCACTCCACTACGATCAGAAAATTTTGTTCACGATTTCTACGCGCTCAAGATGAAATATTAATAATTTTTCACCGTCTAAATTAGTGCGAGAACTATTCTTCGCACGAAGGCGTTTAATTACTAAATAACACGACATCTATCTCGTAATCTTCAATGCGAAGTTGTTTCCTACGTGTTGTAGTAATATTCTTCATCAGGTAAATATTTAGAATGTTCTTGTAAAAATGAATTCGTGTGTGTACGAGGGCGTACATTTTCAGCAGAAAATTTAGCGTAGCTTGTTGAAAACTTTTATTTCAATATTTATCTCCACAAATTCACGAAACTTTGAAGACACTGGCGCCAAAATTTCAGAAAATTCAATTATTTGAAGTGACTTTAAAAGGTGCTTCTCTTCTAAATCTCCTCTCTCCCTTAACTCTATAAAATCGCTTTTGCTTCCATTTATAAAATAAGATCATACTTGACCGAATTATCATAATATCAAACTGGTACGCCTGTTTACCTGGTTATAAATAGGGTTATAATGTTTGGAACCGTTAAATTTTTCCGTTTATTCTGAAATTGCTCGGCCAAAGATATTTCACATTTTATAAGGTTTGCCCGCAAAAAAAAAAAGGAAATTCAATTCGCTTTGGTATGCAACCCGTATATATTAAAACTATTGAAATTTGTACAACTGAATATTCTTAATACGGATCCGTCTTCTCCTTTTTTATTCCTCTTTTTTTACACATCGGTTAATGTTCCGATCGGCTAGCCGTTCAATACTTAAAAACGAAATTTCGGAACAACTCGTTCTAATTCCGGATAGCCGTAAACATGATAAAAACTTTCAAATATCTACGGGAGAAAACAAATAGAAAACAACGTATATACATACATATACATATATATAAGATGTTGCCTCTTTAGTAACACTGCAATATCTAGTGTTGTATACATATAGTCTGCCAAGCCTAAAGAAGTACGTTCGTATCGTTTTTCCCTCGTCTCTTCCCCCCGCGATATTCTCTTCACCCAGAGGACTCCTTTTTTCTGTGTGATATCAATCACGGTCTTCTTCGAATGTTCCTCACTCTCTTCAGAACGTTCTCTCTTTTATTCTCGGCTTTTGGATCTTCGTCTTCCTACTCCATACAACGACTCTTATGTTCTCTCATTTCCTTCCTTGTCAGTTGTTCCTATTCTAGCTTCTTTTATTCATTCAATCTCGCACCAGATTGAAATCTAATATGTTATTCTACTTTTGAACTATTACTTAGATTCCTTGGCTGATTGGGCTGTTGCTCTTCGTTGGCGTACGCATAAAAAAAAAAAAAAAAAAAAAAAAAAAAAGTACGTTCGTAATACATACTCTACTTACCTAAATTTTCGCGCATACCGAACACGGCTTTTGATATAAAAAACATTTTGAAAAATTATACAAATTCTACAGTTACCTACTGTCCTGTTTCACTGTGCCGAGATGGGTATCACTTTATGATCGACGCAGCTTAAGCCGGACCAGATCCCTCACCACTAACGAAACACAACATAATCTACAGGTATAATCCTCCAATCGTAATATCGGAATTTTTAACTGTTAATTATAATTATACTACCGAGCCCCCCCCCCAAAAATAATAATTATACTATAATTTTTATGTATAAATGATGACGAGCACGTCAGGAATGCGGGCAACTTATTTTAAATAAATAAGACGAAAAAACTTATTTCCAGTATCGTTGCCGTAAATCATATAAATAGGTTCTCTATTTTGATTTCCTTATTTCTTCTTTTTTCGCGCGATATTAGAAGTTTTTTTTGCAACTTCCATTTATCATCTGAAATACTTGTTTTTGTTTGTTTTTTTTTTACACTGGTAGGATTTTTTTTCAAAATTTGACGACTTTTATTAAAACTTCGTCTTGTTCCGCGGTGCTTTGTTCTTTCTCTTCGACTTTTTCCTTTTAAAACGTAACTAACTTCTTTGTCGGTAACTAATTAGGTAGATGCGTATATATTTAAATTATATAAGCCATTTCTGAAATATGATGTCCGTTGATGTGAATTTTTGTCATAAGGGGGAAATACTCCCTACTTCATTAGACGCATAAATCTGAAAGACGTTTTGTCTCTTTCCTAATTTATATATGTGTAGCTATTAGGAAGGTTTTTTTTGTATTTCCGGTGTATGATCGATCGGTTAGAGGTTTTTTTTATTTTGTTTCCCCATTTCGCCGGCTACAAAACAACTTTTTTTATAAGATTCAGCACCTCTATCAAATTACGTTATTTTTTTTTGTTTCTTATTTCATCTCCCGCCTCTGTGATTACTTTCTGAGATTCTACTTTGATTTTAATTACTATTCTCTGAGGAATATCTAGCATCTGAAGTACGAATAAATTTCAACTTATAAAACATTACGTCTACATCAATACGATATAATAATACGGGGGGCACTTTTGAACTCATTAAAACTGAATCACTTTACTTGTGATAGCCAGGCGGTTCACGGCATAACAGAGAAAAGAAAAAAACAGCTACATGAATTCACGAAATTTTTAAATAAAATTGCTGGGAAATCTTCAGTGTGAAATACATGAGAACGAAAACAACCTTTTAAATAAAATATATTTGAGAATTTTCGATTGATGGTAAATAGCAGCTGTTTCTTCATAAAATTATTTGACCGTTGTTTTCATAAATCCTCTGTTGTTTTTTTATTTTTTCAGTTTTAAACATGTTCCAGGTTCTACAAAGCAAAGACATCACACGGTCTGTGCACTTTTATAATTATAATATTTTTTAATCACGAATTATAAATAGAAATAAACACTCAATATTACACGAAACTAATTTATGTGCATCAGCCTTGATAAGACATATAATCCCGATAATATATCATTTTCGCTCATTTTTACACTACTTAATAATTATTCTCAATTTCCTATTTGTGTTCGATCATTATATCCTGTGCAGTAGACCGTTCCACTAATGTGACTGATGCATTCTCGACTTGTCCTATTTTCTCACTCGTATCCTTTCCTGCAACAAATCCCCGTACTTCACTTACAACATCTTAGAACTATCGTTTTCTCCTAAGCCATTTTCTCTTGCCTGTAACATTCTCTCCCACTTCCTGTTGTACACGAATTTAACCAAACTCTACACTCACTTTTTCCAGCTCACAGCACGGTTTTTATGGATGGCTCCAAATCTGGTTCAGGTGCCGGAGCTGGTTTTATTCTTCCCGATATTAACTATTCCGAATCTTTTCAGTTCCCTATCCTTTTTATATCCTCAACATCGAATTTATCGAAATTCGTCATATGCTCTGATTCGAAAATCGTTTTATTAGCCATCTCGTCTCCCTTCCTTAAACCCTCGTCAGATTATTCTTTATATTCGTTCCTTAATTTATAATTTATTAACATTCCGTTCTATCCTGATTGACCTGTTATCGATTCCGGGCCACTACGGCATCGTTGCTAACGATCTTGCCGATTCTTTGGCATGTCTCTAGCTGCAGTAAATGACCGTTTCGTAGACAGATTCCCAATGTCATTACCCTCTCTCTTATTGTTTTCACCATGACTTTTGCACTGATCTTTATCCGTCTCTTTTCTCCAATCCTCACTCCTTTTGCTATACAACCCTCTCTATCCACTTCTTCCTGGTTTAATAATTTTCCCTGCATCAGCCGTTCTATTATTTCTTCCATAATTCGCCTCCGCTTTAATCACAGTCTGTTTCCTACCTCCCTCTTTCGTTTTAATATTGTTCAGTCTCCCTTGTGTCTCTTCTTCCATCTTCCTATCTTAAATTTGACCTGTGATGTAAATCACCTCCTATTCGAATGCTCATCTATCTCCTCAGAACGCGCAATCCTTTATTCTAATTTGCTTGGCCTTGGCCTCCCGACTCCGTACTGTGCCCACTACATTCGTGCTCTTTCTCCTCCTTTTGTTGTTCCTGTATTGGCTATCTTAATTTCTTCTGTCTCTAATCGTTTCCTGATCTGATTTACAAATCCCCACCTTTCATCATTCTGTTAGTACTTTGTATTGGGTAAATGTCCTGACGCGCCCAAGGAAAAAAGAAATGTACCACGAACAGTTATCTGTCTTAATATTATTTCCTTTCCATCCAATGAAATATAATATTTTTTATTTCTATTTGCGCATCACACTGGGTAAATTTTTTGTCTTACACTCAAGTGTAGCCGTTAATAAATAATGAAAAACCTTTTTTTTCATATAATATATTTACTTGTAAATTATAATGTTTCAATAGTGGTTGATTATATAATATGTCCTATTCACATAAGTTTCGGTGACGCATTAATCCCATTTTACATTATTACATTATTGTCATACTTCTCTATTTAAACCTAAACCTATATCCTTAACCTTCGGCTATCCAGTCGCACCTCAGTGCCTGTTGCACTTGCGATTTGATATCATCATCATCATTTATGTTGTATCGCTCGATTTCGAGCATCGCTACTGCCTATTTGTACACTAGCAGTACGGAATAGGCGCAGCGTTCATGGTAATTGCTATACACAACGCGAGTGTATGCACGTAAGACACCACGTTAATTTTATATTCTATCTTTCTCGGTACTCGTTGCCTATATCACATCATTGCGGCCATGTGTGTTCGAATTGGATTTATATACACTATTCTGTTAGTCTAGCTTATTTGTAGAAGTTGTTGGTGGTCAGATGGTTTCTCGCCGGGACATAAAAAAAAATATATACATATATATATATATATATATATAAATGTATATACTATTTTTACAATATTTCATTAAGTGTAAATTTAGTAAATTCTTTAAAAAGTTTGTTTGTAAGTTTATCTATATTAAATATTATATTATTGCAATTGTGTACCCTTGTGAAATAATTGTCCTGTAAATTACTATCTGAATCTGAAATTTTAAATCTTTTTAGAAAATCCTTTGTGCACGTGAATATTATTGTTGATTCTTTTAATTATGCTTGGAAAAAACTAAAATGTTATCCCATTATAATGTTGCCGTGTTCATTTTTAGTTCACTTTCCTAAATTAATCCTAGTGCTCATAAGTCTTCATTATGATCACCATACAGGCTTATTGTAGGTTTACATTTGAATTTATATCCGGTTTATTTACGATCAAGAAAAGAAAAAAGAAGTAACATGTTTTATTTATTGTTTCTTTATGCCTATGCATATATGTGTATGTTTGTTTTTTTGTTTATTTTTTTTTGTAGGTTTCACAGTCCGATAACAAAACAGTTACTTTGAGTAATGTTCAGCGGAATTTAACCGGATTTTACAAGTGCGAAGTATCAGCCGATGCCCCGCTATTTCACACAGACATCAAGTCAACCATCATATTTGTAACCGGTAAAATCTTTTTTGGAAAATAATTTTTTTTTTTGAATTCGTACAATATTACCGTCTAGATTTCTACGGTAAACTATTTCGCATTTCAATCTATAATTAACAACTCCGTTATTTTATTTATGCAAAAACCACACGTCAAATTTACTCATTAAACATGGTAACATTATAGAAATTCCGCGGACCGTTATCGGAATGTAAACTGATAGGTTATGTTGCAAATTCCTAATGTGTACGAAGAAATTCGGGTAAATGATGGGTAGTTTTTCCAGTTGTTTTAAATCTTACGTTATTTTCCTCCCCGGGAATCAACGCTATGCCAACGGTTTAGTATTTTTTTTTTTTTTTTTTTTCGGGTTCGGTCAATACCCGGAACACTATGTTAGAAATTAAATTTTAATCCGGGGTCAGAGATCGATGAAAGAAAACAGGCAAGGATAGGAACTACTCTCTATACCTTTGCAGACAGCAAAGTGAAGATATAGAAAACATTAAAGGAAAATTCAGCTTTAATAGGTGAGCGTATAGGATATCACGTTCGAAGGAAAGATTGGATCACTCAAACAGCACGTGGTCAGGATCACAAACGAAAGTAAGGCCACTATAGCGCAATGGTCAATAAGGGGACGGGGAAAGAGCAAATATCCATGAGAATGGCAGCAAAGTGTGACTGAACCGCAGACGGCGAATAGCAATAATGAGAAAACGTTTGAGGGTAGAAAAATAATAGAACCGAGAACAGGAAGGGAGACTAGGCTGAATAGAAAGATGCAAACGTATGCACAGTTCACTTTAAACGTATCATTCAGTTCCTACCCATTATCGCTGTTAAACCTGTGCTTTTCTAGGTAACCTAGCGCCTAATCTTTTCACTAATGTCCAGTTTCTCGAATTATCGCGTGCTGCCTTTTTGTTTTTTTTTTTTTTCTTTCTTTTAAATCACTAGCGGGAAATTTTTTATGTTTTCTTAATCAGTCCAGACTTTTTAAGGAGGAGTAAAAGTTATGGTTATCTGGCTGTTGAGATTTGAGCTTAAGGGATAATTTACGTTTTCTGTTAATTGTAAACTGCAAAGTACGCATTCGACGAGGAAATGTGCTACAGAAATGGGAATATTACGCGTAGTAAGAGGGGCGTAGCATAGGGAAGGAGAAAGTTCGGTCAGCAGTGTAGTAAGACAGCGCAAAGTGGTCCTGCCTACGAACACAGTAAAAGGTGATTCCACAAACATCGTTTTTAAGTAATGGGCAAAGGTCTGTATCTATTGATCTTGCCACATAAGGGGGCTCTGGAAAAGTCTCAGTTGATCTTGTTTAATTTTTCGCAAGGGCAGAACCTTGCGTTTAATACAGGTCGCATCTGTGTATGTCCTGGAATGTCTAAGCGATTCGCCATACGTAAAAACAATGAGACAGAGGAGATTGTTTCTCGAGACATGAATACCGTTTTACTGGATGCGCCCACTGCTTTTTAAAAAATTTCATAGCCAACGAGGAGTACGGTAACTTTAAAGCTCAAACATTTATGTGGACACGGGAGCTAAGAAAATCCGGGGCATAATTCCATTCTTCATTAGTACACTAAAGTACATTTTACCGAGTTTCTTGAATTCTATCCAGTAATATAGTGTGCCTACCTTGAACAATAAGAGTAAATGAAAGATTGCGAACTTTGATTCTTCTTTTTAATACGGAAACAAATATACAAACTGCGCTATTTGTTTCCTTTTTTTCATTTATTTTTTTCTTTCTATGTCATTAGGATTTGCTTAATATAAATAACTTTTCTCGAGTCTTCTCTTTAATGCGGCATATTCTTTGGGATTAACATCTTTCCTTAGACTGCTTACAATTGTTTTTTTTTTTTTTTTTTCAGTTTTGTTTTTACCCAATGTCTTTTATTCATTATAATAAATTCAGTACTCCTCAAAATCTGTTCAATCATTCGTATTTTTTTCTATTTAAGTTTGTAGCAATGTGTCATTGTTTAGGATTCCGTACACAAGTAATGTACAAAATCCTAATAAGATGGTTCGCGAACAAAAATAAAAGATTTGACTTATAAACTTCAAAATTGGATCATATGTTAAACTTAAAATTCTTTTTAATACAATCTATAACTTCAAACCAATCGATTACCCCGGGAGGGCAATAAACCCAAAAGCCGTCAAGAATATATACGTATAATGCGGAATTTAAAAGGATTTCAAATATCATTCTAAAAAAATTCTCACAACTCATCACCCGATAAACCCATAAAAGTGAAATTCAAAATATAAAACAACACGCAGAAGTTGTTTCACGCCATCAAAAAATTACGGTGTTAAAAATTATTTAATCCCCCTCCCCTAGTGTACCAAAAACAACAAAAAAAAAAAAGAATGTTCATGTAAACGATTGAGGAAACCAACCCAAACATATGCAAGAAGGACCACTTTATATGAAAACTATAGCCCAGCTTGCAAGCTTATATTTAGGCTTGCGGGGCGCCGAAAGATCGAAAGTTTTGAAAATACTTTTTTTTCGGACATGCGCTATATAGATGGAAAGATTGATATTTTTGTCGGGAACGAAACCGTATTTTATTTCCTTAACGAAATCTTTGAAGTTGGCGTAAAGTTCGAAAAAGCGCGAAAAATGGCATGTGCCTCTCTTTCTTAGCGGCGTGAAAAATCAGATTTCGTTGTTTTACAGCGCATGAATCATCATGCTTGACTGAACTTTTTTTTTAAAATTTCATCGTTAGTTTCCTTTTTTATTCGCGACTTTTTCTCTACCTATCCTTAAATATTTATCAAATGTATAAGGAAAATATAATACGCCTCCGAAAATTCTTATTTCCGTACACAAATCTTTATTTCTTTCTGGAATTTAGGTCCACTGTACTAGAAAGTTACGGTATCTGATTCGTACATACAAAAAACATTCTTTAGCGGTCCAAACCCAACAGATATTGTATAAAATTGTTACGAGGGAATGCCCCTATTTTTTTTTTTTTTTATGAATATTCAGTTATGCTGAAGTTTTCGGACAAGAGCGAGTCGATGCGTCTGCCTAATCAGCCGTACCCTGTCCCCTGACTCATAATCCTTAACTATCAGACATTAATTTTGAATAATCTCACTTCCTCGTGAAAAGCGCATTGGTCCTTTCGCCAGACCTTCTTGAGGCTAATTAAATTCTCAATTGAGTCATGGTTGCTAGAAAAAGGAATTTCCCGCAGAGATTTTTGCCCCCTTAACCGTTGCGCACAGAATAGGACACACAATTTTGTCCCGTAATTTTATTTCTCAAAGAGCCCCCCCCACAAATTAATTGCCCTTTCTGCCGTCAATGTACTGCCTTTTCCACAGATTTTGTGACTGTTCGGCACTCTCACTCGATCGGTCCCCTTTTATAAATAATAAGCTATCAGCGCATTCTTGAGCATTCCTCGACTGCAATTCCATCCGTTATAAACTTCGTCAAAAATAGCAGAACAGTCAACTCGCGTACTACATTCGTCGCTGTAATTATTGCAGCAACCTTTAAGAAATAAACGGGCGTTTATTTATTTATTTATTTACGTTTTCTTGATCCAGCTTTCATCTTTGTTTACTCCGGCTTCGTTAGAATTGATCGAAATGAGGCGATGAATGGATTTCGGACCTATTTTAAAAATAGGTCAGTCTGTAGGGGTAAAAAAGAAGTTGAAGCGATAACAGTGTTATCCGAACAGATCGTACCCTTTTTTTGAAATTGACTTTTTATAGTTCTACTGTAAAACAATTTTTTAATATTTTAGCCGGGAAAGAATTATTAGCCAAGCTGGGGGTTATATGTGGCAAATGAAATTTAGTTTTTTCCAATAACCGATGTGCTGCAGCGCAGGGAGAGCGCTAAAGATTGAAGCTGTTTCCTATAAACACTTACATCATAAAAAAAAAAAAAAGTTAATTTCCTATTTTTAATTGTAAAGTCCTTTTGTTATCCAATATGTTTCAGAGAAAGGTTTGTTGTATCCGTATTGTTCAATGATAGTTTCAGTTCATTAACATTCGACCAAAATGGCACAACTATGTGTATACCAAGAAAGAAAAAAAATCGAATATATTTGAAAAAAAATGTTGCCAGCCAATTTACTAGTTAAATTTCGTTATCACTATATTATTTATTATTAATTTGTGTACTTAATTCGAACAGTTCATTTTTGATTGCAATATTTAGCCAGTTCGATCAGTCCCGCTTGTTCTTTTTCGTGGTGGTGTTAACTAAATCTTCACCGAATAGTTTTTAGCGTAACTACTTTCATTTCATTCGTATTTTTTTTTTTTTTGACATTCGCACATTTCACAAATACTGCTAATTATTCGATTTTTTCACAGATTCGTATTTCGTTATTTATCACCTACTTGTAATACCTGTCCTCCTTGGTCAGCGCCTCTTTCTTATTATCCGTTTTTGGCCCATCGAATCCTTACTGATGCAATCTTTGCTTTAAAACAGCTCTTTTAAACTGTTCCCGTTATATATTAATTCATTTTACCGCGCACACGAAGTAAACATTTTTAGGCCCTACTTTTCAGTCGCTTGCTATTCGTTTTATATTCAAGAATATTTGTATCAAAAATTCCAAAAAAACGATCAATTCCCTCAGTTTTAATTTATTTTATGTTACCTTTTACGATTCATTTTAAATATGCGTTTTCTTTGATTTCCCTATCTCTTTAAAAATTGTTCATCACACAAACTATATTGTAATTTTCAGCGGTCGATTAAAAATCGATCTGACCATAAATATAGCGCGAATTTTTTCTTTTCTTTTTTCTTGTTTGGGTTTTTCCCTGGGCTTGTCAGCAACGGACGATTACCCATCAACATGTGTACATAGCAGCAATTAGGAGTAACAAGGAATGGAATCTGACAAAGAACCCTATACACCAAGGATGGAGAAACGATAACAGTCAACGTCGAAAAATGCCAAACGTACGCATCCTGAAAAGAAAAGGAATGACGAAGGTAAGAGCAAAAGGAGTTAGCTGTCCCATACCATGGTCACATCTGCAATTACAGAGCCCACAGTACAAACGGACAAAGGAATCATTTAAATATGCCATCAATTTATTTTTAAACTTTGGCCGAAAAATAAAAATAAAATTGAAATTAAAAAAAAAGAAGCAATCAGTTCTACGTGAAAACCTCATAACAATTCGTTTACAAAATTTTATAACTGTTGGTAGACTATTTATTTACGTACAAACTTTTTCCCTGGTTTATTGAAGAGCATTTTGTAAGTGTTCGAAGTATCATCGAAAATGTTATTACGGGCGAAATTTAAAATATTTCGAAAATCGCGTTTTACGGTGAACGACACTTGTTCTTGTGTGTCGGTTCTTTCAATGAAATAACATAAAAGAATAAAAAAATAAAAAAAAACATATTTCCGAATACGAATAATCGAAATAACGGATATTACATGATGATAACAAAATTCTGTTCTTCAAATATTAAAAAAAAACAAAAAAAAACGGTTCCTATTAGAATTCCTTTTCGAAATATGGCGTACAAAAGATTTAGTTTTGGTAGAAGACGTTCAATTTTGTCAATATATAATAACTGCGCCCCCCGGACCTTGCTAAAAAATCCTCTACTAAGAAGTTTGCTCGCTAAATTACAGACACGATTCCGATTTTGCGTGAAAGTAAATTTTGCACTAAACGAAAGCCTGTATTAATTCAACATAATTTTATACCTCTAGAAAACGCACACATACACTCCGGACTATAATGCAATAACGATCACCTTTGATTTTTATGTTAATCACCGTAGGATTTAACATCACAGTGTGTACAACCATACTTTTGCGATGTTCAGTTATATAGTCCAAGCAAAATAAGTTTTTGGGTGCCATAACGACGATAAGAAGGTTAAGATAAAAATAAGTTGGTTAAAAAAAAACTACGTTTAAATAGTTCGTTTTTGTTGATTTTTTTTGTACAAGACAATAAAAGCTGGTCAAAAACCGTTTTTTTTTTCGTCTAAAAAAAAGTTAAGCTTCGTATGAAAAATGTTTTAGACAAAAGTTGCGTCTTTTTTTAATACAAATGCAATAAGCCTAATCCGATGCCGACAAATAAACAAATGCAAAAGTTATTGCATTTTGCAAAAATGCCTTTTTTCCGAAAAACTCGATTTTTGTAAAAACTATTTAATATTTTGCAATTTTTAAAAACGGGTCTTATTTTACTCGCCAAGGACTTTCACTGATTTCCATTAAAAAACCTTTTTTTCTTTTTTTTTAAAAAGATATAAGCAATAAAAAAATAAACGCTATTGTAGCGTTTTTTTTTGCAATAACTTCTGTATTTGTCGACATAGGGTTAGGGGCTTTTTGCATTTCCATTAAACATTAAAAAAGACTCAATTTTTGTCTAAAACATTTTTTCATACGAAGCTGTTTTTTTTTTTTAAACGAAACAACGGTTTTTTACTAACTTTGACCGTCTTGTATAAAAAAACCAACTATTTAAACATATATTTTTTTAAGTAACTTATTTTTATCTTATTTTTCCGTTTCTTGTCGCTGTGGCAAAAAAAGCGATGTATTTTCCATAATTCGCTTGGACTATTGGTGTATTCTGAATATTCCATGCAATTTACCGTAATTTAAAGTATTGTGTCTACTCTATAAATTTGTTTTCAAATACCACCTTTTAAGATAGGCGAAATATTACAAATTATATTCCAAAATTGGGTTATCCGGAATTTATATATATATATATATATATATATTTACTCAGTGCTAAACTCGAAGATAGGCAGTTACCAACTAGAACAAGAACGTACAGAACTAGAAATTGTGATAAACCTTGTTATATACGAACTAGGGGGATTAACAGTAAAATAGACAATGTAGAGGAAGAGGTATTAATTAAATTAATGGTGAACGTACCAAAAGAAATTCGAAATGAAAAAAATCTAGTGAGATGGAAAAATAAGGTTAGAATTTGATTGATAGCATGGTGTAAAGAGCAATAGAAATATAAAAGTAATAATAATAAATAAATATATATAAAAAAAAAAAAAAAATGGTATCGTAATAATAGTAATAAACACATATACATTGATAACATTGATATGAGACTCGCTACGATCTCCAGCTTTAAGCTGCTAATGAGAGTGTGTTAGTTTTATAAAAATTATATTGTATTACTGTAATATATAAGTTAATATTTTAAGACATTATTATAATAAGAAGTAACAATTCAGATGGTGGTATAATTGTAACATATAATATGATAAATAATGAGAGTGTGGATTATTTTTAATATAGTAAGATATAAGCTAACAATTTCTACATTGTAACATAAAGTAGCACATAAGTTGATGTTATATTAAACAAATAAATAATATAATTATGTTGGGAACCCACAGACGGGCTAGTGCCCCCTTGTGGGACCCGCAAATTATTAAAAAAAAAAAAAAAATATATAAAAATAAATTAAAGTGAGTTCCATACCCTTGTCAGGGCGTCGGGATTGTGAAGTTAAGGTTCACAATGTACTAAGCCTAATGGATCTAAGGAGAATACTGGGGGGCCAGT
Source organism: Icerya purchasi (assembly GCA_039619475.1). Classification (NCBI taxonomy): domain Eukaryota; kingdom Metazoa; phylum Arthropoda; class Insecta; order Hemiptera; family Monophlebidae; genus Icerya; species Icerya purchasi. The sequence goes on from CM077115.1 coordinate 352,724,028, forward strand.
TCCTTTCTCTCAGCCGCCTTTACTTTCCCAGATTTCTCTGGTACCCAATTATTTCAGGCTGGGTAAGCTTGGAAGCGAGTTGGATCCGGGACAAGACAAGTCTTGAACCCATGACCTCCGACTTGGTAGCCAAGCAACTTAACTACTAGGCTACCACGCTGCCATATATATACATATATATATACATATATATGTAACTGAGCCATTTTGGCCTCGCAAGGGGCTGTGCCTCTTGAACCCTCTTGCTTTCATTCATGTCTCTTTCTCTTTTATACCTTTGTATAAAATGATCAGAATTTACAACGTAATTCTTACTGGCATCAACACAAAAAAAAATAACATAATCACAAAAATCCTATCCTAACATTTAACTTTCATTATATAAAATTAAGACATTTTTTCGTTACATAAAATTGTGACATTTTTAAAATAACAATCACGGAAATCCCTTAAAATATAACAAACGTTACATAAAATTGGGACATTTTTTCTAATAGGGGGTAGCCTGAGAATTACGTTGTAATTAATATGTATTTATATAAGTCAGCGATGCTGGTTAAATTGCTATTTATAGTTACGTAGACACGCCTAAAGTGGGTACTCTATTTAGAAATACTTTTTCCTATAGCGTGATTTATGCAATTAACGAACGCCTCTTACAATTAGATAAAATTATTCACATGGTTAACATTAATTGCGTCGCCACTGAAAAAATCATATTTAAATAATATTTCGGAACTATTGCTTTACTTGCTAATAATAAAATAGTTAAAACGTTTAAGAGAGGTTTATTTCACCATAATATGTGTTTATTGTTTCCAGTAAAAATCACAATGCTTTAGAGTTTCAAATAGTAGGTTACTCTATTCATCGTCAGAACAAATCTGTTTTGTTTTTACGATAAAGAGAGTATGTATATATTCGGAACGTAAACAGCAAAAAATTGTGACGTAGTCTTTACCGGAAACCTTTAGACATATGGTGAGTTGAAAAAGCCCCGAAAATTTAAAATTATGTTTAATACTCCACAGGTATGTTTCATTTATTTATAATTTATTTATACCGAGTCTAAAGTTCATAGATAAATTTATTATTTATCTTCGCCATGTGGAATATCGGATTTTTCTTCTTCATCCGCAGTCTTCATTTTGAGGGTTGCTGATCCACAATTGGAATTTCTTTCTACCAACGGCTGATCGGAAAAGTTCTATTGAGGAACAGTTGAAGCAGTTGCTAAGATTTTGACGTTTTCCTTTCAATCTTTTCCAAAAAACTTTACCCTCAAGTAGTATTTTTAGAATGGTATGGGCTCGATCCTCTAATGATGTGTGCCAAATATTTTAGCTTCCATTTTTTGATGGCTTATAGGAGAGTTCAAGATTCTTTCCCAGTCTGATAACTCTACTTCAATATGCTTCACTTTTTGAGCCCATGGTATTTTCGGGATACATCGGGATAGCAGTACATCTCAAAAGCGCTAATGTTTTTTTGCTAATGTTGAGTCCAGTGTCCAGCATTCACAATCATATATGTAGTAGGATGGAGGAAATGTCGCATCTCAGAGTCTGATTCTCACTTCCAATTTCAATTTTTGACGCGTGAATAGATTCTTCGCTACGTATCTCAGGTCTGGAAGTACAATTTTCTTCAAGTATACTTCCCAAATACCTTTTTTTTTTTTTTTATTATTTTACCCCCCTGGGCATGTCAACAAAGGACCGTTGCCCAGAAACGACACGAGGGAGAAGGATAGGTTAGATGTAAAGTCGGTGTCAAATATTGATAAGATAAAAGAACTGAGGACTGGAACAACGGAGATCGATGGAAACGATAAGATATATGAGGCACAATAAAGTTTGAGTGATAACAGACTGGAGTACAAAGAAGTGCGTTTGTCCACGAGGGATGGACATTCAAAGAAGATACGGTCAGGATCACAGACGGCTTCGTCGTCAGAATGAAGAGAATAATTAGGGGAAAGAGTGCGAGATGAAAACGATAACGTGAAGAAGGAAGAAGAATATGATTCAGACGTAAACGGATAATATGGACAAAAACGGAACGGCGAAGCGAAGGAAAATGGTAAAACCAAGGCCACGTGTTAAGATTAGGTTGGATGGAAAAATAAAAGGACCAAATGCTTGATGTGTGGCACTTGTAACATCGGATTGATATTTCGAAATTGTCTACTTTAGTGTATAGGGAACAACATCAAATAAAGAATGACAGATTAGTTGGATGGATTAATTTTAAAATGCTCTATTTATGTACCGAAATAGCTACGAGACAGCATAATATGTGACCGGCAAAGAAGTTTATGCATTATGTAATAAACTATACGTTAACATCGCACTTCCGGTGATGCGTTGCGAACAATAGCAGGACAATTGCCACTGTATTCCGTACTGCAGCATAAAATTTTGTATTTCAAAGGGTTAAATAATCTCAATTTGGAGTTGGATCTAAACAATAGATTTATTGAAATGCAAAATAGCTGGAACAATAGCTCAACTGGAAGATTAACATTTAGTTTCGTCCCCGAGGTTAAAACCAATCCAATCAAAATTAATAATATTAATACGTATGTGACACGTAATTTCTTACTGGACATGGTAGATTTCAAAGTTATCTGCACCGTTTCCATCTAGCAGACACCGATTTGTGTTCCTGTGGAGATGCTCCTGAAACTGTCACCCATAATATCGTTAATGAATGCGCCAAATGGAAATTCTTGTTTAAAGACGTAAATTGTTTTCCATTAAACAACGATAATTTATCAAAATTCCTGCACGCGGCGAATTTTATCATGGCTTCCAAATATTCGGATGTTGAAGATTTTTCATTTAATGAATAATTTTATTTTAATTTTTATATTGGTTAATTTTTGTCTCTTTCATTTTCTTTTTATTATTTCCAGTCCATGAGGTGTTCATTCAACTGAGATACTCATGGCTATGTTTCAATTACTACGTATTTATGTTATTATTCACCAAATAAATAAATAATAATAACATCGCATAGCAATTTTTATAACCTAATCTGCCGAGGTATTCTTCTTTACCGTTCTTATTAAATATTTATAATAATTAATATGTTTTTAAAAATCTGTAAAATTCATAAAGTGTTCCTTATGTTATAAGTTGACTTCGTACTTTTTTTTAAATATTATTATCTGTTGCTCTCTATTATTCATCCTCTGAAAATTCGATATTCCGCTGATCAAGCAAATTGTTACACACGAACCTAAATCAGTCGGTTCGTATTAGTATAAAATTAAACGTTGCAAAGATATTCCGATTAAATGCATTACTTCTAAAATACTGAACTAATTACGTAAATTTTCTTTTTATGTGACGAGGGAATTTTCGTATTACGAGGTTAGGGTAAAAGTTGAAAATTAGCCCATGACGCGGTTACCGTTATGCAGGTGGAAATATAATGCAGAAATTTCCCGACGTGTAGTAAAACGTAAAAGAGAAATTATGCGCCAGTGTCTGCCATTAGTCGGAGACGACGGGGGTTTTTTCTTAGCTTTTTTTGCGTGAAAGTTTAGCTTAATTTTCTGTTGATATTTGAGCGCTATCGTGTATAATAATCTAAATGCTTCTTCCTTATTACGCCTTCTGCGCGCATAAAATACATTAGGCTATTTCTTCTTTTGCGCTTTTAGTAACGATTTTTCACATTTCAGCGTGATCTTGAAATACCGTTTCACGAACTGATATACATTACGAAGAAGGCACGTGAATGTGATATAAAAATATGAAACAGTCAGAAGTTTTACTTATAAACTTTCCGCGCAATTTACATGCGACTGCTAAATGGGCTACAATTTATTCGGCAATTTAGATGCAGACATTGTTCTGTATTTCCAGACACGAGTCGTTCGGTTTTCTTCATAGTTGCGGTTCAAGTGCTGAGAAACATATTGCTTTGCATTATTAAATTTATTCTTTGTTGATGGAAGACTTGCGGAAGCAGGAGCGAGAAAACGTTTTACGCGTCTCAATTAATCAAGCGAGAAATTTCGGATCAAATTCTAGTTGAGCCTGTTTCAATGGAACTGCATCTATTTCAGCGGCGATTAGTGTCTAGAGTGCCGCCTGGCAGAGCTTATAATCGAGCGCATTGCTAGAACCGGATTTCATAATTTGTTATCGTCTCTATTGTGCATCAACCTCGGATATTTTCGTTTCGTTTTGGTTTCTTTTTGGTTTCGTTTTGCACCTTGACGATGTGTTCATTTGCCGATCATTCGTTTTCTGCTGACCCTTTGCCTGCGCATAACTGCTGCTATTTTTGTTCCTTTGTACTGTCTAATCTAACTGTCGAGTTCAAATCTAATTAATTTTTTTTACACTTCTTTCCATTTCTGAGTGAAACTTGAGTTTTCGACGACCTCCTAATAAAAAAAAAAAAAAAGTTTTCCTACCCTCCGGCAGAATTATTAAATAGATCAACAGACATATATACACTTTTATAAAATAATAGTATATTTAACATTAAATTAGATGACGCATGATACCGCGAGACCGCCGTTCAGTAGCGTTTATATTTCTTGTTTTACGCGGGTTTTAATCTGAACATTTATTAATCGGTCTCATTCTGTTTATACTACTCGTACTTTATTGCTTCGTGAGACAAAAAGCGATCGCCGAGACCGTCAGCTACATCTGTTGTATGTATACACATATATATATATATATATATATATATTGATACCTCGCTCGATGGTGAGTTGATCCTAAATGTGTTAAATGTGGTGCCAATTACGCTACAAAAGTTTGCAAGAAAAATAAAAATGAAAAATCAAAATGTGCAAATTGTAACGGAGACCACGCTGCAAATTGGAAAGGTTGTCCTTTGTATGAAGAGAAAAGCGCTCCGGCAACCGAGCCAAAAATAACAGCGACCCAACGAGTGCAACAGAAGTCAGTCGTAACGGCTCAAGTAACGACAAGTGTGAACCGGTTACATCAGTTAAACGAAATGTTCAACAACAATTTGAACCTATTGAAAAGAAGAAACCAACCTTCGGCGATATTTTTAAATATTTACAGAAGCTGGAGGAGGAACGAATTTCTAAGCTAGAAAATACATCTAAACATCCTCAGAAAACTAAGTCAAGGGGAACGGTAAAAGTAACTGAGTCATCGCTTCTTCATATAATTCCTTGGAATGCTGATGGTCTCGTGAGGAGCAAACGCGAATTAGAACTTCTACTAAATTACAAAAACATAGACGTTACCTTGATTTCGGAGGTACATCTCAAGTTAGGCACCAATCTGAAAATTAACAATTATACAGTATACCAGACGCCTCTCGCCGATGGGGGAGGATGGCGCGGCACAGCAGTAATCGTTAAAAATGATATTAAACATTTTCAAAACGTAGAAATACAAAAGAACACAATATGCAACCGTCATTACTGTTCAATACGATAACAGCGAAATTAATTTAACCGCAGCGTGCTACTTACTCTCCGGCCAAGTGAAAGAGGGCTTAAAATAACCAAAAAGAAGACTGCCTAACGGTGTTTACGCAGTTAGGCAATAAATTCGCTATCGGTGGCGATTTCAATGCCAAACATGTGGTATAGAGATCCCGCATAAACAATACAAGAGGAAAAACTCTCCTCGAAACGTGTAATACTTCAAGTCGCAAATATCTGTCCACAGAAGAACTAGCCTATTGGTTAACTGATCGGAACAAGATACCAGACTTACTAGATATCTATATATTAAAAGGAATCGCGCATTCAACTATGCGGAAGTAAAGAGCTACAATAATTTGACTTCGGGCCATATTCTCCTATATTTTTTACGCTTAGTAACACGGTTATATGGGAAAACGGAAATATCTAAACCTTATAAATAAACATACAAACTCTGGAACAAATTTAAAGATGAACTTGAGCACATAATTTATTTAAGAATGCTACTAAAATCCTACAAAGTGAGTACTTCATAGAAATAATTCGAGGAGCTGCAAGGAACGTCACAGCAGTCCCTATAAACAGTAACATAACTTGTGAAAACTGCTATTCTCTCGAAGTCAGGTAATTGGTCAAAGAGAGAAGAAAATAGAGACGTATCTGGTGCGTAATATCCGAAGACAAGAAGACAAAAGTATGTTCAATCGAATAAGCAACAAATTAAATAGACTGATCTCTGAAATGAAAGAGTATTGCCAACTACTCGAAAGAATTAAGTCCAACCGAGGACAAAAATTATTCCCTACGGAAAGCAACTCGACGTTTCAAACGACGACCAATAGTCAGAATACCGCCCCTAAAGGATGAAAATGGAAATAAGCTGATTTATTCGCTAGACATTTGTCACGAATATTCCAGCCATACAACAATCAATCAAATATTCGGCTAAGCACTGTAGAGATAAGCAAACAATTAAACCTATTACTCCGCTTGAAGTAACAAAAGAAATAGATAACATTAATAAAAATAGATGAAATAGCACCTAGTGTGTATTAAAAGAATTATCGAAAATAGGAATAATACTACTAACATACATTTTTAACGCCTGTTTACGCTCGGAGCATGTACCTGAAAGTTTTAAAACAGCTCAGATTGTTATACTTCAAAAACAAGGAAACCCAACAGAGCTGTCTCTCCTACCGACCGATATCGTTATTACCAGCAATATCGAAACTATTTGAAAAGTTGTTACTTAAGCGACTACAAGTGATACGCTTACCAGACTATCAATTTGGTTTTCGCAGTCAACATTCTACTGTTAGCCAGATACATATACATCGAGTAATCTCAATGATAGAAAGAGCGTTCGAAGAAAAAACATTTTGCTTGGCGGTCTTTCTGGATATTGAGCAAGCATTTGACCGAGTGTGGCATCAAGGACTCCTACACAAGTTTTAGTCCTTGACTGCCTGTTAATTGGTACCGTCTACTGAAATCATACCTCTCAGATAGACAATTCCGCCTGGCCTATGGAGATGCAAGATCATCCTTCCATCCAACATAGGCAGGCGTACCACAGGATAGTGTCCTCGAACCTATACTGTATCTGATATATACGATAGACATACTAACAACACCAAATACTGCGGTAGCGGCTCACAAACTGTGAAGTAACTGCAAACTTTCAGTATGCTTTAGATCGAGTATCAAACTGGACGGAAAATTGGAAAATCAAGCTCAATGAGCAAAAATCTATTCACACCGCTTTCGCTCTTCGTAAACGAGATCCACGTCATGTAGTATTCATAAATAGACGACAAGTGCCAATCTCTGGTTCAGCAACATACTTTGGTGTGCATCTAGATGCGAAGCTAATTTGGAAAATTCACGTTGTGTCAAAAGCGAAAAAACACGTGAAATGTATTGGCTTGTCGGGCGACATTTCAAAATGAAGCTTAAAAACGAACCACTCATTTATGAAACCATCGTAAGTCCGATTATTTGGACTTACGGGGTAGAGATATGGGGATGTACCAAAACATGAAATATAAATATTATTCACGTAGCTCAAAATAAATTCCTCCGCCTCGATGGTTCCGATGGAACGAACCTTTACAAACTGATTTAAGGATCAACGAAGTCATTGAAGATTTTGCCTATGGTCACGAAGAAAGATTCCGTATCCGTCTGAAAGCATTGGACCTTTTGCTTACTACAGAAGATTTAAAACGGCATAAATGTTTTAAACCGAATGACCTAGCCGTGTTGTAAAATTTTATTGTATGTACGCGTATATAAATAGCAAAAAATAGTTATAATGGACTATACTCCTTTGCAACATGTTAATTTACTTTTAGTTATAAATGTTACTTATTTAGAAATAGTTCTAAGATTGTAATAACTATACAGAGTTCCCTCGAGGGGATGTTTTATATTAAAAAAAATAAAAAAAACTATTTAAAATTCAACACCGACGTGTTTATCTAATAGCTTCATGATCACAGTATAATACTGTAGTTTAGTTGGTGATTTAACTCATGGATTGTAAAAGAAAGATTTAAAGGATCATTTTCGTCGGAATTAAAATATATTGTCTGTTGTTCCACGGCTAGTTTCGAAAGGATCATACAAGGAGGACGACGCGGAATTTTTAAAATAAAGCGCAAAGACTCTCGCAATGTCAGACTCTTCTTTGATCAGCGAGCCATTTATGAGTAACGCAGGAGTCAAAGAATAATGCGAGGCTCCATTGAGAGACTTAATTTTTCTCCGCATAACGGTGCTGGGTGTAATAGAAGAAACAAAAGATATCCAGGACTGGTGTTTCTTTGTCTGGACAAGTAACCTCGCTGTGGCTCTGCGCTTTTTAAATTCCACTAGATCACTGAGTAATTTGATGGTCTTGTACTTACGGAGAGCTCTATTCCTCTCAGAAATGGTTGCGTTAATCTCTGGGTTGTGTGTATGATGCCAGTGGAATGGATGCTACAGCGGCAGTGTTAATTGCTTCCGTAAGCTTCTGTAGGTTCTCCTCTACCGGTAGTGAAAAGTGGCGCGGGACAACGAATCATGACTTAATTTTAAATATATTATTATTTTATAAAAGTTTACATGTCTCTTGATTCATTTAATAAGTAATAGAAATAATGTGTTTATCAAATTTTAATAGAATATTTAACTCCCCTATTTAGCCAATTCGAACTTCCACATTCGTTGTTATCAAGATTTGTATATTTCTTTGAATACTTCCGCGCGACCAACTTTAGTCTGTTAAAAAGTATAAACACCATTTCCTTCTTTTTTTTTTTAAATCGTCGGACATTTCTGATTATATGACGTGGCCGTTGGTATCGGTAATCAAAATTCAATCACCGATGGTTTTTGGTTTAACAGATATAAAATTCGCAGTTTTCTCACTTTCAGTTGAACAAGGTAGCGACAACAGGTATTGTGCTGATCGCTTGTACTAAAAGTAAAGTAAGTCCCATATCTTTGATAAGGTATCATGGATTGTGAAATTAAGCTTTTCATAATGTACTGAGCCTAATAGAACTAAAGAGGATATTAAGGCCAGTTCCTTTCTCTCTTGGCCGCCTTTACTTTCTCAGATTTCTCTGGTATAACCAATTCAATTTCAGATTGGATATATTATACCTGGGAGCGATTCGAATCCGGAACGAGACAGGTCTCGAACCCGTGTCCTTAGGTTTAGTAGCTAATTTTGGCTATACAGGTCGAAGCAGAACTAATAAACATTTTATTATCCGGAAAAATATAATTCAAGCTTTTATCTTACGACGAATATCTTAGATTTTCCACTTGTTGATGGTTGGTTTTAAATGTTATGTTCGCCGTAGCAGGTACGCTCAAACTCGATAAAATAATACCAATAAATAAATTATCGTGCCATGCTGTACTAAGCAGTTTTGAAATCTCAAAAAGTATGGCCATAATAAATGACGTTTGGTGGAAAAGATTAGTAATAATTCTGACAAATCAGGGATCGCTAGGATCTCGAAAACGGCAACGCCAATTTCGATAAAATACCGTATCTATATAGACCTGGGCATGTAAAATTGTTGTGGAAAAAAAGGTATCAGGAAGACGTTGCATTTGATCATTTTGTTGCAGATATACAGAGAATTATTTGTTGGAAAGACTGATAAAAAAGTGAAAATAAAAACAATAAAACAACCAGTTATTTCTCGATATTAATTTATCAAATCACGTTGCTTAAAACTAAAATCGTTATGTGAAAACTTTCTTATTTACTTCCTTATTCGTATAATATTCGTACAGTTAAATTTTTTCCCGTTTTCCTTTCGCGCTTTCATTCGTCCACAAATGTAACTAAAAATTGTAAAATAATATAAAAAAGTATTTTAGAAAAGTTTTATTTATTGATGCAATAGGAATAAGGAAAATAATTTTTGGAAATCCACCAAACTAGGATATTTTAAAGGAATGAAAGGAAAGCATTGGTTAGAAAAATATTTCATATCAATATCGACCAATGCTTTTATCTGGTTCTTTTTGAGAAAATGAATATTATCACGGAATATTAAACAAACCCAGTTCGCTATTGTTTTTCCCTTTTAGCTGGCCGCTAAAATCATTTTACCATAGCCTAAGTAGGTACGAACTGATTTGATACAATGCATGCTGAATCGTCAAGGAATTCCGGAAAGATACATGATATTAATAAAAAATATGCATAAAGATCTTGGAACTAGAATACTAACAGATGTAGAAGGGCAGTACTTTGATATTAAGAAACGCCTTAGATAGGGGTCCTCTCCGATTATCGCATCGGAAGATATTTTTCGTGAAATGGGGGTTAATAAAGGTCTTAAATAAACATAAATGGAGAAAGAATTTTCATAGTAAGGTTTGCGGACGATACGGTTCTCTTGTACAACTCTTTGGAAGAATTGAAGCAAAAAAAAAATACCGAGCTCTCCAAAATAAAATAAAAATAAAAGTAAAACAAACAGGAAAATTTTTACAAAAATCTAAACGCTAATAAAGTACGAATAAATGAAAGGAATATAAAAATAATAAACTAATGTTCGACAATTATTGCGCAAATTTAGAACAATAGGTGGCCACTTGAAAATATACGTACGGATGTGTGCGGGAATGTGTGAGAGTGTGGGTGGGGTATGTGAATATGGGGTGCGGTGAATATGCGAATGTGTGCTAGAGGTTTGCATGCGCACACGTGGTACATGGTAGCGCGAACTACAGCTAACGGGGTTGGTTGGTGGAAGAAACGGCGGAGAGGAAATAAAGAAGACAGTCAGGTTGCAAAAGCAGTAAGTGGAACAGGTTCAAAGTGGAATAGTAGAGGAGAAGGAGAGAGTAAAAAGACAACACATAGGAAAGAACAAGGAGCTACGAGAAATGGAGTAAGAAGTGGAACGTTATAAGAAAGCAGGACGGGAAAAAACAAGGGAAAAAGACAGACGGCATCGACATATTTCTACCTCACTAATCACGTGACAATTAATTTTTATATTATAGATTATATGATCAATTATCGTGTCATGTAACGATATATAGTTTATACAGTAAACCAGCGCGTAAAAGGACAGGTTAAATGTTAGTTTAAATATATATAAAAAAAACACATGGGGGAAAATTAATAAATAAATAAGAATAAAAACCGATATGAATGAAGAAAGGAATAAAATGACCGCAGATTTAGTCATAGCGTGCATAAATATTAGATCAATGAGGAAAAAATGGGAGGAAGTAAAAATTCGAGAGGCAAGGCAAGAATACGACATAATAATATTAAAAGAAAAACCATTAACAACTGTCTACGCTTCACGCAGATACATTAATACATGAATATATATCGTATGGGCGCAGCTCCAGCTTTTATTAATTCGTTCACTCGATATAGGAATTTTTTAGGTTATTTTTTTGAACCGTCATTAGTCTCTAGCTTTATATCTGATGGGCAGCAGGGAGTGTGAAAGCCGACGTATTTATGATTTTTATTGTACAGCAAGTGATTCTTCAAAGACGGATACGGTATTTACATTTACATCCTTGACAGTATTTACAATATTATCAACACATCGTTTACATTACTTGTACCATTGGCAACAGTTTTACACCGTTTACAACATTGACATTGGAGGTATGCGTTGTTATCGAAAGGAGAGGACGAAGCGTACTATAGATTAGGAGATGAAATGGTGGCGCGTTTCAAGTGCGTCGACCTGTCGTGAAAAGACGGCGTCAATTCGTGATGTGGAAATGTTTAGTTCATTCTTCAGTTCCAGTCCGAAATTGGCCCGCACAAAATCGGTGAATGTGGGAGCATGCAACCCTCGTAAATCCAAGTTAAGATCACCACCGAGCCTTGTACGGAATCTACGTTAAACTGATCGACGTCTTTGTTGCAGAAGAAGAGGCGTATAGCCTGAGGAAACTCGCGGTCAACGAATTCATCATCATTGATCTAACTAGAGCATTCGAAACGATTTTTTTTTTTTTTTTTTTTTTATATAAATAAGTTGAGGGTCTCGCTGAGCAATGCTGCCCGTAGTGCGAGTGCCCAATCAGCCTATCAACGTTTATTAACAAAGTTACTTAAAATATACAAATGTTTCTATAGTACATTGATATAAAGTTACATATTTACATCTAACGGTATTAACGTAACGCCTATTCCGACGGGGAATACATTGATAATGGGTTATTAGGTTTACGTATATTTTGAATTGAAAAAGCTTCTTGTACGCAAGTTATTTGGTACATAGATCCCGTTTTCCTCAGAATTTGAAACTTAACTATTAACATGATAACGGATAAAGGAGTATAAAGGAGTATAACGGATAAAAAGGTTTTAATCGGGAAGGATCCCGCATTTGAAGTGGGAAATTATGTGTTTTTAACATTTGGAATTGATTCGCCTACTGCGTGCACCATTCTATCAACCACAATTTAATTTTATTCTTCCACAGCCCTATTTTCAATTCGTCAAGTATATCACGTGGTATAGCGTCTACTAGTTTCATCAGTACCAACTCATCAACATTATCGATTTTACTGTTTATGCCTTTCGGCCACATAAAGTACGTACTTTTAGAACTTCTCGTTGCCCGTTCTCTATTTATACTAGGTAAAAGTGTCCTTTGAGTTTTGTATTCATACAATCTATGATAACAGTACATCATTTTCGGTGATAACTCTTTGTTTTCCTTCCACCATGAAGCGCCATTTTTACCTGCCACACAGCGAGGCAGAATTATTTTCAAACACCTACGCTGTAATTTGCTTATCTTCTTCATTTCTCCTTCCTTTGCTTCTCCCCACTCCTGTATGCCATACCTAATTCTGGCCATGATTACCGCTTCAAAGAACATTCGTACTGTCTTATAAGGCAGCATTAGTTTGAGTCTGAAAAGTGCCGGAATAGCTTGCCTTGTTTTATTCGATATTTCTTCAATATGATTTTTCCAATTTAGTGTTTGATCTAATGTCAGCCCAAGATATTTATATTTATTAACAGTTTCTAAAGGGTCACAAGAGCAGCTTTGCGTATTTATATCGTTCATATGTAAACATTGAATTGAATGAAGTATAATTTTTGGATCGTATTTCCTATACCTGCTTGGGGTTCTTATATACATGATTCTCGACTTCACACCATTTATAATTAAAGCTCTATCGTGGGCCCATTTTCCTAAAATATCAACATCTTCTTGCAGAAGTTTTTCGGCGATTTTAATATCCTTATGACTTATAACCAGAGCTATGTCATCTGCATATGCGAAAACGTTGGAGTTCTTGATGTATTCTATTAAAGAGTTCGTATAAATTAGAAAAAGTAATGGAGATAAAACTGTCCCCTGACCTACCCCATATTTTAAATTTACTTTGGAACTTAATTTTCCATTAATCTTAACCATACTTGCTCTATTTGTTATATAGTCTATAAACCATTTCTTTTGAGCTTGCTTTATGCCAAATCCGTCTAGGTCAGAGATTAACTTCTTATGATTTACTACATCGAAGGCTTTGGTTAAGTCGATAAAAGCTATTAAAAACTGTTCTCCCTTAGCTAACCCTTCGTTTACCTGTTTTACCATTGTTCTAAGTAATGTAATTGTAGATTTATTTTTCCTAAAACCGAACTGGTTTTTGTACAAATAATCATTGTTTTCCATATATTCTCTTAAATGCTTTCCTACATAGAGTTCCACAATTTTAGCTATTGAGGATACTATGGTTATTGGTCTGTAATTCTCATGTAATGTGTGACTGCCTTTTTTGTGTATAGGTCTTATGACTCCGGTTTTTAGCCCCTGAGGAAACCTCCCTTCTCGTAAGGAGCAATTTATTAATTTCGTTATTAAGGGTGAAAAAATTTGTTTATTATTTTTAATATCCTTACTTCTTATGTCATCCCACCCTGGAGCTTTATCGATTCTAAGGTTTTGAATTATTTGTTCGACGTTATTAATTGCTGCTATCGGGATGTAGAAATTTACTTTATCATGGTATCCTAAACTGCGATTTAGCATTTGGGTGTCACACTCATGAATCTTATTCTTTACACAATTTGCGAAATATTTGCTAAAATCTTCTACTATGTTTGTTGCGCTTTTAAAGGCTTTCTCTATAATTCTATCTACCGGCGTTCTGTTCTTATTATTGATAAGGCTATTAATTATTTCCCAGCTAGTTCCTATATCGTTTTTCGCTTTTTCCAGTTTTCCCCTGTAATATAAATTTTTAGCTGTCCTTATTTCGTTTTTAGTCATGTTGCGATATTTTTTATATAAATTTTTGTACCTAACATTGGTTGGATTATTTTTAGAGCGCCTGAAATAGATGTCTCTTATACGCATGAAATTTATTATTTTCCTATTTAACCATGCATTCTTCGGCCTATATTTATTTTCTCTGCATTTTAAGAGTATACTGCTGTTATTGTATATATCTCTAAAAGCTAACCAAATATGAGTGTATATGCTCTCCGAGTCATTTAACTGCATTATTTTTGACCAATCGTAACTACGAATGTTCCTAAGTACTAATGACTCGTCTAAACACTTGGTTTTTGAATGTATTAGGCCACCGCTGTACTTGTTCTGAATTTTAATAGCACAACATGTAATGTAGTGGTCTGAAATTTGCGTTTCTATAATCCCAGAGGCTATCTCTTTGTAAGCAGACCGTATAAAAATATGGTCAATACATGTCTGAGAAAAACGCCCTGCACGCAATTCCTCCCGAGTAATGCCATTTATTAACTGCATTGCTCCACTACCGCTTATAACGTTTAGTAGATTCTCCCTGAGACTATGCCGTGTAAGTAGATCAATGTTGAGGTCACCACATATTATGAAGTCTTTTTTCGACCCGGCTACCGCAAGTAACTGCCTGAGGTTACCTAAAAATTCAGAAGCATTTTTACTAGGTGACCTGTAAATCGCTACTAGATACATTAGCTTATTTGGATTTATCTCTATTTCCACTGTCAGAGAATCACACGTCTTCCTATCCGCTGTGATCAGTTTGGATTTAAAATTATTTGAAACGAATATTATAATCCCCCCATTATATTTAGGGGGATTAGCAGTGACAAATTTGGTAAACCCAGGTATATTATATAAATTCGTCTCTTCACTACTTGCATTTATTTCAGTTAACACGATTATACTAATTGGTATGTTGTCGATATAAGTGATAAATTCGTCCCAATGAAGCCTCACACTTTTTATATTTAAATGCAGTAGGTGCAGAACACTTTTTTCGTACATTACTTTATTTACCTGGAAAAGCTCAGTAACCGTTTTATGCCAGTCGGCTAAATCTCCGTAATTAGCACATTTTACTAGTGGAGTGCACATGATGACGAGAATAAAAGTTTGTTGATGTCTGGAATAACCTGAACCTGGGTGAAGTGGGCCTCATAATAAAAGAACCGTACGCACCCGATAGCGAGTGAGGTAATGGATACATGAAGCTTAAGAAAAGGACGTTTAATAAGAACACATGAAAGACGGAGTAGGGTGCGCACCTTATTTGAGCGTATAGATAGCTAATTCCAACATCGTTAAGGTTATTATTTAGTGCTATAACATTAACGAAAATAGTAACGGAGCTTAAAAAGCTATACATGCGCAATATTTTTTGTTTAAAACTTATAGTAATTTATTCAGCTCTTCGTCGTTCCTTATTCTGATCACTCGATCCTCCGCATTCTTCTTTACGAAAATTTTTCCACGTTTAGTCCACGCAAAATTGTAGTGTAGGAGTCTGGCCTGTTGTTTTGTTTTCCAGAATAACTGTTTATAATACGGCGTCAAATTTTCGTTTATGAATATTTTCAACTGAGTATTCTCGCATGTTATGTCCTTATCTAGTATTGAGCCTTTTTTCCTGTTTTGCAATAACAAATCAGCGATTCTCCTACCTGGTTTCGCAATAATGGGACGTGGTAATTTCGTGTTCCTCGACGGCACTCGGTGTATTGCTTCAATGTCTTCTGGTTGTATATTTACATCTAGTTTTTTTCCAATCTGTATCAGTATGTTGGGCAGATTTTCATTTTCCATCTCGGAGACTCCATGAAGCTCGATATTTTCTCTCCTATTATACTGCTCTAGTTCGTGAATCGTGACTTTTAATTCAATGATTTCCTTGTCTTTTTTACGGACTTCATCCGTAAGTACGGACACCTGGTCTCGAAGCGCCTTGATTTCATTTTTAAACGAATTATTACTTTGTAATATCTCGTCGTACTTCTCAGACAAAAAATTGAAAAATTTTTTAAACTCTTCCATGTCATTTTTTAACGATTTAATTCCTTGCGACAATTGCTCCTCATTTGCAACTTCGATACTAGCACTACTAAGTTGCCGCTTTGCTTTTTTTTCTCTAGGCATTTTACCACGAGTGGATTTATTTTAAAAATGAGCGATAGATATAAAATTAGAATATTCTTACTTTAATAGAAAGCGGCGTAACACGATGAATACCGATGATAAGCTGTTATCTGAGTAACGCTGATAAGCTGCTATCAGAAATATTAACGCAGAAACTACCGTACATTCGAAATAGAATACAACTTAATTCCGACCATACTCGTAAACAAATTAGAGGAAATAGGAATAACGCATAGTGTTAAAAAGTGATTTCAAAACTACCTAAACCAAAGGAAAACACGTGTAAATGTATTGAATGAAAAAGAAAAAAGTGGAGTTGAATGTGGGAGTTCCGCAATGGAGTAACTTAGCGCCAATACATACGAGTATATACAAACGGTTTATACAAGGAATTAAAATATATAGCGATATATGATGACATGGCAATAATTACAGCACATAAAGCTATTAAGGAGGCAGAAATAAGAATGCAAGAATATTTAATAACAATAATTGAATGAGCGCATGATAACGAACTAACGTGTCAAAAAGCAATGGTACTACGAATGAAAAGGGATGATAGGCATGATGTATTTTGTCCATATTTAATAATGCACTCAAACGAATGTGTGTACACGAGTAGTGAGAGAAAAGTGTTCGGAAAACAGTCACTAACAAATGTGAAAACAAAGGGGATGGAAAAGAGACGGAATAAAATTTAAATAAATAATAGATTAGTTATAGATAAGTTAGAAATAAGTAAAAAATCGGATAAGTTGTAACAAAACGGGAAACTCGGCGTCAAGCGTTTAGCTGGACGGGACAATATGTACATAAATGCTGATAAATATATCCGAAAAAAAAATTGAAGTCCCTTTTAGTAATTACCACAAGAGTCTAAATGTTCAACAATTACAGCTTTACTCAAGTCAATTCTGGTGTCTGACTTCAAAAATTTTTAATAAAATAAAGACTACACAAAACGAAATCGAACTTTGTATATGAAATATTAAGAAAAAAAATACATTTTCGCTTAAACTTATTTAAAATGAAAATAAAAAAATACCATACAAACGACAAATATATATTAGAAGTTAAAAGTAGGCTGGTTGAGCTGATCATGCAGTAAGAATAAAAACGATGATAGAGACACTTTTTAGTTTCTCTCACATTAGAAAAGAAGACAGGAGCTTTAACAAGGCGGAGGGATGATTTTAATAATTTTTTGTCAAATAAAAATTCTCGAAGAGTAAAATTATAAATAGAATCGAATGAGAGGTTTTACAGATCGATCGCTACGGGCTGAGGAAATATAATGCCTAGTTTTTTTTTAATTACTTGAACTAATTTGGTCTATAATTTTAGAAATTTCTTCTACAAAGGTTTATTTACTGAACCGGAAATTCAATTAGTAAAATAATTAAAATAGCCGACTGGTTGGAGAGAAGGTGGAATAACGTTAGGCGATCGAATCGATAAAGAAAGAGAAAAAAAGAGATTCTTAAAAGTCTTTCAAATAATGCGACCTGGCAAAAATTGTTAAAGGTCGCAAAAGTTGTTGCTTGTTGCACAGGCAGAGATAGAAGAAAGGAACGATTTTAATTATCGATAATGTAGAAGAAAAACACGCTTAATGTGAAAAACCGATTAACACGAAATATGTGAATAAATTAACCGGTTTATCCTACAACTGCGCACAAAACGTAAAAAAAAAACGGCTGATACGCAATTAAGAGTTAAATTTTTAACTTATCGTTTGCCGGACTATACTGCACTTCGTTTGCCACTTTTCAACTGTCTTACAACTTTCAAAGGGAATCCGCGAATTTCTTTTCCGCACTCCGATTGCAGTCAGCTACGGGGATAGTGTAGTTGCGGTCACAGCGGAATTTCGTTCGAGAGAACTTTGAATCGCATTGTCGAAAATATCGAAAATTACCATTTCACAAACCCGAATAAATTGTAATAAAATAAATAAAATTAAAACATGTGAATAATTTTTCTTCGGTTTTTTGTCCCCTCGTATAGAAATTCGAATGTTACGAAACAACAAGATTCGCGACGACTGACGACCATTTGTTTCAGTTAAACTTACTTTCTTGTTGAATTTTTTAAATAATGCGACCATGTAAGATTTGTGTAAAGCACGGTCACCGATCGAAATGGTAAAGTTCTTCGGAATTTGTTGACCATACGGTGTTTAGGATTGCACGAGAATGCCGTCGATGAAACAGTCATGGAAGAGCTGGGAATTATTATTCAAAAAAGGTAGAAAACAAGTGAACAGTATAGGTAAAAGCAGGAAGTGAGATTTTCCAGAATCTTGATTTGGTAAGAGGAAACTTTTACACGTGATGAGAATTTTTTTTTCATTTTTAAATTTAGGCGCTATATATACTTAGAAATAGATAGGGCAAGCAGCAGCCCCGAACGCTATTTCTTAACTACAGTGACATTTGTTAAGCATTCCGAACATGTAAATACTGGAATTTATGTGAGCGCAAGTTCCTTTTAAATTTTTAACCACGTGGTTTTGCATCGTGCGGTACAATCAAAAGTTTTCCAGATTAAACTAATTCGAGTTTTGCTTCTCCACTTTCACAGTTCAGTTGTTAAACAATGTACAATTCGAATGTCTGGGAAAATCCTTTCAGTTGCAAAAAAAAAGGAAAAAGAGCCACCTTATGATTTTAGACCGAGCGGATTTCTTTATATCCGCCACCGAGAATGGAACAGAGTTGTTTCATATTACTCTTTTTTCAAAGAAAAATTGAAAACTTCTTTGGTCGTTATTTACATAATTTTGTTTGTTTTGTTTGTTTTCTGTCTTTTGTGTTTTTTTTGCTTTCCCGAATAAGCGCGCCTTTTATTCAATCGCTCTGCTTACACTCGAAGCAATTTATTTTGTTCTTGTCGTACTCAGTGTGTAAGTAATCCTATAAAGTTATCCTGTTCGTGTTTAAATTTTGTTATATATATACACACACACATATATAATATATATAATATATATTTATATTATTTAATGTTAGAAACTCAGTCATACGGTTAAATTTGATTAGTAAGAAGTATTTCGAAATCAAATGTTTTCCCCTCAAACGAATGAAAATGATGAAACGTGTAAAAATAGAAAAAAAAATTACGCCGGTACATTTAATCTTTTTCCCCTTCTATCGAACGCCTGATCGTCTGAAAGTAATTTTAATTTACAAGATATAGCATTGTTTTGTTTTTTTAAAGACGTGTCCGGTACTTCTAAATTATAAGGAGAATTATTCTTTTTTGTTAAATCTACTTGTTGAGAAATTATTTGACTTCTTAAATTATAATAATTACTATTGGAATAAAAATAAAAATATATATTAAAATAAAAATTTAATAATTATTTAAATAAAGTTCTCGTAAAATAATTTTTCTTAAAACTTACATTATGAGGATTTGTCGGCGGGTACATTAGCCGAAGAACTGTGAAGGAAGAAAAAGTAGTAAAATTGTATCCTGAAAAGTTTTTAAAGATGATGAAGAATCGTTCAAGAGAACAGAAAAATAGAAAAGTAAAAAAGAATACAAGATAGAGTGGGAATAAGAAATTTTTTCGTAATAGGATTTATCTACAGCAGAAAGGCACGATGGGCGTTCAAATAAAATATAACCAGTGTTACGAAGACAGCGGGTGGATGAGCGTAGTGAAGCAATTAGAGATGCAGATGATGAGAAAATGATGATGTAAAAAAGGAAGCTAAGCCCGAGATTCGAGAATGCCTTAGAGAGAGAGAGAGGAGGAGTATCAAAAAAACTCTTGGACAAGCAGGAGAGATAATTAGATAGAGAATTGGTAAAAGAAGCTAGGACTTTTTTGGGGGATTTGGAGCTGAGATGTGGTCTCCGGAATGAGCAGATGAAGAAAACTAAACATATGTCCACTTGTTTATTACGGTTTGGGCAGAAATTCCCCATCTGCTATTTTCTCGGCTGCTGCTATCGAAGGTGTTCTCAGAATCGTACTTTGTCACTGAACTGAAAATTATTACATATAATTCAGTGCTTAAACTGAAATAAGATGCGGACAGTGGATGTTACAAACTAGATCGGAGGATACATGGATGTGGAGGTAACTATGTTAGAATGAGAAATGAGATGATAGTAAGTGAGAGAATAGGAGTTAAATGATTGAGAATTACGTAAGAATGAATTATCTAAAAGCGGAAAATTTGTTAAGAAGTTAGGGGGACGAAACAATTAAGAAAAGTGAGCAGTGTAAATGCTATAAACAGTTAACGAAACACAGTGTACTAAGCCACCGTATGAAGACGCCAGAGGTATATTAGAGTGAGCGAGTAAAACGAGCATGTAGGGTAATGAATAAATGGAATTTAGAGTGATATTAAACTTAATTGAATTGCCACCTTAAATTTCATAATACAAGTTATAATTATTGAACAATTACATTATTTTAGAAAAAAAAAAGTACGAACAGAATGGGTCAATTTTTAATGTACGATGTGTGTCAGCGAATAGCATAGATAATGAAAAATTTTGTGGAAATTTAAAAAAATTCCCTAAATTTGTATTTACCGGCCGCGAGAATATACGAAATTATTTAAATATGAGTCGTAGAAGAACTACTCGACATTATAATTACCTGGATAGCGATGCAAATTATCCGAGACCGGCAGAGGAATAAATTTTATTTATGTATATACTAGTAACTCTTTTTCCTTTTTTTCTAAGGCGAAAAAAAAAACAAATTTTCTCGTGTAATATGCATTTTTGATTGTTACTCCAACCAAAAGACAAAAAACGGTTTTTTTGTTTTCAAAACTACAAAAGGGTCACCCGGGACTAAGATCCCCAACGGGATCAACGCACAGCAGCTGTGACGGATTCCGGCTCTACTAGTTTTTTAAGAAAACCAGTTTGACTATCATTTTTAAGATGAATGATCTTGTAGAAAAACCGCATGTCGTGTTGAAGTTTTAAAAATACGCCAAGTATTTTTCCGATCAAAATTCACCGACCAGCTCGTTAATATTTACACTAGCGATGGTTTGTCTGTTTAGTATGTTCGACAGTGGTGCCGTAATTTCATTTCAGATCTAAACCGCTTAGCACCAAACCTTCAGAACTGGCGAGTCGCGTTCAAAATTAAATTCTAATCACCGTGTCACGTATTGTGAAATCGGAATTGCAGTTCCATCCGGTATTATCCGCAGTGTTTTGCAAAACATTATTCGTAACGAATTGAAATTTTCCAAAGTCTACGCACAATGAGTACCAAAAGAACTTTCACAAGCTCGCACGGCTCAAAGAATGGTGTGTTTCCTTCTCTTGTTTTGTAGCAGTTCCGCGAATTTGCATAAATTTTCTCGAATCGAACAGTAACTGAAGGCGAAACCTGAGCTCATAGAGACTAAAATACAATCATCACAGTCGAAACGGAAATCACCACGACAAATAAAGTTTAAGCAGACTTTTCCCGGAAAAAAATATGGCGATTGTGTTCTGAGCTGAAGGTATTATTTTGGTTGAATTTGTGAGTCGTGCGCAGGCAAACCAAAAAATAAGAAAATCATCTTTAAGAGGAATCCAACTGTCGCGTGAAACTCCAACAACCATCTTCTTATCGAAATGGTTGAATGGTCACTCATTATTCACCCTATATCTGTAGGCGAGTGTGCCTTATTCGCGTAACTGATTTAAAAAATTAGCTGGAAATAAACATGAAAAAATTGCTTAAAAATCGAGTCACTGTTCAAAGAGCTAGACGGAATTTTTTTTTTTATTTATTTATTTTTTCGTGTGGGCGCGCTAGCGGCCTTGACCTAACAGGAAAAGCTAAGCTTAAAGGCTAAATAGCTAGACGGTTCGAAATGGACGCAGTAATGGACAGCAGTGCAGGAACCACGGAAGGTAAAGGAAAGAAGAGGATAAAAGAAGCGTTATAGGGAATAGGGCTAACACCAAGGCTATAAAAGGAAGGGTTCATTAAGAAGAACAGGACACCCGAAGAAAATGTAATCAGCATCACATATACGAGGAGGATCACAGTCGTGAAGAGAACAATAAATAGATGGCGACAGAGCAAATCGAAAGCGATAGGAGGGGAGGAGAGAATGATTGATCCGGAGACGAATTAGGGAGACAAAAGAAGAGCGACGACCGAAAGGAATAGAATGGAACCAAGACAGGGAACGAGGAATTGGCTGAATGAAATGGTAATGAGAATGACGATTAGAAAATAGGGAGGGATAAATATCCCGCTAAAGTCTGGCGTGATTAGAGGTGGATAAGGAAATGATGTCTAAAGAAGGGAAATAGTTGAGGAATGAATCAAAACGAGAATGAGCCAAAGAATCAGCTGCGTCATTGCGAAAAAATGTTTGAGGACAATATTGAAAAGTTAATTATTAAGATGTAAAAAATGTCTAAATTTATATGTTACATTGAAAAAAACTAGAATTTTTAACGAATAAAATACGTTTCTTAAGATTTAATTTGCGTTCACTGAAAGACCTTTAGCATTTACAAAAAAAAAAAAAAAACGATAGAAAATTTTTTATTTGTTTATAGTTCAGTAAATAAAATTAGGCAATGAAATATTACAATACGTAAAAAAACACAGATATCTTGATTCAATAATAACAGATGACGGAAGATGTGAATAAGGTCTAGGAATAAAAAGCCGCCTTTATTAAAAAAAAATCATTGCTAACATCCAAAAATGTAAATGTAGAACTATAGGGAAACGATTAATAAAAGTGTACGTTTAGATGGTGCAGGAACTTGGGCCATAAATAGAAGAAGAAGAAAAAGCAATTAGAGACGTTTGAAATTTGGTGATGGTGGAAAATGTAAAAAGTTAAGTAATTAGATAAAATTAAAAATACAAAGTGCTCAAGAATATTAATGAAGAGCGCTGCTTAATGAAGATCATAAATGAAAGCAGATGAAATTGGATAGGGCATGTAGTAAGAACCGAACGGATATTTAACAGTAATAATCGAAGGACTAGTTAAAAGAACACAGGAGGAAGAACGCGGCAAAAATGAATTTCACGAGTAATGGAAGATAAAAAGATGAATAAAAATACCGGCCAATGAAAGTGAAGGCCCGACAATTAGATGCTTTAAAGCGATTCTAAGTAATGTACCTTCCGAATAATTAAGCTCCAATCGAAAGATTGAAGAATAAGAAAAGAAGTTCAGTAAAAATTTAGACGAATTTCAAATATTCATGTATAAATATCGACAAACCTGGCTATTTTGAAAAACAAGGATTTTACATTTTGCGGTGCATTCCGAAACTATGTTATAGAGAAAATCGAGTCGAATTTCGCGTTAAAAAGTAAAGTTAATGAGGTAATCTGAGGGTTAAACAATTACACCGAACTCCAAAATAATATTACATCTTCAAACAATTGCACATTTCAATTTTTTTTGTTTTTTATGAATCAAAAGATCACCATGGAGGTTATTCTTTTGACCCATATCAACGACCCACAATATTATTCGATTTGTGATATTTTTCTTCTTCTGTACACCGATATAAATGAACTTTTTTCTGTGACTTTCTAGTCCTTTACTTTTTACTACAATTTACTGCCATTCGGATGTTACAAGTTCTAAATAACTGAGGACGTCAACTAGACTATTGATTATGTGCTTTGCAAAAAGCACGTTGCCTAAGTAGTTAACTTTTTTTGGATACCAGGATATGCGGATATCTACGGTAACGAAGTGGCAGACATGGCTGCCAAAGATACATGGATGAATAGTTGTTTAGTTCCATACTTTCTAAACAGAGACCTATTCGAGCTCATTAGATATGCTCATAAAGAATATTGGGAGGCTACATGGGCAAATCCATTTTGCGCGCAACAGTACAAAAAAATTCAACCTAATATTCCTAACGTTCCTTGGTTCAACCACATTACGACTGTTTCGATGAGTACCAGATCGTACATTGTTACCTTATGTTGCCTCCGGCTGGGGGTAAACCGTATCCCTGCTTCTTTGTACAACATGGGTTTAATCTCTTCTTCATATTGCCAACATCTACTAGACTTGGACAAAGTGGCAGACGCTGATCACCTCATCTTCGAAGGCAATTTGCACACGGCGCAAAGAATTATTTTGTATAACTCGATAATCAATTTCCAGATCCTTCTGCCGTATACTGTCAATTCTCTCCTGGCCACCGGAAGTGCTGCAATATACACGTTATTATTTAATTATATAGTACAATGCAATATTACTGTGTAGCGTTAATTAGTTAATTAATTAGATTACATTGTCGATGGGTTGAATTTTCGACGCCCAAAAAAAAAAAAAAAAAAAAACATTGCTTAAGCATCTAATGATATAAATTTCCAAAAGAGAGTATTCCTACCTATTAATATACCGTTAATTTGTTTTGTTTTTTTTATTTATATTAAATTTAGGTCGCTTCAACAGCTAGGTTATTAGCAACCACAATACATAATTATATTATTATTATTTTACAATAGAAATATGAAATTAGCAACAAAATTACTTATACACTTAAATACAAATTCATATTAACATTTTATATTAACTTTAATATTTCAATAGATTTTAGGAACATTTTGTTTTTCTGAAACATAATGTAAAATAGTTTCGCTTTTCTCACTTTAAATATTTCACGATTTTACAATATTCAGATGATGGTTGGTTATTAAAGAAGCAATCGCTGTTTTACCATTAGGAAATTTTAAATTCGTGAATGTATAAAACATATACTTCTAAGTATATATTACATACAGCCGGAATTTGTTAAACGAAACTGTGCGAAAAAAAACAACTGAATAAGGCAACTTGAGTACGAATAAAGTTTATCTCTCGCGTATTTCGTCTTATCAGGTTTACTAGAAGAAGAAACACGCCGGTGAGTTCGTTCTAATTATATCTTTTATTTTCTTATCAGTATAAGCAACGTCGTCGCATATCATCTAATATAACGAAAGCGTAAATATTGCTAGCGCTCTTAGAGCGCCAGCTTCTCGAAAACGATGACACTAGAGGCGGATGGTGATCCGCCAGACGGTGGAGGACCTTATTATTCCGATAAAGGCCCCGATAACACTAATCGTGATGTAGAAATGGAACTAGATAGTAATAATAAAAAGGTTAATAATATCGAAAATAGTTATAAAATAAATGAGAATAATAACAACAGCGACAATTCGATTGCTAGCGATAATCAAAACGTGCTAACCGAACAAAGATCTATTCTTACGTATGAAGAAGGTATAGATTACGCGTCTTTTAAAGTAATCGTTCAACCAAAGAATCTTGACGATAACATTACGGGTCTTCAAGTAGCAAAAATTTAAAAAAAAAATTGAACTATATAGATGACATTTTAGAGATCAAAAAGGCAGGAAGAAGAAGGGTCATTGTTGAATGTAGACACAAAGAAATAGCTAATAGGTTGGTCATAGAGGATAGATTGAACGAAGTCGGCGTTATTGCATACGTTCCGTTACTATATCTAACGAGAGCCGTAGTCATTAAAGATGTCGACATAGACATCACGGATGAAGAAATTATGGAGGGAATTGTCTGCGGCATGTTTATAATCCACAAAATAGTCAGATTAAGTAGGAAAATATACCAGGAAGGTAAGGTAGCTTACATACCTTCCAAAGTTATCCAGATATTTTTCTGCGGGCAGAGCATTCCAAAATATGTGTACATAAATAGAGTGAGGTTTGAGGTTGAACCTTATGTACAACCAATTCGACAATGCTTTCAATGTTTCCGTTTCTCACATTCTTCTACAAATTGTAAAGCGCTGAAAAAAATATGTATCCAATGCTCCTCCGACGCTCATTTTGGAATACAGTGTGCGTGAGATAAGTATTGTATAAATTGTCATATGCGTAACTCTCCAATATCAAAGGAGTGTCCCGAACGGATTCGACAAAGAGACATTAAAAGACATGGCTTTAAGAAATATAAGCTTCTCCGAAGCTTCAAAGGAAATTCCAACAGTAAATAGACATACTTCATACTCATCCAGAGTCACCTTTAACAACGATATAATAAATTCCAAAGCAAATGTACATAACTTATCAAATCGCTTTTCGCTCTTACAAAATGAGGAGGACTTCCCTTCCTTGCCTAATCAAAGTATATATCATATGATCAAATACCCGATTATAAAAACCCACCGATATCTAAGTGTGGCTATCGTGCTAACAAAGAAATTAAATTCAGTGAACAAAAATTCGCAAAAGATCAAACAGCCATTCTAGGTGGCAATAAAAGAGCACGGGAAGAACCGATCAGCCCTCTGTATATATCAAAGTCTAAAAGAGAATATACCAACCCATATTTATTCCCCCCTCAAAGAGGAAGAGCAGGGGCTCAATGTAGTGCGTTTGAAAAAAGCAAAAGTGACATAGATAATAATGAAAACAGCCACTTTAGTGGACATAGCGGTAATAAAAGTAATAACATTAGTATATCTTGCAACAGTAACAATAGCGGTAACACGATAGAAAATGCCATAACGGTAGGTAAAAGTGAAACAAAAAGTAGCAGTCAGACGGCTGAAACAAACAGCAACCAGTTAATAAAAAAAAAAACGATTTAAATGATAATAACATATTAAAAAAGAAAAATAATAATCCAGTAAGTAGAGAAAACAGCCGGAAATCCATATCAAAAACCCCAACTGAAAGCTAAATGCGACTGGAATAAATATAAAGTAAAGAACTAAAAATAAAGTAGGTAATAATAAGTGTACAAACGATAGACAACATAAAATAAACTTCAACCATACCAATTAAATTTATCCTATAACAATAATCAATAAGAACACTCTTACCCAATTCTTACTCACCATGGAACTTTGCCAGGTTATGCTGTGGAATTGCAGGAGCGTTTACAGTAGTCAAGATGAATTTAAAAAAATCTTAATAAAAAACAAAATCATTATTTGTGGAATATCTGAGACGTTGCTAAAACAGTATCATCAGTTTAACATCCCTAACTATAACATTATAAGGGATGATAGAAATAAGGGAAAGGGCGGAGGAGTCGCGATTTTAATTAATGACTCTATTTCATATCAACAGAAGAATATTAGCGTAACTAGCATTGGTCAAGATCTCATCCAAATTATTGCAATAACCCTAAAGCTATATAGTTCGCAACCTCTTGATCTGTTAATGATATACGTCCGTGCCGGCCATAGCATAACATATGGTCAGTGGACTGATGTAGTCTCCCAAATTAATCACCATTACATGATTAAGGGGGACTTCAACGCAATCCATCCAGCTTGGGGATGTGTTAAATCAAATTTTGAAGGTAGAGAGTTATTAAAATTAATAAATCAATATTCAATGTTTATAGTTAATACAATTCATAAGACACGGGTAGCTCGACCAAATACAGAACAAAATAACCTGGACCTAGTTTTATGTCATCCCAGAGCATCGCTACAAGACTAGAATATAGCGTCGGGGCAGACCCTATGGGTAGTGATCACCTCCCAGTATTAATCAAATTATATACAACGACCAATCATTATTTCTCTCGTAATCTAGCCGCTAAAAGAAATAGACCCGTGAGAGATCTTCAGAGGGTCGACTGGGAAAAATACCAGTCGAATGTATTATTAAACTCTAACGGTATTAACGAGGAGCAATTTTATGCCGCAGATACAGCTTATCAGTATAATACTATTGGCGAAATAATCAATAAAAGCATTGATGATGCCATAACGCCAATAAATAAAAAAAGGTTGTATAACACAAGTCCACCCTGGTGGGATGTGGACTGTAACAAAGCAATAGCATTAAGACGATTACGTCTGAAAACCTTCAACAAATACCCAAATATGGGAAATTACTTAAAATTTAAAGAACAACAGGCTAGAGTAAAAAAGATCATTAAAGAAAAAAAGAAATTAGCCTGGAAAGATTATTGCAGTAAGATAAACACCAACCTAAGCACAAAAGATCTGTGGCATAAAATAAGGTGTTTTAACCATCCTCGACTAGCCTATAATTATCAAACTAATTTATCAGATTGGTCCTTAAAATTTATGCATAAGCTTGAAACTTCCGTCGAACCTCTAGATCAAAGATCTCTACTACAGGCGTCGGATAAATTTGCGAATTGGCTAGATAGAGAAATCACATGGTCAGAACTAATCAAAAGTTTAGATCATCGGAAAACTTCCTCTGCGGGGGTGGATGGGATACCCTATAGGGCTGTCCAGACGCTTCCAGTCGAAGTGAAAAATATGTTATTAAAGTTCTTTAATAAATCACTAGACGCGGGATATATCCCAGATACTTGGAAAGAATATTACATCTGTCCGATCTTGAAACCCGGTAAAAACAAAAACGATCATAATTCATACAGGCCCATATTCTTACTCTCATGTATAGGTAAAACGATGGAAAATATTATAAAATACAGAATAGAACGGTGGGCCAACCGCTTCGGAATAGCATCCAAGGTCCAATACGGGTTTAAAAAATCCTTGAGCACTAGAGATGCACTAATAACCCTAATAAACGACCTTCAAATAAGCCTTTCTAAGAACTGGTATTCCATTATAGTTTTTATTGACCTCAAATCGGCATATGATAGTGTGCATCTTAATACCCTAATCGAAATACTCATTAAGTTAGGAATTTCTAAAGAAATTGCCTATTGGATACACAGCTATTTTCATAATAGAAAATTGACTATGTTATCGGGAGGAAGAACCTATGAGTCGGTAAACTCGGGAAAGGGATTACCTCAAGGGAGTCTACTCAGCCCTTGTCTATACGCACTATATACAAAGGATATAGAAAAAATTCAAGGGCGAAATATCAAAGTCATTCAGTATGCGGATGACTTGGCGGTATACTCATCGGCGGGGTCTCTAAAAACGGCAACGAACAGAGTGACGGGGGCTCTAAAGAAATTAACATCAACGTTAAACAGGCTCCACATTCAGATTAATGCCGAAAAAACGCAGGGGCTAATAGTGACCAGAAAGATCATGCGGCTATATCCATTAATAAGAATAGGTAATAAAACCGTGACTTTCCAAAACTCAGCCAAGTATCTAGGAGTCAAGTTAGACTCAAAATTGTCTTGGAACGATGAACTTAAAAATATAACCGAAAAATGTGAGAAAGGTCTCAACGTATTAAGAGCCCTAACTGGAAGAAAATGGGGAGCTCATCCATATTCGCTCCTAACAATATACAAAGCAATAATACGGACCCACATAGAATACGCAGCCCCAATATTAAATTTAAACAATACAAAAATTAAAAAATTACAAATTATTCAAAACATAGCCCTTCGGCTCTGCCTAGGGTCTATGAAATCTACACCAGTTCACGTAGTCAATGCTGAATGCGCAGAACCTCCGGTTAAATTCCTCCTTAAACATTCTACGGACAAATTTTACATAAAAAATAAAGAGTATCGTTTTCATCCAATAAATAAACAAATACCCATCTTAGACAGCTTAAAAAATCGGGATTACTGGAGATTTACTACAACTCCCCCAATACTTACTAGTTTTAACTACTACTCTGATCTAAAAATTTATAATAACATTAAACCGGCGCCATTTTGGATGGATTTCCAAGAATCGCTTTACTGCCCACGAGTCGAATTAGATACGAAAGAATTTCTTAAAACTAATCAGCCAATGTCAAATCACAACAGTTTGATAATGAATAACATATTAAAATCCCGTTTCAATGATTATCAAATCTTCTATACCGACGAATTGGCAAAAAAACATCAAATATCGAATGCCTTATAAGAAGACAAGCATTTAATTTACAACAGGCAGGCACGGAAATAGTGCTAAAGTGGATTCCGTCGCACAGCGGTATTAAAGGAAATGAAATAGTAGATAGATTAGCAAGAACTGAAGTAGGTAGAACAATTGCTCAAAAATTAAATTGGTGGGAGTTTTTACCGATAATTAAAGAACACATTATAATCGAGTGGAACACTGAGTATCAACAGATTAGTGATCAAAAAGGGAAAGATTATTCAAGAATACAGAAGTATGTCCCAAGAGCCCCTTGGTTTAAAGGAGCGAACAACTTGGGAAGAGACTTTATAGCGACGATAACGAGATTGAGAACAGGACACAACAAAACCCCCGTCCACTTGGCAAAAATTAATATCATCAATGATAATACATGCAGTAGTTGTAGAACAGAGGGTTCAATAGATCATTTTATCTGGCAATGTAAAGTCTACGAGCAGGGGAGGGACAAACTTAGAGCAGAAATCTTAGCAGAACTGCATACTTTCCCGGTTTCAGTGACACAGATAATTGCAGATCCATTGTCGAAGGTAGCGGCATTAATATATAAATTTATAAAATATCACAATATAGAAACTTAGAAATAATAAATAAGGAAGTTTTATAAAACACCCTATACAGGGCTAAGCAACAGAAAAAACTGGTTAAATGGCGAAAGCTAAGCCAAAAAAAACCAAAAAACAACTGATTTTCATATTACAAAAATGTACTATTGCACGCTAAATCTTTGAGCATAAACAATCAAATTTGAAATTGTAAAATTAAACGTCCAAAATATTCGTTCCGCAGAATCAGTCAACTTCTATCTGTTCTTTTTAAACATTAACTGATTTACACTTGCGACAATTTTTTCCTTGATTCATGATCTTTTCCTTTCTCACTTAATCCAAACGGACTTCTTTTAGATCCCTGATCATGCCGGAATTGAGGGTAATGAGTTAGTTGACTCATTTTCTCGGTTATCTTCCTCTTCCGGTAGGTTTTTTTCCTGCTTTCTCAGCTTCCAATATTATCCTTCTGTCTGCAGCTGCTCATTCTAAACTATGCTTTGACTCTTACGTCTCTTCGTTCTCCAACCCGGATTCCTTTTTCTTGTTTATTCAGCCTTTCCTTCCTCGCTCCCCTGGTTTCTTGATTTTCCTTCCACGCGTCGCTCCAACATCGTTGAGATTTTCCGCTTGCGCTTTGGGCACAGATTGCTTCCTTCCTCGCTTTTCTGTTACTATTTTGTGCCGTCTCCTTATATTTCACCGTTCCAATATTCAATTTGTTTGTGATCCCGATCACATAATATGTTCGGGTGTTCGTGTCTCTTGCAACCGATCAAGTTTTTTTTTTATTCCTCCCTTTTAAAAATTGGTATTCCCACTCCGTACAGTACTTCGTTCATTCTCTCCCTTCCTTCTCCTTCTGTTGTCCAAGCTCTTGATTCTTTTTTGTCGCCTATCTCTGATCATGTAAAGATCTGAGTCTCTTGCGTCCTTTTTCCTTTGTTCTTGGGCCAATGTCCTTGTAGACGAACCCCCCCCAAAAAAGAAAAAAAAATGTTATTTTTCAATCACTATATGCATACTACTAAAATGATCATTACTTATCTTTTAGCTCGGTATTTTCCCCTGTTTGTATACTATTAACAGTGTTAACGGCCCTCCTCCGGTTTTATTTGTTTAACAAAACCCCTGGTAATTTTCGCTTACTTTACGAGTATTGTCACTATTGTCAAACGGTCAATCAAATTTCATGAAATACACAGAGTTTCCTGTATTAGTAAATTTTCTTATCATTAACAGAAACTCCGTGATATATTTCATCAAAAAATAAAATAGTATACAAATATATAATATGAATATATTGTCAACTAAAATTTTGTATTAATCGGTTCTCACTGTGTGCGTGTGTGTGTGTGTGCTCGAGTTTTGGGGTGTTACATTAAATTCGTGTGAAAACAATATGTATTTAACTATTTTAACGAGGTTCTATTTTCAGTAGTAAGGGAATAAGAGTTATAGGCCACAACGCCACTTCAAAAATGTATTCAAAGGTCAAAAACTTAGCCCAATACCATGCCCGCAGGCTAAAAACTAACCCTACTACCAGCCAGAATCTAGAAACTAACTTCATATTTCCACCCTCTACAAACTATATTCTCCGCCCCACTAGTACACATCAGGATGCTCGACACCGCTTCACATTTCCAAGAATGACCAATAGAAACATGCGATTCTAAGAATTTATCCCTCCACCCATGTTGGTCCGCGCCGCGTTGTTTGACAATGCTCCATATTTCCAAGAATTACCAACATTACTCTGCACTCTAAGTAATACGACTTCCCACTGACCTTGCCGCATCAGTCCGCACCGAGCTATTCGACAACGCACTCCATTTCAGAAAATTGTGAAGATTTCCTTGATTACATCATAACCACTACATTTCAGTCCACATTCAAATATGCACCATTATATTCCTCTCTGTCTGTTTATCATCATACATGTCTGTAGCACATACCTATCGTGCTCTCACACTCCCGCATATGATATTCCGTTGTTTACTAACTAAATTATATGCGCCACCGCATGTACCACAAGCACCGCGCAGGCGTTGTAGTATCGCGGTTTAAAGCCCACCGTACCTGTCGATCATTACAGCCGCCAATGTCTGCAATGGCCGTCTGCACGTTTATTAACATTATTCAGCACGAAATTATTTTTCACGATCGCACACGTACATACATGTACACACCACTTACCGTCCTACCGCAAAGACCGAGCTTAACGGAATTTATTATTTCATTTGTTAGTATATGTGTGTATGTATATGTACATATAAATGTATATATGAGTCTCACTGATGGACCCAATATTCTGATAAACTAGTAAAATAATTTTTATTACGGTGAATGTGATCTATTACAAAGATTATAAACTACCAAAATAATTTTTTTGTAATAGACGGTGTTGTGCGCATCATACCTTATACGGTTATATTTTAAAATAACTATTAAAAATATCCCAGATTTCATGCTAGTGATGTGTGTAACATAGCTGCAAAAACCGATTTTCTCAGTTAGCGATGCCACTGTTCAAGGGCGTCGCCAGCCGATGGGCCGGGGGTCAAGATGAGTTGCCAGCCGCCGGGGGGGGGGGGGCGAGATGATAAAAAAAGGATATGAGTTATAGAAAAAATAAAATTTATAAGTTGTAAAGGCTTAATATTTTATTAAACAAGAATAAAATCTTAATTAAAACATAATTTTCGTGGGTTTCTGGCAAATTATTCATGATTACGCGCCTCTGAATACTCATTATGGCCATTTGATTAAAAAGTTTCAAGGCTCCAGGGGGGTAGCTGCCCCCTACCCCCGCGGGCGACGCCCATGCCACTGTTATTGGCTTTCTTTGTGATTCGTGGGAAATAATTGGACGCGTTGCATAATTTACCGTTGTATTTATTATGGCATAACCTTCAGTTGTAGGGTTAGTCAGCCTTCATATGCATTGTTATGTAATTTGTTCCATCCTGCTCTTTCTTAATCTTTTTCATCTACACAATTCTACACGTTCAACGTCTTGGAAACCAATTTGTTGTACTGCATGATTTCTACCATTATGCTATCATCGAACGTGTCTACATACAAACACACACACACACACATTATCGTGCATGTGATGTCGTAATACCAAAAAATATTCGTAGATGGTGACATATATTTAAAATAATCTGTAAGTCAAAAATTTAAAAATATTAAAATAAAATTACACGATTGGAATGTATCATGGATAAATTACGTTAATCCTGGAGAGCCGGGTATCGAGGCACTCATAATAATATCAATAATTATCTAATAAATTTAATTCTTCTCCACGCGTTTTATCAATACATTTTTTTTTCATTGCCATGTTGATAGAAGCAATTTAAAGACTCAAGATGTACTATTTATATACTAATAAATTTCAAGCTCGTACATATATTAATATATATTTAATTATTATGTATCTAGATCCGCCGGAAAGACCGCTGATTATTTTCAGCCAAAAATCGAAACAAAAAGAACACGAAGTCATCTCAACTACATGTACATCAGGCAGGGCATATCCAGCTTCGAATCTCACGTGGTACATTAACGGACAGGTAAGCAACGGTGTATATTTGATTTAGCGCAGTTTTCATCTACTTATTCGTTCCCTTTAACTTCCATTTAAATCGTGTACTCTGAAAATTCGACTTTGATTTTATGCTGTATATAAGGAACATCATAAAAGTACTTTTGATACAGATTACGCAACTTGTGTAAGGAACTCTTTAAGTTGTCCGGTTCAGGATATATGTACAATCCTCGTGTTTGCTTATATTTCTTTGCCAACTGACAATAGGATATTGCCGTAAACTAAAGGGTATAGTCATATAAGCACATAAAATCTGTCTCCACTGATCTTTAAAACTCCGTTTGGTTGATCGATGTCTAATACAAAAAAATAATAATTTTCTTGAACAATATCAGCTTTCAAACCCAAATAGTTATAACTCCAAAAACGCTTTTTTCGGTATTTATTTTATTGTAACTATTCTACTGATTTTTTTTTAAATATATTTATTTATTGTCGCTCGACATGGAGCCATTTGCGACAAATATATTATATCTTAACAGTTAACTTATCTAGAGATACTATTATACATATTTACATTTTTCAGGTATGTTAGTACATTTTCACAATTTGATCTGTCGTTGTAAAGGAGTTCTGGTATAGGTTTTCCTACCATGCCGCAGGCTGCTCGCTGTGTTTCCCACTTTTTGCATGTGAAGAGGTGGTCTACCGAGAAAGTCTCTGCGCAGATTTCACAAATGGGCGCCGGCTCCTTGTCGAGGATGTACTTGTGGCTAAATGAGCAGTGCCCTTAGTCTCGAAATAACTGTTTCGTCTTGTCTTTTTGGCCAATAGTTGGTTTCCCAGTCGGCAATTTCGTTTTTGATGCAGCGTAGTTTGTTTTTGATTGGAGAGATTCGATTCCACTCTTTTTGTCAAGTGGAGCGAGTCACCTTTCTGATATGTCTGGTTAAGGACGAGTCCATTTTTTCGCGTCGGTTTAAGTCTGCTATGGTTTTTTGAAAGGTTGTGTGCCATGGGTGGTAGTTCTCTTATGACCATTACGATGTCTGGTGTGCCAAAGTTGATGTTTTTAATTGTATTTAGGCATCGTATTCCCAATGGCTTCGGAGTTTTTGGGTATTTCTCATATAGTTGAATAAAGTTTGGCGAAATAGTTTTTTCGGAAGTAGGATTGGCTAAATTTGAAGTCATTTTTGTACAGTATTTCAGGTATGAGAAGAATTCTTCTATGTCGTAATGGAAAGATGTTTGATTCTACGTGAAGGCTAGCAATTGGGCTGGTGTAAAATGCGCTCCTGTAATGAGTCTTAGAGCTGAATTTTAATGGTGTCCAGTTTTTTCCAGACATTTTCTTTGGCATTACTGTAAATCACGGAGCCGTAGTCCAAATTGGAAAGAGTCAGCGCCGAGTAAAGGTTTTTTAGAGATTTTCTATCTCCACATCTCATTTGGTATAAGAAACCATTTTTATCACATTAAGAGATTTATGACAGTTTGTTTTTAAGTCTTCTATGTGTTTTCCAAAAGATAATTTTCGATCTATTTCTAGTCCTTAAAGTTTTATGTTATCGAAACTTTAAATTAGCGTATTATTTAGGTGGACGTTACACAATCTGGAGGTTTAATTCGTTTTTTACCGAATGTGATCGCTTTTGTTTTATTCATTGAGAAGGAGGATAGTCCATTTGATGAAGCCCAATCAAGCAATTTGTTCTTTGTAAATTGTAAAGTCCTATTTAGATTATCTAAGCTTGAGGAAGTCATATAAATGACTAAAAGTCGTCAGCAAACAGTTCGTATTTGACTGTAGGATCTATGATTTTAGATATGTCTGATATACCAACTATGAACAAAGTTGGGCTAATTATAGAGCCATGCGGTGTGCCATTTTCTTGTATTTTTGGGAGGGATAAGACATCTTGAATGCGAACCTGGGAAGTCCTATTTGACAGAAAGTCTTTTATGTATTCAAGCATATTTCCGTTTATATTCAATTCCACGAGCATTTTAATGATTTTATGCCTCCATATTCTATCGAAGGCTTTTTCAAGGTCAAAACTTATGAGCATGGTGTAATGACTCGTTACAAAACCGTCACAAATATGCTGTTGTAACTTTGCTAGATGATCTATGATGCTTCTTCGAGAACGGAAACCATATTGCATTGGATACAATAGTTTCTTTTGTTCAAGAGTGCATTTTAATCTGGTGTTTATTATTTTCTCCATGGCTTTACATAACGTGTTGGTAAGCGAGATTGGACGATAACTAGAAGGAGAAAGGGAATCTTTTTCTGGTTTTAATAACGGGATTATGTGAGCGTTTTTCCAACTACTGATTATATTTTTTAACTAAAATTTTTTCGAGACGAATTATCGATAAGGGATGTTAAAAAATTCTTTTTTTTGAAAGTTTCAACCACCCCTATTTAAAAAAAAAAAAAATAAATAAAAATTTCGTCATTATATTTAAACGTGTTCTTTTCGGATGTTACTCGCGAATTTTTCACAGAAAACTCCTTTCGTACTCTTCTTGACACGGTAACATTTTCAACTTGATCCATTTGGCGCTATAGAGTTAAAAAAAATAAAATCAATTTTTTCGTATTTTCTTCGAATGTTATCCACTATTTACTAATAAAATACTTTTTTTCATTTCAAGATAAATTAAAAAAAACTGATATAATGTTCCTATACTATTGGGAATAATTCAGCACTAATTAGTAAAAAAAAAAAAAATCTCGTTTTTATAAGTTATATTAATATCGTTTAATAAAAATTTGTATTAATTATTTATAGTGAATAAAATAATTTCACATAAAATATATCGAGCTTTCTTCTTTAGCACAAGTAATAAAATAAAATAAACTAATTACGTTACCCGAAATTCTCTGCTAAGACTGTTTTAAATATCGTCAGTTAATGTTTGTCACTATCTTCATCCATTGCAGCTTCAACGTTTTTATCTATAAACAAACGACTCTATATCATAATTTTAGCCCATTATCGAGCGTGAGTAAGATGCAATAGCTGCAAAATCTGAGAGCAGCACCCGACAATGCTTCTACCATTATCAGCACAACCACAACAATAATGACTAATGCCAAAGATTTTATTTGTATCCGGCTGATAATTAATAAATCTACAGTATTTTTTTGGGTTAATGTGTCACGATTTCACTGTTCGTATCAAATGTTTCTAGCTGTATCATATTTAACTGAACTGATGAATGAAGACGGTACTATCACATTTTAGTATTTGGAAATCGCACCTAATATTATAAAACTACTAGTGAAATCTTGGCACATTAACTCAAAAAAATACTGTTGTTTTACTAATTATCAGCCAGATACGAATAAAATATTTTATTAGTAAATAGTGGATAACATTCGAAGAAAATACGAAAAAATTGATTTTATTTTTTTAAACTCTATAGCGCCAAATGGATCAAGTTGAAAATTTTAGCGTGTCAAGAAGAGTACGAAAGGAGTTTTCTTTAAAAATTTTGTGATTGACATCCGAAAGGAACATGTTTAAATATAAAGACAAAATTTTTATTGTTTTTTTTTTTTTTAAAAAAAAAAAAGGTGGTTGAAACTTTTCAAAAAAAAATTTTTTTAACGTCCCTTCTTATCGATAATTCATACTAAAAAATGTTCAGTAGAATAGTTATAATAAAATATATACCGAAAAACGCGTTTTTTTGAGTAATGTCGTAACTTTTTGGGTTTTGAAAGCGGACATTTTCAGAAAATTTTTTCTTTTCTATTAGAAATCGATCAACCAAATGGATATTTAAAAATCACCCGGGACAGATTTTATATGCTTATCCGGCTATACCGCTTATATTCTTAAACTGTATCATTGGTTGTGTTGATTTGTAGTGTTCTGTGCATTACGCTTACTTCGTACAGGTTAAAAAGTAGCGGTGAAAAGATACAACCCTGGCGTACATCTCCCGCGGGATATAACTTTTCCAAGTAACTTGCATTATTTATCCGGACTTTTGCTGAATTTTTTTCATATAGCCGCTTGATCGGCTTTGCTAGATGTGCTAGTGCGCCCGTATCCATTAATATCGACTACATTTCCGTACCATGCATACAGCCGAAAGCTTACTTGTAATCCACGAAATAGAACACAACTGGCATATTATATTTACGCGCTTTTTCAATAATTAATCTAAGATTGAGGATCTGTAAAACTAGCCTGCCCTGGCGGAATTTGTGTATGCATCAAAGAATACAAACGGCCATACATAATTTTGATCATCACTCTGGTTATATGAGGTATCAACAGATAGTCCGATAGTTTTCACGGTACTTGGGTGATCCGTTCCTATGCAGGTCGATATAGCTCGTCTGACATCACAGGCCACTCCTCGGAAAACCAAACGGCTTTATAAATGTGGTAAATTGTTTTTTGTAATTTTTCCACCTGCTTCAATCTTCAGCGGGGTCTGGACGTGGAACTTCATTTATCTTCAGATATGCATCTAGCAAAATTATTTCATTGGCATCCTCTACACTGTATAATTTGGTGCAATACGTCCTCCATGCCTCAACTACTTCTTCGGAGCCAGTCCTAACTATATGGTTTTCGTCACAAATTATCTGCTTCTTAATTTTTTTAAATTCTCTCGCCACTGCACGTATTTTCTCGAAAAAGAACCGTGTTTCATTTTGCTCAGCGTGTGATTGCACCTCTTTGCAAATAAATGATAGATGTTGCGACTTAATTTATTGTGTTTTCTCTTCTCTTCATAGTGATCATATAATCATGAGGCAAGTTTCGCCACTCTTCAGTGGCTGCTATCGTTTCGTCTGAAAACCAATGTTTCCATGTTTTGGCTGATTTGCACGATTGTAACACTTGATAAGCTTGCTGTATTCGATGTTTTAACTCAGCCCATTGCTAATCAGGTGGCATTTCGACAGATTGCATTTGAGGTTGCACTGTTCTGTTTAAGGCTAATTTGAAGGCGTCTATTTTGTAACTTTCATTCTGAAATTCAGACCGCATTTCTCTGGAGCGTGAAATCTTAAACGGAATTTCATCAGCAGCAGTCTACGGTCTGAACCACATTCCGCACCTGGTAGCGCTTACATATTTTTACGCGGTGACGTTCATCTTTTATTCACAAGTATATAGTCGATTTGGCTCCTATATCTGTTACCGGTTGATAACCATGTGGCTAACCTTCGAGGATGGTGTTAAAACACTGTGATCATAATTGACATCTAAGAATCAACTGCAAATTGAATTAAATCTTCTCCCCTTGCGTTACGCTTCCCCATTGCGAATTTACCGACGAATTTACGAATATGGTCGTCAGCACTTTTATCGTTTATCTTGGCCATTACAGTCTCCTATCAGAACTGTAATTTTTCTACATAGGAGCGAGTTTCACGCATCTATGTATCATAGGATGATTGTATTTCTAAATCATCCGCATCAGTTATTAGGACGTATACCTGTATCAGATTCATGTTAACGGGACCTGTTTTTAGACTGATCATAATTATATTGTACCCTTTTATAGGGTGATTTTTTGAGAGTTAAGTTTTTCAGGTTGGCAGCACTGGTTGGTATTGGTGTCCAAACGTCATCTGTCAAAGTGAAAAGTTTTTAGTATACTCTGCCATTTCATCATGGAAAGACTTATAAATAAGCAACGATTGCAAATTGTTGTTGAAATTTATTATCAAAAACCAGTGCTCTGTAAAAAATGTGCATCGTTTATATTGACCATATTATGGTCGTCATAATCGACCTGGTGAATCAACAATTCGTGCTGTTATCACCAAATTTGGTGCGAAATTTGGTGATAACAGCACGAATTGTTGATTCACCAGGTCGATACAAACGATGCACATTTTTCACACAGAGCACTGGTTTTTAATAATAAATTTCAACCATATCACAATCGTTGCTTATTTATAAGTCTTTCCATGATGATGAAATGGCAGAGTATACTGAAAACTTTTCACTTTGACAGATGACGTTTGGACGCCAATACCAACCAGTGCTGCCAACCTGAAAAACTTAACTCTTAAAAAATCACCCTATATAATATAATTAATCTTTTTCCGTACTAGGAAAGCCACGCCTTGCCCACAAATTGGGGTGCTGTATCTCATAAACTTGCTCTCTACGATCCTCAGCTTGCCTGGAGCCAATAGTCCACGAACATTATACGTTCCAAATCTGTTTATATCTCGTATCTTGAAAGCACCAACACATTTTGCCCCCCCCCCGCGACGTCAGAACGTTGGTTGCTAGCCGGATCGCATGTCACAAAATCTATCCGTTTTCTTGACATTTCATGGCACGCTTGGGAAGGTACTACGGTGGTTTCCCCTTGCCTACCGCAGGGTTTTCTTTTACGGGTTTACTCCCTTAGCCGAAAGGTTCAGTTTTTAAGCGCTAGAGACTCGTCCACTCATCCTAAATTGATGGATCAATTTGACGAGGGTCATAAAGGTTGCGGATGAGGTGCTGATAGTCTGCTAGTTGGATATGCAGTTAAACGCTTAACGTTATTTACTGGCATGATTATTTTTGACAAATAACCATCTCACCCCGTTTCCCTATCAGCATGTATTGTGTGAGTGTTATGGTTTAAATTTTTCTTATCAGCGCTAAGCCAGCCGAAGAGAAAATTACCATCCCGCACGACGTGGACGAGCATGCTTTATTGGTTGCTGTTTCGTTTCTCTGTCGGTGGTGAGACTAGCACCTTATAT
The DNA here is from genome assembly GCA_039619475.1 of Icerya purchasi. Lineage (NCBI taxonomy): Eukaryota > Metazoa > Arthropoda > Insecta > Hemiptera > Monophlebidae > Icerya > Icerya purchasi. Next base: position 352,765,027 of record CM077115.1, read on the forward strand.
GACAGTCGAGTGACTACTGATTACAGAAAGTGCCTCTGGTTATAACAGCCTGTGCCTCGTGAAGTGACAAAACGGTATCAATCACACATTCTATCCCATTACTACTCTCCACGACCGATCTATTCCGCTGCATTATCATATTCTTACATGCCATTTAAAGTAATACTAGGGTTTTCCATGTGGTGTTAATTTTCATTCCTAGTGTTGATTCTCAGGTCTTGATAAATTGTATAATTTTCATCTGCTGTTGTAAATTGTCTATTAACATATATGACTTAATTTCATTTTGTATTTGTTGTGATTTCCAACTTACCATAGACACTCCATGTTCCGATTTTTATCTGATTTCGTAGGTTATGATAAGAGCCAGCAGTATATTTTCCGTGTTTGAACACATTTGGTACTATCGACTTTGTTCGACCTATACTCATTATCGTTACTCTTTCGGGAAAATACTGGAGCGGGCTGCTGTCAATTTTTCCAAGCAGTATCGCAATTGATTTATTAACACGCAATAGTCGTCTGAGAGTTTTTGATATACAACCGTTTCTGCCATGTGTTATACGCTCATATTCAGCAATAACGTGACTGCTTTCTATATTATATTAATTCAGCCGTTTCTCACCTGTGTATCAGATACTTCCAGTAATTGGCTCTTATTATGGATATTTGACGTTTCCGGATTTGAAATTAGGATACGTAAGGTCTGTCTTTGTTGCATAATCTTTTTGGTAGTTACACTTCTGCGGACAACTCTCGACTTCCTTCGTACGCGCCTCTCTACTATAACATGATGGTATCTCCCGGAGGGTTTATTTATTTATGTACGATTTTTATTCTAATGATTAATAATGTCGCAAGTTGAAAAAATGCATTAATTATTTATAAATCCAAAAATTAGCAACTGTTGAAGTAGTAAAAGAAGTTTATTCTATTTGGATAAAATATTTTTATTTTTTCTAACAGCTTTTGCAGGTTTTTTTGATTGATGGTATTCGGAACTTCCGATACGATTCATATTATTATCATGTTATTAAGAAAAAAAAAATCTATACCGATGTTTAGAATATTAAATCTGGAAAAGAAAAACTTTTGCGGAAGAGAAATTAAATTAAATCATTCGAAAATGAAATGACAACCATTTCAAATTGGCTCTGTTTAAGAGATACTACATTTGTCCAACGCAGGTACCAGGTTTCAAGATCTTCTTTAGATAAATCGGGAAGCTACCGTTATCTCTACTGTCACCTTTCTCTGCGTGAAAAATTGACAAATAATTCTGACAACATTTGGAAAAACTAACTGCTCGCTGATTTTTTTAAAATGTAGCGTTCTACTTATAAAAATTACGTATACTAATTTTTCACACACACACACACACACACACACACACACACACACACACAAGTAGAATGATATCTATATGTTTAAATGGAAGACGCTCTATGAATCCTCGAGCTACATATATGGAACTCTTACGGGGTAAAAAATGCTTTTCTTTCGTATCGCTTAAAAACACGGAGCTCTGAGGAAAAGATAATATTCAAAATGTTGTTGCGAAGACGAATAAATACAACCGGTTCCCTGTTCTCAGCTGTGGTTTCAGTCCACTTCTTATCAACGCTCCACGATCGTTTCTTTTATCAGACTGCGATTTAATCACTCTCTTTGCCCCTCTTCACATGTTCGTTTTCTCTGTCCTCCTCTCCTGATTGTGTCCTTCCAAGTTCTATCTCTACTTCCATGTGTGATGCACACCACATCTTCTTCGAATGCACCGCCCTTGCTTCTGAACGCTCTGTTTTGTACTCCAAAATCGCACCACTGGGTCTTCCTGCTCCTTATAATTTTTCCTTTATCCTTTCCTTCCCCCATCTTCAGCTGTAATACCTGTACTTCAATCTTTCCTATGTTCCATCTCTAATCGTCTCTTGATTTAAAATTTTATTTTATCTTTTCTAGTTGTTGAGACAAAATCGCTGGCGCACCCGCCCAAAAAAAAAAAAAAAAAAAAAATAATTGGAAGATAATTATAGTTACCAATGCTAAGGGGTAAACCGCTGAGGAAGTTTGGTGTACAACATGTAAGAATTCCCAGTAATTTAACAGCGATTCCACAGCAGTTCCACAGAAATTCTAAAGGAATTCCAGGAAGTAGTGTACAAAATTGATATTGGCGGTTTACCCCTTGTACCGATGCACTTGAAAAGGGCGACAGTTCAGCTTTTCGTAACTTTTCTATCGTTATTATATTTTAAATTCATTCGGACTAGTCTAGTGATGATAATTTTCGATATTTTCAGAATGGTGCGATTTTTTACTTGAACCAAATAGATCGTCTAACAGATATATACATATATACAAAAAAAAAAAAAAAAGAAAGACTAACGACGAATGGAAGAGGCAGCAGAAAGAGGAATTAACGTGTTCAAAAGTCAACTCTTTCGACAGTGTTGCGAATTCCTCGTAAAAGATTTTTCGGAAAATGCTGCAATTACTAAGCCAATGTGGGCGAGAATATGCACTTGTTTTCGGAATATGTAGTCTTAGGAATATAGAAGACGGAGTAAGACGGTCTAAACAATAACCCTGATGGAGCTGCCCCGTTTTACCTAAAAAGGTAACCAAAAAAGTTCTCTGTTACACGTTGTTAAGATACAAAAGTCAGTCTCTGAAGCGAAATTTTTCTTTTTTTTAAATTTAATATTTTTAATTTAGTTCAAGGCCGCTTTATATAGCAACTGCACCTCATTCCGTGTATTCGATTTAGAAGAATTTTGCTTTAATTACTGTTGAATACCAAACTGTGATGTCAAATAAGCCTAAAATAGAATGAGGTAATTTTAATCGAATGCTGTTGACTTCGGAAAAGTTCCTTATTTTATCGCATAGATTAAAGTAAATAACAGTATTAGGGGATGTACAGAGAAGTGGTTTCTATTTCTTTTTTATTAAGGAGCTTCACATGTTTTCCCGCTGTCTAACAGATCTTTTTGGAAACGTTTACTTCCAAGTTGCAGTTGCTGCGTTGGGCCTCAAATTTTTTACATTTTCTTAAGAAATGCTCGTCAACAAACATTTCTACATTAGTAGTTCTCTGATGAAAGTATATTTGTCTGTCCTAATCCATTTGAACTCCTGCAAGATTCTTCTCGTCTCCTATTAGCATGTTCTCGAATTCTTTATCGGGATTTGGTACTGTTAAATTGAAACAGTTGCTACCACCATATGGATTGCTTTTTAATATGTTTCGCAATGTTCTTATTCTTTTCAAAATTATTCATGTTTGTTTTCGGAAAGTTGACATACTGCAGAAGTAGAGTTCTATTAAAGAATGTCTGGTAGACCGCAATTTAATTCGGTATGTACACTGTATTGCTATCGTAGACTGTTTTACCCAGTTGAACGGAGTTTAGTGAGATAATTATTTGATGGATAGGATTTGTTGAATCTAAGGCCATTTTTTTATGATATTTTTTAAATAAGAGGGTTTTTTCTACGTTGCACCGGTAGAATTTTGGTAACTAAGTTAACAGTTTAAAGATACTCTTAATTCCTTTACTGCATGAGACAGCAACTTTTTGCTCTTATAGGATATATATATATATATATATATATATTAATGACTACGTCATTCTTAGCACGGAGTACACTACATTTTTTGTCCCATGATTATGTCCTGTTACTTTATATAAGATCGCAAAAATTGAATGTTATGTTGTACATGATGTAGTCAATTGAAAACGATTTTTCTAAAGAAAGATCGTTCTCGTGCCTCTTTACGGACGACGAACGGAACTGATCAAAAAAAATCTGCTAAGAAGGTTCAACTGCGACTGATTGCTACCTGTCTTTCATTTTCTATTCATGCCTCATCATTTTATTTGTCCTTTGTTCCAGCGGGAACCAATCACCGCCATTTCTTCAATCATCGACCTTTTCACCAGTCTGACCTCGTGGTAGTCTTCTTTTTATCCCTATCCGACAAACAGTTTCACAGACACTTTACGCTCGCAACACGTTCTTTTAGATTACTTATTTGATTTTTTATTTATCTTATTTCTACATATACATGTAATATACACATTAAAAAAAAGAAAAAAAAAAATATATATATATATATATATATATTTATTGGGGGCAGTATAGGATTTTAAATAAAGGGTCTGCAAAAATACTTGTTTTATGCGTGCCCTCTAGCACATAGCAAATTATAATCATGACGCGAATCCAATTATTCTTATCCATAAATTGTTATGGCTTTATCCGTCATTCTAAAAAGTTCGTATTTTATTATTCGAAACATTGATTTTTTCTTTATTTACAGTAGTAGGTTATCAATGATTATAAATATAATTCGGTAGCGCGGTAGTCTAATAGTTGAAGTGCTTGGTTACCAAATCAGAGGTGTCAAAATTACAGTTATATACTTAATTTGAAATCAAATAAAAATGAGGTTTGGATGAAAGTATAAACCAAATTTCATGTGTTTATGTTAAATAGATTTTGCGTTATTAAGTCCAAATGGTTCGTGTTAGCACACGGCTACTGCATCGTCAATAGTTCCTTTTTCTTGACTTGGACTTGGCTTGGACTTTGCTTGACACGCGTCTAGATCTAAATGAGCTAAATAACTCTAATGCATTTCATCAGTTTCGTATAGAAAATATATTTTGCTAAGGTGGTTTTAAAAAGTTGTCAAAAAACAATTTATGTCACTGCAAATATACCAGCGATGATGTTATAGGCCCTCTTTCAGCGGCCACGAGAGTTCTCAAGTATGTACGAACTTTTACAAAGAAAAAGATGGAAAAAAAATCGCAGCGGCATATTTTTATGGGATTATTCGTGCGCGCCGGGGCAAGGTCGTTATTAAGAAAAATAAAAAATTCAACAATAGCGGAGAGTTCAATTAAAAAATAATTACCGGTCGTTTAAAACTTCGGTGTATTTTTAATTTAAAGCGCTCGCGGTACGGGGATAATTTCCGGGGAAAAAAGACTAGTAAATAATTCAGAATAGGGAAGTGGAATGAATCAGAGCGCGGCATCTAAGAGGTTGTAAACAGTTTGTCGAGCGAATTTATTACATCACCTTTGAACGAGTTCAGTGGAGCGTGCGTGCAACGGGGTATTATTGTGAGCAGATTGAACTTTATTTACGCTATATCGATAGCGTCAGTCGAGACGGTAGCCGTTAGCTCGTATGACGATATTATCAGCTTCGGGTTTAATGGTTCGGTTTAACGATGAGACGGTGATAGTATCGTCTGGTGTTGTCAATTTTACGTTTCAGTAAACAAGTACACCGAAGTCTGCGAACACGTAAGACTTGTGTCGAATTAGGTTTTTAATGTGCAATAATACAGAAAAATACCGTTCGCCGTTATAATAGACGCAGCCAAGAAATAGTTTCACTGATGGTAATCCGCTTAGTGCATTGTTTGCCAAAACGACCACGCTACCCCGAGAAACGGATAAAAATGACGTTACCGAGGCAGAAAAAAAAACGACCCACCGAAACGCTAAACTATAAACGATCGTGAACGCGAGTTATCTACTTATCGTTTTATAATGCTGTCGATACTCTTTTATCGTAGCTATAGCCGCAATCCTTTCATGTCGAAGATGTACGCACTTCAAAGAACCCGGCGGCCAACGGAAACGAGCACAATGAGAACTGATTACGATTGGCGATCTAGTGTTGCGATTAGACTGATTGATTTGTGCGGTTTGTCAGAGCAGCTTGAATAAAGAGGCGCACAAATAACACAATCAGCGAACATAGAAATAAGAACAACTCTGTTTGCGCATTAAATTTCGAGATTTATTAATTAATCAAGCTGCTCGAACCGATTATATATATATATATATATATATATATATAAGAGTATTTGTCCTGCAAGGCACAACTACTTCTCTAATAAGTAATCACTCGACCGCCTCCGATTCTTGCATAGTCTCCTTCCTTCTTCACTAAATCGCTTTTCTTTGGCTGCATCTCGTAATTATCCATTGGATGCTGAAGGTTCCCAGTATGTTTGGGATGCGAATCACGTGCTCTTCGAGTGCTCCGGTTTATCTCGCGAGCGTGAGTTACTTTATTATCATCTTTTAAAGCTTGGTCTTCCTGCTCCTTTCAACGCCTCTTATGTTCTTTCTCTACCTATTCTCTCTGTTATTCCTGTCCTAGGGGTGTTCCTTGATTCCATTGTCGACAGAATAAAAATATAATTTCTATTCTATTCCATGTATTTCCTTTTTGCTGGGCTAATGCTGTCTAGTAGCAAACCCAAGGGGTAAAAAAAAAAATCACTCGATCGTTATATATGTAGTAGTCCGACGGGGAAATGGAACTAGGCCGCGTGAACTTTGGACAACTATGTCGTGCAAGGTGGTAATTTTTTATTTAAGCGGACTACTTGCCGATAATGATTAGGAAAGTTAAAATAAAAAAAAAATAATAATATTGATAAAAGAATGGTTTACTTATTCCTAGTGTGATAAATATCGTTGAGCTTCTCGTTGAATTAACGACAAGAAAATGTTAGCAGCTCGTTCAAGGCAATCAGTCGGATTTGCTGAATATTAATTTCGAACGAATAAATATCCGGCACGTTCGAGCTGAGTTTTTTCGACGAAAGGAGTGTAAACCCTGACAGAAAACCGCGGCGCGAGACAACGGAATACGCCATTATCTGCCCTAGAATTGCATCTATGAACGTCGATATTAAGTCTCTAATAGACTGTTTCTCATAAGCCAAGTAAGCCAGATAGGGTGCGAATAATCCGTGAGTCAAAACACAGCGGAAACATGAATGTAAGACCTTCATATATAATTGGAAAGCTTGTAACAATGGGAGCCAATGGTGGGGGGTTATACATAGACGTATTGAGTGTGCAGGCAAGATGAACTGGAAACGCAAGAGTGAAAGTGGACAAAGACTATAGAGAGTAATATTTTCCGATAAAAATAGGATCACTGCGGATCTCATCGATTCAGGCCAGCGGAAAACTGAAACAGCTGGAACCCGGTCAATTTACACGGCAGACTCCACACCAACGGGAAATTTCCAACTGTGAAGAAGGAGGTTAAATTAGAAATGCAAAAAGTCTGCGCGTTAATTTGACAATGTGGAAGTGCGTGCACAACCACAACTCAGCAGTACATCCATTGGAGCGCTACAACTTAGCAACGCAACGAAAAGACATCGGTGGCAAGGCGAGCCAAAAAGGCGCTAGTCTGCTCACGTTGATTGCTCGCCGGTTGAATATTTATGCTGCGCTAGTATGTAAAAAAAGAAACTGCTTATAGCCGCTTGTTGCCGCGCTACAAATGCAGCCTAAATGTGCCTGCCGCTCTATACTGTCATCCAAACGAAAGTCAAGCGTTCTAGCAAGTAGCTCATTGTGACCGCTTGTAGATTATACTGGTAACGATAACAATGACTAAAATAAGAAGAGCAGAAATTGGCATGGAAACAAAAAACATACAACGTTTAAAACTGGCGACCATGAAGACCATAGATATAGAAATTGTGAAAGTATAATAATACATGGATATAATACAGTGAACGTTTATACTGGTGAAACGACAATGGCCAGAAGAAAACGTGCAGTATTGTATGTTCCTCCATTGTGACGTCACTGGAGACCGATGACGCGCTAAGACTATCCATCCACATTACTGCATCACCTTTAATTAAAAAATGAAATTATCCGAATAATATTCCGATGCTATTTCTTCATTGACTCTAATGTTGAATACGCTGTTTCGCCCATTCTATTCTGTAATTTTATAATTAAAATCTTTTTGGAACCGCGGGTGCTTACCCATATAAAGATCACATTATTTACACCCACACTCTCACTGCACGGTAAAAATAAATAATTACAATGCTTTTTTCCAATTACGTTCATTGCAAGTTTTACCACCACGCTGCGATAAGGATACAAAAATAAGAGAATATTATTTAGAACATACGAAAATACCAGTAAGCCGTGGCCAGCTGTAAGGCATATCCATAGAGAAAATGAAGTTATCATTAAATGAAACAAAAACCAGGTTATGCAGTTGCGGGATTTTGTGTTTTTTGAGCAACTATGCTTAAAAAATCTAACGTAACAGCATCATAAACGGCGAATCGGAATAATATTTGTCAAAATGACGACCAGTTGGATGATTTTTCATAAATTCTCCGAAAAGATTTTTTTCGCAAGTCACGATACTATCAGTGAATCCATTCTTTGCGCATAGCGTACGAATAAACTTGAGTGTACATGAAATGTTATTCGTACGAGTTTCCACGCGGTCGAAGAGGCGCACTGAATTTAAATTAGTCGTATGAGAATCGTTCGTAGGAAATAAACGATTCGAAAAGGTGATTCGAAAAGGTAATTCGAAAATTATAAAAATCAACGGCGAAACGTAAGAAGACAGGTGCGCGTGCGGTTTTAATGGGAATATTTGACGAATTTCCATAGGTGGTCGGAGGGGAATTTGAAAAAGCGAATTGGCAACGTACATTCGCGTTGTTTAATGTAGACATGTGTACCGCCGGTCGCCAGCTTTCGAACTGAATAACAACTCGATAAAGAGTGTTCGCAGTTGCATGATAGATTGTCTGGGAACTTTGTAAGGCAGCATTTCGTCGTCAGCAATTCCGTGTATCGGCCATCCATATCGGAGTATAATAGGATGTGTAAACAGATAGAGAAGTAAAATAATATTTTCGAGAGAAAAAGTTCACTCCGGAACATAAATAATAAAAATTCTCCTGCTCGGAAGAGTTAAATAAAGCTGCTTACACTGCGGAAATGCATTTGTCGCCTGCGCCGCGGCCTGCCTGCACAACTCTTCTGACAGAATGAAAATAGAAATTTATGGAGAGGAGGCCTGGCTCGGTCTTGTTCTGTTTCTGCAAAATAATTTACATCTTTTACACGAACAGTAAATTCCTTTCGCCGTCCTTGTTGTCACATTTCCTCTTAATCCATTTATCATCTTCTTTATTATCCTTTTATCAGCGCACTCTTCGTTTTACGTAATTTATCAATTTTTGTTTATTGTTCGTTTTATTATCGTTCAATAAGGCAGACTGCTTCCTCAATCATCAGCAGAACTCAATTAT